>OU342978.1:4805000-6057500 GCA_910592155.1 Ypsolopha scabrella
CTCAATTATTTGTAAAAGTATGTCTAAACAAACTAAAATCTGTACGACCACAACATAGACATAAACTGGTCTCTCGTGAATGTAATACAGCTCTTATGAGAAATAATGTTCTTTGTAAAGCAACTTCTATTTATAACAAGTTACCAAACTGTCTCAAAGAAATGAATTTAACATTGTTTAAAAAATCTTTGTTCCGTCTTCTCATTGAAAAGGCTTATTACAAATTAGATGAATTTTTGAATGACATAACATTATAAATACTTAATTTCGTTATTGTTTGTTATCGACATTTTTTGTGACATTTTGGACATTCTTATCTAATTATATAAATTTTATTTTTATCATAATAATGCATGCCGTAATTTAATTAAGTAGATAATATATGTTTAAGAATACACTGAAATTCATAGGCTGAGAGGCAGAACATGGAGTGCTGAAATTATATTATAAGATCTTGTTTACATATACCCATGTTCATGAATAAAATATTTTGATTTTGATTTTTTGATTTTGATTCTAATTGACCACTTTCAAGTGAAAAAAATGTTTTTTGCGCGAGCTTTTTTTTTCACCTTTCTATAGAAATTTTCTCACCTGATTGAACCACTTTGTACTAGGAAGTGAAAAAATTACTCGATCAAAAGTTTTGTTTTCTTGTCGATTGTGATGATCAGTTAATCAACGATACGTGATCTACCCTAGATTTATTTTCTACTCTACCTAATTCTAGGGTAGATCATGCATCGTTCACTGATTAGAAGAATTTCTTTTTTATCTAATAATTATTTCACTTCCCAATACAAGGGGTTCAATCAGCTGACTAAATTTCTATGGAAAGGTAAAAAAAAGTAAGCGCAAAATTTTTTTTTATTGGGATTTAGTCTATTGGGGATAATCTATCACGTGTTGAATTTTTTTCACTTTGAATTGTAGGACCTTATTTAATAGTAAACAGAAAATTCCAAATTCCTAACTTTTTAAGATAACAAAAGTAGTCTAAAACTGACAAGTTGGACGCCCCGATTTCTATATTTTGATGATAAAAAAATTAAAATAGATTTGTGTTGTGCTCTACTTAATGAGCCTTAGATAACGACATCCCACATGTCAGGGAAAACAAAACAATTATTTTTTCTTATCCTCTTTCTAGTATGGGACCGCTGAAAAATTATTTAATTGAATTTTTAATTCAGCATTCGTTTTTGGGTCAACTTTCCACACAAAATACTCGAATTTCGGGTCGGTACATACACTTAGCTAGTACATTCTAAGTCCATGGGTGTGTAACTCATTTGTCGCGCTTAACAAGTTTGCATCGCTGCAGCGATGAACTGTGCAACGGTTGTAGCGATGGATTTGTGTTAAACGGCCATACGTCAAATCACAGACACAGTAGGCCTACCATGAGTTTTGCTTACTATACACGTTAACGTCTGCGTAAAATATTTTGTATGAGAAATGCTGGTTCCTGCAGTAAGCCGCTAGGGGCGCTGCACAGTTTCTCTTATAAATATTTTACGCAGACTTTAACGTGTATAGTAAGCAAAACTCATGGTAGGCCTACTGAACTGCCAAGTATAAGTTGGCGTTCCATTGCCATTGGAACGCCAACTTATACATGACAGTCTGTAGCCTATACGTTGCAGAGATCAGCGGAAATTATTTGCGCTGCTCGATGCTTGCATCGATACTTGTCAAAGTCATGTGAAATGTTCCTTTATAACTCTTTGCAGCGGCTGCACAGTTCATCGCTGCAGCGAAGCGCTGTCTACAAGCAAGAGACTTGCTTGTGACATATGGATTGACAGACAGTCAGACAAGTGATACAAAGAAATAAAACAACGAAAAAGTTAATGAAGTAAAATTATGTTTCTGAAAAAAAAAACAAGAATGTTCATAAATTGTAATATTTTGAACATTTCCGGAGAGGGAAGGAGGGGGGGGGGTGGTTTGACCCCGAAAACCTTGTCATGCTACACCCATGTCGAGACCCGTAATTCAAAACCAACAAACTTGCATTGAAATGTTAAGGTTAATTTTATCTATGTATACTATAAAGTAGTGAAAACTAAGTGTCTGTACATTAAATATTTTTGCGAAATTTTAAATAAAATGGGCTTTTGTTATTGTACTAAGGCTAAACTACAATTTTAAGAAAGTTTGTCTGTCTGTTTGTTCCGTTTTAAATAGGGAATCACTCAACGGATTTGGATGCGGTTTTCTATATTTTCGTAGTGATCCTAGACAACATACAGACTATACAGGTTGACTTTTAACCCAACCCCGATTATTTAGTACTTTGTAGAAGAATACTTACGTTTTGTTAAAACCATTCAAAACCATATTCATAATATTTTTTTATAGTTGGAGCCCTTTGAAGATTTTCGTAAAATCCAAGGAAATCATGGTCACCCGACGAGATAAGATAATTAGATCGCGCGAAGTTATTTTTATTATTGATTCCACTATTTTGGACAATTTTCATCTTTTTTTGTATAGGAACGGTTAACCATAAATTTTATTTCCCAGTAGCATATATTTTGACTTTTAATTTTAATTATTTTTACATTTAAATGTGTTCTACTTACGTTTCATAATAACCTCTAAAATTATCGGGGCTCGTTTGAAAGTCACCCAGTATGACTGTTCGTAAAATAAAATAACCACCAAGCCGAAAACTGACGATAATTGAAAGGTACTTCTTAGCGGGCGAAGCCGCAGACATAAGCTAGTTTTTTTAATACTGTAATTAGTATTGTTGTGATTTTGCAAGGTTTTTTTTCAGGGATGGTATTTTTTAGCTCTCTTCCAGCCTTACCACCGTCGATATTCGATATTATTACCTAATAAATATTCTTGGTAAGGTATAGACTTACCACAATGAATATGTAAAGAGGTTCACTTTGGTCCCTGAATCTTTCAAGCACCTCTATTTCATCAGCTAAAACCTGAAAATTGAAATTTGAAGGAGCGGAGAGCTAAAAGCGACTCTTTGTTTTGTTTGCATGATGGTTTGGTTTCGGATGTGAACTTATAGCTACGAGAAGACCTTATTCTAGGACTTATCGATCTTAGAAAATAATTCGATTTGTCAACCAAAAGAAAATCTACATTTAGTTTGTTTTAAAGAATCAAGTCCACGTTAGCGCTTGTAGTCAGCTGAAAGCCAGTGCCTACGACCACGAGCTTCAGTGTACCTTTTCCTACGACTTTCACCTTATTGCGCGTGTACTAAGAACTAAAATTGTATATCGTGCGTGACGTACATATATGTACACACCTTATACACAACTGTGCATAGAATTTGTATACTTACACTTACTAAACGGTGAAAGAAAACACTGTGGGGTATAACTGTATGCCCAAAAAGTAGCGCAGTGCATGCATAGGCGTAACTAGGGAGGGGCCAGGGGGGCACGGCCCTCCTCAGAGTACCGTCTGCCCCCAACCAGAAATACGGGTGTCATTGATATAAAAATATGCTTTATCTAATTTCCATCCATCCATCCATCAGCCTGTTCCGTCCATTGCTGAACATAGGCCTTTCCAGGATTTCGCCACTCTTGGCGGTCCTCCTGGAAGAAATGCCCATACTCACACACGCTGGGCAGGCGGGTTGGTGAGCGCGGTGCCGAAACCCTTGCACCAGTGACGCCGCTACCCGTCACCAGTCTGTTTTATATAAGGCCCGGCAGTTGGGGATGGATATACCGCCATCCATCGGTCCCAGGCAATGGTGGGCCGCCTGGTTTTGCCTGAGAGCTGTCCTCTTACTCTCCCCCAAATAACTTCGGGAGGATTTGCGAGTAAGATGGTGGTACCTCCACAGTCGAGCCCGGCATCAGTTCTACCACCTGACCTTATATCCAATTTAAGGCGAGGTTATCCAGAGAAATCTGTCTCGTTCCAACGCTTTCATTTTACACATATTTATCCTGCTCAAGGTGTTAAGGTGTTTTTATTTCCATCCATCAGCCTGTTTCGTCCACTGCTGGAAATAGGCCTTTCCAGGATTTAACCACTCTTGGCGGTCCTCCTGGAAGAAATGCCCATACTCACACACGCTGGGCAGGCGGGTTGGTGAGCGCGGTGCCGAAACCCTTGCACCAGTGACGCCGCTGCCCGTCACTAGTCTGTTTTAAGGCCTGGCAATTGGGGATGGATATACCGCCATCCATCGGTCCCAGGCAATGGTGGGCCGCCTGGTTTTGCCTGAGAGCTGTTCTCTTACACTCCCCCGAATAACTTCGGGAGGATTTGCGAGTAAGATGGTGGTACCTCCACAGTCGAGCCCGGCATCAGCTCTACCACCTAACAAATTTTTATTTAACAAGTTTTTATTTATTATTTTGGAATTAGAGGAATGAGTTTTTTAAATGGCGGCCGTTTTATATCACATATTTTACGACGTTTATTTTAGTAATAGTATATCATAAAAAAATAAAAAAATAGAAAAGTTTTATTGTCCAAAACTTAATATAGCTCAAATGAAATTATATTAAGATCATAGCTTAGACCCCTCTTTGTGATTTAATTGGATCGAGGAAAATGTAAGTAATCGAGTATCGAACGGCCGAAATATTAAGATCAAAGAGTGATGACATATATTTTTTACAAATTTTAATCATCCGTATTTATTGGCTTAAAATTAATTTGAAAAGAGACAAAATCGGTATAACCCCCCTTAAAAACAAATACTTGTTGATGGCTTCACGAGTTGGAGCCAGGGGCCAGCCCCCCCCCCCCAGCCACAAATCCTAGTTACGGCAATGAGTGCATGCCCAAAGTATGGCAATAAGGCTCGCCTCTTATCACTTTTGGACGACAAAATGGTCGGTGAAAGGAAGTTAATAAGAGTGTTTACTGTTCTAGACTACTACTGGATGGATGGATGGATGGACTGTTCTAGGGACAGTCCATACTCAGAAACATCTCTGAGAACCCCACGGTGAATGTCGTAACGGTATGTTTTGTTTGAATAAATTAGTCGGTTTCCCGCCGGGCCCACGCCGTACCTTCAGCAGAACAATTTGCCCATTGCTCCAGTCTAGTTTGATGGTGGTGAAGAGGCGATCTAGAGCAGTACACGACCCGAAGTACGAAGAATAAATCTCGGCACCTGAAAGTATACTAACCTTTCAGAGGCTATATAAATAAAGTATGGAAATTGTAATAAATTTGTGGTTTATGCATTTTGACTATATAATCTAGAGTTTGGTTTTTGGAAAACACTTTGGATAAGTTTTCCTTGATAGAAATAATTATTGAAATGAGGTCTTTAAACACTTTTTCTCCTCATTTGACGAACAGAAATCATCTTAAACATGTTTTATTCGATGTTTTTTTAGCAATATCTAGATTTTTGATTTTGGAAAATTTGCTGTTTTAGTTTATTTGATAAAATAAAATCTTTTTTCTTTTTGCACTGGATCCGCCCCTCTCGCACTGCGCGTTTTTTCTTTTAGAGCGAGAGTGACAAATATAAAATTTACATAGCCTATGAAGCAGGGTTTACATTTTGGTGAGTTAGAAGTAGAGTAACCAGCGTACTACTTTACCACATACGTTATCCACTCTCCCAGCTATCTTTAGTACAATTTTGTAACTGTTAGTAATGATTTTATCCCTGGTACTATATATATCTGTGCTAGTTAAGGTGGATGCGAGATGGGTCCTACCCACCCATTCACAAACGCACAACTTATTATTGTTGCACACGCTGTGAAGTTGTTGCGTACAATCATTTACAATGTAATGCTTAAAATAACACAAATGTGCTAGAAAAGCTTACACTAAAGTATGGTCGCGAAATGCCATAAACCACATTTGTTAAGGGCTTGCCTTTGGTCTTTCAACGGTTTTTGCTTCAATATGCTGAGTCAACTACGTATCTAATCAATGTAAAATTTGGACACGTGTGTGTTTTTCAGACCTTCATCTTTCCGTTGTCAGTTGGTTACCTAATTGGACATATTTCACTCGATAGATTTTATTTTTGAATATTATGCCTTTTTTGTTATTAATTCGTTTTATGTCTAATAGCTTAAGTTGTATGTCTGAAAATACTGCTATAACAAGAAAACATGGTTTATTTTCCGATTTCAGGTGAAAAAACTCCTACAGAAATACTTTTTCGTAAAATCCAGAAAAACGTCGAAAATTCACTGATTTTGTGCGTGCCGACAGCGCGCGAAGCGAGCGTTCTAATGTAGTTTTTCTGACAACACAATGAAGTTCAAAATCACTCAGTAAGATTATCGTGCACTATGAGCCAAGCCTTAAACACTTTTTATTCAAAAATAATACAATAAGTTGTGCATTTCCGCCACATCCACCTTTATGGCGGCAACTGCGCTGAACGGAACCAAGCTATGAGTAAAGGAGATCGAGTGTATTGCATTTCGCTTTACTCATATAGCTTTGTCTCCTTCATGGCGAGGGCCCCGTGAGAGTGTACTATCGACATGAGGTGGTACGGAGGTTAAGGGACCAAGGGACCTTGCACATTTACCTGTTGGGATGACAACTTGACACGATTAAAGTACATAGGTAACATTTAAGAAGTGGTGCTCCCTAGCCGTTCGTTCAGGAGGGGTAGGAAGAAATCCAGAGACTAGGGGTGGGGGGTAGAAAAAAATTAGTCAAAAAGGTTGTTCTGTGTCTGCAAAGTTCAACGGTACAGTTGTGTTGATTAAGTCGTTTTAAGTATTTTGCAGTATTTTTAAATTAATCGGTTGTGTCAAAAAATCAAACATCAAGCATATTTTTATTGATGGAAAACCCGTCTTTTGTATACGACGTGACATACGCCAAACGCAGATTTGTCATTTTGGAGATAAAATTACAATTAAGTTTATTCAGCGCAGTACCATATGTACCTACGTTTAATCAGATTTGTCAAGTGTTTGTACTTACAAATAAGTTTATCTCTGTTTCTGTTTAGCACATTATTGAAATCTCTAGAATTATTGACTTCGACAAATAGTTCTATTTTCTTTTTGCCGGCCATTATCGCAGCCTTCCTGTTAGTATAAAAATAGCAAAATAACTCATTGCAAGTAATCTCAATGGTCATGATAAAGGCATGAGCAAAGCGCAAATTCTGACTTCCTACAGTTACTTTTATCAGTACGCCCTATTTCATTAAATATTGTAAATGCATTCGTCCAAACAATGAAACACGATAGGCATAAAAGTATTTACAATTTATTGCAATGATTAAACTTACAGGTATTATTAAACTTACATAAACTTATTCAAGAAAGCAAATCACTTTGAAATTCAGACCCGTTCATTTCCAAAGAACTTCTAAGTTGAACCCTAGATTCGGGCTCTGGTCTGTAATATCCATTACCACTTTTAAAGAAATATGCAATAACACCTACAGCAGCGACTAAAACGGTTAGCACAACGCACCAGATGACCAAAATATTCATTGATAACACTGGCCTCACATCATATTCCTCTGGAAAATCAGTAACATGTGTTGTAACATCTTGCTGTGTCTCGCCACATTTGATACCATTAACGTTATCCTCATGGTATATCTTATCCATGGAAGTAACTTCGA
The DNA here is from genome assembly GCA_910592155.1 of Ypsolopha scabrella. Classification (NCBI taxonomy): domain Eukaryota; kingdom Metazoa; phylum Arthropoda; class Insecta; order Lepidoptera; family Ypsolophidae; genus Ypsolopha; species Ypsolopha scabrella. The sequence goes on from OU342978.1 coordinate 4,812,571, forward strand.
CTTGCCTTAGCATTGTTCTGTTAATATTTTTAATATTTCGCACAATCTCTTTGCAAGACACAGGATTACCTCCCAAACTCAGAGTCTTTAATTTTGGTAGGATTGTAATTAGTCTCTCTACATCAAAAGATTTCAAATGATTGTAATCAAGGATCAATCTTATAATTTCAGTACACTCATGGAAAATGTCTACATCTAGTTTGTTGATATTATTTTTAGAGATGTCAAGAACTTCTATTCTATGAAGTCCTGTGAAACTACCGTATCGGAAATTGGTTAAGTGATTATTAGAAATGTTAAGCAATTTTAAGATTTTAATGTGCTGAAACGTTCCTGGGGCAATTTCTGAAATATTGTTCGAACTAATGTCTAAAGATTGTAGGTGGTCTAAATTTTTGAAAAATGTGCTTTTAATTGAAGATAATTTGTTGTTGTGGAGATTTACATCCACTATTTCTTTAAAATATTCAACATCTATGTTTTTTATGTTATTCGAAGACAAGTCTAAGGTTACCAGATTTGTTAAATTATTTATCTGTGGATTGTTAAAGTAACTTATATTATTGTGCGCTAGCATTAATACTTTAAGATTGGGTAGATCTTTAAACATTACCTTCGTTACATCAGAAATATTATTATTAGAAGCATCGAGATATAATAGCCCGGAAATATTACTAAAAGCTTTTGACAAATCAGAAAGTCTGTTGTCCCGAAGATACAATGCTTTTAAACTGCTCAGACTGGAATTTATAAAAGAAAAACTATATAGTTTGTTATAAGATAAATCTAAACTGTACATATTGTCCATACCAATAAAGTTATTTGGTTCAATAACATCTATTTCATTATGCGATAAGTTAAATTTAGCCACAAGGGGTAAATCTATAAAACTTTCATTTTCTACTTCGGTCAAATGGAAATTACTTAAATCCAAATTCCTTAAAAACTTTGCTGGGCTATAAGTATTCTTTTTGATAACTCCAGATAATTGGTTCCCATTTAAAAGAATATGTTGTAGGTTTTCAAGTGGCAAAGCGAATTGTTCAATTGTTACTATTTTATTTGTGGATAGATCAAGTTTAGTGATTGTGCTATGATTTGAAAACGAGCTTTGGGGTATAATAGTAAGATTATTATTATTAAGATTGATTTCGGTCAAGAAGGGTAAACTATTATTTAGGAAAATTAAATTATTCACGTTATTATACGAGAGGTCCAAGGTTTTCAGTGAAATTATATCCTTAAAACTCGATGCTGCAATTTTGTTGATTTTATTTCTACTCATATTTAAAGATAATAAATTTTCCATACCCATGAATGAATGATCATTGATTCCTGTGATATTTTGATTGAATAAATTTAATTTTGTAATATTTTTTACGCCTCTGAACGTGTTTTCAGTTATATAACCGCTTAAATTGTTCTTTTCTAAGTTGAGATAATTAAGTACATTATGTTGAAATGAATTTTCTTGAATAGTAGTGATCTTGTTATCATAAAGATTTAAATAATTTAATTTATTATTATTAATTAACAACACATTCTCAAGGTTAGGTCCAATTTTGTTATAGCTAAGATCTACCGTTTCCAATGAAAATGCTTGATTAAAACAATTAGATTCAAATAAGTTAATTTCATTGTGTGACATATTTACCTTTTGAAGGGAGGTCATTCTATTTATTTCATAGCCTGCAACTTTTTCTAACAAATTATAAGACACATCTAATAATTCAAGACTTTTTAAATTAATAAGTGTCATATCTAGTGCTACTAAATAATTATGTTGCAAATGTAAATGTTCCAATTTTTTCAAACGATTGAAACTATCATCTTTAATAGTCTTAATCCCATTATTGTTCAGATACAAAAATCTTAATTTAGGTATATCATTAAACATATCGCCTGAAAGCTCAGTGAGTTTGTTATAACTCAAATCTAGTTTAAATAGATCAGGGTCAATAGACTCGCTGAAGTACAAACTTCTAGAGTTGAGTGTTACAATTGCGTTTCGCGATAAGTTCAAGACATCAAGTAAGATCAGGTTTTTGAACGCCTCGTTTCTGATGTTGTGGATGTTGTTGGAAGAGAGGTCCATTTGGAAGGTTTTGGCATAGTACCTGAAGGCGAGCGTTTCAATGTTGTTCCATGAGTTGTTGACGGCCTTGAAGATCCTTACTCTGGAGTCGAAGTTGGTTGATCCAAAGAAGGCAGCGGTGAGGGTGTCGGTCTCTGAGTTGGTCACTATGAAGGTAACGTAAGGTTGACCGTCGCAGGAGGGGTTAGAGGTGCTGCCGGCATGGTACTGGCATTTGACGGTGTAGACGCAGGAGTCTTGCTCATCTTCGATGGTGCAGATATTGGTGAGTCGTGCTACTCTGAAGATTGTGATGAATACTGGAAGGGGAAATATAGACTATATAAAGAAATGTTCACAACAAAACCTATGCTAAATAAATCAAGCCGCGCGCTAAGGTGTTTTATCTAGTACGATTATCATCTTCACGTGGTCGTAGTAACAAACTGCTGTGATGTCTGCCGAACATAATTTGTGAGTTTCGTCAACCCGCTTGAAAGTCAGATTCATGCCAACTCACATGAATCAATGATACTTCGGTTTTGGGGTTCTAATTTATTTTTTACCAGAGACACGGTACCGCACCGTGTTAGCTCATTCGGCCAAAAGGAATTCGTTTTTTTTATGGAACCCTATAACAGAAGACATGCGTTGTGTAACATATACGAGTACCTATGATAGGAAACAATGATGTTCAGTAAATTTTGTTGGATACTTACATAAGAATATAATTTCTGAATTCATCTCGATGGATACAGTACACTCAAATAAAATATTAAGAAGCACATCGCATTTACAAATGACATAAAGAGCACTTAGACAGCATTTAGATAATTTTAAAACTGAATGCTACAAAATTTTATTGATTTAGTGTTAAGAAATACGGTTTTGTATTCGAACACGACGCAACTCTGTTTGAAATGGACTTTTACGTTCCACCCACAAAACCGCTGAACAAGAAACACATAGAGCGTCTTCCGTTTAAATAAAATTATCTCGGGGCTATTTTGTTGACAGAATGATATAGGTATTCGGTAGACAATTATTTACTTTTTTTTTATTACTCGAGCTTTTGCTCACGACTCCTCCCATACTCCCGGGGTAACAAATCTTGAATCACATCCTTATACTTTGAATTTCAAAAAATCCTTTCTTAGTAGGTGTTGCCAGTCCTAATCTAACCTTATCATGACATTCACAAAAAATTAATTTTTATTGTTAATTATGTTATTTATTATTTTATTCTCTTTTCGTTTATTTTCCAAATTTATTTATTTTATTTGTTCACTTATTAAATCGCATAACATTACAGCTACCTAAATTGTTATACAATTAACACATAAACAATAAAACATGAGAATAAATCACTTTAAAAACAAACTTAAGAACTAGTACCTATTTGTTCATAACAATAACTTACATACCAACTTTTTATAACATTTTTAAAGTTACATCTGTGAATTCACCCAAAGTACAACTGTGCCAATCCATTTCCTCACTTACTTTATTTAGTACTCTCACAACTCTAGTGAGTGGCGCCTTTGATAGGATAATTGTTTATCCTTATGAGCTAAGGCCCAATTAACAATATGTATTTAGATTTACTTCGGAAGACGCTGGTATCTATTATACAGTGCTCCACATTAGAATAAATGCCAACACGGCTATCCTTATTATTTAAGTTTTCTAAAGGCTTTGTATTTGTATTTTTTATAAAGATAGTCAAAGAAACATAAATATTTTCATAAGTCATATCTGGGGGCACGGCAGTGCCCCCGCCAAGTCGAGCTAAAAAGCGGCACGCCGTACCATCCTTTTCTCGAAGCAGTTCAGGCCATTTTCGACCCCCTATAACTTCGTTGTGGATAAAACTAGAAGCCTGAATTTTCGGTAACCAAGCAGGCATTGTATAAACACGGTATATTTCAAATTTCATTCAATTTTTTTTCATTTTGTTTTATTTTATAATAGAATTTTACACAAGTATACACTTTACAATTTCCGCCAAACTGCTAAGCAGTTTGTTGGTGATACGCTCTTACATTTGATTAAGAGTAGGTGCTTAAAATCTAATACTATATAGTCTTAAAACATATACATATTTGTAGGAAATCTTTATTTAAGATATAATAAGTTCTCGTTATGTAAGGGAAGATAACAATATATTTTAAATTTATGTTTTAGGGAGCCAATTTTTAACTTATTTTCTTCCAGAAGGAGAGGATATTTATTACATAGCTTGGGAGTTAGGTACTTCCGAGTTCTCTCTCCATAATAATTTTTAGATGATGGCTGTGATAGTTTGCCAATTTTTACTGCTCTAGTGAAATGTCTATTTGGTTAAGGAACTTTATGGTCTTTAGTGTAGTAAATTTCCAAACCTATGAGATACTTAACTTTCTGGTGTACTGGGAGAATTTTACAAACTGTAAACAATTTTTCATACTCTCCCTTATATAACCTAACCTAACCTAACAACATCTTATTGTGACCATATTAATATCAAAAATCTTTTATGTTTTAAATAAATAGATTGACTTGACAATCGCACTAAATAATCAAATTTAATATACTATGTATTACTTTTGAGATACATTGTGTTTTCATGCGATGGCCGAGTCAATCTTTTTATGTAAAACTTAAAAGATTTTTAATATTGATATGGTCACTATAAGATGTTGTTAGGTTGGCTAATTATGTAAATTAAGACAGAAGGTCCCTTATGTAGAGACTGAATAAATTAATCGACTTGGATTTACATGGATCTCACAACTTTTTACGGTAGAAGAACTAAGTTGCGAGACTTGTTTTTTTTACAAGTTTTGTTTTTGATGGCATTTTTTTTTACTAGGAACATACAGTACTTAGCCGCTCGAATTTAGGCTCTTTCTCACTCTCTATCTTCCTAAACGTAATATTTGCGAGAGAGAGAAAGATAATGAGGTGGCTTTTATATTAGAATTAGGTTAATTATTGCTATACAAAATTTTTAGTAATTCTCTTCCTAATAATAAAAAAACTAGGTACATGACTCTTTATTTATCATACTTCATAATGAATTTATTAAATAAAACAACTTATAGCATCCTATACAGGATGGTCCAAATAGTGACGTCAAAGAATTTTTTATAGATTCCTCACACCTAGGTGTATCCGAAAATATGCCATGTATGTTCCGCAATTTTTGGTAGTTTAGAAGTTATGATTTTTTTATGTGTATTTGCGAATTTTCTACCGCAGCGGCTTAAAAAAATCATAACTTTTTTTGTGGTAAGAATTTTGTACAGATTTTTTTTGTAACATAACTGTCTTGAGTCATTCTTCCCTACATACGATAATCAGCTACAAAAAATCCTTCTTCACATCATTTACCTCGGGCAAAAGGTAAGTGAAAAAGAGAAAATGTTGATGTAGTATCTACTCGTAAATTGACACCATGCCTACTCTTTGGATTCTTTGTTTAAATCAGGATGTAGTTATCGCTACGCAACTCTCTTCATTTATTTTATTAATCTGTTGAGTGCTCATTATCGCTAAAACAATATATACCAGAAAAGATCTTGGCTTGAGTCCACTTTCCGGGTCAAAGTATTTTAATTTGTTATAATATAACTGACTTACTCATTCTTGAATATTCTTGATTATTAAGTTGATAAGGTATATGTACAAAATACTCATAATGTCCGTACGAGTTCGTATTTTACCCGAAAATGCTTGTTAGTTAAGTAAAGTAAGTAAGTTAAGTAAGTAAATATGGATAAAAATTTTCAAAATAATATACCATTGTGTCTCTATTTAAATTATTATGAGAATTTTCAAGCAATTTATTTTACTTTACATACTGCATTGAATTAATTCTGAAACATAGGGGTAGGTAGATCAATAGATAATTTTCAGGAAAAAACTGTTTTATTTTTTGTATATTTATAGTTTCGCAAAACGGTGTGTCAGGATCGTAGCAAATGGAAATCTGTAGTCTAGGAGTAGGTCTTCTGGGAGACAGGCGTGAGTATACTTATATTTGTATGTTTCGCAATGAAACGTGTATCAAGTAAAAGGTAATATTGTTCAGTTTTTCAAGGAAACAATATTAGTAAAATAGTTTAAATGAACATTGAAAACTAAGAAAAACACCTCGAAATCGCAAGTTTTCTGAGCGGCCCGCTTCCACTGAGCAGGATGGACAAGTGTAAAATGAAAGCGTCGGAGCAGGACATATTTCTCTAAGTACTACTGCGCTTCAGGGGTGGACAGCGGTTTTGTGAAGCCCTGGGCTAATAGTACCTTGGGCCATGCCCAATTAATTAGCTAATTGCCATTTTGTCAAAAAATGTTTTCGATAATGCATGACCATACCCCAAAACAAGCGACAGGGAATTATCCGTTCCGTTTGATAGCCACACACGGTTTAAATGGCTTCAGAGGCCCTTTACGTCCACGGGGCCCTGGCAGCGCCGCTCGTAGCCCTTGATATTTTTTATCAAATAATATTTCCTTCTTAGTCAGATCGTTACTGACTAAAAACATTTTCAAATGACCGCCTGATTTAGCTGCTATGGGGTTGGGGGCATGTCCTTTATCCATAAAGTTGCCCTTCCACTCTATGTTTATTTTCATTCTGTACCATTGTTCGGTAGCTCTTTTTTAACTCTCGTTCAAGAGCCCTTCTTCCATAATAATTCGCCCATCAACGCCCAGTGGCGGATCCAGCCTGCGAGCCAGGGGGTGGTCACGGGCTCCAAACTTTTATAAATAAAGGTGTAAATATTTTCTGTCTGTCCTGATCATAATGATATGACAACAGTCCGTCAAACCCTTAAATAATAAAAGAAATTTATCTTTTTTGTCTCCTCGCGAATCTATTTATCACTTCCTCCGCGTCAACTGGAATGTTTTTGTGAACGTTGAGAAGTGCCAGTCCTGTCAGGCGGTCTTCTGCCATTGACACCCGAAACTAAGTTTTAAACGTCGTCGAAGGGTGGAAAACATGTGGAAAATGATCTCTCGACCGTAGCTACGAGGGTGCGAGGGTAGTTCAAGAAGTAACGGGCCTAACAAAGATAACACAAAATAATTGGAAAAAACTTATTTATTTTTCAATATAGTCTCCTTTCATCACAATGCACTTTTTCCACCGATGTTCAATAGCTTCGAGACCCTGTTTATAGTGATTAGTGTCAAGCTCCCCAAAATAGCCATCAACAGTAGATTCTACCTCTTTGGAAATTGGCAAATCTTATACCACCGAGCCACTTTTCAAGTTTGGAAACAGAAAATAATCCGACGGTGCTAGATCTGGCGAATAAGGTGCATGAGGAAGCAATTCGAACTTCAACTCATTAATTTTAGCATTTGCAATAGTGGACGTGTGAACTGGTGCATTATCCTGATGAAACAACACTTTCTTTTTCACTAAATGCGGCCGTTTTTTTGTAAATTTCATCACTCAAACGCTGCAATAGTTTTGCGTAGTACTCGCCGTTTTGAAGACACTAAAAATTATCCCATGCGCATCCCAAAATACTGGCGCCATGATCTTACCAGCAGGTGGAACTGACTCCGCCCTCTTTGGAGCTGATCCTCCATTTTTAGTCCATTGTTTCGACTGTTCTTTCGTCTCAAGGGTAAAGTGGTGAACCCATGTTTTGTCCAACGTTATCGTAAAAGACACGAAATTCCTCCAAACTCTGGATTGAAACATGTTCACGACGCTGCTTTTGTTCAATGGTCAGCGATCGCGGCACCCATTTTTCACACAGCTTTCTCACGTCCAAATTTTCAGTCAATATGTGATGCACTTTTTGAAATGCCTACCATGTCTGCTAACTCGCAAACTTTTAGGCTACGGTCTCCTTTTTTTACCATTTCTGGCGTAGTCACTTCATTTGGTCGGTCGATGTGCGATGTTTTATCTAGGCAGCTCGTGCGACCTCTTTTAAACTCAGCGACCCAATATTTTACTGTTGTAAATGAAGGAGCAGACTTTCCCAGGGTAGAATCGCGATAGACCAATGAACCACTTTCATAAAAATAATCTCTTCAACAAACAGCAATACGCATATCAACGCAACAGGTCCACAGTTGACGCAGCACGCGATGTGTTATCTCGCGTGATGAGTCATCTCGAGGGTGGGTGGCAGGTAGCAGCTATTTTCTGTGACTTGTCGCGCGCCTTTGAAATGGTGAATCATTCATTATTACTAGATAAATTAAAAACGTATGGTGTTAACGGCAATTTTTACGAACTAATTGCAGATTTTTCAAGAAATGGTAAACAGTGCACGTGCTTTCGTAATGAAAAGTCAAACCTTGAGTTTATTGGCGACAGCGCTGTACCACAGGGTTCTGTAATGGGTAATAACTTGTTTCTCGTTCTAATGAACGACCTGACTACCTCTTCAAACCATGCAGAGTACGTCTTGTTTGCTGATGATGGCTGCGTCATCGTAGTTGCTGACAACTATGAGGTACTACGGTCAAAATTATCTCAAACAATGAGCAAGGTTGCAGAGTGGTTCACTGCTAATAGTATGCTGCTAAACGTAGAAAAAACAAACATCGTTCACTTTCAATTAAGAAGAATGAAAGGCCATGAACTGAACGTAATGTGTAAAAATAAAATAATTTATAACTAAACGTTACCTGTACCACAAGTTGACCATGTAAAGTATTTAGGATTTACGATAGATTGTGGTCTCACCTGGGCAGCTCACATTGACGTCACATGCGGACGCTTGTCTTCATGCTTCGCCCTATCAAGACTTGCACCTAGCTTAAGTATAGACAACCTTAAAAAGGCGTATTATGGATACTTCCATTCTATACTTATCTACGGGATAGATATGTAGGTTAAGTATCCATCCATCCATCCATCAGCCTGTTTCATCCACTGCTGGACATAGGCCTTTCCAGGATTTCGCCACTCTTGGCGGTCCTCCTAGAAGAAATGCCCATACTCACACACGCTGGCAGGCGGGTTGGTGAGCGCGGTGCCGAAACCCTTGCACCAGTGACGCCGCTGCCCGTCACCAGTCTGATTTATATAAGGCCCGGCAATTGGGGATGGATATACCGCCATCCATCGGTCCCAGGCAATGGTGGGCCGCCTGGTTTTTTTGCCTAAGAGCTGCCCTCATACTCTCCCCCGAATAACTTCGGGAGGATTTCCGAGTAAGATGGTGGTACCTCCACACCTCCACAGTCGAGCCCGGCATTAGCTCTACCACCTATTAGTTATAGTTATTATATTTGAATTTTATGGACTATAATAATATACCTACCCTAGGCATTATTTTAATATTGTATTTTTATGACTTGTAAATTTTAATTTATAAATAAATAATTGTATTGTATTGTATTGATTAAAACTAAAACTAAAATTAAAGCCTTCAGAATCGACCTTTGGGTATCTTTAACTTAACATATTGTTACACAACTTTAGTTTTAGTTTTTTTTGCACCATTAGTTTTCCATGTCCAATTAATATGTCTGTTTCGTCAATTCTAAGTCTAACGGCGAACAACTGTTATTGGCCGTATTTATTGTTCAAATGTGATATTTTATATTTACAACATCTGCTGTATGTTGTTCCTAATAAAGTAAAAAAAAAAAAAAAAAAAAAAAAAAATATTGTAATATAATATAATTATTCGAATCCTGGCAGGGTCGCCATGTGAGGACTGATGTACGGGACACTAGTGAAACGAGCGGATGGTGGTTAGAGACTGCTTTATTAGTGTATCAATAATGGATTATAATAGGTGACTTATGACTAATTGGTTCTACACTATAATACTTTAAATAAAGACCATACCTAATTTTTAATGTAAGGTTTTCAGATTTTTCCCTTTGTAGTATAAGATGGTATTACTTGCCAAATTTCATAGTTCTAGGTCAACGGACAATACCTTATAAATTTTGATTCCTTTGAGTGTCGAAATATACGTTTTTTGCGGCATAAACGGCCGTATGCATGCAACTCGCAACGGACCACGTGAGCCGATGGGAATATTAAAAAATTTAAGTTCCCCCCCCCCCTGGATCCGCCACTGCCAACGCCACACCGCTCCTATCATCACGCTCCGCTTCTGCCACGCTTTCTGTGTCAACACAGAAGCCTCGGCCCGCGAGCGAGCTACGCTCTCGTTCGTTCAAAAAGAACGACGTCTGTTCAGCGCCTATATCTTCCTCCTTTTCAATCAATAAATCGGAATTGTAATTGAAATGATCCCCCAAAATCTTGGTCTGCAACCGCGCCTGCAAAAGACGGCATTTTGGCGCCCCTAGACACGTGGCGCCTAGAGCGCCCGCTTCACCTGCTCTCCCCTAGATCCGGCCCTGGGCCCAGGGTTGCAGCCCAAAAAGAAAGCCCTTGTATAATTCCGCCCCTGCTGAGCTTATTGAGTGTAAAGCAAGATAAGGATCCAGAGAACGATAGCCTGACCTGATAGTTTGACCGCCTCTGTGGTAGAGCGCCCGCCTGCTAATCCAGGGATCGTGGGTTCAATCTCCGTGGTGCACATACATTTGTGGTTCTGAAATACGGCGATTAATTTATACAGACAAATTCTTATTGAAGGCTATGTAAGTGCTCAGTATCAAGGTTCGATGATCCTTTTTGTGAAATTAGTAAATTATTGTTTTCGCATTGCTTACAAACACAAGCCCAGCCCGAGTCAAGTACTATAGGACGTCAAGATTTTATTTTGCGAAATTAGCAAAAAGTGTTATCAATCCGTGTTACTGATCACTTACCGAGCCTCTAGTATGAGTTTGGCTGTATAAATAAAAGTCACCTTATATAGGGTGTAAATGCAAAGTCAAGAATCCTTTTAGGGTATGAAAGTATACACGATTCTGATGTCATTACAAGAAAAAAATATATACCTTGAATTTTCACAAAAAAATCCATAATTTTCCTAAGCTATGGCTACGCAGGTCACCGGCCTCCCCACACACTTAATTGCACTCCGCAACCCGCACCCCTCATCTGAGTGGCCAGCGACCGTGAGGGTGTCCACGCGATTAGTGTATTTTGAGTAAAGAAACTCGTCTTATTGTGAGTTACTGGTACTTTATTTAGAGATCCCTGTATTTAAAATGATATCTTTACCGTTCATACTAACACACCCTTAAAGGATTCTTGCCTTTGCTTTTACACCCGGTATATAAGGTGATATGAAATCAACCGACCAAATTCATACTGGAGATTCGGTTAGTCATCAGGAATTAGGTCCATTAATCCTTTTGTTCGAAAAATATTTTTTTTTGCTTTCTTACTGAATGGACTAGTTTAAGTACATTTCCTAGTCTAGTCAGTAAAAGAGCAAAAAAAATAATATTTTTCGATTTTCACTAATAGGGTAATTAAAGCTTGTTTCTCATCACTAACCGTGTCTCCAGTATGAATTTGGTCGGTTAATTTAATTTTACCTTGTATAGGTGAAATTAAACCAAGCGACCAAATTCATAATATTTTTTGTTCCCTTACTGTTTGGTTGGACTAGTTTAAGTACAATTCCTAGCCCAGTCAGTAAGTAAGCAAAAAAAATATTTATATATAAATATGTATTTATCGAATTTCACTAAAAGGGTAATTGAAGCTTGTTTCTGTTCACTAACTGAGTCTCCAGTATGAATTCGGTCGGTTGATTTAATTTCACCTAGTATATACAGCGTGACTCTTAACCTTACCCCGATTATTTAGTATTTTGTAGACGAATAGAAACTGGTTATATTAAAACCATTCAAAATCATATTTATAATTATTTTTTAAAGTTGAAGTCCTTTGAAGATTTTCCTAAAATCCAAAGAAATCATGGTTACCCGAAGAGATAAGATAATTATAGATCGCACAAAGTTATTTTTATTATTGATTCCACTATTTTGGACTATTTTCAAGTTTTTCCGTATGGGAATGGCTAGGATAACCATACATTTTATTTCCAAGTAACACTTTTTACTAATATTTTGATTTTTAATTTTAATTGTTTTTACAATTAAAATGTGATCTACTAACGTTTCTTAAAAACCTCTAAAATTATCGGGGTTTGTTTGAAAGTCAACCTGTATATATTTTTTAATTAATATAAAGAAATACAGACTTAGAAGGAGATTATTAATTTTATTCAAATTAATAATTAAGGTAAATTACTATTGTTAGTACTTAAAATTAACATTAATAATATTTTTGATTAAAAGCCTTTCTGTAGTTTAAAGAGTTATTAAATTAATAATTTGTTGGCCCGATGATGTGTAATACGAAACCGGTAGCCTAAGTAATCCATCCATCCATCCATCTATCCATCAGCCTGTTTCGTCCACTGCTGGACATAGGCCTTTCCAGGATTTCGACACTCTTGGCGGCCTCCTGGAAGAAATGCCCATACTCACATACGCTGGGCAGGCGGGTTGGTGAGCGCGGTGCCGAAACCCTTGCACCAGTGACGCCGCTGCCCATCACTAGTCTGTTTTAAATAAGGCCTGGCGATTGGGGATGGATATACCGCCATCCATCGGTCCCAGGCGATGGTGGGCCGCCTGGTTTTGCCTGAGAGCTGTTCTCTTACTCTCCCCCGAATAACTTCGGGAGGATTTGCGAGTAAGGTGGTGGAACCTCCACAGTCGAGCCCGGAATCAGCTCTACCACCTAGAAAGTGGAAAGTGATTTTATTATTACTTAGGCTTTATTAGCCTAAGCTAAGTAAGCTAGTAATAATAAAAATAAATATTTGTGGAATAAAAGTACAAGAATTTGTGTATAATTTATTTTAAGACAAAGTGTTCTCAAGTTTTGTGGAGAATGGCGATTTCGCAAAACTGTTTGAGTGAGACCTGGGTGGGCAATTTACACACATAAACTCATTACGATATGTAGTTATGTATTTTGTTTAGCATGGGAAACATAAATACTACGCGTGACAACAACCAACAAAAATATCTAATAAAGTGGGACAATCTTAGACCATTTAACACGGGACTAGGCAAGCGCCCTTATCCCCCTCTGCCGAAGTACATGAACAATTTGTTCATGTAAGTTTGCTTGCGTGCGTGTTTTGTGTTTGTGTTGCAGCTTTAGATTTAGTGTGACATATCAATTATTCGCAGGAGTGTGCGTGAATGAGTAAATGTGTGCTGTGCGTGTTTACCTCCCCTCCCGTGGAAAACTGCAGCAGAAACTCGCGCTTTGCCAGGTCCCGTGTTAAATGGTCTAAGGAGACAATACACTGAATAAAGCGCTAAGTTTCCCCAAGCATAGTTCGAGGCTCATTTGCAACGAAATAGGCGAAAAAAGGCGCATTTACTTTAACTTTTTGAACCGCCAAAATTTTAAAGGGTATATTATGTTGTATCGGCTTACCTAAAGTATGCGGACATATCGGTATCGGATGCATTCCTAGTAATAAACGTCGGTGAAAAGCGGGTGTATCAAGTGTGGACTGTGACTTGCGTTTCACAGATCACAGTTGGGAACACCTCTGACACCCCCTCAGGGATTCATGTCGTGAAGAATCATCATTGACGATATGTTAGAACATTGTCGGAACCTGTATATTTTGTACAGTATAGAACTGTACCGCTGACGTGATATTTTTAGTCATGCTGTATAAGTATAGTTTAAAGTTCGTTTTAGTTATGCTTTACTGTGGAGCTCGACTGTGCAGATATAAACCTACCCTCGAAATGCCCTGAGGTTATTCGGGGGAAAATAAGAGGACAGCCCTCAAACAGGCACAACCAGGCACAACCAGGCACAACCAGGCCTGGATTTTTGCCTAGGCCCACGAGGGGAGAGACGGAAATTATAGAAAGAAAAAAATGGAATAAACGCCCAATTGATAACGATTGAATTAGGCCGAATATTTTTTGGCGCTTGTTTAATGTCAAAATTTTTAATACTTTTCGTTTGATTTTCAATAAGTTATTGATTTCATTTTACTGATTAGGTAACGTACTTTCGATATCAGTTTATTTTTTTTTGATATCTGTAATAGTTACGGAATAATCGCCTGGTCACACTTAACGATTACATCCTGTATAAAACGGACTGGTGACGAGCATTGGCGTCACTGGGTTTAGGCACCGCGCTCACCAGCCCGCCTGCTCAGCGTGTGAGTATGTGCAATTATTCCAGGAGGACAGCCAATAGTGGCGAAATCTTCGAAAGGAGGCTGATGGATAGATGGATGATGCAACTGCACAGTAGAAGTAATTTATTTTACTTATGCTATACTATACAGTAGCCTTAGCATGAAAACATTACGGTTACGTTTAGTTTGAACGTAACGCGGTTTTGTATGGAATTCTGATAAGTTCCGCTACTGACCGCTAGGGGCGGTTATCAGATTTCATACAAAACCGCGTTACGTTCAAGCTACGTAACCGTAATGTTTTCATGCTAAGGCTACAGGTAAAAGTGTAAAGTTAAAGTATTTTATTCAACGGTACAGCTGAATTTTTTTCTACTTATGCAGTCTGTACAACTGTAGTATTTTTTTTGTAATGCTTTACAGCTGTACAGAACATTGTTTTACTGCACAGCTGAAGTATTCTTTTTAGTTATACTAAGTGCAACTATGCAACTGAAGTTTTTTCAGAGGTGGCGTGGGTATGGATGGATGTAGAAATATTATCTCTGCAGTAACATGATCACGCCCCGCAAGGCTTCGTAAACGACATAATACCCTTTGAAAACCTTCGAGCAAAGCTGAGAACTGCCAATGCCAATACGAGTTACTATTTTTGGTAAAAGAGAGTCAAATTCGTACTGGTCACTAAAATAAAGGTTCAATTTCTTAGGGGCCATCAATAAATCACGTGACGCATTTTTTCGTGACTTTTGACCCCTCACCCCTCTTAGTGACATCTTGGTGTCATTATTGTCAACCCCTCGCCTCATGACAATTTTTTAAAGCAATTCGAGAGGGACCTTTTAATCAAACATATTTTTAGGGTTCCGTACCCGAAGGCTGTCAAACGGGACCCTATTACTAAGCCTCCGCTGTCTGTCTGTCCGTCCGTCTGTCACAGGGGTCTACTGCTTCAGCCGTTATAGGAAGATACGTGTTACCATGGCCTCCATCACGACAAATAATAAATATGAAATAAAATTGAAACCCAAAGGGGGTCCTCATACCTCTCATACAATAAACATCTAAAACATAGCATTTTTTTCGTTATTTGTTTCAGCTTTATGAATAAATGAATGAACAATTTATTGCACAGAAAATTAAAATACAGAATAACAGAAGGCAAGGGCGAACTTATTCCTCAATGAAATTTCTTCCAGTCAGTACCGATGGTATTAGGAAAATGAAAATTTTACACATTCATTGGTATTTGTGCAAAAAGAAAACAATTTTCTTCAAGCCTATTACATAAATATAATACACTGCATACATATACAGGGTGTAAATGCAAAGTCAAGAATCCCTTTAGGGTATGAAAGTATACACGATTCTGATGTCATTACGAGAAAAAAAATATACCTTGAATTTTCACCAAAAATTCCATCATTTTTCTAAGTTATGGCTACGCAGCTCACCGGCCTCCCACACACCTAATTGTAACCCGCAACCCGCACCCCTCATCCGAGTGGCCGGCGACCGTGAGGGTGTCCACGCGATTAGTGTATTTTGAGTAAATAAAATCGTCTTATTATGAGGTAGTGGTACTTTATTTAGAGATCCCAGTATTTAAAATAATATCTTTACCGATCATACTAACACACCCTTAAAGGATTCTTGCCTTTGCTTTTACACCCGGTATACATAAATACATACATATAAACACAGTAGCATAGTCAGTCGAGTAATTCAGAGAGATGAAAGGTAATAATTGTTCAGGTTATATCTAAAAGAGGACACAGAAGGAAGGTTTCTTAGGATTTGCGGAAGTTCTTTCCAAAGTCGAACTGCATTGACCGTAAATGATTTTGAGAAACGATCAGTGGTGTGCGCAGGTATCGCCAGATCGATATGATGACAAGACCGAAGCGCTCTCTTGCTGTGTTCAGTGCGTAGGACAAATCTATTATTCAAATAATTAGGGTATAGGGGATTATGAATAACATTGTACAGGAGGGAAAGAATGTGTACGTTCCTGCGAAAACGAATGGGAAGCCACTTTAGCCTGCAACGAAACTCGGAGACGTGGTCATACTTGCATAGTCCGAAAATATATCGAATGCACCAAGTTCTGAAGACGCTCCAGCTTATCGAGCAGATCTTGAGTGGAATCTAGAAAAGCGACATCGGCATAATCCAGAAGGGGAAGAAGAAGAGATTGTGCTAACATTATTTTCGTATCCAGTAGCAGGAAATTATCTATTTATCTATCTCTAAGACGGTAATACTTAACAGTTTCAAATTTGGTCATATTATTAAACATACTCTAAAGTTCCGTACTCAGAGGTTGCTCAATTGTTTTTTAGGCGCTACCATTTTAGCGTTTATATTGTTGATATGTATGTTTTAGGGTTCCGTAACCGTATTGTGTGGTGGGTGGTACGGAACCCTCTGTGCGCGAGTCCGACTCGCACTTGGCCAAATTATTTTCGTTTCATTAATGTGGAAATAACACATAGTTTTCTGAATTGTACAATATCACGTGACATTTGTGAGACCCCCTCCGCTTCGTACGTGACCGTTAGTGACACTTGAAGACACTCCCCTTTCCCTTATTAGCGTCACGTGGGTGTAATTATTCTAAGGTCACGTGATTTATGGATGCAAACTTAGAATGATGCAAAGAACCCGACATCTCCGAGCTCAGCCCGGACTCAATGAGCTGACTATGGGAAAGTGTTGAATCTTGGTAGTAACCTACCGAGTCTCCTGTATGAATTTCGCTAAGTCACCTTGTGCATGTAATGCTTCCAGAAACTGTTTTCTCTCACATCGAGCGTTGGTTCTTTGCTAATGTAAACATTTAGCTACGGTCCCATTTCTATTCGTCAGCGAAATACCAGGCGTCGAGTTTTGTACTGTCTCACGAAAAACACAACGTGCGATTTAAAACTTTATTATAGATGCAGTAAGAGTTACTTTCTGAACTGTGTACTTGATTGTCTGTACCTCGCAAGTTCTAAACTAGGCGGTGTACCTGGAAGGCGCTCATTTGGACTTTGATACTTAATTTGTGAACAGTGTTATCAATTTGAGGTGAGTTTAATTTTTTTTCGTCTTTCCTTTAGAATTATTTAATAAATAAATGAATATATTAGAAATATTTCGGGCCTTATAGGGCCCGGCATCATTTTGAGAAGTATCTCAATTATTTTAGGATGTCATGCGTCAGATAAAGCAGAAGGTAAATTAGTCGAAGGAATATAGCTGTTCTGAAAATCACAATTTCTGCATTGACGGGAGAGATAGGGATAGGGATAGGTGTAATGTCGATAACATTTCAAAGTGTTTTTATTATATTATAGACTAGCTTTTGCCCGCGGCTCCGCCCACGTGTTATTCGGTTTAACGACGTGCTTTTTTCCGAGATAAAAAGTAACTTATGTGTTAAGTTGCGGTATAAGCTATATCCATTCTAAATTTCATCCAAATCCGTTCTGCCGTTGCAGCGTGAAAGAGTAACAAACATACACACACACACGCACAAACTTTCGCATTTATAATATTAGTAGGATAGTAGGATAGGATATGATAATTAACAATTCCTTTATATAATAAGACGAGTAACATCAGTTTTATATCTAATTGTCATTTCTATATTATTTTTTTGCAGTTCATGTAATCCGTCGAGTTTCAACTACAAGAACAATGGCAGAAGGTATGTAACTGATATGTAAAATACATTATTTATTTTTAAATACCGCCTCTGTGGCTCAGTGGTCCGGGTACTCGACTAGTAAGCGGAAGGTCGCGGGTTATAATCCCGTAGGGATTAATTTGTGTTCAGTCTGCGTGCTTCGGAAGTGGGTCCAATTGGGCCCTAAGTACAGCGATAGGGCTCACCTCACCACTCATGATGCTGGGACGTTATAATCGTCGGTGGAAAGTGGGTGTGCGTGCGAGTGTTGACTGTGACTTGCATTTCGGAGATTCTTGTGAGACTACTAAATCACTTTAAAAAATAATGTTTTTGAAATTCTATTATAGAATATGCATGTCGTTTAAATAAGTAATATATTGCGTTTTTTGAGTAGAATTTAATGATGACCATGGGAAACTATTTTATTTCATTGTTTTGTAATTATTTCCATTTAAAAAATACAACATTTTACTACTACTGCCTTTTGTGACAAACCCAAAATGCAAAACGAATCACCATTAGTTAACTGCCTTTTGTTACAAAGTGAGTACATTTCATCATAAAATATGAAGTTCAAAATTAATAAATGTAAAATAAAACCCTCCAATAATTTATAATAGGTTGTTTTAATTAAAAATAATGAAAAAATCCGGTCGCTCGCCATACACCGCAAGCAGTATCATGTGACGTCACTTGATGCGCGCTAAAATGGCAGCCGTTTGCATTGTAGAAGATTATTATGAAACTTTCTTTGATTTTATAACTGTGAAATATGGATAATTTAGTTGTAAATTCTTATTCATAGCCCTAAATTGATCAAATATTAACGATTTGTGCATTAGAAAATTTACATGCATATTCTTTAAATTGCATTGGAAGAAAGAAAATTATCAATTAACTAGCTTTTGCACGCGGTTCAACCCGCGTTCATTTTATTTTTGGGTTGTCATATCAAATCTGTTAATTATTTCGGACCAATCATATCATAGTAGGAATTTTGATTTTATTTTTGGTTCTGATAAAAAATAATTGTATATGTCTGATCTTATGTCGCTAGAGATCTGCCCGTCCCCAGGGAACAAACAAAAGCCTTTGTCCAAGTGAAGATCTAACCATTACTACAGTGAAAGAATTTTCAGAATCAGATCAGTAATTCCTGGGATTACCAAAGAGATTACTCACAAACGGACAAACTCAAAAACATAATATCCTTAAATATTAGAGTAGATTAGTATAGATGTAGAAGTGTCCTAGAAAACGATTTTTTCAAAAAGAAATGTAAGTTTCTAGAAGATATTGGTGGAGAAACTCGACAAGCTGCCACTGGCTTGCGATAGAGAGTAAGTTTTCTTAGAGAATTTGTTTCTAATTGATATTTTCCGGTCTTGCAATGTACTATTAAAATATTTAGATTTTCCAAAGCGATATATTTCACAATTAATCATATAATTCATGACTTGTGTACCCATGACCGTTTTTGCGTACATTTTTTACAAAATTTATGCTGCAGGCACTCAAATAATTTTTTGCTCAATCCACCTAAATTTTAGATTTATTCCTAATCCAAATTTGAGGAACTGTCGCAACTATCTATCCATAACAGATAGAAAAAATTAACACATACATACAAAGATTTATTAATTAAATAAGTGCTAATTTTCTTATAAATTCCAGGTAACAAGCTGCTGATCGCTCTCGTGATACTGAAGACGTCAGTCCTCGTCACGAGCTACTGTCCACCAGACAAGACCCACAGCGTCGGGCTCTGCTCCTTCCGCATCCGCTGCACCGGCACCATCAGGGATGCCCAGCTTCCGGAACAGTGCCGAGGTTCCACCAACATCCCCGTCACAGTGGACCTCACCCTCACCGACGCCATTGAGCGCTTCGATGACAACGTCGATGCTGACTTCCTGAACACCATTGTGACCCTTCGAGTCTCCGCCCATTGGCCAACAACCTCTCTAGCCCTCATTGAGTATATGCCCAACCTCGAAAACCTCTACGTGGTGAATAATAAAATAGAACACATTACAACACTTCCCTTTTATCGTCTAAATAACTTAAAAAATATAGATTTATCTCATAATCAACTGACGAATCTCGAAGACCTGTTTACGTTTGAATCCGAGTCTAAGCTCAAAAGATTATCTTTAGCTAACAATGCTATTACTGAACTTCAATTAGGTGTGTTTGGGGAGTTAATCTCTTTAATTGAACTAGATCTGTCACATAATTTCCTGTCAGATCTAACAGAAGAACCATTTTCTAATCTGACAAGTTTACAGATACTTCGGCTAAATAACAATAATATCAAGGATTTGAACGGTGCTATTAATTATCTCCGTAATTTAAGGCACTTCTATGTTGGAGGAAATCAGTTGAATAATATTGACGCGGAGTCTCTGCAGATTATTTACGATTTGGAGACCTTCGACATATCAGGCAATGATCTAGAATCGCTAAAACCAACAGTTTTCTGGAGACATTGGCCTCATTTTGATAGTAAATCAATTTGTAAAATAATTCTATCTGAAAACCATATTACAAATGTCCCAAATGCCACAAAAGAAATAACGAAACGGTTTACTTTTGATTCATCACAAAATAAAGTAAAAGTTGCTACCGATTTGGATTTATCTAAAAATGAAATCTCTAATGTAGAGTATAATGCATTTCAGACCATAGTCCGACTGACTAAGCTTGACCTGTCCTCTAATAAAATTTGTGACTTTTTTATAAATCCAAACGATCTGGTCGATGTCAAGTTTTTGAATTTAAGTAATAATTTAATCGCTGTTTTGTATTTCACGAGCTTCTCTTCGATGACAAATTTATATAATCTAGATTTATCCCACAATAAGCTGGAATACATCCCCGAAAATACATTTACTAAGAATCACATTTTGAAATACGTAAATATGAGCAATAATACCTTAATCGATTTAAAACACTTGCATATTAAACTGTTTCACACGAGTGGCGGCGTCCTAGATTTATCTGACAATGGTCTGCAAACACTAGAAATACCTTTCAATGAGGCAACACGTTTAACCATATTGACTTTAGATTCCAACAATATAACGGATGCGTCGAGCATTATTCTTATCCATCAAAACGATTTGAAAACGCTGACTTTGCGTAGGAATCGAATTGAGGTTCTTAACAAAAACTCCCTTCGTCTTCCTGCTTCTCTCGCTAACCTAGACTTTAGTTTTAATAAGATCCACGATATTGGTCCTTCAACCTTCCGTTACGTGAGCCATCTGGATACGCTCCAACTGTCCCACAACAACTTGACTACTCTGACGTATGGAATCTTCCATGGACTGAAAGAGTTGAAGAATCTAGACTTATCGTATAATACGATTGACTATTTGGATTCAAAAGTGCTAACAGACTTAAAACTACTCAGAGTTTTGTATTTGAGGTATAACAAGATGATTTATTTGGACGATAAAGGTTGGCTGGGACATAAGTTTAATTTGCAAGTTTACGTGGACGGGAACAATTTGGCGTGCGAATGGTTGGGTACCGCTCTCAGTAATTTCGAAAACGGTTATACCAAAATGAGGCCAACGGTTATAATGGAGAGTACTGTGGGGCATTCCCTTCAAGGTATCCCTTGTGTACCAGGGAGTGAGGTCAGTCAGAACCTGGTGGACTTGGGGACCAGGAACGTAGAAACTGATGAGAGACTTCTGATGACAAGTCAAAAAATATTAGAAGCGGTCAAGGAACAAAATTATTTCTTAAGAAAATTTTTGCGGCTGTCGTTGCAAAATAATAGAATTTGAAGTGCCTATTAATGTTTTGTAGATTTAAGCACATATTTCCATTATATTATATTGTAACGTGTACCTAGTATATTATGTCTTTTAACTTATAAAAGACTTTTTTTCGTGAAACTGAAGTTTAGTACTGAAGAAATATTTTGACTTTTAAAGAGTTGCGTTATTTTGCGCTGGTCCCAGTGTGTACTGATCAATACTGGTGTTCAACTCAGGTGTTCAGCATGTATTATTCTTCACTTTTTTCTGATCAAGGCAGTGTGTAGAGAAAAGTTCGCGATGGTCATGTTTTTTCAATTTATGGACGTAATTAAGTTTACATTCTGTTTAAATGTATTTTTATAGATAAGATTTCTTACCAATATCATGACAATATACAATTACGAGTACATTATCTATTTTCATTGTGTTCAATCACAGAGTAAGGAATTAATGGCGGTCATAAATATAATATTCATATAGCAAATACAGACAAAATGATTTTCTTTTAAGAGCTGCTGACTTTTTTAATACCATATGTGAAGACAATGGTGCCATCGACTTATTTCGTAACAGTGTTAAGAGGATAACTTTTTACCTCGGTACAAAATGCACATCATAATATTGTTTTCCTTACTTTTGAATATGTTATGTAAATTTTATTTTTGTCACTCTCACTCCAAACGAAAAAACGCGTAGTGCAAGAGGGGCGGATTCAGCACAAAGAGAAAAAACTAAGTTTTAAAGAACTAAATTTTGCCCGCGGCTCCACCCGCGAAGAGATTTTCGTGAAAATAAGGAAAACAAGAGAATATGATTTTTTGAACGACTATATGCAACGGACACCATGTTTAACCAAGGCGCTAATAAAGACCAATCAAATGAGTCCAAACTCGAAGGGTCTGCTTTTGTCCGTTGAGGAGATCCCGTTCCCATCTTCTAGTCCCATCACCAGATCCTGGTCACCATGTTTTACCAAAGTGCTAATAAAGACAAATCAAAAAAGCCCAAACTCGAAGGGTTTGCTGTCGTCCGTTGAGCAGATCCCGTACCCATCTCCCAGTTCCATCATCAGACCCTGGTCACCAGGTTTTACCAAAGTGCTAATAAAGACCAATCAAATAAACCCAAACTCGAAGGGTCTGCTGTTGTCCGTTGAGGAGATCCCGTACCCATCTTCCAGTCCCATCATCATACCCTGGTTACCATGTTTTACCAATGTGCTAATAAATACCAATCAGTAAGCCCAAACTCGAAGGGTCTGCTGTTGTCCGTTGAAGAGATCCCGTACCCACCTTCCAGTCCAATCATCAGACCCTGGTTACTTTGTTTTAGCAAAGTGCCAAGAAGTGTGTCAAGATCGTTGTAGATGGAAATATGTAGTCAGATTAATCTGATACAGTTTTCTCGTACGGGAAATAATCAATACATTAACCTGGCTTTAATCACTTTTTAATCTAAATATTAGCAAGAGGTGTGTCCGGGTCGTTGTAGACGTAAATCTGTAGTCAGATTAAACTGGTATAGTTTTCCCGTATGGGAAAAAATCATTACTTAAATCATAATATTTAATATATCTGTGCTTAAACCTGTCTGTAGTCACTTTCTCAAGCTTATTATTAGCAAGAGGTGTGTCAGGATCATTGTAGATGAAAATCTGTAGTCAGATTAAACTGATTAGTTTTGCCATATGGGAAGAAATCATTACTTAAACCACAGTATTTGATGCATCTATGCTTAAACCTGGCTGTAGTCAATTTTTCAAGCTTAATATTAGCAAGGGGTGTGTCAAGATCGTTGTAGATGAATCTTATGAAGAAAGACACATACGCAATAAAAGCAGTAAATTTCAATCCAAGGAGGTAAGAAAAGGAGAAAGCATTCTCCTGGATATACAAGCTACGGAACAAAAGAAACATTTGCATGTATGGCAACTTCATAAGGAAACTTCCATTGAGAAATTAACAATCCATGTGAAAAATGTGTGTGGACCGAATGTTGCAGTTAAAATTGATAAAATAAGGCATAAAATTGAACGGGATTACGCGTCTTTTATTATAGGAATACCAAAAAGCGTTTATGACAAATTATGTCAACCGGAAGTATGGCCACTAAATGCAGAATTTTGTGAGTGGATTTGGTTTCGGAGACCGACCAATAAACCAAATGAGACAAAATTATAGAACTGTGGAAATTGTCTATCAGAACGTAAGGGGACTTCGCACGAAATTAGATTGTTTTAAAGCAAGTATTGAATCGTCTAACGCTGATTTGTATGCGATCACAGAAACGGGATGTTACGAAAGTATTCATGATAAAGAATTAGTTCCACCGAGATATCAAATATTGCGTTGCGATCGAACTGACGGACGTAAGCAGGGGGGCGTGTGCCTGGTGGCTACACCCCAATACGAATTGCGACGAGTACTTATACCGGACAACGTTAACATTGATTCGCGTGTGTTTGAACTAGTGTGTGCTACTGTTCATTACAATAATAGACTATTATTCTTGTGTTGCGTTTTTTATATTCCTCCAGACAGTGCCGAAAGTGAATATATGATTTTATTTAGTGTTATAGAAAAACTGAGTACTCAGTATAAGAATAGGATTCTAGTAGTAGGAGATTTAAATTTATTTTCATGCAATGATAATACTAAGAACTATTATGAATATTTATTAACATTTTGTAAGTTCACTCAGTGTAATGAAATTCCTAACTGCAACAATCGTCAGCTGGACTTAGTATTGAGTTCGTTGAGTATGTGCGGCTCGGGCTCAGTGTCTGTAGGACTGGAGGATGGGCTGGTGCCCGTAGACAAGTACCACCTGATGAATTGGTTATAATGAGACAAGATTGATTTATTTAGAAGGGATTTTATTATTGAGAGGTGACACACAAGTTAACATGGCGGCGGTTGACAGTGCAAGAAGGAGATGACACATAAGTGAACGAGACAGCAGATGATTGCGTTCCGTTTACATTTCTAACACTGGCCCTTAAACAATGCAATCATTTATCAAACTGGCCCTTAAAACAAAAGCTATAAAGTTTTTATGCAACTTAAAATGAACAGGTAACATTATTAATTGATTTTACAATATTTAAATTGTCTCCGCTAAGCCAAGTTGACTGACAAATTTTTCAGTTTTCTCTTTAGTTAAAGGTTTAGTTAAAACATCAGCCGTCATTTGATCGGTAGACAAATAATTTAAATCAATAATACCTTTGTTTACAATTCCTCGAATGAAATGATGTCTGACATCAATATGCTTAGTTCTAGAGTGATACATTGGATTAACACAAAGTTTTTGTGCTGATTGACTATCATTAAACATAGTAATTTTACAACTTGTACCTAAACATTCATACAAGAAAGTTCTGATAAACAAAGCCTCTTTACATGCGTCAGAGAGTGCCATGTACTCCGCCTCCGTGCTAGAAAGAGCGACCGTCTTTTGTTTTCTGCTTTCCCATGATACTGTAGACTTACCTATTTTAAAGACAAACCCAGTGAATGACCTCCGATCTATCTCATTGGCGGCCCAATCTGCATCAACGTAGGCGCTGACATCCATACTACTCTTTTCATAAGTAAGACAATGATTAACCGTACCTTTCAGATATCTAAGCACCCGTTTTGCTGCCTTCCAGTGTATTTCAGCATAACTATCGTTGAACTGACTGAGTATGCTGACTGCATGAGCAATGTCTGGCCTCGTGCAAACTGAAATGTACATTATACATCCTACTAATTCTCTATACGGAAAATTATTTTCATTACAATCTGCTTTTACAAGCTTCAGCCCAGATTCCATAGGAGTGCATGCTGGCTTGCAATCAGACATTTTAAAACGCTCCAACACTCTTTGAATATAACTAGACTGATCTAAAGTCCACTTTCCATCCCTTCTGCATAGTTTCATGCCAAGGACGTGATATGCTGGCCCTAGATCCTTCATTTCAAATTGAGTCATAAGCTTCTCTTTAATTTTCAGTTTCTCTTGTTTGTTATTCGAAAATAAGATTATGTCATCGACATAAAGTGCTATAATAGTCACAGTTCCAACATGATTCTTCATAAAAACACATGGCTCTGAAGAAAACTTTCTAAAGTTAAGTTTTTCTATTAAAACTGTATTTATCTTCTCATACCAACTCTTAGAAGCCTGTTTGAGCCCATAAATCGCTTTATTCAGGCGATAGACTTTGTTCGGGTTCTCTTTATCCTCAAAGCCCTCCGGCTGTTCCATGTAGACGGTCTCCTTGAGGTCTCCATTCAAAAATGCAGTCTTCACATCAAGGTGATCTATCTCCATATTCATCTCAGCGGCCAAAGCAAGCAAGATTCTAATAGTTGAGTACCTCACCACTGGTGAAAAAGTTTCATTGTAATTTACGCCATATTTTTGTGTATAACCTTTTGCTACTAATCGAGCTTTATATTTCAATACTTCTCCATTCAATCCTCTCTTCCTTTTATAAACCCACTTGCACTTCACAGGTCTCTGCCCATCTGGCAAGTCAGTCATGGTCCAGCATTTGTTATCCAAAAATGATTTATACTCATCTGACATAGCATCTCTCCATTTCTTGGATTCTATTCCTTGCAAAGCTTGTACCACTGTCTCTGGTTCGTCATCAAAGCGGCTTATCTCGGACAAGTGTGGAGACTGCGATGCTAAGTTCACAACTTCAGTGTACTCTTCTGAACTGTCCATCGATGTGTCACCTGGAACGTAAGTTTCATCGCGCGAATCATCTGATTCAAGGCTACTCACTGATATAATACTATCCCGGGGAATTATAGTAGATTTATCAGATCCCGCATTACTGGGTATCCCTGTTACATCATTTAAATCTGATAAGGACTGATCTAGTCTTGACTGCTCTGGTGACTGATCTGATATGGACTGTTCTTGTGACTGATCTGACATGGACTGGTCTAGTGACTCTGGAACAGTTTCATTGCCCATATTATCTTCAATCTCATGAGAAGTTGAAGAGTTTTGATTGTGAGAATATGTTAGAATTAGCTCAGTGAATTCATCACTTTTACCTTTTGGTAAATAAAATTCATTTTCTAAGAAAGTTACATTTCTTGCTTTAATGCATTCTGACGGACGTGAAGGGTTTAGTAATCTATACCCTTTTGTCTCTTCACAGTAACCCACAAAAATGTATTTGTTACATTTTGAATCGAATTTCTTACGTTTTTCTATCATTGCATAAGCTAAACAGCCAAAAGTTCTAAGGTGAGTAATATTTACCCTTTTATTTGACCATTTTTCCTCAGGAGTAGTGCCCAGAACAGCTTTGGTTGGTGTCCTATTCTTCAGGTAAACAGCAGTATTAACTGCCTCTGCCCAGAACCGCTGATCAAGGCCTGCATCGAGAAGCATGCACCTGGCCTTCTCCACTATGGTGCGGTTGGCTCGTTCAGCAATTCCATTTTGCTGCGGTGAGTGCGGTACTGTGGTCTGGTGACGGATCCCGCAGCTCTTTAGGAAATCCTGTAAACATTTATTTACATATTCACCACCATTGTCAGTGCGCAATACCTTTATCTTATTCCCTGTTTGATTTTCTACCATAGCCTTAAACTCTTTAAATTTATCAAAAACTTGATTTTTGGACTTCAGAAAATACACATAGGTTTTCCTAGTGAAATCGTCAATAAATGTTAGAAAGTATTTCGATCCACTAAATGAATTCTTTGAAAAAGGCCCACAAAGATCACTGTGCACAAGCCCTAACGAGACTTTTGCCCTACTCTTGGACTTCTTTGGAAAAGGTAACTTTGTTTGTTTACCTTGAATACAAGCAACACATGATTTGAAAGTTGAGTTATCAAAATCCATGCCAGTAGCCATACCTTTTAAAAGCTGCATACTTCGCACATTGAGATGTCCAAGCCTTCTATGCCAAACCTCCTGCGACTCCCTGGATGCAGCCTGAGATCCTGGCACGGCCACCTCTGCAACTGGGTCTGTTGGTAAAACAAAATCTGTCCCCCTTCCACACACAGACGCAGCACATGACTTCTCTTTAGTAACAAAAGAAGCTTCACCTTTGGTATTGAGTACATAAATACCATTTTGAGATCTAGCCGTTGCAACTACCTCATGGCCATCACAAACTTTACACAATTTTCCCTGAAATGTTACACTAAAACCTTTACGTGCCATTGCACTGACTGAAAGTAAGTTAGTCGCTAGCTTAGGTACATATAACACATCACTTACAGTTCTTAAAGTGTTCTGTAAAGGAATTTTCACATTTCCTCTTCCCGATGACATCAGTTTTTCACCATTCGCAACACTCACCGATACTGGAGTGTCAAACACGAAATCGTGTAACATGTCTTTGTCATTACACATGTGACTGGTAGCACCCGAGTCCACATACCAAACATCCCTGGATAATTCAACAGATAACGCAGATAACAAGGCCTTATCTGAACTCTTTCCCTTTGAATGACCATCATCCTTGGCTCTGCGAGGACAATCCTTGATGCTGTGGCCCGGTTTCTTACATCTGAAGCAGCGAAACACCTTTGCCTGTTTCCTTACTATCAGCGCTGTGCTTGCATCGTCTCTTTCTTGTCTCCGCTGATATTCTTGAGTTAATCTTGACCTCACAAACTCAGTTGTGAGTTTCAAAGTCGAATTTTCTAAAGTCATGATGAGTGGGTCGTAGTCTGATGAGAGCCCGCTCAGCATTACGATAGCTAGAAAATTGTCTTCCACGCCAGCGCCTATATCGTCAAGCTGTTGGCCTATCTCGGCCACCTTCGTGAGATATGACTCTATGTTTGAGAAAGAATCGAGCTTCATCCCGAACAACGTGCGTAACAATGACAAGCGCCTGCTCAGGCCTTTACCTTCATAAACATTTTCAAGGTTGCTCCAGGCCTCGTGTGCCGTCTTCGCGTTTCTTATGTGCGGATATACACATGGTTGAACAAGAAGACAAATACGAGCTAATGCCTTCTTCTGTGTTTTGTCATCTTTTTCCTTCTTTTCTTCCACAGCGTCCCAGAGTTCTTCATGTATCAGTAACATCTTTGTTACAAACTTCCAAGTGCCGTAATTGTCGACACCACGTAGTTTTTCGATGGTCGTCTTGGGGTCGGCCATGATGCTTGGAATTACGAACTTGGGGGAAAACTATGACAATCTGTCTGAATTCAAAAAATATATTTAATTTAATCACAGGGAAGCAAGCTGGTGCCCATAACCTGATGAATTGGTTATAATGAGACAAGATTGATTTATTTAGAAGGGATTTTATTATTGAGAGGTGACACACAAGTTAACATGGCGGCGGTTGACAGTGCAAGAAGGAGATGACACATAAGTGAACGAGACAGCAGATGATTGCGTTCCGTTTACATTTCTAACACCACCCGCCGCTTGCAATAAGCGTACCGCTTACACGCGGATCTTGTCAAACTCCGACCTCAGTAATTAATGACACGGCTCATTCCGACACTCCGCAGTGGAACTTCGCAAAGGCAGACTTCCCTTTAATGTATTCGGAACTAGGGTCTGTAGACTGGACAACTTTTTATACAATTAATGACCCAGAAAACGCTTTAGATTATTTTTACGATAAAATAAATAGTATCACCGATGATTGCGTTCCAAGAAAAAAGCGAAATATTATGGAGTTTAAGTATAGTTACCCAGAGTGGTACACCTCCGATATTATACGCGACATTAAAAAGAAGGCTGAACTTCACAAGCAGTATAAACTGAGTAAATTAAGGTATGATTACGACGTGTTTGCTCGATTAAGTGCTAGGGCATAAAAAAAACATAGCATTGGCACACGATCAGCATCGGGACCGAGTTCAGAGTCATCTTGCAAGGGATCCTAAGGCATTTTGGAGCTATATAAGAACAAAAAGAGGCAATGTGAACAATCCAAGGCTCTTAAAGAACGGAAACATTATTGCAGAAAGTGAGTGTGTGAACGAGTTTGCCGAGTTCTTTCAGTCAGTGTACAGCACGGAAAGGGCTGAACTAGATGTAAAGACTGCGGTGGCAGCGGGAGGAATGGGAGGGGCACGGGTACACGTGGCACAATTACAACTTGCTGAGGTACGTGCCGCTCTCTCAACCCTCAAGCCGAAACGCTCCGCAGGACCTGATGGTATTCCTGCTTATATATACAGAGACTGTCGCGCAGTACTAGAAGATCCACTGCTCCACCTGTATAACGTGTGCCTCAGGGCGGCGACTTTTCCTGAATGTTGGAAGTTAACTCGGGTTGTGCCTGTTCCAAAGGGGGGAGGGGGTACGAACGTGGCCGACTATCGACCGATAGCAGTTCTGTCTTCGCCTGCCAAGGTGTTTGAATCAGCCGTGCAGAAGAACATGTACTCGCAGGTGAGAGCACAGATATCGGACGCACAGCACGGATTCAGGCCGGGACGCAGCACTGCAAGCAATTTACTTAACTTCATGAACTATGTGGTGCCTTCGATCGATGCTGGCATACAAGTCGATGCCGCCTATTTCGACTTCAGGAAGGCATTCGACACGGTCGACAACGATATATTGCTGGAGAAGCTCGCGGCTGTTGGTTGCACCCCACATACGCTTGAATTTTTTGCCAACTACATGCGGGATAGGAAGCAGTACGTTGAATACGCCGGTCACAGGTCTAAGCCATACTTTACTCGATCAGGGGTTAGCCAGGGTAGCAATTTGGGCCCTCTAGAATTTATTATCATGATTAATGATCTTCCTGAGGTAGTCACAAGCGCCACGTGTCTTTTGTTTGCAGACGACCTCAAGTTGCTTCAAGCTGTTACCAACAAAGCAGACAGTGAGAAACTGCAACAAGACATTAATAAAGTTGTTGATTGGAGCAAAAAGAATAAATTGTTCTTTAACACATCGAAATGCTCGGTGATCACATTTAGTCGAGCGCGCACTCCTATTCTCCACTCGTACCAAGTAGGCGAATCCCCGATGAAACGAGTACAGCAAGCACGGGACCTAGGAGTGCAGCTCAACGTTGAGCTAACATTTCGTGATCACATTACTAACATCTGTAAAAAAGCTTATAGAAACTTGGGATTTGTTCTTCGCCAAGCTCATAGTTTTACGAACATTAAGGCACTCTGTGCCTTGTACGGCGCCCTTGTAAGAAGTCAGCTGGAGAATAACGCGATCATATGGGCTCCACATGAAGCCAAATACAGCCTCATGTTGGAGCGGATTCAAAATAAATTTACTAGGTACTTGTACCTTAAGCAGTACGGGGTCTATCCGTTCTACCCTTTGATGTATCCAACCTTATTTGTTTTGGGTATGGTTGGATACATCAAACTAGAGGTGAGAAGAGACCTCGTGCTGGCAAAGTATATCTTTGAGTTGTTGCGAGGCAAGCAGTTTAACCCTGGCGTACTACAATACGTGGGACTGTGCGTGCCTGATAAGTACGTAGAGAAACGTCGCCGGCCACCTCTGTTAGTGGTGCCACTTGGAAGGACCAACCTGCTGAGTTGTTCACCGTTTTCAAGAGCTTTGCGATCGCTTAACAAGGTGGCACAAGTGATTGATCTGTTTTCTTGATCACTGAGTGAATTTACAAAGGTGACACTGTGTTACCTTTCATATCGTACATGAACATATACATGTTGCTTGTAAATTGTGTTATGTAGGGTAAAATATGTAGTTTTATTTTTATTATTTTATTTTGAAATTGTTTTGTTATATTGTAATTATTATGTGTTATTTGGTACAAGGGTGTTAATTTAAAATTATTGTATATATTATTACTGATTTATGCTACTCTATCGTCTTAGGTCCAGACCTGTAAAGATAGCTGTAAGAAAGTTAAATAAATAAATAAATAAATAAATAAATAAATAAATAAATAGATGGAAATATTTAGTCAGATTAAACTGATACAGTTTCCTCGTATGGAAAAACAACCGGTTTTATCACGTATAACTAACCATTTGGTCAGGGCACGCCGATAAAGCAGCTAGGCAGCGTTTTTTCTTCCGACATGGTTCACAAATACTGAATTTTCAAACTGAAAACTTACTTTTATTTAAATAAAATATAATCTATGTTACTCAACAATTGCGTAGCTTTTTACAAAAGAAAGAATTTTTAGAATCGGTTCAGTAGTTCCAAAGTTTATCTCAAACATACAAACAAACAAACAAATAAATCTTTCCTCTTTATATAATAAAATATATAGTGTAGAAGTGTAGATGTAGATAAAATACCTACCAAAATTTACAAAATCAAATATCTAGATATTGTTAAAACCCATCTAATAAAATATTTTTGAGTTCTATACATAATCTCTACCCGTCAAACGAGGACAAAAAGTGTGTTTGAAGGCCTTATTTTATTAATTATTTCTATCGAGGAAAATATATCCAAACGTGTTTTTCAAAATCAAAACCCTAGATTATATAGTCAAAATGGATATACCAAAAATTCATTACAATTTTCGGTTTACTTCATGAAATACACAGAAGCAAAACATCCGTATACTTTTTACATAGCGCCTAAAAAAATACGTATTTTAATTTATTACATTTTGTTTGCATTACATTAACAAACTTAAAGCGTGTTTACAGTTGTAATGTATTGCAGCTAAAATGTAACGTTTAAAATTGAATAATTTTCATGTGATCACCTAACTATGTATTAACAAGCAGTTTGCGCGAATTGCTATAAAACGCATTTTTTGCAAACTTTTTATTCAAAGGTAAGGAAAACAATATTAAGATGTGCATTTTGCACCGAGATCCTCCGTTACCACCTTAAGTGTAAACCATTTGCAAATTTATAACAAAAAAAATTTGTGATTGTATAATAGTAGTTTATGCTACGAGAGCGTAAAGTAGGCAATAGCTTGTACGAGGAACGATTTGAAACACGAGCGATAAGCGAGTGTTTTAAACGTTACGAGTAAGTTATTGCCCATACGCACGAGTATCATACTACGTTTTTCAATGCATAGTGTGAGTAAATAAATTAAATGTAATTATATAAACAAAGAAACAATAAATACATACTCCAAATGAACTTTAGGGGGCATTCTTTTCCTTTTTCTTTGCACGCAAGTTGCCGACTTGACGGAATTAAGCTGCTTTCAGTTAGATGCGTTCGAGGGCTGCTTTCAGTCATACATAACATAAATTCGACTACAACAGCTTATTCTACATAATAATGTAAACCATTGTTGCCCGATATTGTCTATTCTTTAGATACAAGGAATGTTGTTAACAAGGAAGACCCGATCGATAATATTGTATTTTTCTTAAATATTGTACAGAGAATGCAAGTAGCCAGTATCATTTTGCGAACTTCAAACCTTTTGTCTTTTGGCATTTTAATCAAAAAGTTATTATTCATATTACGATTAAATGAAGTTACCTATCAAGAAGTTTATTTTAACCAGATCCTCCTTGTTACCTATATAAGGTAACTTTAATTTATTCAGCCAAATTGTTACTGAAGACTCGGTAAGTGCTCAACAACAAGATTCAATTACCCTTTCTGTGACATTCGTAAATTATTCTTTTCGTGTTCCCTACAAACGCAAACCCATCCCCGAGTCAATTACGATAAGACGTTAAGATTTTATTTTGCGAAATTAGCAAAAATCTGTTATCGATCCGTGATACTGATCACTTACCAAGCCTTTAATAAGAGTTTGGCTGCATAAATTAAAGTCACCTTATCAATTTATCACCAATAAAATCACCTTACCAACATTATCAAAAGAAATTAAAAAGTAAAAATCAGGCACTAAATGGTTGATTAAGTTTCATCAGTATTTTCAATTTGTAAAGTTAACACCTATGCAAAATGTCGTCTAAACAGTTTTCATTTCACCAGCTGTAGCAACCAAAGTTGATACTTTTGGCTACAGTACCTACTCATTTATTCAATTATTTATTTAACTACTGGCCCCGTCTAAATGTGAATTTCAACAAATTAAGCCAGGGGCGGGACCAAAACTTATTATCATAATATCGACTTCGATCCTATGTCAGCTGTGTTTGACTTCAAAATAGAATGTGTCTATAATATTGTATATAATATTATTTTAGGAACCAAGGGGTTTAGGAACGTAGAGTCTTTCCAAGGGTAAAGCATTTAGGTGTGTGACCGGGCTAGGTGTGCAGTTAGCTATGGAGGGAAGCCTTACTCTTTTGTTTGTGTCTGAAACCATAGCTGGCCTAGTCGTACCAGGACCCCACTTGCCGGTATCTTGAAGAAGCTCTTCTTTCACCAGTCAAGCTTAGTAAGTTAGAAAACTTAAAACTGACTTGACCAGGTCTTTAGGAGAGATGTGTGAAAATTGGTGATGTTTTGAAAGGGTTTTTTTTAGTATGAATGAGTAAAATTCTAAGGACTTAGGGTTTAAATGGTAGTCTAGATTGGCGCTAGATTTTGTTTGGAAGCGTGTTATTCTGTGTAATACGTGGGAACGACTATTAAAGGTTGGCAGGGAGGTCGTCTTCTAAATCCTTAGGGCCCCCACTTCATTCTGGATTTGCAAAGAATCTCGAATTCCCTCAAATTTTAATTATAGCTGCAGCTACGCTACGAGTATCGACGACCCTTCAATACTATTTATAAAACCATATACATATATCCCTAATATTATACCTAACACACGTATACAAAATAATATAATTATATAACACATTATGTTTACACACTGAATTCATCTTCGGCTTACGTCAAATTTCATATTTGCGCGGGTGTATATCATCTTTGTATCAAAGCGTGTCAAATTAAAGTGTTATGCGGTGATACGGTATGTAATAATAATAATACAGTTTAATTGTTGGAGTCCTGGGAGTTGCTGAAACCTGTTGTTCCTGAAAGAGCGGTTTATCGAGCTAAGTCGCATGAAATACTTCAATCTTACGATTTCTCACCATTCATGTGATAAATTCTGAACTTGTGTACCTGTACCCATTTATTACGGTGTCCGGATCAAAATTGTATTTCTCTGTTTATTTTAACCGTTATGAATACAATGTAGAGGTCCTACCAAAATAGATACTAGACGATCACAAATTACTATGGCCATAAAATTAAATAAATAAATATTTAAATATATAGATAAATATTTAAATCAATAAATAGATAAATAAATATATAAATTAATGATGAATAAGTACTCGCGCAGAGTCTTATTTTGTTACACAGCCTACGAACGCATCCAACTGAAACACTAGTCTAGCATAGCAAACCATATCGAGATCGATGGCGCTTGATACAGTGCTCTGTCCCACTCTTTTGATCTACCTAAAGAGGGACGGACAGTGTATATCGAGCTGTCACAGCTCAATATGGTCTACCGTGCTAGGTACCCAGCTGATTTCTGTCAAGTATATCTGTGGTACACAAGATAAGAATGGCAACTATTTCGATAAATAAGAAAAATAAAACATACCTCAGACATGGCTGTATGAGCTAAGTTAGCCATCCCATTATGTAGGGGAACAAAACTAAAAAAATAAATTAAAAAAAATGAAATTATTAAACACTCGTGCGGTAAAGTTGACTTTGAAAAATAGATTTAGGGATTCGATTTTAATTTCAAAGCTTTTGCTCTTTTATTCGGTTTCGCGACATGCTTTTTTGCGGGATAAAAAATGTGTTAAGTTAGGGTATAAGCTATATCCATTCTAAATTTCATCCAAATCCGTCCAGCCGTTTCAGCGTGAAAGAGTAAAAAACATACACACACACACACACACACACACACACACACACACACACACACACACACACACACACACACACATACATACACACGCACACACACCCTAACTTTTGCATTTATAATATTAGTGTGATTGCATTGTTTTGTTGTTTTGTGTTCCGCATCTAAGTTCCAACTTACTTTATTCTCTCTTCATTGCTGCAAAACTTTGATTACTCGTAACTGCTTCATGTATCTTTTGATTCTAGCATCTATCTGTGAAAACTTGTAATTGGCTTATCTGTCAGTAAGTCTGTATGCTTTATATGTACCTATACTATAGCTGTAAGTTTTCCTTACATAATAAAATAAAAGTAAATATGTAGTAAGTAATAAGTAAGCAATAACTTGTCAGAATAATAATTTACAATATGGTATGATATTTAAGTACCTCCTGATAGTTATATTATTTTAGCTCCTTGGTAAGAGTGCTTACAATGGTGCGGTCGGTTTTTTTACACAAACTATGTTTCTCTGTGAATTATCAGTATGTAATTTATTTATCTAACCTCATATCGTAAAATCCTCATTACGAACTCAAACTACAATATTTTTCATGAAAGTCTCTAAAAAAATAAAGAAATAAAATTATAGTATGGGTCTCCGAACAACATAATGCTATAAAAAAACTTTTTCTGAGATTACAGTACATGTGATACTGACGAGGAAGGCAAAGGGAACTTAGCCCAAACAGCCATGGCTGAGGTTTAATATCAAATACCAATGAGGTTATCATTATCATATAATATTCTCTAACACGTACTAAATAATATTGCGGCATGCCAATGAGGTCACAATTTCATTTTATTTTCGGCCTGCATTGTCTATGGCTGCCGGCGCGCGTAACGCGTACACATGCGTGGTGGACTATTGGATTTATGCCATAGCTTACGTGGAAATTATTATTAACTGGTTATAAGGGTAAAATCAACAGAATTTTTTTTTCATTTTTCCACAATTTAATTTTTTTTTTGCTGATGTTGAGAATTATCCACATAACACGAATTTTCCAAAGGAAAGATGCTCACGCGCGAATTGACAACCCTGCGGCCAGGCAAGGTTGGGCGTCAAAGTGGTCACCGGCATGACCTCAGCAAGTTTTTTGTTAATTAATAGCTTCTGCATGTAGCTTTCTAAATGTAGCTTTCAAATTAATATTCGACATGAAAAAGAATTAAAATTACGTTATAAGTAATCGAAAAGTTTAGCTTTACCTGTACTGTAGCACATCCTGGAAGCAAGGTTTGTAACGTGACAAAAAAAAAACACTCCTTCCTAACTCCACAAAAAGTACAATGATGGCCAAGATAGTGAACTTAGACACAATTCAGTAGCAAAATGTTGTCATAAATGAAATTTGCCAAGTATTTAGTCGTTTTACGCCTACCCATATATTGTGTAAATTTACAATTATTTCAAATCAGGCGAGGATATGGTTCGCAGGCGAAGACCAGGGGCACGACGGTACAATCAAAAACGAGATCGTCATTGACGGAAGATCACGGGGGCCTAGAGCGAGGTACAAAAAGAGAGTTTTTTGAAAAAGTCTTCATCTATCAAACTTGATTTTTTACATACAAAAATATCATATTTGACAGCTGAAGACCCTTTCAAAAGACACTCTTTTTGTACCTCGTTCTACGCTTCCTGAACGGAAGTGTGACCAGATTAAATTTTACGAAAATACCGATGCACCTCAAAAAAATACTGCAATATACCGACTAACACAGGGCAAATATAACAATAAAAATACTGATTTTAATTATTATTTGCATCACCAGCCATTCACCGAATTGCGCTTTTTATATGGAGTGTTTTTGTGGATCGTAATTTTGATGGAATTTGGAGTGATGTAATTATGTTTTACGGTCTAATTAAATGAATAAATCATCAACACAATTGCAAAATACGATTGGTTAAGGATCACAGGTCATTGTGACATGAACTCTTAACTCTAATTATGCTTTATTAAGTACAAAAATAGTGGTGAATTGGCGACATTAGACAGAAAATTTTACGCAAGTTTTTTTTACGAGTATTGTGACAAATAATAAAAATTCTGGTAATATACATACATACATATATACTCACGCCTGTCTCTCCGCCTACCCCTCTGGGAGACAGGCGTGAGTATATGTACCAGAATTTTATTGTTTATCACACCAACTGCTGAAAAAAAAATGTTAACTTTGTTTTTAGGGTTATCTGTCTTTTTTTACCAAAATAAATATTTCCCTGCCAAAATAATTTCTTACAATCCATCCATCCATCAGCCTGTTTCGTCCACTGCTGGAAATAGGCCTTTCCAGGATTTCGCCAATCTTGGCGGTCCTCCTGGAAGAAATGCCCATACTTTATTTATTTTATTTTTATTTATTTATTTATTTAACCACATTACACTATCTTTACAGCTAGGCCAATTCAATAGTGCAGTAAAATCAACAATATATAAGTTACCACACAACGTGACACAAAAGAAACACAAGTATTTACATTCTCACAAAATTACCAACACATAACATGACACAAGCAACAAATTTAAACATAACAAATAAGATATAATGCTACTCTTGTGAAATCACCCAGAGAGCAGAGAAAAAGGTCTGTGTGATCGTGGATCTTGTTGAGCAGTTGTAGCGCCCGTGTCAGGGGAGCCTTCTGGTGAAGGTTTGTCCTACTACTTTCTATAACGAATAGTCGGCCATTTCGCACCCTTAGGAAATCCTTGGGCACCCTCAGCTTACATTCCCTTAGTAAAACCGGAGTCGTTTCCATTCCGCGACATATCTTAAGCAGATACGAGGCCAGAGTAAGCTCCCGCCGAACCTCCAACTTGTTGTATCCAACCATACCCAGCACGAATAATGTCGGATACATTAGTGGATATTTAGGATACACCCCATGAAGTTTCGTTACTTACACACGCTGGGCAGGTGGGTTGGTAAGCGCGGTGCCGAAACCCTTGCACCAGTGACGCCGCTGCCCGTCACCAGTCTGATTTATATAAGGCCCGGCAATTGGGGATGGATATACCGCCATCCATCGGTCCCAGGCAATGGTGGGCTGCCTGGTTTTTTTGCCTCAGAGCTGTCCTCTTACTCTCCCCAGAATAACTTCGGGAGGTTTTCCGAGTAAGATGGTGGTACCTCCACAGTCGAGCCCGGCATTAGCTCTACCACCTTTTTTTTTCTTACAATATCTCGAGAAATATTATACCTATAGAAATGAATGAAGCCATTTTTTGTAGCACATAATCTCATAATATGACAGTAAATTCAGCATTAGATGATTTTCTCGTAGCTCCTATAGTTAATTAAAATTCTTTGCTTGAAATGGTAAATTTTGCCTGTCGTAACCTTTTTGCGTAATGCGCCTAGTGATAACTTGGAGACGGTTCGTCATACGAGTATATAAAAAAAAAGATTTAACCTTATTTGTAGCAAATTTAATGAGATTTTTATTTACAAATTTTTACTCTTTCAAAGGACACTCTATTTGTGCCTCGTTTTAGGCCCTGGTGTCTAGTGCTTACTGAGTAAGTTCTTGCAGTCGATAGCGATAGCGGTGCGGGATGTACGAATCGAGACTTCGATAAATTCCAAACTCTTATTGTAAAGAATTATGAGTCACATTTATATTTATCGAATCGGTGTCAAGTCTATAGCAAGTTCTCACTCGTACTACTGCATAGCTAGCAAAGAACAGCGTTTATCTATCCTGCTTGAACTTTCAAGCAAGGTTGTCTGGAAGAAATCGCTATAAGCGATAAGACCGCCATTTTTACCTTTTTATATACTGTATTGTTTTTTATTATTTGTATTTGGTGCACAATAAAGAGTATTTATTGTCTTGTCTTGTCACGCATACCACGTTTGTCAATGTGAAAGAGAGCAAGTATGATGGAAAGACACTCTGTATCGATGGCGCGTACTTGTAATTCAAACATTATTGTAATTTATAAATAACTTCTTCGACCACCTCTGTAGCCGAGTGGTAGAGCGGTCGTCTGCTATCTCAGAGGTCGTGGGTTCAATCCCCGCGGTGCACATTCATTTTTGTTTGGTCTCCTGCTGTTGAACCAACTGTGCCCGAAGTACGGCGATAGGACTCACCTCACCATCCATCACGTTTGGGACGTAATATTCATCATCATCCTCATCATCATCATCATCATCATCATCATCATCATCATCATCAATATTTTATTGCACAAAAATAAGTACAAAAAGGCGGACTTAATGCATAAAGCATTTTCTACCAGTCAACCCACAGACGTCACAAGATAAATAGGTAGGTGGGCGTGCAAGAAGAGTAAAATCTTTAAAATTACAAATTAAATCAATATATCCTACTCTAAATTAATAACTATAGGTAACATATACCTAAAAATAATTTATGTTAATACTTAAACTGTACTTAAAATACATAATATTTAAAATAAAATAGGTTTATTAAAAATAGATTTCTATACATAAATAAATACAAATTTTGATAGGTAAATTGTAAATAAATACATACCATGACTGCAAAAAAGAACAAGAATTAAAGATAAAGTTCATATTTTCCGATGAAAAGTGCCAAGTGTGGACCGTGACTTGCACTTTGGTAACACTTTGGAACACCTCTGACACCTCTTCGGGGATACATGTGGTGACGATAATGATATGCTCTCCGGCTACTTTACATAGAAGTCGCTATTTATTTTCAGAATCAATCAATATTATAATCTGTATACACTTATGCTTTCATTTTCTAATCGGTCGACCACGATAACAACATAAAAAAAACTATTTGCTTTAGTGACAATCTCAATTATAATGAATGTGGTGAAAGTGCCTAACAGCTACAAGGTATAAATAATAATTAACTCGAGTGGCTCGCGTAATTACTATTTACCTTTAAATTTTGTTTCCTCCAGTAATTTCCTTAGTAATTTGATCCAGTATCATAATTATAAGTAAACATGGGACACAAAGACAAAGAATAACAAAGCTTTGTTTGTATGATATGTGCCTACGCCGCGAGTGTTTAAGCGATATGATAGCCGCGGTACGTAGCGTCCTGTCACCATTGATAAGCGGTCAAGAACGAAATTTAACATCTAGTTCGGATTCCGTTATAATTTATTTGACTATTACTAGCCCTTTGCCCGTAGCTCTGCCTACGTTGAATACAATGTCTGTCCTTAACCACTTTTCTCCGACGTGTTCTACCATGATCGTTATATCAGATCCCTTTGAGTATGACGCTTAGATACATAAAAAAACCTAAGAAACTCCCTTGAACAGTGAAAACTACATCCAAATCCGTTTAGTGTTACTGAAATTATAAGCGAACATATACAATTATACCTAGAGACTTTCTGATCAAAGTTGCATTTTATATAGGTATAAAAGAGAAGATAAAGATGCAGAAGCAGAAAAAGAAGAAGATTTGACTAAAAGATCAGAAAGATAAGAAATCAGCCACGGTTTGTCATAACAAAGCTGATAAACGCGCTAATTTGAGGCTAGATACACAACTTATATCAGAATTTCAAAGAAACCTACGTCGTACAGCCCACGAAAAAAATCCATATGTTGTACTCTAAAAGCAAGCATTTAAGCAAGTTTTAATATAATATAGTTATACCTATAGGTATAATTAAAATGTAACATTGCGATAAAAATACATACTATACTAGTCATACAAGGTTTTCTATTTCGGATAATTTTTACTTTGCCCTTCTTCAGTATATCGCCTATTTGGTCGGCATTTGTCCTTCAAGGGCGGCTCGCTGAGCTTTACCTTCCATTTGCGCAGCATAAATTTCTTTCGTCACTCTAATTTCATTAATCCTCTCTATATGCCCAAAACACGGAAGCATTCCTTTTTCTATGCTAATCACTACGTCTTCTTTCAGGCCGCAACGATCCCGTATGTCGATATTTTTTTCTCTATCATTCAATGCCAAACCACACATATTCCGTAAGGAACGCATTTCCACTGCATTCACTCTACTTCGACGCTCATCTTGCCACACCCATCATCCACTACCATACATGTATGGAAATACTAGTGTGACTGTTCATAATGGAGTAATTGGCTCCTACGCTTATGTATAAGCGACATATAACGAGTTTAATACTATTGAACTGCCCAGATACCTGAAAAACTCAATGTTCATTACTCCTATAACTAAACCTGAACTTATCAAACTTGCATCAAATCTTAAGAATTTTTTTATTCAAATCGTTTGACAAACTGTTTTTTTAAATATGATATTTTATCAAAAAATCAATTCGGGTTTCAAAAGTGCAAGTCAACAGTAGATGCAGTCTTTGACATGATGTACTTTGTGGCGGACTCTTCAAATGGAAAATCAAATGTATTAACAG
This sequence comes from Ypsolopha scabrella, assembly GCA_910592155.1. NCBI lineage: Eukaryota > Metazoa > Arthropoda > Insecta > Lepidoptera > Ypsolophidae > Ypsolopha > Ypsolopha scabrella. The sequence goes on from OU342978.1 coordinate 4,854,322, forward strand.
TTTTATTGGACTTATCCAAGGCATTTGATTATGTTGATCATCAAGTCCTAGAATGCATTCTTAATCGGTACGGTATTAGAAGAAATTGTTTAAATTGGTTAAAACCCTCGCTGACCAAACGTAGGGAAAGTGTAATTCATCCTTCTATTGATTCCAAGAATAAAACACTATCAAGCGCAGAATCCATAACTACGGACACAAAGCAAGGAGTACCTCAAAGTAGTGTATTCGGTCCCTTATTGTTCACACTGTACATAAATCACTTACCTGAAATCATCAAAAACAATATTACGGTATTCGCGGATGATATCTCGGTGTTTTATGAATTCGAAAGGAAAAATACTGAAAATCTATCTGATGAGATCAACCACACTATAAATACCGTTGTCAAGTGGTTGCAGGTCATAGGGCTAAAAACAAATGCGGGTAAAGCTAAAATGGTACATTTCAGAAACTACAACACACCAAGAGTTGAATTAGATGTTACAGTGGACAATACAAATATTGCACTAGTTGACCAGGCCAAGTTTCTGGGTATTTTTGCTGACGAGTATTATGAACTGAAAGATGCATATAGAGGCCTTTGCAGGTAAGCTCAGTAGTTTTTCTTATGCGTTACGGTGGTTATCAAAGATTTCCACCATACAGGCCACACTTCAGGCTTACTACGCCTTCTTCCACTCACGACTTCTCTACGGCTTGGCACTGTGGGGAGTTAGTGTGGACATACAAAAAAATTTAGTGCTACAGAAAAGATGCGTCCGTATTTTAAATGGAATTAAATCTAACAGAGTATTTTGTCGCGATTTATTTGTCAAACTGAAAATCCATACAGTTACAGCGCTCTGTATTATAGAACTCTGCAAATTAGTACAGCGTTTTCTAGAGAAGTTTCCGATTAGCTTGGAGTGGAAGTGCAGTAGACTAAAAGGAAGATTTATATATAACATCCAAAAAAATTATGTAGAACCACGTCTTACAGTAGAAGCACTAGTCAAAGGGCAATTTGCATTTATATTAAGTTACCTGTTAAAATTAAACGTCTCTCGGGTGATCAGTTCCTAAAGTTTTAAAACAATATTTGTTGCTTATGTGTCCATATACTCTAAATGAGTTCTCTATTAATTGTAAATAGGTTATTGTTATCTATTAATTATGATTTATTGGGTTTTGAAATTTTATCAACATCCTTTTAATTATTAATAAAATTTCCTTTTATTTTTCTTTTTAATGCGTTAATGTAGGATTAAAATTATGTAAACTTTAATTAAGTTAATAATAATTGTAACAATTATTATAATATTGCTATGCCGCTATCGGTAAAATTACACTTGTACTGCCTATTCATATAAACACCAATGAAGCTGTAATTTATCGCAATAAATAAATTGAAATTGAATATATACATAAGCGTAGTAGCCAATTACTCCATTATGAACAGTCACACTCTAGCTGCCCATAAAGGGCCCGTTCACTTTATTTCCCGCATTCACTCTTCTTTCAATGTCACCGCGACACTTTTCATCGCGTGTAATTAGACAAACCAGATAGAAAAAACCTTTGCCTTTATATAGTGGGGCGATAACAGCCTTGAATTAGTCAACTGGAACACGACCGCTCGTCCAGCGCATACTAAGAGCTAGTACAGATAGCCACCACGCCATCTCCTCCTTTCAGCATCGTTATTGTCACTCTATCATAACCAGCTACTTTCTCAGCTTTCATACCGTTGTACGATTACTTTCACACTTATCACGCTTTTTTCATCTATTTGTCTATCTCGTTGTCTATTTCGCAACTGTCTTGAGGAGTCATCAGAAACACTTTCAAAATAGTTCTTTCATCTTTCCAATACTTTAATTTCATTATTCAACACACATTCATCTTTAACTCTAATAACACTTAGTCTAGATGTCTACAGACTTTCGCGGGTTTGTCTAACCAACTTCCAATAACAATCTTAAAGTTGGCTCTAAAATTATCACAGAATCTGCTATCACACTTTTCTTTAATTTTTTCCTTCTTTCTTTCTTTTACTTTCTTTTTGGGGTTGGTCTCAAGAGCTAAAGTACTTAGGAATTTGGAATTTTCTGTATATATACTCTGTTTAAACAACAAATACTGAAGACGCTGATTTTTATTGCATTTTTAGGGTTACGTACCCGAATACTCGACCAACTTAATTTTGCGGTTTTGTTGGTTAAGTTAATTTTTATTCAAATCATTTAAGTCTATTAAATTATTTAGAGGGCACGGAACCCTCAGGGCACAAATTCTACTCGTACTTGACCAATTTTTAATTCATTGTAATAATGCTTTGCTTTTTCATCCCCAAAGTTTTCAAGAACACTTCCGAATCCATTTCGTTTTAAACCTACCCATCCATTAAAATTCCCTAACAATATGATCCTTTCATTTCAAAAGAACTGATACTGATATTATTTATAGTATTTTATTTAACTCAGCAACCCTACAGACTTTCCCGAGAGTTGTCAGGCATTTAGGTAGTATATTTACAGTTGTCATAGTAGATAGTCCTTGCTCCTGTGACTACAGTTTTCAAGTGATTTTTATTTTTCCTGAAAAATTAATTATGGTAAGTACCTATTCCAACATGACGTCTACATATATGTATTTCTATATATATTATACAAGGTCCTACAATTCAAAGTGGAAAAAAATTCAAGAGCTGATTGTGTATCCCTAATAGACCACTTTTCAGCGAAAATATTTTTTTTCGCGAGCACTCTTTTTTCACCTTTCCATAGAAACTGAGCCAGCTAATTTAACCACTTTGTGCTGGGAAGCGGAAAAATTATTTGACCGAAAAAAAATTTCTCCTTCCTTATTGTGTGTGATCACTTGATCAGTTAATGATACATGATCTAATATGACCCAAACTTCGCCAAATTATTTTCACTTATTATTGTAGGATTACGTATATTATACTACAGGGTGAAATTAAATCAACCGACCAAATTCATACCGGAGACTCAGTTAGTGATCAAGAACTAAGTTCAGTAATCCTTTTGACCAATTTATTATATTAATTACAATATTTTTTTTTGCTCCCTTACTGGTTGGACTAGTTTAAGTACAATTCCTAGTTTTCAAGTAGTATTCAATTCACCTGGAGGGTCATTAAATCTTGTTCCTGATGACTAACCGAGTCTCCAGTATGAATTTGGTCGGTTGATTTAATTTCACTAATAAAGTAGTAAAAGGCGTTTCCGCAAATAGAATATTTTTAAAATTTAAAATGTATTGGGTTATTAACAGTATTGGTACTAAGCCCGAACTACAATTTTTAGCCATTTTTGTGTCTCTATGTACATGTAGGTTCAGTTTTAACCCGATAACCACTCAATGGATGCGGTATTTTTTATAGCTACTTAGCATTTGCCCGCGGCTCCGCCCGCGTGTTATTCGGTTTAACGACATGCTTTTTTCCGGGATAAAAAGTAGCCTATGTGTTAAGTTAGGATATAAGCTATACACATTCTTAATGTCATTCAAATCCGTCCAGCCGTTTCAGCGTGAAAGAGTAACAAACATACACACACACACACACACACACAAACTTTCGCATTTATAATATTAGTGTGATTAGGTAGGTTTCAGGTGGTAGAGCTGATGCCGGGCTCGACTGTGGAGGTACCACCATCTTACTCGCAAATCCTCCCGAAGTTATTTCGGAGAGAGTAAGAGAACAGCTCTCAGGCAAAACCAGGCGGCCCACCATTGCCTGGGACCGATGGATGGCGGTATATTTATCCCCAATTACCGGGCCTTATATAAAACAGACTGGTGACGGGCAGCGGCGTCACTGGTGCAAGGGTTCGGCACCGCGCTCACCAACCCGCCTGCCCAGCGTGTGTGAGTATGGTCATTTCTTCCAGGAGGACCGCCAAAAGTGGCGAAATCCTGGAAAGGCCTATGTCCAGCAGTGGACAAAACAGGCTGATGGATGGATGGATGGAATATATTCTAACGTGCGATAAGTGTATTTATGTACCTACATAGCAAAAATAAAGTATTCATTTAATTTCATTTCGGCGGAATAATAATTATATTATCAACTAGCCTTGTCTTATTTCACCACAAACGATAAGGACCGCGCTAATTAGACACCTGATTTTTCAATGATATTGATCTATCCCACAGGAACCATGCATTTTTCCGGGATAAAAAGTAGCCTATGTGTTAAGTTAGGGTATAAGCTATACCCATTCTAAATTTCATCCAAATCCGTCCAGCCGTTTCAGCGTGAAAGAGTAACAAACATACACACACACACACACGCGAATTTATAATATTAGTAGGATAGGATATTAAATGCGAATCCCGGAAATCCCGGAATAAGGGCATGTCCACGTTATGCTAGCATTCATGAATGGCACTACCTACGCCGACCACTGATAATGAGATTCTAGGTGAGACTTGCGGGAAAATTATGGTTAAACAAACAGCAATACTAATTTAGATAGAATTAGCCAACAAGTTTAACGACAAATTCTGTTTGGGTCCTATGTATAAGACCATTAAAATAGTTTTTCTTGTTTCAGAATTTCTGAATGAAAATGAAGTACATTTTCGGTAAGTGAAAAGTATGCCATCTCCGTTATCAACCTAGTTATTATTTACGCTTTTAGAGTACAGATTCTTTCTATGGAATTCTTATTATGTGTTATTTTTATTATTTATTTTAATATTTCTTATAATAATAATTATTAATTTAGGTATTCTGTTTTTCTCAGGTACCAGTGTGTTAGCCACTGCTCTAACAGTTTTAGCCGTTGAAGCTTGTGATCTCCAAAATGTACCAAACAGTTGCAGAATAGATGCTGTATGCTATGATGATATTTATTTTGATATTAATTTACTTTCAAGAGATCATTACGAGTGTCAGGGCATACCACATCACATCAATAATGGAGGAGAACTTCACGTCGTCTACAAAAACATTTTTGGAGGCACGGTTCCACCAGAAACCATGAACGACTATAACTTTCAGGTCCGTCTCTTTTACATCGTAGAACTTGATCTTTCTGATAACGATTGGAGCAGCATGCCCGTCATACTTGAAATGCCGAATCTTGAAAAAATCAGTTTAGCGAAGAATACACTTACAGAAGCTAAATTGTTCAACAAATATGATTTAAAATCTCTTCGTGAAATAGATCTGTCTCATAACACTATTAACAGTATTGACGTAAATATAAATACCTTTGTTTATAAGGAACTTTCTAAACTTAACATTTCCAACAACTATCTAGTAAATTTGCCTGATGCTATCTTCGATTCCTTCCCCGCACTAGACAAATTAGATCTGTCACATAACTTTATAGATACTCTGGGAGTCATGACCTTTGAAGGTATTAAGCATTTGCGCTACCTCGACCTTTCCCACAACAGGATTGCTGAACCAAATCTTTCACTGATAAGATTCAGTGAACTTGAAGAATTGTATTTAGATCACAATAAAATTAAAGATATCTATGTACGAGACTTTGGCAGATTCACAAATTTGAAAATCCTTAGTTTAAAGTATAATTACATCGTTAATATTGAGAGCAATGCATTTAAAATGCATACTTTAGTGAATCTAGACTTGAGTGACAATAAATTAGAGGTCTTAGATAAAGATGTATTTAGTTACATGAATAACTTACAAACTGTTGATATATCTAATAATAACATTCAAACATTACCAAAAGATATTTTCAAACATAACAATATTACTTCAGTTAACGTAAAAGGCAATTATTTACAAGGTTTAATGGTGAGGGGAACTTTTGAAGGTCTCAAATTTGTTGATGTATTGGACCTAAGTAACCAAAACGTATCAGGGATAGACGATTTTGCATTTTTTGGCCTGGAAAAACTATCTTCTCTTTTGTTAAGTAATAATATTTTAGAGAAATTGTCAGTAAAGGCTTTCAAGACACTCCAAAACCTAAATAATTTGGATTTATCAAATAACAAAATTTCTAATTTAGGTTTTGAAAAATACGAATTGGTCAATTTGAATTCGTTAATTTTAAGAAATAATTTAATAAGTCAAATATACAGAGACGACTTTAAAGGTTTGGCTGCCCTCAAGTTTTTAGATCTGTCCAATAATAGCATTTCTCATCTTGAAACAGATTCATTCAAATCGCTAAATTCTTTGATTAATTTTGAAATCTCGAATAATCCTCTAGCTGGAGCTTTAGAAGAAAGTACTTTTGATGGTTTAAATTCCTTACCTAATCTCGACATTTCACAAACATTGTTTGTAGTAATAAAAAATGGTTCTTTTAGTGGTATGGCTGAGTTAAGAGATCTAAATATGTCTCACAGTAAAATCAATGAACTACAATTTAACGCATTCATTTACGCAAATTCTATTAAGTCTATTGATTTGTCTTTCAATCAAATAAATAATTTTAATATAAATACTTCAAGTTTATTTAATTTACAGACAATATTATTGAATAATAATATGTTACATGTGATTTCATCGCATGCATTTAAAGGTTTGTTGAGTCTTATTAAAATCGACATATCCAGCAATAGTATTCAAAATATTAATGATGATGCCTTTGATGATCAGATAAAAGATCTTCGATATTTAGATTTATCTTACAATGTCAATTTGAAATTGAACATGTCTGTGATTCAGAAGGCACAGAGTCTATACAATTTATTTTTATCTGGAATCCAAAATGATATTATGTTTTCTGAAGTTGCTCAGGGTAAAATAACACATTTAGAGATTACACATAGTAAAAAAGACAACATTACTAAACTGGAGTTGCTAAATCTACAACTACTGACTGAATTAGATTTAAGTTACAACAATGTGACCAAAGTGGAAGTAAGTGCTTTTATTGGGTTGAAACAGCTAAGTGAACTCAATTTGAGCTTCAATAAAATATCTTCCATACAACCTGGAGCTTTTAAGGAAAACTCTCTCTTGTGCTTGCTTAATGTCTCACATAACGAGTTATTGACTGTTAGTTACGGAATCTTTCGTGGATTGATATATTTAAATACTATAGATTTATCCTTTAATCAGATCACAAGCTTGAAAAGCGAAAGGTTTTATGAAGTTAGAAGTTTAAGTGTCCTAATAGTAGATCACAATAAGATAGATTTTGTGAGCTCAGAAGAATTTTCTGGAACGAATCTAGCTAAACTAAGTATAGGAGATAATCCAATACCCTGCGAGATATTGGTAAGTTTGCAAAAATACGAGACTCCTTTTGCCATTACAGCAATACGGATTGACAATAATTCTGAAAATGTTGAAGGTGTAACATGTAATATGAACACACATGGTACTGATGTTAAATCCCCCCAGATAAGCGAAGATAAGGCTGACAAATTGATAGAAAATATGCGAATGTTTCTGTTTAACTCATCACATCAGTTTGGAGATAGCAGCAACAAGGTTCTTCAAGAAATAAGAGATATTTTACTAAATTTATCTCACGTAAGTAATTACAGTAAAGATGACTTAAATTTAAATCAATCTCAAAGTATATTCCCTTATCTCGTTAATATGACAAAGCAAATAGAAAATAATCAGAAAGAATCTAATTATTTGTTTATAGAGGAGGTAAATAAAACAAACAACCTGTTTATGGATAGAACATCAATATTGTTAAATAAGATACGGCAAAATGTATTAATAACAACAAATTCACCTCCAGGAAAAGATTCTGAAACAAGTTCAAATCTAACCAATTCTCAATTACTATCATATATCAACAAAGTTAAACAGGATTCCGATGACACTCTTACGTATGTCAATAATAAAGTGTTTGAGCTGGAGAATAAAATAAGAACAGTGGGTTCAAGGTTAGAGACACAAAACCGATCACTTATTGATACTTATGTGTTTACCACATTTAGTCCTAAGCACGAGAAGCTATTTGCAGAAAAATATACTACCGATAACAAAGAACAAAGATCAATGTTATTTACCGAAACATGTGTGGCTTTGATATTAATAATTTTGGTTTGTTCCATTTTGTACAGATTTTATAAGTCGAAAATGCTTGTGCCTACCCGCAGGTCTATGAGTACACGAGATATTGTCGAGTCTATGGAGAGTTCTAATTTGTAAGAAAAACTTATTGTTTAAGCCAAATAAATGTTTCTAACAGATTTTCTAGTGTCTTATTTGATTGTATCATTTGACTGTTATAATAAAACAGGTGCATGTACATTTTATTAAGAGACTACCTACATACCTCTAACTTCAAAATTTAGATACCGTTTACCTTCTTTCTGTCCAAAAAATAAAATTGACTTGCCCGTAAACAAAAACTTGAAAAAATAAGAAAGCTCAAAATTTACTACCGTTCAAACTACGAGAGGGATCAAAAAGTAGTAAGAATGGAATAGAAAAAAATAACAATTGATAACTTAGTAATTTATTTTTCTACATAGTCTCCAAGTCTCTTAACATACCAAGTCCAGCGCCTTTGCAAGGCCTTCATCCCTTTCAAAAAAAAAGTTTTGTCTTGGTCCTGCAAATAGCTCTCCACGGCATCCATCACCTCGTTATCGTCTTCGTACCTGTTTCCCCTCAAGTATTCTTTCAATTTGGGGAACAGATAAAAATAGCTAGGCGCCAGATCTGGTGAATAAGGGGGTGGTCAAACAATTCGAAGCCAGCTTGCTGAATGGCAGCCATCGCAACCACCGAACTGTGCGCGGTTGCGTTGTCGTGATGAAACAGCACGCCTCTTCGAAGTTTCCCTCTCCTTTTCTCTTTGATGGCATTCCGCAACTTGGGAATTAAAGCTGAATAATATTATTATATTAAATATAATTATTTAGGTGGTAGAGCTGATGCCGGGCTCGACTGTGGAGGTACCACCATCTTACTCGCAAATCCTCCCGAAGTTATTCGGGGGAGAGTAAGAGAACAGCTCTCAGGCAAAACCAGGCGGCCCACCATTGCCTGGGACCGATGGATGGCGGTTTATCCATCCCCAATTGCCGAGCCTTATATAAAACAGACTGGTGACGGGCAGCGGCGTCACTGGTGCAAGGGTTTCGGCACCACGCTCACCAACCCGCCTGCCCAGCGTGTGTGAGTATGGGCATTTCTTTCAGGAGGACCGCCAAGAGTGGCAAAATCCTGGAAAGGCCTATGTCCAGCAGTGGATGAAACAGGCTGATGGAAGGATGGAATATTGGCCAGTAACAGTGGCTCTACGCTCCAGGTAATCAATCAACAATATCCCTTCTGAGTCCCAAAATATTGAGGCCATAACCTTGCCAGCCGATGCGAGGGCACAAAATTTCTTCGGGGTCGGTGATAATGGCCGTTTCCATTGCGAAGATTGCTGTTTTGTCTCGGGATCAAATGGTGGACCCATCTTTTGTCCATTGTTACGAAACGAGACAAAAAGTTTCCAGAATCTTCTTGAAACTTGTCCAACAACATCTTCGAAATGTCAAGTCGAGTGCGTTTCTGACTGCCGGTTAACATTCTCGGCACCCATCTTTCGGAGACTTTTCTCAAATTCAAAGATTGTTTCAATATGGGTTGAATACTTCCATTCCATATGAAATGTCCGTTTCTTGAACTAAGTAACGGATGGTAATTCTTTGATTGCTCAATACAATTTTCTCGACTTTCACAACATTTTCTTGGATGACTGACGTCGATGGACGGCCACAACGATGTTCGTCTTCCGTGCTCGTTCTCCCTACTCGAAATTGAGAAGCCCACCTTGCGACAGTGGAATACGGCGGAGCAGACTCTCCTAATGTTGCCTCCAAATCGCAGTGAATCTCTTGCGTCGTTAACTTCGTTTTTTTCCATTTTCGAGAACACGTTCCGACACGAAGCAAACAAGAAACATTTTCTTATGCTGACTCTATCACAATCCTATGCAGACACAAGTACATGCCGCCATTTTAGATTCCTTTCTTTATTCTCACGAGTTATACCTATTTGTATTGTATAATTGATAAATTACTAATATATGTTATGTTTATTTGTATAGATTTTAAGAAATCCTGGAAAAGCTACCAAAGACTTCATGTCACCCTATTTTCGCTACTCCCTTTACTTTTTTTCATTTGGCTATCTACGCCCACTTCCAAAACTACCTTACGAACTAACCATAGCCGTAACTAGGTAGGGGCCAGGGGGGCCACCCAGAGTAGCGTCTGGCTCCTCCCAGAAATATGGGTGTCACTGATGTAAAAATATGCTTTGTCTACACTCATATCTTATCAACTTAAAAATAGTGCATTATGAATTATTATTTCACGAAATTCTCTTAAATTTTTACGCCATTATTTAAATAATTAATTGAAACATTTACTGTGTTTCTTCTGGGCAAAAATATCTGACAAAAATGGTCGAGTGAAACTGAGCAACGAAAATGACGAACAATTTTTCAACAGCAACATCAAGAAAAGCTTAAATTACAGCCGAGTTTTTGTGGACTGAAAAATAAGTAGAAAACTAGGACAGGATTATCCAACAGGCAATGTAGGCAACTGCCTATGGGCCCAGCTGCGCTTTAGGGCCCCGTGGCCCGTAAAGAAAGTACTATGTTGTTACTTAACAGAGATTTTAGGTTATATTTATTTTATATATGAGTACTATCAGTCACAGAAGTTAAAAGGAATATATTCACTATACAAAAAAAACATTTTTAATACTCCTGCTCAAAATATGATAGATTACTTACGTGCCTGTTTAGCGTTCGTAAAATGACATATTTCGCACTAGTGCTTTTTGTTTTTACTGCTGACGCCATCTAGGAGAAACCGGCCACATCATTTAGTAAATGTAAGCCTTTGTTTTACAGGATACACTAAAAACTCTTTAAGATGAGCATTTTCAAACTTTTATATTTTATTATTTATTATATTATATACCTATGTCAAATTGTAAAAGGTGTTTTAAAAATACAAAACGATTTTAGACGTCAAAATTTATATTCTTATTTAACTGTCTTAGAAATTATTATTAAAAAGATTTTAGAACGAGACATTTTGTAGTACAGATTGGCGCCAACCAGACTGCGTGTTCTTCTGTCGACTTGTATCTGTTTTGATTTGCAACAAATTTGCTTTTATTTTATTATTTCATGTAATCTTTCGCAGGTGTATTAAAAACGTCGTTTGATACACGTGTGAAATGTTCAATCATAAATTGTAAGAATTTAATGTATTATTTTTAGTTTAGACTTTGTAATTAAAGCATTTTTTATTTTATTTGTAAAATGAATATTGTAGCATTTTTATTTTTAAAATAAATGTGTGAGTGAGTATTTTTAAAAGTATACTTTAGTTGAAGGTATATAAATCGTTGATTTTTAATAAACAGAATGTTGATTGCAGAACTTTTATTTTGTTCTCACTTTTCACTCTTGTTGTACTATCGAAAATAAATACCATTTTTAAGTACCTAACGGTTATGTGTGTTATGTTATGAATTGAGGGATGAATTTTACCAAAACTAGAAAAGAGGACGAATCCTTTAGGACGAATATTCCCCTGTAGATAACCAATGTATGATTGAGTACAGATAGAGTAGTGTATGAAATTGTACAATGACAAAAATAGTGTGATTTTGTAAAAACCTGTTTATCTTAATAAGATCACTTATGTTACGCCAATGAAACTAACATACAAGGTGACTTTCGTTTATGTACCCAAATTCAAACTGTTGACTTGGTAAGTGTTCAGGACTTACCGAGTTTCCATGAAAACTTAACAAACAATACTTTATAAAATAAAGTTACAATTGGCGTCCTTATCGCTTAGAACGATTTTATTCAGACAACCTTTGCGTGGAGATTAATAATAAAGTAGATAGCAAATACCTAATCTAAAACTATAAACATAAAATATGTTTCAGGGAAAAATAATTCGACAAAAGAGTTATTTCGGTAGCATCGGTCAGTATATAAGGCGACTTTAATTTATACAGCCAAACTCATACTGGAGGCTTGGTAAGTGATCAGTAACACGGATCGATAACACTTTTTGCTGATTTCACAAAATAAAATGTTGACGTCCCATAGTAATTGACTCGGATCTGGGCTTGGGTTTGTAAGGAACACAAAAAGGATAATTTTTGCATTTCACAAAAAGGGTCATCGAACCTTAAATTAAAGTCACCTTATATAATCATTTTAAACTTTCTAGTGAATGTTTGCTGTAACATTTGAAGTTATTTACTAGTGTTTTGTTACAAGTTCATTTATTTCACGTTTTTTAGTGTTGACGGTTTAGAAATATGGGCAGGTGGCAGGATTGTAAACGAGCTGTTCATATGAAACGAAGGTCAAGTGAGTAATATGACAATATTCAAATAGCTTATTCTATAGATCCCTATCGAGGTTGTTGAGACAAAGTTTTCTTCACCTGTTCAGTATTTATTTAAATATCTTAGACATTAACATATCACTGGGAGGGGAAGGAAGCTCTGGATCGATCGTTTCTTTGTCTTTTCACTAGACATCATTTCATTTTTAGAATATTTTGATAAATCTATCAATAGGACGTACAGTCAATGACACAAGAGCGTACGGGGTGAAAATAAAGAATGGTGGACCAGGGGAAAGGGGGGATGCTACTAATGTATACAGCGGAGCAACGACTCTGATGCACAGTGCATGGTCTCGGGAAAAATATGATTGTTGAGTTCTATCTAGGTTTTGCTATGTAAAAGTGAGACCTAGTCTCAAGCCTAACCTTAGGTCTCTGTGAATATGAGCGCAAAAACTCTTTACTGTTAACCTGTAAGTGCAACTTGTTGTAGCATTGGTTGTAGGTAGCAACATCCATATCAGTAAATTGTTACAGCATTAGAACGGCCACCCGCGACGGCGATAACGCTCTTATCGCAGAACTTAAATGGTATTTATATTAATTTCCTCTCATTCAATTAAATATGTTATCGGGCTTAATTAACCGATCTCATCCTGTCCGTGGGGTTTATTGAAATATTAATAGTTCGGAAAAATGAAACAATACACCATTGTTCGATAAGGTTTGACGTCATACCTACGGTAAGGCATACCTACGGTAAGGTGTACAGGTACACCTGCGGAGGTAATTAAGTGTTCATCACCTAACGATGGTGTGGATGGACGATTCAACAAAAACCCAAGTCTCTCGGGTTCGCTTGGTAAACTGCTTTGCGGACATGAGTGCACGCTGCAACGCTGTAGTGGAATAGCTTGTCGGAGCCGAACATCCGAAGAACATACAACATAGTCGAGTAAGACTGCAGGTCACGTAGCAAGACTGTGTGCATACTCAGCATGCCGGGGTGCTTGCAGTTAGAGTTGAAACAATCGTTGGTTGCATTTGTACCGTAACGAGCACCTACTGAAGCATACCTATACTTTTTTCCATACGGAGCATGATTGTGCTAGCTAACAGAAGTTAACACAGTGTATGATATCACTCCCGTAATGAAATATAAAACTGTATGCATTATCCTTATCAATTTTTTCCTTTTCAGCTGAAAATAACTGGGTATTGCCGATATGTATTACCCGTTGACATCATCGATATTGCGCCATTTTACCACAAAATACGTTTCTCTAAATAATTTGCTTATCAATTCTGTCGTTACTGCGGTACACCATGAGGGTTATTCAAGTAGGAAAACATTCGCGATAATTATGGAATGCCAACCAGTCCTTATTAGGTAGTTTTCGGGTCAGTATAAATGGAGGAAAGTACATATACAATCAATCATTAGCACATATACACTCGCCATAATCACAAGGAATCATCATTCACCATGAGCGAATCATTCAAATCTCGGAAGGAGCTAGAGCGCGCGGAAGAAGAAGAAGAAAAGCGCAGACAAGACTTGGAGCGTGAGGAGAGGAAACGTCAGAAGGCAGAGCAGCGGCGGCTGGACAGGCACTTGATGCAGTATGCAGCAGCTTTGCGTGAGCAGGCATCGTGGCGTGGAACTCTCAACCGGCCGAAGTAGTGCTAGTCATAGATATGATCATTTGTTTATATAATAAGTATTAGGTATTTGTGTACATCAGTATTAAGTATATTGTGTATGTGAGTGTTTGTTTTTGAAAAAAAAAAAAAAAACTTGTTCCCGATACATATTTATTTCATTTCAAAATGCATGCCGACTTACAAATGTCACGACATACCAGTTTCCTTCATGATACTAGTTCTATCCACTAAGATGTTGTACAATCTACATCCATGCATAGATAACCGTGGTCACTACACTTTGTAACACGATAGAGGGGCACCGCGACATGCTATGCAGCGATAGGTAGGTACGGTGCAGTGTTTAGGTAAGGTATCTGTCATACCATAGTCCTAACATTACAGCAATCATGAAAAGTATACATATTTAGAATGATTTTTTTTACATCATTATAGTCTAACCAAACCTGTAAGCTATACAATGACAAATCTTAAGTATAAGTGAGGTGTATACGTGTATAAAGCACACGTGTATGTCCCGGTAATTTTCCATGGTCACTCATCAGTTATGATTTCGTTTTGAAATACACGCCGCCAGTTGGATACAGATCATAAAATGAATATAGCACGGGTTTTCCCGAATATTTCAAGACAGTGCCAACTAAACGTGGGTTGCCGTAATACGCTGGAGCTACTTACGTTCGGCCGGCAGCCTGTAATAATATTTCGATGAAGGTCCCGTCGTCTGATCATATTTACCTATCTTTTGAGTAGTGACACATAGTTTGTTCCATATTTAAACGATAGCGTGTCATGTGGTCATACGTATTATCGGTTTATAAGGAGTTATAGATGTAACGCCAATTGCCGCCAGTCTTTGTCATAATACTGTTTGCGGCTTACATGCAGTTATTCATGGATATAAAGTTAAGAAAAACCTTATTTAGACGTCTCATATTCCTGTATGGTCGGCTCCATACCTAAACGTCGCAGATACACGTACTCAGAGGCGAATGCACACTCAGGCCTTGCTCAAGACATATGATAAGCATATGCCAAGCATAGTTTGTGATAACGGAGCTTTGCATCCCATGTGCACATAACGCTAATCATCACGCCTTGCAACTTATCTGCGTTAGTGATGTGACGTGCTATGCAGCGGCTAGTAGCACGTTACCTAGACGTTACATCTGGTGCAGTCCAAGCTTGACTTGATTGTATCTAACATAGAGTGGTCACGAGAGAAACTAAATTTCAACTTGAAGCAACGTCAGAGGGAATGATCTCAGTACCTTACCTGCACAACTCTCCATCATCCTACACTCATAGGGGTACAAGAAAAAAAAAGTAAACATATTATAAACACAAATATTTATTTTAATAAGCGAACGTCACATTGCAGCAGCATTGCTGCACTATTTAGCACTATTATCACTGATGTTGCGAGCCGAGTGCAGCAACATTTCTGTGTCCGTCCGGTCACCCGTCGAATAGTATTTGAGGATTTGCGGATCACCTTCATGCACTTTCTGGATGACCTCTCTAA
This sequence comes from Ypsolopha scabrella, assembly GCA_910592155.1. Taxonomy (NCBI): domain Eukaryota; kingdom Metazoa; phylum Arthropoda; class Insecta; order Lepidoptera; family Ypsolophidae; genus Ypsolopha; species Ypsolopha scabrella. The sequence goes on from OU342978.1 coordinate 4,869,806, forward strand.
AGATTTCTTGGGATTCTTTCAGCAGAATCGCCGGGACCATGTACTTGGTTATCCACGCAGAGACGTGCGCCGTGCAGAAATGATGAAAGTGCTGTGGGATCCTGCACTCACGTCCCGGTGGGACCACTACATTAGGCCTCTTGCCGCAGGAACAGGTGTCCCCGGCGACCGCCTTGCACTTCGAAAAGCGAATCTTCTTTTCAACAAACTCCAGTATAGTGGGCACCCTCACGAGATCCCTCTCACCTGGCGGCGGCCCCCAAAATAAGGGCATGAGCCAGTCCCAGTTCACCATCAGACGATCTTCTTCTGGCCTCGTCGGATCAAAGTTGTAGCGGACGGGGCATGGCTTCCCGTTAAGGAAAGTCAGATCGTCCAGCTGTCGTTCCGCCTGAAGAAACTGTTTGTATGCTTTATTGAATTGCAGAATTTCGCCGGGGCTGAAAGGGGCCTCCTCGGGTATAGAAGGCCCGCGCCTCGTGAAGGTGTCCACCGGGAAACTGAGTATTCTGTCTTGGGACTGCATCTTGAGTTCTGGATGGATGTCACGGGACTCCTAAGTCTATATGATGTTCTTGCGGTAATGTTGACCGTGTAGTGTCTAGCGACTGACTGCCCGCATAGCAATTTATACCACTCCAGTTGTTTATCGTACCGAAAAAAGAAAACAATATAGGGATAATATCGATTTGGAATTCCCACAACCTCGCGTGCGGGTTATCGTTCGGCGCGGTAATTGGATCATTCCTAAAATAAACGAGTGAATATTAAAATATTCTTGGACCACGTCAGTCAAACTTTCATCCTTATGAAAATAGACGATTTACAATTCATCCTGCGCTCCCATACTGGGGCCCCGGGAGTCACTCACGTGTTCACATAGTCACTATAGATCGTATCTCATACCTACGATAAAAATTACGCTACCAATTTGGGACATCGATAACAACGTTTAATTGCTGTACTCGATGCATTGTCTTAGCTCGCAACACCATAATATAAATGCCGGGCATTCATAGGGAAAACCAGGTCAAAAGTTTGTAACTTTAGTATACAGGTAAAACATACCTATTAAGCACATACGGCATTGTGTGCGCGATAAGAGCGTGTCTTAACAACGACAATGATGCAGATCGGATGCAGTTTTAGTAGGGTGAAACAACTAGTATGTGACTCTTGACCGAATACTGATAACACAGAAGATATAAACAAAATAGACTGGGTTTCTCCAAAACGAGAAACTGTTAGGTTATCGGGCGACTTAGTGATAAGGTATTTAACTCGTGTAAAAGCAATGCTGAGACCACGTCAGCCGATATTTAGATACACGTCGCACTTAGGTATCATCCCACTTTAGTACTCCCGTTTGAAAAAGAACTACAATTATAGCACTAGTGGATCTTGTGAGTGCCCGCTATGAATGCTGCGCTGCACTCCAGCGTCATGCTCACATTATGCAAAAGTGGCAAAGCGGTGTATGGCCTATGAGATGCGGGTGACCGCTGCATGGCAACAAAGCAGATAATTCTAGAAGAAGTATGTTTATTCTAGGCGTTCTAGGTATCGTTCCGTGAGAACGTGAGCTGTAGGTTTCTGGCAATTCGGCCCCAGCTTGGATGCTGATGCTGCGGCCCCAGCAATTCATGTTACCTGCTGCTTTGACCCATACTCATATCACTTTAGAGGCGGCACATACGAAAAAAGTCAAAATTTTCGGAAATGCATCTGACCCCTATGCACTATAGAATCTTCATCACTGAATACGAAAATAGTACCCTTGCCTTACCTAGATGTTTAATTTTGAAGTTATAGACCGTACGCTACCGTGTCATTGACTGTACAAATGTTCATAAATATTGCCGATTGCCAACCAATAACGAGCCCAAAGAGTTATAGGTATAATCTAATCATATGACTTAAGGCGCTATGTAAAAAATATATGGATGCTTTGTTTCTGTGTATTTTATGAAGTAAACGGAAAATTGAAATGAATTTTTGCTATATGCATTTTGACTATATAATCTAGTGTTTTGATTTTGGAAAACACGTTTGGATAAATTTTCCTCGGTGAAATGAGGTCTTCAAACACACTTTTTCTCCTCGTTTGATGGATAGGGATCATGTACAGAATTCAAACATATTTTATTAGATGGGTTTTATCAATATCTAGATATTTGGTTTCCGAAATTTTGCTAGGTATTTTAGTTTTTTTAATAAAATTAAAAAGCTTACTTTTTTCTTTTTTGCGCTGAATCCACCCCTCTCGCACTGCGCGTTTTTTCGCTTGGAGTGAGAGTGACAAAAATAAAATTTACTTAGCCCCTACCTACACTACAGCACAATGAGCACCCGAGCACCCTGACACAAAGCTATTGCCTCAATTGCGAATGGTGCACTGTCAGCCAGTGAGGAGTTTCAGATCGAAATTTAGAGTTTGTGCTGTCACCCAATGAGGAGTTAATATGGTGATCAGGCCAGGATCGAAGGTAAGGTGGTTAAACTGTAAATTTTCAGGTACCCTGCAATCAATGATTGCCGAAATTTCAAGTTATGTGCTACCATCCGTTGAGGAGTTCTATGGGGATTAGGCCAGGACTGAAAGTCATATGACAATTTTCAAGTCCTGTAAACAGCATCCCGGTACAAAGCGTTTGCCTCAGTATCGAGTGATATACCATAGATACTACTGTCATATGTTGAGGAGTTCCATTACCTTTCTCTGAAAACCATCATCAGATCAAGACCAAATTCAAACGGTGTTTTACTACTCATAGTTTTGGTAATTCTAAACATACGTATGAAAGAGCTAAATACATAAGACATATGATCTGATTGGTCGGGTCTTTTGGCTGTTAGCTGTGGCTCAAAGAAGTTCCTTTTTTATTGAAGTAACTTTAGGCCATGGAATTCGTTCCAAATTGTGGTATTTTTATATTGTTACAACATGGATCCTCCTGTTTTCCGAGTATGGACTGTGAAATACAATTCACAGTCCTCACTCGTACATCCACGTTTCGCCGACGTGGATATATAATGTCCGAGCAGCAAGCTGTTGAGCCCTGTCACCGTACTTCAGGCACAAATTGGACCATAGCTTACCGTGCCTTACATCCGAAATACGCGGAACGCGGAATGAATATAAATTTGCCTTGGTCTGGTCTCTAGTCTCTTTTAATATAATAACTGAAAGTTACAACTGTGAGGAAGCTGGGATTATCTAAAAATGCTTATTTTCACTCACCGGCTCTCATACTATCGGCTACAGATACGAGCTGTCTGTCTATCTCTATCTGACTTTGTAACTAATGCGCAGTCATTTTAAGGTGGTAACGGAGGATCTCGGTGCAAAATGCACATCATAATATTGTTTTCCTTACTTTTTAATAAAAAGTTTGTAATAAATGCGTTTTATAGCAATTCGCGCAAACTGCTTGTTAATAGTTAGGTGATCACATGAAAATTATTCAATTTTATGTGTTACATTTTAGCTGCAATACATTACAACTGTAAACACGCTTTTAAGTCTGTTAGTGTAATTCTGTGTAATGGTAACAAAATGTAATATATAAAAGTACGTAATTTTTTTGTGAAGACTTTATTATTAATAAACTATTTCCGCAAGTTGCTTTAAAACACATTTATTGCATACTTGTTAATCAAAAGTAAGGAAAACAATATTACGAGTATGATGTGCATTTTGTACAGAGGTAAAAAGTTACCACCTTAAAGTAAATAATTGGCGCTGGCATACTTTTCATCCGGAACACAGAATCAAGTCGTATGCTATACTACTGAACGTGAACTAGTCTACCCGATATCTACGAGGATGTGTACTCTTACTTATAATAAAGTGGTCAAAAGTTATATAATGTTTGCGATAATTTAAATGTAATGGATTAAGACCCGAGAAAAAATATACTGATAAAAAGAAACATGATCTTGCTAAGTTTCTTGCCCTTCTTCTTAGCAAGATTAATCGAATGGGCGGATTTAGGCATTATATCTAATATATTTATAGTTTATTTATCTATTAACTTATTTATTCATTGCATTATGTAGGTATGTTTATACAATGTTTTAATTTTTTGCTTCCCTTCGAATGCCTGTTCGTTCGCTTATAACTTGAGAACCAATCAATGGATTTTGATGCAGGTTTCACTGAAAGATAAAGCATTTCTTCGGGAAGGTTTAAAGTTTGTATCATCACGCTATGACAAAAGGGAGCAGCGCAATGAGAATTTTAGTGAGACATATGGAAGGTTCGCCGCCGTAGCATAGTCGATCGTCGCTGGTTCAAACCCCGACTGGTAAAATTTCTTTTCACTTTTTATTCTTTTATTTTATTTTCAGAAAAAAATATTAACTTTTGTAAAAAAAATATTAAATTATATTTCTTGACTGAGCAAAGACCAATAACTAAAATATTTTTATTTTCAAGTGCTTAGAAAACGCCATCTCTGGGAAGCTATCCTGGATAACGGCTCAGTAAGCTGGCGTTGAAATTGTTTGTAAGCTGGCGTTGAAATTGTTTTTATTTTAATATACTAGATGGCGCTGCATATTTCAAAATATCGAATTTGATGCAGTCTGGTTCAAATCAACTCGCGTTAAAGTTTGTCTACACTATTAAATAAAGAGGAAAGATTTGTTTGTTTGTTTGTTTGTATGTTTGAGGTAATCTTTGGAACTACAGAACCGATTCTAAAAATTATTTCTTTTGTAAAAAGCTACACTATTGTTGAGTAACATAGGCCATATTTAATTTCAATACAACGATCCTGACACACCTCTTGCTAATATTTAGCTTGGAAAAGTTACCCGATTCCAAAAATGTTTTCTTTCGTGAAAGGCTACACTATTGATGAGTAACATGTGCCATATATAATTTTAATACAACGATCCTGACACACCTCTTGCTTTTGTATGTTTGAGGTAATCTTTGGAACTACTGAACCGATTCTAAAAATTATTTCTTTTGTGAAAAGCTACACTATTGTTGAGTAACATAGGCCATATTTAATTTCAATACAACGATCCTGACACACCTCTTGCTAATATTAAGCTTGGAAAAGTTACCCGATTCCAAAAATGTTTTCTTTCGTGAAAGGCTACACTATTGATGAGTAACATATGCCATATATAATTTTAATACAACGATCCTGACACACCTCTTGCTTTTGTATGTTTGAGGTAATCTTTAGAACTACTGAACCGATTCTAAAAATTCTTTCTTTTGTAAAAAGCTTCACTATTTTTGAGTAACATAAGCTGTATTGAATTTTAATACAACGATCCTGACACACCTCTTGCTAATATTAAGCTTGGAAAAGTTACCCCATTCCAAAAATGTTTTCTTTTGTAAAAGGCTACACTATTGATGAGTAACATAGGCCATATTTAATTTTAATACAACGATCCTGACACACCTCTTGCTTTGTATGTGTGAGGTAATCTTTGGAACTACTAAACCTATTCTAATTTGTTTTTCTTTTGTAAAAGGCTACACTATTGTTGAGTAACAAAAGCTATATTTTATTGTAATAAAAATAAGTTTTCAGTCTGAAAGTTCAATATTTGTGAATCAAGTCGGGAGAAAAAGCGCTGCTTAGCTGCTTTATCGGCGTTCCTTGACCAAATGGTTAGTTATACTTGATGAAACCGGTTGTTTTTCCATACGAGGAAACTTTATCAGTTTAATCTGACTAAAGATTTCCATCTGCAACGATCCTGACTCACCTCTTGCTAATATTAAGCTTGATAAAGTAACTACAGCCAGGTTTAAGCATAGATACATTAAATACTATGGTTTAAGTAATGATTTGTTCCCAAATGAGAAAACTATATCAGTTTTATTTGACTACATATTTACATCTACAACGATCCGGACACACCTCTTGCTAATATTTAGCTTGAAAAAGTGATTACAGCCAGGTTTATGTATTGATTTTTTCCCATACGAGAAAACTGTATGAGTTTAATCTGACTACAGATTTCCATTTACAACGATCCTGACACACTTCTTGGCACTTTGACAGGTGACCAGGGTCTGATGATGGGACTGGAAGATGGGTACAGGATCTCCTCAACGGACAACAGCAGATCCTTCGAGTTTGGGCTTATTTGATTGGTAATTAATAGCACTTTGGTAAAACATGGTGACCAGGGTCTAATGATGGGTCTCGAAGATGGGTACAGGATCTCCTCAACGGACAACAGCAGACCCTTCCAGTTTGGGATTATTTGATTGGTCTTTATTATCACTTTGGTAAAACATGGAGACCAGGGTCTGATGATGGAACTGGAAGATGGGTACGGGATCTCCTCAGCGGACAAAAGCAGACCCTTCGAGTTTGGGCTTATTTGATTAATTTTTAATAGCACTTTTGCATAACATGGTGACCAGGGTCTGATGATGGGACTGGAAGATGGGTACAGGATCTCCTCAACGGACAACAGCAGACCCTTCGAGTTTCGGCTCATTTGATTGGTCTTTATTAGCACTTTGGTAAAACATGGAGACCAGGGTCTGATGATGGGACTGGAAGATGAGTACGGGATCTCCTCAACGGACAACAGCAGACCCTTCGAGTTTGGGATTATTTGATTGGTCTTTATTATCACTTTGGTAAAACATGGTGACCAGGGTCTGATGATGGAACTGGAAGATGGGTACGGGATCTCCTCAGCGGACAAAAGCAGACCCTTCGAGTTTGGGCTTATTTGATTGGTTTTTATTAGCACTTTTGCATAACATGGTGACCAGGGTCTGATGATGGGACTGGAAGATGGGTACAGGATCTCCTCAACGGACAACAGCAGACCCTTCGAGTTTAGGCTTATTTGATTGGTCTTTAATAGCGCTTTGCTTAAACATGTTGTCCGTTGCATAAGTCGTTCAAAAATCAAATTATTTTGTTTTCCTTATTTCCACGAAAATCTCTTTGACGCGGGCGAAGTCGCGGGCAAAAGCTAGTGGGTAATATCTAGAACTACTGAACTGACTATAAAAATTCTTTAGTATTTTTCTTTCTCTAATTTACTAAATTTTTAGTTAATCATGTAGTATGTAAGCCTTGCGTAGTCGTACGTATGTAGTCTCATCGTCGGGGTTTCAATCATCCACTGGTAAATGTTTGTTTTTAGGAGACCTCTATGACGAGACTGGGAGGTAGGTACGGGATCTCCTCAACGGATACCAGCAGACCCTTCGAGTTTGGGCTTATTTTATTGGTCTTTATTAGCACTTTGGTAAAACATGGTGACCATGGTCTGATGATAGGACTGGAAGGTAAGGTCGACGATATACTCTTCTACAATTTTGTTTTTATACCTTTTTTATTTTCTTTTCGATGTTAATTTCTAAATTCTATTGATACTTAAATTCTACTTTTAACGAGGTTTTTCAGCATTTTTTTTGGGGGCTGTCTCCAGGCTTGCCTGGCGGCAGCCTTTTTAGCAGCAAATCCTGGTCTCGTAAACTGAATCACTAAAGTAAGTATAATAACATTCTTATTCCAATAGTCTTTATTTCATGCATGTGTTTATTTTTAGTAGCCCAACTTAAATGTAGTTTTTTTTATATATTTCCCGTATTATATTTTTTTCATCATAAAATATTATTTTTATACAGATTAGATTTGACATGTAAAACGTATACTTTATATATCTATTTTACAAATAAACATTTTGAATCTTTGAATTTTTATTAATATTTTACTGAGGCCCAAAATGATAATTTTTAGAATTTTTGTCTTTCTGCCTGTATGTACATATGTATGTTCCGTTTTAACTTGATAACTTAGTTGAGAACCACTCAACAGATTTGAATGCGTTTTCCTATCGATAATAATGACATTCTTTTAATAAAGATTGCGGCGGCTGGGTTTACTCCCCAGTTGCTTAACTTCTTTAGCAGTTACTTGCGAGATAGTTGGCAATATGTGGATTACCAGGGTGCAACATCGGCTCCGTATTTTACATTTTCTGGGGTGAGTCAGGGCAGCAATCTAGGGCCCCTGGAGTTTTTAATAATGATATATGACCTTACAAACGTCATCTGGAGAGCCATTTGTCTCTTGTTCGCGGATGACCTCAAATTAATCTTAAAGATTGAAGATAAGACAGATTGTGAGACTACAGCAAGATATTCGGAGGGTAGTAGAATGGAGCCAGCAGAACAATCTTCACTTGAATGTGTCAAAGTGCGCGGTGATGTCGTACAGTCGCGCGCATGAGCCGCTTCAGCACCAGTACGAGTTGCAGGGGGTTGCACGTTAGTAGGCAGATAAAAGAAAACCGTCAAGATATAGGGGACTCCCAAACTTGGTATGTTTTAAAAATTATTTTCATTTTAATTTAAAACAAGTGAATGAACTTTGATATATTTTTAGAATGCGCTCGGAAAGCCCTTTCATTTGCAACCCCACACGATAGGTTTTGGAACAATTTTTTTTCCCATTCTGAAAGTAGATAACTTCATAACACCTCTCCCTTTTTTAGGGTTTCGTAGTACCTAAAAGGTACGAAAGGAACCTTTATGGTGAGACTGAAACAGAGACGTTGCCCGTCCCTCCGTCCGTCCGTCCGTATGTCACAGCCTCATAACTTTAGCACCGTTAAAGATAAAGACTTAAAATTTGCCACAAAAATAGAATTCACTTGCCTACATAATACGGGTAAAAAAATTTTGAAAAATTTGAAATTGTTTAAAATATTTCCAAAACAGAGACAAAATAAAAATATAAATTCCTAAAAATACAAAATGGGTATCAAATTGTAAAGATTAAAAAGCTGATTATAAAATATATAATTTTGCTATGTTTAATGGCACCGGTTTCGTGAAATCTTTGAAAAACCACAAAAAATGCATGTCTCCCCCCCTTATTTTCGAAACTGGTGGACCGAAAAAAATGACGATCATAGGTCATAACTGGCCAAATACAGGAAAACTATAGCGATTAAAAAAAATTGATAGGAAATAGAAAATAAAAAATTTTTTTTTTTATACAAACACAATATGGGTATCACATTGTAGATATTAAAGAGCTGATTATAAAAATATACACTTTTACTATATTTACTGGCACTGATTTCGAGAAATCTTTGAAAAACCACAAAACATGCATGTCCCCTCCCCTATTTCCGAAACGAATGAACCGAAAAATATGAAAAAAAAATCATGGTAATTTAGAATTACGTAAAGATTACAGAAACAATATAGCGGGTGAGAAATTCACGGTACGGTATAAAAATATTTGAGTCTCTCCTTTGTGGTACAATCAATTCTTTTTTTAGTTATCATAAACCATTATGGGCAAGATTTTAAATACTTCTTCCTGACTGTTCCCAAAACTGTCGAATTACGGAACCCTAGGTATGCGTCTGACTCGCACTTGACAGGTTTTTTTGATTTTTTTTCGTGCTACGGATCAAATTGTTTCGTATGGCCTATAGATCTATCGTTCCGCAGCCATTTTGGGCGTAACCGCTAGCTAAAAGGCCTGTGGACCAAAGAGGTAACATTTGTTTCTTTGTTTGTAAGCAGCAATCTTTGGAACATCGAATCGAATTTGAAAATTCTTTCACTACTGTAATGGTTTGAATTTTCACCTGGACATTCGCGCGGTTGAAACCGTGGACAAAAGGTTAGTAGTGAAATAAAAACAATGTTTAGTTTAAGAATTTCATTTATTATTCGCGTTAAGCAAACGCTAGGCAGATGAAATTTCAAGTAGAAAAGTATTTGTCCTTTCTACTTAAATTATTTTAATATTTTAAGGTACTTATAATAATAAAAATATGTTAATTTTCGAAATATATTTCGGCCCACTTTGGGGCCGTCATCAGTCGAATAAAATCAACTCAAAGTGTTTTGTATAGTAATTCGTTTTATCAATTCAAAACAGGTACGTAAAGATGCAGAGGGAAAATAATGCACATCAGCTAGCTTCGGCTTCGTAGAGCGTCGTCTCTGTCACCGGAGTATTAGTGCTTCGTTCGACAGAGATAACACTACAATACGATGTGCAGTATTTACTGCCGGGGCTTGTACAAAAGAGGCAAATATACGTATTAAAATAAAAAATGGCAAACATGAGGCAAAATATATGTACTTGATATTTATAATTAAAAAGATAACAACCTTAACAAGAGGACAAAAAAAATTGCAAAAAATACATAAATACAACAAGGGGAAACAAAAAAAATCTATTCCAATTCAATAGAATTACCCATGAAATGGCTTGATCGTAATGATTTCCATTTATAAATTAGAAGAACAAAAAACAATGATAACAAAAGTAATAAGACAGTATTGCACCCTCCAATGTAATACAGAACAGATACAATTTTTACGTCACTAACCTCCTCGATATTTATTTCGTCAAGTGAGCCTATATCTCTGGTAAAGTTTAACATGTTTCTTTCAGTTATTACTATATTATGTTGAGATGAATTTTTTTTTTTTTTCGTAGATTCTGTTTGACAAGTTATTCCTTTAACATTCTCTAATTCATAATTTTCCCTTTCAGTGGTTATAAGAGTACGATTATAATTTTTATACATTTTTACAATAAAGTCACAAGAAAGCTGGTTTCCACCTAAACTTAACACTTCTATATTCGTATTTTCTGTAATTGAAGTAATGTCAATACTTTCAAATAAATTGTCATCAAGAATTAATTTAGTAACATATGGATTATCGTGAAGCAGGTTTACTCCAAAATTATGCAAAGCATTGCTAGATAAATTCACTACATCTAAACTTTTAAGATTACTGAAAACACCGAATTTAAGATAGGAAATATCGTTGTCATGTAAATTTAAATGGGTGATTTTGCTACTTAGAATGAATGATCCTGGTTGTATGTACTGGATTTGATTATAACTAAGATCCAAATATGACAACCAAGGCATTTCCTGAAATGAAAGCTTATCTATAGCTGTAATTTTATTATTGCTTAGATTTAAATGAATCAGGTTCTTAACATTGTAAACACAAATTGAAGCTAGATTAGAAAGTCCATTAAAAGAAATGTCTAATTTAACTATAGATACATTCGCTGAGTGGTTAAAACTTATTTTATGACCAATATGATGTAACTGCATGGTGTTTAAATTTACTAAATTATTTAAAATTTCAGTGTTAACATCCATATTTATGTTATTCGCAAGATCAAAATAATTTAAATTTGTACAGTGTTGAAGAGTTTTGACGTCAATGCTTAAAATGTTATTATGACCCAGGTGTAGTTGAGATAAATTAGTTAAATTTGAAAAAGTCTCTCTGCCAACATTTTTAATTTTATTGTTGTTTAGAAAAACTTTATTTACAAATTTCATTTCGGAGGTATTAATGTAGAAATTGTCTAGAAGATTGAAAGAAAAGTCCAAAATTTCTAAAGCTGTAACATTTTGGAATATATTATATTCTATTTCGGATAAATCTCCATGCGATGCGTTTAAAGTTTTTAAAGTAATCAATCCTGAAAAAGTTAGATTTTGGAATGAATTTATCTTGGCAAACGAAATATCTAAAATATTTAATTGATATAAATCTTTGAATGAATAAGATGAAAAATAATCAACAAATACGCAATTTTGCAAGTTTAATGATTTCAATGATTTTGAATGCGTAAAAGATTGAGGTTCAATGAATGAAATAAAATTCTCTGATAAATCCAGAAATTCTAGATTTTTTAAATATAAGATAGTACTTTGATTAACATTTTTTATTTGATTTTTTTCTAGAGAAAGCCAAGTTAGTTCTACAAGGTCGGATGCATTAAAATCAATTGATTGTATGTGATTTTTTGAAAGGTCTAAGGTCTGTAAAATTCTCAATGAAACAAATGCAGATTTGGAGATACTTTGTATGGCATTAGAACTTAAGTTTAACTGCAACAAATGAGTACTTATTGTAACGAATGCCTCATCACCCAATCCAGTTAAATTTCCTTTAGATAAGTTGACATGCAATATATTAACAAGGCCTTGGAATATGTTTTTCTCAATGGAACCTTTTAATTTATTTCCGTCTAAGAAAAAAGAAGAGATATTATTTGTACTAAAAGCCCCTGCTTCTATTATTTCTATATCGTTATGCGCTATTGAAAGATAATTTAAAACAGAGTTATTTTCAAACATATTTGCAGTAACAATGTGTAAAAAATTAAAACTTAAATCTAAAATTTCTAATTTTTTAAGAGCCTGAAATGTTTTTGGTTCAATTTCTTCTAAAAGATTTCTGCTTAGGTTTAATTTTATTAGGTTAATCATTATCTTGAGATTTGAATCTTTCAGACTCACGAGACGGTTCTGATCTAAATGTAATTCTTCAAGATTGGAAAATCTAGCTAGACTATGCCCAATATCATATAATTTATTTTTAGACAAGCGTAGAGACTGCAAATGAATAATACCTTCAAAAGTCAGAATATCTAAGGTTTGGAACAAATTATATGACAAATCTAAATGCTTGAGATTTGAAAATGTCCTAAAATACGTACTTGGGATTAGTTCTATTAAATTGTGACTTAGGTTTAAAGACGTCATGCTCGATAAAGATGAAGACAAACCTAAGTCGTTAGGTGCATCCAAAATAGATATAACATTATTCGATACATCCAGTTTTTCCAAGGTTTCAATTTTAACGAACTCTTGAAGGTTTAAAGATGTAACTTTATTATTAGAAATGTCAATTTCTCGTAAGTGTATTAAAGTGAATATTACTTCTGGCACAATCGTCATTATACCATTAGTGATTTTAATATTTTCTAAATTTTCTGTCACTTCATGGATACTTTGAAATGGATTATTATTTTCATCAAAATCGATAATATCCAACACTAATTTGAAATTTTTGTCATACTCAGTTTTCTCTCGATTTTGTGTTCTGTATCGTCCATAATAACTGTCGTGTTCTTGTACAGTGTATGTTACGACATGTTGAATACAATTCCATGATTTTAAAACTTCACTGAGTCCTATAGTATCAGCGGGGCATGTCATTAAGGCTAAACAAGCTGGAGAATCCGATAAACTTTCAAGTGTACATGTAGATGTCGATACACGTATTGTCGCTGCAATCACCAAGAGTGCAGTAGCGATATCTGGAAGCAAATACAAGAAGATGAGCAGTAAAAGATAAGCATTTCTCAAAATATGTTGAAAAAGTGTGATGCTATTGAAACGGCTACTCACGATTTTAATAGTCAGATTTCACCTGACTAGTTTCACTGTATTCGTACAGTTTCTTCAGAGGCAAACATGGTTACGCGGCGGTTCCCCGTTTGACATTGAATCGTGAGTAGCCGTTGCAATAGCATTATTAATCTAAATCACGAATCTTGTAGTAGTAAAAAAGTTGAAAAGTGCTCAGTTTTTTTGGTATAAATTCTTTTACCAGCGTATTTATTGAAAATTTCTATATCGTTCTTAACTTCGTGTGTCTTAAGCTCAAAGTTTACATTTTTTTTCTTTTATTTGTATAAATCTCTTGCACAAGTAGAAGGTAATGTTCGACCGGGCTGCCCTAAAAGGACGTTATGCCGACCAAATAGGCGACATACTGGAGAAAGGAAAAGTAAAAAGTACCCGGATTAAAAGAGCTTGTATGACTAGATTGATGATTGTAGAAGAAGGTGTCAAGCAAAAGAGTGTGTCAGGATCGTAGCAGATGGAAATCTGTACGCTGCAAATCTTAAGTTTGAGGCTGTCAAAACATGAAATTGTGTATGGTTAACGTTTATTACTTTGCGTAAGGGTTTCTTTTACAAATTAATGTTAATGTTTACAGCAGTATAAGAGATCACTGGGTAAGTACACAATTCACGCCAACCACGAGGGAAATGAACTTCCAAAGGACGTCCTTCCTTATTTTGTCAGAAAATAAGTTTAAACTCTGTATTAAGCAGGAATTGCTGAATAATGCTCATTATAAAATAAAAATGCAAAATGCAAACAAAATATTTGAATTTGAAAATTTATCTGAGCGATAATGAAGTATAGCGTCATAAATAATAATAATAGTGATTTTAGGGTAATAAACATTCCCAACTTGTGATAAAGATAAAGATAAAGCCTTGAAAATAATTAATATATAAACAGACTACAAAATTTAATATTATAATGGGACAGGTGGACTGAGATACATTTTCCTCACGACATAAATTCCTGCTCTCTTGTATTTTTATCTCGTTAATGTACTCAACTAAAGTAGATATAAGTACTTCGTACAGTACAAAACAAACCTTTGTAACAAAAATGATCAAAAGGAGAAGGAAAACAAATACATGATTTTTTTATTGAATTTTTATATATTTTAGTAGAGTGACTCAACCAGACCGCCCTAGAAGGACGCATGCCGACCAAAGTCACAATGAACTGGAGATGGGCGAATTGAAAGTACCCGTAATAGAAGAACTTGTATGATTAGATTGATGGATGTGGAAGAAGCGAAAGAGGTGTGTCAGGATCGTGACAGATAGAAATCTCTGGTCTCTGAGTCTAGTTTTTTTTACATCTTGTATTTTCTCGCTACTGATACTGAGATGAAAAGTTGTTTGTATGTGTCACACGAGAGCAAGGTAATTTTGTTTCTTGGGTTTTAGAATCCCTATAATAATAATAGTTATTTGTTATTAAATTTATATATATAGAAAAATTATAAATATAAACAATAAAAGTTCCTCAAGATATATTTCGGACCCTAAATGGGCCCGGCATCCGTTGAGTATAGAAAAATTGACATTGATACATACAATATTTTTATATTTGGCATAGACATATATATATTTTTTAATAATAATAATAATAATAATTTAAAATAATTTTTATTATATTATATCTTAGGCCTTACCTGGCCTCGGCATTAGTTGAGTATATAAGGTGACTTTAATTTATACAGCCAAACTCATACCTTTTGCTAATTTCGCAAAATAAAATCTTGACGTCCCATAGTAATTGACTCGGGGCTGGGCTTGCATTTTTAAGGAACATGAAAATAATAATTTACGAATTTCACAAAAAGGGTCATCGAACCTTGTTACTAGGCACTTACCAAGTCTTTAGTAAGAATTTGGCTGCATAAATTAAAGTCACCTTATATAGGAATATTACTATACTAAACTGATGACGGACCTAGGTAGGACCCGAAATATATCTTAAGAAGTTTTAATTGTGTAAATATTTATAATTTCACTTCGTATGTGTCTTTAAAACAAAACTAACTTATAGCTTTTACAGAATCTATAATATACAGGGTGTAAATGCAAAGTCAAGAATCCCTTTAGGGTTTGAAGGTATACACGATTCTGATGTCATTACGAGAAAAAAATATATACCTTGAATTTTCACCAAAAATACCATCATTTTTCTAAGCTATGGCTATGCAGCTCACCGGCCTCCCCACACACCTAATTGCACCCCGCAACCCGCACCCCTCATCCGAGTGGCCAGCGACCAGTGAGGGTGTCCACGCGATTAGTGTATTTTGAGTAAAGAAAATCGTCATCTTACTATGAGGTAGGTACTGGTACTTTATTTAGAGATCCCAGTATTTAAAATAACATCTTTACCGATCATACTAACACACCCTTAAAGGATTCTTGCCTTTGCTTTTACACCCGGCATAAGGTGACTTTTATTTATCCAGCCAAACTCATAGTGGAGGCTTGGTAAGTGATCAGTAACATGGATCAATAACACTTTTTGCTAATTTCGCAAAATAAAATCTTGATGTCCCATAGTAATTGACTCGGGACTGGGCTTGCGTTTGTAAGGAACACGAAAAGAATAATTTACGAATTTCACAAAGAGGGTCATCGAACCTTGTTACTGAGCACTTACCGAGTATTCAGTAAGAGTTTGGCTGCATAAATTAAAGTCACCTTATATATTTTACAAAATTCTGAATTTGAGTTTTGAATGTAAAGTATAAACATTTTTTTCTTTTTTGCATTCAGAACCAAATTATTTGCAGTGAACCAATCAAGAATCACTGATGGAAAGTGACCTATCGTCTACTAATACCACTCAGATAATCTCACTTTAACTAAATAAGAAAGGTCATTTATGTAAATTAAAAACAATAGGTATCCCTGCGGGACACCCATTTCAACTAATGCTCTAGATGAATTTACGCCAATAATGTTTACCTGTTGAATTCGATCATTTAGGTATGACTTGAATATCTACTGTCAAATATTTATCTCTAACTCCATAGTGATCCAGTATACATACAAGTGTTTCATAATTAACGCAATCGAAAGGTTTTCAGGGGTCACAACGTACACCGAGCGCATCGTGTTTTTTTCCCAAGCATCAAATATAAAATATGCTTTGACTAAAGCAACTTCTGTAGTTAATTCATTTTGTTTAAAGTGGAGCACCTTTATTTAACTTGATATACAGGTTGGAAATGAACCCTCGAGTTTTATTGAACTCATTGAATCAGAATCACTAATAGAACACAAAACAATAAAAAAAGTTCTTTTTCTTTTTTATTGGTCATTAAATTTCGAAAAAATCACCAAACAAGGCGCCGCGATATGTGACTGACAATAGACCGTACATAATTCTCGGCGGTAAATAATGCACATGGGCTATGTACACATAGGTTTTGTTGAGCGTCGTCTCTGTCACCGGAGTATAGCTTCTTTGGCGGTCGATACCTCTTTTTAAAATGATGAATCATGCATGACAAAAGTAATAAAACATATATTTTTTATTTCGAACATAGAACGGTTTCCTTTGTTATAGCAAGAGGGTTTATTTTCAACCGATATAAACCTTACTCAGTTCTGGTCAAACTGACACAGTCTATGAGTTGAAATCGTCCCTGAGTAGAAAGAGCGATCGAAGGAAGATGTTTAACTTACTTTTTAGTAGTGACCCTGCGCTATGCATGGCTGGGCTGTAAAATAAAACGAAATATTAGGCGAGTACCTACTATATTATTGCGGTATAGATAGATACATGAGTCAATTCGCGGGTTGTGTTGAAACCTGGATAGCTCAGTTGGTAGAGCTATCTCCCGGTAAGCTAAGGGTTCCGGATTCCTGTTCCGAATGTCTAAATCTTAAAAAGCCCAAGTGCTGGGGCATACTTCGGATAACGTCTGAGCACGAAGTACCGCCGCCACCCTTTTAGGGACTCTACCACAGAACGGCGGCAATTTGGCAAAATTTTTCATTTTGTTTTTACTTTTGTTTTATATTATACCGGATGTAAATAGACTGCTACCATTAAATGAAACCACAGATTCTACCGACCCTACTGAACCACTTTTCCCAAGAAACATACCCGCGGATACCCTTAGTTTGGGAAATAATTGAGTTCCAGACAAAAATGCGTGAACCTTAACGCACCGACATACGGGCGAGTTTAGAGAGAGCGTCACTCGTGAAACAGCTTTTCCGGTGCATCGTTCTAAAATAGACCTTCCTCCTACGAGATAAAGTCAAACTCAAAAACTCAAACTCAAAATATTTATTGCAACTAAGTGTACACAGATGTTACAATTGTATAAGAACTTAATAACTTAGCTACCCTTATCAGGTACAGCAACACTACTAATACTATATATTATTACACAATTATTTTTCACTGCTATAACATTTCACAGTGTCTTAATATCTAATAATCTTTTACAAAATGTTTGCATAAACAGTAATACTTAAAAGGTAAGAGATCAGAAAGCCATATCACATTATTTTTCAGCAGACAGGAAACTTTCTACTGCGTAGAAGCACTCTTCTACTAAATATTGCTTCAATGTTTTTATAAACTCGGATTCATTTTGTGTGGTCTTTACAGTAGTTGGTAATTTATTAAATATTTTAACTGCCATATAATAGGGACTACAATTTAAAAATTTTATTCGCGACGGGGGCAAATATAGTTTATCTTTATATTATATTTTATCTTAATTGAATGCGTATCTTTAATTTGTGGAAATAGGTTCTTGTTGTCAAAAACAAATCTACTTATATCAAAAATATATATACAAGGTAATGCTAATAATTTAAGTTTTTTGAAAAATGGTTTGCAGCTCTCGGTTTCTTTCATGTGAGCGAGTATACGCACACAACGTTTTTGTTTTATAAATAATTCTTTAAGTGTCTAAAGTCTTTGGGTTACAATTGAATATTTTTTTCTCTGAAGATTTGCGCGGTTTTTTTTTCGGATTGTTGTTCAGTATGGTCAGTGGAGTATGTGGTTTTACTTAATGGTCGGACTCTTTTTACATCCTGTACACCTATTGAAAGTGAACCCTCTAGCTATAACAAAGGAAAAAAAAAGAAAAAAAAAAGCAAAATTATTTATTTTCCAAAAAACATCCATTCAAACACAGTTACATTTAAATGAGTTGCAATAGAAAGAGAGAAAAGATGTTTTTATAACATTTTACGAAAAATTTGTTATTCTTGTGGCCCCAGACTAAGCGAGCTTGCCTCGTGGGTACCAACAATAAAGATTTCCGACATTTAACATTTTCGCACACAGGGTAACATGAACAAGGGTGAGTAAGACAGGCAATTGTTTGTAGCTTTAAACAATACAAGGTTACAAATTATGAATAATTTAAAGAATACAACTAGTGAAATAACATTGATAATGTAGTTAAAATAAAATAAATAATATAGATTAAATAAATAGAAGAAACTATAGGTACCTAACTAAATAAATAGATATAAATACGTTTACTGTGTAATCGTTTCTTGGGGGTTATTTATGAAGTGATATGTAGAATGGCCTCAGATTCTTCGTATGTCATTTTGAGAAGAGTCTCATTAACTTTTTGTTTAACTTCACGACAAGTGAGGTTACGGAAGTCACAGATTTTGTGCATTTTATTATAAATATACGGATGTGAGAATTCCTTAAATTTGACTGCAAATTTAGTGTTTACTTTCTTAACTGGAGCTTTGTAAACACGTTGCATTGCAATTTCAGGATACTTGGGAGAATTAAGCAAAGCTCTATGGGTCATAAGAACTGCTTTTTGAATATATAACCTACGGACACTTAACAGTTTTGAATGTAGGTATAGTAAATTAGTTGGATGCTTAAATTTCTTTTTCAACATAACCTTTATGACCGAACGCTGAGCCCTTTCAACCTCGAGTATAGCGGTCTTGTTCGCACCACCCCAGACAGAGATGCAATATGTAAGCACGGATTGACACACAGCTGTGTAAATACTTTTTAATAGGTCTATGTCAGCAGAGTTGCGAAGATGCTTCATTATATTAATAACTTTTCTGACCCTGCCAGAGAGCGCATGAATATGTTCCTTAAATGAAAGGTGCTGAAACTGTTGTATGTTCGAAATAAAAAATACATGTTTTGTTACTTTTGTTTTGACCTTACCGTAACCTAACGTGCGATAAGTGTATTTATGTACCTATACTGCAGAAATAAAGTATTCATTTAATTTCATGTTTCATAATAAAAAAAAGATATCGACCGCCAAAGAAGTAATAATACTCCGGTGACAAAGACGACCGCTCTACAAAACCGATGTTTACATAGCCTATGTGCATTATTTACCGCCGGGAATATGTACGGTCTATTGTCAGTCACATGTCACGTTGCGTAGGTTGGCCATTACTTCAAAATTAGAAAACAAAAAATACATTTTTTTTATTGTTTTGTGTTCTATTATTGATTCTGATTCATAGAGTTCAATAAAACTAGAGGGTTAATTTTCAACCTGTATAAGGTGACTTTAATTTATGCAGCCAAATTCTTACTGAAGACTCGGTAAGTGCTCAGTAACAAGGTTCGATGACCCTTTTTGTAAAACTCGTAAATTATTCTTTTCGTGTTTCTTACAAACGCAAGCCCAGCCCCGAGTCAATTACTATGATGCGTCTACATTTAATTTTACGAAATCAGCAAAAAGTGTTATCGATTCGTGTTACTGATTACTTACTAGCCAAGCCTCCAGTATGAGTTTGGATGTATAAATTAAAGTCACCTTATATGTATAATAATATAAAAAATCTCTAAAATTTCTCAAAGTTAATTATAAATTTAATTTTTATTTTTTAAATAGCGGGAACTGCGACGATGTATTTATTAATGAGTCATTCTGGTTCGTAGAGATCGCCGGGCGCTCTCTGATATTTTGTATTTGTGTTTCATATCGACGCGAGTGTAGCGTAGTGTGCGTTATAATAAAAAACATGGCACACAATGCCAAAGGTGTGCTTGTGTGCGTGAAACATAGCCATTAGCTCGTGACGTCACGTCAGCTGGTGGTCGTCCATCTCTATTGTCATGCGACTTCTTTACGAAGCTAATTTTATTACGCGACCGTTTTAAACATACGCAGTGTTTCTTTGATTTCGTGCTTTACTATTTATCGTGTATTATCAAACGACGTAATTTACTTAAGCCCCCCCCGATACTAAAACCTGGCTACGCATGGACAGCAGAGCGCCATTAATAAGGCTTAATTTGGGCGTGGAACCCTAAAAAGCACTGATAGAGGTACCCATGTACAAGGAGAGATAACTTGTTTTGTTTGCTAAACTGCAGCCGCTACAATATATTGTTCCAGAAGTAGGTACTTATAGGGTAATATGGTTCACAAAATACAGATAGGAAATAAAAATCAGTATCACATTACAAAGTGTAAAATTGTAAGCTACGAGTAAATTATGTAAGGCGACTTTCGTTTATATTGTCAAATTCATACTGGAGACTCGGTAAGTGGTCAGGACCAAGGCATATATGTAATATAATAATATGAATGTTAGCCTCACTGTAAAATACACAAAATTAAATTTAGACCTCCTATACTAATTGAGTCGAGTTCTTGAATAACTATCGAGGTATAAAAAATATTTGTCGTATTTTGCAAACAGGGTCATTGAACCTTGATCTTGACCACTTTCCCAGTCTTCAGTATTCATCCATCTGCCTGTTTCGTCCATGGCTGGTCATAGGACTCTAAGTCTTCAGTATGAATTTTCTATATAGGATGAAATTAAATCAACCGACCAAATTCATACTGGAGACTCGGTTAGCGATCAAGAACTAGGTTCAGTAATCCTTTTGGCCAATTTCGAAAAATAAATTTTTTGCTCCCGTACTGGTTGGACTAGTTTAATTACAATTCCTAGTGCAGGCACTATGGGGAAAAAAAAAAATTTTTTCGAATTTTACCTGGAGGATCATAAAACCTTGTTCTTGATGACTAACCGAGTCTCCAGTATGAATTTGGTCGGTTGATTTAATTTCAGCCTGTATAAATGAAAGTTGTGTTAAATGTTGATTGATTTAAATAAACTTACCTTGTTGTTTTTTCGATTCTGTTCTTTGTTATTCCTTCAGTAGTTTATTTTATGCAGAAATTTAATGTTTAATCTCCATTTATGGTATAATTAGATTTAAACAAATGTGTTATTTGAAACTACGGTTTGAGATTTGTGCCAACAGACTAGCCGTCAATAAGTTAGTATAATATTGATTACACAGAACACTGTTTCCGACTGCCCTTTGTAAGACTGTAGCACAGATGACTGTAGGTTTTAATAATGTTGCTAAGTAGTGAATGACTAATGATAAGCCCACACTATCGATGATGACTTCCTTGCGCCCCACCTCTCATGCCGCACCCCTCACACCCCACGCCTCTGCAGCCACCGAGTTTACCGCGCCCTATTAAAAGTCATGTATTTTAAGAAAAAACGTTTCCCTACTCATGAACTTTATCAAATTGATAACCTACTGTCAGTTGGAAAATTGTACATCCTATTGATTACAATAAATCAGCATTAAAAATTAACATTTGACAGCTCCATCTACAGTAAAAGAATCAATTTCAGAGCGGCTACGATTCCACAAACTAAATCCAAATTCGCAAGCATCCAATACAGTAAACGATCAGCTTTCCTCTATAATCTGATAAACAAAAAGATTGGCATTTATAATAAAAAAATACATGACTGCAAAAAACTTATTAATATTTGGTTGCAACCACTGAACTATGATGAAACTGAGGCAATTTTGACATATTTACAATAATACACACATAATTATTATATCTTTTCTACACAATACGTAAGCTACAAATTAACTAAAACAATTATAATAAACACTTTGTCTATGTATCTATTTACCTACCCACCATATATATTCTACGTTTCACGAACAAAATATACCTATAAAATATGTGTCTTAAACTACTTTAGTTAAGTTCTAATTATACAGGATGTAAATGCAAAGTCAAGAATCCCTTTAGGGTATGAAAGTATACACGATTCTGATGTCATTACGAGAAAAAAATATATACCTTGAATTTTCACAAAAAATTCCATCATTATTCTAAGCTATGGCTACGCAGCTCACCGGCCTCCCCACACACCTAATTGCACCCCGCAACCCGCACCCCTCATCCGAGTGGCCAGCGACCGTGAGGGTGTCCACGCGATTAGTGTATTTTGTGTAAAGAAACTCGTCTTATTATGAGGTACTGGTAGTTTATTTAGAGATCCCTGTATTTAAAATAATATCTTTAGCGATCATACTAACACACCCTTAAAGGATTCTTGCCTTTGCTTTTACACCCGGTATATGTAATCTAGAAATTTTATTAGAATACTTGTTAATGTTGATCACACTTCACAGAGCCCGAAGTGAAGCTATGAAGGAGCGGGTTCATCCAGCACAGGCAATATTTTGCTTACAAAGTGATCCCAAGCACTAGTTTTAAGTTAAACTTTCTGTGAATAAATAAACTTTTTGATTTGATTTTTTGATAGTTTTGAAATGGAATGAAAAAAATTGCTTTCATACAGTGTAAGTTTTCATTTGTATTAGAGTTCCGTATCTTTAAGAGGATAGGTTCCGAAAAACCATAATTTATTCTTCCTTGTTTGAAGAATCTAGGAATACTAGATATTTGAAAAAAATTTGGACTTCTGTCAAGAATATAATGTACACTCATATCGAAACAGAATCTTCAGAAGTCATTCCAACATTGAACCATAAAAAATCAAAGATGACTCCAAAAAAAGGTTTCATGTCGAGTTTAAACATTATTTGAGCAAAATCATATTATATTATTTATTAATTAAAATCTGTATAAACTTTATTATACTGTTATCCGAACAGATATTTGATACAAACTTTAGTTTTTTTTTTAAATAATAATAAAATTAGTGATAAAAGTCGTCATTTTGATAATTTTCCAGAATTCGTCCCTCTCGCACTGCAGGTTTTTCGGCATGGAGTAACAGCGATCAATGCAATCGGAACCTATTCTCTTAATAAAGAAAAACGGAATCCTCATAAGATCGATCTCGTGTCCGTCGGTCGGTCTGTTTTTCTCAAAAAATTCGTAACGTAGAAGTTTGAAAGGCGATGTTGGGTTTAGATGGCACCTACATAGGAAGAAAACGATATAAAAGACAGATTTAAATATGTACCAAAGAAAAATTATCTTTACCAAAACTGCGGATCTTTGTGGAAAGTAAAATACGAGTATGTGCTATGTCTAGTTTTGCTATGTCCGTCCGTCTGTCTGTCTGTCCGCAGCTTAGTTTAGAGACTCTAATTGTAATTTTGCAAGAGTATACAATACGATTAAAATCAGTAAACGATTCGGCTTTTCTCGGATATCATCGCCTAAATCCCGAGACGGAAATGACACGAAATACATTACCGCGATTTCTTTTAGGTAGCATTCAATTTGAAGTATCATAAACGCAATGTATAGCACCTGCCAAGATGACATTACTAACCGGTAGACCTAAGAAATTTATTATGCAGAAGCGACATGAATTTGAACATTCATTATTTACAATATATATAAAAAATATATGATATTTACTTTCTTCTTTTTTAAATAAATTAGCTTCTTTTCTAAAATAGTTATGTATTATTTACAATTTCACGAGATTAAGCAACAATTTTTTTACCACGCTTTAAGCGTTCATAAACATAAATGTATCTTAAACATCAAACTGTTTTTATTGACACTAAAAAGTCATACTGTCAAAATAGTCAATTATTTTTCTTATTTCAATATAAAGGTTGTGTTAGTTTTGAGCTACATAGGAGGTTTTGTTGCTCATATCGTTCTTGTATTGTATTCAATAAGACAACGAGTAATATAATTAAAGGTCATATCTGTAAATTGATAACTCTATGTGAGAGATGAGGGATTCACGACAATTACCGAGGTTGGCCGAATCGTTATCTGATTTTAATCGTCCTGTACATATTAATGACACCAACAAAGTGGTAAAATAAAACCTTGTTGTTTTTTTATTGTATATCACCTACACGTAAAGTAGGGGTGATTTTTTTTCGCGTCTATATATCCCATGTTGTGGGATTGTCGTCGAATAGGTAATTCAAAAATATTGCGGGTGTGTGAAAAGTATTTTTTGATTCAGGGATCCGTTTGCGGAATATTAAGCTATAAAGTCAAAATTTTTGTTAGAATCAGGTGTCCCTCCCCTCTGCCAGGTAAACGGTTGGATCTGGATATGTGAAAAAAGTCACGGCACTGGGATATACCTAAAACGAAATTAAAAGGAAAACTATCACAGCTAAAGGCTTTACAAGTTAACGAGTAATAATCGATTTACTTAATTTTGCAGTTTGTCATATAATTTATTTCATAAGTTTGTAATTTTTATTCAAATCATTTAAGTCTTTAACTTGTCTCTCCCATGATAGCAAAGAAAACCGCATCCAAATCCGTTGAGTGGTTGACGAGTTAAAACTGAACATACAATAGACAGAGACGAAATCAAAAAATGTTGTTTTTTGCTTCAGTACCTACAATGAATACTAATAATAATAACACAGACACGACTTTTTTTATTAGTAGATAGTAGTTGAAATTGTAACAGAATACCTACGTTTTACAAATAATAACAATTACAACCAATCCATACAAAAAATGTAGTTTTTTTACGTTATTTGCTTCTCTATCCTAAAGACGGTAATAATAATAATAATAATTACAATTCCGGTTGTTCTGCTCTTGCCAACACTGAGTATCTACACAGGCACAATCAAGTGGCCAAAATCCTTCATCAAGAACTCGCCTACAAATACGGCCTCGTAGATCAGAGGGTACCATATTACAAGTACTCGCCGGCGCCAGTACTCGAAAACGACCGCGCCAAGCTCTACTGGGACCGGTCTGTCATCACGGATAGGACTATTCTCGCGAATAAACCTGACATCGTGCTGATGGACCGAACGCAGTCTCGGGTGTTTTTGGTGGATATCACAATCCCGCACGATGAGAACCTTGTTAAAGCCGAAACCGAGAAGAAAAGAAAGTATCTCGACCTGGCTCACGAGGTTACCGACATGTGGGGTGTGGCATCCACCGAAATCATCCCAATTGTTTTGTCCGCGAACGGGTTAATACCAACCAGCCTCGAAAACAACCTAAGGCGGTTGGGGTTCCGCGGCAGTTCGCTTCCAGCGCGGATGCAAAAGGCGGTACTGCTTGATACTGCTCGCATCGTTCGCCGGTTTCTTTCCCTGGGGCTCTGAACCCCGGTCGACTGTGCCTCTGCCGGGGATACACCGTTCCTCTCTCTTTAAATTCTTTTGGCCAAGAGAGAGAGACGAGATCAAAAATTCCCATAATAATAATAATAATAATAATTAGTCGGGTTGTTGTACGTACTACATTATTGCAAAAAAAATTATTGCAATTTTAATGCATTACTGCATTAAAACAACAAATAATACAAATTAGGGTTACGTATTTAGAGGATGGCTAATTGTTTGTTAGGCGCTACCATTTTAGCACAGCACTGTGATTTTAGAGCCTTGTGTTATTACGGCATTGTTTATCATAATGTTTTAGGGTCCGTTATTAGTATTGTGTGGAGGTACGTATGCGCTAGTCCGACTCGCACTTAGCCAAATATTAGACCACCAACGACTAAGTGCGTCTTAAATCGTTGTAACTTACTATTTAAATAATTCTACTTTGTAATGTAGCGTCCCAGTGTGTTCTAATTAAATTATAAGTCTGGAATAAGACAATGAATACATTTCGGTAGATTTGGAAAACTGTTATTTATTCTTTGTAAGTAATAGGTACAGTGCGACACTGTTAGTTATGAAGTAGGTACGCTGGCGCAGCAATCGGATATAGAGCACGCATGTTGTTCCGATAAATGCTGTGTTTGTGTTTCTTATCTATCGGGTACTCCCCGGAATAATGTTGCCAGCGCAAAATTAAACAAATAATGATAATAATGTTACTATAACAGTGGTACTACACATTGAAATAGGTATCGTTTCGAAATGTGATTAAGGGGAAGTGAGATTTATACAAAACTAGTTTTGGCCCGCGGCTTTGTGTATGTGATTTAGTTATTGGGTAGTCTTATCGAATCTGTTAATATTTTTCGGACTAATGATTTTATAGTACGCAATAGTAAGTGAAGGGTTGCAGGGGTAGCGTTGCCATCTCTAAAAATCAGAAAGCCGGACTTAGCCGCAAAAAAGCCGGACTTTTGGGTCCCAAGGCGGCCGGGCGCTTAAAAATTAAAAAGATTTAATCAGTGCTGTTGACATGTTTTCTTTGTCAGAAACCTACTTTAAAAGCTAAGTCTCTTTAATAATTTCGTAAAAAAGGTTATTTTATTAATTAAATTCCACAAATAACGTTTTTGCAATAGTTTCAAGATTTCTTTGTTTTATCCATTGTTACTCTATAAAATACTCTTTCAACATTGGCATTATGGTTCGGTATTGCAAAATAATACTCGCAAAAACAAGGAACTCTGATTACCAATATAAGTTACTCAGCGATTTAAAATTTGTGACCCATTTTTGCGGGAGCGATACGACTCACGGCCGTGTTGCGTGAAAAGTAAGAAAATGATAAAGCCTAACAAAAACCGGACAGGCCAGACGCAGTTAAATTTGGCCGCACAAGAGGTCAAAAAGCCCAACACTGTCCGGCTTTATCCGGACGGATGGCAACTCTATGCAGGGGAAGAACAAGGAATGTCACATTTTTTTTAACTTTGTTGTTTTTCTATTTAAGTCTCGTTTTCAATCACAAATGACAACCAAAAGTACGTTTTTGGATTGTCCTGAATGTGAAACAACGGGGAAGACGATTTTTCATTGGCCTGAAAGTGAAATAGAAATCGCAAATTTTATTTAAATTTTTTGTATTTTATATAAAGTAATAAATTAGTGAAAATATATTTCATATTAAGTACGAATTTATTTAAGTATGTAAACTTTCAATTGTATTTTATAGTATCATTAAAAAGATGTATGCACTTTCAAAGGTATAAATGCGTTTTTCTCGAAATGTACTCAGATGGACGTTCCCTGTTTGTCCACTGCACCCTTCACTTACTTTATTTGGCTCTTGGTTGATACATTTGATACATTTTTACCTTAGTGTAGGAGTTCATTCTGCCGTCACAACAAATAGGACATTCTATATTATACTAATAATAAAGTAAAAAAGTCGTGTCTGTACATTGAAGATTTTCGCGAAATTTTAAATGAAATGGGTACTGTACTGAGGCCGAAACAACAATTTTTAGAATTTTTGTCTCTCTGTCTGTATGTTCCGTTTTAACTTGAGAACCACTCAACGGATTTGGACGCGTTTTTTTTATCATCATCGTAGTGACCCTGGTCAACACATAGGCTATAGGGGTGTTTATTAATAACTCCACAGCCGCAAACGGGGCAAAGATTGAATAAAGGCTTTGACTCTGGAACCACTCAACTGGTTTGGATGTGGTTGTTTGCTTTATTATCTTTGTACTGACTCCAGTCAACACTCTAAATGGACGGATCCATTGCCGAAAGGCGAAACCCGAATGCGGATTTGTGTCTACGTAGGTAAGAGTAGATTAATATTATAGCCATGTCATACCACACAACAAATACTGATTCTGTATTAAAACGATCACCTGAATTGTAGGTTTTTCTTTTTCAATTACTTTAATTTTTATTGTTTTGTTATATCGTTGCTACGGTTCATTATGGCTTAAGATCACTTGTACCGATATTCATGCTTTTAACTATATTTGCCATTTTATGTCAATGACATTTGAAGCATTTTACGGAAAATAGCTGTGTACCGGTAGGACTATACCATAGTATAAATACAAATAGTACTCTATCTCCATACAAACGGGCCGAAACGAACCCCCCCCCCCCCCAAAACTCGGTACAACTCGGTTTACGACCAGCGTTGCCGTTTTGTGCGTAATTACACATTTTACGTGTAATCCAGGCCTCTCGTGTGTAACCCAAGTGTAATAAGCATATGTGTGTAATTGTGTACAATTATGTCTCGATTACAGTTGTTTACCATGGTCTCGATTTTTATCTTCTACCTCGCTCTGGATCGCTCACTCCATTGAATTTATGAACGCAGCTCATCGGTGTTGGCGTTTTTTGACATACAGATGTTTGTTTCTTGGTCAGTAATTAATCGTACTTAGGAAATCGTATATGAAATAGGTAACACTTTTTGATATGCCTGTAAGTTATCTTACGCCTAGAATAAGTGATTATATTGTCTTTGCTAGAATCCTAAAAATAGTACTTATGCTGGCGAGCGGAAGAGCTTAAAGAAGCTATGATAAGGGATTTTATAAAAAAATGCTCATGTACACTTCTACACCAAAATGTACCTTTTCAGCGCTGGATATGTACATTTTGGGAACTCAGCTGCGGCAACACTATTTACGACAGTCGCGGTCACACCGCAGTTACGTATATACATTGTTACTGTGACGCAGACGTGCATTTTCGTAAATTATGGCACGAAATTACAGTGTATGTTGTGCATTCTAGGGTTGCTTAAATGCAACTTTTATAATCAGAGTATAGTCAAACACGTAAACAGTCATTTGGCAGCCCTAGCGCATGTTTAGGCGCCAAGCAGCCGTAGGTATTGATTTCAAGGACACAGCCTAGTTAAACTACTGTTGTTACCTATACTGTGACTATACCTAGAGCAACATCGAGGCAGCACGATGAGCACAGTGAAAACAGAATAGTAAGCTATCTTCACATGAAGGTACCGAGCGCGGCTAATATGTGTGCGTGCCAATCTGCCAGTATGCACGAACCACGACAGCACGCACACAACGGCAACAATTATGCTTGTTTTGCCGGTACAAATCGGGGCTGCTCTTTGTTAATTTATTTTAAGAAAACATTGATTCCTAAAGAAACTAAGGAAATTATTTACAAGCATGAAACATACGTATCCGGATGTTTTGATTTTGTAACAGCTACAAAACTCTAAGAGACTTCGCTACAAAACCAATAACAATCCCGCAGCAGTAGGCATTTAAGGGGGGTTATCCCAATTTTGTCTCTGTTCAAATTCATTTTAAACCAATAAAAAGCGACGATTTAATTTTGCAAAAAATGTACATGTCATATTTCTCTCTTTGATCTTAAGGTGGTAACGGAGAATCTCGGTGCAAAATGCACATCATAATATTGTTTTCCTTACTTTTGAATAAAACGTTAGGAATAAATGCGTTTTATAGCAATTCGCGCAAACTGCTTGTTAATAGTTAGGTGATCACATGAAAATTATTCAATTTTATGCGTTACATTTTAGCTGATTACATTACAACTGTAAACATGCTTTTAAGTTTGTTAATGTAATGCTAACAAAATGTAATATATTAAAGTACGTATTTTTTTTTGTGAAGACTTTATTATTAATGAACTATTTCCGCAAGTTGCTTTATAACGCATTTATTGCATACTTTTTATTGAAAAGTAAGGAAAACAATATTATGATGTGCATTTTGTACCGAGGTAAAAAGTTGCCCCCTTAATATTTCGGCCGGTCAAAATACGATTACTTGCATTTCCCTCGATCCGATTAAACAACAATATTGATCGTACTAAATAACTCTTCATACATGAATTTTGAAATCACGCAAATGAAGCAAATAACCGTGGAAAGGCGTTATTTTGGCTTTTAATATTATTATAATAAATTAAATTTCGCGATACGAGTCAGAGGAAGAAAGGTCCGGGCAGAGTTTTTCTATATGCACGGGTGGAGTCACGGGCGAACTATTCTCTCATCCATCCATCAATTTGTCTGTTTTGTCCACAGCTGGACATAGGGCTTTCTACTAAGATTTCACCACTCTTGGCGGTCCTCTTCGAAGAAATGCCCAAACTCACACACGCTGGGCAGGCGGGTTGGTAAGCGTGCTGCTAAAACCCTCGCACCAGTGACTCCGCTGCTGACCGTCACCAGTCTGTTTTATGTAAGGCCCGGATATTGGGAGTGGATATAATGCCATCAGTCGGTCCCAGGCTATGGTGGGCCACCTGGTTTTGTATGTTTGAGAGCTTACTCTCCCCCGAATAACTTCGGGTTGTTTACGAGCAATTACGAATTAATTACGAAGCAAATTACGGCTTCCGTTTTTATCAAAACTCTAAACAGTTTTTAAACGAAATATCTGAGCAGAAATAAAACGCTTTAGAAAAACTCATTTTCTAAAGCTTAGCTGTTATACAGTAAGGATCAACGTGTCCATCGCTTCAGCAGGACTGTCAATTTTATACTGTACCATAATGAATGATTTTATAGATAAACTAGGTTGCATGAGACACAACTACAAGTAAGTTGAAATTAAAAGCAATTTTTCAACATTTATTATGTATACTTTTACTGGAAATGATGAAAATCTATAGACGAATAAAAAAGGGGACGGAGACGCCGCTAAGCAACAACTGAAGCATAGCAATGGCGGCGAATTACAAGTGTGTGAGTGGATTTACCATGCAATTAGGCTTACTATGATGTGAATGTGTGCGTAGTGAAATACCGGGTGTAAATAGAGTGCGACCATTAAATGAAACCACATATTCTACCGACCCTACTGAACCACTTTTCCCAAGAGTAATACCCGCGGACACCCTTAGTTTAGGAAATAATTGAGCTCCAAACAAAAACGCGTGAACCTTGACGCACCGACATAGCACCGAGCGTCGTCCGTGAAGAGACATCCGTGAAACGGACGACGCTCTCTCTAAACTCGCCCGTGTGTCGGTGCGTTACGGTTCACGCGTTTTTGTTTGGAACTCAATTATTTCCCAAACTAAGGGTGTCCGCGGGTATGACTCTTGGGAAAAGTGGTTCAGTAGGGTCGGTAGAATATGTGGTTTCATTTAATGGTCGCACTCTATTTACACCCGGTATATAGTGTATATAATTGCAACATCCGCTAGTGTCACTTATAAATATGCATCAAATTCTGGGAAGTAATGACTTATGAAACACGGCAAACTAACAAAAGTAGGTACCAATTTTTTATAATCTGTTTCACATTTTCAAGTTTTTATACCTTATCCGTTTCGTAACTATTTTTGGTGTTTACATTTCAACACATATCTGGACCTTACGATTGTACCAATATGTTTTGGAATCAATAATCTTGCGATGTTAATACTGTTATTATAATAATAGGCATAATTTCGAAAATTTGTTGAGGTTTATTCAATGTAAAAAAAAACAATAGTAATAAGCTCTTTCCTTCAGTTTGCCGTATGTATTTATCACTTCCTTTTTATAAACGATACAATCGGATGATATTTATACAGATAGAGCATTAGAGCATATTTTTTAAAATTATATTTCGATTCTCGCTAGAGAATTTAGTTTTGTTTTAATCGAAACCGTGCCCGGGACTTCTTTAAACATTTTTCGTTAGAGGGATATAATTTCTGAAATTTCTTAAGAACTAGATTGGCCGAGGCGAAAGAATAGTTTTTCATAAAATCAGTTATGGCCGGTAACATTATATAATTTTATCTAAATACTTAGTTAGGTGTTTTAAATATATATTAATAATAAGAAAATGGTATTCATTCTGCATAATTAACAACCTACTTAAAGTCTCTGAGCAAATATGCAGAACTTTACATTTGCAAAGACTTTCGATAAAGTATTAAAATACCGTGGTCACACTTTGTTAACAACCACCGCACTACCCCGCCACAACTTCAAGACAATGACTCTTATTTGCTGGCAATAAAGGTGATAGTTCAATAGCTCAATTGGTAAATTATCTTGGTAGTTTAGTAAAGCGGTTGGCCTAGCCTTGGAAATGCTTACTATTGCGAGCAAAAAGAAGTGGCCATTGTTAGACCGAACGACCCGCAGGGAGCAACTAGTCCACGGAAGAAAAGTAATGGACTGAAAGTATTCTTTAATATTTGTATGAAGTTTGTTGTCGTAAAAAAAAAGTTTATTTTGATTAATTCCATATTAATAAAAATAAATAAATAAAAATAAAAATTTTCTTTATTCAGGTAGCAAGGACCCATAAAAATTAATTTAAAAACACATACACGAATAATATATATTAAAATAAATAAATAAGACACAAGTTAAATAGATCATTTAAAATTATTTACAAATTATCATTTTTTATTGCGTACACAAAGTTTGACAATCCAATGCTTAAGCATAGGATTGTCAAACTTACTAGAAAATGTCCTCAGGATGTCGCTGTCACTGCCACTGGTTCTGTGGATAATGGACGCTATTCGTTTGCGCATGATCGCAAAAAAGTCATCGGTATGCGCCTCCGCAAAAGGAATTTTAAGAAATTTAAAAAGAAATTCGGAACGACGGAAATAAAACGACCAGCCGTTAAACTATAGGTATACTAATAAAATATATGATGTCACGTATACAGGTAAAATTAAATCAACCGCCAAATTCATACAGGAGACTCGGTTAGTCATCAGGAACAAGGATTAATGACCCCCCAGGCGAAATTCGAAAAAAAATGTTTTTTCTCCGTAGTGCCTGCGCTAGGATTTGTACTTGAACTAGTCCAACCAATAAGGGAGCAAAAAAAATATTTTTCAAAATTGGCCAAAAGGATTACAGAACCTAGTTTTTGATCACTAATCGAGTCTCCAGTATGAATTTGGTCGGTTGATTTAATTTCACCCCATATTTATATATCATATCATCGTAAATTGCCAATTTTAATAAATTTATTTTAATTTTATCGGCAACAGATATTATAAGGTCCTACAATAATAAGTGAAAATAATTCTAGTGTAGACCATGCATCGTCAACCGAACAAATTCCAGAAGAAAAAATAAAATTAGGCCAAGTAGGTAATTTTTTCACTTCCCAGTTCAAAATGGTGCAATCAGGTGACTAAATTTCTATAGTAAGACGATAAAAAAGTCGGCGCAAAAAAATTTTTTTCTGTTGGTTTTGGTCTGTTAGGGATAATCTATCATCTCTTGAAGTTTTTTCACTTTGTGTTGTTATGTAAGGTGACTTTAATTTATGCAGCTAAATTCTTACTGAAGAATTGGTAATTGCTCAGTAACAAGGTTCGATGACCCTTTTTGTGAAATTCGTAAATTATTCTTTTCGTGTTCCTTACGAACACAAGCCCAGCCCCAAGTCAATTACTATGGAACGTCAAGATTTTACTTTGCAAAATTAGCAAAAAGTGTTATCGATCCGTGTTACTGATCGCTTACCAAGCCTCCAGTATGGCTGTATAAATAAAAGTCACCTTATATTATAAGAACATAGAAGGTGGTAGAGCTAATGCCGGGCTCGACTGTGGTTGTACCACCATCTTACTCGCAAATCCTCGCGAAATTATTCGGGGGAGAGTAAGAGAACATCTCTCAGGCAAAAACAGGCGGCCCACCATTGCCTGGGACCGATGGATGGCGGTATATCCATCCCCAATTGCCGGGCCTTATATAAAACAGACTAGTGACGGGCAGCGGCGTCACTGGTGCAAGGGTTGCGACACCGCGCTCACCAACCCGCCTGCCCAGTGTGTGAGTATGGGCATTTCTTCCAGGAGGACCGCCAACAGGCGAAATCTTGGAAAGGCGTATGTCCAGCAGTAGCCGAAACAGTCTGATGGATGGATGGATCATGAGAACGATAATATTGAAGCATAATTTTCTTAGTAATTTTCAGAGCGGATCTATGAATGCAAAAATTTGCTTAAAGCGGTTATAATCATTCTAATATTCTTTTTTGCGATGCTAGCGCCGCTTCTATTTTACGACAGCACTGAGAAACAACTTCATGTCTCACTCTGCTACTGCTATGGGCATCTAGCGCTAGCAACAGTATGTGTGACTAAACCAGGAGACTCTTTTTAAACTAAAAGTATTATGGTCCATTTTTTCGATCCAGACCTAGTCTGTATACTCGTAATTACGGGGCAACTGCTAGGTGCGCGAATTCTTGTTTTGTACCTTAAAATTGTGTTTTTATTTTAGGGTTCTATACGAAAATGCAATACTGGATCTTAATGGCCTGTTGAATTTTAGTGAAAACAATCAGAATTCAAAACCCACCCTTAATATTATTTATAGCCTTTTTAAAAACCTTGGAAGAAAAGGTAATCTTATGGTTGGAATTATGAAAAAGCGGACAATTTTAGAGGTAATGACCTAATATGAATTCGTCCCATTATGTTTATTTTTTTTTGTATTTATGTTCGTAAAATACAGTCGCAAACAAAAATAAAATAAATAAAAGGCAAAAATAAGTCTGAAATATAATATAAAAAATTGACATCTATATTGCTCATCTTAGTATTTTTTGTTGGTCACTCCTTAACACAAAACTGCGGCTTTTAAAGGTAGTTTTCGATACCACTGATGCAGGAGTTGCTTTCATCAAGCACATATTTGACGCTTGGGAAGCAAAGCAGGATGCGTTCGGTGTATTTTGTGACTTCTCAAAAGCTTTTGATTGCGTTAATCATGAAACACTTTTATGTAACATTTTTTGTTTGATAAACACTTGTACTTGTCCACTTATTTATATTATTTCCCTTACCGGTTTCGCTGTTAAAGCATTATCAACAATTGTCATATATTGTACGTAAACAACCAAATAAACCTTTGATAATGCTTTAACAGCGAAACCGGTAAGGAAAATAATATAAATAAGTGGACAAGTACAAGTGTTTATCAAACAAAAAATGTTTCAAAAGTTCCACCAAGTGCCAACAATCACGAGCATCAACTCCACTTTTATGTAAATTGGATCACTATGGAGTTAAGGGTAAATTTTTGGCGTTATTTAAGTCATACCTTAGTGACCGGATTCAAAAGGTAGACATAAATGGAGTAAAGTCATCTGGTGCATTTGTCAAAATGGGTGTCCCGCAGGTCTCCATTTTGGGACCCTTATTGTTTTTAATATACATAAGTTGAAGACTTATCTGAGATAGTTCTATTCGCAGACAACACGTCACTTATTTTTAAAGTGAATCGACATAAAGATATTCTTGATGACGCGGATTCAACTCTCTCCCTGATTCTTGATTGGTTCACTGCAAACAATTTAGTTCTAAATGCAAAAAGACGAAATGTATAAAATTTACATTACCAAATCTAATTCAAGTAGTTGTCAGTTTATTTTTGCAGGGCTCCAAGCTGGAGTTAGTAAACGAAACTAAGTTTTTAGGTATTACTATAGACTCTCATCTTCAGTGGGGTCCGCACATTGAAGCTCTCTGTGGTAGACTTAGTTCAGCCGCTTACGCCGTTAGACGCATAAGGCAGATTACTGATGAGGATACTGCTAAATTAGTATATTTTAGTTATTTTCACAGCATTATGTCATAATTATGGCATAATGTTGTGGGGTAGAGCCGCGGATATAGAAGCAGTCTTTGTCTTGCAAAAGAGAGCAATTCGGTCTATTTATAACATGAAGTATCGAGATTCACTGAGAGAAAAGTTTCAGGAAATTAATATATTTACGGTCGCATGTGAATTTATTTACCAAGTTATTAGATATGTCAGAAAAAATATTGATAATCTCCCGAAGCTTGGTGTGAACCACTCTGTTGAAACCAGAAACAAACATAAACTAGCTTTTCCAAAACTCAGACTTGCCAAGGTAGGCACCTCTTTTGTAGGACATGGTATAAGATTTTACAATAAACTTCCAAAGGAGGTCCTTAGTTTGCCTAAAAATAAGTTTAAACTATACATTAGGCAGGGACTACTTAAAAAAGCTTATTATAAAATCAATGATTATCTGGACGATAATGAAGCATGGAGTAATAAATAATAATAATCTTTATCAAAATTGTAAGTCATAATCAGCAAATTTTAATACGAAATGTTTGATTCCTCTAAAGGCTAATCTTAAGCCCTTTATAGTTAATTAATATGTAAACTGACTTTGCTGTAGAAGGTAATAGACAATGTAAGACGGATTGACTAAGATCAATATTTTTTTTTTCTCTTGGACATAATTCCTATGGTTTTATATTTGCCTTTACTTAAGTAGGTATAAGAAAATTGTAAAGATTAAGTTTATGTTACAAATGAAAAAATTCATTCAAATTTCTTGCCCTTCTTCTTAGCAATACTAATCGAATGGTGGGGATGGTTAGGCATTATGTATAAATAATATTTTTATTCCTATATTTCTTTATTTTATGCAGGTATATAACTTTATTACATTTTAGTAGCCCAACCTTAATATTTTTTGGATGTATTTCCCGTATTTATTTATCAACTTGTTTGTTCGTTGCATCATTTATGTATAATACTTTTATTCCTAGATTTCTCTATTTTATGTAGGTTAAAATCATAAAACACCAGCTATTGCCCGCGGCTCCACCCGCGTGTTATTCGGTTTAACGACATGCTTTTTTCCGTGATAAAAAGTAGCCTATGTGTTCAGTTAGGGTATAAGATATTGCAAAAAAGAATAATCTCACGTTCTAAAATACAACTATCAACAAATATATTATGTACCATTGATATATTATGACCATTCACTATAAGAAGTCCCCTGGCTTAGGAAATGGTAGCACTGCATATAATGTTGCCAATTACTCACGCAGCATTCACCCTACTACACATTCATAATATTTACTTGACTGCGTTTTTTATATATTAACTAGACTACTCTTTAATTAAAATAAAATGTACAGCATGAAAAAATCAATATTATCAATTATTTATTGATTTGTATTTTGCAAACAATACGTATGATCTAATGGTTTGAATATCTATAAATATATCCCTGTACTAAAACGGTATTTTTTATTTCTTGTTCCAGCTCGACGACATATTTTGTTCTAAATCATCGAGCTCCCCTTTTTTTACGTTTTTGTCGATTTTTTCCAGGCGACTTAATATGAACGCTTTTTCCGATATGCCTGCAAAAGTAAGTGAATAGCTAATTATTATTTGCCCATAAAATTGGCTTTGTGTTTAAAGCTGGTAACCATATTTTACTAACCCGTCATGGCACTGATACGAGATCGAACCTGATCGGGAGGAATCACGGTGCATTGTTTGCATTTTCTCTTTCACAAAAGGAGTACCTTCAACACAATCTCTTTTGCACTATTGTTCAACGGCTTTGGCAACAATAATATATCATTTATCAAATAATTTTGAAAAATCTGACTGACAACAAAATGGCAGTAAAAGTTTGACAAGCAGTGATGCCAACATGAATCCAAGGGACAAGTTATGATGAATGGTATGTATTTAATTCGTTCTCAATTCGTTCATTCATTTAATTACGTCATACGTCAGCCATGTTCTTCATAAAATTCGACAAGTTTGCGTAACTCGTTATCACTAATTTATGCAGGTTATTTGTGGATTCAGCTTTTTTGTGATTTCTGTTAACACAAAAGCAATGATTCGCACAATCCGTATTATTAATGTTTTATTTACTTTAATTCTCTTTCCAAGATTTTCCCGCATTTTCAGCTTTCATTGATTTAGTAGTACAATGCCTACTATCGCGATTGGTTAACTTTTCCTTATTTTCAAGTAATCGGTAGCACAATGACAACATTATGAAACCACCATACATTAGATCGCACTATGCCTACTTTTTATTTTAGTCGCAGTTACATAGCAGTTTGCCAACTTTATGAAAAATCGGATCAGCATTTTAATACCAAAATTTACAAAATTGGATGTATCGACCTGATACGAATAATAATACTTTTGTAAGTACAAGTACATTGATTAAATTAAATTTAAATAGAATTGTATAAGTGAATGAACCTTGACGAGAAATAATAATGTAAACAAACTTGATCAAAGTAATCATTGAGTTGAGCCGTTTGTTTACATCGTGGTATTGAATAGTTCATTAAATAAGGGGTGTTACACGGTTCTACAGATTCATATTTGTGCTCCTAATATTCGTACGTTTCGTTTTTAGGGTTTCGTGCCCAAAGGGACCAACGGGACCCCATTACTAAGACTACGCTGTCCGTCCGTCTGTCAGCAGGCTGTATCTCATGAACCGTGATAGTTAGACAGTTGACATTTTTACAGATAATGTATTTCTGTTGCCGCTATAACAACAAATACTAAAACGCACAATAAAATAAATATCAAAGGGGGCTTCCATACAACAAATGTGATTTTTTTGCTCGTTTTTTCTCGATATTGATAACGGCAACAGGTAGACGCTTGAAATATTCATAGAATATTTAGTTATATATTCAATTTAAAAATAAATAATTTAATTAAAATAAATCAGATATTTAAGGGGGGCACCCATATAACAGACATGATTTTTTGCCGTTTTTATAGATAATGGTACGAGTCCGACTCGCACTTGGACGGTTTTTACTTAAGAGCTGTGCTTTTGTCGGTGGAGTCTTCTCCATTCACTTCTGC
The DNA here is from genome assembly GCA_910592155.1 of Ypsolopha scabrella. Classification (NCBI taxonomy): domain Eukaryota; kingdom Metazoa; phylum Arthropoda; class Insecta; order Lepidoptera; family Ypsolophidae; genus Ypsolopha; species Ypsolopha scabrella. The sequence goes on from OU342978.1 coordinate 4,908,504, forward strand.
ACTCCGCTTTTTCTTTAACTTCTTGATACGACATGACATTTACTTTCTCTTTCACCTGATTCGTACATTTTTATTAAAATCCTGGAAAAAGCCTACTCAAAATGTAATTGTCCTAAGTCGATGGCAATATGGAATTTCCAAGAAAATACGAGTATTGCAGTAGCCTTCAGGCCCAAAATGTTAAATTCCTACAATGTTGAATACATATTTACAAGAAAGCAAGAATCGGTGTTTAAACACGTATCGTGGGCCGGAGATTTATCCAGTACTAGATTTTGCCCGCGGCTCCGCTCGCGTCGAATGGATTTTCCTGGAAATAAGGAAAACAAAAGAATATGATATTTTGAACGACAACATGCAACGGTCACAATGTTTTTACCAAAGTGCTAATAAATACCAATCAAATAAGTCCAAACTCGCAGGGTCTGCTGTTGTCCGTTGAGGAGATCCCGTACATACCTTCCAGTCCCATCAGCACACCCTGTCACCACGTTTTACCGAAGTGCTAATTAAGACCAATCAAATAAGCCCAAACTCGAACTCTGTATCCGTTAAGGAAATCCCGTACCATAACTTCTAATTACTACTAGTAGAAAAGTAAACTCCACAAATCTTTAAATGACGATAACATTTTTTTCCGAGATCCGATTTTAATGAAATAAAGCTAATATTCTATTCCAAATTAAGTTCTGTACAGCTGTGAAAACTACATGAAAATTCGTACGGTAGTTTTAGAGATGTGCGTGAACAAATAGATAGACAGACAGAAAAGAATTCTAAAAATCGTTGTTTTGTGTTCTAAATATTACTCTTCTTTAGTCACCCCCTTTCTATTTCTATTACTTGTCTTCAATGTACAGACACGGCGGTTTCTACTGTTTTATTATAAGTATGATGATGATGATAATAGAAACGGCTCCGTGACCAAGTCTCAGATTAATTTTAGTAAGAAAAAAAACATTTGTTTCTTCTATCTTGTACATAATAATTACAACAAAAAGTCGGACATACCAGTTATAAATATAAAAAAGTTTTGTAAAATCTATTCCACTGGTCAAATTGTCCAAAATAGACATTAGCGCGAATGAAAAACATGTACATTTGCACCTCCAAAATTCACAGTATTTAAAATTACTTAGGAAAAGTACAGGTTATTTATTACATTTGCGCGGTGGTTTTTGTTTCTCTGAAAATGTTTCTTTTTTTCAAAATCAAAATCAAAATATTTATTTTTGCAAAATAGATACATTAAGTATACTTTCTACAAAATACTTTTTAAGTTACAGGTCCGTTTTAAGATACAACTACAACATGACGCAAGACAATTTTTTTTTATGTTTTTCGATTGTAGTTTTCCGAAGAAGCTATAAGGTCCACCCTTTGAAAAAAAACACATGACGTTGAGTGATCGTTTGTGAAGTGCAGTTACCTTATTATAATTAAATTAATCAAATGTTCAATCCAGAAAAAAAATTGTAAACCTCAGTTTTCATGATATTTCATGTTTTAAAAATTTCTCCTGTATTATTCAACAGACTCGCTTGGTTTTTATACAGTAAATAGGTATTATTGATAACTATTGCAGTTACCTAAAATTGCAGTTCTTACGGCAAACATAGATAAAGAAATCTATATACTATGTTTTTTTCACGAACGCGAGGCATTTCTGTCGTCGTAACTGCCAGGACGAAGAGCGTGCGATTGTAGACTAAAATACAACGTATTAAATGTTGTTTTCGTCGGATGTAAAATAATGTGTTTAATCTTGCCTATGCCATATCCTTAAGGTGGAATATGTTCATCGTCACGAGGAAAGAGATAAACATATCTGAAAAAGTGCGCGGCCGTGTAGTGCAGTGAATCAAACAATTTTGGGGATTATGTTGTTTTTCAGTGAATAAAATTCACAGGAGAGCGTTAGGAAACGCAATGCTATGTTTTAGATAGGTTAATATGTTTACAACAGTCATTATTGTTTTAGTTTTGACGGACTGCTATTTTAAAACTAAAAAAAACGGCCAAGTGCGTGTTGAACCACGCGCAGTGTAGGGTTGGTCTACTAATACGGATTGCGCCATACTTCTAGTCCGCTCGTTAGTTGCTCTCCCGAAGAACAGCCCATACATTGTCGTGTTTAGAGGGGACTAAAAGGCGCGACCGGTACTCGTAAACCTGTACAGCCTACTTAGCTGTGACAGTTTTCTTTTTAACTTCATTTTAAATACTACTTGTGTGAATTTTTCCACATATTCATAACTCATAAGCAACCGTTTAGCCGGCAGGGGGGCGGGGGGACACTTGACTCAAACAAAAATTCCAACGGATCCCTAAATCCAACAATGGTTTTCACACACCCATAATGTTTTTGAACGAACATTCCAAAGATACCTCACACTATGGGATAGACAAGATAAAAACTCATCCCCAATTTACGTGTATTGTATTGTGTTACACTTAAAATTTATCTTTCGAGATTTTTTTATTTTTTTTGTCGGCGTGATTATTATCGTATGGTAATTGTAACCAGGCGGCCCACCATTGCCTAGGACCGATGGATGGCGGTATATGCATCCCCGATTACCGGGCCTTATATAAAACAGACTGGTGACGGGCAGCAGCGTCACTGGTGCAAGTGTTTCGGCACCGCGCTCACCGACCCGCCTGCCAAGCGTGTGTGAGTATGGGCATTTCTTCCAGGAGGACCGCCAAGAGTGGCGAAATCCTGGAAAGGCATATGTCCAGCAGTGGACGAAACAGGCTGATGGATGGATGGATGGTAATTGTAATATTTGTAATTATTTATTTATCTAAATAAATACAGGCTGTAAATGCAAAGTCAAGAATCCCTTGATTTCGACCCAGACCCCCAGAAAAAAAAAATACCTTGAATTTTCACCAAAAATTCCATCATTTTTCTAAGCTATGGCTACGCAGCTCACCGGCCTCCCCACACACCTAATTGCACCCCGCAACCCGCACCCCTCATCCGAGTGGCCAGCGACCGTGAGGGTGTCCACGCGATTAGTGTATTTTGAGTAAAGAAAATCGTCATCTTACTATGAGGTACTGGTACTTTATTTAGAGATCCCAGTATTTAAAATAATATCTTTACCGATCATACTAACACACCCTTAAAGGATTCTTGCCTTTGCTTTTACACCCGGTATATGTATGGTTCCCCCTCGAACGATATATACGAGACGAGTCTTGTAAGAATGTGAGACGCACGCGCCAAGGTCACCAGCAGTTGTTGTCGCCTTAAATTACTTAACTCTTGGATGGGAAATAAGATGGAAACTAAGAGTGACGTATATTAGGCTTCGTAAAATCAAAGCGTGTCTTAGCTACTTACTTTTACTTTCCAATTTAATTAGTTATGATTGATATTACTCTTATGACGGCCACATTCTCATTTTAGAAATTCATATTGTGTTCTTATTTAGCTTCAAAACAAATTTTTAAGTTGTTCAAGTAACGCTTAGGTACACGTACTTCATTTCCCATGTTTACAAATCATTTACCGCAACTTTCACGAGAGAATAAGGCTTTAAAACTCTTTTTAAGGAAACTGAAATCTCATTAGGATTCAATTACGCCGGCAAAAGAGCCAGCCTCGAAAAAACATCAAAGTTTCATTCTACCCGCAAATCGCGCTAAAGTTTTCGGCGAAAGCCTGTGAATTTCAGTTTCCAGCGTGAAAGCTCGCGGAGTGAAACGCAAGTGTAAGCGCTAAAGCTTCTTAGGCGCCGCGCAGATTCTGTAAGTTCAACTTTTCAGTTGAATTTATTCTTTGGTCAATTAGCGAAGTTCCGAGTAAACTGCGGATTCAAGCCGGATTTTTGCGTCACTAATTAGTAATTACACGGTTAAGATACGGGATTTTTCCAGATCTGGTTAGCTTTTGAGGTTGATTTCGTTTAATTAGGTCGCTTCTTTTCATTAGTAAGGCTTTTTACACACAAATTCAAAAAGAATATCTAAAATATCCTAAAATATTAAAATTAGGCTAGGTTCCAGTTTAGTTTGCAGTATAGAGCTTAGAATCAATACTAAATTACAAGTTGATAGATCGCCTCACCTCTGCAAAAGGTGTTTTCTTGTCGACCCTTTTATATAAAAATATATACGTACTAGGATGGTTTTCCAGTTTTCGGCTTGGGCATTACTTTATCAACACCCCTTTCCTTTAGGGACTACGATGACAATAAAGAAAACCGCACCCAAATCCGCTGAGTGGTTCTCGAGTTCAAACGGAACATACAATACCAGTGGCCCCTATAAAACAAGAAATTGTTTCGATTGTTGGGGACATTTGTAATAATTTGTTCGCATTTCTCAAAGTTCCTTGCAAATAAGTGTTTAACTTAGAAAAAGTGTCTAAAAACATTTACAAAGTGATCCTCAGGCCTCAAATACAGTGCTCAAGTGTTATCTCAGTGCAAAACGCAATATTTTAGTGAAAATCGTTAACGATTCTCTTTGCCTTAATACCCACATTTTCTTTCATAACTTCCATTGCTTCGTTACAATGACATCTGTGACCTAGCTCTCCTGTGATTTGATGCCAACAAATGATGATGACTTGCCAGATGTGGAAAACCAGGCATCTGAGCAAGTAAATACTACTGGCCCGTCAACCAACACCAAAGGATCCCCAAAGAAGCTTGTACAACAAGTTTTTCATCCATGAACAGAAAGAATGAGACACCACCTCCTGCATCCTCCAAATTCACATGGCAGAGGCTCCCTGAGCAGCAGAAAAGAATAATCTCACCCACATCTCAATTTCCCACTCCTAAAGTAATTAAGCGAACATCACACAACCAGAAAGGTGAACCAGCCATGCATACACTCAACACCCAGACTGGTATCACCACAAGCAATAGCTTCTCAGGTCTAGACATTAATGTGGAAGATCTCACCAACAACAACTCTGAACAAACAAAAGCTACACCAAAGATATCGAAACCACCACCTATTATTCTGTTTGGAATAGAAGATCTGACCAAACGTACAGAACTAATTGAACAAGCCTTTAGCAAGGAGTCTTACAGAAACAAGGTGATCTCCAAAAATCAACTAAGATTATCTAGCACTTCAGTTGAAACATACAAGACACTCATCGCTCACATTAGAAGTGTGGGACTGATTGGTCACACTTTTACTAGAAAAGAAGAACGGGCCTACAGAATTGTGATTAAAAACCTGCATCACACTACTCCTAAGGACGCTATTATAGAAAGCATAAAATCAACAGGAAATAAGGTGCGAGGTGAAATTGTATTCGCACTTAGCAGAAGCACAAAGGAGCCATTAGACACATTCTTTGTTAACCTGGAACCATCAGCCAAAAATAAGGAAGTGAAGACCATAGAGTACATCTATAACCAAAGAGTATCAATCGAAGATCCCAAGAAGACAACATCAATTCCTCAGTGTGCCCGATGTTAAGTTATAAACAGCTAGACACATGAACACGACCTTGCACAACATATGAGATGAACACGCGAGCGGTGCTGCCGCCAAGCGGATATAAAATAAATGTATGTACTTCTCTCTCTCTTGCTCCTGTCCACCATTAAGATGAAGACAGTGTTTAATAAAGTAAATATGTAACTGAATAATTGAGGATATTGTTCTTGCTTCCTGACCCCGCTTCATATAAAAATTCATCAGGTTATGGGCCCAGGTTTAAGCCAGATGGCACAGATCAAAGTTAGAAAGTAAAACAGTGCCAAAAATTGAAACTTAAAATCACAAGGAAAATTTTACAAGGAAGCAAAAATGGCGTCGTCGGCAAATATCGCAAATTACGGAACATTGCCCATTTTTAACGGGGAAAATTTTTCAAGCTGGATGTTTCGAATAAAAAGCTATATGGAATTTAAAGAATGCCTCGAAGCATTGTCAACGAAATCTGATTTAAAGACTAGTGAAGAAAAAGAATCATTTAAGAAAATGGACGCCAAGGCACGAAATATTATCGTTCAATCTGTATCGGACAGTCAATTGGAATACATAAAAGATGAAGAAACGGCAAGTAATATGATGAAAAAGCTCTGCGAAGTTTATGAAAGAAAAAGCACGTTATCAAACATTTATCTACGAAAGACTCTCATTGGGATGAAGTGCAAAGAAAACGAAAACTTGAAAGAATATTTTTACGAATTTGATAAAATTGTAAGGAAAATTGAAGATATTTCAAAGATGGAAGAAACTGACAGAGTCACGTATCTCCTTATGTCATTGCCCCAATGTTATCAACCCATCATCACAGCCATGGAGACATCTACAGAAATATTAACAATGGAGTATGTAAAAAGCAAATTATTAGATGCAGAATTAAAAATCAAGAATACTGAGCAAAACCACACAACATCATACAGTTATACAGCGCTGCAAAATAAAGATTGTTTCAACTGTGGACAACCAGGTCATCTTGCGAGGGAATGTCGCAGCATATTTAGACAAGCACGGGGAGAACGAGTTCAATCACGAGGACAAGGACAATTTCGTGGTCAAGGCCAAAGACAATTTCAAGGGAGAGTACAGTTTCATGGACGAGGACAGTTTCATGAACGAGGGCAGTTTAATAGACATGTACGAGGTCAGTATGGAAATAGAGGCAGAGGACAATATCGAGGAATAGGTCATGGACAAGGACAAGGAAATTGGCATCAAGCAGCAGCAGTAGCAGTCGAGGAAGATGATGAGGAAAAATTTTGCTTCGTAACAGGTATTGAAGAGAATTGTTGTAATAGTGTAGACATAAATATAATAGAATGGGTTATTGATTCTGGCTGCACAGAGCACTTAATACAACAAAGTTTTGAACCATACATGAGTAATATTAATAAATTAGATAGGGAAATGAAAATATACTTGGCCAATGGGGAATATATAACTGCTACTAAAAAGGGTACTATATTATTGAGATGTAATGGTAATGAAGTGTCTATAGATGCAATAATTGTTGAAAATTTGCAATTCAATCTGTTATCTGTGAAAAAGGTTATAGAGAGCAACTGCAACGTTAGGTTCAGTAACAATTATGTGGAAATTTTTAATAACAAAACCATGAAAAAGTTAATAGGTAAAAGTACAGGAAAACTATTTATTTTAGAGATGGAAATTTGCTCTAATAATGATAATTTATGCAATAGTGCATGTAATTCAGACTTATGGCACAGACATCTAGGTCACCTGAACGGGAACTACTTAAGAATGATGAATCTACCAGCGAGTGAGGGAACCTGCAGTCCCTGTCGAATGGGTAAGTCAACACGTTTACCATTTAACCCAGTACCAAAGCCGAGGTCTTATCAGATTGGAGAACTTTTGCACACGGATGTGGCAGGACCGATGTCAATACCCGGAATTAATGGTGAGTTGTATTATCAGGTAATAATTGATGATTTTTCACACTTCTGCGTTGTATATCTATTGAAACAAAAAAGTGAGGCCACAGACAATTTATTGGACTACATAAGACAATTGGAAACAGAGAAGGAAATCAGAGTAAAGAAGATCAGATGCGACAATGGTGGAGAGTTTAAGAATCATAAAATAGACAATTTTTGTAGGAACAGAGGTATTCTAATCCAGTATACACAGCCATACTCAGCGCAGTCAAACGGAGTTGCTGAAAGAATGAATCGAACGTTGTACAACAGAGCAAGGACTTTATTAATTGAGACAAAACTTCCAAAGCATCTATGGGGAGAAGCAGTAGCATGCGCTACATACCAGCTGAACAGATGCCCCTCATCATCCATAAATTTTCAAACACCGCAAGAACTTATGCATGGAAAGTTGAATCTATCAAAACTAAGAGTATTTGGAAGTAAGACATGGAAAATGGTTTTACCTAAAGGAAATACATGGGAAAAGAGAGCAATTGAAACGCGAATGTTGGGATATTCTACAGCAGGATATAGATTATGGGTTCCAGAAGAGGACAAAGTCATATCTTCTAGAGATGTGAGATTTGATGAGAATGACTATGTATTTCAAGAAACAAGGACAACAAAGGGAAACAATAATTATCAATACATTGAAGAAGAAGAGGAAGAAATCAAAAATTCTAAAGTAAATGAAGTAAGCTCAAAGAAAGCAGAGGAAGAACAAATTTATGAAAAGGAAATGGAGTTAAATGAACAAGAAACTGAAAACATCCAAGAGAATAAAACCAATGAAGACGAAACAGAAAGAGAAAATCAGAACATTAATCAACCTAATACGACAAGAACAGGAAGGGTATTAAATGCACCAAAGAAGCTAGATGATTATGAAGTTTATACAGCATACTGTTTATACACAGGAGATCCATAAGATTACAATGATGCAATGAAAAGAAAAGAAGAATGGGAAGAACCAATCAAAAAGGAAATAAAATCACATTAGGAACATGGGAAGTGGCAGATTTACCAAAAGATAAGAAGGCAATTGATACAAAATGGATATTCAAGACTAAACAAAATGATGTTAAAAAGGCAAGACTAGTAGCAAAAGGCTTTCAAGAAGAAAATACATACAATTGCTATTCACCAGTGGCTAGACTATCAACAGTAAGGTTACTGTTAAGCCATGCAGTACAAGAAGATTTACATGTTAGCCAATTAGATGTGCCAACAGCATTCTTAAATGGAAACTTGGATACAGAAGTCTATATAAAATGTCCACAAGGAGTAGAAATACCTAAAGGAAAAGTACTTAGACTGAGAAAAGCTTTATATGGACTACGAGAAGCTCCAAAGTGTTGGAATCAGCGTTTTCACGAATTTATTATAAAGAAAGGATTCACACAGTCTAAATATGATTGTTGCCTATACACAAAAGATAAAACATGGCTACTATTATTTGTGGATGATATTTTGACAACGGGAAAGGATCAAGGAATCATATCATTATTGAAGAAGGAATTTAATACAAACTATCTTGGAGAAGTCAGGGAATATCTGGGAATGCAAATTACAAGGAAAGCACATTCTATTGAAATCAAACAAACTGAGATGATAAAAAAAGTTTTAATAAAATTCAACATGCAAGATTGTAGACCAATTTCTACACCTATGGAGGCAAACTTTAATACAAGCTATACAGAACAAGAAATAATTAACGTTCCTTTCAGAGAACTTATAGGGTCACTCTTGTACATTTCTCTTATCAGCAGACCGGACATCACATTTGCAGTAACATTCCTGAGCAGATATTTGGACAAGCCAACCAGTCAATTATGGAAGGCAGGTAAGAGGATCTTGCGTTATCTCAAGAGCACTATTAATAAAGGTTTAGTATACACAAAGTCTAATACAGCAAAGAACATCACAGCATATTCAGATGCAGATTGGGCAGGTGATACCACTGACAGGAAGAGCACAAGTGGTTGCGCAATTTTTTACTGTAATAACTTGGTTTCATGGTTCACTAAAAAACAGTCAACCGTAGCATTATCAACTGCAGAAGCAGAATACGTTGCAGGAGCTCTATCTGTAACAGAATTAATTTACATAAAAGGTTTAACAAGGGAATTTTGTAATGTTAACATAGAATCATACCTTCTCATAGACAACCAGAGTGCAATAAACATGATACAAAACAATGAAAATAGTAAGCGAACCAAACATATAGACATAAAATACCATTATCTTAAGGATTCTGTGAAAAATAACTTGATTAAATTGTCATATGTACCAACTAATAATAATATTGCTGATATCTTAACTAAATCACTATGTCTGAAAAAGCATACATATTTTTGTAAGAAACTTAATATTGGTTAACTGTACACTTACACTAGAACTGCATTTGTATAACTAAATATTTGTATAACTACATACACTTAAGATATTTTAACATAACTACATAAATATATAAATAATACTTCAGTTCATTAATTTTGTAATTTAAACATAAGCAAAGCATGATGTTAAAAAAAAATTTAATTATTTTTCTTTAATGTGCAACATTGAATTTATTTGATTTGTAAATTAATGTTGAGGGGGAGACAAGGGAGACAAACTTATTGAATTCAAAATTATTAAAAAAATACATGTTGTAGTCTTAGTAAAGATTTTTTTAAAGTGTAAACTATTATAAACATTTCAAGTAAAATATTAAGTAGCAATTACAAGATAATGTTTTGAATTTAAGTTGTTAATTTTATATGATTAAATAGAACAAACATGATCTTTGTAATTGAGAGGGAGTGTTAAGTTATAAACAGCTAGACACATGAACACGACCTTGCACAACATATGAGATGAACACGCGAGCGGTGCTGCCGCCAAGCGGATATAAAATAAATGTATGTACTTCTCTCTCTCTTGCTCCTGTCCACCATTAAGATGAAGACAGTGTTTAATAAACTGAATAATTGAGGATATTGTTCTTGCTTCCTGACCCCGCTTCATATAAAAATTCATCACCCGATGCCAATATAGGTAGTATGGCCATACTAAAAACAATTGTATGAGACCATTCCGCTGTGTGAAATGTGCCGGAGCACACAAAACTTCAGACTGTAGTAAGACTGATAGGAATACCCCAGCTACATGCGCTTTGTGTCTAGGGAGTCACTCCGCAAACTATAAAAGCTGCCATGTCTACCAGGAAATCCTTGCTAGAAAGAACAACAAACAACATTTTGTCACAAAGCAGAGAAAAGAAGCTTTTATACAGTCTCATTTACAACGAGAAGAAAACATACCAAACAAACTGACATCCAGTCATCAACCAATAATCAAACAAAGCCACAGTATATACTCCAATGTACTGAAAAATAACAGAGACTCGTTGAAGACTCAGCCACCAAAAACGCATACTGACCCACCAAGAGACTTTCAAGAGACTCAGCCATCCAATACCCTGGAACGTATTGAACGTGTCCTTTTAAAGCAATCAGAAGAACTAAGATCAATGATATAGGCCTTATTACAATGCTCGTTAGCAAAATTAAATAGCAATAGTAATAGCAATTTAAGAATAGCTACCTGGAACGTAAACGGGTTGGTAGCAAGAAAATATGAGGTAAAACTTATCATAAATCTAAACAAGCTAGATATTTTACATTTAATTAGAAACACATTTAACTGATAGCAGAACCTTTACCTTGCATGGGTTCTCTTGTTATTTCACTAATCACCCTGATATGTCTGGTCATGCTGGGACAGCCATTATAATCAAGAATAGCATCCAACATCATGTGCTACGAGAATTTAGGCGTGACTATCTACAGGCTACCTCTATATCAATAGATGCCTGGGAAGGCCCCCCCTCATACTCTCATCAATCTACTGTCCCCCCAAACATGCTATAAAGGACTACATGTTCTCCGAATACTTTAATCAGCTAGGACAACGTTTCGTAGTGGGAGGTGATCCAAATGCAAAGCATACATATTGGGGTTCAAGAACCACAGTGACAAGAGGTCGAGAACTCAAAAAGTGTATTGAAAATAATCACTTTAAACCTATCTCTACTGGGGAACCAACATACTGGCCTACTGATCTAAAGAAGATACCAGACCTGCTTGACTTTTACATTACAAAAGGAATCTCTAAGCTCTATCATACAGTAGAATCATGCTTGGATGGATCTTCAGATCACACCCCTGCAATAATGACTCTGAGTACTACTGTCATTCTAAGACAAAAACCTTGCACACTGTATAACAAGAAAACAGACTGGAGTGCCTTTCAGAGTCATATTGAAGACAACATAAACCTCCGTATTCCACTCAAAACTCAAGATGATGTAGATCAAGCTAGTAGTTCGCTTAAAGCGAGCTAATCTTCTTCATTTTGACTAACGGGAGACCAGGCGCTTTTATAAAGGCGCTGTCACTGGACAGCCTCATGTAGCCCTCAAATCTGATAAAGGCTGGACAAGCTGTTGGCAGATAGAAAACGGAGAGAAAAAAAAAATCTTCACATTCAACTTATGCTAAGATTTTTAACGCTATTCATTGCCTTGTAACAGGAATAATATGCAGCTATTCTCAGAATAGCCTACGAAATGTAAAAAATATTATATTTAAGTCGGAAACATTTTTTTTTTCAAAGATTCTTTACGAGGGCAGAAGTAAATAACAAAAAATTTGAAAATGACTCATGGGTCACATTCAACTTATGCTAGGATTTATAACGCTATTCATTGCCTTGTAACAGGAATAATATGCAGCTATTCTCAGAATAGCCTACGAAATGTAAAAAATATTATATTTCAGTCGGAAACATTTTTTTTTTCAAAGTTCTTTACGAGGACAGACATTGTTGTAGTAAAGTACAAAAAATTTGAAAATGACTCATGGGTTGTTTAGGAAATGGCATCCATATAACGTTTCGCTATTCCGTGCTCTTCGCTTTGTCAAACATTTCCATAAATCTCAATACGACAAAAACACTTGGCTGACAGGGAGTTGCAAACTGCAAAATGGATGTATTGATGGTAGTTTTGGCTTCAGTACAATACCGATAACTCATTTCATTTAAAAATTAAAAGTTAAATTCATTGTACAGGCATGACCTTTTTAGTACTTTATTATTAGTAGAGAACAAAACGAACTTTTTAAAGAAACATACCTACCGGTGCAAAAGAAAAATACAAGTATTTGCCCATACAAAATTTACTGTAGATATTATTTTTTTTCGTTTGCGCTTAAATATTTGTTTTGGAAAGTTATTCAGTATGATCAGTATGATTATGAAGTCTCACTTAAAGACACTTGTCTGTTAACACCCGGCATACAAGGTGAAAATTACATCGACCACTTTTTTGTGGGAGGTTCAGTAGATGATATAGGCCATATATAGGTAAGTGTTTTCTGGTGGATCATGAAGGCTTGTGCATCTGCGCCTAATTTTTTTTTCAGAATGTTCAGCTTGTGTAATTTAACACAAGTGTAAATTTTCTGATGGTTGTGCAATAAATAAAACCACACGAAAACGGCGTGGTTAGCTTTGACGTAAGCAATTGCGTTAGTGGTGTGTGTCTGTTGTGTGTGCGAGTGTGAGTGTCTATCAGCCCTGTTTTGCGCGTACTTGAGTGCGTTTTTATCTGAGAATCTAGGATCGCTTGATGCAATGTAGTGATTATTTTAATTCATCTTTCCCTATCAAATATTTCTGCTAATGTGCTTCAGACTTCTCAATAAGGTTTTCTTGTGGTGATATATAAAAAAATAATTTCGGTCTATATAAGGTGACTTTAATTTACGCAGGAAAATTTGTAATGAAGACTAGGTAAGTGCCCAGTAACAAGGTTCGATACAGGTTGATCCTGTTTCTTACAAACGCAAGCCCAGCCCCGAGTCAATTACTATGGGACGTCAACATTTTATTTTGCGGGATTTGCAAAAAGTGTTATCGATCCGTGTTACTGATCACTTACCAAGCCTCCAGTAGGAGTTTGGCTGCATAAATAAAAGTCACCTTATATATGTGGCCACATGAACGATGTAAACACAAAGTCTGAGAAAGTTGCAGCGAGAAAAGTTCCTAACGAGGTAGTACCCGCACCCTGTCTTCACCTAGATGTACACAGCAAAGCTAGCAAGTAGTGCAAATAAAGTTCTGCTTCAGAACTTGAGTAAGACGGGATTTATGTAAATACGAGATGACACGGCAAGTAGGCATCAAAATCAATCAAACAACAGTAGGGACGAGAAATATCAACACTTCGCACGTGTATCAAACGACGTTTTTAAATACACCTGCGAAAATTACAGGAAACAATAAAATTAAAGCAATTTTGTTGCAGATCAAAACAGATACAAGTCGACAGAAGAACACGCAGTCTGGTTGGCGCCAATCTGTACTACAATGTCTCTTTCTAACACCTTTTTAATAATAAGTTCTAAGATAGTTAAAATATAACATAAATTATGACGTCTAAAATTGTTTTGAAATATTAAACCATCTTTTATCCATCCATCCATCCAACAGCCTGTTTCGTCCACTGCTGGACAAAGGCCTTTCCAGGATTTCGCCTCTCTAGGCGGTCCTCCTGGAAGATTTGCCCATACTCACACACGCTGGGCAGGCGGGTTGGTGAGCGCGGTGCCAAAACCCTCGCACCAGTGACGCCGCTGCCCGTCACCAATCTGTTTTATATAAGGCCCGGCAATTAGGGATGGATATACCGCCATCCATCGGTCCCAGGCAATGATGGGCTGCCTGGTTTTGCCTGAGAGCTGTTCTCTTACTCTCTCCCGAATAACTTCGGGAGGATTTGCGAGTAAGATGGTGGTACTTCCACAGTCGAGCCCGGCATGAGCTCTACCACCTCTTTTATAATTTAACATATATAATATTTAGAAATCATTTCCCCAAACTTTCCCCAAGTACCAAATTTTTCCCCAAAACCGCGAAAAAGCCCCCAACCTGGCAACTCTGACCCGTTTATCTGCGTATCACAGACCTTTTCCAGTTAGTCTACCGAGATCTACTACACTTCCGAATTTTGTAACTACTAAGGCCCCCCTCCCCCCCTTCGATATTGTCTCTTTACAAATTCATTTGAAACCGTGAAATTGTAATACTTACACTTGAAAAATATATATGTCATAATTCACTCTCTGAACTTGATATTTCAGCCGTTCGATATACGATTACTTGCATTTTACTGCATCCTATAAAATCGCAAATATAGCTCTAAACCATAGATATAGTATTGTCTAAACTATGACATTAATACCATTTCATTCAGGTTATATTAGGTTTTAGACAATAAAACTTATACCAAAATAAACGTAGTCAGCAATGTGATATAAAACAGCTGTGCATATAAAAAGTCCATGCTCTTAATTCATCATTAAAAATACCCCGAAATCACGGCCGGCCCGCTCCCACTGAGCAAGATAGAAAGTGTAAAATGAAAGCGTTGGAGCAGGAGAGATTTCTCTGGATAACCTGGCCGTAATGCACATACTGAACACTCACGAAGGCGTTGTGTGTTAGTATTAATATTTACAAAGTCTTGCCTCAATACCAACGAAACTACCGCTGCTACACTACAACGATTATTTCTTCTCTCCGAATAAATTCTAAAAGTAAAATAATTTAAAAGACGAAAATAGAAGAATACCCACTTTATTTTAACATTTGGTGTGCACGTCTTGTCTATTTGCACTACATCTTTGTAAAAATAAGTTGAACTTACCTAAGTTTGCACTTATCGGAATATTTCAAAGAAGCTGAAACTTCATTCGTATTGTAAAAACCTTCGAAGTTTTGGAAAAGTCGATTGAGCATTCTCTGTGTTAACTTACATTCAGAAAAGTTTTGTAAAAGAAGCATTAACTTTACAATAGCTACACGAAGCAGAAACGTGGATATTATAAACTTTAAAATAAATAAACCTCTCTTTTAAGTTTCAAGTTTTCTAGTTTGTCAGTAAAGCTACATTCGAATATGAGCCTTGTCTGAGGACTGAGGATTCAATGTTTTAAATAGTTCATAATATTTCGTTTCATTGATTGGTTTAAAGGTTAGTATAGGTTTCCGTGTAGCCGTTAATCTCCAGATAACCGTAAAAACGTTTATCCTAGTATGTACTATCCGTTTCAAATACTATTAGGACAGGACCTTGTGTCTGTGCATCTCTTGAATTCCTTCAACGTTGCTAAGGGCCCGTCCACAAGATGCGGTGCGGCGCCGCAACGGCAAGATTTTTGCAAAAAGGGCCAAGTGCGAGTCGGAGTTCCATACCACTGTCTATAAAAACGGCAAAATCATGTCTGTTGTATGGGAATCCCATTGTATGAGAGTTGTGTCTACAAAGCTCACAACGCATGCGTGCGTGCTGTCAATATCCGCCAATGTCTGCTTCAGGTTTCAGCCATAGACATAGAATGTACTGCATGCGTTGTGGCGTGGGACTTGTAAACACTTACACAAATACATTCAACCAATTTGGATTGTGGAGGGGAGGGACTTCTTATCGTAGTACATCTTCTACCTTCTATTATGCTAAGCACTAGCCAGTAGGCAGACTTTGTAACAGTCTCAATGTGTCACTTCATAAAGGTCAGTGTGCACCAACCGGCACACATACAAACATTTAAGATATGCATGTGCATGTTTGGAATCTTGCTTGTAGACCTACTGTCAAACATAGGTCCAACGTCAATGCTCAATTTATTGATTAATAATAATTGGGCAATATCCCAATATTCGTATATTCTTTGTTACTTTTTTATTAAATTTGCTGTTAAAATACACATTATACTGATGGATCATATCTCATCATCATTGCATTAATAAATAACACACTTGCTTATAAAGTGGCCTTTATTGCAGCGTTCTTAGAGTCATAATACTCATAATGTATATTAAACAGGCGTGCTTTTTACTAATCGCACTAGTGTTTTTTACATTACAGTTTTTTTTAAAGAGTTTTACTGTCTTGAGAAATAGTAAAGTTTTTGCGAATAAATAGACTGTCTCAGTTGAAATACAATAAATAATCATTTAAGTTCATCAAATTATTTATTTTTATCAACAAATTAACTCAAATTTTTGTTGTAAATACAAAAATATTCAGTTTGATAATATTTAACATTTAGCAGTTTGGCAATATTTGGCTGTTTGGCTTTTTGCGTTAGTGCCTCTATTTCCATCTGCGCAAAAAACAAAATCTCCGCCGCCATTTTTCAAAGAAAATTGATAGTTCATAGCCGTGTTTTTGATTATGTGGAAAAAAAGACAGGGAAATTTTATTATTTTTCTTCGCAAGTGTGTTGAATTGAAAAACGTCTTATGAAACGCGTGAGCAGTTCACTCGCAGCTCACTTGTATCATAATGTGTAATTATTAAATCAACTTAAGATCGTATTATTACGAAAATAGCATCATCCTACTAATATTATAAATGCGAAAGTTTGTGCGTGTGTGTGTGTGTGTGTGTCTTTGTTACTTTTTCACGCTGAAACAGCTGAACGGATTTGGATGAAATTTAGAATGGATATAGCTTATAACCCAACTTAACACAAAGGTTACTTTTTATTGCGGAAAAAAGCATGTTGTTAAACCGAATAACACGCGGGCGGAGCCGCGAGCAAAAGCTAGTAGTCTTATATAACAAAAACAAGACGGTATTTATTATATTATTTACTGTACTTTGATTATATGATTTATTGCGAAATACATCGCAAGAATAACTGCAAATATTAGTTGAGTGCATTGCAAGATAGAAAAATCTGTTAGAAATAAATTTCTCTCAGAAAAATGAATCTTTGTTTATTGCGGGCCAACGACTTGCTATCTCTATTTTACTCAGAGAATTTCTTTTCAGTAGGTTTTTCTATCTTGTAATCACTCTAACATTTACTGTATGTACTTACAATATACATAGTATAATGTTTCTGGACCAAGAGTAGCATCAACCGATCCCAGTTCCCAGCGTAATGGAGATGCTGGGGCACTCGTGTAATTATCCTCTTAGCGGAACAGACAGATTTCATCACAACTGCTGGGAATTTCTTCGATCTAATGGAGCACTGAGTGCTTTACACGGAGCCAAGAAACAAATATCTCCTTAATAGTGTGCCTAAGGAGATATGACATTCCACGTTATTAGGAACAATTTCACTTGTTGAGTTTTGTCCCTGATCATGGAAAACGGAACCCTATGGCATCAGTTTGTTGGCCGCCGGTCAAGGCCCTTTTTTTCAAAAAAGGTATGAGATCATCCATCCATCCATCCATCAGCCCGTGTTCGTCCACTGCTGGCCATAGGCCCTTCCCAAATTTCGCCACTCATGGCGGTCCTCCGTCCTCCTCATCCAGCCGCCGCGCACAACGTCCTTCAGGTCGTCGGTTCAGCGGACACGAGGTCGGCACTACGCTTTGCTGTACGTGGTCTCCATTCTAAAGCCTTTTGGCTCCAACGGCCATCATGTCGGCGACAAATATGGCTTGCCCACTGCCACTTCAACTTACTGATTCTGCAGGCTATGTCGGTTACTTTCGATTTCCGACGGATCTCCTCATTTCGGACTCTATCCATCAAAAAAGGTATGAGTTAGTTAATATAGTTTTCTCTTTGTATTCAAATTGTGTCGTTTGAGCAAATAAAAGCAATTTTTGTATCTTTCAAGAGTTAATAACCTTAAGAGCCATTCCACCAAATTACGCTCTTTGTATGGAGTGCTTTTTTGGATCGTAATTTTCATAATTTTTCATGTTTTGCGGTCTAATTAAATTAATAGTTTGTTAATATAATTGAAGAAATCGATTGATTAAGGATTATAGGTTATTGTGAAATGAAATTTGAATTATAATTATTCTTTATTCAATACAAAAAATCATGGTAAACTGACGAAATTAATCAGAAAAAACTACAGAAGTATTTTTTTTAACAGTTTATTTGATAAATAATGATATCTCTGATACATTATGTTCCGACAATTTTAAGTATATGATGTTTTGAAATGTCTTTTCAGCTAAGTAACTGAACTTGAATGAAAGAATTAGCTCTTTGAAGTTGACAATGTGATTATTTTTCTCTAAACGAAGTGTAGGAGATTAATTACTACAAAAAATAAAAGATTAATGTTCAATGCGGAAAATTAGTCTATGTTTAATATGTATTCAACAGTATTAAAATAATTCCTAAGATGGTAAATTAGGCGTTCGAAAATTTAGATTTTTGCATGAAAGTGTAAGCCGCCAAAAGTATTGAGGTTTGTGATGTACAGTATATAATACTGGCAGACAGACACCAAGTCCATGGTTCCTTATAACTCTTTCGGTACGGGACCCTAAAAAAATGGTTTTAGATTCGCTAGTCAAAACTTTCTTTCGTAGGTCGATGTTTTCGAGAGATGTTTTCTTTGAAATACTTAACATTTCTGTCAGTGTATTTTTAAACACTATCAAGTCTATTAAAATGAGTTTATTTACAAAAAAGATAAAAAACATTGCGATGTTAAAAAAAAGATGTATTCTTCGCTATGATATAAGAGGATATACGAGTATAAGGTAACTTTCGTTTATATTGCCAAATTCATACTGGAGACTCAGTAAATGTTCAGGACCAAGGTTCAAAGACCCTGTTTGCGCAATACTAAACATATTTTTTGTGCCTCTATACTTGTTCAAGGCAAACCTCGACTCATATAGTCACAGTATAGGTAATAACAGTAGTTTAACTAGGCGGTGTCCTTGAAATCAATACGGTGCCTAACCACGCCCTAGGGCTGCCAACTGACTGTTTGTGTATTTTATTATTATTATTATAATTTTTTTTATTATGTATTTATTTATATATTTGATAATGCTACATTATTATAGTAAAAGTTGTATTTAAGCAACCATACAATGCACAACATACTCTGTAATTTCGTGCCATAATTTACGAAAATGCGCGGAAGCGTCACAGAGACAACGTGCGTACGTAACTGCGGGGCGACCGTGGCTAACGTAAACCGAGTTGTACCGAGTTTTGGGGGGGTTCGTTTCGGCCCGTTTGTATGGAGATAGAATATTACTTATTTATACTACATACGTTTACATTTTTGATTGGAAAACACGGTAAAACATTAGGTGTCTAAATTAAGTAAGTCAACGAACTCTTGAACATGCGACCTCATTTATTGCGCAATGTGGTTATTTGTAACATACGCTACAAAAGGAAGACAAAATTTCATTTTGCGTATTTCACAGAAAGAAACACGAAACACGAATCCCCAAGGGGTTGTCAGAGTGTTCCCAAGTATGAACTGTGAAATTCAAGTTACAGTCAACTACACTCGCTTTTCACCGAAGATTATCACACCCCAAACGAGATAGGTAGTGAGCACTATCGCCGTACTTCGGGCACAAATGTGCCTTCCGAAGCATGCAGACCGGACACAAATTAATGTGCACCGCGGAGATTCAGCTCACGACCTATGAGTTAGCAGGCGAGCGCTCTACCACTCGGCCACAGACGTGGGCGAGTTTTTGCGTTTGTAAATTAACTAAAAGTAACGTTTGTTGATAGTTTTATTTACTTTATGTTATGTTGTAACGCGCGAACATGACAGGCTTTTAGCCAGCCTTTGCGTTATTCGATAAATCCATTACTCTTTGCGTATGTGTTGTAAAACTAATGTTGTTATTTGAGATGTAGACTTATAGAATATATCGGTTAAGTGTACATCATACTTACGTTATGGGTTCAGTCAAATATAATTTTCACTTCTATCAGAATCAAACTGATGGTAGGCTTTGGCCGTTGGCTTGTCATCTCTCGTGACGGAACCATGCCGCCCAGCGACTCGCCGTATATCGGCGTGACGTCATGAGAAGCCGCAACGGGTAGATGCATAGTAT
This sequence comes from Ypsolopha scabrella, assembly GCA_910592155.1. NCBI lineage: Eukaryota > Metazoa > Arthropoda > Insecta > Lepidoptera > Ypsolophidae > Ypsolopha > Ypsolopha scabrella. Next base: position 4,928,819 of record OU342978.1, read on the forward strand.
AAATCATTTGTGCGTTTCCGACTTCTGTAGATTTTGCGAAATTTCCTGGACAGACTGATAAACGCCTCATCTGCATTCTCTCTCCCACTTTCTGGACGAGCGCTCCTCCACTCAGAAAACGTGAATTCAGCTGAAATTATGATGATTCACGTAAAGTAGGGAGCATACGGACATCACAACAAAATACGATGAAACTACTGTTGCTGCTGCTAGCGTTAAAATATGACGCAATCTCACTATGACTTTGTAGGAAGCAGATAGAATTATGCGCTCCGTCACAGCTTTTATGGTGACAGTAAGCATACCGTAGTGTGACGGACCTCTTTCATGGGGAAGGCATGATGTAATACAAAAATGATAATCTTATTTTCTGTGACCAATTTTACGGTGATCTGTCATCATAATATTGCCTTACCTTAAAATCTCGATTATTTTCTCAAACGTTATAATTACAGCATAATATTTTCCAATTATCACCAAATTTAAAAACAATTCACAGTAGTTTAAACTTATGTAATGCTATTTTATAATGAAGCCAGAAAGACATTTTTCTCAGTGACCTAGGTGTCATCGAAGCTTTAGGCGTGGCAGTGCCAGAGTGTAAGCCGATTGTATAATTAAATTTGATAGCTGACAATTCCTTTGAAAATGCCGTAAAGGCGAAACGTGTCAGGAAATTATATGTAATAAATTGTGGAATAGTACAAGTGATTTTTTGTTCATGTTTTCCAAGTTCCACCAAGTGCCAACAATCAATAGTATCAACATTTTGAATTTAAAAGATAATGAAAATGCTACATGCTTACAGGAATTTAAAAGATAATGAAGAGGCTATACCGCCAGCCCTTTGGGTACTTTGTCCAATGATGGTAGTGATCTAGCCAGCATATTTTGTTTGACTTTAATATTATATGTGTCCAAAATCTCCTTTTTTATTTATTTGTAAATGCTATTTTAATGTTAGGCAATTTTCATTTTGACTTTGACTGTAGGTATAAATTGTTATTTAAGTTTTAGTTTCTGTACAACCAAAGGGTTGCGAAATTCATTTAGTTTTGTTGTGGAACGCCACGCAGAGACAGCGAAGCATTAAATAAGGATGTACATTATTAAGGAACCCTAAAATGAGGGGTGTTGATGTAAAAATACGGTTTCGTGCCAAAGCCGCATTACGTGTGAAGTATTACAACAATATGATTTTGTTCTGAGAGTGGATAGCCGGTGAATTTATATTACCTGTTAAGGTACCTTTGGAGGTGTTTTTTGTATGTACATTGTTTATATAGGTGACGCAAAAGTAATGTCATGATTTGAATTGGCTGCCATTTTGTTACAAAGAAAAAAAAACGGACAAGTGCGAGTTGAACTCATACACGAAGGGTTCCGTGCCATTATCTATAAAAACGGCAAAAAAATCATGTCTGTTGTACGGGAGCCCCCTTTAATATTTATTTTATTCTCTTTTTTAGTATTTGTTGTTAAAGCGGCAACAGAAATACATCATCTGTGAAAATTTCAACTGTCTAACTATCACGGTTCATGACATACAGCCTCGTGACAGACGGACAGACATACATACGGACAGCGGAGTCTTAGTAATAGGGTCCCTTTGATTACCCTTTAGATATGGAACCCTAAAAAGAGCTCCGTTTCATAAAAAGTTTATTCGGAAGTGTACAATATATGACATTAATAAGGGCCAATCACTTTTTCACTGCAAATGCCGCACCAAACAGTCACTTTGAGGAGATGTGATGGCTCTTAATACATTTCATGTGGATTCTCTTCTCCTTTCTTCTCTCGAGCCAGATGTTTTGCAAGTAGGTAACAATGCAAAATGCCGTAAAACGAGCTCAATTATGCATCAACTCGGGAGGTGACAATTAATGTCATTACACCTCTAAATAACCGTTGACGTGGTCCGCACGGCGCTGCAGGACGACAAGTGTCACGTCTGTTGAGCGGTGCGGGCCACGCGTCAAGTGATTTAGTTTATTGGTTTTTGTGGCTTTCCTGTTTAGAAATACCACACATATTGTATACCTTTGTATTCCTAGATAAATTGTCTAAAATAACGAAATAAACAGAGCTCTTTTTTTTCATTTATAACAAAATGGCAGCCAATTCAAATCATGACATTACTTTTGCGCCACCCTTTAGTCATACCGTGTAACTCGGTGTTCGTAATGCGCTTCATTTTGACGATTGAAGCCAGGGTGTGTATTTTTGAATCATTCGAATTTCAATTTGCATATGAATCCGCATGATTCGCATACGAAAACTTAAAATTAGTATTTTTGAAAATTCATTCCGTGAATTCTGCAACGAGTGGTATGACCCACTCGTTTTCTGATTTCTACTAGTAAAATCTTAGACCATTTAACACGGGATCTGGCAAAACGCGACTCTTAGTACTGAAATTATTCTGCCGTTTTTCACGGGAGGGGAGGTAAACACGCACAGCACACATTTACTCATTCACGCACACTCCTGTAAATCAGAAGCTGCAACACAAACACAAAACGCGCAGCAAGCAAACTTACATGAACAAATTGTTCATTTACTTCGGCAGAGGGGGATAAGTGCGCTTGCCTAGTCCCGTGTTATATGGTCTAAGAGTAAAATCTACGCAAGGTGAGAACGAAAAATGTCGATGAGAGACTCACATTATAACTTTTAAATTTACGTTCCGTTCACCTCCATTCATTATCGGTTTTTAAAATCAACGAAATATTGCTTTGCGGTTTTTATTTTTTCTGCGTGAAACGAAAACCAATACATTGATTTCTACTGATTAAAAAATACGTAGAATCGTGACCAATCGAATTGAATTTCGCACGTGAATTGTTTTCGTGCGTTAATACAAGATTCACGGCGAGTGATTCAAAAATACAGCTCCAGAGCTGCGTTCAGTTTGATCGCCAGGCGGTGTCCGCCTAACATGCCATCTCTTTTACACGCGTGGAATTTGTATATATTATCCTGCTGTCAGATTCTGACGTTGGTTAGGGTCATTACAATTACCATCGGATCTACTCTACGCGGTAGAATCGTGGATCTACTAATGACGTGCTCAGAATATTGATATACTGATCATACTTATCTACTTTCATTGAAATACACTGGAAACAACGGGTATAAAATACTCACTTGCCCATAGAAATATTTCATACCTATACTTGTACATTTCTATGGAAAAGTGAAAAAGAATTTAATGAATTTGCAAAAATCATCAAACAAAAGTTCATTTGACTATGTAATCATCAAGCACGCTATTTTGAATAATATACCGTTCTACTTAGGGTCAAAATAACAAAAAAAATAAAAAAAAAAGATACAAAGCTTGATACCAAACTCACATAATTTTAGCCCTCCTTTTTTAATAAAGAGAAAATGTTTTTGAGAGCAAAACCGCTGAACTATTGGACAGAAAATTCATCATCGGTATCACAGGCGTTTCCCTGTATGGACTGCGAAATGCGAATCACAGTACACATTCGTACACCCAGGTTTCACCGACGATTATTACAACCCAGCGTCAACTACTTTAAGTAAAAATATAGACCCACAAATTAACGTCCTTCCAAAACTAGAACTTAGATTTAATTTTTTTGTTTTGTAGTGTCTTAAGGCTTATTACTAAAACCCTAGGAATAAAGAACACACCTAAATGACAGCATCTCCCGTCTGATAAACCTACATTCCTGTTAAGTAATGTAAAAGCTAAAGCTGCGTTACAAAGAGCATAATGCATTCAGTGGTACTGAGTTGAACAATTTTCTCCTATAGATGTCGCTGCAGTCGTTGGCCCGGTTTCCCAGATTGCTGAGCTAAAAAACTGAAGAGTCTGATATTCTTTCTTACATAAAGTTCAGTTCAGTTACTTGGTATTCTTTCAAGTTTTCAACTGAATAGCTTAGGAGTTGGTAACTTCAAATTAAATTAGTTCTTGGTATTGTTAACTTTCAATGATTGTGAATTAAGATATGGGTTAAGAAAAGTTAGAAAATTTTGTTTTTAATTTGATGACTTAAAGTTCTTTTTTAGGACAAAGAATGAGAAAAAAAATTGAACTTAAGGCTTGTTCAAAATTAATTTGAAAAATTCCGCTCATTGGTTATGCGTACGCTATTCAAGATGCAAACTTCAGCCCTTGCAGACTCTACAAGTATTATCTTAGAATATGCAATAAAAATTATCGACACGTGTTTTTCCTTTAAATAAGGCATCTTCAGGGATGCTGTTGTTCGTCTAGCAGCTAAAAGTATTTATGTAAATACATAGTCTTGTTAAAGAAACAAATTGTACTTTCGCGAGTTGACGGAATGTGAATTTTGAATAGGTACCTACTTTGGTTCTGTTTAGGTAAAATTTTAGGCAAAAATTACTACCACTACCCCTGAAAAGAACGAAACCTTTTGAAATCGTACACGGAAATGCATTGAAAATATAAATAAATATCCTTTTATTTTTCTGATTAACTCAGGTTTGATTCCGTTACTTCCATAATGTATAAAGTTTAGGTCAAATACTGGAAATTAATAGTGCGTAAGTGCCACTAAAATATTTTTTACTTATTCAGAAATTAATACGTTCCATCGCTATTGCCTTAAAATACGTTACTTGTGCCTTGTCGCTTTCTAATGGTTCATAATATCCACCATAAAGTTCTTTGAATTACAAATTCCTCCATCTTTTGTTTTTGGTACGTACGTACACTCTTTCTTATTTGTAGAATTCGTAGTTGCATCCCATTTTCTTAAACACGTTCATGCTTCATAAGACAGATACACGTTTATCGAGAAGTCTAGCCTAAGGTTGTTTCAGTACATGATGTTATAGTAGAAACGTTTCTGTCTCTTAAGCTAGTAAGTTCGCCGCACTTTTAGTGCCTCCTCAGTATTCATCCTCGCAAGTGGTCCATTTGTTCATAATAAAATCTGCCATCTTGAATATTTTCACGGCGGCTGAATGTTTTATTGTTTAAAAATGCCTTATGGCACAGATTTAGAGGTCTGTTTTATTTCATTAAAATAATAAAGAAAAAAAAAAAACGTCGTACTCGTTAAGTTGGGAAAAAATATCACAATAGGTTCGAATTCTATAGAGATCTACAATCTACCTATATACTAATAGTGAAGTAGTAAAAGATTCGTGACTGTACATTGAATATTTTCGCGAAACATTAAATGAAATGGGTTATTGGTACTGTACTGAGGCCGAAACAACAATTTTTAGAATTTCTCTCTGTTTGTCTGTCTGTATGTATGTATGTTCCGTTTTAACTCGAAAACCACTTAACGGATTTGACATGCGTTTTTTTTATTACCATAGTAGTGATCCTGGTTCAACACATAAGCTATAACGTTCAAGCCGGAAACGGGGCAAAGATAGAATAAACGCGGGCGGAGCGCGGGCAAAGACTAGTGTTGAATAAATACCTAATTCGGTTCAGGCAGACAATTTTACAAAAATCTTTGAATACAAATCTTCTTATAATAAAAACATATAATGAAGTCTCCATTAAGTGAAATGTACACTATTATAAAGAGATGTTTGTGTGTTTGCAAGTTTGTGAGTTTGGATGTAGGGGGAAATTTCTGGAACTACAGATCCGATTCTGAAAATTATTTATATAGGTAGGAAGGTACATTGTCCCTGAGTGCTATAGGCTATAGTTTATTCCCTAGGGATGAGTAGTTCCCTAAGGATATAGTCATTAATAACTACTGAACCTATTTTAAAATTTTTTTTGCTGTTGCGATGGTTTGTCTCTTCACTTGGGAATAGAAAGAAAGAAAGAAAATATTTATTTGCTGTGATAAGGGTACAATAGGTTATTATAATATAGAAGAAAAACGCCTTAATCAGCTAGTATTATAGCATGCAAATATTTTAAAATTATATCATATGTTATTTATAATTTTAAAATTACAATAGGTTATATAGGTAGTTTGTTCTATATAGGTACAAATGGACAGCCTTGGCCTGGAAACTCACCTCGACAGGCAATACCCTTCCTTCTACCTTTTGGACGTAATATATAATTATATTGACAGTTTCTTGAAAAAAATAAGTATAAGTAAACTTTATAAAACAATTTTATAATGTTTAGTGTTGGATTAGGATTTTAAAGTATTATTATTTTGAACTCAATACCATAGTTGTATCATGTTGCTAATTTACGATGAACATACAACCTTGTGGCAGTGGGCCGGCCATATTTGTCGCCGAAATGATGGCCGTTGGGGCCTAAAAGCTTTAAAATGGAGACCACGTACAGCAAAGCGTAGTGTAGGCCGACCTCATGCCTGCTAGACCGACGACTTGAAGGACGTTGTAAGTGGCGGCTGGATAAATGGCGAAATTTGGGAAAGGCCTATGTCCGCAGTGGACGAACACGGGCTGATGGATGGATGGATGGTACAACCTTACTATCCTTATGTCAGCCGGGACTAGTGTGAAAAAGGGTACGATTATCGATTATGTTCAGCAAGTGGCCTTATTCTCCGATAATACTGAAGCTATCTTACAACAAGCCCTTAAAAACTTATCTGAGTTTAAGTACCCTCGTTAAATGTTACTTTACGAGGATCGTAATATTGAGGTTTATTATCGAGAATGCGTATTTTTGTTAAGTGATTTCGAAAGCACGACGCGAGTAAAATAAAAATAAAATATTATGCAAAAATTTAAAGCTTTTTCTGAAGCATCTGCTAAGGTAAATCTGAGCGTAATAAAAAGATATTTTTGTTAAAGCTCTTTAGTTTTTAGGGTTCTATACCCAAAGGGCAACATAATGGAGCCCTATTAATGTCGCTCTGCTGTCTGTCCGTCCGTATGTCACGGGTCTCTAGCTTGTAGACGGAATGAGCTACAAATCTGAAATTTAATACTGACCCAAAATAGAATATTGAATTAAAAATTAAATTAGATTAATTTTCAGGAAGGACATACATGTATTATTGTTCCACGATTGGATTGGGATTCAAAAGTACCGTTTGCATAATAGTACAAATGAATTGATTACTTAGGTACTTGAGACCATCAAGTAAAATAATTATATAATTTTTGCGTTTTATGTACTTATTGATACATAAGATATGATGATGTTTATGAAAGTCTATTGATCAACCTCTCCAAAAAATGAAATGATCGCTGATTTAGTTGTCTGAACTGTTTGCTGAATCTATTTTCAACTGTTTTATATATGAAATCTTTAAATTTTATTTGAAAAATTTGGAATTGTTGATGAAGTTAATGAAACCATGAGTGATTGATCATCAAAACAAATGGCGAGCTGACAATTTTTTTTAAGGGTATCATTTTATTTTAATTCCACAAATATTATCTTGGTAAAATGTTACATTTTCTTCATATTATAATTTCGCAGTACTGAAAAAGTTTTTACTTATTTTTCACATCCTACCTTTGGTAACTGTCATTTCATACATTCCCGTAAAGTTGACGATCGCACCTCATTCCCAATACAAACGTGGAACATTAATAAAGGGAGCCAAAAAAATTTTTTTTCTTACTCTTATATTTTGTGGAGTATCATTGTCGGGTAAAAATATTTTTTTAATATTTTCTTTAATTCCAAAAATAAACGAATTGGGGGCCATCAAAGTTTTTAGACCATTTCTGTTTCGGGGTCTATCTCAAACACTAAATTTTAGTTAAAAATTCTAGTTAGGAATTTGGAATTTTCTGTGTATTATGTGCCATATACTCAATTTAAATACTGAAAACACCGATTTTCAATACAGGTTTAGGTTTACGTGCCCGAATACTCGACCAATTTACTTTTGCAGTTTTGTTTCAGACATTTTCTAGTAAAATTGACAGTTTTTAATTTTTGTTCAAATCATTAACGAAAAAAAAAAATACGGAACCCTTAGGGCGAGAGTCCTGCTCGCACTAGACTGTTTTTTTTAGTGATGTTCCAATTTTAATCATATTTAAGTCGTTCTGTGATTAGAATTTGTGTCGGAGTGTGGACAAAGCAAAATATGTGTTAATTAACACAGTACAACTGCATGGCTTATAGACAATCCATCCATCCATCAGCCTGTTCCGTCCACTGCTGGACATAGGCCTTTCCAGGATTTCGCCAATCTTGGTGGTCCTCCTGGAAGAAATGCCCATACTCACACACGCTGGGCAGGTGGGTTAGTGAGCGCAGTGCCGAAACCCTTGCACCAGTGACGCCGCTGCCCGTCACCAGTCTGTTTAGATAAGACCCGGCAATTGGACAATATAGACATCCAATAAATGTTAAATTTATCTAGATAACATAGATATATCATCATGACATGAAACCCTGAGAAATGCAAGTCACAGTCCACACTCGGTACACCCGCTTTTGACCGACGAGTATTACGTCCCGACGTGATGGGTGGGGCACAAATGGTGACATCTGAAACATGCAAACCGAACACAAATTATTGTGAACCGCGGGGATTGAACCCGCTACATCTGGGTTAGCAGGCAAGCGCTCACAGAAGCGGTCGATATAATTTATCCCGATAATACCAGTGTAATGCAATTTAGACAAAGGCTTTGGTTTTATTGAAATATACGAGTAATAAGAAAAAAAAATATATAAAGTGCTAATACCTAATACATTTTTTAATATTAATATTAGAGTGCATTACAAACGTGAAAAGATAAATTAGAAACAAAGTCGGGTAGTGCGCTTGTCTGGGAAACAGGTTCGAATCCTGGCCCGAGGATTTTGTTCAAATTCTTGTCTTTACATTTTTTCATAATTTATCTTTTCTGGTTTGTAACGCAGTCTATAATAACAATATTTAAATTATTCCAAAGCGATGGATTTCGCAATTAAAACATAATCTTAATACATTTTTAGCTACTAATAAATTTTTAGCAATTATTACTCATGTACGACTTTACTGTAATTTACTGTCTATGTCTCTGTAGTATGTATACAAATATATATAAGGTTAAATAATAATAGTCAGCGAAACTCAAAACATAGGTAATTATATAAGAACAACTTTTTCTATCGGGGCTAAGCGAAATTCGCAACTTTTTTCCACTTCCTCTCATACAAATTGCCCATCAGGTTTAACCATGAGAAGGAATTTTTTTGAGAATTTAGTATAGTCCCCATACAAAAACTTGTTCATGTAGACGAGTACTACCCATGTTTTGAGTTTCGCCAACTATTATTATTTAACCTTGTATACAACGTGAAATTTAAGTCATTTTGTCAACGAAAACTGGTGATAGTACTCGTTCATATGAACAACTTTTACTATGGAGCCAACCCTGAAATCGCGAAAAAAATATCAGCTGTTTCATAGAAAAGTTAAATACCTACTTGACACAAATGTATGAAACAGCTGATATTTTTTTCACGATTTCAGGGTTGGTTCCATTATAGAAGTTGTTCATGATGACTATTATCACCAGTTTTCGTTAACAAAATGACTTAAATTTCACGTTGTATATAGTTTTTAATGCCTTCAACGTATAAAAGCAGTGTGTGTATATGTGATATAATAGCCCACAATCGTTGATACACCTTACAATGTTTACTCTACGATTCATAATTACGGTATGAAATTATTTTTATTTGAGGTAACCCCACAAAAAAGAAAAAAAAACCACGAAGGGTTCCGTACCATTATCTATAAAAACAGCAAAAAAAATCATGTCTGTTTTGTTGTATGGGAGTGCATGAGTCCGACTCGCACTTGGCTGGTTTTAGTTATAGCAACACATCCCGAGGATGCCTCATTCAGAAGCGAAACACGTGTCGATAAGTTTTCTTGCTTGTTATTTAAGATTGCTTTGCTTGTATTGCTTGCTTGTTGCATGTTTTTATGCGGGCGGGCGGGCGGTGCACGAGTCTGCATTTTGAATAGCACGACAAGAATTGTTTAGCGGAATATTGCAAATTATATTTATATATTCTTAACTTAGTGATAGACTTCCGCAAGGCAACGCCTATTTCAATTAACTTAGTATTTGTTGTTATAGCGGCAACAGAAATACATCATCTGTGAAAATTTCAACTGTCTAATTATCACGGTTCATTAGGTACGGTGACAGACGGACGGAAGGACAGCGGAGTCTTAGTAATAGGGTCCCCTTGGTTATCCTTTGGGTACAGAACCCTAAAAATTAAAAAATTTTCAAGATGAAAACGGGCCAAGTGCAAGTTGGACTCGCACACCACGGGTTTCCTTACCATCACAGAATACGGAACCCTAAAAACAAGGTAAATAAAAACTATAGCAACACCATGGCAAACAAAAACAAGTCGCTAAAATAATAGGATCTGACAAACAATTCGGCACCTTTTTTTTAATTCTTTCAATTACTTTTACCACATCTGAAACTGAATTTTTCCAGAAAAATTTAATTCTAATTGATTTTTAGGGTTTCGTACCTCAAAAGGAAAAAATAGAACCAGTCCATCTGTCGGTCCGTCCGTCCGTCCGTCTGACCGTCCGTCTGTCTGTCAAGGTCCTTTATCTCGGAAATGCGTAAAGGTATCGAGTTGCAATTAAAATCATATACTCAGGTCTACAAATTGCGAAACTAGAAAAATCAATCGTTTCTGTAGAAAATCCCTTGTAAAATCACCTGAAATCTGCCGTAGCAAATTTTTTTTGCACTTGCCGGAGTAACCGTCCAGATCGGCAATATGGTAAAGTAAGAAATAAAAAAATTACGCTAGACTCACAAAAAAAAGTCAAAAATAGGTGCGACGACGAGCGAAGCGAGGACGAGCGTATTAGGTTCCTTGTGATCATAAATTCAGGAGCCGAGTGAAGTGGAGCGAAGCGAGGCGATCCCTTTAGTTTTTACAGATTTCATGACATTGCTGCAGATCATGAAATGATAAATTCTTCGATATAACTACGATACCTACATTTATTTGAATTAAAAATCTGAATTCTAAGAGAAAAAATGCATTGCGCATGCTCTGTCTGACACTTGTCTGAGTTGTTGGAGTGAAAAATTCGTTCCTTACTTGCACAGCAAAAAATGTTATATAACGAAGTTGGAAACTAAGCAGCAACATCATATGAGTGAGGGCTAGTCTACTCACGTTTTGAGACTAACATGTCGTGCTCCGAGGTGTAAGTTAGTTTAAACTAAAATGAACTCTGCCCGTGTTGTAATTGCGTTCTATTTTACATGTGAAATAGCTGGAAACTTATTTATTTTGGTACAGACCGATGCGGGTGAAACTTACGTAAAATTGTAATAAACTATTTTATTTAACAAGGAAAATATAACGTAAATTTATTTTCTGTGTAGTAATAATAAAAAAACCCAATGAACAAAATTAACTATATTCAAAACGTATTACGCAACATAATTTCTGTAAAAAAAGTCAGTGAAATATTGTAAAATTTTATGAAAAATGTAAAAATGCATTCAGTAACAAATTATTTTAATAAAACACTATAATTGGACATCTGTATTACTTGGTTTAAGTAAGTTAGGACAATATTGTTTTTTGAGTTTTAGGATGAACGTTATAAAAGACGGAACAAACATTTTTAGGAAAATCATTAATAATAAATATTAACTATGAATTAGGTAGTAGAGCTGATGCCGGGCTCGACTGTGGAGGTACCACCATCTTACTCGCAAATCCTCCCGAAGTTATTCGGGGGAGAGTAAGAGAAAAGCTCTCAGGCTAAACCAGGCGGCCCACCATCGCCTGGGACCGATGGATGGCGGTATATCCATCCCCAATTGCCGGGCCTTATATAAAACAGACTGGTGACGGGCAGCGGCGTCACTGGTGCAAGGGTTTCGGCACCGCGCTCACCAACCCACCTGCCCAGCGTGTGTGAGTATGGGCATTTCTTCCAGGAGGACCGCCAAAAGTGGCGAAATCCTGGAAAGGCCTATGTCCAGCAGTGGATGAAACGGGCTGATGGATGGATGGATGAATTATAATATAGATCTTAAAATAACAGAAATTAAATATTCCGAAAAAAAAAACACAAACCAGCATGCACACAATAACGACACAAACATTGTCCTCCGATCAGGATGACACAACACACAGACACATGTAATTTATTTTGTTAGAAGAACTAAAAAAGCCTGTTGATTTTCACCTTCACCCGAGTGTACAATGTCCTAACTTTCTTGCAGACTCGGTGGCAGGTCCTGCGGGCATTCTGCAGTAAACTACTTCATCTTTGTATCCAGCGTGTGGGAATAGCCCCGTGCAGTCGCTTGTTCGGAATAACTCCGGCGTACATTGATTGACGTATTATGTTTTGCTTTGGTATACTTAGTGAACCATGAATTTGCTTCTGTATTACTAAGACTTATGTTATTTTTATGATTATGGGAAATAAATAGGTACAAAGCGTATCAGAGGCGTTTTTATGATAACACAAAACAAAAGTGTATTTGAAAAGAAGGATGCTGATTCTGGGCTGTCTATTGCCATCCCTATTTTTGCGAGCACTACTCGAATGATATATTCCTAATCATCACTAAGATATTGAACGCATGTGTATGAATAGATAATTAATTAAATACATAAATTTATACCGACCGACCGCGCCAGTTTCCAATTTAGTTCAGGGTCATAAAACCTTGTTACTGAGCACTTACATTACTGAGTCTTAAGTAAGAATTTGGCTGCATAACTTAAAGTCACCTTACCTATCGCCCGCATTGATTCAATCACGGCCCCGTTTTCAGCTTGGGCGTTTTTTTACAACACTTTTTACAGCCTCTATGTTGCCCAGTAGAGTCACTATGATAATAATAAAGAAAACCGCATACAAATCCTTTGAATGGTTTATGAGTTAAAACGGAACATACATACGGACAAAAAAAGCTCAAAAAGATTAAGTTTTGGCTTCGGCACAATACAAATAATCAAAAACGTTAAAAATTTTGAAAAAGTATTTACTGTACGGATACTACTTTATGACTAGCATAGATGTTACTTAAAATACAAAATAAAATTAATGCTCGAATAATAATTACCCAATTGTTTAGCAAAATTGCCTCCGCATTATGTATTTTCTATAAGGCTAAATAATGTAACATATTAGAACAAAATACATTGTCACCTAAAATTAGGTTCATTACAATATCAATAGGCAATCTCGTGAAATAACGCCTCGTGTAACGCCTCATTCTGTGGCGAAGAGGGACCCATTCTCACTCACTCTCCCCTTTTGTACTCGACATAACGTTTTTATAACCTGGAATCGTCTAATATTACTCAAAAAACCTTCATAAATGCCCGCCTTTTCTCCTCGAGAGGTTTAAGTTCAAAAATATATTCCTACTTGCAACAAAGACGGTAAAAATTTGCCTATTCAAGTGAACGCCACGTAAATTCATATTTCAAGGGAAAGAATAACGTACTACCGCTTGGCTGTGTGACTTCTTTTTTTCCTTTTGTGGAAGTGTTTTTACCGGCTCCGCTTACAAGATAATACTTTGAGGTGTAAGAAGTGGAGTCCCTTGAATCTTTTATTCTCTTGTCTGTTGATGGTTTTATTAATTCGCCTTCCTCTGGTGTCTTGCTCTTTGTGCCGCTTCCAAAGGGAATGAAAGATTTAGAAGGTCTTTTGTTTTAGTATCGTGCTTCGGGATGGTCTAATTTGCAGCAATAATTCAAATTCCAATTTCAAATAATTTATTTTGTAAAATAGATAAATAAATTGTACGTTTTACAGGTCAATATCAATCTTTATGAAAATTAATTAAACTAATCTTGAAGTATATGATTTTAAAATATAATACTATAAATACATACATTTAATACATTTAAGGTGGTAGAGCTGATGCCGGGCTCGATGGCGGCGTCACTGGTACAAGGGTTTCGGCGCCGCGCTCACCAACCCGCCTGCCCAGCGTGTGTGAGTAAGGGTATTTCTTCCAGGAGGACCACCAAGAGTGGCGAAATCCTGAAAAGGCCTATGTCCAGCAGTGGACGAAACAGGCTGATGGATGGATGGATGGAAATACATACAATATATTTAAGTTGGGCTACTGAAAATTCATAAAATAATGTAATACTGAAGTGTAGATATCAAAATAGTTATATTTTAGATGTAAGGTCTACCCGTAACACATACAATTTGGAAGATATGCTCTTTCAAGGCACACAAAAGAATTTTTCGAAATTTAAAGAGAAGAATCGGGGTGTAAACTGCGTTCCCAACGGCAACAACAACGGGCTGTCCTAAGGAGAGGAAGTCGCGGGCGTCTTCTAGTATTATACAAAAGCATAGCCAACGAAGTGAAAAACACTGGAAAACTCAGTTATAATTCGAATTGTTGTATTGAGATCCAATATTTTAACTTACACAGGGCGGCCTAACCAAAGGTGAGTAAAATCTAAAATCTACGCGAACTTACCGTACCCACTCTTTCACTAGCCTTAATTTGAAAATAGTACTCGCTGTAAAAAGCAAAAAACCAGCCAAGTGTGAGTCGGATTGTATGAAACAGCTGTGCTTTCACGATTTCAGGATTGGCTCCATAGTAAAAGTTGTTTATATGGACGAGTACTAAGAGTACGTGCCACTACTGAAGTTCAATGGATTAAGGCATTTTGGTTTGTATTACAAATACAATAAAGAGTTCGTCGCAGGACTTCAGTGGTGGTGCGGACTTTAATTAATGGAGTATATTTCTTTCCAGTTTTAGACGGTTAAAATTGCATGAAACACTGGCATTAAATAAAATAAATAATAAGCCATATTTTGAGACCGTCTCTTACATTAAGAGCTTTTATCCGTCACACTTTAAAGAATTCAATGAGTTGTCTCTAGCACACTGCATAAATACCTAATATCAAGGTCAAATTGGAGTCTGCACAGCCGCAAGCAACACGCAAATGGATTCCTTCCAGGAAAAAAGGATTCCTCACTGGCAAATAAGGTGTAAATACGTGTGCAATTTAATAACTCACCTCCGTAAGGTAAATTACACCAATTTCTGTGGCACGGAAAGGCTTTTAGTGCAGAATACGATTAAAAGCAAGAAAAGCGAGGTTATTCCATGTTTTTGCATAATTTTTGATTACGCTTTTAAAATGGACGATTCACGTTTATTTTAATTTTTTTAGGGTCCCGTAGTCAATAAGGAACCCCTGTAGTTTCGCCATGGCCGTCCATCTGCCTGTCTATTTCTGTCTATCCGCGGCTTAGCTCGGAGACTCTCAGTACTAGAAAGCTGTAAATTGGCATGGGTATACAAATTAATAACGCCGGGCATAAATTTTACAAAGCTGGTGGTATGAAAGAAAAACAAAAAGGCTGGAAGAGTCACGCTAAAGAACTTTACAACCAGACTGGAGTGCTAACCAGTAATGAAAGTCACACGCTAACATACATTACCTTTATGTATCTCTATAACTCATGAAACTTTTAACATTGAAAATGTGTTTTCGCTCGCTGCTGGTGGGGCTTCGTTTTCAGAGTGTTACAAGGCGATTACTCCGCCAGTATGTGTTCTATCGTAACGATTTATGTCTTAAAATATGAAGATTACCAAGAGTTGCACGGCCTATCTCTAAATACCTTCATCAGATTATGAACAAACTTTTATGTTTTCTTTTTGTCATTTTTCTATTCCGCTCTACGATAGACCGCTCGCGCCTTCTCCTGAAGACAATTTTAAAATAACCATTTTACTTGACCCTTGCTCAGTCAGAGTTTTAATTAAACTGTAGTCCAAGCGATAACTTTTGCTTTCGATGAGATATTGTGATAATCTAAAGCCTATATCACTTCTAAGACACTATGCTCTGAAACAGTGAAAGTTTCATTAAAATCCGTTCAGTAGTTTTGACGTGATGCTCTTTCATACATACATACAGACAAAAATTCCAAAAAGTTCTGTTTTGGCCTCTATAGCGTTAGTAAAGTACACAGCAATTACTCTTTGAAAAAAATATTGCAAGTACAGTTTTGACTTCGTTACAACTTTATTATATGTATAGATTACATATAGATGAAAATATGATATTATTTATTTTTATATAATGTTAAGTGAATAAGGTTAAATAGTAATAATATTTAGTTAAAAATAAATATATGTCGGAGGAAGCTATGAGTCAAGTTGATTGTTGTTTACATACGTAAAAGATAATATTGCTTTTGTTTACATTGTAACTACTTTTGAAATTCTTAATCTAATTTAAATTAATTTGTTACATTATTTTAGAATGATAAATCTCAATAATTTAATAAAAGTCATGATTTGATTATAATACTACGTAACGACCAATCAGAGCGGAGCACATGCCTCGAGCGGGGTCGAGGCGCCATCTTGGTTTGGTGGTGTCGGGTAACGTGCAGTTATCTTCGAGATCTTGGAGTGTGAGCTAACGATCGAGTTGGATCGTTTTTTTTAGTGTTTAAAAAGTGAAGTAAGATCGGTGCCCCGAACCCGCTGCTCGGTCTTAACTGTCTCATTTAAATTAATTAGAACTATTGTGTTAACCTAAAATAAACCACTGTGAACTTGTGATCGTTGTTTTGTGCCCGCATTTTACCCTCATGACGCCCACAAAGCCCGCAGCCACTAATGATGATGTCGGCGGGAATGTTTCTCCGACATCAGAAGTGGGATCGGTGCAGGCACCAAACGTGAGCGAACAGACAGCGGCAAATGAAGCATGGCGTGCGTTATTCGAAGCGCAACAAACCAGCATGAAGTTACTAGTGGTGGCGCTAACCAACCCACCGAAAATCGAGGATAAGGGCATCACGCTGCCTAAATTTCAACCGGATGATGCGGACACTGATGCCCGGGCCTGGCTAGCAACAGCGGATATCTGCTTATCGGATCGCGATATACAGGGAAGTAAATTGATTCTCATACTTAGTAAGGCTTTGAAGGGTTCGGCTGCAACATGGTTTTCTCAGATAGCTTTTCCCAATATGAAGTGGGTAGAATTAAAATAAATTTTCCTTTCTCGCTTTGATACATTGGAAACATGTGCTGCGACGATGTTAAAGATGATTACTGGAAAACCACAAGAGGGTGAATCTCTTGCTGCTTATGCAAGCCGTTTATTCACTTTACTGATGTCACGATGGGGTAGTCTGGGCAAGGAAGAAATGGCGGTATCTTTGATACTCGCACATATGGGGCAAATCGAGCCACGGTTGCAACGCAATATTTTTTCTGAAGAAATAACTACCCGCAGTAAAATGCAACGTGAACTAATGGCGTTCTCTTATCGCAAACGCAGTTACCAAGAGATTTCAAAGGCCGTCGCAAGTACTACGCAAGACAATAAACGTCCTAGGTTAAGTGCTGCATCAACAAAATGTTACGCGTGTGGAAAGTTAGGTCATAAATCTTTTGAATGTTTCAGCCAATCGCATGACAAGCAGCAACCAGCTCTGAATTCTGAGCGCTCCAACACGGCCGTTACTGCGCGGCCCGTTGTGACTTGCTACAAGTGTGGTGCTGAGGGTCACGTGGCATCGCGGTGCTCAAGAACATGGCCAGTTGCAAGCGGCAGCGCACAGCCCGCCGCCACTGCACCCAGCATTGTGAAGCGAGTGGACGTATGCGGCCTGAGACCTGTCACTGGAACCATTACGCAATTTGGTGAGCAGTTCCCGTTTTGTTTCGATTCCGGTGCTGAATGTTCCTTAATTAAAGAGAGCGTCTCTCGCAGGCTTGTTGGTGCATTGCAGCGTGCAATTGTTACTTTAACTGGGGTAGGAAAATCTAGTGTATTATGCGATTCGCAAATTTTGTCTAGAGATTTCTTAGTGGTCATGACGTAGAAATTTTATTTCACATTATACCTGACGATTATCTAAATAATGACATTCTGATTGGACGCGATTTGTTGGCCCTAGGGTTGTCAGTGCACATATCGAGTGATCAGCTTACTATAGTCGAGAAGCCCTCTACAGTTAATATTTGCGATGTTGCTAACGCCTCGGCTGACTTTCAGGACGTGGATACCGATATACCCGATGACCTTAAACCACAACTGATAGAACTTCTTAGCAGTTTTAAGAACTCATTCGTTGAAGGCACCGCTCTACCGTCTGTTAGCTAAAAATAATTCTAAAATAACTTGGACCGCCGAACATGAATCAATTAGACAAGACATAATATCGCTATTGACGTCGTCTCCAGTTTTGATGCTTTTCGACCCAGAATTACCCATAGAGTTACACACTGACGCTAGTAGCGAAGGTTACGGCGCAATTCTTTTCCAAAGAGCTGGTTCAAAATTACATCCTGTAGAGTACTACAGTAAACGCACTATACCCGCGGAGTCTCGATACCACTCTTACGAGTTGGAGACACTTGCAGTTGTTAACTCAGTTAAGCATTTCCGCCATTATTTGTATGGTAGAACTTTCACAGTCGTCACTGACTGCAATTCTTTAAAAGCCTCAAGAACTAAAGTTGACCTGACACCTAGAGTGCACCGGTGGTGGGCTTTCCTCCAGGCTTTTGATTTTGATATCCTATACAGAGAGGGTAGGAAAATGGCCCACGTTGATTTCTTCTCGAGAAACCATTTTTCCGAAGGGAACAACACCGCCGTTAGCGATACCCATAGCTTAGGTAGAGAAAATTACGTGGCAGAAAAACGCGTCAATATAGCTGAGTTATCTTCAAATTGGTTACAAGCGGAACAACGACGAGACCCCGAATTAAATGAAATTATTACTAAACTTGAAACCGATGATCTAGACTTAGAGCGTTGTAGAATCTATGAATTGCGATCTAATGTGCTCTACAGAAAAATTCGAAGAAACAATCACAACATTTGGCTACCGATTGTACCGAGAGCTTTTCGTTGGTCAGTAATAAATCATATTCATGAATCAATTCTCCATTTGGGATGGGATAAAACTTTAGAAAAAGCATACCAACATTATTGGTTTCCTAATATGTCAAAATACGTCAGAAAATTTGTTGAAAATTGCATAACGTGTAGAGTAGCTAAGTCGCAAAGTGGTAAACAACAGATAGAGTTACACCCCATACCAAAAACAAATATTCCTTGGCATACAATTCACATCGACGCTACAGGCAAGCTTAGTGGCAAAAATGATCAAAAGGAATACGTGTTCGTGCTCGTAGACGCTTTTACAAAGTATGTGTTACTGAGGCATTCCACAAGACTTAACACTGACAGTGCTATAAACGCCCTCAAAGCATCCATATCTCTTTTCGGTACCCCAGTGCGTGTTATTGCAGATCAGGGTAGATGTTTTGCGAACAAAGATTTAAAAGATTTTTGTTCCAATCACAATATCGAGTTACATTTGATAGCGACCGGCTCTTGTTGCGCTAATGGCCAGGTAGAGCGCATAATGAGTACACTCAAAAACATGTTAACTGTCGTAGAAACAAGCCCTAATAGGTCCTGGCAAGATGCGTTAGATGACGTCCAACTCTCCATAAACAGTACGATCCATAGAGTTAATAAAGCAAGCCCCTTAGAGTTGTTAATAGGTAGAGTAGCTAGACCGTTAAATTTATTATCCGTTGACGATCACGAGGTTGAGGTAAATGTAGAAGAAATTAGAGAACAGGCTGATAGATTCTTGAAAAGTAATGCATGCCTTGATAAAGCACGGTTTGATAAGGGTAAGGCAAAAGTCACTTCGTTTTCTGTAGGAGATTACGTTTTGATCGAAAATCACGAAAGGAATCAAACAAAATTGGATGCAAAATATAAAGGACCGTTTGAGGTCATTGAAGTATTGGACGGTGACAGGTATCATCTCAAGAGTTTGACTTGTAATCGTACATACAAGTATGCGAGGGACCGCTTACGTCCACTCCCCCAATCCTATGTCCCAACTGAGCTGGATCCGTGCTTGTCAGATGAGAGTGATGGTAAGATCATTGTACAATACTTATTTTGTTTAAAATCTATAGTTATCCGACTGTGGGTGGCGAATTTAAGTTTTATTTCTACAAGATATCCCATGGTAGATAGGGGCGCAAGGCGTGGTGGCTGTTGAGTTTCTGTAAGGCGAGGAGGCCATTGTAAGGCGAGGAGGCCATTGTAAGGCGAGGAGGCCATTGTAAGGCGAGGAGGCCATTGTAAGGCGAGGAGGCCATTGTAAGGCGAGGAGGCCATTGTAAGGCGAGGAGGCCATTGTAAGGCGAGGAGGCCATTGTAAGGCGAGGAGGCCATTGTAAGGCGAGGAGGCCATTGTAAGGCGAGGAGGCCATTGTAAGGCGAGGAGGCCTACAGACTTTTCTTTGGTCAGGAGTGGCCGAACTTTACAAGAATTTCTTTCTTTTCCGCAGATGATGCTCGGCCTTCAACATCACACGAGGGCGTGTAATAAGTCAGGACGGCCGTGTCGGAGGAAGCTATGAGTCAAGTTGATTGTTGTTTACATACGTAAAAGATAATATTGCTTTTGTTTACATTGTAACTACTTTTGAAATTCTTAATCTAATTTAAATTAATTTGTTACATTATTTTAGAATGATAAATCTCAATAATTTAATAAAAGTCATGATTTGATTATAATACTACGTAACGACCAATCAGAGCGGAGCACATGCCTCTAGCGGGGTCGAGGCGCCATCTTGGTTTGGTGGTGTCGGGTAACGTGCAGTTATCTTCGAGATCTTGGAGTGTGAGCTAACGATCGAGTTGGATCGTTTTTTTAGTGTTTAAAAAGTGAAGTAAGATCGGTGCCCCGAACCCGCTGCTCGGTCTTAACTGTCTCATTTAAATTAATTAGAACTATTGTGTTAACCTAAAATAAACCACTGTGAACTTGTGATCGTTGTTTTGTGCCCGCATTTTACCCTCATGACGCCCACAAAGCCCGCAGCCACTAATGATGATGTCGGCGGGAATGTTTCTCCGACATATATAATTGTAAAATAAAAAAATAAATATAAGAGGTTTAAGCTGGTAATAAAAGATGTTTAAGTAATATAAGTTATTTCATTTATAGAAATAAAAATAAATAAAGGGTTCTTGAATTTCATAAATTACAATTACAAATCACATTAATGTGGCGTACATTGCTGTTTTGTAGTTGTTGTACGGAAAAATTCACACTATGACTTGCTCCAACAACCAATCTGGCGTACTTATAATGTAAGTAGGCCAGATTGCTTGCTGGAGCAAATCATAGTGTGAATACACTTTAACTGGTCAAAGTTAACTATTTTATTTAGTACCATAGCAACGATGAAAAAGTTACCGATTTATTGGTAAAATCTCCCGATATTGGCTTTGATTTAATTTACCGATTTTGACACAGAAATCTCCCGATATTCTGCCAGCCACTTGCATTTCGTGAATTTATGAATTGAGAATCGATTGAACATCCATCCATCCATTCACCCGCCTCGAAATAGACCAGCCGCTATACCTGAGCCTTTGCAAATCCAATCAAGATTTTTGCAGTTACGAGCGTACTTCTTAAAAACTCAAGTTGACATAATTAAATGAGAATATAATATTATGATTTGGTAGTACTTAGTAAAGTTTTATTTTTTTGTATAACTTGGGCTGAGTCTCGCTTCTTTACGGAGTAATAGTTTACCTATATACCGAGGTGGTAGAGCTAATACCGGGCTCGACTGTGGAGGTACCACCATCTTACTCGCAAATCCTCCCGAAGTTATTCGGGGGAGAGTAAGAGAACAGATCTCAGGCAAAACCAGGCGGCCCACCATTGCCTGGGACCGATGGATGGGATGGATATTCTTTGCATTCGGGTGGTGGCTTCAAAACATCGAGAAGCGTTGTGTTGTGTGACGTGGCAACTGGGGCGGCAGAAAGAAAATGGAATTTATTGCCAAAAAAAACAAACTTTACAGAGGCAAGAGAAATAAGTAACAAGTAAAGGTTTATATAAAATCATTAATTCTAAATCTTAAAGCTACTCACATAATTGCAGTAACTTATTTAACATGGCGTAACTATCTACGAGGGGTGGCTGATATAAAATCTCCTTTGTTAAAGAAAGTTTAAAAAATGTTACTGGCGACTATATTCTCGTATTCTTTGTTTATTCCTTTTTTTAAAATTATGACACTTATTTGTTCCTACAGTCAATTGCACCAGACCGTACGGCCTATAACTCCAAAGTTAAGCATCGGGGGCAGCGGGGGGTGGTATTTTTGAACTCAGGAGACACAGATCTATCATGCAAAGATGTTAACTCCCAAGACGTTACGCTGGACCATTGAAGTGCAGCATCCGTTGCACAAGTTGCAGCGTGACGCCTATATCTGCACATCGGTCTGATGCGTCACGCTGCAACTTGTGCAATGGATGCTGCACTCCAATGGTCCAGCGTAACGGCTTGAGAGTCAACATCTTATGATGATAGAACTGTGTCTCCTGAGTTCAAAAATACCACCCCCCGCTGCCCCGACGCTTAACTTTGGAGTTATAGGCCGTACGGTCTCGTGCAATTGACTGTATGTCATCAGACCGAACATGATTTCTGATGCTAGACTGCATCAAGCTTGTGGTCGGATAATGAAAGGTAATGTTGCAATGATCTATGAAGCGACGAAAAAGAATAGAATAGAATAGAACAACTTTATTTGGTATATTTACATTTTTGTATACATCTTATAACTAGGAACTAATAAGGATACCAAATAGGTCTCCACTCAGCATGTGTCATAAGCATAACATGTGCCATGACGCTGATTTTCAGTGGATGCCTACATATTAACTTAGTTATATAAATTGTTAGTAAAACTTAAAATTAAAATTCTAAAATTATACAGGAAACACATTTGAAGTTCAGAGTTCAGAGTGCTACATAAAAATAAGAAACAAAAGACAAACAAGAAACAGTAAATTACAAATAACAAATTACAGTAAATTACAAGCAACAACAAATCCCCAACAACAACAATTTTCAAATACAACCGCTACTATTTCAATATACTAATTAAATAATTAATTAAATATTGCTACGATATCGTAAAGAAGAAGAAGAAGGTAAATCTGGATGTTTGGCTGGTGTACCTAGCTGATATGCGAGTAAGTAATATTTAATTTAATTATGAGAGCATTTTCTGGAAATAAAGAAGATAATTTTTATATTGTATCTTAAAAGAATTAACAGAAACAGAACTCTTTAAAGGAGGTGGTATGTTATTCCAGCACTTAGTCGCACGATAACGAAAACTCCCTCTGAAAGCAGCAGTTTTGTGAGTTGGACATTTAAGGCGATCAGAGAATCGTGGCCTATCAGAAAATTTTAGTTTATTATACAGGTACTGCGGATTTTTATGCTTAATGACGCCAAACAATAATACAGAAAAGTGGAGGTTACGTCGAGAGTCCATGTTCATTAAACTATTGCTATTAAGGTATGGCGTTATATGTGCTCTACGTGGTATCGGAAAACAAAATCGCACACATGAATTTTGTAAACGCTGTATGAGCTTCTTAGTGCGCACTAACATACAACCATCCATAACACAGTCTGCATAATTTAATTTCGACAAAATGAGAGTTTCGCACAGTTGTATCCGACTTTCAACGCTCAAAAACTGTCGTATAGGATACAAAACACTAAGCCTATAATAGCAATTCCGGACAGTATTTACCACATGTTTTTCAAACTTAAGATTACAGTCCATTAATACACCTAAATTTCTGGCCTCAGTTACTTGCTCAATATCATTATTACATATTTTAACTTCCGGCTTATACATATTTATAGTTTGCACCTGCAACTTTGTACCCAGCACTATAAATTTAGATTTGCTTGGATTTATGAAGAGACTATTGTTTTTCGACCAAATAGCGATATGTTCAAGGTCTTTATTGATTTCATTTACAGCGGTTTCGGTTTCTATGGGTTTGAAAGTTTTGTAAATTTGTACATCATCTGCATATATATGATGGCCACTATGTAAAATACAGTCAGGCAAATCTGAAGTAAACAAAATGAAAAGAATTGGGCCCAATATCGATCCTTGTGGGACTCCTTTTGTAACGGAAACAGTGTTAGATTGTTGTAGTTTTCCATCACAATTGATTTCAACTCTTTGTGATCGACCGGTCATATAACTAGAAAACCATTTAAGTGTAGGGCTATCAAATCCATAGTAAACTAGCTTTGCCATTAGTAATGTTGAGTTAATGGTGTCAAAGGCGCGTGAATAATCCAATAAAACCAGAATTGCACCCTCGCCAACATCCCTCCCTGCAAGTATATCGTCAAAAACATCCAAAAGAGCTGTGCTAGTACTTCTGGCTTTGCGAAATCCTGATTGCCTTTGAGGTAAAATATTGTTAGCATGTAAGTATTCAGTGAGCTGCATACATACAATTTTTTCTAAGACCTTAGATAAGATTGGTAATTTACTGATCGGACGTAGATCTTTTAACTCGGATGGATTATTGGTTTTAGGAAGGGGTACCACGAGAGCTTATTTCCAAGAATCAGGAAAGATTCCGGTTTCAATTGATCTGTTTAAGATGGAAGTAATTACACCTAACGTTCGAGGAAGTGTCAATAAAATCATATTTAATGATATACCATCAACGCCTTGTGCATCTGTTTTTATATTTTTTATAATTCGAAAAACAGTTGCTTCATCTACAGGTTTTAAACTAAAAACTTTAGAGCCGAACCTATTAAACCAGTAAAAACATAATCGGTTCATGTCAATATCAATGTTATCAGGGAGGTTTAAGAAATGACTGTTAATCAGATGAGGGTTATTCAGATTATTCGGCAACTCTATATGTTTTTTATTGAAGTCAATTACATTTTTTTTAATGTTTTTCCAGAGTCTATGAGGATCTGTCAAATTATTATTTATGTTTTGTTGAAAATATGCCTTTTTTTCTGTAAACAAAGCTGCGTTAACCAAATGTTTCAACTCTTTGTAGTACTTTTTGTGACATTCTAGTTTTGTTTCACGGTATTTGGCATGTGCCTTGTCCCGGAGACCAATCATTTCCCTAACGGTATGCGTTATCCAAGGGTAGTTTTGCTTTTTTATAAAAGTTGTTTTCATAGGTGCGTGTGTATTAAAAAGAAGTAATATTTGAGTATTAAAAGCATATATCGAGTCATTAACATCATCATATAAAAGATTTTCCCAATGTATTGCATTTATATCCATATCAAAACGCTTTAAATCTATATCCTTTAAAGGTCTGTATGTTATATGCCTTGGACTGAATTTAGGTTTCTTAATATTTAGTTGAAAAGATACAAACGCATGGCTACTGAGAGTGGGAATATAGTCTACTTTAACATGAGTAATTTTGGCACTACTACACACTAAATCTAGTAATGTCTCTGAATGATCGGTGAAATGTGTGGCCTGTGAAATATGTTGTTTAAGATTTACACACTCAAGAAACTCAAGTAACATTTGAGTATTACCATCACTTGTTTTTAGTAGATCTATGTTGAAGTCACCTAACAAGACAATATGATCCACTTTATGTAAAGAACTAATTGTTTCAGCTAAAGCATCTAAGAAAGTTTCCACGTTTAACCACGGAGGGCGGTATGCTGTACCTATCACTAACTTGTATCCGTTCATACTGACACGAAGCCACATTTGTTCGATAGAGGGCGCAGCTGGATGTTGAATTAGTCTCGCATGAATTCCACTGCGGAGATAGTACCCAACCCCACCGCCACGGGTTCTCAGCCCAGCCGGGCGGGGTACGTGCCGCAGCCGGTATCCGGGCACTACGGGAGCACGCCCATCTTCACCCGGCCTTAACCACGTTTCGTTTATTGCCATGATATCTACAGAATGACGTTCCATTGCTATCAAAAATTCATCATGACGTGTTCCGAGTGAGCATGGATTGAGTAAGCCCATGGAAAAGTTTTTGGCAATTATAAACTGAATTACAAAGGTACTTGATAGCTGAATAAATTTACAACACGATAAAAAGCGTCTGAGACAAGTCACATGACGCTTACTTAATTTAAATAATGATATCACAAAATACAACTTACGATGAAAAACAGCCACAGCTTTTATTACTAAACTTGCATAATTATAAACAGTTATTCTTAGTGAAGCTGTGTGGAAAGTCACTTGGAGGGAGTTTGTCTGACATAACATGGAAGTGAAAAAAATTAACTTACCTTTAAAATTTGTAGTAAAATGAAAACGTTTAACAGCTATAAGTATTGAACAATAAATTATAATTTTAAACAGTATGATTTCTAGATATAATTTGTTAGGAAAGACACTTGATTGCATATTTGTTTGCTCATTATTACGCACAGTCCTTTTCAGCTGACTCGACTCTAAAAATATTTACCAGATCAGTTTCCGTGCGGATGCGGTGAGTTTTCGATAACTCGGTAAGCTTTGCGAGAACTTGGCCCTCCTTAGTCCAAACAAATTTCCAATTATGCCTAATACGAAGCTCTCGTGCTTTGGCAAATAGTACCCGGTTCAGTTTCGTCAGCCTTTCACTTATATAACATCTTCTAGTGTCACGCTGCGGGAGCCCTATATCCTCAGTAGTAAACCCACGTTTCACGCGCGCATTCCTCAAGAAGTCATCGCGGAGTGCGCGCCGCGACAAGCGCAGGACAATAGGACGTGGACGTGCATGCTGGCTGCCGCCGCCGCTACTCGGAGCCCCTCCAGCACCAACCGCCGCCGACGCCGAGGGTAACACACGTCGAGCTCCAACACGGGAGACGTTGACCACATCCCGCTCCTCAAGTTGAACACCTAGCTTTGCTGCAGCCGTCATGACTATGTGGTTTAGAGATTCATTATCGTGTTCTGGTATGCCTGAAAGCTCGATGTCGTTAATAAGTAATGCCTGTTCACGGTCATTAAGTTCAGCACGCAACTGTGCAACAGTATCCTGTAGCTGTGTTGAGATGGACTCTGGTCTTTCCTTCTTACAGGACAGCAACTCTTGACGTAGGTCTATATTATCATTTTCTATAGCCTGTAATCTTTTATTGACTGCGTCTATGTCGTTGGTAATCTGCAGTTGTTTCTGAGATAGCATGTTTATCGCAGTTGTAAACTCTGCCTTGAGATGGGTGACAGTTGAGGAGAGCTCATTTTTAAATTCCATTGTTATCGCCCGTCTTTGCGCTTCTAGTTTTGTATCCAATAACATACTGATATCCGTTAAACTAGCTGTAGTATTGCTGTGGCCGGCTTCATGCAGGGCACTATCGTCGAGGCCAATATCACAGGACATATTAGTATCATCCGATCGTTGCTGGTTATGACGGATAGGAGTGTCATCCGATCTGATACGCCGTAACGTGATATTACTACAACGGGGACAATGCCAGTCCCTCTGTAGTTCTAGAAGATGCCCCATATAGTAGGCCGTTGTTACATTTACACAGTTGTGATGATATTTCATTTTGCAACCAGCACATTTGAGTAGTTCGGTATTACCTACCGGTTGTTTACACGCTTCACAAGCCATCTTTGGTTATTGATCCCTCCCGCACTTGTTTCCTTTACCCTAAGGTTCAGAATCGAGCAGCGTGTGAACGCTGGAACCGGTCGCTCGAGGTTGATAACTCCGATAACGGTTAATCACTATAACTTAGTCGTTTAATTGAGATTGCATTAGAATTGTAACACTTATATTTATTTTAAAAGGTTTGTCACACACTGTTCATCACTTTAAACAAATTTTTGTTGAGATTAGATAACTATTTACACGCTTTATGATTTTTAAGACGGGAGCCGTTTAAATACGCGCTTCACTCGCTCACCGCGAACGCGAAAAAAAAAAAAAAAAAAAAAAAAAAAAATGCATACATTTCCCCTCACTTCCTGTACAGGTGTGTAACAGTACCAGAATTGCATATAAATAAATAAAGATAACCCATTTATATTTTTATTTGATGAAGCAATCACAAAATACATCGAATACACAACAATACATCAGTACATCAACTACTACGGCTAAAGATTAAATTGATTAAATATCACAAAAGCAGATGTTCTACGAAAGTCGATTCATTTTATGAATAACAACACTGTTTACATTAGGAACTCCGTCAGAAAAATCGATACAATACAATTATCGGAATTATCGTCCCATGGTGGCCCTGTCCATCATTCGTTGAGCTACAACACAGAACGGGATTTTCGGGATTTTCTGGCTAGGATCCCGTCGAGACTTTTGTTCCGGGCGTTGACGCAATCCGCGGCAAGCCTTCGGCGTGTATTTCTTAGGATATGCTGGTTTCAAAGGTTTGGTGACTACTGGCGCCGAGGTTGTGGTGACCGCTGGCCCCGAGGTGGTGGTGTCGGCTGGCCCCGAGGTTGTGGTGCGTGGTGGCGCGGAGATCAGGGTGACCGCTGGAACCAACGCTGAGGAGACCTCCGGCACGTAAGTTGCCTCGGGGTCCACTTCCCATGCTGTGTTAGGCCGGTGAGGCACCGGCGACCCGGCTAGGAGCGATGCAGTGACAACAAGTGCGAGGAACTCCATGATGTGACCCATTTTGAAGCTGGTAATCTGCAAATGAAAACAAGTAAAAAATTAATCTCACTGAAGAGAGGCAGTGGCACAGTGGTAGCGGACCCGGCTCCCACCGAGCGAGCCAGGGTTCGATTCCCGCCGGGACCAATGGATTTTTCTAAGTGTCCCAAAAGCTCTACTCTCTGTGGTTCGGAACCCACGTTAAAAATGTAGGTCCACAGTGGATATATGGTGGAAAAAACAAACAGTGGAAATAATAATAATGAAGGACCTAATAAAAATAGGACCATGTGAAAACCCGACGAGGGTATACATGTAAAACACCACTAACTAATTAATCTCACTAGTAAAAACAGTTCTCTTACTTCTTGTTAAAAGCAAAGTACCACTTGAAACAAATTGAAGGCAAGAATACTTACATTGATATAGTAGAGTGATGTTAACGCCGTGTGGCTGCCGAAAACAGTGCTGATTCAGCCAGTATACTGACTTATATACTGACCGAGGGATGACTGCGCTATAACGTGCGCAGAAAACTACACCACCGGGGTGCGCCTAACACATTATTCCTTCTGAGCTTGCCGATGTTGACGACCTAAGTTCTACCTAACGGGTATTGCTAAGTGGTGATATATATTCATGGGTTGCTGCGAGGAAACATAATATCCGTATTCTAGAAATATTGGTGTTAATGATCTCGATCTTAGTCAAGTTGTACCAAATTTTTCAGCTTGCAGCGATGAAACATGCTGAAAGTGAACATGTATAACGACAAACATGTATACAAACGTTCCCTGATCTAATAGACTACCGAGCTCACTGTACAAATAGTATATATTTAGTGATTTTCCGTCTGCCTTATAACATTTACATGCTAATGGGGCAATACCCATAACAGGCGCCAACGCAAGCACGTCGGACGTTAGCGTCGTTAGACCGCGGGGCGTTAGCTTAGTCGTTTTGGAACTCAGCAGGGAGTAATGTGGACCCTCATGTATTCAGATGTGTCTGCGTATGCTTGACGTGGGCAAGAATATGTGTAAGACGAGACCCAGGGCACCGTTGACAGCGGAGCTCTTTAGAAACCGTGTGGTAACATACCTCCCAAGTCATGTTATCATACAGTGCCACGGACGTGCAGCAACGTTTCATCGTACTCGCACCAGTGAGGGAATTATCAGGCTAGACGTGCTTTCTGAACGCTGCAACGAGCTCGGCGTCGGATTATGAGTGGAGATAAGGTTTGTCTACTCGATAATGGAGACACTTATATGCTAACGGGGCAATATCCATAAAAGACGCCGACGCAAGCACGTTGCACGTTGCAACGTAACGAAACAGACTATAGAGCTCACTGTCTATGTCCGTACCCAGGTGTGAACGCTTGTTCGGTTCGGGTAATGTATCAATCGAATGATATGCTCCCTCACGGGCTGTGACCACCGTCAACGAGCGCGCCATTGCCAGGATATACGTTGCCACGAAATCCCCAGTGTACTCCGTGGGGTTAAATAATAAACTCATGCCTGTGATGTACTAGCTTTTATCTTTTCCCTACCGAAACCCTGACATCCCACAGTCCTATTAGTTAGTTAGTTAGTTAGTTATTTGCTTGGGGCTGGCTCTGCTCTCCGCTCTCTGGCGGCTCGACTATACGGCCATGTTCTTTTGCGCACAGTCCTGTGACCGTACAACTGTGCTGTGCAGGCGCATCATTGTGCATGTCATCAGACCGAACATGATTTCTGATGCTTGACTGCATCTAGCTTGTGGTCGGATAATGAAAGGAAATGTTGCAACGATCTAGGAAGCGACGAAAAATACATACATTTCCCCTCACTTCCTGTACAGGTGTGTAACAGTAACAGTATTGCATACAAATAAATGAAGATAACCCATATTTTTATTTGATGAAGGAATGACAAAATACATCGAACACAAAATAATACACATCAGTACATCAACTACTTTGGCTACAGTTTAAATTGATCAAATATCACAAAAGCATATATGTTCTACGAAAGTCGAATACAATTATTGGAACTATATCGTCCCATAGTGGCCCCGTCCATCATTCGTTGATCTACAACATAGAACGGGGTGTTTTGGCTAGGATCTCGTCGAGACCTTTGCTCAGGACTTTGACGCAATACGCGGCAAGCTTTCGGCGTGTATTTCTTCGCAGATGCTGACGCCGAAGATATGGTGACTGCTGCCGCCGAGGCTGTGGCGCCGAGGTTGTGGTGTTGGCTGGCGCCAAGATTGTGGTCTCGGCTGGCCCCGAGGTTGTGGTAACTGCTGGCGCCAAGGTTGTGGTGTCGGCTGGCTCCGACGTTGTGGTAACTGCTGGCACCAAGGTTGTGGTGTCGGCTGGCTCCGACGTTGTGGTAACTGCTGGCGCCAAGGTTGTGGTGTCGGCTGGCGCCGAGGTTGTGGTGTCGACTGGCTCCGACGTTGTGGTAACTGCTGGCGCCAAGGTTGTGGTGTCGGCTGGCGCCGAGTTTGTGGTGTCGGCTGGCCCCGAGATTGTGGTGACTGGTGGCGCCTGGGTTGGAGCGACTACTGATTGCAAGGTTCCAGCGACTGCTGGAACTAATGCCGAGGAGACCTCTGGGGCGTAAGTTGCCTTGCGGTGCACTTTCCGTGTTATATTAGGCCGGCGAGGCAACGGCGACCCGGCTAGGAGAGCTGCGACGACTACAAGTGTGAGGAACTCCATGACGTGAACCATTTTCAAGCTGGTTATCTGTAAATGAAAACAAGTAAAAAAATTAATCTCACTAGTAAAACAGTTATCTTACTTCATGATAAAAACAAAGTAACACTTGAAACAAAATAAAGGCAAGACTACTTACATTGAAATAGTAGAGCGATGTTTACGCCGTGGCTGCCGAAAATTTTAGTGCTATTTCAGCCAGTGGCCGCTTTATATACCGACCGAGGGATATCACTGCGCTATAACGTGCGCTGAAAACTACAGTACCGGGGTGCGCATATCTCATTATTCTTTATGAGCTCTGCGACGTTGACGACGTTATTCTACCTAACGGGTATTGTTAAGTGGTGATATATATTCATGGGTTTCTGCAAGGAACCATAATATTCTTATTCTGATGGAAATATTGGCATATATGGTCTCGATCCTGGTCAAGTTGTACCAAACTTTTCAGCATGCAGCGATGAAACGTGCTGAGAGTGAACTTGGATGGCTGTGGAAGCTGGACAAACAGGAGCACGGTCTGCAAGAATGCACTACCGATTGCAGCCGCAAGATCCCGAGATGCCATGGATAATGACAGACGTCATTAATAGTAAAACGATTCTTGTCAGCTTGTTGGAAAGTCCATTACAAAAGACTCAAACAAACATGTGTTACATGCAGCTCGGGTGAAATTTCTCAATATTCTAAGCATATGCCCCATGCAGAATGCGGACGCTCGATCAATATCCAATATCATGAGCATCTGCATAAATGACGCCAGTGCGAAGTAGCTGGAATGCGTATACTTTCGCACAACATAAACATTCATATGCTTACTGGGCAATATCCATAAAACACGCCGGCGCCGGCGCAAGTACGTCGCACATTGTTTACCAACACAGCAGCAAACGATTTAACGGCCAATTTGAGCCCGTAATGGATTTAGAAGTGTTTAGTGACAGGAACAGCCGTCTAAGCCGAAGCCGAGTCAGGTCACTACCTGCTTATATAGCCAGAAGCAGCAGAGATACGTTTACTCTGATATTTTCCGTAGGTCTCTTATCACGGTATAACGACAAACATGCATACAAACATTCCGTGGTCTAACACAGACTACTGAGCTCACTGGCTACAATCATATACCAGGTGCGAACGCTTGTTCGGTCTGGTTTACCAAACCGAATGCTCTCTCGCAGACTGTGACCACCGTCAACGAGTGCGATGCGGCGTCAGGTAGTTCGATTCGGACACGTCTGATGTTCCGTACGTCGTGTTCTTACATTACATACTGTTAACACTACATATAGTATATATTTAGTGATTTTCCCTGTCAGCCTTATAACACTTATATGCTAATGGGGCAATATCCATAACAGGCGCCGACGCAAGCACGTCGGACCTAGGTTAGTCGTTTAAGAACTCAGCAGGGAGTAGTGTGGAGCCTCATGTATTCAGATGTGTCTGCGTATACTTGGCGTGGGCGAGAATATGCGTAAGATGAGACCCAGGGCACCGTTGGCAGAGCTCGTTAGTGGAGCTCTTTGGAAACCGTGAGGTAACATACCACCTGAATCATGTTATCGTGCAGTGCCACGGACGTGCAGCAACATTTCATCGTACTCGCACCAGTGAGGGAATTATCAGACTGGACGTGCCTTTTAAACGCTGCAACGAGCTCGGCGTCGGAATATGAGTGCAGATAAGGTTTGTCTACTCGATAATAGAAACACTTATATGCTAACGGGGCAATATCGATAAAAAGCGCCGACGCAAGCACGTCGCACGTTGTTTAGGAACTCAGCAGGATTTTTAGTACTTTTACAATATCTATTGAAGCAAGTTTAGTCAAAATACAGACACACACGCACGTACGCGCACGCGCACACACACACACATACACACACCCATATTGCATAACGAAACAGACTATAGAGCTCACTGTCTATGTTCGTACCAGGTGTGAACGCTTGGTCGGTTCGGTGACGCCTATATCTGCACATCGGTCCGATGCATCACGCTGCAACTTGTGCAACGGATGCTGCACTCCAATGGTCCAGCGTAACGGCTTGGGAGTTAACATCTTTGCATGATAGAACTGTGTCTCCTGAGTTCAAAAATACCACCCCCCGCTACCCCCGACGCTTATCTTTGAAGTTATAGGCCGTACGGTCTTGTGCAATTGACTGTACGAGTTCACATTTTTTTGTCGCGTCTTCGTTTTCATCAAGTTGCAATAAAATTAAAAATGGATAAAATTGAGTATCGCGCTGTGATTAAATTCCTCGGTAAAGAAGGGAATACGCCGACGCAGATCCGAGAGCGCATGTTTAAGGTGTTCGGAGATTCATGTCCTTCCGAAATTGTAATAAAGTTTTGGTCAAAGCAGTTTAAACAAGGCCGTGTGAGCTTAGAAGACGATCCCCGTAGTGGAAGGCCCATTTCTGCAGTTACCGCAGATAATGTGGAAAAGTGAAGAAACTGATCCTTGCCGATCGGCGAATTAAGCAGTGGGAAATAGCTAGAGATGTTGGCATTAGCAAGGAACGAGTTCATGAAATAATTCATGAACATTTGGGAATGTCCAAGGTGAGCGCGCGTTGGGTGCCTAAAATGTTGACCCCGTTTGATAAGCAAAGGCATGTGGAATGTTGTCAGTCATTTTTAGACTTGATAAAGGATAAAGAGTAAGAAACTATCTTGCGAATAGTGACCTGTGATGAAACTTGGATTCGTCAGTGGGATCCCGAAAGCAAACAAGAATCGATTCAATGGAAATTTATAGGGGAAAAACCACCAAGGAAGTTTAAGGTCCGGCTGTCAGCGGGCAAACTAATGGCAACCATTTTTTGGGATGTTGAGGGGATTCTTATGATAGATTACCTGCCAAAAAACACCACGATAAATGCTGAATACTATGCGAACTTACTTGACCAGCTACGCAAAAAAATAAAAGAAGACAGGAGGGGCAAACTTAGCAAAGGCGTTTTGATTTTGCATGATAATGCACCCGCGCACACGGCCTTTAAGGCGCGGTCATCTCTGACAAAAAACGGCTTTACAGAGATCAACCACCCACCCTATAGTCCAGACCTGGCTCCCACTGACTACTTCTTATTTAAAAATTCAAAGAAAAATTTGAGAGGGCGCAGATTTTCAACAGACGAAGAGATGAAGGACGCTGTGAATGACTATTTTGACGATCAAAATAATAATTATTATTTTAATGGTATGCTGTCACTTATTGACAAATGTCGTAAGTGCATTTCAGTTGCAGGGGACTATATTGAAAAATAAATAAAAAATATTAATCCATGTATTTTCTTTCATAGTCAGGTAGATTACTTTTCAGCCACCCCTCGTATTAACATTTAGATTTCATTGTTTGACAAAAGGTATCAATCTCAGCATTTGCCGCTGGATTAAAAATATCCGAACAGCGCTCATTTTCGGAATGCTCCATGGTTGATATAATACTATATAACCATAACTGAACGAGCGAGAGAAGCGAGCGAGTTCCCTGAGTCTACTTGAACAATCCGGCATTTGTATGTACGTATGTATGAGTGTTTGTTCGACGATAACCCGAGTATCGTTGATCGGAATGTCATGAAATTTGGCAGGCGAGTAAATAAAACAAATGGAATTTTTAAGTTCAAACATGAGCCAAATCCGCCAAGCGCGAATCGGGCGAGCGCAAATTCACGGTTCGGGGCGAACTACTAGTTAAAAATAATTAACCGAGATTTAACAAAATTTAATTTTTTGTTGTAGATCTAGAGACATTTTCAATGCCCTTTGATGGTTATGGGAAGCGTGGAATCTGTGCATTTTTTTTCTCTTTGATGGACTCGTTGTCTCTAGTAATTTTTTTTGGCGTGGTAATTTTATAGGAAATTGGCCACCTTGTATGGTTATAAGCAAGAAGCTTCCATAACCCTAAACACTAACTTCATATTACCAAGGCCACGCCAAAATATTTGACCTTAAAATTATTTATCCGTCATGTCATGATAATAATAATAGAGATGAGTAATACAGAATTCTTTACCCTTCATGAGAAATATAGAAAGAGTCGCCTCCAAAGAGAATAAAGTTTCATGAGTAAAAGAGAATGAGTCGCCTCCAAAGAGAGTAAAGTTTCATAAGTAAAAGAGAAAGAGTCGCCTCCAAAGAGAATAAAGCTTCATGAATAAAAGGGAAAGGGTCGCCTCCAAAGAGAATAAAAAAGTTTCATAAGTAAAAGGCTCCTCACTGATTCTTTGTCATGTACTATGTCAGGTTGACTTGCAGGTAACGCAGAATTCATTGCGTAGGCAAAACTTGGATATTTCCGTAACATGATCGCTATAAGTTGATTGTGTATTCAGTGC
Source organism: Ypsolopha scabrella (assembly GCA_910592155.1). Classification (NCBI taxonomy): domain Eukaryota; kingdom Metazoa; phylum Arthropoda; class Insecta; order Lepidoptera; family Ypsolophidae; genus Ypsolopha; species Ypsolopha scabrella. The sequence continues at coordinate 4,964,322 of OU342978.1, forward strand.
TTGTGCTCTTTGGATTTGATCAAAGAATATAGTATCTTTAGTAAACAAAAAACTTAAAATAATAGTGGAATAATGTTGGTGCAATTCAACATTAGAATAATGTTGCTATGATATCTATGGTTTCTCTCTTAGTATGTGCGATTCTAAACACCCATTGTTTACGCTCAAGAACGGGAATTGCCTTGTGCGGTTGAAACAGAGCACAAGTCAATCACTGTGTTAGGCCCAATTTCACCATTCACTTTGAAAACCGAGTTCAATTGAGCTAAGTTTTGCTTAAACTGAGTTCAAATGTAGATCTCGGTCTCGGTTTAGTGAAATAGATTTCACCAGCTATATTTTGATCCCGTTTACTTAAACTAAGTTTTCGTCGCATTCACAGCAGCAGGCCTTTTATGTAATATTATATCGGTTGCCAATTGGTTACCAAACACTAAAAACATAGATAGAAACTGAACTTTCAACATTTCCTCCAGTCTGTATTGAACTGTTCATGAACTGCGACGTCACTTAAATAAAGTACGAATGTATTCTTAGATAATCGGAATTCGATAGTATATCTGTATTTTCGATGTTTGGCAACCGACTCAAAGATACATAATCTAGGAGCAGGTTGCCGGTTGTTTGATGGCTCCAGTCGCAGATTCGAGGCGGCCACCGAAGGCAGGCGAACGAGCTAGTACTGATAACATTGTTATGGTATTTATTTATTTATTCATAGGAAACTTGATTTAATTTTCAATCGATTCCAATACAGCGAGAACTGTTGGTTTCATGAGACAAAATCTTGTTACAAACTCTTTGTCATCAAGGGTGTCGAAGTGTTCTTCTCTCCGTATCCATCCCGGACGAAGAACAACAAATTCGTTCTGATTGTCACTATCTTCAAATCTGCAAAATTATAAAGTCAAATAGTTTAGAGAGTTAAACTCAGTTTATAAGCTGGAGAGGTATTTTGCGAAAATCGCCACTTTTCGGAATTGTTAACCTGCTTAGAAGACACCACAAACTCGATAAATTAGTATATAAACTTTGGAACATTTTTCTAGTTTTTTTTAAATACAGAACCGCGACTCCGGGAATAATGATTAAAATGAGGTCTTCATTGATGCTGTCATGTTTGGCTTTAGTCATAATCTGTTTTAAGTCATGTTTTGGTTTTGTTATATTCTGGTTTGGTCATATTTATTCCCCTTTAGCCATATTCAGTTTTACTCATCTTCGGTTTTAGTCAAGTTCTTGTTTGGTCATGATTATTTTTCATATACTTTGACAAATAGGAATGACATACAGTCCTTAGCGATAGTTCATTAGAATGGATTTAAAAAATATCTTATTTTGCTAGTTTGAAATTTTTGTAGCTGTTTTTGTTCATTTTACATTCTTGCTTTTTTTTCGGGAATTTGTCCCTCTCGCATTTCGGCTCCTTGAATATAGCAGTGACTTTTGTGTGTAATTACTAAATGTCCTATATCGGGCGTTCAGATTTAAAACTCCATTCGGCTTTAAGGCCTTACCCCTGGTGCACGATAATCTTACTGAGCGATTTTGAACTTTAGTATGTTGTCAGAAAGTCTACATTAGATCGCTCTTTTCGCACTCTGCCGGCACGCAAAGTCAGTGAATATTCGAGGTTATTCTGTATTTTACGAAAAAATTATTGATGTAGGAAATTTTTCACCTGACATCGGAAAATAAACTATGTTTTCTTGTTATAGCAGTAATTTCAGACATAAAACTCAAGCTGCTTAGACATAAAACGAAATAATAACTTAAAAAGGCATCATTTTCAAAAATAAAATCGATCGAGCTAAATGTGTCCAATTAGGTAACCGACTTGACAACGGAAAGACAAAGGTCTGAAAAAACACGTGTCCAAGTTTTACATTGATCAGATAAGTAGTTGACTCAGCATATTAAAACAAAAACAGTTGAAAGACCCAATACAAGCCCTTAACTGCGGTCGGTTTATGTTGGTGAAATGCTCTAAGCTCAGTATAGTGCGTAAGTGAAGTCTAGCGTAAACTGATAATATTTACAGTGGTGAAATCAGCCCTTACGCATTTAGCAAAATACGAAACACATCTATGACGCAAACGACAGCGTGATTAGGACAGCATATAAGACAGTAATTAGGCTGAGTAATTAATATGATATGAATACATAAATTAACCATTAAAATACAAGCTACAAATACCGGTTGTACATGAGGTATACTTGAATAAATTTACATAACTGATCATACTGAAAAACTTCCCCAACGAAATGTACATGTACACGCAAATAAATGATTTTCATATATTACTGCCGTCCATCCATTCATCCATCAGCCTCTTTCTTCCACTGCTGAACATAGGCTTTTCCAAGATTTCGCCACTCTTAACGGTCTCCTGAAAGAAATGCCCATACTCACACACCCTGGGCAGGCGGGTTGGAGAGCGCGGCGCCGAAACATCGGTTCAGCGGTGACGCCGCTGACGCCACCAGTTACTTACTGCCGTCCACTAAAAACTAAAATCTGTAGTTTACGTAGTGGACTAGGACTCCTAAAAAGCCTTAAAAATAAAATCACGGTTTAGCATTCCATGCACGCAGAAAGCTTGAAAAAAGCACCGAAGGTATTTAAAGATCTGCCAAGCGAACTGCTTAGGTACGAGCAAAAAATTAAAGCTCCCTGAATTATGAATCTAATTAAATTCCGCGCCCGGCTTTTAGTGTCCCACGGGAGTTCTTATTACATTGTGATAGGAATGAAAATGTCCTATTGCGAGGGACGGTTAATACGGTGTTATGTCTAGTTAGTTGGGAAATTCCTCTTCCACTGGTTTGTTCGAGGTTTAGGGGTCTGCCATCGCTTGAAAGGATAAGATGAGGTTTTTACTTAAAAACACGAAATTGGTGATAAGTCAACAAATTCCGTAAATATAGAAGCCGCCAGTTAATTGCAGCGATTCTGCAATCTAGACCACAAGGAAATTTGATTAATAAAGAAATTAGTTGTATTTTATTTCTGTTTATAAATTTTGTGTCTAAATGGCATAGACATGAAAAAGCAAGATTAAAACAGTTACGAAAGTCATTTCAACAAAAAGTTAAAAATACTCGCGACGATGACCGAAGCATGTACATAGATAAATTCAGGGAGCCAAGCGAAGCGAGGCGTAGCGAGGCGGACCCCCTAATTTTAACAGAAAATAATTGATCGTATGAGCGCGTGTTTACGTCATACTTCGGTTACTCGATAAAAAAGCAGTTATCGCCATAATACGACAAAATAGTCATTTATGTAAACGAACACAAAATATTTATTAGATAAATAGCTAAGGTTATGCAGCAAAAAAGTGATTTTTAGGGTTCCGTATTTAAAAAGAAAAAAACGGAACCTTTATAGGATCACTTTGTTGTCCGTCTATCTGTCCGTCCGTCGGTTTGTCCGTCCGTCCGTCCATCTGTCTGTCAAGACCTTTTATCTCGAGAACGCGTGGAGATATCGAGTTAAAATTAAAACCATATATACTCAGTTTTATAGTCCCTTGAAGCTGTGAAAAAATCAAATTTCTAAGTTAACGTAAAATATACCACAAAAACGTATATTTCGACACTCTCAAGGGAATCAAAATTTATAGGGTATTTTCCGTTGACCTAGAACTATGAAATTTGGCAAGTAATGCCGTCTTATACTACGAGTCTAAGGAAAATCTGAAATACGTATATTAATGTAAATGCATACTTTTGTAATTAAATCATTAAAAAATATAGTCTTCAACGGAACCCTCGGTGGGCGAGTCCGACTAACACTTGTCCGGTTTTTTTTTGTAATAAAGAATACTCCTGTCAACAAAAAATTCAAAATAAGGGGTTAAAAAATTAATAGGTTGAACATATATTAATCGGAAGTAAAATCTAAAATACACTTTTGCATAACAACATGATTAAAGATAATAATTTTGGTGTATTTTAGTTTTTTATTTATTTACTAAAATACTTGGTAGGGAACTGGCTTCTTTGATGAGGCCATCGCTAGTTGATTAAATGTATATTAAGTGACATACGGGTAGCAAAAACACAGACGTGTAAATAATTATAAGTTTGTGAACAAACAAATACAATGGGAAACAAATATGGCACCTACTGGCTATAAATAGGATTTTTTATAGAAAAAATAACTAATTAGGTGCAAAATTATTAGTGCTAGTAATGTTGCAAATACACAATTAATGTCAGACTACGACTACACTAGCATTTGGGTCCTTTTTGCTACGGCGTAGCATGTGCTACGACCAATAGTTTCTTTGCTTCGTAGACTTACTACGTAGTATTCTGAGCGGATATACAGGCAACGTACTTGTTTCAAAATGATGAATAAGTAAAATCAAACTTCAAGTTCCAAAAATATTTTCTAAAAGCCACTCAAACAGATAACAAACTAAGCAGACATTGGTTTACACTTAAAACATAAACAAACAGGACTTTCAATAAGGAAACTTAAGTAAGTCACCTAATATTTATTCTTTCTGCGACGCAATTTTGAAGCACTTTGCAGCCCCATCCCACTCACTTAGAGCTGAGGGAAATTGTCTGAACAGTACAGGTACGAGTACATACTAGGGAATATTAGTTTTGAGTCAAAGGTGATGCGTTCAGTTTTTATGATACCTTGAAAGGACGATAGTTCTTTGAATTTCTTCTTCTGAGAAATTATTTATGCTTATAATAAAGTAGTAAAAAGGCCGTGTTTGTACATTGAATATTTTCGAGAAATTTTAAATAAAATGGGTTATTAGTATTGACTGAGGCCAAAACCACAATTTTTAGAATTTTTGTGTCTGTCTGTTTGCATACATGTTCAGTTTTAACTCGAGAACCAACCAACAATTTAACGCGTTTTAGATGCGATTTTTTATTATCATCCTAGTGACCTTGGTCAACACATGGCATTCAAATCCGTTGAGTGGTTCTCAAGTTAAAACGGAACATACAGACAGAGAGACAAAAAATCTCAAAAATTTTTGTTTTGGCCTCCATCCATCCATCAGCCTGTTTCGTCCACTGCTGGACATAGGCCTTTCCAAGATTTCGAAAGTCTTGGCAGTCCCCCTGGAAGAAATACCCATACTCACACAGGCTAGGCAGGCTTTCTTTTTTCACGATTTCAGGGTTGGCTACACAGTAAAAGTTGTTCATATGGTCGAGTACTATCAACAGTTTTCGTTAGCAAAATGACTTAAATTTTACGTTGTATATGCAGAGTTACATTCTAAAATATCAAATTTAAGGTTTTTCTGTTTACCCATACAATAGAATCCATTGAAAAAAAGCATTACTCGGGAATAAGAAATGATTTTTTATTGATTTTATTAGTGTTTCTTTCGGACTATTAAGGCTTTTCCGAAAAAACAGGTTAAGTCAAAGGGGATTCAAAATATTATGTTCGAAACATGAAGAACTACTTTATTTGAATATGTCATGAGAAAATGGAAGGCTGCCTTTAATTTTGAATGAAAAGAGAAACTATTTTCATCAAAAACTCGAAATTAACTTGTTTACGATCATAATCACAATACTTCTTGATTTTTATTATCGCTCGAAAATAAAAACGTTGGGTGACGACCCTAATCGCAATATTTCAAAGAGAATAAAATGGCAATCTTGCTATTTTATGATTTAAAAAAAAATCGTGTGTTCTATCGAAATTTAGAAGATTATTGCAAGCTAGAAAAAAAAACACTTATAGTGCAGGATATCAGTAAAAATACAATTGTACTTACACAATATAAAAACCTAAATTTTAAGAAATAAATAAAATTAAATATATTTCGGGTAACTTTCTTCCTAAGCAATATTTCGTTCAATTTTTGAGCTCTTGTCAAAGCTGAAACTACAAGAAACATCTAAGTAAAAATGTTAAATGAAAAATTCCATTGGAAATGCCCTATATTTAAATGTCTATGGTTTTGCTGAAGTTTTTGGCATGCAACAAAAAAAATCATTTTTCTCTCTAACTATTATGAATTGACACACCGGTATTTTTCTCGTGTATTAAGAATAATAATCTCTGTCGAACTAAGCAATAAAAAAAGAATGTCACTTTTTAAAGCAAAATGGAAGACTGTGCGTTATGATGTACAATTTTGTATGAGCTTGATGCCGACGCTTGCAGCGTAGAGCGAAATCGCTTGGAGCGTCGTTGCCCGTGGCCCTTGGGTTAAGCTATTCATCCATATTTGTGCCTGGCGATAGAGATTACCATCTATCACACTGAGACGTGATAACCGTCGATGAAAAGTAGGTATACAAATAAGCACTGCGACTGGTATTTCACAGTACACGTTCGAAATCTCTCTGACATCCCCTCTGTGATTGTGATTGTAATTTTGCCTTTTAAAAAGTATATATATTTTTCGTCCGATGGGAAATTCTTTAGAAAATACGTCTGATAGCATCATTTCCGTAATTGAGATGGATGACACACAAAACAAATTACGTTGTAATAAACCATGATTTAGTTTGTTCTAACGTAGATCTGCTCTGTAGTCCAAAAGCTACAGCGTAGCTCGAGCCGTAGAAGGCTACTGCGTAGCATGAAAGTATATTAGCTTCAGTTACCAATTGAACTCGTAGTATCGATGAAGAATGAAGAATAAATACAACCAGAGTGTCAATTTATAAAACATGTGTTTACTTTAATCATAATAACAATTCGTGTATGTATTAATTAAAAAGGCTAAATTTTCAAAATTTTTATGCAGGCATTTCAACCGTTTAGACAATATATGAAATATTCTACTCAGTCTCACTACCGTTTGCCGTATTTGACATCAAAGCGGGATGTTTATATCTAATGGCACCACCCCCCACTTAAGTTACGTGCTTAGGACATTGACCGTGTCTAACTTAATTAAAGAAAAATATACATTAAAATGAATTGAATTTTTTAGCGCTCCGGATAGAAGGAAAATAAGCCTAAAATCCTATTATAGAAAAAAAATATTATAAAGAATGCTGGTAGCGACAAGTAGATTATAACTTCAAGGAGGTTGCTCATTAGTATACTGAAGCTAAAACTACAATTTTCATCAGAATTTTATCTGTCTGTCTTTATCTATGTTCCGTTTTAACTCGAGAATCACTCAGCCGACTTATAGGTATATGCGGTTTTTTTATTATCATCCTGGGGACCCTTGTCAACATATAGGCAGTTTACAAAATAACGCCCAAGTCGAAAACGGATCAAAGATGGCATAAACGCGGGTGGAGACGCGGGCAAAGGCTAGTACTAATAATTAAGTAGAAATAAAAGTGTTTGTACATTGAAATATGTTTTCAACATTTTAAATAAATGTGTTGTCATATCTGTATTATACTGAAGCCAAAACTAAAATTATAATTACAATTTTATCTGTCTGTATGTATTTATGTATGTTTCGTTTTAACTCTAGAAGCACTTGACGGATTTGGATGCGGTTTTCTTCATAATCTTCGTAGTGACTCTGGTCAAGACATAGGCTGTAAAGCGTGGTCCCAGCCGAAAATGGGACAGAGAATGAACAAATGCGGGCAGAGTCACGGGCGAAAGGCTAGTGCAGAATAAAATACAAGTTCCTGGGCGAGCGAGCTTCGCTCGATCAGAATACTTGGCGAGAAATACCGGCGAGAAATACCGGCGAAACAATAAAGGGAAAAAACGTACAGATCTTTGGGGACACAAGCAGGAAACAAAAAAACTTTTATTCTAGCGTGGTTTGAACCTAGGACCTCTTGCGCGCTAGGCAGACGTTCTAGCAACTGAGTTGTTAACGAGCTTAAAAATGTATGTAATTTGGCGACTTGTTCATGAAAATTCACAGCATGACTGTTTACAGAGATGAGGTGGGCTATAAATGTACATTTTTCGCACCGAAAACCCTGTAAGTTTGATCGAAATCCTTAGAGCCGTTTTCTAGATCCCGATTCCAAACAAAATGTGTACGAGCATGAGCGTAGAAATGTTTTGTCTATGTGTACGCGTATATCTCCAAATAGGCACTTAAAGCTCATTTAAAATATTGCAACAAGTGTAATCGACCCTAATAATGTTATGAAGTAAGCTGCGTGAGTTATACGGGTGTAAATAGACTGCTACCATTATATGAAACCTCATATTCTACCGACCCTACTGAACCACTTTTCCTGAGAATCATAACCGCGGACAGTCTTAATTTAGGAAAAAAATTAGTTGTAAGCAAAAATGCGTGAACCCTAACGCACTGACATAGAGAGAGCGTCGTCCTTGTAACAGCTTCAGGTTCCACGGACGAGGCTCTCTCTAAAGTCACCGGAATGTCGATGTCGGTGCGTTAACCTTAAGTCACCCGACTTCAACGCTTGCCTTCGTCCGGATTACCGCGATCACCATTGCTTTATGGCGATCACTGAACTAGTAGTGGTCCGGATTAGCGAGGCCCTACTGTATTACCATTTAACTTCATAGATTTATTTTTGCCATTACACGCCCTTAATCAATATTTAAAATGGCAATAATAATAAAATTTGAGAAAAAGCCCTATTTTTCAAAATAAATAATACTTTGTAAGAGCTTATTCTGTCCATACATTTCACACGAAGTTTTTTTCTATGAAAAAACTGGTGTGATTCTTTTCTACGCTTGGTTTCATGATTTTTTAAATCTTACTATTCAATATTGGGAAGAATTATTATTTAAAAGTAATCCAGAAAACTGATTGTTCTAAACGTGGAAACCCAAAGTGGTAAAAAATAGCACACGATTTTTCAAATCTCAATCTGTCTAAGACAATTACACACACACAAATTACTACTAGAACAGAAAAAAAAATATCATACATTAAAATAGTGTGTTTTTATTGGGCTGTGTATTGAATACATTGCTAAGTGTTTAAAAAAAAAAAAACACATTTCCCAAGAGTTTAATTAATTCGAAAGATTAACAAACATACACACACACACACACACACACACACACACACACAACACAAACTTTCGCATTTATAATATTAGTGTGAAGTGTGATAATTAGTGTGATTCGGCAAATAAATCCATCCTATACTTACCCGTTTTGCTCGCTCACTCTCACGTAATCTCCGGTTTATATAGAACCTTTTAATCTGGTAATTAAACAAATAGGTTTCTTATAACCAGGCATTTTTTTTTTATTCGTTTTAAAAAGGATGTTCAAGATGACGTAAAAAATTTGGTTATGAAACAGTACATATTATTCCCGAACTACAAAAAATAAGGTTTTTAAAAAAATCATGCTATATAGGTAGAAGACCCTTTTAAAGATGATGACAAAGCACAAAAGTGAAAAGAAAAACATGCTGCAATAAAAAAAATGGAATGTAAATGCCATTATTTCAGTTCAAACCAATCCATTGTCTAATTTTTTACAAATGTACACCGGCTGATCGGTATAGCATGTGGTTTAACTTTCCAAATACGTCATTCATACATACGCTGTATAACAGAAATTACTCGAACAAACGATTGTTTTACAAAAAAAACTCACAAAAAGGCTTTAGAACAGTTCCAAAACTTCTATCTACGCTTTACAAGACTCTGGCCGCCAGTAAAATAAACTTTATTGCTTTAACATAGAACATAAAATGGTATAACGATTCAAGTTGGACGTGTGTAGGCCTCCAGGGATCAGTTTTATGCTTTTACTTTCTTATGAAATAGGCTTTACGTAATAACTGAACTTGAGGACTTAAAAAGCGAGTAACTTTTCTCAATGGCTGTGTTAAAATATACTTATTATCGTTTTATTTTTCGTTGAAGTACTTTTAAATAAGTGTGTAAATTTATTATGTAAGTAAATAGCTTAAACTGTCATCCGGGTTCAGCAAATCAAAAAAAAAAACGGAGCCCTTATATATACGATCATGTGTTGTCCGTCCGTCTGTCAGAACCCTTTTTCTAGGCCTCTGTTAGATAAATCAAGTTGAAACTACTACCTACTACAGAAGTCCAAGGCCATCTAGCGTTTTAAAAAAAATCAGGCTTCTAACTTAACGCGGACAAAAATTATTGCTGTTTATGTAATCAATTTCATATGAATTGGCATTCAAATTCTGTTCACAATTAAGTCTTAGCACGTCTATGAAAAAAACTGAAAATTATTGATACTTAGTTGTACAATAAGAAATCACGGACCAACTTAGTTAGATCTTTGGATATATGGAGTTCGTAATTGTCAAGATAGTTTGTGTATTAAACGACTTCTACGGAACCCCCAGGGCACGAGTCGTAATCGAACTTGACCAGTTATTTTTAGGGTTCCGTAGCTCAAGAGGAAAAAACGGAGTCCTAGGATCACTTTGTTGTCCGTCTGTCTGTCCGCCCGTCTGTCTGTCAAGACCCTTTATCTCGGAAACGCGTAAGGATATCGAGTTGAAATTAAAACTATATACTCAAGTCTACAGTCCCTTGAAGATATGAAAAAAATTAAACTTCTAAATTAACCTAAAACAAAGATACGACCGTTTATGCCGCAAAAAACGTACATTTCGACACTTTCAAGGGAATCTAAATTTATAGGGTATTTTCCGTTGACCTAAACTATGAAATTCATCAAGTAATACCGTTGTAATATACTTCAAGTACCTGTACTAAATGTATGTTCCACGATTTTAAGTAGTTAAGGAGATATGATTATTTTAAATAATTTTTATCATAGTTTTCACCTGACATTAGTTTTGTTTTTTTTTCTTTCTATTTAATATTTGTGAAATGTAATGTAATATTTTCAAACACTAACTTCGTTCTTGCCCAGGGGTCTTCACACCTTAAAATACGGCCCTGTTTGCAATAGCTGTGAAAGTCTAGCCTTAAGCGGGGGTTACCCCATTTCGTCTCTTTTAAAATTATATTTAAACCAATAAATACCGATGATAAAATTTTCTATTAAATTTATGTCATATTTCACTCCTTGATCTTCATATTTTGGTCATTCGATACACGATTACTTACATTTTGCTTGATCCAATTAAATCACAAAGATAGGTCTAAACTATGATCTAAATATCATTTCATTTGAGCTATATTAAGTTTTGGACAATATACGATATACTCAAATAAATATCGTGCAAAATGTGATATAAAACGGCCGTCATATTAAAAACCCACCCCTCTAATTCCATAATAATAAATAAAAACACCTCAAAACCGCGAGTTTTCTGAGCGGCCCGCTTCCGCTGAGCAGGATGAACATGTAAAAAATGAATGCGTTGGAGCAGAACAGATTTCTCTGGATAACCTCGCCTCAAAGAGAACCCGTACCGGTGTACGCCGTACAACTTATTATTGTAATATTTCTAAATTCCGCTGACCCTTGGTTAGCTTTCCGTCGACCCTATTTATGTAATATCACACTAACATACGGCCTCCGTAACCAGCAACAAGCAGAAGTTATTGTTATAAAACAAAGTAAATGTTTGCAGAGTAAAGTTTCCTCAACAAAAAGGCCGGAGTGTAATTTTTTTTGCTCCACCGGGAATCTCCTTTGTAGAATAGTTTATTGCTATAGCTTTCTTGGAAGATTTCTCGGCAATCTTTCTGTGTTACATTATTAAATACGGTGTGTATTTGACTAAGGTGGAGTATAAAATCGCATGTTATATTCCGTAGTTACTAACATACCCACATATTCTCATAACTGTCTCCCAGAGGGGTAGAAAGACTACAGATTTTCATCTGCTACGATCCTGACACATCTCTTTCGCCCCTTCTACATCCATCAATCTAGTCAAACAATCTCTTCTATTTTGGGTATATTTGGTATTGCCCTTCCTCAGTATGTCGCCAATAACTCAGAATGCGTCCTTCTATTCTGAGACGGTCGTATTCTGAGGAATACGTCCTTCTAGGGTGGCTTTGCCTTCCATTTGCGCACAACATTTTTTTTGTCACTCTACTTTCATTCAGCCTGTTTCAATTCTTTTCTATTTTTTATTATATTTTATTTTATTTACGAACAAAAATCCACAGCAAATACATTAAATATAAACTAATAATAACATCAGCTAACAAGGCCAATAAAGGATTTCACTATGCTAGACTATAAATACATATTATTGACTGGGAACATGATAATTAATTTATAAATTTAAACAATTCAATTTATAGACAATAAAGACGCAAGACTCTGGAATTTTTTGCGAGAATATGTGGGTAGATCGATAAGTGTGTAGGTGTACGTGTGAGGGTGTGTGGGTGAGTTAAACTCAGTAAAGATGTAAATAAAGGTGGGTTTACATGGAAAATTGTATGACAAGTTTTATACAAAGTATTATTAAGTGGTATTTTACAGCTTATTAACGGTGTTCAATGTATACAATTATAAATAGTGAATACGAGTAATGGGTAAGGTATGTTATGTTTTGTATGTCTGTCTAGTGCAATTAATGAAAGTTGGTTAATGTTGATCCAGCAGCCGCTGAAAAATGTTGCGTTTGAACACAGATTTACTTATACAAAATGGATCCAAATCTGCAAAGCGCTCGTTGTATGTTGTAGGAAGCCGACGGTAAACACAGTTTGATTCGTATTTAGTACGTGAGAGGCGGGTAGTAAATAGCTTAGTGTGTCGAGTACGGGTAGATGGAGCTGATAGTCGGAGCACCTCCGTTACTAATGCTGGGCAGTCGAGTGCACCTGAGCAGATATCATGGAGTAATGACATATCTGACATGATGCGTCTGTCTCGCAATGGCAACAAACTGTGTTGGCTACAGGACTCCTCATAATCCTTACATATAGTCCTTGAGCGATAGTTCAGGTGTTTCAAAAACTTACGTTGAATACGTTTGATACATAGGTAACACTAAAAGTTTCCGGAACTGGCCACTTACATAAACAATATTTAAAAATTTATTGCAACATTTGAAAATAGAACTCTTTGACTGTAGAATGCAGTTCGTTTCATCTGACTGTCTTTTGTTTTTACCTTGTGGCGCCATTTAAAAAATTGTGTGTCTGCATCAACATGGATTTAACTCGGGAAAATTTTCGTAGTATGATTTTCTACGATTTTAAGTGTAATTTGACAGCTCAACAGAGCATTGCTCGGCTTGAAACAGCTTTTGGCAATGAAGCACCATGCAAGACGACTGTTTATAGCTGGTTTGCAGAATTCAAGCGTGGTCGTATCAATCTCAGTGACAAATCTCGCGATGGTCGGCCGTCCACCGCTGTGACCAACAAAAACATCGATGCTGTGCGCCGTATGATTGAAACAGACAGGCATGTGACCTACCATGAAATTCGCGCATCCTTAAAAATAGGCATGAGTCAAATACAATCAATCCTACACAAACATTTGGGTGTGAGAAAGCTGTGCTCGCGGTGGATCCCACACAACTTGACCGAGGCTCAAAAAACGGACCGCGTCACTTGGTGCAGTGCCATGCTTACCAGATTCAACGAAGGTGCGTCAAATTTGGTGTGGGACATAGTAACAGGTGACGAAACATGGATTTATTGCTACGATCCCAAAACAAAGCAGCAATCGAGCGTATGGGTCTTTCAAGATGAGCCGAAACCAACCAAAGTGGCGCGCGTGAAAAGTGCATCTAAGCGGATGATTGCTTCTTTTTTTAATAAAACTGGACACGTGGCTACTGTTGCTTTAGAGAATCGTCGTACCGTGAATAGTGACTGGTACACGACCATTTGTTTGCCGGAAGTTATTGACGAACTCCGTAAAAATAACCGTAAACGCCGTATCATCCTGCACCACGACAATGCTAGTTCTCACACGGCCAGACAGACAAACGACTTTTTGAAGACGAAAAATGTAGAACTCATGAGTCATCCTGTACTGTATAGTCCCGACCTGGCACCTTGTGACTTTTTTACGCGGTCAACGATTTTCATCACCAGAAGAGGCTGTCGAGGAGTATGAAAAACACGTTTCAGAGGTCACCACAGGGGAGTGGCACAAAAGTTTTCAAAACTGGTTTGATCGAATGAAAAAGTGCATAGACGCCAAGCGAGATTATTTTGAAAAACAATAAATTAATTTTGTACCTTTAATAGTATTTTTTCATATTCATTCCGGAAACTTATAGTGCGTCCCACGTATCAGTATCGTATTTAGCATATTGTGGATTCCAGACAGGACTGCAGTATTCTAGTACGCTGCGGACATAGGCATAGTAAAGAATAATTATTTTGTATGCATACTGTGTCTGAAAAAGGCTTACTAACGCGGATGATAAATCCGAGATTCCTTAGTGCCTTGTGGGCAATAGACTCAATCTGCGTCGAAAAAGTCAATTTAGAATCTAAAATGACACCCAAGTCCTTGACATTGTTAACTTTGTTTAATTTTTTACCATTTTCTATTCCCTTCATTACATATTCTTTCAGGCCGTAACGATCCCGTGTGTCAATATTTTTCACTCACTCATTCAATGTAAAACCACGGAACGGAAATGAAGTAGTTACTAGTTAGTTATCTATAAAAGATAAGCTGGTCCATCACTCATCTATCAACGCTTAGACCTAATGGCTAGATCCAGGAAAATGAAATTTATGTAGACTTCAGGTTCCGCCAAGAATGGATATTAGGAAACAATGGCGTGCATTGAAGTTTTTGCTGGAAATGCAAGAGAAGGTCAAGTATGACAAAAAAAATGAAAAAATTGATATGTCACTTTGATTTTTTTTTATATACAAATATAAATAAAAAACACTTTATTCCACCAAAAAACGAAGATAACTTTAAAAAACACACCCCGAGGATGCCTCGACCAGAGGCGAAACACCTGTCGATAAGTTTTCTTGCTTGTTATTTAAGATTTCTTTGCTTGTATTGCTTGCTTGTTGCATGTTTTTATGCGGGCGGGCAGGCGGTGCACGAGTCTGCATTTTGAATAGCATGACAAGAATTGTTTGGCGGAATATTGCAAATTATATTCATATATCCTTTACTTAGTGATGGACTTCCGCAAGGTAACGCCTATTTCAATTAATCAACTTTAAAAATACTTGAATAAACACTAAGTTATCTAAGAATGAAGATAAGAACATATTTGTACACTGAGAAAACTGTTCATCATAAAATAAAGTGAATTCACCTGAAATTATGATGATTCACGTAAAGTAGGGAGCTTACGGACATCACAATAAAATACGATGAAACTACTAGCCCGGGAGGTACCGTTGCAAATAAAAAAGCCATAGTAAGCCGACTGATATTGACATCGATCGAAGACTAATATGTGAATCGACCGTCAGCTGCTCAAGTAGAGGTGGGTATGGGTGTGAGAGGTTGTATAGTACGCCGGCTGAAACTTTTCTCACAGATATTTGAAAACATACTGAGCTGAAAAAAATCATCAGCTGACGCACGAAAGGTTGAGAAAGTGGTAAAAAAAAAACTAACGAATCTACAATGCAGCTTGACGATATGATATCAACTATCTATGGGAAAAGTTTCAGCCGGCGTACTATTACTTTTCAGCTCAGTATAATGTCAACTATCTGTGAGAATAGTTTCAGCCGGCGTACTATTACTTTTTTTTACCACTTTTGCGGCCTCTCTCATCCACACCCACCGCGGGTGCGTCAGCTGACGCTTGGTTCTGTTATTAGCCATTTCAGATCTATTGAAAAAGATGGAAATCATTCGGCGTAAAATCACTTCCTAAAATACAAACAAGTTCATGCGAGCAGCTGACGCATCTTCCCCCTACATTATGTAGCTGACGATGTTTTTTAGCTTATTATGGCGTCAGCTATCTGTGAGAAAAGTTTCGGTCGGCGTACTATTACTTTTTTTAACACTTCCTCTGCCTCCCACAACCACACCCACCGCGGGTGCGTCAGCTGACGCTTGGTTCTGTTATTAGCCATTCCAGATCTATTGAAAAAGATGGAAATCAACCGGCGTAAAATCACTACCTAAAATTCAACGCTACCGCCCGGGCTATACTATTGCTGCTGATGCACCGTCACTAATAGTAGACTATAGTGACTTTAGTAGGATGCAGACAGAATTATGCGCTCCTTCACAGCTTTTATAGTGACAGTAAGCATACCGTAGTGTGACGGACCTCCTTTATGAGGGAGGCATGATATAATACCAGAATGATAATCTTATTTTCTGTGACCAATTTTTACGGTGATCAATCATCATAATATTGCGTTACTTACCATAAAAACTCGATTATTTTCTCAAACGTTTTAATTACAGTATAATATTTTCCAATGATCACCTAATTTAAAAACAAATCACCGTATTTTAAACTTATGTAATGCAATTTTATAATGAAGCCAAAAAGACATTTTTTCTCAGTGTATGATACCAAAAGGACATTTTTTCTCAGTGTAGGCACTGCCTAACCTAGAGGCCTAGAGTACAAGATTTCATAAAAAAAACGAAAATTGTTTTTTTTTTGTAATGTTGTTTTTATCGTCAAACTTGACCTTCTCATTGCCTTTCCAGCAAAAAGTTCAATGAAGGCCACTGCTAGGAAATTCCTACAAGATTGAGAGAATCCACGCAATTAACGCTGCCAGACTCCCGCTGGTTACTTTGCAATAAGTTTACTATTTGAGTTACAGATACTCTCTTGCTTGTTATTTGAAAATACAAATGGATGCTTTTAAATTCTTATGTCGTCTGGAAATTTCACAATATCCGATTTAAATTTTTCACTGTCTCTCCGTTTGTTTTGGATAAATGTAAATTTACGCCAGTAACATGATTCCACGCGGTAAAATATTGCACCAAAGGGATTTGGTAGTTAGTTTCTTAGATAAAAAAGTATACACTTAATAAATATCCTTAACTTCTTTCCAATTATATCACTGATATTATGTAGGTACATCGAGTTGGCATCATAAATGTTAAAATCAGTTTCAATCATTTTAAAATCTTTCTATTTAAGGCACAAGCCAAGCTTCCTATGGAATGTTTTTAATATGATATCGTGACAACTTATCCTCACATAATATCACTGATTTTCTTACACACACCCATACATGTTTGTCATAAATAGGAAGATAGGAATTATCAAACTATAACAATGCCGAGTCGTAAAACGAATGAAAAAACAAAATATTTTCTCAATAATAGCCACTCTAGGAGAGCCGCCGCGTTTTTGACAAAAAAAAAACAATTTGTCATTTAGTCTGTCCGTCAGCTAGTCGGACAATGACCGTCGACATTGTTAATTATGTTAGAACAAACAAAGGTTGTAGTTTTTTTGTTCAGTTTGTCCAGGATATACGAAAATGTGAACATACTGAAATAATTTGAAAAAATAAACGAGTTCAAATTTTTGTTGTTTATTTTTGTTTTTGGTAAGTAAAAGGAAAAATATTCTTTATCGTGAATAACTAAACAGTGGCCAGCTTGTCACTTACAGCTAACCATTGGAGCATAAGGAGTTATGTTTAGTGGTGTGAGATCGTAATTTTCGTAAGAGTTTCAGGTAAAACTAAACTAAAGCAATTAAGAGGATATGTCACGCATGGAAAGGTCACTGTTACTCCATGCGTAACAACCCGCAGTGCGAGAGGGACGGATTCCGGAAAAAAAAGCAAAATGTCGGTTTTAAATTAATATAAAAATAACTAAAATAGTTATCAAAATTTAAATCTGACAAAATTTAGATATTGTTAAAATCTGTCTAACAAAATGTCGTTGAGGTGATATCCTTTTTGACAAACTATGAAAAAAAGTTTCGAAAAAGACCACATTTCAATAATTATGTCTATTGAGCGAAAGTTCTGCAATCGCTTTTCTGAACTGAAGAAAACTAAAAAAGGTACCTATTTATTATATATTTATATACTAATTTATCCAATTAGTTGCTTCTTCTGAAAAGCAGATAAACAACTTCAAAAAGTGCCGATTTTAGCGAAATAGCCCCTTAATGCGCAAAATGTTTATTGCACGAGGGAAGAGATAAACATATCTGAAATAGTGCGCGGCCAGCCACGTAGTGCGGTGAATCAAGAAATGGTTGGATATTGCTGTATTTTAGTGAATAATCCTCTACTAATATTATAAATGCGAAAGTTTGTGCGTGTGTGTGTGTCTGTGTGTATGTGTGTGTGTGTGTTTGTATGTGTGTGTGTGTCTGTGTGTATGTGTGTGTGCGTGTATGTGTATGTTTGTTACTCTTTCACGCTGAAACGGCTGAACGGATTTGGATGAATTATTTGGATTATTATTACCCTAGCTTAACACATAGGCTACTTTTTATCCCGGAAAAATGCATGGTTCCTGTAGGATATATAATAGGATCATTGAAAAATCAGGTGTATAATTAGCGCGGTCCTTTTCGTTTGAGGTGAAATAAGACAAGGCTTTGATATTTCATACATCAGGTGTCTAATTAGCGCGGTACTTAATCGTTTGTGGTGAAATAAGACAAGGCTATGTTATCTCATCACATCACACTTCACACTAATATTATAAATGCGAAAGTTTGTGTGTGTATGTTTGTTACTCTTTCACGCTGAAACGGCTGGACGGATTTGGATGAAATTTAGAATAGATATAGCTTATACCCCAATTTAACACATAGGTTATTTTTATCCCGGAAAAAAGCATGTCGTTAAACCGAATAACACGCGGGTGGAGCCGCGGGTAAAAGTTAGTTTTTAATATTAAAACACATGAGAGCGTTTAAAAAAAACGCGCCTTTATGTTTTAGATAAATAGGTCTATTATATGTTTACAACAGTAATTATTGTTATTTTAGTTTATTACATTGGACGGACTACTGTTTTCAACTGAAAAAGAAACAGCCTTTACTATGCAATTTTTTTCGTTGCAGCGATTTTTTCTCTATCACGTTTTGGGATTTGTTATCGTTTTTGAAATGGCCTCATTTATAAATTATAACATGTTTTTTATCCAAACCCTACCTATTGTAGTATATGATTGAAGAAAACACTTGTACTGTTTGACAAAATTATTATATTTATATTTCCGACTAGTTTCGCCTTAAAGGCATTTTCCAGGATTTAATAAATTTACGAGTATATCACAAAAGCTGTTCATGTATGTGACAATAATCTCCAAAATTTTAATAAAAAGGTTTTGGAGATTATTGTCACATACATGAACCATCCATCCATCCATCAGCCTGTTCTGTCCACTGCTGGACATAGGCCTTTCCAGGATTTCGACACTCTTGGCGGTCCTCCTGGAAGAAATGCCCATACTCACACACACATATTTTTGCTTTTCTTATCAGTGTAGGCTAAACCGAATTCCAATATTTAAGTAAGTAAAGAAAATTTTAGTTTATGTCTGGTCTGAATTCTTTAGCATGATTGTAAATTTTAGGTATTATTTATGAATTTTCGTAGAGTTACTCGGTAATTGAACCAGTTTTATAATGTATGCATGTGTAATTTGACTTCAAGTAATTATTTATTTGCCACAAATTATTTTCCTGAGTATGTTCTTTTCTTAAATCCTTGGGATTTGTTAAATTTTCTGAGGTCATAAAAATGTATAGTATTCTTAATTATAGAATACATAGTATTCTTATGTTTAAAAATAAATTTCATTTTGTCATTATTTTGTAGATTATATAAACATGAATTTAAGCAAGACCATTAAGTTTAAAAAAATGCTAATTTGTATGATTGTATTGTATGCAACTCTTGTAAGAAGAAATATTTTTATATGCCTCATAAAAACAGAAATATTTTCGTGAATCTTTGTAACTTGTTTTTGCGTGTTCCGTGCAGATAGAATTCGTTACAGAAGCGAATTAAAGTAGCTATGAATAAAGTTCATTAACTAAACATCATTATGACTTTTGTAAATAAGGCTCAAACAGGATAATTATGAATAGTTTTGAATAGTTTGATATAAAATTAATAATACTATTATTTGTCATCTAAGAAAATAACCAGTAATAAAATATGCTTTTTGATACAAATAAATAGGTACATCATAAATATCTTAATAGTATTATTTTAATATTTTAACAGTCAAATTCATACTGAAGGCTTGGTAAGTGATCAGTAACTCGGATCCTTATATATGATGACTTTCGTTTATAGCGAAATTCATTCTGGATCGGTAATTGGTAAGGACCAATGACCATGTTTTTGAAATAAGAAAAATATTTTTTATGCCTCTATTCTTGTTCACGTTTTAATATTAATTTGCGTATTTCAAAGTTTCCACTATCCACTATGGGTTTGAGTATATAAAAACAGTTACCTTACATACATATTCTGCTGCCTGCAGTATTCTTAACTCGCTATTGTCACTGTCAGCAGAACCTCGCTGACTGTTGGATGAATGTTTATCGAGAGTATTTGAAGTTCTGTGAGACGAAGCCTGTATGAGACTTGTTTTTAATTCTATTTTTTTGTATTTCTATTTTGATTTCAGATTGTTATATTGTAATTTACTTAATATTTACATAATACTGTTACATTTATTAATCTGTATAGCGCATTGGACTACTGTTATGTTATACATATTGGATGTAAATAAATAAATAAATAATTAATGAATTCTCACGCCTGTCTCCCAGAGGGGAAGGCAGATACTACAGACTTTTTTTACTACGCACCTCTTTCTCTTCTTCCACATCCATCAATCAATACAAGGCTCTTTTTCTCCGGGTACTTTTGATTTTATCCTTATTTACTATGTGGCCGATTCGGTCGGGATACATCCTGCTAGGGTTTTTTATTTAAGAATAATAATAGTTATTTTGAAAGGGAGGTAATAGTTCAAAACTATATTGATTGTATTTTTTACGCTCGATTTTATGCTATGTTGTAAAATGCAATCAATAAAATAGTAAAGTTTTCACGCTCGAGACCAATAATTAATTAATTGAAATTAAAAAACCAATATTTCACGACCAAACGTAAAATAAAACTCAACACATTACCTGGCTTTTGAACAAAAAATACAGAAAGTTAGCCAGCGATTTATTGCTTCAGTTAACTACAACAAAGTATGTGCCTTAATACCACGTAGCATAAATTAATTTCGCATGTAAAAGCCTGGACTGCAAGAGAGATTTTAAATATTGTATCAGGAAAAGCTTTTAGTTCAGGCGCGGTCAAGTTATACCCCTGGCGGCCCGCAACCGTTGCTTCAATCACTCTATGTAGCTTAGTAGTTTTTGACGGTTCGCGATTAGCATAACCGTTACTTCTCCCTCCTCCTTCAAGGATTTTTATACAAAGGAAAAATCGAAGCTAGCTGTTTAGCTTAGCTCCTTGGAGTCCTGATACCAAAGAAAAAGCGGACAAGTGCGAGCCTAGTTGGACTTACCCACCGAGGGTTCCGTTAAAGACTATATTTTTATGATTTAATTACATATTTAAAGTGTTCAGATTTTTCCCTATACTTGTTGGTACCTATTAATAGCCAATTTTCATAATTCTAGGTCAACGGAAAATACTCTATAAATTTTGATTCCCTTGAGAGTGTCGAAATATGCGTTTTTTGCGGCATGAACGGCCGTGTCTTTCTTAGACGTTAACTTAAAAGTTTGAATTTTTCACAGCTTCAAGAGACTGTAGACTTGAGTATATGGTTTTTTTTCAACTCGATAACTTCACGCGTTCTTGAGATAAAGGGTCTTGGCAGACAGATGGATGGACGGACGGACAGACGGACAACAAAGTGACCCTATAAGGGCTCCGCTTTTTCCTCTTGAGGTACGGAACCCTAAAAAGCAGTTACTTGTATCAGATATACAACCGTAAATTATTTTAGTAGATACTTCTTATGCCGTCTTAGGTAGTGGTGGCCATAGGTATTATAATAATATGTGCGATGGCGGCGAATTTGCATACTTGTTCATTGCAAAATTTTTACAATTACTGATTATGAACAATAATTAATAACAAATAGAAAACAATTAAAAAACGCAGCAATCTATAATAAGAAAGACGTTCCAAAAGTGACGTACAAATTCTGAACATGCCCCGAGATGTGAACAAAGAAGCAGCCACTTAAAAATACGTAAATTAAAATAAATAATTGTATTTTTGTTTTATTTTTAATAACGGTGATGATTCTGAAGTCCGGGTCACTAAGTAAGTACTTCATTCAAATACAAAAAAACCCCTGCACATTTCCGAAGCAAAATATTCATATTTAAATTTCCAAAAATGAAACGAGTTCTATAATATGGAATTCCTTGATCAAAAAACCTCCTAGAGCCCACTTCTGAAGCGAAATAAAATTTTGGTTTATTTTTTATGGAAGCTACTTTTTGGAAACTTTGGGGACTCAAAACCCCCCAAATTACTAATTTTCGGAGGTAATGCGGAGGTAAACTCTGATGAATGTTTCTAGGGAACACATGAAAGAATAAATTTTTCAAATCATTGCTTTCCCGGCTTATTTATAGGGCTACAAGGATATTTCAAGGTATTAGGTGCAAAAGGCCTTTATTGTCAAACCTAATACCTAACTGTCACCTGTAAACACAATGACAACTTTTTAATGTTTTGGAATTTTACCTTTATTTTGACAAGACTCTATAAACCATATGGTACAGGCAACACAAAATGTAAATAATTATCTGTTAGGGTTAACTGAATACATAAAATAAAAATTGAGATTTTGTTTTGTTGATAGGAAGATTTAATATACTAAGCTAATAACATCACAAGAACCACATAGGTTTGTTTGTGGTGCTGTTGTAAGTATACGTAGAGTATCTTGGGTCTTACTTACTGAATATAATTTACATAATAGTTGTAAAACTTACTAATATTTACAATAAAATTAACGTGAATGTGTGGTGATTAAATTAATAAATATTAAAGCGATTACGCTTCCATTAAATATCGTGATTAAATTTCGAGACATATTTATTAACTTACGTTTTAACTCATGTATAGTTAGGTACTCTATAAATGATATATTACATTACTGTAGATGACACATGATTCTATCAAATTCGCTTACATCATATAACGTGACAAAATTTTGACCCATATTAAAAGACATAAAGAGCGACAAAGCTCTAAAAGATCATTAATTTGGCTTTATTATTATTCGTATATTATTATGTGATGTATTCATTGACATACTACCAAATAGACATCGGGTCTGTGCTAAAAAGTGTCCTAACCAAAAGAGAACCAAAACCATAGAAAATTTAAAAAGGGCAATAATCACGCGTCAATCAAAATTAAGCCGTTCAGCTATGACATACGATTCAAATTAAAATGTTTGGTTTTTTATGATTTTGACACTTCACTAAGGACACTTTTTTTTATACTATAATAATTTTAAATTTTATACTAGACCCGAGGTCCATTTGGTAGGACGTCAATGGATGTATTCAACTTAGAACCTCGACAGGTCGAAGTTTACAATATCGGGACTAAACGGCAAAAGCTTGAGCATTCCTGCCAGAAGTGAAACACCTAGGAGTACGATCATTCTCACTTAAACTGTAGAGAGCTCCGAGTTCCATCAGAAATGGTTTTAAGTATAATACTCCAGTGTTAAGTTAAACTAAGTTATTTCACGTTAGTCGTGGCCATTTTGTTTTCTGGCCACGGTTAAACTTCTGGTAAGTATTTGAACATTTAAAGTTACAGACTTATTCATCAGCCCGTGTTCATCCACTGCTGGACATAGGCCATTCCCAAATTTTGCCACTCATGTCGGTTCTCCGTCCTCCTCATCCAGCCGCCACCAACGTCCTTCAGGTCATCGGTTCAGCAGGCACGAGGTCAGCCTACACTACACTTTGTTGTACGTGGTCTCCATTCTAAGGCCTTTCGGCCCCAACGGCCATCAAGTCGGCGACAAATATGGCCTGCCCACTGCCCTTTCAACTTACTGATTCTGCAGGCTATATCGGTTACTTTCGATCTCCGACGGATCTCCTCATTTTGGATTCTATCCATCAAAGATACCCCAAGCAAAGCCCGCTCCATAGCACCATAATTTAATCTAAGCAAATTTAATTTGAATATAATCACATTTTATTCTTTATGAGGGCATTCAGGCTTCTACTCGGGTGTTGTAGTCTGCTCTGTGGTCTAATGGTTAGAGTGATCGACCGTAACGCAGAGTTCGAAGGTTCGAATCCTGTGTTCAGTAGTGATAGACTACATATAATTGCGGTTGCAGTATGGGAAAGCAGATGGGTAAATTCGCGAGTTGTGTTGAGACGTGGATTGCTCATTGTTTTTTTTTCTTCAGTTTGTTCAAGTTTTTAGTATTTCACGGGATTATTTAGTACAATTGTTGTTTTGTTATTTGAATTTAATGACACTTCTATAGATTAATGTAATAAAACATATTGATTTTTATTTTAATGTACTTTTATGAATTTAAATATAAATAAACATCATTACGCGATATATTTAGATCTTTTCAGTGGGATCGTCACCAGTAGAATTAAAAATCTATATACTTACTCGTACATATTTATAAAAGAATACCCTGTCTAACTAATTTAACGCCCAGACCAAACAGCTAGACTTAGGAATATGAAATTTGGACTGTAGATTCCTTGTACGACGTAGACATCTGCCAAGAAGAGATTTTAGGAAATTTCCACGGGATCAAGAGAACCGGAATCCACATGAGCAATGTGCCCTGTTGTTAAAACATCCTCTTAATTGGGAAGCTAGGTTGTTAATTAAATAGCGGGATCCAATTAAACGGCTAAAGGATGCTTACTTAGCCTAATAGTTGACCGCAACGTTCAACCAAAGGGCTGAACGGTGCTAAGCCTCTGGGTAAATAGTACAATGCATGACATATTGTTAGTGTGGTTATTTAATTTTAATTAAGAATACTCACACAGGTGTTAAAACTGAGTAGAAAGGCCAGTGTCAAGAGATGGGAAACAAAATATACTAAAACTACTTGTCTTAAATAAAAACATCGAAAATTTTATAATTAAAACATACAAAGTTCAGATGAAAATTTATTATTCTTATTATTTTTTATTACAAAACATAACGAAACTAAAAAAATACTCGATTCTATAACAACAGTCACCAAATATTTTATCAGTTCACTCTATATTTTAATAGGACTGCTAGCGCTGAAGTGGAAAAACAATAAACTAAATTTAAACAAATGATAATTCATCTGTTGTGACAATATGTGGCATTTTAATGAGGAACCAGTTTCTTATATAGTTGGTTATGGTTAAAGTGGCTACCAGCTGGCGTTTTGCTCAGTACTAACGACACGAGAGTGACTATGGAAATAAAAATTTTAAATATTTATTTTTGTTTACCAAAACCAATATTTCATTACAAGATTCTTACTTATATTAATGATCTAAATTTGGTACCATTTTAAAATTAAATATTTAACTTATAAATAAATTGTACGAGGTTGAGATGTTTTTAAATTATAATAGTATTTGATATTACAAATAAACATAATCGTTGTGAAGTTTGACTTGTTTAAATTTAATTTTAATGCATTCACTGTTTTTGATTTAACTTTTTCGTAACATCGATATCATTCTGATTAAATTCAAAACTTGCATTTCCATTAATTCAATACTTGTAATTATGTAGAACACAAATAATATAATAATAACATAATAGAACATAGCGTTAATGAAACATAATGTCAAACCACATTAGTATAATTTTATATGAAGTTTAAAATACCTATGTTCACAAATAAATCATTCTGATTCTAATATAATTTTTGTAACATTTAGAGCACCTTAATCGTTTAGGAATTTATTGATCAAACAAAAAAAGGTTTCTTAGTCTCAAATATTATATTTTATTCGTGTCTAGTTAAAGAGAGTGACTTTGTTCAGTGAATTGTGACGGTGATGGACAAAAATTCAATTCAAATTCAATTCAGTCGACTTAAAGACCCCCAAGGTATTTGAATTATTGGAATTTTTTAGCAGTAACAAAATAATATAAAATTGAGATTGAATTTCAATTATATTTCGTAAGTGAATGTAAATTCAAGTTATGAATTCATCAATCATGTTTTTTTCTGATACTCCGTTCAAGTTTATCGATTGCGCTGTCTAGTTTTCCAGTTCTTCTTTATTGTTAGATTGATAAAGATCTCTTCCAGAAGTTCCTTTCAAACGAAAACATTTTTAAGTCAACAGACAGTATGATTACCATTAAATAACAAAAATATTTCCACCTGAGAATCTAATACAGGATGTAATGTGATAGAAATACATTTTTATGTTTTAAGGCTGTACCTGACCCTAGAACATGAACAAAGCCAGATTTTCGAGGGTTCTTTTGAAGAAATTAGGACTATCTTAATATTGGGAAAAATATATTTGATTTATTGATTTTTACCTAGATGATCTACATATAAACAATGTACTAAGATTTATACTTTTGTCAAAAACATAATGCTTTCCACGCTCTTTTTTTTGGTTTTCAAACATTCGTTTCTAGAACGCGGCTAAAATATCAACTTGATTTTTTTTCACTATATAGGTACCTAATAGAAACATAAAGGTTTTCTACTTAAATACAACATTCTTTTCTCTACAAAACATTTCAGTATTACTTCACACTTCCCGGTTTCAACATAAATATTTTTGAAGCGTTTACATAGACTCTTGCTTTCAATATTGTTAAAATATCGGTATCTGTAGCAACAACCCTAACAGAAGAGGAATTGGGAGACAAACTGATTGCTGTTTCAACGATGAGCGTGTCTGCATCAGCTTCAGCAAGCTGCACGACCATAATACGGGCCCGCAGCTTCTGCATCAATATGCCTATCAGCTGTGCATTGTTTCCTGAGTTACACAGAAATTCCTCTTTTCCGGTAATAATAGGTAAATTATTTACCACTTTTAAGTCGGCACATGATTTACCTGCAGACCACCGCTTTTATTCTTCAATTATTGTACTTCTCCCGCCTCTGCAACTATCGAAAGTTGTAATGCATGATTCTCCATAATTTCACTCAACATGTGATGCATAAGTATTACAAACGTCCTCATAAGTTGCAGGGCGAGGTTGGCCTGCATGCAGGAGATATCCACCATCAAGAACATGGGATGTGCATATCTGTTTCTAGGGTTGACGAAGATGGGAAAAATGACCAAGCTTTTTTGCAAGTTCAGATTTATTTGCCTTCCGGAATAAGATATCATCGAATAAGCAGGGTGGTTTGCGAGTAGATGCGAGTTCATACTGAATACTTTATAATTATTATATTATAGAGTTAGTGTAGATTCACTTCTACCCTAGCATTACGGACAACTATGCTGCGATTCATATAACTTATAAAGGAGTAACTTTCTTGCCATTAACTTTTTATATTGACTCCTTGCCGATCTCTAGGGCCTTATTGCAGTCTATCGAATCATCACCGAGTAATCTAGTGGACAAAGCTATTAACTCATTTTTCGGCCTAGACAAATGGATTATGATTATCCAACCAGTTGCGAAAAGTGTTGATGTGTTGACGATTTCAAGTTTGTCTTTTGTCTCGTAGATCTACGTGTTGTTCTAAAGTTTCCGATTTTACTCCTGAGAAGTCTTCGATCGATTCACACATTTTTACACAACGTGGCAAAGCAGTTATCCATGTACTAAGTGTGTTGTCGGTTATTCCTCTGCCTGGATAACAATTAAATTGTATTTTTATCAACATGAAACATAAAAGTTTAAGGACTAATTATGATAATAGTACTTCCCTATCTTTTTCTCTATACATATAAAATACAACGTCTGTCTGTCTATCTGTCTGTCTGTTCGTTCGCTTATAACTTAAGAACCACAATGGATTTTGATGCAGTTTTCACTGAAAGATAAAGCATTTCTTCGGGAAAATTTAAGGCTATGTATCATCACGCTATGACAAAATGGAGCAGCGCAGTGAGAATTTTAGTGAGACATATGGAAGGTTCGCCGCCGTAGCACAGTCGATTGTCGCGGGTTCAAACCCCGACTGGTAAAATTTGTTTTCACTTTTTATTTTTTATTATTTTATTTTATTTTCAGAAAAAATATTTCCTTTCGTAAAAAAATGTTAAAGATGAAATTATATTTCTTGACTGAGCAAAGACCAATAACTAAAATATTTTTATTTTTGAGTCCTTAGAAAACGCCATCTCTGTGAAGCTATCCAGTAGCCTTAGCATGAAAACATTACAGTTATGTTTAGTTTGAACGTAACGCGGTTTTGTATGGAATTTTGATAAGTTCCGCTACTGACCGCTAGGGGCGGTTATCAGATTTCATACAAAACCGCGTTACGTCCAAACTAAAAGTAACCGTAATGTTTTCATGCTAAGGCTACTAGATAACGGCTCAGTAAGCTGGCGTTGAAATGGTTTTATTTTAATACACTAGATGGCGCTGCATGTTTCAAAATATCGGATTTGACGCAGTCTGGTTCAAATCAACTCACGTTAAAGTTTGTCTACACTATTATATAAACAAGAAAGATTTGATTGTTTGTTTGTTTGTTTGCATATAATAGAACTACTGAATTCTTTAAGCACTCAATAAGATTTTTAGTTAATCATCTGGTAAGTACGCCTTGCTTAGTCGTATGTAGTCTCATCGTCGGAGTTTCAACCATACACTGGTAAATGTTTTTTTTAGGAGACCTCTCAAGTTTAAGTTTATTTGATCGGTATTGATGAGTATTTTTGTAGAACATGGTAACCAGGATCTAATGACGGGACTGGGAGGTGGGTACGGGATCTCCTCAACGGACAACAGCAGACCCTTCGAGTTTGGGCTTATTTTATTGGTCTTTATTAGCACTTTGGTAAACCATGGTGACCAGGGTTTGATGATGGGACTGGAAAGTGGGTACGGGACGGGATCTCCTCAACGGACAATAGCAGACCCTTCGAGTTTAGGCTTAGTTAGTTGGTATTTATTAGCACTTTGGTAAAACATGGTGACTAGGGTCTGCTGATGGGACTGGAAGGTGGTTATGGGATCTCCTCAACGGATAACAGCAGATCCTTTGAGTTTGGGCTTATTCGATTGGTCTTTATTAGCACTTTGGTAAAACATGGTGACTATGGTCTTTTGATGGGACTGGAAGGTAGGTACAGGATCTCCTCAACGGACAACAGCAGACCCTTCGAGTTGAGGCTTATTTTGTTGGTATTTATTAGCACTTTGGTAAAACATGGTGACCGTTGCATATTGTCGTTCAAAAAATCAAATTCTTTTGTTTTCCTTTTTTCCACGAAAACCTCTACGACGCGGGCGGAGCCGCGGGCAAAAGCTAGTATTATTATAAAGATACCTGTAGTTAATCCTCCTTTCGTTTTTCATGGATCATCGCTCGCTCGCAATCAAGCGCAGGTACGGGGCGGGGAGGCTTGGGGGCTATAAAACGGAACGCAAGTGGAGGAGGTGTGAGGAGTGTTCAGATATTGCTCTAGACGTTATACTGAACATGTTTGCAAAGTTTTAGCTGGTTATGGTGCATTTTGTACCTAAACCTTTGATAATCCTGGGCTAGTAATTATTAAAAAATAGTTTGGATAATCAAAGATCAATCAAATAAAAAATCGATTTGATAGCGCTTGTTAACTTTCTCGATACTAAAAAAAAATCGATTTTATTTCGTTAGGGTACATCACTGTAACTGTCAACTTTGAACTGCCACCCATATCATGATATCTCGGACAGATAGTCGCTGTAACCAGGCCATACAATACAAAAAAAAATACAATACTGGGTATTGTGCGTATTGACATAATTACTATTTTGGTATCACTAATCGATCTGTCATTGAGAAAATAAACGCTTGTAAATAGTATAAGAAATATCTATTATCTATTAACCCACCAATTAAGACGAAAATAATATTTGATCTAACTGTCGGGTGCCTTTTCTCAAACAAAAGGTAATAAAATACATCGCGTCCAAAGAAATATTATAATAAAATATCACCTATTGTATTTTTTTTTTTTTAGGGTGGGTGCCATAAATATAATAGTACATTTTGGTTCTAGTGCGAAATATCAACAATTTCGCACTTGTATCAAACGATGTTTTTTAATACCCCTGCGAAAAATTACATGAAACAATAAAATAAAAGCAATTTTGTTGTGACAGAAGAAAACGCTGAGTCTGGTTGGCGCCAATCTATTCTACAAAGACCAATGTCTCTTTCTAAAATCTTTTTAATAATAAGTATTGATAGATACAATAGAATATAAAATACGTCTGAAATCGATTTGAATTTTTGAAACATCTTTTACAATCTAACTAAAGTAAGGTGGAGGACGGAGAACCGCCATGAGTGGCAAAATTTGGAAAAGGCCTATGTCCAGCAGTGGACGGATACGGGCTGATGGATGGATGGATGATGAATATAAGGTGACTTTTATTTATACACCTAAACTCATACTGGAGTCTTGGTAAGTGATCAGTAACACGGATCGATAACAGTTTTTGCTTATTTCGCAAAATAAAATCTTGACGTCCCATATTAATTGACTCGGGGCTGGGCTTGCGTTTGTAAAGAACACAAAAAGAATAATTAACGAATTCCACAAAAAGGGTCATCAAACCTTGTTACAGAGCAATAACTGACTCTTCAGTAAGAATTTGGCTGCATAAATTAAAGTCACCTTATATAATATATTTAATAATAATACTTTTAAAAGTTTGAAAATACTCATCTTAGGCAGTTTTATGTGTATCCGGTTAGTTCCAGAAATGCCAACAAAACGACAAGTAAAACAAGGCTTACTAAATGATGTCACCGGTCTCCCTTGATGGCGTTAGTGGTTGAGACAAAAAACACTAGTGCAAAATATGTAACTTTACGCACGCTAAACAGGCACGTAATCTATCATATTTTGAGCAGGTGTATTAAAAAGCTTTTTGTTAGTCTTTTACTTTCCATTACGAATGTGAACATACAAAATTTGCTCACACTCCTTTAGCGCTTTCATAACAAAAGTTGTTTAATACGACAGCCATTCCATATTATTGGATTCCCTCCCCTACAATTTCATGAGGTGTCCTTTGTTTTTAATACAGCCCACGGCACCCTAATGTGACCATTGCGATGGTCGTATCACTGGACAAAATTGTTTGGGGATTCTATCCGTATATGATATCTTTAAGCGTTTTGTGGATTAAGTTAGAAGATATGAGATTTTTGAGGGAAAATGAAAAATATTTTTATTGACACAAACAAAAATCACACTTAAGACGACTCTATTCGCCCTAACTCCCATACTAGCGCAGTTCGCTGATCATATCCTTATTTATAGGCACTTGCTTATTATTTGTTCTTTTTAAACATATCCCATACAATATCCATGACTTGAACCTAAAACATTTATCAAAATCAAATACATACAAAAGTTACAAGCGTACAAAAGTCCTGGATTTCACACATATTTTGATGAATGTTTATGTACCGTAATGTCCTAGAAGCGATACAACAAATCAAATAAATTTAGTTTCACAGCAGAGTATATTTTATACTATTCAAAAATATTTTTGTTTCATTTCGATTTTTGGGATATTTCTCCTGAAATCATAGGAATCACCAAAACCATTCTCGAGTTTTTTCAAAACATGAATGTTGTCTCGCGTTAGCTTGCCTCTCACACCGTGTTCGGTTAGTTCCGTACGAGCTCGGGAAATTAACGTTCGGGCCAACTAATAACAGTCAGTCAGTGCTCTATAATCCGAAGTTGAATGTAGAATGAAGCGAGCTATGGAGCGGGCTATGCTTGGGGTTATCTCTGATGGGTAGAATCCGAAATGAGGAGATCCGTCGGAGATTGAAAGTAACCGACATAGCCTGCAGAATCAGTAAATTTTAGTGACAGTGGGCAGGCCATATTTATCACCGACGTGATGGCTGTTGGGGCCAAAAGGCTTTAGAATGGAGACCCCCACAGCAAAGCGTAGCGTAGGCCGACCTCATGCCCGCTGGACTGACGACCTGAAGGACGGTGTGGGTGGCGGCTGGATGAGGAGGACGGAGGACCCCTAAGAGTGGCGAAATATGGGAAAGGCCTATGTCCAGCAGTGGAATAACACGGGCTAATGGATGGATGGATGGATGGTATGGTCGGCAGCATGCCAGGTTACGTATTGGCAGTTCTTATTGCGAAATCATAAGCGTTAAAACAGCTTGAGCTTCAGGTGACTTTACATCCTATACAGTGTTCCGTCTTGCAAAACAAACATTTTTAGGGTTCTGTACCCGAAGGTTGCCAAACGGGACGTTTCATGGAAACGCTAGATTATATTTGTTTTTTCGTTTAAAGCGATTTGAGTTAGTATTTTAGTTTAAATTATCTATTTTGCTTCAAAGTTGTAACTTAAACCAAGGATAACAGTTACCTAAGGAACTTACAACACTGAATAGCCAACAAAAACAACTTCCAACTTCTTTTCTTGAATGTCTGTTGTCATTTTCACAATCCGGGGAATAAAATAAATCAGTTAAATAATGTTTAATGAAAAATTAACTTTTAAGAAAACAGTTAGTAAAATGTGTCGCCAAAGTCGCCGAACGAGTATTTGATTTGTTTTATCTTGTTAGTAATGTCATCTCGGAAGAATGATTATTTTATCAAAGTCTAGAGGGGCAATTCCAGAGACACAGTCGAAGTAAGATTTTTAAAACTCGAGCCAAAAATTTATGGAGTTTGACAGACTGAGAATTACCCTTCTGACTTTGAACTGATACTGTCAGAGTTACTGAGAGTAACCCAGTTCGAATCCCGTTTCAGAGCTCCTTATATAACCAGCCCTCTTATTGTCTTACTTCAACCTCCATCACTATAGCCTTTAAAAGCGTCGTGATTGGCCAGAAATTATATGTGATGTAATTTCTAGCCAATCACGGCGCGTTTGAAGATGTCGAAGTTACACGATAATGCCCCTGGTTTACTTTTCTTCTACGTTTCTATATCGCAATGATATAATGTTGAACAGATACAAAAACGTTTTCTTAGAAAATCAGCTTTACGCTTGTCAATAAAAAGCAAAGGGAAGGCGTCTAAATTCTGATAGGTTTGTCAAAAGTAGTCTTAATTGATCATTGTCATTAACGTACTACCAAATGGACCTCGGGTCTAGTATAAAATTTACCAAAAAAGTGTCCTTAGTGAAGTGTCAAAATAATAAAAAACCAAACATTTTAATTTGAATCGTATGTCATTGCTGCACGGCTTAATTTTGATTGACGTGTGATTGACACCCTTTTTTAATTTTCTATGGTTTTGGTTCTCTTTTAGTTCGGACAATTTTGAGCACGGACCCGATGTCTATTTATTAGTACGTCAATGGAGCTACCCTATAAAACTTCATGAGATGGCGGTCTATGGTACATTATGTCAAGCATACCCCTACTTGATAGATGTATAATGTTTTGTGCTACAAGAGGATCTGATCAAAAACATTTTGTCTAACTCAAAAAAACAAAATATTTTTGTAGCGTAATGCGCTATAGCTAATTCAGCTGATCTTTATTTAAATTATGTTGCAGATGGACAGAAAGGCGGATATCAAGGCGATAAGGGGTATATTTTTAAAATAGAACTCTAATAAAGCTCAAGCCCTGCGTCAGACGGTTCGCTCAACAACCTCGGCGATGTAAAAAGTTGACTCATTAGTGCACCAGCGCTTACCACCGCTCCCTTCAGCCTAGACTAAGGGCACAGCTTGTAAACAACTCACTATCAGTAATAAGCATGATGACAGTTTTTTTTAAATTAGTCCGTCAGTATAAAATAATAGTATAAGTAATAATATAAGTCTAAATCAGAAAATATTGGACACGTATTTTTTATTTTTTTTATTAAAGAAAAAATGATGAAGATATAGCCCGCTGAAGTTCCGCGTGACGTCACATCTAAGTACAATTTTACTTAGAAGTGACGTCATTTTCCCCCACTCCCAAACTTTGACGCGCTTTATCTCTGTTATTTTTTGTTAGATTGACAAAAGAAAAAATACATGTCCAATATTTTTTGATAATCTAAATGACGGACTAAGTAGAATAATATATTGTTTACCCTGCGTACAAGCCTATTTACAGTTCTTTTATTAAAATAGTTTACATTACTACCTCGAGGTGGTAGAGCTGATGCCGGGCTCGACTGTGGAGGTACCACCATCTTACTCGCATTCCCCCTCGAAGTTATTCGGAGAAAGGAAGAGGGCATCTCAAACATGCACAAAGTGGTCCCCAATCAGCCCCAAACGCCGGTACTCGTATAAAACAGACTGGTAGCGGAGGTTTCATGAACATGGGCGGTTCTTCCGAGAGAACTGCCAAGAGTGGCGAAATCTTGGGGAGGCCTATCTATCCAGCATAGCTAACATGGACAAAAATAATATCAAATCAAATCAAATCAAAATATTTATTTTGCAAAATAGATACTTAAAGTATACTTTCTACAAGTCAAAGTTAATTATAACAATATAATATATCTTTAGAATATAAAAAATATATAATAATACGGGAAATAAAATATACACCTGCATACAATAGAGGAATCTAGGAATAACAATATTATATGCAATGAAGAAATAAGTTCATAAATTAAAAAAAAAAAGGGAAATACATACAAAAAATATTAAATTAAATATAATTAAATTAATATTGGGCTACTAAAATGTAATAAAGTTATACACCTGCATAAAATAGAGAAATATAGGAATAAAAATATTATATACACATAATGCCTAACCATCCGCACCATTCGATCATCTCGGCTTCAAGAAGCTGGTAGTATGAGCACTTACGGGCCTAGGCCAAGTGAGTGTCATTGTTTTGGGTTGTTTGTGGTTGTTCTTGTTGGGACGTGGCATAAAGTTAGTCGGTTTGTAAGAATCTCCTGGTTATCCGGCATGTATTTAGGATGGCTGCTTTTTGTAGGCTGTAGTACGTAAGTCTTGGAAGATTTAGGGAACGGAGAGACTGATGAAGTTGTTTGGGTATGACTCCAGTTGCAGACAATACTATGGGTATAATGGTTACTTTTTGAAGTTTCCACATGCGTGTTATTTCGTCTTTCAGATCTGTGTATTTACTTAGTTTTTCAGTAATTGTAGTCTGTAAATTATGCGTATTGGGAACGGTGATGTCGATCAGTTGTGCAGTCTTATGTTCTTTGTCAATAAGAGTAATATCTGGTCTATTGTAATGTACAGTTTTGTCAGTTAGTACGGCTCTGTCAAAATAGAGTTTATAAGTCTGGTTCTCAAGAATACTTTCAGCGTTGTATTTGTAATATGGTAATGGGGGGTAGTAATGAGTTTGTGTTGTATGGCAAGTTTTTGATGAATTATGTTTGCAATCTGGTCATGTCGGAATTTATAGTCAGTCTGAACTATTGATGAACATGCGCCAGTTATGTGCTGTATTGTTTCTGAAGCTCTACTGCACCGTCGACAAGTATCTATCGTGTTTGGTATTTTCATTATATACTTTTGGTAATTGCGTGTTTCGACAACTTGGTCCTGGATGGCGAGCACAAAACCCTCCGTCTCAGGGAAGAGCTCACCGCGACTGAGTCATTCGTTCGACGCTGTCTTGTCGACGTGAGGTAGGTTCAGATCGCGATGATGTCTCCCATGAAGTGATTTTTGTGCCCACTCATCCAGTTTAGTCTGTCTGTCAGTCTGCCGTTGGTTATTTTGTTGGGACATATTCTGCAAGTTTAATGGCGTGTACCCGTAATCGTTTTGGGTTATTGCATTGTGTAATGGAGAAATAGTCATCTTAAAATGAAAGTATGACCGTAAGTTGGTTATTTGCTGATTGTGGAGGTTGGTCACATCAATGATTCCTCGTCCACCGTCTTTTCTTGCTAACGTCAATTTTTGGATGCAGGAACGAGGATGGTGTTTCCTATTTCTAGTCATGGTGTTATTAATTATAGTATTGGTCTTTTTACAGAAGCCGACTTCGTTTTCAACGTGACTACTCGGGTTATGTTATCATTGCCAGGGTGTTTTTGTACTATTCGACCTGTTACGGACT
The DNA here is from genome assembly GCA_910592155.1 of Ypsolopha scabrella. Classification (NCBI taxonomy): domain Eukaryota; kingdom Metazoa; phylum Arthropoda; class Insecta; order Lepidoptera; family Ypsolophidae; genus Ypsolopha; species Ypsolopha scabrella. The sequence continues at coordinate 5,000,275 of OU342978.1, forward strand.
CCTTCGCGGTTGGCCACAAAACGACCATAGCTTTAGATTTGACTGACTTGGACTAGAGAATGGAAAATTTGCAAATAGACGGGCTTCTTTTATAAATAAAATAATTATCTTTATTGATTCAGACTTTCAATAAAGTGGTCCTTCGAGACTAAAAACAACTAAAATATGGAGATACAGAGGAAGTTCAATAATGACGATGACCAACCACTCACCGACCCTTCGAGGGAGAATCCCGACACGACCCTCGAACCTGAGTGCATCTCCGACAGAGACCGAGACCTATCACCGTCACCATCCGACCCGATAACATTATCTGCAGCTTCAACTGCAGCAACAATACGACGTCGATGACTAGTTGACCTGCAGATAGAAGCTGCCGAACAAATGTTCGGTCGACCTGATTACTTGATCGAGGTTATGTTGACAAAAATCCGTGACACTCGTAACATACGTCACGATGACATCAACCACCTAATAGACTTCGCAACCATAGTGCAAAACGTTGTAGCGACTATGACAATGACAAATGAGGTTGGACATCTTACAAATCCAACTTTAATTCGAGAGATAATCAGTAAACCATCAAATTTCAAATATCAATGGAGTTTTCACCTTGAAAATAGAGGGATCAAAATCGTAACACTAGACAGTTTATCTGATTAGTTGATGATGGTCGCACGAGCCGCCACACATATCGCACCATTACCATCTACAGACAATGAACGAAAACATCATTCCAAGTTCGAACGGAAGCCGATACTAGCCATGACCACGACTATAACTACGAAGAAAAGAGCATGCATCATATGTAATAGTCTTCATGACTTGAAGGACTGCGCTGACTTCAAACGGCTTTCTATTGACGATCGTTGGAAGCTTATAACGACGAACAAGATATGCTTCTCATGCCTTTTCTCGAAACATCAACTAAAAGGATGTAGAAGAAAGCAAAAATGTACAGAGTCACAATGTGATAGAATCCACCATCCCCTGCTACACGCCGCTCCGATCTACGGTTCTGACCAGACAACGGGAGATCAGACATCGAGTGGCGTATGCATACCAGCTCCGGTTCATCACTGCAAAAATTCGACCGCGACGATACTTCTTAAAGTTGCTCCCGTCGTAATTTCTGGACCTCAAGGAGATGTCGAGACACTAGCCTTGCTTGATGAAGGCGCTGCCTTATCTCTCGCTGATGAGTCTCTCCTGCAGCGCGCCGGTATCACCGGCCCGAGCACCACTCTGCAACTACGTGGCGCCACCGGCATGACGACAAACGAAACGAACTCGAAGATCGTATCGTTCTCCATTCGAGGACAAAATAACAATGAGTTTTTTAATTTAAAAAATGTTAGGTCTGTAAATAATTTATCTCTTTCTATGCATACTGTAAATATTTCTAAATTTGTAAATAATTTTCCTTATCTGTCGGACTTTGTAAAAGACAATGACATGACGAGCTACAATCAACGACCATTGTTACTCATTGGGTCTGACAACATTGAGCTTATAGTGACCAGACGGGCTTTAATAGGATCTAGAGACGGACCTATAGTATCTGAAACTCAACTAGGTAACATTATTCATGGTAAACTTGCACCAATGACACCAAATGACGCTGATATCTTTCACATACAATGTGTATGTGACGAGCTTAATGACATGGTAAAACAATCATTTTCTACTGACGGTTTCGGTACTAAACCCTGAACCGACACTTCTCGTTCTCGTGAGGATATGAGAGCCTTAGCTATTATGGAGAAGACTACCAAACTGATAGGTGACAGGTATGAAACTAAAATTCTTTGGAAGGATAATGAACCTTCACTACCTGGCAGCTACGGGGTAGCACGTAAACGGCTTGAGGGTATCATCCGGAAAATGGACAAGATGCCTGAGTTTGCTGCCCTCTACAAAGAAAAGGTCGAGGAGAATTTGCAGAAGGGCTACATATCAAAGCTCAGAGATGGAGACAAGTCAACCAAGACCAACAAAATTTGGTACTTGCCACATTTTGCAGTGCTTAATCCTAATAAACCAAATAAATTGAGGCTAGTTCTAGACTGCGCAGCGAAATCCATGGGTAAGTCTTTAAATGATTTTTTGCTAAGCGGTCCGGACTTTTTTTCATTTTATTTCCTTGTTGTTTTACATTTTTTGATTCTTATAACCAACTTATTGTTGGTCTCTAGTTTCCATAGATAATTGAGTCTGCTACATGTAGTATGAGCCTGACAACATAGCTCTAGCACATAACTCAGAGCCCAATGATATCCAATTCTTAACTCTCGGTTCTGGTGCATACAGATTCAGATGCTTCAAGAATGAGACCCTTATCTCATCACTATTCAAAGGCCCATTTATCGCATTATTTACAAATTTTTCAGCTGCTTCCATAGCTTTAGAAATGGGCTCATTAATGATATTCTTCTTCATTGATGGCATCTGTAGTGTCACAGTCTGCTCAATATTGAAGAAATAACAAAATCTCTTCAAGTCCATAGTGTTCGGGTCATCATTTCTTGGGAGCAGAGCAGGAATCAGACCGTGAGTGAGTATAGCGGGGATCTCCTCAACCACACCATATTTGTTCCTATGAGCCAACTTCAAGCAGTTGAAGTCAACCTTGCCTCTTACTCCTGTCTTCTTAACAATAGCTAATGCTATCTGTGGGAATGATGCAGTTATTCTGCTCAAAGTCAGCTCCTTCGATTGCATGTCAATCTTTTCTGACCTCTTCCTCCTTGCAGATTCTTCCTCATTATCACGTTTGCACTTTGATCAATAACGGGGTTTTAATGTTCTTATCAATTGAGGCAAGGATTTTCCTCAGGTTATTTCCTCTTGTTAGGAAGAGAGTTGATAACAAAAGAACATCCTTGGCGATCATGGCTTTCTCAGTGACGGTAAATTGTTCATTATCCAAATTCAGATGCCAAACTTCACTACGTGATCCCTTATTCCATTCATCAGCTCTTTTTGACATCTCAGACACTACAATGACTGGATAGATAGAGTAGCGCCACTTAAGGAGAAGTACCTTTCTGACCAGACATTAGCCACCTTGCTTGCAGAGACCGAATATTTCATAAACAATAGACCCCTGACCTATATTCCTAGAGAATGATTTGCCCCTGACACTTAACAACTTTCTACTAGCATCTAAATCACTGACGAACATAAATCCTATTGGGTCATTTAGCGACGGAGATATGCTCCGACGAAACTGGAGAGAATCACAACGTTTAGCTGACCTTACGTGGAAGCGATGGCTACGAGTAAAAGAATATTTACCAACGCTTACTAAACGAACTAAGTGGTTCGGCGCTGTCCAGCCCTTAAAAGTTGACGACATTGTCATAATCCTCGATGACCAGGCAAAGTATATGAAGGACCTGACGGTGGAGTGCGCGTAGCTGACGTTAAGGCAAGACTGGGACAATACCGACGGTCAGTGGCGAAGCTCTGTAAACTGGACGTCCGCTCTGAACTAGAGTATTGACTTGCAATACTGGGGGCCGGGATGTTACGGACTCCTTCGCGGTTGGCCACAAAACGAACATAACTTTAGATTTGACTGACTTGGACTGGAGACTGGAAAATTAGCAAATGGACAGGCTTCTTTTCTAATTAAAATAATTATCTTTATTGATTCAGACTTTCAATACGACCCAACAACCAACGACTTGGAGGCAAGTCATCTTCTTTAATCAATACGACATCGTTTATATTGGGCTCGGGCGTTTGAGCAGCCCACTTATATCGATTGACCATTGTTGATAAATATTCATGAGACCAACGTTTCCAAAAGGTTTGCAACATTCGCTGAACGTATTGCCATCTCGACAAACAACTGACGTTTGTGTCTTCAAAGTTGTAGTCAGGAACACTTAATAACGGCTCCCCGACTAAAAAATTACCCGGAGTTAAAGGCAATGGTTCACCAGGATCTGAACTGTTAAAAACACTCATTGGTCTAGAATTCAGGCAAGCTTTGACCTGACATAGAAGTGTACTCAATTCCTAAGCGAGGGTTGAGTCCCCGATGGTTCTTTTGAGGTGAAACTTAGTGGCTTTTATGCTTTTTTCAAGATTTGTGTCTAAATCTTTGGGTTTATGGTAGGTAACAATTTGAGCCTTAAGTAAAGGCGGACCTGAAAACCAAAGATCATTTCCATAAAGTAATTTCGGTAGTAGCCCTCGTGAGGCACAATCGGCTGGGTTCTGTTTTGTTGAAATATGAAACCAGTGGGATGAGTTAACTGCAGTTAAGATCTCAGAGACACGGTTACCAATGAAAGTGTCCCATCTACTTGGATGACTATTGAGCCAAGCGAGTACCACCGTGGAATCTGTCCATGCTCTGATATTGTTCTTTGGAATATTCAAAACTTCAGCTGTTTCCATCAACAGTTTTGATAAGAGTACGGCCCCATTTAACTCTAAACGAGGAATACTGATATTTTTTATCGGCGCCACTCTTGTTTTTGCTATTAGCAAGGAAACGTGCACCTTTCCTGAGCTGTCGATTACTCGAATATATACCACAGCAGAATAAGCGGATTTAGATGCATCGCTGAATTCGTGTAATTCGGTTACAACATCATCAGTTTGTGAACTCAACCATCGCGGGATCCGTATCTTGTTAAGTTCTGATAATTCCTTTCGGTAAGTATTCCATTATTTGACTAGTTCTGATCTTATTGCTTCATCCCATCCAAGCCCTGCTAACCACAGTCTTTGGATAAAGATTTTTGCTACAACGATACTTGGGGCAATCCAGCCCAAAGGATCGAATAGCCGTGCTATTTCAGTGATAATTGTTCTTTTAGTTACAGGTCCAGTGGGTGTCTCCGGGAGGTTCACCGAGTACTGAAAGTTATCTTGCATCGGGTCCCAGGTAAGTCCTAATATTTTTATGTTTTTATTGGTATCTAATTTTATGTCGGTTTCAGGTTCTTCTTCGTCCTTTTGAACTTCTTCAATTTTTATATTTTCTTGCCTTTCCGGCACCCTTTCAGTCTCATTTATGGTTTTTAACATTTCTGCAGAGTTGCTGTTCCACTTTTGAAGTTGGAAACCTCCTCTTTCTAGTAGACCAACGATCTGTTTGTATAGTTCTGCCCCTTCTTCAAATTTTGAACAACCCGTCATTAAATCATCCATATAAAAACAATTTAATGCCTTGTCTGCTGCAACTGGATATTTGTGACCTTCATCGTAGGAGACTTGATGTAGCGCTCGCACCGCCAAATATGGCGCCGATGCAGTACCAAAGGTAACCGTGAGCAACTCGTAATCTTTGATCTCATTTTCAGGATTGTTACGCCAAACAATGCGCTGATACATAGTGTCCTCCTCTACGATTCTCACTTGTCTATACATTTTAACAATGTCTGCTACGAGACCAATCGGATGAACTCTCCATCTCAAGATAGTGTGGTGCAAGTCGGCTCGCAGGTTAGGTCCGACCATAAGCGTGTTGTTTAAAGATACACCATTTTTGTTTTTCTTCGATGCATTAAATACAATCCTTACTTTCGTTTTAGTTTTGTCATTCCGTATGACCGCATGGTGTGGGAGATAGACAGCTTCTTCCTTTTTGTTATCGTCGTCCTTGACTGGTCTCATGTGGCCTAACTCTGTGTACTCATTTATCACATCTTCGTACCTTTGTTTCAGATCGCTATCCTTATCCAATCTTTTTTCTAAAGATTTAAGCCTGGATATGGCAATCGTTCGCGAATGGCCTGCCTTGCAAGGAGGATCAGCATCTCTGAATGGCAATTTAACGACGTAGCGTCCGTCACTTGTTCTTGTTGTTGTACTATTGAAGACGTCTTCACATCTTTGCTCTTCTACGGTTAGCATTTTCTTGACCGTATATGGTTGCTCTTCCATCTCCCAAAATTTGCGGAGAATGTTATCAAGATTGACCTGGGCGTGCATTACACTGTTATTCAGTGTAGTGACGTTTGAACTGTTTTTTTTGTTTGAACTAGTTGGACTGACTACTCCTGAGATGATCCACCCTAACGCAGTGTTCTGAGCGATCAGGGTTCCAGATGGACTCCTCTTCATACCTTCATTCAGGATGCAGCTGTAAACGTCAGCACCTAACAAAATATTTATTTTGCTGGGCGACTTGAACTCGGGATCTGCTAATTGCAGGTCTTTCATATCTACCCAATCAATGTCAGTTACATTTCTTTCAGGCAAATATGATGTGATCTTATTCAAGACATATGCCTTGATTTGAACTTGGAACTGAGGATCTACTGCTAACTTAATCAGCAAAGTGACCATATTTTTTGTTACAGTCGATTTGTTTTGTCCTATACCCGAAACAACACCATGGATTGGTACCTTTCTCAGGTGCAAAAACTGAACTATTGCTTCTGTGATAAAGCATGCTTGTGAACCTTGATCTAACAACACGCGTACTATTTGAAAGACACCGTTATCTGACTCAGCCTCTATTAGCGCTGTGGCTAATAAAACTCGCTTAGACATGGCAACTTTCCCTGTGGACAAATACGAGGCTATCGGAGGATCACTCGCTGAGGAGTTAGTTGGCTCGATAGCCGCAGTGTCTTGCTTCTGATTTGTATCATTAGTTGGATGCAACAAGGAATGATGGCGTTTTCTACAGACCTTGCAGGAGGTAGTTTTTTTGCAGTCATATACCATATGATTACCCCCTAGACAATTAAAGCACATGTTCTTTTTGATAACAAATTCGCGTTTGTTGTCATAGGATTGCTTTGTGAATTTTTTGCAAAAACACAATTTATGAGCTTCAGAACAATACTCACAGCGCACGTTAAAAGATAGCGTTTGGGTTGTTCCAATCAATGACTTTGTATTATGATGATAAGTGTTGTTGTTCTGGTGAACCGTTGACTTCTTAGACTCTAAAAACTCTAAAGCACGAAATCTGCTTTCTATAAATTCTTTGAACTGTTTGTAAGTGGGCAAAATGTTCACCTCGTTGATCTCATTAAGATGTAACTCCCATTGTTTGCGAGTTTCAACATCGAGTTTGTCAGAAATTATGTAAATGTTAATAATATCCCAAGTATCAACGACTATTTTGAGGTTACTTAAAGCACTAAGGCAGTCCGAGGTGGTATCCAATAGTTCCTTTAGTGCTGAAGCAGATTCAAAATTAATGCGCCTTAGACCGAACAATCTTTTCAATATGCAGTTGACTAAATATCTCGTATTATAATAGCGCTTTTCTAACTGATCCCAGCACTGACTATAATTAGCATCCGTTATCGGGGTGTGTCGTATTAATTGCTCTGCCTCGCCAATGAGGTGGCTCTTCAGATAGTGCAGTTTTTGCACGTTATCTAAGGCTGTATTTTTATGCACAAGAGACACAAACAGGTCACGGAATGTTGTCCTCTCCGAATATTTGCCCGAAAATGACGGAATTGAGATTTTTGGCAAATTTTATTAAGGAACTAACGGATGCACCAGGATCGCTTGAAGATTTTTTCACTAATTTAGATGACAACAATAATTTTTAACATAGTTTTCATGTGTGATTTGTAATTAATATAAGCATCTTCAGCCTTGTCGTACAATTCTTTTTGCACATATGCACTAACATTTATAATGTCGAGGTCATACGTTTCGTATATTTTGGCATTATTGACTCTAAACAACGACCAATCCCTTTCTAAATTTTCTAGTCTAATCTCAATGTACTCTTCTGTTAACCTTTCTTTTGAACTCTTTTTAAAATTAATTAAACCTCGATCAATAGCATTTTTTAAATCAGTTTGAAAATTTACAATTCCTTCCATGATTATTTAGATGTAAAAGAACACACTAAAATCTAAAAAGTAAAACAAAATAAATCCATAAACTTTTCCAAAGTTAAGAGTTGAACTTAATGCAAAATTTTCCAAGTTCATAAAAGTGACGAAAATTTTACAAGTGTTTTGAATTTACTACACTGGAGTGAAATCGGGCATAGAGGCCACGTTCCTCCGTTTTTTCTTAAATTATTCTAAGTCTTTACATGCACTATAAATTGTTAAAGTCCCAAACTTACTTCGAAATATTACAAGTCCTACATTCCACTGAATTTTGCTAAGTTCCAAATAAATTCTTCAGTTTTTTACTGATGTAAATAAGGTTGAAAATGTACTCACGGTTTGCACTTCACTCACACACGTCCAATAAGATGTTGTTATACTGTACCTCGATAGCTGAGATTCGTAGCGCAGCGCAGCTCGCGCGCCCTCTATCACTGCACTTGTGGTGAACCACCAGTGTTGACAACTCCAATGACGACACAGAGGCAGCCGAAGTCAAACTCCAAAGCTGTCGCTGATGTCGACGTCACGTACTCTTCGTGCTGCGATCCACAGCGTGTACGGGGAGGCAGCCTTAACTAGGACTGCTGTACTAAAAGTCCGGTCGAATGACCAAATATCCGGCTATAATCAATCAGGAAAAGGTTGTTTTTATTTAACACCTTATACCCAGTACATACAGGTCATTATAGCGAACATTTGTACGGCCCCATTTTTTTATTATTTTTTATTTTTATTGTAGTATTTACATTGCTGTTGAATTTCATTTTCATCATATGTTCCAAAATTTGAATGAATGATGCACCTGGCATGCAAATATTAATGACCCTTTGCATCATATTGTTGCCTAACAAAAGTCCTAAGTTTTTGCCAATTCTATCAGAAAAAACAACTGTGTGGTGTTCCTTGGACTCCGAGGACTCATGCGCATCGACTGAAAGTTGCGAAGGGGGCCGAGGAGAAGAGTTCGGCATTTTTGGCGCGTCAGACGTAGATGAAGGTGCTGACAAGGGCTCTGCTGCAGGAGTGGATGAGGGTTCAGCTTCTTGTTTTCATTCTCGAAAAGTAGAGTGTTCAATAATAGAGAAGAATAGAGAAGTTTTGTCTCTCGAAGAATCGATTGACCAATGGAAACGCGGTACGCTTTATCACGTGATCATCGCCTCGACAAAACGACTCGTCCTGCGTGTCCATTGGTCAGACGTTCCTTCGAGAGACAACATTTATCTATTCGTGTCATCTATGGTAGCTATGCTGCAATGTACAAACCAGGCTGATGGATACACCCATTCGTTAGTTTAAAAACTATCCGAGAATAAGATAATTACGTTATTAAAATAAGTATTAATCACACTAATATTATAAATGCGAAAGTTTGTGTGTATGTGTATGTGTATTTTTGTTACTCTTTCACGCTGAAACGGCTGGACGGATTTGAATGAAATTTAGAATGGATATAGCTTGTACCCTAACTTAACATATAGGCTACTTTTTATCCCGGAAAAAGCATGTCGTTGAACCGAAATACACGCGGGCCGAGCCGCGTGCAAAAGCTAGTAAAAAATAAATTGAAAACCTGATTCTGATGAGTCATAATCTCATCAAAAAATCTTTGCCTCCTTGCATAGTTAAGAAACCGGCCAAGTGCGAGTTGGACTCACGCACGAAGGGTTCCGCACTTATCTATAAAACGGCAAAAAAATCATGTCTGTTGCATGGGAGAGCGCGGGTCCGACTCGCACTTGGCCGATTTTAGTATTTGTTGTTAAAGCGGCAACAGAAATACATCATCTGTGAAAATTTCAACCGTCTAACTATCACAGTTCATGAGATACAGCTTGGTGACAGACAGACAGACAAACGGACAGACGACAGACAGACGGACAGCGGAGTCTTAGTAATAGGGCCCCGCTGGTAACCCTTTGAGAACGGAACCCTCAAAAGTGAGTCCAATCAGTTTTTTAAATATTCATGATGAGATTACTGGCGGTAGGTTTTCTTCATCACAACTGAAAGAGGGCTGTCGTTAATTGGAGCCATTCATTCCACTGAAAGGATGTCGCGTCTACTTGCATGATGTTTCAGTAACAGCTACCTTTTCGCGTTATGTTACATTGTAAAGTTACATTTTGATTCGTTACTATGTTGCTGTAAGGGAATTTAACTTGTTTAAACTTACCAAATAAAGCTACGTTGGGAAATAATGAACAGTATACGCATTTGTTTTAAGTATTACGAGGCATTGTACATATACAAAGGATTTAGCACTAAGCTTGCAAATGAGGTCCGTAGTTTGCCAGAAAATTAGCACTCCTCAAAAAAACTTATTATAAAGTGAATTATTTTAATAAATAAATACAAAAATCTTTTGAAAAAGTTGAAATGTTTATCATTATTTCTTTCAGCTCTATCTTACAAACGGTAATACGAGTATGGGGAGAGTAAGAGAACAGGTCTCAGGCAAAACCAGGCGGCCCACCATTGCCTGGGACCGATGGATGGCGGTATATCCATCCTCAATTGCCGGGCATTATATAAAACAGACTGGTGACGGGCAGCGGCGTCACTGGTGCAAGGGCTTCGGCACCGCGCTCACCAACCCGCCTGCCCAGCGTGTGTGGGCATTTCTTCCAGGAGGACCACCAAGAGTGTCGAAATCCTGGAAAGGCCTATGTCCAGCAGTGGACGAAACAGGCTGATGGATGGATGGATGGATTCAGCGAGAGCCGAATTGTTTGTCAGGCGCTAGGGGTGCTACCATTTAAGCGTGGGGCGCTACTATTTAATTTGCGTCGTATTCATGTTGCTGAGACATCTATATTGTTGATTTACCATGTTTTTAGGGTTTCCTTACCCTTGTGTGCTGGTACGGAACCCTTTGTGCACCAGTCCGACTCGCACTTGGCTAAATTATTTGTACTAGTTCTATCTTTACGACAGTTAAATGGTGGTGCATACTAATAAAACATAAGTTAGGGTTCCGTCCTCAGAAGGTACCGCATTGTTTGTCAGGTGCTACCTACCATAGCGCCTTTTTTTGTTGCTATGGCGTTTGAGTTGTTTTTACTTACAGGAGGATCTGATTAAAAATATTTTTGTAGCGTAATGCTATTAGGGTTCCGTACTCGTATTGTGTGGTGGTACACGACCTTTACTTGGCTGTTTTTTTTATTTCGATGAGCCTCTTCGTATTTTTTCGAGAAGAAGCAACATTCATCTCAAACCGGCAGTTTCAGATCGCCCACAAATGTGACGTACATAATATGGTCTAGGAAGCGCTCTACATTGCTACCGGCTTTATGCACCCAGGTATGCACGCACACCCACAAATAAGTGCGGACAGGCTGGTGCTCGTTTGGTAGTATTATTGTTCCACGTTTGGATTGGGAATGAGGTGCTAACGTCAACTTTACGCGAATGTATGAAATGACAGTTACCATAGGTAGGATGTGCAAAAATACGTAAAAACTTTTTTAGTATTGCAAAATTATAATACGGAGAAAATGTGACATTTATCCAAAATAATATTACGTGCAATTAATATAAACTGATATTCTTTGAAAAAAATGTCAGCTCGCCATTTGTTGTGATGATCAATTAATTACTCATGGGTTAATCAACTTCATCATCAATGCCAAATAGTGACAGATTTGTCAAATAAAATTTCAAGATTTAATTTATAAAGCAGTTTAAAATAGTGTCAGCAAACAGTTCAAATAACTAAATCAGCGATCAGTTCATATTTTGGAGAAGCAATATTATTGATCAATAAACTTTTATAAACATCAGTAAGTGCATAAAACGCAAAAATGACATTATTATTTTACTTGATCGGCTTACTTACAGTGGAGCCCACATCAAGCTAAGCACTTTCAGTATAAGCTGACCTCTCATTGTATAGGCTTCCCGTACAATGAGAAGTCAGCTCATACTCAATCTGTATAGCTTGATGTGAGCTCCACTGTACGTAAGTAATCAATTCATCTGTACTATTATGCAAACGGTACTTTTGAATCCTAATCCAATCGTGGAGCAATAATAGTAGTTTAGTTAACTAAAACCATATTGGTATTATTTAGTCTATGCTAAAACTGCTCGCTTGTGAGTGCCGATCTGACGGTACCTACAAAGCTGACAATGTTTAGGTAATACCTAAATGAAAAATTTATGAACCTAACTACGCTTAGCTCAGAAATTAACCAATAGTTAGTATAACGTAGAATATTTAACCTAGAATGGGCCCCGTTTGACTGCTAAGTACACCCCAATTAAAAGTTTCTGTTGCATTTTTGAGTTTCAAAACTTTACTGCCTTTTTAGGGTTCATTGAAAAAGTTGTAACTTGCATAGTTTTAGTTTTCGGATTATAAGTATTATTATTATTCTAGTTCAGTATAATAACGCCTCCCGTATACTTATGCGATTACCTCGTTACTGTAGTGCATCCGGTATGTTTGCTTCTGCCGGGGTCTCTGACTTCTATGCCATCATTAGGTCAAGAGTAGCTTCGTGTTGGGAGAGACTTCGTAGCTCTAAGAATAGCATATTATCTTGCCTATGTGATAATATCGCAAGTCCGTTGTACAAGCACTGGCGTTCCGTTCAGCGCGACATTAACCGTAAGTGATGTTGGTGTTGTTTATTTATAATAATTATTATATAGACATATGCTATTTTTTTTTTGTAATGTATAATTTTTGTATGGGTTTTTTGCCTGAAATAAATGACTTTATTATTATTATGGGAATTTTTGATCTCGTTTCTCTCTCTTGGCCAAAAGAATTTAAAGAGACAGGGACGGTATAGCCCCGGCAGAGGCACAGTCGACCGGGGTTCAGAGCCCCAGGGAAAGAAACCGGCGAACGATGCGAGCAGTATCAAGCAGTACCGCCTTTTGTATCCGCGCTGGAAGCGAACTGCCGCGGAACCCCAACCGCCTTAAGTTGTTTTCGAGGCTGACAGGTACTAACCCGTAAAACAATTGGGATGATTTCGGTGGATGCCACACCCCAAATGTCGGTAACCTCGTATTATTATTATAAGGCCGTCAGCAAATATCTTTACTTAGTATTTGCTCCGTACAAGCCATAGCTTGATGATAAAAGGATTAGGGGCTTACATCACTAAGGATTTAGTGCTTTTGAAAAACTAAGGTGTGAGATTTTTAAATAACATCGAGATACCTTGTACTGAGTTAACTTACTCGGTCCTAGGCAATGGTGAGTTATCTGGTTGTGCCTGTTTGAGAGCTGTCCTCTTATACTCTCCCCCGAATAACTTCGGAAGGATTTGCGAGTAACATATGGTGGTACCTCTATAGTTGAGCCCAGTACTAGCTCTACTATCTGATGATTTGGCTATGACTGCTACGATTTTATTATAATGTATGGTTGCCTACAATTTTATCCATCGATTTTTATTTATACGAGACCATAAAATACATGAAATTGAGAAGGTGCACTTGCAGGTAGTATGCTGGTTTTTATCTCAAACCCAACCAGGGATAAATCTGGAGGGCCGACCGCGTTTCTAACTTTCGCCCACCGTTTGTGTCAGGTAGTACAACTATTAAAACGCTAACTAAACACATTACAAACACTCCTACACTCAGTTTCAACCTTATTGCGATAACATAGGGGCTATAATGCCGCGCCAGAGTAGTATTAAACCGTATGTAAACTCTAATATGCGTTGACAAGGGCTAGACGTGGCTTAACGTATGGGTTGTGACGTCACGCTACAGCCATAATATTAACAAAAAGCAGTATGTCAAGATCAGGAACTTAGGAAAAATGATTTTAAGGATCTATTGGAAAATTATTTTGAAGTTTTTGAAGCAAAATACTTAATTTGATTTTTAATGCTAAACGATAAACAATTTTTTTAAAGGAGTTATGAGAATAATGCTGAAGCTGGGATTAGTAGGTACCTATAGTTTATGTCTTTCCTTTTTTAATCTTTTTTTTTACAGTGAATTACTTAGTAACACAAAATTAGGTATTGGGCTAGATTTGACTAGGCAGCCCAGTGTGTTTTGTAAAATATATTTATTTCATCCAATTTTCACAATTTGAATAGAAGTATTTAAATAAAATGAAAATAAAAAGTTTACATCCAATTATTATTCTGCTGTATCTCGGGATTACAGTAACTAAGGTGGTAAAAATACACTGTTACAGTTTTATGAAACTTTTTTTAATTTAGTCTACAATTTTCTTATTATTTTTTATTATTGCTCATTTATTATTGAATAAATTATACACAAATTCTTGTACTTTTATTCCACATATATTTATTTTTATTCTAACTTAGGCTACCGGTTTCGTATTACACATCATCTGGCCAACAAATTATTAATTATTTAACATGACAGAAAGAAAACATTTTTAACAAGCAAATATAAAATAAACAGAATAATTTATTCAAGATATATTCCACCAAGAACCATCAATCGAATCCATCCAATCATTTATTATTATTATTTATTACTTAAAACTGGCTAGATTTAAATGTAGTTAGAGTTGTAGTAGCAGTTAGGAGCAATGTTGGTCAACATTATCCTTTGCAATGTAAGGGTTCAATATTTACTTAATTTTACATATTTATTCATTTTTTTTTATTGTAACTTCTTTCAGTTGTTTTCCTTAAATAATAACATGGACAGACTTGCAACGACATAATCCTTAAACATCTTGATTTTTGCCATGAAATTGAATGGTTAAACTATTAGAACAATGTTTGGCAAGATTTTGTGCTCAAGCCATTATTATCTTTTTTTGTTTGACTCTCTGTTAGAGTAAAAATTTAATAAAACCGTTCATGGCCGTACATGATACAGGCTGCCATCTGTTTATTTAATTATACCTGCGTTTTATAGTAACATTCTACGTACAAGCTAAATTTTAGTTAAATTGGCTCAGCTGGTTTTGAGTCTTACGTTGGACAGGCAGACGGGCAGACCCCAATGAAATGCAATGAATACTTTATTTTTGCAATATAGGTACATAAATACACTTATCGCACGTTATGATTTGTTAAATAATAAAAATAACTTAATTTAAAAGAGGAAAAGGCAATATATTAAAATAGGTTTTGGGTTTGCTTATATTTAATAAGTAATTACACGTACATGAACTAAAGTAAATGTATACTTAATATATACTATTATGTATATACGATATGATAATAATAGTAGCTACCCTACCCATATACTAAAAACTAACACGTATAAATATAAATATAAATACATGCCTAACTCCGCCCATTCGATTAGTCTTGCAAATTCCCAAGGCTCTGCTATAAAGATTTTAGGTAGAATTCGTTAATTGAGATGTTGTTTTTATTTTATTTTACTGGTATACGGCCTTAAATTATTATAATTATATGGATAATAGAGAAAGTAAAAAATAATAATAAGGTATATTTCGTATTTTTTTTTTCTTTTTAGTTTCTATCTTGTCCATTATAAAATATTTTTTTGAGATATCGCATTTTGGTTTCAGTAGCTTAATTATGTTGTGTATGCCTGTTCGGCTCTCACTGAGGATTTGTAGGTATTAAACAGTCTTAATTAGCAATTCAGGTTATTAACTGTTATTGTAAAGGGATTTCAAAATGTTGCATCAATCACACAGAAGGGAATTTAAATTGCGTTTCAAATGCATTTCTGTTTTAAATATCTCGTTCGTCTATAATTAGAAATTTGCGTTTTGTTGCGTGGAATTGGAAAACTAATAGATGATGTTTAGGTGTATTTATATTGAAGTTTATACAAATAATTAAACGCTTTGTGTCTCTGTTGTATGAGTTGCATCAATATGTTTGAATAGATATATATTTTACTCTTTTTGAGCCTTATTCTTGATTTAGGACAATAATTTTAATCATAAAATAAAATTTACTCGATATGTTTCGACCCACAATATGGGGCCGTCATCATCAATCTGTTTGAATAGACGCATAGCTTCAAACATCATTAGCTTTTCCTCAGCGGTGTTTTAGTCTGGAGACCCGCATTAGAATCCTGCATTTTGAGCAATCCAAGATACAGATAACTTATTGGTCTTAACATGACAAGGCGACACAAAACGAGCCGCTGAAATGGAGAAACAATTTGTTCCATCTATCCATCCATCAGCCCGTTCCCAAATTTTGCCACTCATGTCGGTCCTCCGTCCTTCTCATCCAGCCGCCCCCCGCAACATCCTTCAGGTCGTCGGTCCAGCGGGCACGAGGTCGGCCTACACTACGCTTTGCTGTACGTGGTCTCCATTCTAAAGCCTTTCGGCCCCAACGGCCATAATGTCGGCGACAAATATGGCCTGCCCACTGCCACTTCAACTTACTGATTCTGCAGGCTATGTCGGTTACTTTCGATCTCCGACGGATCTCCTCATTTCAGATTCTATCTATCAGAGATACCCCAAGCATAGCCCACTCCATAGCTCGCTGAGCGACCTTAAATCGGTGGATTAGGCCTTTTGTAAGAGACCACGTCTCAGCGCCATACGTCATCACAGGAGGGACGCACTGGTTGTACATCTTAGCCTTTAAGCACCGCGGTGTTGACGACATAAATATGTGACGCAACTTTCAGAATTCTGCCCAACCCAAGCATATTCTTTTTATTTTTGTAATTATTGTTTTATTTATTTTATTAAATTTATTAGTTTTACATAACAATACATTTTTGTTGAAATTTAGAATTTTGGTTACGCCAATAACGAAACTAAATCATATTATATTTACATATAAAAAAAGGACAGAAATTAAAATCCAAAACGGGGAGTACATAAAAACACAAAACCAGAAAATAAATTGGACAGATATTAATGTTACATTTGAAAAACTATAATAATGTAACTGTTTTTATTATTGGCGTCTAAGATGGAGCTGAAACAAGCAACGGAAAAAATGCTAATAGGGACCTTGGGATATCTTATTATTTGCTGTGATAGAAGCCATAATAACACGTATTCTGTGAAAAATTTAACGGTCTATCTATTACGGCTAAAGCTGTAGACTCTTGGAATTCGTTCAAGTGTAGACCACCTTGACAGACAGACAGACAGACAGATAGCGGAGGCTTAGAAATAGGGTCCCGTATGGCACCCTTCGGGTACAGATCCCTAAAAAAGAAAATGCTCAAAGTTTCTGAATATGCTTTTAATCTTGTACCTTAATGAAATAAAAAAGGCCATAAAATAAAGTCTATATTTATAACCATGTTCATTCAAAGCTTCAATTACTTAGCTGAGATACATAATTATAATTGAGGCATGCCAACTTAACCTGGAAACTTTTAATAAGGTTGGCAATAATTTACCCGGGAAATTCACAATTAGCTGGAATTTTATTTTCCCCGACTGGCTGCGTTCACGTTTACGGTACAAGAATTTTAAGGAGGAAGCCGTGAAGAGGTTGTGCGTCGTTATTTCTTCTGTGTGAATATTTCAGGTAGGGAAGTAAATAAATAGAGCCAACCTATTCATACATATTAATAGTAGATTTTTATACAATGGAGGTAAGTGATCAATTGCACCCGGAAATTTGGGCGCACGAGCGAGCGAGAGTGTTCATAGTTCAAGGGTATAATTGATTACTTACACCCGTGTTGAACGCTTATTTTTCATCACTTTTGCGAGACAGTAAAAAAATACTTGAAAACATATGTTTGCAACATTGATTTAACCTTTAAACCAATGGTCTGCAATGTTTTCAACAAGAAAATTTTACCGCCGCCATCTTGTTAAGTGCCTTTTTCTTTTTTTGTGCAATTGTGTCGTACTGGCCAGTATGATTGTTTTAGAAATAAAACCAATTCAGTGTGCATTTGTGCATTTCATTTCACCTCGATCATCCGAATGTCCCTGTTGAGAATCGTACCACCATAGCTGCGGCTTCTCCCCCCCCGGCCTAGGACTTCAGCCTCGACGACAGACGCGAGGACCCGACAACCGTTATTGCGAACATCATCTGGTTACCGCCGCCATACAGGGACAGAATAAATAATCTATCGATAATTAAAGTCTAACTAAAGTAAATTCACATCTTGCTTCATTAAAGAGATTATCCCAAACATAATTTAAAATGGTGTCTTACTGGCCAGTGGGATTGTTTAAAAAATAAAACTAATTTAGTTGCTGTGTCAACTCTTAAAAGTATTTTTAACATTTTATTTAGCATATTTACCTATATACGAAAGTCACATTTTTCCATAATAATATACATAAATAAAATACAGAATAACAAAATAAAAAGGAAATAGGGAGAAAAGATATTTTCCATTGTCATATTTGTCATTTAGCGAGACGAGTGATTTACTATATAGTTAGTGACTGTAAGGGACACTTGTTCGATTTTCAAATTTACTTACCTCCCTAGGTTGGTAAATCGAATTTACCTCCCGCATTTCGAGTTATATACAAGTTAATTTCAGAGAATGTGTGATGAAAAATAATAACAATAAATACAACAATACTTTTTGTGCACTTCACCCCGAACAATTGGTGTGTTAATTTTAAACTTTTCTTTGCTCGCAGGAGTCTTCTGAAAAATCTCTCTTGAGGTTGCTACAAACGTTTCGCGCCCCGTCAAAATTCGCAGAAATAAAAAAATCCAACATGATAATTCCCATATAAAGTACATAGAATGAGATCGTGTGTTGGAGAAAATTTCCTGCAGATATATTTAATTTTTTTCTGTTAAATCTATGAACTTATTATGTATAAGGTATAAGGTGACTTTAATTCATGTACCCAAATTCTTCTTGTAGACTCAGTAAGTGCTCAGTACTCGTAACAAGGTTCGATGACCTTTTTTTTTGAAATTCGTAAATTATTCTTTTTGTGGTCCTCACAAACGCAAGCCCAGCCCCGAGTCAATTACTATGGGAGGTAAAAATTTTATTTAGCGAAATTAGCAAAAACTGTTATCAATTCGTGTTACTGATCACTTACCAAGCCTGCAGTATAAGTTTGGCTGCATAAATTAAAGTCACCTTATATATCAAAGTGACTGAACTATAGAATTTTTCAGAGATAAAGTCGTTTTAAAACGCGTCAAAACGGAAAAACGACAGAGTCGTAACAACCACTACGCCGTAGCACTTACTACGCCGTAGCAATTACTACGCTCGCTGTAGCCAAGTAGCGACGCGAAGGAAAGCGATGATTGTTATTCAATTACATCGTTAAGTTGTAGCTTGTACCGTACCGTCCACCACATAAAATACCTTTGAATGAATTAAGGTGCCCCTTCCCATTATTTCTATTTGTGTTATTTGTATGGTTCTTGCATTAAAATACAAAAAAGTATAGCTTATTTAAATCATTGTAGGAAATGTAAATGATTTTTAACTGTCTACCTTTTTCATGTATATTTCATGTCTTTGCCCGTAGCTTCACCCGCGTTCATTCAGTCTTTGCCCCGTTTTAGGCTTGGGCGTTATTTTATGAACGGGTTATTATAGCCTATGTGTTGATCAGGGTCACTACGGCAATAGTAAAAAAACGCGTATTAAAAAAAAATGTATAGAATAAGATTTTGTAATGTAAAAAAGGAAAATTGAAAAAAGACATGTCTGCTAAGTTTCTTGCCCTCTTGTTAGCAATACTAATCAAATGGTGGGGATGGTAAGGCATTATTTTTATTTATGGGTAATTCGGTTAATTTTTCAACACATTTGTTCATTGCATTATGTATATATAATCTTTTATTCCTATATTTCTCTAGTTTATGCAGGTGTATAACTTTATTACATTTTAGTAGCCCAACCTAAATATTTTTTATATGTATTTCCCATATTTATTTATCAATTTATTTGTTAATTGCATTATGTACATATAATATATATTTTTTCCTAGATTTCTCTATGTATTTCCCGTATTATTATATGTTTTGTTTATAGTCTAAAGAAATATATTGTTAAGATTAACTTTGACTTGGAGAAAGTATACTTTATGTATCTATTTTACAAAATAAATATTTTTATTTTTATTTATTTATTTTGACGCATCAAAATCCGTTGAGTGGTTTTCAATTTAAAACGGAACATAAATACAGACAGAGAGACAAAAATTGTAAAAATTGTTGTTTGGGCTTCAGTACCATAACAATAGGTGGGAGAGTTGGTGCCGGGCTTGACTGTAGAGGTACCACCATCGTACTTGAAAATCCTCCCGAAGTTATTCGCCGGAGAGTAAGGGGACAGCTCGCAGACAGGCACAACCAGGTGTCCCACCATTGCCTGCTGGGACTGACAGATGATAGATGACGGGCAGTGGCATCACTGATGATGGCAAATTTCGTCACAATATTCAATGTACTATGTATTTTACTATTTAACTATTTTACTATTAGTATATATAGAAGATAAGGGATTTCGCGAGATAAGCGGGTGCCTGCGCAGGCGACGACATCCCGGTCATTGGGTACTGCCCGCACCTTTAATCTAGTTAGTAATATTATGGCTTCCTTTTTTAGGTCTACATATCAAATACCACTTCGGTAAATATATTTGCTACAATAGAGGAATTCAGATAGACTTATTTGAAAAAAAATGGTCAAGTGCGAGTCGGACCTCGCTCTATTACGGTGCCGTACAGTACAAATGACAAATAACGTTTTTTTTTCGTTTGTTTGTTTTTACGTTGTTCACAAACTAAATTGTGAATCGACGTTCAAGGGCGGATCCAGGGGGGGACAGGGGCACGTGCCCCCCCAGACGGTTAAAATAAAACAAGGAGCTGGGAGATTAACACTATACCGCTTTAATAATTTTAGTTTCTTTTGTGTCATGCTTTTAACTACATTTGCAGCATTTTTTGGGCTACCGGTAGGACTAAAAGATATAGTCCCAACTATGCGGGACACTCTATATCTGTACATATTTGGCCTTTGTGCCCCCCCCAAAAATAAATTCTGGATCCGCCCTTGTCGACGTTTTCAGTATTTGATCTTTAAACATATCGGGCTTGAAGCCTGGCCGTTTGACAGTGGTGTCGATTCGGAGAAAATCAAGCAAACAGGAACACAGTCTCAGTTTTCACAATTTTAATTAGCATTCACAAAGATTATTTCAGTAATTTTATTATTTCGAACTATTATTTCACTGCACTTTGTACACGACACGGTAAGCTACTCGTATCACGGAACGAAGGACAGTTCAAGGTGCACTCGTCGAACGCTCACACAGACTTCACTTAATTATCTGTCCGCTGCCGTCTCCATCGATGGTATCTCAATATATTATTTCAATGTGTTCTCTAACTTGTACATACTTACTGTTTGTTACAAAATAATAGCTAGAACTTCCAAGTTTATACAATAGATGGCGCTGTACGCTTCTGAATCGCGGTATAGAAGTTTTCTCCGCTAAAAGTGTATCATATCTGTGGAATGTGGAGGCAGGAGGTCTTTCATTTCAACCAGCACTTACGTACATAATAATAAAAAAATGACATAATATTATAAATGTGAAACTTTGTGTGGGTGTGTGTGTGTGCGTGTGTGCATGTTTGTTACTCTTTCACGCTGAAATGGCTGAACAGATTTAGATGAAATTTAGAATGGATATAGCTTATACCGTAACTTAACACATGGGCTACTTTTTATCCCGGAAAAAAGCATGTCGTTAAACCGAATAACACGCGGGTGGAGCCACGGGCAAAAGCTAATATATAATATGGTACATAATAAACAGAAATTCCTAATCCTGAACTGGGTAAGTTTTTGAGATAGACCTCGTAACAAATGGTCGAAAACTGACAACTTTGACGGCTCCCTATTATGTAAGATAAAAAAGAATAAAAAATATATTTGTAGGATCTCTACTTAAGGTGACAATGTTACCCAACTTACAAGGTAGAAAAAATTGGCTTCTTTTTCATATACGAGACCATCCTATTAAAATTATTTGGGCCATTATCCATATTTAAGGTCCGATACTCATTATTTCTCTAGATAGAGTCCCGTGACATTCGGACGGCCGGACAGAGAGATGACATTAATACATAGGTAACACTAAAAGTTTCCGGAACTGGCCACTTACATAAACAATATTTAAAAATTTATTGCAACATTTGAAAATAGAACTCTTTGGCTGTAGAATGCAGTTTGTTTCATCTGACTGTCTTTTGTTTTTACCTTGTGGCGCCATTTAAAAAATTGTGTGTCTGCATCAACATGGATTTAACTCGGGAAAATTTTCGTAGTATGATTTTCTACGATTTTAAGTGTAATTTGACAGCTCAACAGAGCATCGCTCGGCTTGAAACAGCTTTTGGCAATGAAGCACCATGCAAGACGACTGTTTATAGCTGGTTTGCAGAATTCAAGCGTGGTCGTATCAATCTCAGTGACGAATCTCGCGATGGTCGGCCGTCCACCGCTGTGACCAACAAAAACATCGATGCTGTGCGCCGTATGATTGAAACAGACAGGCATGTGACCTACCATGAAATTCGCGCATCCTTAGAAATAGGCATGAGTCAAATACAATCAATCCTACACAAACATTTGGGTGTGAGAAAGCTGTGCTCGCGGTGGATCCCACACAACTTGACCGAGGCTCAAAAAACGGACCGCGTCACTTGGTGCAGTGTCATGCTTACCAGATTCAACGAAGGTGCGTCAAATTTGGTGTGGGACATAGTAACAGGTGACGAAACATGGATTTATTGCTACGATCCCAAAACAAAGCAGCAATCGAGCGTATGGGTCTTTCAAGATGAGCCGAAACCAACCAAAGTGGCGCGCGTGAAAAGTGCATCTAAGCGGATGATTGCTTCTTTTTTTAATAAAACTGGACACGTGGCTACTGTTGCTTTAGAGAATCGTCGTACCGTGAATAGTGACTGGTACACGACCATTTGTTTGCCGGAAGTTATTGACGAACTCCGTAAAAATAACCGCAAACGCCGTATCATCCTGCACCACGACAATGCTAGTTCTCACACGGCCAGACAGACAAACGACTTTTTGAAGACGAAAAATGTAGAACTCATGAGTCATCCTGCATACAGTCCCGACCTGGCACCTTGTGACTTTTTTCTGTTCCCAAAAATTAAGAACCAATTACGCGGTCAACGATTTTCATCACCAGAAGAGGCTGTCGAGGAGTATGAAAAACACGTTTCAGAGGTCACCACAGGGGAGTGGCACAAAAGTTTTCAAAACTGGTTTGATCGAATGAAAAAGTGCATAGACGCCAAGGGAGATTATTTTGAAAAACAATAAATTAATTTTGTACCTTTAATAGTATTTTTTCATATTCATTCCGGAAACTTATAGTGCGTCCCATATAAAGAGCCCTAAAAAGAATCAAAGAATTATTCCGAATCATATTTTAGGCCTAATTTCAATTTTTTCATTATTATAAATCGCCTATTTTACAAAACAAAAGGTATCATAGACAAAACGTAGAGTTCACAGCTAATGACTTCCATTGTGGTTCCATAGACAATTGCAGAGTGAATATATAATTTCATGTTTACCCGCCAAATGCTTAGTTATTCCCAATTGTCTATGACTGTTTGCTATGATACTGCGTTTATTAATTAGTACCCAAAACCAATTACAGAGCTTTACTCTTTGTAAATGCGTATGATTCGTGGTTAATTATTCAGAGGAGGGTTTTAATAACTATTAGTTAGTTATTTTATTAAACATATATGTTGTATAGGTATATTAAGACTAAAGGTTGCCTGCAACTTTATTTGCGTGGATTAAGGATATAAAACGTCAGGTATTCCCGTTGGGAATGCATTTTTTATTAAATATATGCAAACCCAAGACCTAATGAATATATTGTATATTTCTTTTTTAAATTTAATCATTTTTATTATTTAATATATTCTAACGTGCGATAAGTATATTTATGTACCTACATTGCAAAGATAAAACATTCATTTCATTTCCAAATCTAGGATACTGCGCAATTTCATGTATAAAATGGCACAAACCATGTTAATTATGATATTAGTTAGTTGTCACGTCTCAATGTGATAAACTGATAAGCGACGGATAGGTGACCTCAGAATGAATAAAGGTTTTCTTTTACCTTCACCAAGTGGTAAGGGGGCATCCATTAATACGTGAGGCATTTAGGAGGAGGGAGGGGGTCAAGCCGATTCTCATCCAATCCCACGCGGGGGAGAGGGGGGGTCCTGGAAAGTATCACGTATTTTTTTTCCGCAATAAATTATGTAAAATTGCGAGAAAATTGGATTGAAATGCGAACGCCACAAAGTAGTTAGTCTTAGATAAAAATAATAAAACAATTTTTTTTTTTTTTATAAATGCAACGCAATGAAGCATAGATTAACGTATTTACATTGAAAGTACGCATTCTGAACAATCTCACGTTAGATTAGAGGGAGGGCTGGAGGTGGTCGAGCCAAATCTCACGATATCTCATTAAGGGGGAAGGGGGGTCCAAAAATCGCCAAAACCACCTCAGGTAATTAACGCCCCCTAACTTTGTTACTAAAAACGTGGTAGAAATACTATAAAGCATGAATGCATACCATACCGATAACCCTGACGGGAATCGAATCCTAAAACCAATTGTAGCAGTTTCATATCTATACTGACTTGGCTACAGTAGCTCTTCTAAACTATTATAGTTTTAAAGCTTTGATTGTATATTAAACAATTTGTTTGAATATTAAATTGTTGGCAAATAATTATTCCAATACAGTTAGAGGTCTTATTTTCTGCTGATTCTAAGTCTGGCCTAAGTCTTGCTTAATTAAAGCGATTGCTTGCGTAGTTTCGAGGTATAGTTCGGTCACCTTAACTTGGGAACTCTTTCAACGCAATTGGGGGGGGTTATTGTACCATTTCGATGAGTGTTTCTTGGGAATTTAGAAAAGCTTTTGCTGCTCTTGTAAGGTAAATTTGCACGATCTTGATTAAGGTGGTAACGGAGGATCTCGGTGCAAAATGCACATCATAATATTGTTTTCCTTACTTTTAATAAAAAGTTTGCAATAAATGCATTTTATAGCAATTCGCGCAAACTGCTTGTTAATAGTTGGGTGATCACATGAAAATCATTAAATTTTATCCGTTACATTTTAGCTGCATTAAATTACAACTGTACTAGTTTGTTAATGTAATGCAAACAAAATGTAATACATTAAATAACGTATTTTTTTTGTGAAGACTTTATTATTAATAAACTATTTCCGCAATTCGCCAAAAAACACATTTATTGCATACTTTTTATTCAAAAGTAAGGAAAACAATAATATGATGTGCATTTTGTACCGAGGTAAAAAGTTACCCCCAAAAAGGCATGTATTTTTGTTTGACAGCAAAATCCCATCCCTATTATAATGGGAAGAAATTTGAATTTACACACTTGAAACCACCTGTGTAGAGTTGTGCATAATATAAAATAAAGAAAATACTTTCGCCTCATTGGTTGTCTAATTGTAGTATGATTAATACTTGCGATTGTCGGCACTTGGTGAAACATCATCAACATCTCAAAAACACACTTGTACTGTTTCACTTATGTTTGAGCCTAAAAATGGTTTAAAATTGTTGTAACAACGTTTTATTTCAAAATAAATATCTGATATTGCTTTGTGATTAATCTTATTTTACCCCGAACGTACTATACACAGGACATTAAAAACTTGTCAATTGACACCGAATGTGCTATGGGTAGGACATCTGGAAAATCGACTTTTCCAATTCAAATATTTTTTAAATTATTTTTCCCGACGTTTTAGATTCATTTTAAGGAGACTTTTCATCGAATTTAGAAACACTTAATACCTCCAGAGGTTAGGAGGTTAAACAACCGGTTTCACCTAACGGCATCATCAGGGTATAATAATTAATAACTATGAGTAGTGTACATGTGATAGTTTTCATTGCAGATGGTAAATAATAATCTATTTGTAAAATTCACGACCGCTTACAAGCCAAGATTTGAATTTTACAATACAAAAAGAACAAAATTACGAGTTGTTTCAAAAGGGGCGCGTTTTCTTGGGACATGTCAAATGTAGACAATTGCGATAAAATCAGGATATAAGCGACCTATTTCATAATATTTTTATTGCTATCACCTCGTTGGTTCTCAGACTATTTAATGATTATTACACTATTTAAATAATTACTATAATCACACTAGCGCCGTAGATGAAATAAAAGGCAAATATCCCCCTTATTGGGAAATAAACTAAAATAGAAGCACTCTCTTTACTCTCAACTTAACATGAGCAAGTAATACTTAGTCAACTTCGCAGTTTTAACTACCAATCTTTTTAGATGCATCGGCTCCTAAAATATCGACTCAATGGCTTTTACTTAAGAGTAAAGCCATTGTCTACATATCATGGTTCCTTAATTCCATCGACAGAAAGGCCTTTATCTATGTAGAACAGCTGCCTAAATGTTGTCTCTGGCTCGGCTTTCATAACTTCTCGTTGTTTTTGAACCAATTCAATTGGAATTTTCCTTATCTTTAGGGAAATTCGGTTGGAAATTGAGTTTTGATTGTTTTTGGCTTTGGTGGTAAAGGCTTATCTCAAAACTATACTGGTCTGTATGAAACTCTAAATTTGTTGGGTTTAATAATTTGTAAGCATAATCACCTGTATTGCACTATCCCAAAACTATCCACACTAGTTAACATTTTCCATTAACTGCTCCATTTCAACGCGCTACTCTGTATATAAAGTGACTTTGGTATATACAGCCAAATTCATACTGGAGACATGGTTCAGGACCAAGGTGATATCCCTGTTTTCGAAATACGACAAATATTTTCCTGTGCATCTACCTATATACTTGTTCAAGAAGAACTTGTATAAAATTAGTATAGGAAGCCTACATTTTATTTTGCGAATTTCACTGAAACCTTGGTCCTTAGTAGTCCTGACAACTTACCGAGTCTCCATTATGAATATGGCTACATAAAGAAAAGTCACCTTATATAAATCATGGGACCGGCATCAGTCATGATAGGGCCCGAAATATATCTCACTTAACTCTAAAGACGAATAAGTCAATTGATAATATTTATTCATAAAATTTTACATCTTCTCTTCTCTATTCTCTATACATATAAAATACAACGTCTGTCTGTCTGTCCGTCTGTCTGTTCGTTCGCTTATAACTTGAGAACCAATCAATGGATTTTGATGCAGTTTTCACTGAAAGATAAAGCATTTTTATGCAAGGTTTAGGGCTATGTATCATCACGCTATGACAGAAAGGAGCAGCGCAATGAGAATTTTAGTGAGACATTATGGAAGGTTCGCCGCCGTAGCATTGTCGATCGTCGCGGGTTCAAACCACGACTGGTAAAATTTGTTTTCACTTTTATTTTTTATTATTTTATTTTATTTTCAGAAAAAATATTTCCAGTTGTAAAAAGAATATTAAAGCTGAAATTATATTTCTTGACTGCGCAAAGACCAATAACTAAAATATTTTTATTTTCAACTGCTTAGAAAACGCCATTTCAGGGAAGATTTCCTGGATAACGGCTCAGTAAGCTGGCGTTGAAATTGTTTGTAAGCTGGCGTTGAAATTGTTTTCATTTTAATACACTAGATGGCGCTGCATGTTTCAAAATATCGAATTTGACGCAGTCTGGTTCAAATCAACTCACGTTAAAGTTTGTCTACACTATTATATAAATAGGAAAGATTTGTTTGTTTGTTTGTTTGCATATAATGGGTAATATCTAGAACTACTGAACTGACTTTAAAAATTCTTGAAGCACTCAATAAGATTTTTAGTTAATCGTTTGGTATGTGATTTTTTGTTTATTAGGTGGTAGAGCTAATGCCAGGCTCGACTGTGGAGGTACCACCATCTTACTCAGAAATCCTCCCGAAGTTATTCGGGGGAGAGTAAGAGGACAGCTCTCAGGCAAAAAACCAGGCGGCCTACCATTGCCTGGGACCGATGGATGGCGGTATATCGATCCCCAATTGCCGGGCCTTATATAAATCAGACTGATGACGGGCAGCGGCGTCACTGGTGAAAGGGTTTCGGCACCGCGCTCACCAACCCACCTGCCCAGCGTGTGTGAGTATGGGCATTTCTTCCAGGAGGACCGCCAAGAGTGGCGAAATCCTGGAAAGGCCTATGTCCAGCAGTGGACGATACAAGCTGATGGATGGATGGATGGTGTGGTATGTACGCCTTTCGTAGTCGTACGTATGTAGTCTCATCGTCAGGGTTTCAATCATCCACTGGTAAATGTTTTTTTTAGGAGACCTCTCAAGTTTAAGTTTATTTGATCGGTGGCCAGGATCTAATGACGGGACTGTGGGAGGTGGGTACGGGATCTCCTCAACGAATAACAGCAGACCCATCGAGTTTGGGCTTATTTTATTGGTCTTTATTAGCACTTTGGTAAAACATGGTGACCATGGTCTGATGATGGGACTGGAAGGTGGGTACGGGATCTCCTCAACGGACAACAGCAGACCCTTCGAGTTTAGGCTTACTTTGTTGGTATTTATTAACACTTTGGTAAAACATGGTGATCAGGGTCTGCTGATGGGATTGGAAGGTGATTATGGGATCTCCTCAACGGATAACAGCAAACCTTTCGAGTTTGGGCTTATTCGATTGGTCTTCATTAGCACTTCGGTAAAACGTGGTGACCATAGTCTGATGATGGGACTGGAAGGTGGGTACGGGATCTCCTCAACGGACAACAGCAGACCTTTCGAGTTTAGGCTTATTTTGTTGGTATTTATTAGCACTTTGGTAAAACATGGTGACCAAGGTCTGTTGATGGGACTGAAAGGTGGGTATGGGTTCTCCTCAACGGAAAACAGCAGACCCTTCAAGTTTGGGCTTATTTGATTGGTCTTTATTAGCACTTTGGTAGAACATGGTGACCGTTGCATATTGTCGTTCAAAAAATTATATTCTTATGTTTTCCTTATTTCCACGAAAATCTCTTCGACACGGGTGGAGCCGCGGGCAAAAGCTAGTTTATTAATCAGGTTGAAAATAAGTTACACATTAAATTCGTGGGATAGTAAAATTGGAAATTGTATTTTCATTAATAACAAAAAGAAATATATAGTTAATGTGCTACATTACGACCCTTAAGTGGAACTGTATAACTGTAGAGAAAAAACTGTATATTATAAAAGTAAAAACTGACATCTAGTATATAAAAATTAACCAAAAATCTTTTAACGTAAAGAGTTCACTTATTTTACTGTGTGTTTTATAAAATGATTTGTGTGCCAGGTGTGGCTTTAATGTACAAATAAATATAATATTATTATGATTTCTAGCTGTTTTACAGAGTGCTCCGATCGTGAAATTTGATGTATAACAACTGTAAATATTGATGCAAATTAATACATATATTTTTATTTTATTTATATTTATTTATTTATTTTCTTTTAGGAAGATTTACAGCAAAATTATGACAATAGAAGTGTTCTTATACAACTAAATGCCGATAAAAAATCTCCACTACGTATTCCGAGTTTCACCAAGTTCTAACGATGAGCGGCACCAACAGATCTATTGACTTCTTTCAGCAATTTCTCTATAAATATAGCACACCTTACTGTCACTTTGGTGCAACCACGCATATCGACATGAAAACGAAACCCATTTTTAGAGTTCCGTACCCAAAGGGTAACTAACGGGAACCTATTACTAAGACTCCGCTGTCCGTCTATCCGTCTGTCACCTGGCTGTATCTCATGAACCGTGATAGTTAGACAGTTGTAATTTTCACAGATGATGTTTTTCTGTTGCCGCTATAACAACACATACTTAAAACAGAATAAATAAATATTAAAGGGGGCTCCCATACAACAAACGTGATTTTTTGCTCGATATTGATTACGACAACAGGTAGACGCTTGAAATATTCACAGAATATTTAATTATGTATTCACTTTAAAAATGAATAATTAATTTAAAATAAAATTATATTTAAGAGGGGCTCCCATACAATAGACGTGATTTTTTTTGCCGTTTTTATAGATAATGGTACGGAAGCCTTCGTGCGCGAGTCCAACTTGCACTTGGCCGCTTTTTTATTGGGCCCTTATTACAGTTGAATTTCGTGTGGTAAACGCTAGAGCGTTTGAAATACACGTAATTTTATGAAAACCCAAGGCTTACATAAAGAAATTCCATTTTTTTCATGCCAAAAAAAGAAAGGTAGTCTGAAACGAAAATGAAAGCTTATATTTTCAAGGGATAGAGTTTGCAATTTATTTTTACGGTTTCTTTTTTACTTTTTCAACTAATAATAATTTAATTGGTGTTCTCAACAAAGCACAGCATAATTTTGAGGCTCAAGTTTGTTCAGCAACCTTACACTTTAACGTCAAACATTTCTAGTTTAAGGCTAATTGGGGTAGCACCTAGCGTAGTTTCAGTATGTTGCACGAATACGGTTACCATTCCTCCACGAAACCCTTATTTTTCCGAACAAGGAGTCTCAAGGGCCGTAGGCTTAACACACCCCTAAAATTCAGCTCCACGCCTCCGTTATATGTAAACGAGTAATTTGACTCCGGTGTTGTACCAGTCGTTTCGTTCCGCCGCTAGATGGCGTTACTCGCTTTAGCGCGTTTATTAAGTGCCCCTGTGATGTTTAAAGGAAATATTATTTCAAAATACACGACACATTTAATCGAGTAAACGAAGTATCAAATTACAAGTAAATGTACACTGACATGATCATCAGTCTCTCTCTTCGTCGAGTTTCAAGCTCTGCGCCTCATTACAAAACGCTGGGGGTAATGGGGGCGCTAAAATAAATTTCTGCAATTTATATTAGACTTTGCTAAGTGATTAGTAGCGTAATTCAGTTGTAACAAAGTTCAGATTTAGTTAACGAGACACTGCACTGATTATGATCGGATAGTGAATATTAATGGCCGCTCGTTAATGTAATGGATCATAACTATCGATATTTTCAGTAATGTTCTGTCGTTTTAATTGCTTCAATTCTTTAATTCTTTAACGAAAATTACGCGAAATAATTTTTTTTTTTAAATTTACTTATCTTAGTAGCTATAGCAGCTCAGTCGGTATGACACCGCACTCTCAATCTTGAGACCCTAGTTCGAACCTGCCGGTCTAGAAAGCACCAATGAGTTTTCAAGAACTTATGTTCATAGTATAGTCCAGGTACTTACCACTGTGGGCGTACAAAAAGTCGGACGGAGTGTCACTAACCAAAAAGTGAAGCACCTATTAGTAAGTCTACTTTTGTGTAGACGAGCCCGACACGCACACATTCTCATCATAGTAAGTCTGTCCACTCACACGCTATTGGTATGCTTCAGTTGTTCCTTAGCGGCAACTCCGTCCGCCTTTTTTTGTTCGTCTTGCTTACGTGTGTCTACTATCAACGGGACGCCATGTCCTATGACGACGTTAGTAGTTGAGGGAGTTAGTTCCAGATGAGTTCTATTGAATCCAACCAATTTTTTTATTTGTCCTATCCAAATGGATAAAGGACACGATTTTACAGGTGACCTCCAGCCAGCGGGACACTTCCTATTTATAAGCCTTAGGAACTGCAAAAGGGTGTCAAACGTTAGTTCTAATTTCTTATGGTCTAAGTGAAAACAAGTATCTAACATGTATTACGTATATTATGTATTTCGATAGTAATTGGGTTTGAAACAACCTCTAAATTTAATAGACGTTTTTTATAACATGTTTTACGACGTTTGTTTTGGTATAAGTTTTATTGTACAAAACCTAACATAACCCAAACGAAATTATACTTTTTAAAATCATAGCTTGGACCTATCTTTGCGATTTTATTGTTACGGGCACTTATAATGTGTATCGAACGACGGAGATATGGAGATCAGAGAGTGAAATATGAAATATATGTTTTTTAAATTTAAATTCTTATTTTACACAATAAAATACCAAAAAAAGAATATGATATTTATCCTAGAAAATCCGGGAAACCTCGCCTTAAGGTACTATTTTAGATTTGATTTAGTAAGAGGTATACATGGAAGGAGTCTTTGTTAAATTTTTAGATGAATCAAGGCAGATTGTGTCCGTCAGTTTTTATATTTATACAAAAACAATTCACTAAAAATAAAAATACATTCAACCGATATTTAAAAAAAAAATTACATCCTTTTAATACAGCAAATTTTACTGAATGTGCACATTTAAACAAGTAAAGCAAACAAAGATTTTTGAAAAATTGCTTCCTTAACCGAGAATTAAAACATACAAAGATAAAAAAAAACTGTGTTTCTGACACTCCATACTTATTTTCCATTCCAATCCCCATTTAGTAAAATTTTCCATCTTCAATATTTAAAGTACTTTCCCTCCATGTTCCATTGAAATGGTCCGACCCATATTAAATATACGTACATTTCCCTAAAGTGTGGTTTCCGCGAACCTCAGAAGTTTCAGGGTTATAAGTCCAATCTTTCAAGACCTCACAAGGCTGTAGCCTTTTCTTCCTTTCTTCGGCTTGACTTAGAGACAAAGGATGCGTCAGGGGTCAAAAAAGACTGGCGTTGTTTCCACGCGTCACGTTTTCTGGAAATAATTAAACAGTTATTTAATTCGATGTGAGCAAATGGGGTTTGTTTGAGTTCGTAAAATACGTATGAGCGTTTGGTGTAGAATTCTTTAGAGGAAATGTGGCTACGTAACATACATTGCCAGTAAATAGGCTGGTTTAATGCATAGTAAACATGGACGAAAATAATAGAGAAGTTTTGCCTCTTGAAGAAACGTTTGACCAATGGACACGCAGCACGAGCAGTTTTGTCAACGCGATGATCACGTGATGAAGCTTATCTTATCGTTTCTTCGAGAGGTACAATTTTTCTTTTTTGATTGAGGAACACTTGTACTTGTCCACTTATTTATATTATTTCCTTTACCGGTTTCGCTGTTATAGCATTAAGGGAAATAATATAAATCAGTGGACAAGTACAAGTGTTTCTCAATCAAAAATGTATCGAAAGTTCCATCAAGTGCCAACAATCACAAGCATCAACTCCGTACAATTTCTCTATTCGTGTCATCTATAATATACCGATCATAATAAATGACTTTCCGAAAAACATATAAATGAAAGAATAAAATTGACATTGATAATATTGTGGTGTAGGAAAGCAGAAAAGTAAATCTGAACGTGGTGGGGGGCTCTGAACTTTGGGAAAAAGCTGGGACCTTTCGCTAACCGGGCGTTTGCTCTACAACTGAGCTATCCAGTTCTCAACACAACCGGCGAAAGTACATAGATTGCTTAAAAAAGTCGGCAACACGCGAATAACATAAGGAGGCCTGGGAAAAGTCGGCGAAACAATAAAGTCGGCGAATAGACCGAATAGACCGAATTTACCCATGTGTTTGCCCATAACCGCAACGAATCCCGGTTCATAGCTTCTCACGTCCAGATTAAATTTTCTGCTTACCGCAATAATTCTTCTTGCGATAGATAAATCACTAATTTATTTCTATCATTGAAAGAATAAAAGCTTTGTATATAAGGTGACTTTTGTTTATTTCTTTTACTAATCGAGTCGATGTTGTTCTTGAACAAGTATAGAGGCACAAAAAATAATTTTCGTATTTCGCAAACAAGTGTCATTGAACCTTGGTCCTGACCACATAACGAGTCTCCAATATGAATTTGACTGTATAAACGAAAGTCAGCTTATACAAGGTAAGTTTTCAGGGTTGCGTATCCGAAGGGTGCCAAACGGGACCCTATTACTAAGTCTCCGCTGTCTGTCTGTCTGTCCGTCTGTCAGTTGAAATTTTCAGAAAATGCGTGTTCTTATGTCCTCTACCACGATAAGTAATCAAAAAGAAATTATACCCGATGGGGTCTCCATACAATAGACCTCGTTTTAACCATAGCGCCAGCTGAGATGACTTGTTTGACAGCTTCTACCGAGGTTCATTGATTAGATGGTAGATGGCGGTAACAATAATAGCTTGTCAACCGTTTTGTGCTGAGGTTCATTGGTGAGCTGATAGATGGCGTTAATAGAAGCTTGTCAACCTTTTTGTTACATAATGTTTTAAGGGTTCCGTACCCGTAACAAGTGGTGGTACGGAACGCCTTTGCGCACGAGTCCGACGCGCACTTGGCCAAATTATCCAAGTGGGCGTGGATGGCAAAATTAAGAATACTAAGGAATAGCGAAAAATGCTCAAAGGAGTCGCCGATTTTGTTAAAAACCAAAACAGCATCATTAGATAAAATAATTTCCTTAGCTGGGAAACAACCCCGTCTTTAAATCGTTGGGACTTTGAATAGAAAAGGTTGATGTAAACGTCCTCCATAAATTTTATTTAAAAAATTGTGTCTAAACCTAATGTTTGTGCATAGAATTTATACCAGTGTGAAGCTTATATACCGTGCTACAGAACGGTTTATATAAACATTCAAAATAATAATTATTTATTGCTTAGTTCGAAGTAATTACTAAAAGTGGACGTTATAAATCAGTGACATAAACAAGTGACTCACCTGTGTGCAGTGATCTCGAGAACAAAGAAATTTTAAAATTTACTAATCAAGCCTTAGTACAAACTGACTTTAGATCAAGTTTTTCGGACTAAATCTTATCAGTAATTTAGTGTAGTTCGTCGAGCGCTTTGCTTTTTGCGGTGTGGGTTTGAATGCTACGAGTTCAAATCCAGCAAGATCTACCGGATTCGAAAATATCTTCTTTTTTAGTTTTCTTTGGACGATTATTAACTCTTGGACTTTTAAAAATAAATAAATAAAAAGCAAGTGTGAACTTATCGAGGTTTGATAGCGCGACCTATTGGAGAGTTGAGTGTATGTCCGGGCGTCTTAACCGCTGGGCCACCGACTAAGAGCGCCTGCGCGTCGAAAATTGCTACTACTATCTACGCCAATTTACCACGAAAGCTTTGATCTTCCAGGAATAAGAATGCCTTGCAGCGCGTGCCTTCAAGATTTCACCGACGACAAATTTATTACGTGCTGTAGTGTAACCTGCAGCAAGTCTTTTCATGCTTGCAATACTTTGTGTATGGGAGGAAGTCTTCCGACTAATAAATCGACATGGCTATGTCCTAAATGTCGATGCTCCCAGAAATTGGTAGGCAATAATTCTTCCATCCCCTGCACCCCTGAGTCAAACAATATCACTCAACGGAAAAAATATCCACCACCAGATAATGAATTAATACTGTCCGAGATTCGTCTCCTGCGACAGTCTGTGGATTCCTTAAGCGATCAACTAAAAACAGTATCCTCATCCATCTCAGCCTGTCTCCAAAGAGTGGACATCGTGGAAGCAAATATAAAGGCCTCGGATGTAAGGATAAAGGCACTAGAAGAACGTGATATTGAAATATCCTGTTTAAAGCAAACTGTTTGTCAACTGGAAGAGAAGATAAACTCACAAGCGCAGCTCTCCTTGCAAAACGTAATCGAGGTGGTGGGAGTTCCCGAGCTGCCTAATGAGAACACTTCCCACATCGCGATGTTGGCAGCTGCGAAACTTGGGGTGCAGCTCACAGACGCAGAGATCAACAGCTCCTCTAGAGCCGGCCCGAAACGTCCTCCTCGTGCAAATTCTGACAACACTACACCAACTCTGCCACGACCACTCGTTATAACATTTACGAGAAAATCAAAGAGAGATGAACTTCTAAATGCCTCCAAATCAAGGCGCAACGTAACCTCGGCTGATCTTGAAGTACAAGCGCCGGCACAGAAGCTCTTCTTCAACGAGAGATTGACAAGAGAGAACAGGCAGTTATTTCGTGAAACACGTCTCAGAACCGCCGGGATCTACAAACACCGCTGGACCAGCAACGGCATTATACACGTCCGCAAGCGAGACGGTGGCCCAGCCATCACTGTGCGATCCGAGGCTGACCTGGATAAACTTCTGGCTGATAAACAACACCCCCGTTAACTTATTGATGCCCTGGCGCAAACTACTTGGTGTGGATATTCTAGTAGTTATAGTACTTGTAGTTTTTGGATTTTGTGTTGGACATTGTTTTGCTTTTGAGTTGTTAGATACTGTTTTGGTTTCAAAAGATTTCTTACACACACAAACTATACAACATTCTGTTTATTTATTTTCATATTATTTATTTATTTCTAAGACATACTTTCAGGGCTCAAATAGCTTTATTGATAAACTAAATTCTTTCTTGAGATGGTTTCGGCACAACACTGAAAAACAAATATCTGTAGTAATTTTACATATTCACGTGCAATTTAATACGTGGCTTTTATGGCCACCATGATTGAAGATGATATAGATGACTGTTTAACCATTCCGTGCCATGTGATAGATGAACCTGAGTTACTGAAAAAGTCAATCAATACTTCATTAAATTTTAAGCTTCTGTCGTTTAACATTCGCAGCATTAACAAAAACTTTGACAATTTTTTGGTATTGCTTGCAAGGTTACACCTCGATCTTGATATTATAATTTTAACTGAGTGTCATTTAAATGATTATACCTTGATTACACCAATAGCAGGATATAATGTTTTTAAAACAACAAAATTTGTAAACAAGGCTGGAGGTGTGGTAGTTTATGTAAACGATATTTTGAATGTTAATGTAACCGAGTCACCAATAGCTGAATCAAATGGTTTAATAATTGAATTTCCTGAATCGTATAGGGTCTATGCTATTTATCGCTCTCCCACGGAAAAGTTTTCTAATGTCCGGAAGTTTATAAGCTCTCTTGATCAAAACTTCTCATCTCCCGGTTCAACTTCAAAAGTATTGTTGGCAGGAGATATTAACATAGACTTACTTGATGACGAAGATAATATCACAAATGACTATCTTTCTCTGATGCACGAACTTGGATTTAGACCAGTTATCACAGCGCCAACGAGAATCAAAACTTGCTTGGATCATATTTTCGTTGGATCTGAATTCCAAACAGAGGGCTTTGTTTGCAAAACCACTGTGACCGATCACAACGTAACAATTGCGAATCTCTGTTTTCCTGTTAATAAGTCTAAACACAATAGGACTGTTCTTAAAGTCGACAAGAGAGCAGTAGTGAACGACCTACAAAGGCAAGATTGGTTGGAAGTTCTGAGCCAGTCTGATGCATGCCTGAGTGCCCAGCTCTTCATGAATATAGTCAATGATGCCATCGCCAGGCATACAAAAACGGTAAAAATAAGTAGAAATAAATACGCTATAAAACCGTGGATTACGCCTGGTCTTATCCGTTGTATGTTGCATAGAGATAGACTACACGCTAGAGCCCGTAAGGAGCCGAACAATGTCATTTTGAAAATATCGTACCACCGATACCGAAATACATGTAACAATTTACTTAAAAAGCTTAAGGAACGGTATAATTTTTTATGTATAACAGAGAGTAAAGGTAACACCAAAACTATGTGGAAGACGATAAAAAGCATTTGTGATCTGAACAGAAGGAAAGACACTAGTAGTGAGCTTCTGAAAACAAAGCAAACTATAAGTGAATCACTCACATATTGTAACGAATACTTTGCTAAAGTTGGCCAGAGTCTTGCTAGTGATACATTGAAAGAATTAAACACTGACGAAACAGAACTAGCGAAACAAGTTAAAATTTCTGCAAACAACACAGTTAATTCCTTTTATTTGCAACCAACCGATGTAGTTGAAGTGGAATCAATAATAAAACAGATTAAAAGTGAGAGTGCTCCTGGTTTAGACGGCGTCACTAATGACCTCATAAAAGGTGTATCTATGTCAATATTGATTCCACTGACACATATATTCAATACCAGCATCTCAACTGGAATCTTTCCATCATGCTGGAAGACAGCTGCAGTAGTCCCCATCTTTAAAAGTGGAATTAAAACTCAACCCTCCGATTTCAGGCCAATTTCTTTGCTTTGTGCATTTTCTAAAATTCTAGAAAAAATTATTAATACACGGCTCATGCGTTATTTGGAGGTAAATAATTTATTATCTGTCGCCCAGTTTGGTTTTCGCCAAGGGATGTCGACAGAGGACGCTGTTACAAACCTTTTGCAAACAGTTAGCTCTGTGTTAGACGAAGGCAAGTCTTGCGTGGGCGCCTTTTTGGACTTGGCCAAGGCGTTTGATACTGTGTCTCCAACTATTCTGCTGCGTAAGCTCGAATGTCTGGGTGTTAGAGGAGTTCCACTAGAATGGTTCGCAAGTTACTTAAAGAGCCGAAAGCAATGTATTAAAATAGGGCAACACATTAGTAACTCTAGTTGTATTTCTTATGGCGTTCCTCAAGGTAGCATCCTTGGCCCAACCCTGTTTATCATCTACATTAACGACTTACTAGAAATGTTTGGAGAAAAGGGCAACGTCGAGATATTCTGCTATGCTGATGATACCGCGATCATAGTACATGAAAAACAGTGGGATCTCACAATTCTTCGCACTGAAGAGTGCATGACGGATGTGTCAAGGTGGCTGAGAAGTAATCTGCTTACACTGAATACAGAAAAAAGTAAATTTGTATGTTTTTACAAAACATTAGCTTCTCAGCCACCACAACACCTAAAATCCCTTAAAATTCATGCTCAATTCCATGCTACCCAAAATTGCAACTGTCCAAAAATTAAAAGAGTCGATACAATTAAATATTTAGGGATCATACTTGACGAAAAACTTAATTTTAAAGCTCACATCTCAAGCCTCTCTGCTCGAATCAGAAAACTTATCCCAGTGATGAAGCAGATCCGACAAGGAGCTCCAATGGCCGTGATAAGACTGGTCTATATCAGCCTTTGCCAGTCTCTGCTTCTCTACTGCATTAAAGCTTGGGGAAATGCTTCAAAGACAATATTCATAACCGTAGAAAGAGCACAAAGATCAATACTCAAAGTATTACTTAAGAAACCATTTAGGTATCCGACTACCATTCTTTATCAGGAGTTCAAGGTACTAACAGTTTGCCAACTCTATATTTTGCGAGCCTCACTCACTCAACACCAGAAAACAATTACATCCATGCAGTACCCTTCATTGTTGAGTAGAAGAATTTACAGAGCTGTCGTCCCATCTGTAAAAACCGCTTTCGCTGGGCATTTCAGCAATGTTAGTTTTCCTTTTATTTATAACGCCATTTGCAAACTTACAGGCATTAAATCATCGTCAGTTAAGGAAACTAAGAGGACTGTAACAATTTATCTCTCCACATTGGATTACGACGCTACCGAAGCATTACTTCAACACCCCACATAGAGAGCCCATTAATTAATTAATTAATTAATTATTTAACTATTTAATTATTTATTTATTAATTATTATTATCATTTATTTCCTTAATTATATCTATTTTATATAACACATATCTATTCTATCTATTAAACTAGTTTATTTATAAGTATACCTATGTACATTTATACATATTTTATACACACATTATAGTTTAATAATATAAATTTTAGTAGACATAATAATTTTCACTGTTTAAACAAGAAAATCTATCAAAACCCTTATCATAAGCTGGTAATCCTATTTCTGGATCCCGCGTGACAAGCTTGACTTAGTTTGGGGTCCACTGTAAAACGCAGACACTTATTTTCTCTCTTTGTTTGTTAGCCTAAGGATTTTATCTTGTTTTATAACATGTTTTAGTGTAAGTTTTTTCGAGTAAATAAAGAATTTGTATTTGTATTTGTATTATTTGTATTTAAAAAAAAACTCCCTACTTCAAATTGTGGGAAGAAATCACATACGGCCAGTTAAATAAAACTGCTCATTTTAATGAAATGATTCATATTTTAAAAAATTTCTACCTTACCAGTTCCGTAACTATCCTTGGTGCTTATTTTTGAACACACATCGGACTCGAAGATTTTACCAATATATGATTTAAAATCCATAATCTTGTGATTTTGAATGTATTGCAATCGTTGAGGCGCCGAATCCGTAATCCGAAGTAATTTGTTAAGGCTAAATTAATGAAAGAAAAATTAAATAGTGTTTTCTTAAAAATTAGAGTCTTTAACGAAAATTGCATCCGTTGAGTGGTTCTCGAGTTAAAACGGAACATAGATACATCAGACAAAAACTGGCCAAGTGCGTGTCGGACCACGCGCAATGTAGGATTCCGTAGTTGCCCGGTACAAAGTTGGTCTACTAATACAGACCGCGCCAAACTTCTGGTCCCATACATTATAGGGGACCAAAAGTTTAGCGCCACCTGTACTTGTAAACCTGTAAAGCTTACTTAGCTGTGATAGTTTTCCTTTTAAATTCATTATATATACTACTTCTGTGAATTTTTTCACGATTTTATTTTACCAATTTGTCGGCGTGATAAATATTTATAGTCATGCCAAATTACAGATTTCTAGTATTAATAGTCTCTGCGCTAAGCCGCGGACAGATGGACATGGTGAAACTATAAGGGTTCCTTGTCGGACTACGGAGCCCTAAAAAATAATCTTTAAGTGGTAGTTTTGGCTTCACTAATAAGACATTCCATTTCAACTTTTGCTTAACTATTTAATATACAGACACGCCTTTTTTACTACTTTATTATTAGCACTAGTTTTTGCCCCCGGCTCCACCCGCGTTTATTCAATCTTTGCCCCGTTTTCGGCTTGGGCATCATTTTATATACTATGTGTTGGTCAGGGTCATTACGGTGATAATTAAAAAAAACTGTATCCAAATCCGTTATGTAACATACATACATACACAAAAATAAAATAAAAAAATGGTTTTCGTCACAGTACAATGAATACCAATAACCCATTTCATTTAAAATTTCCGCGAAAATATAAAATTTAATACGGACACAACTTTTGTACTACTTTAATATTAGTATTAGTAATAGATAGGTGTACCTAATAAATTCGTCTCATTTCAGAACAGTTAGTAGAACAATGCAACATTGACCAACAATTTTCAAACGATGTTAATATTCCAAGGTGACGGGGTAAGGGAGGAGGGGGAGGGGGTGAAATAATGACGTCAGCTAAAAACTAATTTTCGCGGTGACTCGTCGCGCGCATTTTCGCCAGTCATTTCGATCACGACTAGGGTGACCAGACGTTGGGATTTGCTGACATGTCAGGGATTTAAGATTCTTGTCAGGATTCTGCCCAGCCCCATTCTGTATCGTAAGATCAGTTGCCAAACCGAGTGCTTATCGTCGAAAACAAATATAAATTCCTACAATAATGAGTGAAAATAATTTTAGGGTAGATTATGTATCGTTAACTGATCACAATACAGAAGAAATTTTTTTTTTGGTGACATATGTTTTTCACTTCCCTGTACAAAGTGGTTCAATCAGCTGACTAAATTTCTATAAAAAAGAGAAAAAAAAATTCGCGCAAAAATAAATTTTTGTTGGTGGAAAGTGGTCTACTAGGAATACTCTATCATCTCTTAAATTTTTTTCACTTTGAATTATAGGACCTTATATATCCGCTTATCTAAAGACACGTTCGCACTTGAAATGACGTCACAATTCGTAAATAGTTCAATACCCACTGAAGACTATTTTGGAAGTTCATTTTTTATCTGTTTTTAGTAACCATAGATGGCAACCGACACTAAGATATATAATAGGCCCGCTGGTTTTGCTGTTTTCGGGACAGTTCGGTTATTTAGTAATATTATTATTAAAACTCACGTGAGCTGACATACAAAATTATTATTAAATACCGGCTTTATGGTCAACAATAATAATACGCGAGTGTTAAAGCCGGTATTTAATAATAAACTTTATTTTCCAAAGATAATTAAAAGTAATTAAGTTAATACTTGCGACTGTCGGCGCTTGGTGGAACATCATCATGGCTGAATAAACCACTTGTACTGTTTCACAAATTTTATTATTCCCAACTCAGATCTATGTCTATGATTCCCAACTATAGAAGAGCCAATGAGAGATGGCCCCTATGACAGCTGCGTTTACACTGAGGAAACGAACGCCTAGCTGAGCTCGATTTTAGCTCGGCTAAAAATAAAATGGTTACTATTAAACAACATACATGAAAAATCTCACAAACTCATGTTGCTGTCACAGCCCTTTCTAAAGGGCTGAATCAAAAGGTTATTAAAAACACACTAAATTGTTAAATAACAACCAAGACTTGTTGTAATAAAGTACCATTTGGCTAAATAGTTGAATTTAATCGAGTGATATGATTAAAAACTAATTTATTTCTTGGTTATTATTAATTTTTTCGGTTGGAAAGATCTGTTCATTCAAAAACAAACGACTAATTATGTTAATGCAGCAACCTATTTTGGCTATTGAACCATTTCACCTTGGTTAAAATTTAACCACAATCATGTTCAAAATTTAATTTTAGCCAAGTAATTCGGTTAGTTCAACCATGTTTAAATTTGTTTAATTATAACCAGCCAAGTCGGCTATTTTTTACCAAATATGTTTAACAAACTGTAGTTATTTACTTTTGACAACGATTACTGCAGGTTGTATAATAACAGTATATGTTGTTTAAAAGTTGCAAAAAAGTGGTAAATTTTAACCGAAACGTTTTCTCAGTGTAGTGATAGGGTGCATTTTAATTACGGCAAAAATAAAAATCAAGTGCGACTAGCGAGTCGAGTAAATAAAATATCCATTGATTTGCCACGTCATACAACATGCATCATAACAATACAAATGGCAAATGTGCATTTGCTTACATTAACAAAGCAGCCATAAAATCTAGAAAACTGGTAACTGTAACACAGAACTTTACGAGCACTTGCACTGAAAAAAATATAATTTATTACAAACATATCGTCACGACATAAATCCTGGAGGGGAGGTCAGAGGGTGTCTTGGTTTTCCCAAGTGTGAACTGTGAAATGCAAGTGATAATATGATTTAAAGCGACATCCATCGCTTGGGAAACTCAAAATATTGCAAGAGTGCAAGACAAAAAGGTACAAAAACAAATACATCCATTCATCAGCCTGTGTTCGTTCACTACTGGACATAAGTCTAAGAATAAATACAAGAATTTAATCAAAATTTAATAAGTAACAAATCTCAGTTTTTTTTTCTCAGACGGAGCTTGAACCCATATGTGGCTATCGAGGGTCCGCGATTTATTTAGTTGGACCACATATCTACAACATTTTTCAATTTAAAAATATAACGGGCTCAAGAGGAAAAAACTGAGCCCTTATAGGATCACTTTGTTGTCTGTCCGTCCGTCTGTCAAGACCCTTTATCTCGGGAACGCGTGGAGATATTGAATTGAAATTAAAACTATATACTCAAGTCTACAGTCCCTTGAAGATGTTCAAGAATCAAACTTATAAGTTAACGTATAAAAAGGTACGGCCATTTATGCTGAAAAAAACGTCTATTTCGACACTCTCAAGGGAATCAAAATTTACAGGGTATTTGCCGTTGACCTAGAACTATTAACTTTGGCAAGTAATACCGTCTTATAGTACAAGTATAGGGAAAATTCTGAAAACTATACATTTGTAATTAAATCATAAGAAACATAGTTTTTAACGGAACCCTCGGTGGGCGAGTCCGACTCGCACTTGACCAGTTTTTCTATATGCAATCAGAGATTTTTTAAGTTTTATTTTCAGAGTATTCCAATGTCAACAATTTTTATAGAAATCTGGAATTTTATCGTGATTTTTTTTATATGGCAACCCAAATCATGACGCAACTTGCTAGTAATTAACTGAGTATTTTGTAAATACGCGACCCGTTTCAGGGATGTCAGAAGTTTAGAGTTCACCGGTCGGAGAAATAACATTGTCTAAACGTTTAATTGCTAAAGTTGATGTTTTGTGAATGGGGTCTGCGTTCCATATTCAAAATGGGAGGAAACAGGGTTTGGAGAAATTGGCTCTTACAATTACAAACTTCATTTGATACTACCGGGGTAAGTTCCACTGACCCTTTTTATGAGAAATGAAAATTTCTTAGTTACAGAAAAAGGTTACAATATTTATAAAGATTGTAAATGAACATGTATAGAGGCACAAAACATGTTTTCCGTATTTCGCGAAAAGAGTAATAATAATAATAATTTATATTATTTTCGGATTACATCAATCCATGTATTAGTATTGCCATTAAAAAAAAATCTTGTAAAAAAAAAACGAAGTCACGCAATAAAAAGTTGTGAGATCCATGTAAATCCAAGTCGGTTAATTTATTCAATCCCTACTTAAGGGACCTTCTGTATTAAGTTATTTTATCACATAGTTAGCTAACCTAACAACATCTTATAGTGACCATATCAATATTAAAAATCTTTTATGTTTTAAATAAATAGATTGACTTGGCCATCGCATGAAAACACAATGTATCTCACAAGTAATACATATTATATTAAATTAGATTATTTAGTGCGATTGCCAAGTCAATCTACACTGGTGGACAAAAAAATCGACTCAAGCATTGTTGTTCTACATTTAAGGAAATAACCCAATCATACAAGCATAAACTTACATAATCCGTAAATTATTTTAAAGGTATAGACTCTTCCATGCTCTTCCGTCGTTACCATGCAAGCACATTCGGGACTCGTCAAAGAACAAAATGGAGCGCCATTGGTCCAAGGTCCAGTTTACGTGTTCTCGGGCAAATTGAAGTCGCGCTTGCCGATGAGCTGTGGTCAGTTGGGACCCGGTTGCTGGTCTTTTTGGTGTCAGGTTAGCTTTCTTTAGTCTTCTAGCGATTGTTCGCCGACTTACAGCCCGATCTCGTACTTGTCTGAGTTCTTGTTGGATCTCAACTGCGGTCATGTGACGATTTCTTAAAGAACTTAAAACGATGAAGCGGTCATCTTGCTCAAAAGTGCATCTTGTTCTGCCAGACCCTGGCCTCCGAATGACGCCACCGGTCTCCACGAAGCGTCTGAAGACTCTGGAGACAGCTGATTGGCTTAGGTGTAATTCTGCAGCCACGCTTCGTTGGTTCCGCCCCAATCGGTATAGGGCAAGCAATTGAGTGGCCTCTAATGGCGTGGTGTCCATTTTCGGATGACGTAATCACTGGGTAATTAAGATAGGTGTTAACAGGTTGAAATTGTGTAAGCAAGTGAGGAAAAAAAATTATTGCACGTCCTTTTAACGGGATAAAGGGAGCTTAACGCGTACGTATCTCTACGAGGTAAAAACTGTTCAAATACGGTAAATGAATTTCACGTCCTGTATAG
This sequence comes from Ypsolopha scabrella, assembly GCA_910592155.1. NCBI lineage: Eukaryota > Metazoa > Arthropoda > Insecta > Lepidoptera > Ypsolophidae > Ypsolopha > Ypsolopha scabrella. The sequence continues at coordinate 5,045,232 of OU342978.1, forward strand.
CGAATACTTTTAAACCAAAATGCATTTATTCAAAGGTGGAGGCCTATACCTTTAAAATGATATATATATTTCATATGTTTATGTTTGTATGATTGGGTTATTCCCTTGAATGTAGGACAACAATGCTTGAGTCGATTTTTTTGTCCACCAGTGTATTTATTTAAAAAATAAAAGATTTTTAACATTGATATGGTCACTTTAAGATGTTGGTAAATTAGCTAATTATGTAATAACTTAAGACCGAAGGTCCCATAAGCAGGGGCTGAATAAATTAACCGACTAGGATTTACATGGATCTCACAACTTGTTACGGTAGAAGAACTAAGTTGCGAGACTTGGTTTTTTAAGTGATCGGTAACACGGATCGATAATATTTTTTGCTGATTTCGCAAAATAAAATCTTGAGTTACCATTAAGTCCCACAGTAATGACTTGGGGCTGGGCTTGCGTTTGTAAGGAACACGAAAAAAATAATTTACAAATTTCACAAAACGGGTCATCGAACTTTGTTTCTGAGCACTTACCGATTCTTCAGTAAGAATTTCGCTGTCTAAATTAAAGTCACCTGATATATAAATTATAATCAGTAAAGTTTATTATCTTAACTAGTTATATTTAGTCGATGAAACAAAGTAAAAACCTTGTAATATATAAATAATATCTGCGGAAAGTGGGGCTGCGAAATGTTCATCGACAGTACTTAGTAAAGTAACAAGTATGTAGAACCTTAATCTGAATACAAGGCAACCATTACACGAATATTTAGATTATCATTTCGTGAACCCCAGAAGGGTAATCTAAAAATTCATATATCTTCATCCATCATTCAATGATCTGAGAGTCTAGCTCTCGTTTTCGATGTAGGAATCTCTACTTTTCTCTATACAGGCTGTTACCTATATCTATATATATCTATCTATATCTATACTAATAATAAAGTAGTAAAAGAGGATAAGGAAGTATATGAAACCATTTCAGTCCACATATAAAAAAATCAAATTCAATAGTTTTGGTTTTAGCCTCTCACAACACGTTATTGGCAATATTCACCACTTCACTTAACTTCGCAAAAATATTAAATGTACAGACATGACTTTTTTAATACTCTATTATTAGTTTATATTTGTTTCTATATATGAGGTGTTAGGATGATATTGCGGAAGCCGGAAACTGGCGATAGTACTCGTCCATACGAGTTTTTTTTTTCTGTGGAACTTACCCTCAAATCGCGAAACCAAGAAATCTGCTCCATAGAATAAGTTAAATACATAGCCGACTAAAATTTATTAGAAATCTGTTTTTTAAGGTTCCAAAGTGGTGATAAGAAATCAGGCTTCTAACTTAAGGCGGATGGTCCAAAGCCGCTCTCCATACAAACTCGTCGGAACCAACAACCACGACAGAAGCATTATAATTTCGTTCTTTTACTTTTTTCTACTCCTTCAATGAATTCTACACCCGCGTATAATCAGCTATTTCACAAAAAAATGTTTTAGCTATGTAAGCAAAAAGTATGATGAAAGTATTAAATAGCAAAATTAAATTGTAAAAAGTTTTTTTAGTGAAAAGATTGATTATTCACGGCTGTAGAATTCATTGAAGGTGTAGAAGAAAGTAAAAGAACGAAATTATTAATGCTTCTGTCGTAGTTGTTGGTACCGACAAGTTGGTATGGGGAGCGGATTTGGACCATCTCCCTTAACACGAAAGAATTTTTATACCATTCCCACTCTAAAAAGCTTATTTTATTCACTGAAAACAGTGAATAAAAATGCCTTTTAATCACTATTTTGGTGTTTGGATTTAGAGCACACCAATATATTCTACCTCCATCTCAATGCTTACACAACCTCCTTGCGCAAAGAATACTCGACATACAAACTCTTTGTTCAAATAACTCCTCGCGATTTGATTGGTAGATATTTGCGACAAGGAGTTTAGCATTAGAATAAAAACTGTTTTGTGTTCTTGGCTGCCACTACAGAAAAAAAAAATTGTAAATTGGCGCCATTTTGAATACTGTAAGTTGTACGAATACAAAGATTAGTGTCACTTTATAATAAATCGATTGAATATGCATTCAAGTGATAAAGAAGATGTGTTAACACCTGAGTTTATGAAAGAGAGGGCGGCCGATACAGTAAAAAACTTGCTACCCAACAAATCACGGCTCGTTTACATCAAAGCCTACGATGAGTTTTGCAAATGGAAAAATGAAAATCAAGCTTTGGGCACAATGTTCCAATTTTAATGTGCATTTTAATTAATTTAACTTTCCTTTTTTCTTCATTAAATGTCTATTTTCGCTTAAATTATTTCTTTTTCTCGTAGTCATGGTATAAAGTATAGTATGCAACTCTTGAATAAAGTACGGATTTATATTGAGGGCCATGAATGACTCGCGTCGCTCAGGATTCTAACACTTGAACCACTCGCTACACTCGTGATTCAAACATCATGGATCACTCCCTACGGTCGTAATTCAGTCATTAGAATCCTTTACTTGCTCGGGATTCATCTATGACCCTCGCTTTAAATTCGTCTTTTATTCACTAGTTGCATAATATACTATATTGCCCTTTACGTAATCAATTTCATACAAATTAGCTCACCATGAAAACCTACCGAAAAAACAAGGAAAAAGATTCACATCTCTTCCTTCATACTCATACGAAAATGTGACTTTTAAAAATTAAAGACTTACTATTCGTATAATTTTTTGTCATACTTAGTCCGGACGTTTATTCTGGCATTATTTTTCACTCGCAATATCATTCGTTCGAATTTGTTTACGGAATGATATAGCGATGTAAAGTGAAGTGACTTAAAATGTTGATGGTTGTGACTGTCGGCATCTGGCCCTCAATTCTGGCACGTGCGCAAAAACTGCGAAGGCAGATTGCGGGTGATTTTAAAAGGGATTTCATACAGATATGTATTGTTTTTATTTATTGAAAACTTATAGTGAACATTCCTTATATCCTATAGTTTTTATTTGATGTGGTTTGGTACTCTAATTTCCATCGCATGACATTTATCAAACTTTAAACAAACATCTACGTAACGACTGATATTGCGAATGCACAATGATGCCGGAATAGCCGCCCTGGTGGAACTTATTGACACTTGTACTTGTCCACAAAATTATTAAATATTTAAATAAACTCAACCGGTTTGGAAATGTGTTTAGGTAAAAGCGAAACCGGTCAGGTTTATTCAAATATATAATAATTTTGTGGACAAATACAAGTGTCTTATTTAAATAAAGATATGAAGTGACTTAAGACTATGGAATACAAGGAACGCTTTCTATAGGTTTTCAATCAGAAAAAATAATAATATCCATAGAAAATATTTATTTATATCACCCGAATTCTGCCACAACCTGGAATCCCAGGCTGGGGTGGCTTTGCGACCCCCAGAGTTCGTGACCCACCATTTCAAAACCCCTTTATGACTAAAAACCGAAGACTAAGTATCATTACGACTCATTCAGCCGGGGAACAAAGGACTAGTGGAGCGAGTAATTCCACTGTTAGTCAATTCAACCGAATCATTTAGAAAATTACAGCGGCCTTCTGATAAGGGTCACAACTCACATTGTTGGGTTTAACGTACGTTCTGCACGTCGAGCGCTAGAGGTTAAAGCGGCTGTGATTGGTCAACTAGCTGTCAAAACGTGCAGCGCTCGATGTTCTGCATTGTGTGATGAACACAAGGAATATGTTCGTTTGCAATGTCACGTTTATCGCTCTGCTGATGGGTCCAATATTTCTAATTGCCTTGGGACACAATGGCTATAATTAAACCAATTGTAAAATTACAATGCATTCGGGTACGTTGTATAGGAGCTAAGCAGGGTTTTAACTGGCCAAGTGCGAGTTGGACTCACGCAGATAGTCAACCAAACAATATACATAAGTAGGGAACCCTAAAAGCATTATGGTAAATAGCAACAATCCATCCATCCATCAGCCTGTTTCGTCCACTGCTGGACATAGGCCTTTCCAGGATTTCGCCACTCTTGGCGGTCCTCCTGGAAAAAATGCCCATACTCACACACGCTGGGCAAGCGGGTTGGTGAGCGCGGTGCCGAAACCCTTGCACCAGTGACGCCGCTGCCCGTCACCAGTCTGGTTTATATAAGGCTCGGCAATTGGGGATGGATATACCGCCATCAATCGGTCCCAGGTAATGGTGGGCCGCCTGGTTTTGCCTGAGAGCTGTTCTCTTACTCTCCCCCGAATAACTTCGGGAGGATTTGCGAGTAAGATGGTGGTACCTCCACAGTCGAGCCCGGCATCAGCTCTACCACCTAGCAACAATATCGATGTCCTAATGCTGAAACAAACAATTCGGTGTCTCCTGAGTTCGAAACCCTAATTTTTAATACAACCTGAACATATTTGAAACTTGTGTTTATGTATTTTTGTTTTAAATATAGAGGTGGAACAAAAACATTGAAAATATGAACATTTTCCGAGGTTTCAATTTCTTTAATTATTTTTTGCCGTGATTGAGACCATAGAAACACGTATTCTGTGTAAATTTTAACTTTACACCTATTACGGCTGAAGTTATAGACGGGTATGAGTGATAGACGGACAGACGGACGGACAGCAGAAGTCATAGGGTTGGGTACGGAACGCTAATAAAATATTCACTTTTATGCTAAATTTAAGCGATGCATAATATCCTGGTTCATTGTTCGATGCTTGGTTCAGTCAGTATTCGTTTTAGCAGTATTAGCTTTCATTACAAAATAGTAGATATTACGTAACTTTGGTTAATAAAGCCATATTCATATTGGAGACTCAGTAAGTGGTTACGACTAAGGTTCAATAACCTTGTTGGCTAAATACGAAAAGTTTTTTTTTGTGCCCCCATACTTCTCATATTCTTTAAGGACAACCTCTTTTCAACTAGTGTAGAAAGTCAAATTTTATCTTAAATTGGTCCTGACTACTTTTTTTTTCGGTTATATGTCCCTTTTGTGAAATTCATAAATCAGTGTATTTGTGCCCAAAGAACGGCGATAGGGCTCACCACCCATCACGTTGGGACGTAATAATCGTCGGTGAAACGTGCGTGTGCCAAATGTGGACTGTGACTTGCATTTCACAGTTACCACCCGGAACACCTCTGACACCCCCTCGGAGATATATTTATATCTGAATATATCTTTTTCTTGTTCCCTACAAACGCAAGCCTAGCTCCGGGTCCATTACTACGAGAGTTCAACATTTTATCTTGCCAAATCAGCAAAAATTGTTATCCATCTATGATACTGATCACTTACCGAGCCTCCAGTATGGATTTGGCTGTAAAAATAAATGTCATCTAACACTTGTAAAATGGCGTTACTATCTATCTCACTCTGATTCATGCAATACAATATCTATCGCTCCTTTCTAAAAAGTTGCCGTGGCAGGCAGTTTCTAATTTCAATTAGTTTTTGTTTGTAAATACCTACCACTTAAGTTTAACAAGTGTTTTCGTTCGAATTTCTAAGTATCTAGATATTTTTAAGATGAAGCAATATACTTTTTTCTAAAGTAAAACATGGTAATTGTTTTACTATCTAAGAAACTACACTAAATGACCTATTATTTAAAATTACTTGCCAGTTAAGCGTAGTACATTTTTTTCACAGGATGAAGAGTCAAAGCTAGAAAATAAAAAAAATAAAACTTATAATTCGAGCTAAAATGTTTTTTTTTTTCCTTACAAACGCGTATCATATTAGTTTTATTTTGAACTAGGATCTATAGCAGGGCTATTCAAGATTGCGAAACAAAAATTACAATCTTGGAATATGGAATTGTGTAGCTGTGGCACTGAAAAGACTCCTCTAAGAAGTCGAATTTTACGAAATTCATAAGAGTATCGATAACTCGAAAACTATCGACTTTTTACTGAGGTCATAGTTTGATATTCTGGATAGTCATGAACTGGCCTATCAGCCATCCAAGGGATACCGTTGACTTTTGAGACACCTGATATGTCTCGGCAGTTACTAAAACTCAGGTGTGTTATTTGTGGCCATTATGAATAAAACAGCTGCGACAGCGACCGGGGCTTGACAGGTTTTCACTTTTATGGTTTGACTAGCCTTTGTTCGCGGCTCCATCCGCGTTTATTTTATATTTTCCCCGTTTATGGGTTGAGCGTTATTTTATGAACACCCCTTATAGCCCATGTATTGACCAGGCTCACCATGATGTTAATAAACAAACGAATCCAAATCCGTTGAGTAGTTCTCGAGTTAAAACGCTTACAACATACAGACAGACAGACAAAAATTCAAAAAATTGTGGTTTTGGCCTAATTCAATACCAATAAGTCCAATAACCCATTTCATTCAAAATTTTGCGTAAATATTAAATGTACGAGTACAAACACGACTTTTTCACTACTTTATTATTAATATAGATATATTTAAGGAGACTTTAATATAACCAGCAAAACTCTTACTGAAGACTCGATAAGTGCTCAGTAACAAGGTTCGATGACCCTTTTTGTAAAATTCGTAAATTTTTCTTTTCGTTTCATTTTAAAAACGTAAGCCTAGCTCCGAGCCAATTACTATGGGACGTCAAGATTTTGTTTTGCGAAATTAGTAAAAAGTGTTATGGTTTCCGTAGTACTGATCACTTACCAAGCCTCCAGTATGAGTTTGGCTGTATATCATATAAATAGATATAGATGTATGGCTGTGGGTCTTTTACATGCAGGGCGTAAATGCAAAGTCAAGAATCCCTTTAGGGTATGAAAGTATACACGATTCTGATGTCATTACGAGAAAAAAAATATACCTTGAATTTTCACCAAAAATTACATCATTTTTCTAAGCTATGGCTACGCAGCTCACCGGCCTCCCCACACACTTAATTACACCCCGCAACCCGCACCCCTCATCCGAGTGGCCAGCGACCCCGAGGGTGTCCACGCGATTAGTGTATTTTGAGTAAAGAAAATCGTCTTATCATGAGGTACTGGTACTTTATTTAGAGATCTCAGTATTAAAAATAATATCTTTACCGATCATACTAACACACCCTTAAAGGATTCTTGACTTTGCTTTTACACCCGGTAGATTATGCTTCGATCGAGGACATTTTTAAAATGTATTTTAGTGCTTGAGTGTAAAATGATGGCTTTTTCATATCAATACTTTGAGTTTCATATCAATTTAATTAAAATAAGTAGGTACAAGAACTCCCGGACTAATAACGGTAAGGTTCGCTTCATAATGAACACGAAACGCTGGTGTCATTTCACGTACATCGCACTGTACCGTTTATTAGGAGTCGGGTGTGATGGCATCGAGGGAGGTAGGAGCGAGCTTCTTTTATAAGGTACCTGGTGCAAATAAGGCCCACTTTATTTATTTTTCATTGTGACTTCTAGAATGGGGGCTTTTTGTGGATAGTTTGTCCTGAAGATGATGGTCCTGATTGTCTCATAGAAAGCCCGACGTGTGCCTCTTTGCTGAAGTAAAAAATAAGTCCAATCAATTTATGATGTCAACTCTCTCTATTTTTAATGAAGGGTTTTCGTATTTAACCCACGTTTAACGGAGGTGTAGAATGTGACAGAAATATTATATTCTCGTTTCACATGACTGTATGATAGCACAGTTTTTACAATTGGTTACATGATCCAATTGGCACTAACCAAAAATTCTAAATTGTCCAGATAGATAGAGACAGAAACAAAGCTGCAGGGTAGTGTGGCGGCGGCGATCACATTCCCCTTAACAATAATTGTGCTCCAATTTATCTTTCTATTACATAATTATATATCCCTTCCTGCCAATATATCATATTTACTGTATATTCCTTGTAAATAAGTAATTTTTATCCTTGCCAAGTTCATTCAAATTAATATTATATTTTTTTTATTTTTTTTATTTATTAACTTTACATTAAATATTTAAATGGACCAGTGCTGCTGTAAGATCACATGTGATCTATCCCAGCATCACAATACGTTATACAGAGAAATTAGCCAATAACCAGTGTGCTAACTAAAGTACAAAAACTTTAACACCTATTTAATTTACTCAAATAAACCAACATAAGCAATAAATTATACAATAACCATAAAATTGTGCAAACTAAGGTACAAAATCTTTACATTTATTTAATTTACTCAAATAAACCAACCTATGCAATAAATTAGTATACAAAGAATTTAGCCAATAACTAGTGTGCTAACTAAGGTACTAAAAACTTAAGCACTTGTCACTCAAATAAACCAACTTAAGCAATAAATTATACAAAGAATTTAGCCAATATCCAGTGTGCTAATTAAGGTACAAAAACTTTAACACTTATTTAATTTACCTAAATAAACCACCTTACGCAATAAAGATCAAGAGCATTAAAATAGGTATAACCACGAATCAGCGCTTAAAATATAAGTACCTAATCAAACAATTTATGTTTACTGTGTTGTCTTGTGGCGTATTACATATTTGTCTATCTTGTTTCAGGTGGTACTTTGATAGCAATGTTATATCTTTTTGATTTTTTTCTTTATTATTTTCAATGATAGACCGTGATGAATTTACTACGTTTACCCTTGAAAGGAAATTAAATTGATCTGTAGCAGAAAAAAAAGAAATGATGCTGCACTTGATATTTGCGCCTTTTTGGGTGGAGATGCTGAGTCCGCAAGGTTCTGAGGCGAGTACTTTCGTCGCGCCTGGTGGATGTCTCGGGCCACGGAGGACTGGCGCTTACCTTGGCTAGTCTGGCCATCCAAAGACTTAGTGTTGCTAGAATTCTGGGAATTTGGATTATCTCTATATTATGTATAGTTTTTAGATGGCGTTAGGTTTTTTCTTTCTTTAATAATTATATTTTGAACATTGAACAGATTTTAATTGTTAGGTAATTTAAATTAAGATTTGGTTTAGTTATTAATTGTTATTTTAGATGCTAGTTTAAGCATAATTATATTTCATATTTATAACTATAATTCGCACTACGAGGGTATTCAAAAGAAATTATAGACGTTAATTGTTTTACTTCAAGAGTACCTATGACAAATACATAAAGATTTTTTATATTTATTTTATATTATCCTATGATTTATAACGTGGCCGAAAGTGCCAAGGCGAGCGATGTTTCAATCAGACTTATTTTGATTGCGTTGTTAACCCCACAGCTTGATAATATTCTTCCTACCTCCATAATGTTGACCCTTAATTAGCGACTGGCCACACGAGGGTTCCGTTCGACAGTAATCAAACGGACCACGCCTCCTCCAATTGAAAACATAGCGACTACATCCCGAAACGAACTATACATTACCGGTTGACTATTGCTAATATGGAAGGTAATTCTTAAAAAAAGAGCAATGTAGTTCTAGAAATCTATTTACTGGTATTATGAAGGTTTTCTTGCTACAACTCGTGTGATGTGTTGTATATCGCAATCAGGCAATGAGTGACGTTTAGTTGAGGCCCGAGGGACTTTAGATTGATTGCAGAAGTGACGTTTGTATGAAAGTGTCCTAATATACCTAAAAGCCACATTTAAACTAATGACTTTCAGTACCAATAAATGCATAAATCGAAATAATCTGTAATAATTTGGCCCAAGATTGGGCTTTATGGTAGAAGTTTCTTTTTATGAAAATATAAAGTAATATTTTTTAATTTTGTTTTTACTTACAAGGTTTTACTGCTTCAGGACTTTTGGTTACTAAAAAAAGGATAATGTTTTAATGATTAATGGGTTCCGTACCCAAAGAGCAAAATGGAGCCCTATTAATGTCACTCTACTGTCCGTCTGTCCGTCCGCCCACATGTCACGGGTCCCGTTTGGCACCCTTTAGGATCCTGAAAAGTAGAGTAACCACTTTCCCGGTACGGCTTCTCAAGCCCTCACCGCCGTCATGGGCCTTTCCGAGGTTTCATCACTCTTGGTGGTTCCCTTGGAAGAAATACCTGTACTCACCACCAGTTGAAGTAAAATAATATGTCAGTAAGGACTTAGTCTAACTGACCAGGGTTCGCCAGGCGTGTTTGGGGCAATCAATGGTTGTATTAATTTAACGACACTCCAGGAATACTCCAGTCAAACTAGGAATGTTTGTATGGACTGGTGTGGGTAGGTTTAATTCAACACTCACTGGATGAAAATTGAGAATAAATTACAATTCATAGGAACCTCTAACAAATATGTAATAAAAAGATACCAGCTTAATTAGTTTGGAAATAATAAAAATAATACACAAGTTTGACAATAATATTAAATTCAAACCATTTTACTAGTTTATCTACTATAATGCAACCTCAAATCTTTCATTTACAGAACTAAAAGCTTTTCTCAAGCACTTCAAATACCTTTTAGATACAATCAAAACATTCTTTAGTTATTACATTAATTTCTCTCAAAGCATTAATTTAAATGTACAAAATTAACAATAAAACAGAATCTTTTGTATCATTGTTTCAGATATTAAATCTCCTCTCAAATGTGCGGCGACAATTCTATGCTTTTCCTAATACAATCAAGATACGAGGACTTTAAGTGCTGGAAACGCCTAAAACAAAACCAGCTTTAGGGAGAGGCTTGATGTGTTGAACACAGCGGAAAATTAACACCGAACATTTGTTAAGAGTATGGAATAGGCTAGGAAAAAATGTTATTACCCGTCCGACACAAAAAGGCCAATGTCAAATACTTTATTAGCTTTTGATAGAGGCGATCATTGGTTAACTAATCGACCTATTTGTCTAGGATGCGTATACTAATAATTACGCGCGGAACAGCAGATCGGAGGGTTTTTAGCTAATACTGAAATATTTTGTAGGGAAAAAAATATTGGATTTAAGTAGAAAATCTTTATATTTTTAATTTTATGAAAAAAAAATCAAGTTGATCTCTTAGCCGCGTTCTTGAAGCGAACGTTTGAAAACCAAAAAAAGAGGGTGGAAAACATTTTTTTTCTGACTTAAGTATAAATCTTATGACATTGTTTATAAGTAGATCACCTAGATAAAAGATCAATAAGATAATATATTTTTCCCAATATTAAGATAGTCCTACTTTCTTCAAAAGAACCTTCGAAAATCTGGCTTTGTTCATGTTCTAGAGTCAGGTACAGCCCTAAACAAAACTCAAATGTTTTGAATAATTTGGCTAAGTGCGAGTTGGACTCGTATATAAAAGGTTCCGATGCACCACACAATATGGGTACGGAACTCTAAAACATAGTGGTAAATAACAATACTATAGATGCCGAAGCAACATCAAGGTGACAAAAAAACAAAGCGATTTTGAAAATACTTTTACTGTTGTAATGGTTGGACTCTTTACTTGGATAGGGCTATAGTTTGAAATGATATGAATACTTTATTTCTGCAATATAGGTACATAAATACACTTATCGCACGTTGGGATTTATTAAATAATAAAATTAATCAAATTGAATGGGAAGAAATACAATATATTAAAATAGGGAATTAACTAGGCTAAGGGAAAGCAGAAGGAGTGGTTTGGTGGTCAAAAATGTTATATTACGTCCAAACCATCAAACCAATCCTTCTTCTTTCCCTTCGCTTAGAATGAAATAGTTTATCTAGAGAGGTTTTATAACATAAGTCAATGTCAATTTATCTATAGGTAAATGTCAAATACTTTTTTCTTCATTATGTATATATGGACGATATGATAATAATAATGGCTATACCCATATACTGAATACCAATACGTTACATATATAAATACATGCCTAACTCCGCCCATTTGATTAGTCTTGCTAAGAAGAAGGGCAAAAAACTTAGCAAGATCATGTCTTTTTTTTCGATTATCATTATATTTATATACAGCAGTGTTTTTACTAAAGAGACAGTAGGTACAGGACAAGAGAAAGTCGGATAATCAGGCCAAAAGTTGAGTTAAATAATATTAAAAACAAAACGAAATTAATAGATTACGTGATTTGTTCCCTAACATACTGCCGTTCCAGACATAGCCAGCTTTTATTAAAATCTTTCACAGTTGTAAAGGTTAAGCTCTTCACTTGGTCTGCTATAGTTTATTATACCTTGGGGATGGGCATGTTCTTTGGGATATAGCTATTTTAATAACTACTGACCCTATTTTGAAAATTCTTTCACAGTTGTAAAGGTTAGACTCTTTACTTGGGACATAGGCTATAGTTTGTTCCCTGGGGAAAGGCAGTTCTCTAGGGATATAGAATCAGGGTCAAACATGTAAAATAATTTTCATTAAAATTCCTAAGTACTATAAAATTATTGGTCTGAAAACAGATTCCATAGGATAACTCAAAAACGAAATCGACGCTGGCAAATCCGCGGGAAAAAGCAAATTATTTATATTTGACCATCATCATCATCATTGGGTGCCGTCTTCATAATGAAGTTTGGCGGTCAGTAGGCTAAATTGCTTGCGATCCGTTGTTTTATCCTTCAAGTCTCTGAAGTTTTTAGTCCAGTCCACTCTTTGATGCCAACTATCCATTTGTAACGTTGACGTCCTGGTACTAGTCCTCCAGGAGCAACCTTGAAAATTTATAGAGGGGACCTCTTTCCAAGTGCCTAAAAAAGGAGGTCTTTCTTTTCATGACCGATATTTGACCGATCCTCAAAAAACAAGTAACGACATTTTCTCATATTTTGGAAAATCATTTTATAATAATTATTCCATCTATCTATTGTAATCTGTAAAATCTACGAAGAGTTCTTTGCACTTTTAGGTATTAATTATGTGTTATTCACACTTGCTCCATTTGTGTCCATTTTCCATTTCCTGTTGAATTTTCAGAAACTACGAGCAGGGAAGTAGAAGTCAGAAAGAGAATCGCAAAATTGCAATTTTTCAAAGAGAGAAATACAGTTGGGCGCTTTTTTCAAAAAATGACTAACACGATGTGCTCTTACTGTAAAATAACTCGTTTTTAACTTGCTTTATACAACGATATTAATTTGGCCAAGTTCGAGGCAGACTCGCGCACAAAATATTTACCACCACACAATACGGGTACGGATTACCCTAAAAACATATGGTATACAACAAAAATATAGAAACTACTCGTAAAGCAACGTAAGGCGACAAAAAACAAGGCGCCAAAATGTTAGTTCAGTACCCTTTGCGTAAGGAAACTAAATTTTTATACTTGTTTTTTTTTTTGATTGAAAAACACTTGTACTTGTCCACTTATTTATATTATTTCCCTTACCGGTTTCCCTGTTATAGCATTTTCAAACGTTTTTTTTTTTTCGAAACCGGTAAGGGAAATAGTATAAATAAGTGGACAAGTACAAGTGTTTTTCAATCAAAAATGTATCAAAAGTTCCACCAAGTGCCAACAATCACAAGCATCAACTCCTTTTATACTTGTGTTGTTTTACTTCCGAGTATGCACAACAATCTGACCTTTGAAACTTGTATCTATTACTGTCTTCAAGATAGAGCTGAAATAAATAAGGTTAAAAAATGCTACTCTTTCGAGGTTTTTTGAATATTATTATAATTAGAGTGCATTACAAACTATAAAATATAAATTAGAAACGAATGTAAACAAGAATTCGAAAAATTACAGAGGTCTAGGTAAGTAACTCGGTGGCGCAATTGGTAGCGCGCTTGTCTTGATAACAAGAGTGCGCAGTTTCAAATCCTGGCCCGAGGAATTTCTTAATATTCTTGTCTTTCCATTTGTTTCTAATTTATCTTTTCTAGTATGTAATGCACCCTAATAATAACATTAAAAGTATTTCAAAGTGATGGACTTCGCAATAAAAAATTATCTTGGTTTAATATTTTTTTATTATTTGCCGTGGTAGAGGCCATAGTAACACGTATTCTGTGATGTTTTTAACTGGCTACTTATTACGACTGAAGCTGTAGACCCTGTGACAGACGGACGGATGGATGGACGGACGGACGGACAGACGGATAGACGGACAAACGGACAGATGGTTAGCGATTTTCATCCAAAATTTTGGGCGAAGAGTAATAAAAATGATAAATATGGTATATTTTGTTATTAATTTGCACTTCACATAATATACAAGGCACATAACAAACCGAATGATTCAGTATTTTTAATGTAATATTATCGGGGTTTTCATAAGAAATGGAAAGCCAAAATGAGGCTGATTTTGTTACACTACGTTTCGAATACCTATAATCTAATTATGGTATCTTTTAAAAACCCATGTTTTAGCCATTGATATAACTAAAGGTAGATAACGTTCGTTCTTTTATCGTCTCTTTTTTTGACAAGCGCCACCGAATGACAGAGATAGAGCGACCAGCTTCGACAGTAGCGCGAGCGAGACAAGCAACACAAAACAGGCCCATATTTGCAGAGCCGCGCGCGAGAAGAGGGGTACCGCATCTTTCTTTTGTTCTATCTAAGGTTTTAGCATTAATATTTTAGACATGTGCTGCTGCCACCACGTGATTGACAATTTAGTTGAAATTACTTGCAAGGCGAATCAATTATCGTTTTTACTCAACTCTAAAGAGATATTATGTCGTAGCTACATCGTAGAACTAATCACTTCATGTTCTGCTCAAATATCGTGAAATCTGTAAAAACTAAAACCTCGCTGCGCCGCGCCGCTTCGCTCGGCTCCCGAATTTACGAGTATAATCACAACACAAGCAACCTAAGGCGCAAGCCAGACAGAAACGGCGCGGGCGTCATTCAAATTTCGTACAAAACGCATGGAAATAAAGTCGCAATTTGAACAGACCGAATGATATGTGTCGGGCGTGGAAAGGGCGTCGTAGCATGTGTTCAAATTGCGACTTTATTTCCATGCGTTTTGTACGAAATTTGAATGACGCCCCCGCGCCGATGCACGCCGCGCCGCTACTGTCTGGCTTGCATCTTACACGATCCTACTCGCTTCGCTCGTCGTCGCATATATTTTGGACTTTTTGTTGGAAGTCTTATCATTTCTTATTTCATACTTTACGATATTAATACATCAGTGGTGCAATTGCGTAAGACAATCGTCATCAAATTTGATAATTGAAATCGTACGTTCTTGGTTGTCAACAACAAAATAAGACATTTGTAATCATTTGATAGCCAAAAATTTACGATTTCAACTCTAAACGAGCTAATTTGCTTAACCGAATAGCCATATGACAATCAATTTGAATACCATTGGCTTACACAATTGCACCTCAAGATGTGCAGTTGTGTAAGATAATCGTATTCATTTGACGGATTAAAACTTACGATGTCAATTGTCAAACGGTTTTCGACTGTGAAATGAATACGATTTTCTTACACAGTTGCACGTCTGATAATGAAATGATCAATGTGCGATATGGCCACCACATATACGTACATAACACAGGATGTCCACAGTATGATAAATTAAGCGGTGGCTTGAGGAATACATCGCTGAAACTTTTACTGTCAGTCACAAAACTTCTGCCTTTAATGAAATAGAAGCCATTTTCGCTTGTTCCTGGGTACGTGAATCATGGCCTAACATCAACCTCACAAACTACGTCGCGAAGCCGAAAATTGTCTGGACGAAAAAATATTCTTGCAAAGTTTCTTGCAACTGTTTTTTCCCATAAGATTCTGTATATTTTCCTTAATACATTTTCCTCTTTGTGTCACTTTGTTTCTCATGATAGATTGTAGTAGTTTTGTGGGAACGAAAAAAAAACACATCGTCACGACACGAGGGGGTGTCAGAGGTGTTTCCAAGTGTGGATTGTGAAATACAAGACACGCCATAAGTCGGGCACAAATTGGACCTAAAACTCAAATTACCTTCTGAAGCAGGCAGACCGGAAACAAATAAGAACCTACAGGATTCGAGACCGCGAACTCTGGATTATTTAACATTTATTAACGGAAACAAAAATAACATCAAATGCAATTTAAATCTTACTTAAATAATAACAATCTTAAATCTTAAAATTACCTAAAACATAGATACGGACAAAAAAAATATACTGAATAAAATATTTTCCCTAAATCACCGCCGTCGAAAGGCTGGAAGCTAATACGCTGTCCGAGGTATGCCTCAGCCTTTGGGTCTCCCGAAACGTCGACTAGGCTGGACACTGCATTAGTAGTCGAACGATGACTCATTGTTGTTAAGGCCTTACCCCTGGTGCACGATAATCTTACTGAGCGATTTTGAGCTTCAGTATGTTATCAGAAAGTCTACATTAGAACGCTCGCTTCGCGCGCTGCCGGCACGCAATATCAGTGAATTTTCAAGGTTTCTCTGTATTTTACAAAAAAGTATTTGATGTCGGAGTTTTTTCACCTGAAATCAGGAAATAAACCATGTTTTCTTGATATTGCAGTAATTTTAGACATAAAACTTAAGCCGTTTGGACACAAAACGAAATACTAACTTAAAAAGGCATAATTTTTCAAAATAAAATCTATCGAGCGAAATGTGTCCAATTAGGTAACCGACCTGACAACGGAAAGACAAAAGTCTGAAAAAACACGTGTCCAAGTTTTACATTGATCAGATAAGTAGCTGACCCAGCATATTAAAACAAAAACCGTTGAAAGACCCAATACAAGCCCTTAAGGCGAGGTTATCTAGAAAAATCTGTCCTGCTCCAACGCATTTATTTAACACCTTTCTATCCTGCTCATTGGGAGTGGGCCGCTCAGTTTTCAGCGATTTCGAGGTGTTATTATTTATGGATTTTTAATATGACGGCCGTTTTATATCTCACTTCTTACGACGTTTATTTTGATATCTTTTAAGTTTTATTTTCTAAAACCTAATAATAACTCGAATGAAATAGTATTTCATTGTTTAGACCTATCTTTGCGATTTTATTAGGTGCAGTAAAATGCAAGTATTTGTATATCAAACGGTCGGGAAAAAGTTTCTTCGTATTTTATATAAAAATTCGAGACACATTTTTTCAAAGTTTATGTACATTTAATTATAAATTATATATATATAATTTTGTTCAATAACTTGCTATATAAATTTTGGGACTACTGATCAAAGAAATGCGACAAGTAGTTTTGACAGTATCGTTTCTTGATGTTCTTTGATGTTTAATTCTGAAGAGACCAAATTGGTGTAAATCGGAGGGTGCGAGGTCAGGGCTATATGGTGGATGCATTAACATTTCCCAACCCAGCCCTCTCAATTTTTTCTGAGTGGCCAAAGATGTTTGTGGTCTGGTGTTATCATGATGAAAGACTACACCCTTTCTATTGATCAATTCTTGCCGTTTTTTCTCAATTTATTGTCCGAGTCTCATCAGCAGTTGGCAGTAGAGATCCTAATCGATGGTTTTAAGCTCACAATGAACGATGTCCTTCCAATCCCATCATACACACAGCATCACCATATTGCCTGTTAATCCGGGTTTTGCCACAGTCTGTGGAGCTTGACCGCCCTTTGACCATGACCTAACCTTTTTCGCAGTTTCTTGTCGTAGGTGATCAACGTTTCATCAGCAGTAATCAATCTCTTCAAAAATGACAGATACAAACAGTACAACCAAAAAGACTTTATTACAACTTGATGCATAGAAAATACGAAATTACTTTTTCCCCGAACGGGGGGTTAGCCCCCCGTAAATAAATAAATAACTTTATCTTATCTCACAGAGGCAGTCAACATTGAGCAAAAGCTTCTTATTTCTGATCTTCTTTCGGTTTGCTGTAAGAAATCTCTCATAGAGATAAGTTCGCCGCAGTACACTAATTTAAAATTAACTTGTGTAAATAATTAAGTATTTTTGTGTTCAATAAAACAAATGTTCAATGTTATGTATGTACAAGTAGGTGTTGATGTAAGATTTGTTGCGCACTAACATTTTTATTTCATTTTTCTGTTTGTAGTTACTTTTCTGTCTTATTTCTGTATTCTTGTAATTTTATTTGTGACACGGTGATTTGGATTTAATCTTTTATGCTGTGCAGTTATATAAAAAATAAATTATTAAATAAATCGTTGCGAAAGATTGAAATTTCTTGTGACAGAATTTAATTTTTTATTTCTTAATTTTTCGTTTTTTATTTGACTAACTCTTTTAACTGTAAATTTCCCATGAATGTATATATTTTTGGAGGTTTTGATGATGGGGCCCCCTGTCCCCAAATAAAACTTCGTGAGTAGATACTTCTTCAGGGTTTTGTATTACTTTGGGATAACAAAATGAATTAATGAACAAAACAATCGTGTTGACAAACAGGAGAAGAAATCTGTTCTGTCAGAGATGGCAGTGTTGCCATCACTAAAATAATTTATGAAGGCGTTCATAACCGCCACATATTTTTAGGTCGCTTCGATCGCATTTCATTGTCCTACAGACATGCTGTGTTTGACACTCGTACATGTTATATTTGTTATATTATGTATAAACTTTTGTTAATGTCATTTCTGTTGGCAGACCAATAAAAAATTAAAATAAATAAAGTGTAGGGAAAAAAAAAAATACAGACTGTTTTGAATGTTCAATTTAAACTGTCGAGCTGGATTAGAATGAAGCTCGGTTAAACTTTACCAAGATTAGATGGGATTGCATTTGTCACCAAATGTCAGCACTAAGCTCTCTCCCTTCATTTCTAAAAATAATAATGTCCTTTAATTCGGCGGCGAGAACCCTTTTAGCACCGTCAAAGTAAACAACCCTTTTGTAAGGTGGGTAGATTAAAATTATCAACATGTTTGTTTGCCCATTTTTCAAGTTTTATTTGACTAGCTTATTGGCTGCGGTTTGTCTTTTCTGTACTAAATTAACTCGCAGAAGATAGCAAAATAATAAAATGAGATGAATACTTTATTTTTGCAATGTAGGTACATAAATACACTTATAATATAATGCTACCTATTCTCGTGTAGCAAATATTAGATTTAGAGCCGCCATAACCTGAAACTTTTCATTGCAAAATAGGCTTTAACGCAGATGGATAAAAGTTAAATGAGCTTGTATTATTTTAGGTTTTTCAACTCTAAATTTAAGGTTTGCTGCACGAAAGTAGGTCACGTTAAATGAGTAAAATTATTAAATTTAAAAAGAGTAATATCTGATGTATTTGCGAATTTTCTGGCGGAGCGACTTAAAATAGTATTAAGGCCATAAGAATAAAAAAAAATAGCTCAAACAATTTTTTTGAAACAAAACTTTTTCTTAGCCCTTTTTTCACGTAACTAACTTTGGAAGCAATTAATTTAATTTTTTGGCAAGCTGACGAAGGTTTTAAAATTAGTTTGAACATATGAAACATCCATTTTGTATTTCTAAAAGAATTTTGAAAATTTTACTTTTGCAAACTCGATATTTTTTTTTTATTTCGATTTTGTCTTCGGTTACTCGTAAGAATGTTGTGTAGTTGATTATTTTAAGTATGGCAGAGTGACTCAAGACAACTATGTTGCAAAAAGAAAATTACGGAAATTCTTACTATAAAAAGTTATGATTTTTAAGCCGTCTCGGTTAAAAAATCATAACTTCTAAACTACAAAAACTTGTGAACATACATCTCGTATTTTTGGATACACCTAGCTATACAATTTGGACCACTCTGTTTGCTGAAGCAATCAAAAATCATACCTATAGTTCATAATATTTATATTTTCTTCTTAGCAAGCGTTTCGTTTAATGCATCTTTAGGAACTAGGTTCGAAGAAGTACTTTTTCACCTATAACCTATTAGTACAAGTGACATTTCTTATTGCTAAAATGGAGTTCCTTCAATCGGATTTATTAAATTATATAAGGTCCTACAATTTAAAGCGAAAAAAGTTCAAGATATAATAGAGTATCGGTAATAGACCACTTTTCACCGAAAATATTCTTTATCGCGCGAACTATTCTAACTTTTCCATAGAACTTAAGTCAGCTGATTTAACCACTTTGTACGGGAAACATAAAAAAATGTCTTATACCATAGACAAACATTAATTTGTCTATGCTTACATTTTTTTCTTCTTCTTGTATTTGATCAGTTAACGATACACAATCTACCCTAGAATTGTTTTCACTTATTTATTGTAGAACCTTATTTATAGTGACTTTCGTTTACATAGCCAAATTCATACAAGAGACTCGGTAAATGGTCAGGACCAAGGTTCAAGGACCCTTACTCTGTAACACGCAAAATAAAATTTAGACTTTCTGTACTAACTGAGTCAGGGTTGTTTTTGAACATGTAGATTTTTCGTATTTCGCAAAACAAAAGCCTTTAAACCTTGGTTCTGACCACTGCGTCTCCAATATGAATTTGGCTATATAAACGAAAGCCACTTTATGTACGAGTAAACAAGCCTTTGCTCATGTCACCACCGTGCTGGAAGGAGTAATAAACTTGACGTTATTCGAAAATTCCAATTTAATAAGTATGTAAACTCTATAAAATAAATGTAGATCCGGAAATTTCGTGATGAATATCTTGAGTGAGAGTATTTCGCTTTAACTATACATTTGTATATAATCATCCTACTAATATTATAAATGCGAAAGTTTGTGTGTGTGTGTGTGTGTATGTTTGTTACTCTTTCACGCTGAAACGGCTGAACGGATTTGGATGAAATTTAGAATAGATATAGCTTATACCATAACTTAACACATAGGCTACTTTTTATCCCGGAAAAATGCATGATTTCTGTAGGATAGATCAATATCATTGAAAAATTAGGTGTCCATAGCGGTGTAATTAGCGCGGTCCCTATCGTTTGTGATGAAATAAGAAAAGGCTTTGTTATCTCATCACACTTCACACTAATATTATAAATGCGAAAGTTTGTGTGTGTGTTTGTGTATGTTTGTTACTCCGCTAAAACGGATGGACGAATTTAGATGAAATTTAGAATGGATATAGCTTATATCCCAACTTAACACATAGGTTACTTTTTATCCCGGAAAAAAGCATGTTGTCCAACCGAATAACACGCGGGCGGAGCCGCGGGCAAAAGCTAGTAAAAAATAAAGTCTTTAACGGAACCCTCGGTGGGGAAGTCCTACTCGCACTTGTGCGGTTTCTGTTAATCTAACAAATCTTTTATATAACAACTTGTACTAAACAAAACCCACCAAATTCGTAATTTAAAATTTTTCACGAGAGGTGTTCAATTTATTGTCAGCATGTAAAAATAATGAAATTAAGAAAGAGCCTAAATTTAAGAGAGGGCCTAAAATAGCGATTTTCTAAGTCGTTATGACCCTTCGTGCAAACATTTTTCCTTGTACCTTATAAATTGTCTTATGTTTAAATTAATGCTCCGAAACTGTCTGTGTGTTAGTCTATTGCCCATTGTTTTAATTAAAACCAGTTTAATTATGCCCAGACTTGAGTGGGGTTGCCAGTTTGGATATCTTGAATTCCTCACAATGACCCGAATAAATATAAATCCGAGATATACCGGTGTTGACCTGACTGGGTAAATACTTATGCATGTTGGATATTGTAATGTCTTAAAAGTTATGAGAAAAAAATAAAACACATTCAGTTCTCAACAAGATAAATACTTATTATTCATATGCACAAAATTAATTTTTCTTACACATTTCTTTTGGCCATAACCGCTTTGGCCGAGAAATTGGCTAATTAAGGCGAGGCATTGATAAACTTTTAATTTCAAATCGGCGCCTTAGGGGAGTGGAGTGAGGGGGACTTACTCCATACAAATATGCGCTCACGAACTAGCTTATGCCGTAAGGTCGTATGGGGCAAAACAGTATTTTTCATTTAAAATGACAACTGTAAGTAATTTAATAAATCCGATCGGCCATATTGAAGTGTATTTGTAGACTAATTTAAATAAAAAACCTAGAAGCTTCATTCGCTCCCGTTTGACAGTAAAATAGAAATCTCTGTTTTAAAAGAGGTTTTCTAAATATTTTTTTCTCTGCTATAAAAATTAATCAATCAACTAAATCTACGGGCAAAATGATGTCAATAAAATGCTTAATCTAGTATATAAATTGGTAATTACATATGTTTTTTTATTGCTGAGAAAAATGGAGATCCATGTCGCCAAAATTTCGTGGCGTCGCCTTAATACATACTCAAACTGAAATATAACACATTTTTTTAAAGCCTTCTCCTCTTATACAGCTAGTTCAGTCAGATACAAAAGAAATACACGATTGGCATAACAAAGTCAAAAATAAATTCCAAGTTTAATTTAAAAACAGAGAATTGTCGAATTACTTTTTGAGAAAAACAAATAAACTCGTATGCGAATACGCTGCTATAACTGGCATATTATTATGATATTTATGGGCGCCATTGATTGAAAGAGGCGTCATAAAAAGTATCCACTTAAATCATTTACGTCACTGACAAAACCCGCTGCTTTTATATGTTTACGCCAGAGCGTCTGGGCAAAACTCGTTGCGTAATCGGTAACATTGCAAAAGGAAACGAAAGGTACTTTCTTGGCAATTAATTTTGTCATTTTGTTTGTTTACTCTAAAATGCTTTGTGTAGACAGCAATACATCTTTCTCTCTTTAGTCGTTGTTCGGTCTGAGGAATGCTACAGCGTTACCAAAATATATTATTTACGTAGTCCAGATTTACATCGAGATGAAAAATTTGGGGTTGGGTTAGATAAATTAGTTGGTTTGAAGAATGAAGTACATAAGATATAATTATACTTAGTTTAACTTCGAAGGCAAATTTTTTTATAGCACACCGTGCGTAAAATGACCGCTTTACGCACGCTGCGCTTGCGTAAAGTCGGCAATTTCCCCACTTGTGCTATAAAATATTATACGATACTCGTGCGAGAAACTTTTTCTCGACTCGTGTGATTGCAGCACTCACCTTCGGCTCGTGCTCACACTCGTCAGAAAACGTTTCATCGCTCTCGTATCGTAATGTACTATCAGTTCAATGTGCCCAAATTTTTGTCGTGTTCAACTTTTACGTCGGTTACTTTTGTAATGTCTTTTATTCTTATTCTTTATTCCATAAACGTACAAAAAAGGCGGATGGAAGTGTGAGTGGACGTATTATGGAAAATAGGCTTACTATGATGTGAATGTTGCGTGCCGGCCGGGCTCGTGCGTACACGCTAATATGGGCTTACTATGGGTGCTTCAGATATTGATTCGCGCAATTCTTTTAAATTAAAGAAATTATTCCACAAAAAACCTGTTCATACAAGAACGAGCTGATTTCTACAAAAATTCCTTTAAGCCAATTTTCAATATGGTAAAACAAGTAGTATATAGAAAGAAATATGGGCAGATAGATTTTGTCCTTTTCATATGCAAAAAGTAAAATCAAACCACGCAAGTATTCCTATAAATATTTTACAAAAAGCAGCGCTGAATCCTGTAAAGCTTTAAAGGTAAAGGTCTTGCCATTCACTTTAACATTTTATGGAAAATTTGCCCTAAAAGGTGATCAAGCATAACTTTTCCTAAACGAACGTTCAAACAAAGAAAGATCAAAACGAAATGACCCAAACTCGGTATTAAGTTTAGGTGACAAGGGTCCAGGCTCATTTTGGGCAAAACACGAGGGGCTCGAGACAACTGACTTGGGTCATAAATGGGCAGGATACTAGATTGGCACCCATGAAGAATAAATACACAACTTTGCTGGCGGTATTGGTTGAAATTGGGACACTGAAAATGCAGAGGTGATACAAAGCTTTTAGGCTAGGACTACACGTTGCGAGTCCTTCGTTTTCCTTTTATCTATTTCTTCCTGAGCAGGACTA
The DNA here is from genome assembly GCA_910592155.1 of Ypsolopha scabrella. NCBI lineage: Eukaryota > Metazoa > Arthropoda > Insecta > Lepidoptera > Ypsolophidae > Ypsolopha > Ypsolopha scabrella. The sequence continues at coordinate 5,068,911 of OU342978.1, forward strand.
GGCTCGGATACATACGTGAACATGCCTTTTCAATTTGTTTGCATTCGATCCACTAACTTCGGTTTTCACTTACGGCGAAAAAAATGACGCCTAACTTAGGAAATACTTAAAATTTTGCTTAATTCCATTACTCATAACATAAGCATGACCAAAGGGTTAGTAACACGTTTTTCTGCATTTATTTAGGCACTAGCTTTTGCCCACGACTCCGCCCGCGTGTTATTCGGTTTAACGACATGCTTTTTTCAGGATAAAAAGTAGTTTATGTGTTAAGTTAGGGTATAAGCTATATCCATTCTAAATTTCATCCAAATCCGTTCAGCCGTTTCAGCGTGAAAGAGTAATAAACATGCACACACCCACACACACACACACACACACACACACAAACTATCGCATTTTTAATATTAGTGATGTCCTAAGGTTAGGTAACACGGGATTTAATTACTCCAACTCGGTGCTTATTGTAATAATAAATAAAAAGGGCTTCTTGGAATTTCTGGCTCAAGCGAATTATTCGGAGTTGCTCCTTTATTCGATGTGAGCCTCGTAGTTTAGTAAGGTACGTGGGACGGACTCTCGGTCTGTAATATGGGAACGCGTGTCCCACATAATTTCGCCATAGGTACACGCGACAATGGCATCTATTGCTATTGTTTTATGATCTTGGATATTGGTTAACGTGTTACCTATTGCGTATTTGGAAAAAGCTTCGTACGATTGGAAAATTGGGCGATTGTTCGGTTTTCTGATTTGTACTTTTCAATTGAATTAATCGTACAAAGTAAACATAAATTTAATCAAAAACGCTCTTTAAACATTACATGATAAGTTTTCTGAATATTATATAATAATAATATAAGTTTTAAAAACCTCAGACTACTTACTATCCCATCCCATTATTATATATGTGAAAGTTTGGATGTATGGATGTTTGTTACTCTTTTACGCCGTATCTACCGAACCAATTGGGCAAAAATTTTGCATGAATGTAGTTCTAGACCTGGAATAGGACTAGCTACTTTTTATCCCATAAATCAGTTCCAATGGGATGGCAATGGGGTATCAAGTTTCTATAGAAAAGTGATGCGTCACTCTTTCACGCCATACTTACGAAACCGATTGGGCTAAAAAATATTGACCGATTTGATAGGAGTGTACAAAAACTAATTCAACGCGGGCAAAAGCTAGTTTAAAATACAAGGCTGTAGCATTAACATATTATGCTTCTTTATATACATTGATTTTTGCGGTAAATGCTCATGTTTTCTAGTACGTACGACAAGAGTCAACTATTGCAGCATACAGTCCTGAAGCCGTCTGCGTCGCAGCCTAGAACGTTCACAGCCGAGTAAGCTGAATGGAACAGACAATAGTTCATTGACTGGAGTTCATTTTGCAGATGGATTGCACTGGATGAGTGCTGTCGGTGCACGCGGCGAGCGCTTGGTAGAGTCACTTAGCGGCTTGTAGAGCTGAGTTTACGCTCGTTATTTATTTATCCATATCACAGCACAGCATAAGTACCCGTTTTATAAATTTAGTCGCTGTAAGTTTCGCTAGTTTAGCATAGGCGTTGACAGAATTACAGCGTCCCACATGCTTCTGTGGCTTGTAGGATAGGAGTCAACGTCCTTTTTAACATAATCATAACTTATTTTTTCTTTTTGTTTATATGTTATGTCATATCTGGTTTGTTAAATAAAACAATTTTTATTTGTTCTTTTGGTTTTTACTTGTGATTAAGCTAATGTAAAATATGTGACCAAGTTCGTTTATACGCAGGGCAGTAATATTAAGGAATATATAGCTTGTCAAGTTAATTGACACACAAAAGTTAATTTTGCAGATGGATTGCGCTGGATGATTGCCGTTGGTGCATGCGGCGAGCGCTTATATAGTAGAGTCGCTGAAGCGAAATGTAAAGCCTGGGGGGCAATTCCGGGGAAACAATCGAAGTGAGATTTCTAAAAATCGAGCTAAAATGTATGGAGATCGACAGATAAAATGGGTTTTTACGATCGAGAAATCTAATTCGACAGCCTGAGAATAGGCTTACTGGTTTAAACCAATTTCGCTTACAATCACACTAATATATCTAATTATAAATGCGAAAGTTTGTGTGTGTTAGTGTGTGAGTTTGTGTGTGTGTGTGTATGTTAGTTATTCTTTCACGCTGAAACGGCTGGACGGATTTTGATGAAATTTAGAATGAATATATCTTATACCTTAACTTAACACATAGGCTACTATTTATCCCGGAAAAAACGTGTCATTAAACCGCATAACACGCGGGCGGAGCCACAGGCAAAAGCTAGTATGCATATACCTATAATTCTATATGTCCAATATCGCTTCTAGCGGATAGAAAAAAAAAATCTTGTCAGCAAGATTGCTAGAAGAACTAAATAAATGTAGGCAAAAGTTATGTACTAGCCAATATAAAAGTTTGCGGGGTCACACAATGGGAAACTCTATCAGTAATATTTCAAGTTTAGTCTATGAATGTCAGTCTGTTTGATGGTTCAAACGACTTCGCATTGCCTGTGTTCAGTCAATTCTGACCTAACTCAAAACTTTCTTCATTCAGTGCTATTGTGTTGACTGTTTTCAGTTGCTTTGATGTAAGATAGTTCAATAGTAGATTATTATTATTACATCGTGCGGAGGGGTTTCGTTATTTCTTCCAGTGTTCATTCAGACACCGAGGTTAAGTAGAGCTCTAAAATGAGAAGAACGTCATCACGTTACGTGACATTAATGACCTGGTCAACTAAACTAAGGATAAAAAAGGTTAAAGTGTCCCATTTCTTATATCTAAAGTATATGTTTTTGGTCGAAAGAGGAAACGTGTGGTAAATGCGCTTTTAATATGGTGCATGAGCCATTTCAAATTATCGCGAACTTTTGAATGTTGCAATGTGAAATTGCTCATGCAGAATAGGAGTTAAAAGCGCATTTTCCACTCGCATGAACTGTCAGTTTCCTCCTGCGTCTTTGACAATATAACGGGATCACGGGACTAGGCAAGCGCACCTATCCCCCTCTGCCGAAGTACATGAAGAATTTGTTCATGTAAATTTGCTTGTGGCGCGTTTTGTGTTTGTGTTGCAGCGTTTGATTTAGTGACATATCAATTTTTCGCAGGAGTGTGCGTGAATGAGTAAATGTGTGCTGTGCGCGTTTACCTCCCCTACTCTGGAAGATGGCAGAATAATTTCAGTACTAAGAGTTTCGCTTTGCCAGGTCCCTTGTTAAATGGTCTAAGGCCTGCGTGCAAAAAATCTGCTTCAGTTGCAAGCAATGTGTATGTAAAGTTGCAAAATTTGTTCGTCGATTTATTGTGCGTGTTTTCTAACCGGTCAGTATTTTTTGATACTGACATTTACCGTGATAGGACATAAATAACAGGATGACAATTATTATCATCCTGTTGTTACTTAAATAAACAGCTTTTATCTAACCTCATATCGTAAAATCCTCATTACGAACTCAAAACTACTGGCATATTGAAAAATATTTTTCATGAACGTCTCTAAAAAAATTAAAAGTAGTAGTTTATGAAACTGGTACATAAAAAGGTTATTAAAAACACGAGTGTCAGATTAAAAAACCAGCCGAAGGCGAGTTTTTTAATAGAACACGAGAGTTTTAATACCTAGTTATGTATAGTTTCATACACTACTTTATCTAAACTCATGCCTACTAACCTGTTTTCATAATTTTTGTAAATTTGTCGTCAGCCATTTTTGATTATTCTTGTAAAAGCTTGTTCTGAAAGTGCTCGTAATTTCCATTGTTATTTCAAGAATGTCAGGTGGAGTCAAATATCATTCATCACTATCCCTGCTGTCAGTAATTAAATTAGGGCAAAATAATTATTTTGACCCATAAAACCACTGTAAGTAATAAATACATTTCCTCGAAAGCTATGGCGCAACAAACAGTTCATCCATTGACAGACCGAGTCCAACGCGCCGTAAGCCATAGACAATACCTAGCTAAAAATAAATTTGAACTGTATCCTCGTTACTGTTTTGTATGTATTGGAGAACATTATTTAAAAACCTCATTGGTATTTGATATTAAACCTCAGACATGGCTTAATGGGTCAAGTTCCCTTTGCCTTCCTAGTTAGTATCACTTGTACTGTATCCCAGAAAAAGTTTTTTTATAGCATTATGTTCGGAGACCTATACTATAATTTAATAGGTGAAAATATATTTCAGGGTAGATCATTGTATAGTTCACTGTCAACGATCAAGAAAAAAAAAATTTTTAACAATAATTTTTTACTTTCCAGTATACAAAGTGGTTCAATCAGCGGACTTAATTTCTATGGAAAGGTGAAAAAAAAAGTTCGCGCAAAATTATTATTTTTCGTGGTAATTATAAAATATCGCATGTGCGAGCGTTATAATAATAAATATTTGAGCTTTATAAAAGCTTTTTAATTGTTTTTTATTAATATATATATATGTATGTACACTTTTATACCTATATATAAGGTGTAATCAAAATATCTGCCACGGCTGTAATGGGAGAGTGTATTGTGTATATAGAAAAGAATAGTAACGATATTTTATTGATCTAACGTCATAAATTTTTTCATACAAAAAAATGTGCGTAAAAATTTGAATTGATTTAGTTGTTTGAAACCGTCCCGTAGTAACTTAGCTGTTGCCGCATCGTCATTTCATTTCGCAACTCAATGAAGCCACCCCGTACTGTTGCCATATTTATCAAACAAATGCCGCCCCGGTCCGCGCCGGCAGCTCGTCATTCATTCATCAAAGCGCAAGCCGACGACGGCCTACCCCCCTCCCGCCTGCACTACCCCGTTCGTCGCACGCGCTTGTGTTTGTGCCTCAGTTCGCTGTTATCAGTTCGCGCATCCGTGCAGCTTCATACATTTGTCACAGATTTCTACGGGAAAAACCGCGCGTTGAAATTGAAAAAAACCCAGCATTTCATTTCGCAAAACGTCAATGAAGCTATTCATGCAAACTTACAAACAATACCGCGCGTCGGCATCGTTCGTCAAAGCGAGGCCGAAGACTCCCCTGCCCCACCCGCACCCCGTTCGTCGCACGCGCTTGCTTTTGTTTTTGTGTGCCCCGCCCGCCCCAGTTCGTTGTTATCAGTGGTCAGCGAGGTGTGAATTGCGCGCGCATTCGTTAAAAATGCCTCCCAGACGACGATATTCAAATCAAGAATATGTTGAAATAGTATGGTGCTATCGCGAGTGCAATAACATAACCACGCATGCAGCGAACTTATGCCAGCAGGGGTTTGGTGTGCGAATAAGTCCTCATACCATTCTGGACGCCGTGTACACGGCCCCTTTGACCCGCCTCCGGTTGACGCAGAGAAGAGGAAGTGTTGGACTTCTTCCGACGTCATCCTCTTGCGAGCACCAGAGACGGGGCTAGAGTCTTCAACGTGAGCGACAACTACGTGTGGCAACTTCTAAATCGGGAAGGGCTATACCCTTACCACTTTACGAGAGTACAAAAATTGCAGCCACAGGACTACGCGGCTCGCCTCGCGTTCTGTCATTTGATTCGAGAAGAACGCCGCAACATTCTGTGGACTGACGAGTCACAGCAAAAACATAGCGATTCTTACACTAACTTGACTGTCCGTAGCCTGTTTTAAGTGTGATGGGGAGTTAAGCATCTTATTACGTCAGTTTTTTTATCTGCAGTAAGCTTGGTGGAATTCAGTAACGGGTAAGTAAGTGCAATTTTTAGCTTTTGCCTGCGTATTATTGTGTAACTAATAGATTCAGATAGTTACGTTACGAACTGGTCAGCTGATTTCAGAGTTCATTGACAGAACAGTTAGAAAGAGATAGCAATTGTTTTCATTGACGAAACTACACTACGCGCGTAGTTTATGAACCACGTTATGCAGAATAAAGCAAATTTTAATTTCACTACTTTATCTTCTCAAATTGATTTAACGATTCCGGGGTACGAAATTTATGCATTATTGTAATCTATAAACATAATAGTATCTCCTATTTCATCCGTGGCAGGTATTTTGATTACACCTTATATATGCAAAAAAGAAATAATAACTTCGAAATATATTTTTTTCCACTCGGGGTCGTCGTCAGTCGACGTTATTATTTCTTTTTTGCATATATATAAAAGTGTACATACATATATATACTAGGTGAAATTAAATCAACCGACCAAATTCATACTGGAGACTCGGTTAGTCATCAGCAACAAGGTTTAATGACCATCCAGATGAAATTCGAAAAAAAATTTTTTTTTGTCCCGTAGTGCCTGCACTAGGATTTTTACTTAAACTAGTCCAACCAGTAAGGGAGCAAAAATATTTATTTTCCAAAATTGGCCAAAAGGATGACTGAACCTAGTTCTTGATCACTAACCGAGTCTCCATTATGAATTTGGTCGGTTGATTTAATTTCACCTTATATATATTAATAAAAAACAATTATTATTTTTCGGTGGATTTTGGTCTATTGGGGATACTCCATCACCTGTTAAATTTTTTTCACTTTGAATTGTAGGACCTTATATAATAAGCAAAACTCCATGTTTAATAAAAAAAACTGTTTTACTTCTGACAAAAAATAAAGAAAGTTATTAAAATTTTCCAATAATTTACGCAAGAATTTTCTTGCGATTATAATTATTCTTACACCATAATAAATAGGCCCGTCATATCTAACACTAGAAATCGCTAAAATCGCAAACTAACGGCTAGTTCTGATTTTTGTATATGTTGTTAGGACCACTACCAGTAGCATATGTGCAAATTTGCAGCTTCGAAAGACCTGTGCTAACTTTGCAGTACTCGAAAAACCACGAAAATTTCGCTCAGTTTTTGGTATTCTTAATATAAGCCCTAAATTTCACGTTTTTTATGAAATATTTTCCATATTTTTTTAGAGTAGACTAAAATTGCTACAATTTGAGACTAAAATCAGCTCTGCATGTTCAATACTTACCGAAATACAGCTCTCCAAAAATTGTTTTTTTACTAATTAAGTGAAAGTTTTAGATTTTCTTGGCGTACACACTTATTTTAATCTCGAACTATTTATACAAACTTACTTCTAAAATTAAACTTATTTACATCAGTCAGGCAAACATTGTTTACTAAACAAACAACCTGTCCTAACCTGTAGTTCTTAGTTCTCATTGGAGCGGAGTGAGCCAGTGTAGTGTCGAAAAGTCACACAGCAAAATCATTAAAATCGATAGCGAACCTTGTGAAAGCCACTAATTAAAGTGCAATTCAGCTTGCATAAGTCACAATGTGATAAAGTCCCCCACAAGGTCAACAAAACGCCTATCACTCCTCTTTCTATCATGCAACTCTTAATCACCTGGTCTCATTCAGCAGGTCACTTTTGTATGCAACAAGTGCTAGGCTGTACTTACAAGATATGGAAGGCTTAAAAGAGAGGATTGACCCAAAAGTATGGAGGATGTTCACAAAAAGAGCCTTTACGATTTGCCACCCAGAAAAATTTTGGTCGGGACTATGGTTAGATTTAACCATAGAACAAGTGTTAATGAGGTCAATGATAAGCCAGCCAGGGTTGACCCATGATCAGGAAATATCAAGTAGCATTTTTTTCACGATGGACTAAAGGCATGGTGTTCATGCTCAATATTTGCGAGAGCCTAGAGACATTTTGGGACATTTCGTGTACCACCAGTGAGCAGCAAGTTGATATAAGAGCAGCACAGATTGAAAGAGATACTATTGATGTGGAGAAAATCAAGCACTACTTTGATATCCACCCTCCATTTTATACAAATAAACTGTTAACTATTATTAGTGGCATCGTTGGGGCCCCTGGGATCAATTGCCACATGACTAGAGAAATGGGAATAGAAGGTGCCAAACAAATCACAGGTAACCCATTTGGAAAGGTTTCTTTTAAACAAAAAAACAAAAGTGCAAACTTTGGCATCATTGAGCACTTCCATCAAAGTAAGAGACAAGCGTGTAGTAGATAAAGAGCCACTGGCAATATTCCAGTATCATCAAGCAGTCAGACAAAAAGTTAAAAGAACATTTCAAGTTCGAGTTGGCTCCATACCGCACGGCATTTTTCCCAGAAGAGTGTATGCGTAAGGGAACGAAATCAACGTTCTACTCAGTTTTCACTCAGCTCTCTCAAAGCATATCAGTAGAAGCCAACACGTTTGTTGTGGTAGGTGGGGCCATAGATGAATTATATAATTTATCTATGGTGGGGGTTACTTACTGTACATGACATCGTAACGTCTCCTTGAGTGATATCGTCGCAGGGTACGTCAGTTACACTTTCAATAACTTCGGACGGAAGGTTCCTGTGGGCTTTAATAGATATCCTGAGGATGGGGCAGAAATGAACCGAAATTTTTTTCCGAACGCGAAAAGCACTATGGCTTGAAGATAACCATAATAAAAATGGCCCAGGAGAAGTTACTGGCCAACGACAGCAACAAACGACGACTGATTGTTCTGATACTCTCCGCCTTTCAAAGCCAGGGAATTCATACAAAGAGGCAGTCGAGGATGCTGACTGCGCCATCGTCAAGGTGGTACTTGACAAGAGCACACAACCTCATTCAATCGTGGAGATTCGAGTTGTTTTTTACGCCTTCACTGGGTGCAACACCACCTCTGCCCTTTTCTGGGATGGGAAGAACAAACTGTGGAGCGCAATTCAGAAGGTTGACCACACCCGTTTGCACCCATTTTTCAGACTGAATCAGACAATTTTCGGAACCACCCATGAAGCGTTTAAAATGAATAATTTTATCCAAAAATAATGTTAATGACAGATTAAATATTTTTTTATATAATTTAACTAGTAAAATTAGTATTTATCCCGATATCGGGGTGGAAAATTTACCAAATTTTGAAATTTTTAAACTTTTTGGAAAAAGGTATCAATTTTTTTAGAGCTGTATCTCAGTAACTATTAAACATTTAGAGCTGGTTCTAGTCTCAAATTGTAGAAATTTTAGTATTCTTTAAAACCGCATCAAAAATGTTACATGAAAATTTATAGTTTAGGGCTTATATTGAGATTACCAAAAACTGAGCGAAAATTTCGTGGTTTTTCGAGTGCTACAAAGTTAGCACAGGTCTTTCAAAGCTGCAAACTTGCATATAGGTACACTACTGGTAGTGGTCCTAACAAGATATAAAAACATCAGAACTAGCAGTTAGTTTGCGATTTTAATGTTCGATATGACAGGCCTAAAAGACAAATGATCAAATCTACAAAACTTTTGTTCAAAATGTTTTTTTCGTCCGCTGCGTCCATGTGAAAAGTATTATTTTCTCCTATTTTGCTTTATCCGGAAACGCAGCGATGGTCGTTACAGCCACTTTGCAATACGCGCTGATATTATGAATGTTATTTCAATGTAGTTTCCGTCGATTTTTGTACTGACACATATCGAGTTGCTAATTTAGGGTGGACATGCGCCTTAAGATATCTTTTTTTAGATTCTTGCCACGAACAGACGACTGGACGGATGACATACACAGAGGCTTAAGAATTATTCGCTTTATAGGAATAAAAGAAGACGTATACATTTTGTTATTTAGGCTAAACACTATTTTATATGAACAACCAATAAAAAACGAAAAAATCCGCACTAGTGAACAAATCGAATATTGGTTTCCGCACAAAAGAATCTTTCAACGTAATAATTCCGCCGTAGACTCCGTCCATAACCCCACCACGTAATAAATGGTCTACGTCATGGGCAAAGCTGCGGGTCTAGAATAAATATAATATCACGGTGCCACGTCAAGCGAAAACATTATACGTTTTGCAATATCGTCTAAGTCTGTAGTTGTTGGTATGGGTTTCTGCTTTCGAGACCTGCTAGTTTTAAGGATTCCGTACAAAGATAGAAACCATTATAGCAAAGCTCTCTCTGTACGTCTACTGCATAGGTCAAAAATGGCTGAACCGATACACTTAATCCACTCAGAGAACGGACGATTAACCGGGTTCTAAGGTCGGCTAAGAAAGTAGTAATAATTTCCGCACAAAAGTAAACAAGCCACAAGTTCCCATTGCGCCGCGTCGCCGCCGGACCTTAGAAAAAACAGTATGAAATGTTTAATAGTATAATAAAGTCTCTAGTTTTAGTTCTGTCAAAACCCACATTTTTCCAAAATAATATAGCTTCTGTTGTTAACACTAAGGAACTATTTTGGAATGAAGAAAATTTGGTTTTGATATCACCAAAACTAAAACTAAAGCCTTCAGAATCGGCTTTAATAACGTCATAATATCAAAAATAGATACGAGTACAAACGATATCAAAAGCGAAATTTAACGTTATGTTATGTTGGTTGTCCAGAATTGACATTATGATACCTATTTTTGCGCCACTCCAAAGTATGGTTGGCGTGTCGTTTAAAAAGGCTTCTTTAAATTGTCTATAGAATAACACACCTAGATATAAAAAAAAGTATACTAGTAGTTAAAAGGTAGGTACTGTTTTATTAATTTCACATTAATGGGCGGGTAATCTGACATGTGCGCAAAAATTACCAAGGCAGATAGCGGGCGATGTTAAAAGGGATTTTGTACGAATGTGTATTGATTTTTTTGATTGAAAACTTGTAGTGAACATTCCTTATATCCTATAGTTCCAATTGAATGTGGTTTACGCACTCTAATTGTCAAAGCATGGCATTTATCAAACTTTACACTAATATCGAATGACTGATATTGCGAATGCGGAATAATGCCAGAATAACCGCCCTGGCCCTCAATTCTGGCACGTGCGCAAAAATATCTAAGGCAGATTGCGGGTGATCTTAAAACTGATTTTGTACGGACATGAATTGATTTTTTTGACTGAAAACTTATAAAGAGCATTTCCATATCCTATAGCTTCTATTTGATGTGGTTTAGTCACTCTTATTTCCATCGCATGGCATTTATCAACCTTAAAACAAATATCTGATGATTGATATTGCGAGCGAGAAATAATGCCGGAATAGCCGCCCTGATTGATTAAATAAAGTAATTATTTTTAACAAGACGTTAGAGGGGTGTCTATCAACTGAGTTGGCAGGCATGAATGTATTTAAAGAGGGCATCGTAATTGTGAATTTTTCGGAGCGCTGAAAAGCAAGAAGGCAAAATTAAATTTTGAACGTATACATTTGGCTATATCAACCAAACTAACCATATTCATTCTCGCCCGCACGAAATTAGTATCTTGATTTTTCACAAAAACACTTGTACACTCGTTTCATTTATTTTATTACAGTTTTCCAACCGGTTTCGGAAATTAATCCATCTTCAGGGGATACAAAGGTAATACAATAAATGAAACAAGTGTACAAGTGTTATTGTATTGTCTATGTTTCATCAAGTGCCGACAATCGTAAGTATAAATCACAACTAGTAATTAATTTTAATTTTGTCATAATTCTTCTAAACTATGGCATAAAATAGGTAAAAGAAAAATACATGACATTATTACATTTAATCCTCAAATAAATCTCCATGAACGAGACTTTTACGTTAAACACTTCATAAGACCGAGCCGTAAACTTCAATTTTAACCGTGCTATAATAACTTCGCTGTCTTAACTAGCTGCGGGGCTGCATGTGAGGGTTAACAAGTTTTTGTTACATTCTGTTGTCAACTTTGTAAGTTTTATGGTCCAGTTAAGAAATGAAAACCTTTTTTCAAGAAGTGTGCGTTTCTGATTTTCAGGGGCTTGTCTTGAAAGCGAAAGCTTTTTAAGAAGCCAAATTTTTCTGAGTAATCTTAGTTTCTGGATAACTTCGAAACTATCGCTTAGATTTGAAGTGCCAGATGGAAAAATGGGTAAAGAGAGAAGTTTACAGAAACAGAGAGAAAAAGAAAAAATGTTTCCTTCTTTTAATTATTCAGATATTTTTCGGGACTAATCAGGTCACATAACTTATACCGCATCATAAAAAAAATGTCTTTATCTCAGCAAAACGTAGCGTAAACTGACCTCGTGCCCGCTGGGTCGACGGTCTGAAGGACGTTGTGGGTGGCGGCTGGATGAGGGGGACAGAAGACCGCCAAGATTAGCAAAATATTGGAAAGGCCTATGTCCAGCAGTGGACGATGATAGGCTGATGGATGGATGGATGGATATAAAACAATTAAATATATACCTTAGCGCAAGGAATTTAAGCTAATATTTAAATGTCTTGCCTTTGGAATTTTTAAACATGCGAAAATTTTGTAGGTATTTCATATTTTGACATGTCCTCCATTTGGATACCGTCTGGCAATCCTACCATTTGGATACCGTCTGGCAATCCTACCATTTGGATACCCTCTGGCAATCCTACCATTTGGATACCCTCTGGCAATCCTACTGTAACGAAATGTGTTAAGGGCCCGTTCTCCCTGACATTGAGCACCTCATTTTGCGTCTGGTAGAACTGAACTCTATGACGTCTCATTATTGTTTAAGGCGAGGTTATCCAGAGAAATCTGTCCTGCTCCAACGCTTTCATTTTACACATGGTCATTTCCAATGTTCCTCGCGGTTTCGAGGTGTTTTTATTTATTATTTTGTAATTAGAGGGATGGATTTTTAATATGACGGCCATTTTATATTACATTTTTCACGACGTTTATTTTAATATATCTTATATTGTCCAAAACTGAATAAAGCTCAAATGAAATGATATTCAGATCATGGTTAAGGCCTATTTTGCGATTTAATTGGATCAAGTAATCACGTATCGAACGGCCGAAATATTAAGATAAAAGAGTGAAATCACATCACACTAATAAAAATGCGAAAGTTTGTGTGTGTGTATGTTTGTTACTCTTTCATGCTGAAACGGCTGAACGGATTTGGATGAAATTCAGAATGGACATAGCTTATACACCATCTTACTCGCAAATCCTCCCGAAGTTATTCAGGGGAAAGTAAGAGAACAGCTCTCAGACAAAACCAGGCGGCCCACCATTGCCTGCTGGAACCGATGGATGGCGGTATATCCATCCCCAATTGCCGAGCCTTATATAAAACAGACTGGTGATGGGCAGCGGCATCCCCGGTGCAAGGGTTTCGGCACCGCGCTCACCAACCCGCCTGCCCAGCGTGTGTGAGTATGGGCATTTCTTCCAGGAGGACCGCCAAGAGTTGCGAAATCCTGGAAAGGCCTATGTCCAGCAGTGGACGAGACAGGCTGATGGATGGACGGATGGATGAATTCTATGAAATAATTAAATCATTCATGTTGTAATATAACTCTTCGATAACTTGTGTGATTATTCATTTTTCATTCCACAAATATCTTCTGTCATGAATTAGAAATACGGTGGGGCACCTTTTTTTTAGACTGAGTCTTCAATAAGAATTTGGCTGCGTAAATTAAAGTCACCTTTGTACCCCATTTTTAGGGTTCCGTAGTCTACAAGGTTATAGTTTTGCCGTGTCCATCTGTCCGTCTGTCCGCGGCTTAGCTCAGAGACTATTAGTACTAGAAAGCATGGGTCGATGGGCATGGGTATACCGTATACATATTAACCATGCCGATAAAATGGTTAAATAAAATCTTGAAAAAGAAAATTTTTGAGGGTATTCCTATACACGTTAATTGGGGATGATTTTTTTTCTCGTCTATCTCATAGTGTGGGGTATCGTTGGATAGTTCGTTCAAAAACATTGTGGGTTAGTGAAAACCATTTTTCGATTTAGGGGTCCGTTATAAGAGTTAAGTGTCTCCACCTGCTGGCTAAACGGTTGTTTATGAATATGTGAAAAAATTCACAGAAGTAGTTTAATATCATGAAATTAGAAGAAAAACTATCACAGCTAAGTAGGCTTTACAGGTTTACGAGTACAGGTCACGCCAAACTTTTAGTCCCCTCTATACGACAATATATATGGGCTGTTCTTCGGGAGAGCAACTTCCGAGCGGACTAGAAGTTTGACGCGACCTGTTAATAGTAGACCAACTTATAAACTGTACTGGGCAACTACGGAACCCTACACTGCGCGTGTCCTGACACGCACTTGGCTAATTTTCATCAAAGCATTCAAATTGATCCACTTTCACAAGGTTGTTTCGAACAACGACATAATTTACTTTGATGCCTCCTTAATTATTTCCGTAGTGATCTAAATAAATCAAAAATAATATTGTTGATGACAGTTAAATGGGAAATTAATTGCACCAATCTCTCGGCCTTAAATATATAAGTGGATAGACTTTTTCGACTAACTATTGACTAACTACGTAAAATATTGACTGGTACTGGTTGAGAAATGAAAGGTACAGGAAAAGAATTTGCTCTTCGACATTTAAAAAAAACCGGTCAAGTGCGAGTCGGACTCGCCCACCGAGGGTTCCGTTAAAGACGTTTTCATGAATTTTTCATTATTTTATTTCAAACGTACAGTTTTCAGATTTTTCCCTATACTTGTAGTCTAAGACGGTATTTACTTATCAAATTTCATAGTTCGAGGTCAACGGAAAATACCCAATAAATTTTGAATCCCTTGAGAGTGTCGAAATATACTTGTTTTTACGGCATAAAGTTTGATTTTTTACAGCTTCAAAGAACTGTAGACCTGAGTATATGGTTTTAATTTCAACTCCATATCTCCACGTCTTCTCGAGATAAAGGGTCTTGACAGATAGACGGACGGACGGAAGGACGGACGGACGGAAGGACGGACGGACGAAAGGACGGACGGACGGATGGGCAGACAAACAGACGGACAATAAAGTGATCCTACAAGGGCTGCGTTTTTTCCTCTTGAGGTACGAAACCCTAAAAATGAACTAACAATGCAATTCGATAGTAAATAAGTAAACCTTTAAAGTAAAAAAATAAAAAAAACTGACTATAAGGTAAAATGAATATATTGTTGCAATCTTCGATTACAAAACACTCTTTTAGTGAAATTGTGGTAAAATATGGCCAAGAGCAAATCAGACAAAGGGTTTCGAACCACCACATAATATTGGTACGGAACCCTAAAATATTGTGGTAAATAACAACATTTTAGATGCCGAAGCAACATCAAGGCGAAAAGAACCTCTAAAAAGGTAGCGCCTGACAAAAAATTCGGCATCCTATGAGTACGGAACTCAGATTTTTATTATCGGTTGTGTTACTTTAGACTAACAATAGTCAACAACCTGGGTGGCTATTCCGGCGTTATTGCGCATTCGCAATATCAGTTATTAGATATTTGTTTAAAGTTTGATAAATGCCATGCGATGGAAATTAGAGTCACTAAACCACATCAAATAGAAGCTATAAGATATAAAGAATGCCCACTATAAAGTTTCAATCAAAATAATCAACACATATCTGTACAAAATCCTTTTTAAAGTTACCCGCAATCTGCCTTCGCAATTTTTACGCACGTGTCAGAATACCCGCCCAGGGCGTTAGTGACTCTAATTTCCATCGCATGGCGTTTATCAAACTTTAAAAAAATATATAATGACTGATATTGCGAATGCGCAATTATGCCGGAATAGCCGCCCTGGCCCCCAATTCTGGCATGTGCGCAAAATTATCTAAGGCAGACTGCGCGTGATTTTCAAACTGATTTTGTATGGATATGAATTGATTTTTTTGACTGAAAACTTATAGAGAGCATTCCTTATATCCTATAGCTTCTATTTGATGCAAATGCGCAATAATGCCGGAATAGCCACCCTGACCTTTTAAAGTTTATCGTCTTTAATATAGAGTTGAAACAAATAACGTTAAGAAATGCTATGTTTTCGAAGATTTTTGTGAGGATCCCTTGGTTTTTTTGCCGATAGAGGCTACTGTGAAAACTTAAATTGCCTATACCTATTACGGCTGAAGCTGTAGACCAGGGGTCGGCAACCTTGTGATATAGGAGGCCCACAAATGTTACCAGGGTGATCAGCGAGGGCCGCATCTCACCTCTGTATACAAATAATTTAGTAAGAATAAATAAAACGTACTACTCAATTTTGTATCATATTTATTGTAGTTTACAAATAATGATTAGTAAAAAACGAATGCGATTTTTGCGGCTACATTTGACTTGCTAGGTTTTGTATGTTCGATTGCATTTTAGATTTGGAAATGCGCAGATCGCGTCTAAATAAATATGCTTGCTTTTTATATAGTTCAGAATGAAAAATGTTTGCTCACACAAAGAGTGATTGAGTGAGGCGTTAGAACTGGTTGCGAATCTTACGGGCCGCACCGAAGTGATTCACGGGCCGCATGTTGTAGACCCCTGTGTGTGACAGACGCACGGACAGACACCTAGCGGGGCTTAGTAATATCATAGTATAAATGAGTAATAGTGTTCTATCTCCATACAAACGGGCCGAAATGAACTCCCCCCAAAACTAGGTGCAACTCGGTTTACGACAGTCGCGGTCGCACTGCAGTTACGTAAGCACGTTGTCTCTGTGACGCTGCCGCGCATTTTCATTAATTATGGCACGAAATTACAGAGTATATTTTGCATTGTATGGTTGTTTAAATACAACTTTTATGATAATAATATAGCATTATCAAATACGTAAACAGTCAGTTGGCAGCCCTAGGGCATGTTTAGGCGCCGAGAGGCCGCGGCCGTAGGTATCGATTTCAAGGACACCGCCTAGTTAAACTACTGTTGTTACCTATACTGTGGTAATAGGGTCCCGTTGGGCACCCTTCGGGTACGAAACCCTAAAAATGAGCAGTTAGCCATAACATGAAAGCATAACGGTTACGTTATAGTTGCGTTCACGTTAGATTTTGTATGGAATCCGAAAAGTTCCGCTACAGTCCGCTAGGGGCGGTTATCAGATACCATACGAAATCTAACGTGAACGCAACTTTAACGTAACCGTGATGTCTTCATGCTGTTGTTTCTTAAAATAGACTTGTTGTCGATGAGCCCCTTTCTCTTCTTGTGCCCTTGAGACGCGGGTGTAGTTAATGCTTATGATTGTGTTTAAATAGATGACAACAACAATGTCAAAATGTCATATTAGGTGGTAGAGCTGATGCCGGGCTCGACTGTGGAGGTACCACCATCTTACTCGCAAATCCTCCCGAAGTTATTCGGGGGAGAGTAAGAGTTTAGGCACTGCGCTCACCAACACGCCTGTGTGTGAGTGTGGGCATTTCTTCCAGGAGGACCGTCAAGAGTGGCAAAATCTTGGAAAGGCATATGTTCAACAGTGGACGAAACAGGCTGATGGACGGATGGATGGAACGTCATATTTGGTACTTTAACAACATTGTTATTGTCATCTATTGCACATTACAAATTTTGTTTTTTCTTCTTAGTTAATTATTTTAAAAGAGAAAAGTTAATTATTGACCTCGCATGACGCGATTTGTCATTTGCAAAGCATTTTTCATTTGCGTTCAAGCTACGAACCAACGTTCAAAGAAATAAAATCATCCCTTTTCTAGGTATAATAATGTACTATTTTAATTTACATAACCGCGCGGCCTTAATTAAATTAATTAATCCTACCGTAATCGATGATCCGTTTGTTAACGAGTTAATGGCATAAGGCTAGTGTTCAATAAATTAGGATTTAGGGCGCAATGGTCGGACAAATAGTGTGGTTTCGAAACTGTATTCTTTATAAATATTTAGAGATATAATATATTTATAGTGAAATGAAATTAAATGAAATTATTTATTTTGTAAAATACCTATAGATACATAAAGTATACATTCTACAGGTCAAAGTTGATATTTACAAAAACAATAGAATATGAAAAAAAATACGGGAAATAGATAAGAAAAAATATTTAGGTTTGGCTACTAAAATATAGGAATAAAAATATTCCATCCATCCATCAGCCTGTTTCGTCTACTGCTGGACTTTCGCCACTCTTGGCGCCCTCCTGGAAGAAATGCCCATACTCACACACGCTGGGCAGCGGAAACCCTCGCACCAGTGACGCCGCTGCCCGTCACCAGTCTGTTTTATATAAGGCCCGGCAATTGGGGATGGATAAACCGCCATCCATCGGTCCCAGGCAATGGTGGGCCGCCTGGTTTTGCCTGAGAGCTGTTCTCTTACCCTCCCCCGAATAACTTCAAGAGGATTTGCGAGTAAGATGGTGGTACCTCCACAGTCGAACCCGGCATCAGCTCTACCACCTAAAAATATTATATATAAATAATTCAATTAACAAATAAGTTGATTAATAAACCATAAATAAAAATAATGCCTAACCATCCGCCCATTCTATTAGTATTGCTAAGAGAAGGGCAAGAAACTCAGCAAACATGTCTTTTTTCAATTTATTGTAGTGGTAAAGAATGCACTAAAATAAATTAAAGCAAGATATTTCGAGAACTTTTGTACTCGGCTTAGTTGCATTGACAATCAAAATCAATCAATCAAATCCAAAAGGACTCGAAATATATCTTGCATTAATTTATATAAGTGCATTCTTTACCACTATAAATATATTTATAAATATTTATAAAGAGAAACTATAGTCTGTTATACCTATAGGTACATGTAGTATAGGCAGATTTTCAACTATAATAAAATAGTTTGTTAACTGAACGAATAAAGGCACAAATATTCAATCACCTTACATCCAAGACTCCATGAAGTATTTATTTGGCTTAAATAAGTAATTTTTTACATAAAAATTACAAAAAGCAATATCTGTTGTCGTTTCATTAGCCACGCTACACGATTTTTATAGATATGTCTATTTCTTTCATACAGAAAACGATCCATTGCGCCTAATTCTGATCAGCACCGTGAATAATTACTGGGAAGGATTTTCCCCTGAGTGCTGCCCTGTGTAATTAACCGATATTTTGATATCCGGGAAAAATTCGTCAAGAACGTAATAAGGTACGCTTTGAAGGGTTCCGATAAAGTGTCAAAAACGAACAAAACGAGTCACGCGACGTCTTTCGTATTTGTTGTATACCTATATAAAAAACCGTTGCCCATAAGTTATTAATTGCAGGCTGTCCCTAAAAATCAGACCGATATAGTATATTAACATTATTAAAAATACCCGTAAAAAGTGTTTTATTGATTCGTTTCCTTTAATATTGGCGTTAGAATAAATTAAAACGTGATACCACCGACATTTATATCGATTATATAACGTTAATATAATTGGTATTTTTCCAAAATCATCATCACCATGGGCTTTTTCCATTTTCGTAAATAGTATTATTAAAACTCACGTGAACTGTAATACTAAATTATTACTAAACCGGCTTTAACACTTACGTATTTTTTATTGCTGACTATATGCAAATAGTTGAACCGAGACAATATCGGTATTATCAAGGCGAGATTCGGTCTTAGGACAATGACGTGGCGTTTACCGACGTTGTCACACGGTCACTTTCAACACTCGCCTTGAAAATGCCAAAATTCTCTTGGCGGAACAGTTATTTAATAATAATATTACGTGTATTTTAGAAGTTTTAAGTAGTGCCCTGCAAACATTTCGTTTGATAGCTGTTTAAGCCGATACGAGACCGGCAGGATCTGCCATACACTATGTTTGTCTTTTTTTCAAAATAACGTTATAACGCATTTTCAAGGTCTGCTCACAATTCAGCAGTTTCCAAGCAAATTTACCAAAATTAAATTTACATAAGCGAAGCTACGGCCAGAACCTAGCTCGAAACACAGGGTTAATATCCCACTCAGCCTAATTTACCCTTCATAACACACCCCGGCACAATTATGTTTTCATACAATTGTAGCCAATTAAGATCAAGAATCAGTGGTGGTACAAACAGAAGAACCAGGGCGACACGTCATGGCCTTTGAAAGGGGTCGCAAGTTGACGTACCCCTAACCGCGTGTATATGTGTACTTTGATTGAAGTTGTGAGACTGGGGTTGAGGGCGCCACCGCCGCGAATTGAACTTGCAGACAAGATGGCTGACTTCTAGTGGGTCACTTTTTACACTCGCACATTACAACGGATCGGCACCAGATCACCTTAAAGTAAAGCATTGAAATATGAGCTTTGAATCGTGTTGCGTACGTGACATTTTTATACTAATGGGTGACAGGTAGACGGTGGATTGACAGCGCGTCATCGGCGCGTCGTCGACCACACGTCGCGCCGTTTATACTTGTAAAATGCTACGTACGCTATACGATTTAGAGCTCACATTTCAATGAGTACTTGAGGCGGTCTGATCTGGTAGGGGTTATATTTTGCAACCGTATCTGTAAAAACGCCATTGTATACGAAGACGGCCAAAAAATTTGAAGCCCTTTTCACATTTGTACGGTAAAAATCTGTTATATAGGAATCCAAAGTCGTTGATACTCGTTAACCGAAATTGTTATGGAACATTTTTTATATCTGTTTCTATGTTACATACACAGAATATTACTATAGTTACTACGGTAAGGTCCAAAATGAAGCATAGCTAAGTAGAGTGTTTCAGTAAACAACAAAGTATAAGACGATATTTTTTTAAGAAAATTTATGGTCCATGGCATAAACAGTACCTTTTAAAGTGCGTAACAAACAAACTATAGCTTATATGGATTTGTATGAACCACAACGCTCTAGTGCTAGCGTAGCAAAGAGAGCGGAGAAACTAAGACAGCATATTGCTTTTATCATCATATGAAGTCACTTCAACGAAAAACCCTAAACTTGTAAGTATATCTACGTTCCACGTTTGCATAGATACCAACGTCATTCCAATTCCGACCGCGTCTCTCACAGCGCGTCAGACCACATGAGAATACCGTCGGCGTTAATTAAAGGTCGTTTCATTTCAACAGAGGCGTAGCAGCACCCCGGAGAGGAGGAGGGGGGTCCCTCGTAGAATTACTTTTTAATTAGACGGCAATATGTGCCAGGATACATTAATTACCATGAGGAGTATGGAGCCGATGTCTCTTCATAATTTGTTCGGTTAATTTTCGGGAATTACCGAAATTAAACGCTACGTGTGACGAATATTGAATTAGGACGAAGATAATGAGAATTAGGAGGGATTACAAACAGGATGGAAGAAGTTCGTGAAGTAATACTCGCACACCTGGATAATAAGTTATCGTCCGTGCTCAAGGATATGAGAGACATTATTGTTGTTGGATTGCATTAAGTACTGATTTTCCAGACTTTTAAAATAATTAAAACGGTCAAAAAATTGCTGCCAGCCAGGGACTAGGAGATAAACATAGCAGCCAGCTTAATACATGCATACAAATATCTATTCCACTATAACGCTGCGTATACAGATTATTTGCTATACAACATGCAAAGAAACGTGCAATGTAATGAATATGGGGAAGTGGGTGTTGGAAAACGCAACTTTATAAACGTTTTTCTTATAATCAGATGTAAATACAGAACTAAAAAAAATACATGATTTGAAGATATCAGAAATCTTTTAACTACTTATCGTAAAATCATGATTTGAATCTTTTACACAATGGGAACAAAATCTCTGAAAATTGTATTTGTCACGTATTATATTTGTATATTATGTCTAACTGCTCACTCGTGCTCGACTGTAGATAAGTCCTTCCTGAAATCTTACAGCATATTTTTCCAATGCCCACTTCACCATAACAGATCTGCGCGCTTCTTGTACGCGCTACCTACGAACGGTTCTCAGAGACTATTAGTACTAGAAAGCTGTAATTGGTATGGATATACATTTTAATCACGCCGACAAAACGGTAAAAAGTTGGATAGGTCGATCAAAAACATTATGGATGTGTGAATACCATTTTTCGATTTAGAGATCCGTTGGCGAAATATTAAGCTTTAAAGTGCTAATTTTGTTAGAATCAAGTGTCCCCCCTGCCGGCTAAACGGTTGTTTATAAATATGTGGGAAAATTCACAGAATTAGTATATATAATGAAGGTTGAAGGAAAACTATCACAGCTAAGTAGGCTTTACAGGTTTACGAGTACAGGTCGCGCCAAACTTTTAGTCCACTCTAAACACGACAATGTATGGGCCGTTCTTCGGGAGAGCAACTTTCGAGCGGACTAGAAGTTAGGCGCGATCTGTATTAATAAAATATTAATTGATATAAAATATCAATATAAATAAAATTTATTCAACTGATGACCGCCTTATAGAAAGGCCGAAATATATTTTCAGGTATGAAACGGGTTTAACCCCAATGGTATACTTTATTACCAATCCATCCATCCATCAGCCTGTTACGTCCACTGCTGGACATAGGCCTTTCCAGGATTTCGCCACTCTTGGCGGTCCCCCTGGAAGAAATGCCCATACTCACACACGCTGGGCAAGCGGATAATTTAAAGAAAATTATCGTAAATGAAATTCTTCAAAAATACCAATGGAGATCATTTGTTGTTATAATATTTTCAATTTGACCAAGTTTCAATTAGGTTCTTTGCATACTTCATTAATTAAATCGAATATTCGTTTTAAATTAGACCTAGGTTTAGTATTTATTTACTTAAAAATTTCGATGAATTAATCAACGCACATCATTCCAGTTATTCTGTAGTTTAGCTTGTATTTTTTTTACTTTTATGACGTCTGATTAGAACCAGCCACCAATTTCAACTTTCGACTTTCAGGCCTCTTAACGGAGTGGTGTCATCATGAGAGAGGTAAAAACTTTTAGCTAAGAAACTACAAAACTCATTGTTTTGAGGAAGCCCAATCTAAACCAACAAAGTGACCAAATGAACGCTACCACCAGCAATCCAAACTAACTAAAGCCCACTGCAATTTGCCCGTGCAAGCCCATAATTGTTCAAAGTCGGTAACCACCTGATACCCAAGAAGACGGAGTTTACATAATGAATATTCGGATTACGACATCGATGCTGACGGTCGTATTTGAATATTACGTCGCTCCTAGCTCCATGGTCGCACCTGTTGTAGCTTCAATCTGTACATATGGGACCTGCCATGTTGCGCTGTCTGTCGAATTGGTTTTACGAGTGAAGCTATTGTTACGTGAATACTCGTATGTATTAGGAAGAAATAGTGTCGTATTTTATTTGCGTTTGACTGATGGTCTCTCTCACCAAAGGCACAAAATAAATACATACAGAAGGGCAGCTCCCTACAAGTCCTACAACCAGCGAGTGCGCGCACGCACAACGATCTCGGTAGGATTCGGTTGAATGTCAGTGTACTACCTACGTACGTACGTAATATCTTGTGCTAAAGAGGCTTATATTACTTAAACCGATTTTGTCTCTTTTCAAATTGATTTAAAACCATGAAGTTGTGATAAATACATAAAAAATATGAATTATAATTATATATGTCATATTTCACTCTTTGATTTTTATAAATATAAAATTGGCTGTAATTGCGCTTTTTATTTTATAGGACATAATACAGATACAATATAGCTTTAAATATACATTTATAAATAAAATACTAAAATCCAGGGCTGATTTAAGAGATTTGTAACACATCAAATTTACTATGAGTGCTAAACATATCAGTATGTACAAGATAGCTACGGAGTTCATTCTACGTCCTAGCAGAACTAAAACTTTAAAAATAAAATATAAACCCAACCCTGACGGCCATTGCAAGTATTACAGTTACAGGGAACGTTCGGTAGAGTTAGCGTCGTTAAACATTTCTTGTTTATGAAAGAGTTTATTACTGCAAACAAGAGATCACTCTTTTTGTTATTGTATAGCATAGGAGGCTAATATTTTTTATTTTATCATTTTTGGTGCTAATTGTGGACAGACAGCTTTGACATACATCATCCGACCGACCGACAAATTAGAAAGCTCAAAATTTCATGTATTAAAAACCTGCCAAGTGCAAGTAGGACTGGTACCTGTGAGTTCTTACCATTCAAGTTCCATACCAAGTTGATAGACTAAAGTAAAAATTACTAATTTATCATTATCTACAAAATGTAAGAAATAAAATCGACTATCAACTCGTTAACTTGTAAGGCCTATTCAGATGTGATGGTTTTCCTTTTAATTTCGTAGATATAAACTTCTGTGAATTTTCATTTAATTCCATTTTAATATTTTTGAAAGACCTATCCAACGATATTCCACACCATGGGTTAGACGCGAAAAAAAATCATTCCCATTTTATGTGTAGGGGAGGTAAACCTAAAAAAAAATCTATAGAAGCTACTCCAGATTCATGGATAGTTTTTTCTTCTTTATTTAAATCTTGTTTTGTAAACCTACCAAAAATGTATCAACAAATTTGGATTAAAATTTATTTGAAATTAATCCGACAAAGGATTAGCCACTGAAAAATATGTCATATAATCTTACGAAATGAAAAAAATGAAAATAAAAAATGAAAATTTCTTTATTACATAAAAATTTGTACAGTAAACAAAAACACTAATTTCGCATAAAGTATCCTTGTGAGGTGGAAATTAGGCTCTATCCAAAACATTTTAGAAAATTTATACTTATGAGTGCTTAAATGGTACTTTACAAATTTTAATCTAAATCAAAAATTACAGTAATAAAAATAAATTATAATTAATGAAGGTTTTCTAGATATACGCATCTAAATAAACTGAATTTATGTGTGTGTGTGTGTGAGGTGTGTTTGTGTTTGTGTTTGTGTGGGTGTGTGCGTGTAGAGTGAAAATGTGTTCGTGTACGTAATTGGATGGGGGCGTATAAATATGTGAGTGAGGGTATGTGTGTGTGTGTGACTGAGAAAATATATTGTCGTGTTTTGACTTATGGTGTTTTTCTTTTCCTTTCCCTTCCTCTACTCCTTTCCTTCTATGTAAAAAAAAATGGAAAGAAAAAAATAAATATTCTCAACTTTAAAAATGTTAAGATTTAGTTTTTATCAAAGTTTCAATGTCATCGTAACTAAATTTGTGAAGCTAGTCTAGTATTTCGTATTTAACCTTAAAATTGTTTAGATGTTTTACACAGAGATTATTGTTAAAAAATATATTGTATAGTCGGGGAGCAATATTGTAGAAGTTCCTGCGAGCAAATTCACTTTTCACTCGAGGAACAGGGATACCTTGTATTCGTTTCTTGGTATCTGGGATATTTGAAACGATTGTTCTATGATACCTCCGAATTGTTTGAAAAATAAAAAGTTTCCGCACTGATAAAACTTCCGCCTGTTCGTAGACCAAAGTTGTGGAGTGGTGAAATGGCACATACATAATAACCTTTAGCAATGCACGTTGTGCTCTTTCAATTTCTATAAGGTTTGTTTTTGCTGCACCACCCCAGGAACAAATGCAGTAACTCAAAACACACTGGCAGAGAGCTTTATATGTCTGGATGAGTAATTTATGATCAGCAAACATCCGTAAATTTTTAAAGATGTAGATGAGTTTTCTTACTCTTGCAGATGTAGCCGCAATATGAGCACCCCATTGTAGCTTATCGTCAATAATTATCCCGAGATATTTAATGGATTGCGAACGTGCGAGCGAAGTGCATTGGCATATAAAATCACTGTCAGTTTGGTCACGATTGCAAGGGAATGTATGAATAGTTAATTTAAAGTCGTCTGGACTACACACTTGTGTTTTACTGAAACATAGATATTTTGTTTTTTGTGTATTGAGAGAGAGAAGACTGTCTTCAAGCCACGCAGTCACTCTGCCCAAACCACTTTCTGCCAGGGTCTTGACCTCACTCCAAGTTTTATCGTGAAACAGAATAACGGTGTCATCCGCAAACATCAATAAGTCAGCGCCGTTGATATCAATAGAGCAAAGCTCGTTGATGTACAGCAAGAAAAGTGTGGGTCCAAGTGTACTACCTTGTGGCACGCCGTACGAACAGATATTTCTACGACTTGTGTGCTCACCGACCCTCACATATATGTAGACATTCCATTGGTCTGACCCCTAAAAACCCTAAAACGTCTGACGTAATAAATGAACAGCCCCTTAAAAGTTTATAATCGGTAAAAATAGATTTTTATAAGTTCATTTTTCCTCTAGGACAAAAAAGATTCTCTTCCCGTCATAATTTTTAAAAATAAAAGCGACCCTTGGCGACCATGTTCGAGAAAATTGATATTTTTTATTAATATTGTTTAATAGTTAGCTGTAATTTAATTTTCTTAATTGTGTAATCAGGTACTATGTGTTTTACAGCGCTCGAAATATTATTTGAAAAGATCGTTGCTACCTCTTGCACAAACTTTGCGTATCTGAATTTGTTTTCCGTGGAGTTTTATGAGTTCTATAAAAAGCAAATATTTGAAGTGGACTGTCAACAAACATTGTTGTTTGGATTGTTCCGTTGCATTGTCGAAGGATATTAAATTACAGTTGAACTGCTCTTTGCGTAGAAAGTTGAAGCCTTGTTAAAATTGAGTGTGGATATACATACTAGTACAAATACGGGTCATACAACTATAAATACGCCTTTAAGTTAAGATTATGTTTTTATAGCGACATCCATCGCTTTTGAGTACTCTAAATATTATTCGAGTGCATACGAACTAAAAAAGATCAACTTGAAACAAATTTCATGACAAGAATTTGAAAAAAATACCTTGGTCCAGGATTCGAACCGGCGATCTATAGTTATCAAGAAAAGCGCGCTACCGATTTTGCCATCAAAGTACTTATCCTAGACCGTTGAATTTGTCCACCATACTTGTACACCGAATTTTTCGTAACTTGATCTACCATCTTGTTAGGCACATACTGAACGCTCACGAGGACGTTATGTGATTTCACGCCTTGTTCTTAAGAAACAGATGGCACTGTCGTCGCTACAATATCTGTTGCTTCAGACAGTTAAGAAATTCACAGTTCTCATTAACTAAGATTATGTTTATAAAGCAAAATCCATCGCTTTTGAATGCTCTAAATATTATTAGAGTGCATTACAAACTAGAAAATATCAATCAGAAACAATTTTCAAGACAGGAATTTCCTTGTCTTAGAATTCGATCCTGCACCCTCTTGTTATCAAGGCCAAAACGTGGTAAAAAAGGTTACAGCATAAAAAAATGCAGAGTGAAAGTTTACAAATTCAAGACATAGTCCGTCTAAAGCGGTAAAGTAAAAATAACGATACTTTCTGTTAAAAATATATAAAACAAAGCAAAGCATTTTTTGCAAAAAGCTCTTATTTGAATTTATATTCGATCTTGTTATTAAAAAAAACTCGGGTTCATTCACCGAACTACTCGGACATGTACTTGCTTAAGGTTCCGTACCCGAAGGGTGCCAAATGGGATAAGTATTTTGGTGGCGTAGTCGGTAGCATGCTTGTGGTAGAGACCATAGTTACACGTATTCTGTGAAAGTTTCAACTGTCTACCTATTACGGTTGAAGCTGTAGACCCCTGTGACAGACAGACGGACGGACAGACATACAGCGGAGGCGTAGTAATAGTTGACATCTTCGGGTACTTCTTCTTGGGGTTGCCATATCCTATAATATGTCAACCACCACACGGAACTCTTCTGTGTTCTGGCGTCTTTAATCTCGGTCCAAACTTTTATGTTGTCACTCCATGTTACCCGCCTTCTCCCCCTGCCCCGTTTTCCGTCCATTATTCCCTCAATGATGTTCTTCAAAATGTTATACTTCTCCCGATGATAAATGTGACCAAAGTATCTATATGCTGACTTTGTTTGATTAATTTTTATTACACTTCAAGCATTTTTATTAATTTTAGTAAGTACTTCTTTATTTGTTATTTTATCTCTCCATGAAATCTTCAACATGCGTCTATAAAGTCACATTTCAATTTAGGTTCAATGTTTTTGTTTAAAGTTCATCCCTCAGCAACATACAAAAGCACTGACAATACGTAGCATTTTACCATTCCCCATCTGAGTTCCAGTTTAATGTCTTTGTTAATTGGTGAAGAGTTTATTCACTTTCATGTAGGTACTTCTGGCGATTTCGACTCTGATACGGATCTCCTTTTCTGGATACCAGTTTTCATTCAGCCAGCTTCCTAGATGTATGTATGTACCGCTTAACCCTTTCTATTTATTTATTTTTAATCGTTAGTGTACTTGAATGTGTCAGTGTACTAGAATCTGCCGCATTCTTACTGATAATCATGTATTTTGTTTTTAATATTTTCATTTTCAGTCCATATATATAGTCCTCCACTTTTGTATTCAGACGATCTAACAAGTATTGTAGATCCTCTAGTGAGTGTGTAAGAATGACGGTGTCATCACCGCGTTTTTTGAAAGTATACAAGGCTAGTTACACTCAGGTTGGGACTGCTCACGTATAGATTCAAACTGTAATAGGACATCGATTCCTTTGGAAAGTACCTGATTATTATATAGGTACACTTATTACGTATATATTCCAATACGCGCGCTAACATTAAATACGAGAAATATACTGCACTAGTAAACATTATGATATTAACATGGAAAGTGGGCAAAAATCTTTCACCAAAAGTAAAAAAATTAGTGCGAAGACGAGCGAAGCAAGGAGGAGCGTGTTAGGTTGACATGTAAGAAAAAATAAGGAGCCGAGCGAAGCGGAGTGGAGCGAGGCGACGTCTCTAGCGCCGTTTTCAAAAAGAAATGGTCACAGACTATTTAGTTATCTGTTTTAAAAACTATACAGTGTCAGTACGTGTTGGTTCTAGCCTTGTATAGTTTCCAAAACAATTCACTTCATTGTTATTAGAAAGTATACGCGACCAACGGGGTTTTTATGTAATTCAGTGTCGGTTGCTAGCTATAGTTCGAAATCAACAAAAACAGATAAAAAATGAACTTTTAAAATAACCTTTAATGGGTATATTGAACTATTTACGAATTGTGAAGTCATTTCAAGTGCAATCTTATCCTTAGATAAGCGGATATGTATGTTTTAGACGATAGGCACTTGGTTTGGCAACTGAGTTTACGATACAGAATCAAGGGGCTGTACGGGCAAATCGAGCTATTAAATTGCTAATAAATTTGAAAGTATACAGTGTAACTTTATTATGGATGCGTACTGGCCTTGTACACTTTCAAAAGACGCGTCATCACCGTATCGTAGGTTATTGATTGTTCCATTATCTTTAATTCCCACTTCTATACCATCAAAGGCTTCCTAGAAAATGTTTTCTTAGCACAAGATGAACAACAATGGTAAAAGAATACATCCTTGCCTTACTCCTTTTAGAATTTGTATGTCCCCAGTTGCGAAATTTCCCATTTTAATATGTGCTATCTGATTTAAATATAAATTACGTATTGGTCTTTGATTTTTGGTGTCTACTTCAGTTCTTTTCAATATTTACACCAGTTTGTCATGTTTTTACGTTAAGCCTTTTAAAAATCTATAAAGCATGCGTATACGTCTTTATTAAACTCTAAGCAGTTCTGACTTCTCTATCAGTACTCGTATGGCAACTGGGGCTTCTCTTATTCCTATTCCATTACGAAATACAAATTGTGAATTCGTTATATTTTTATCGATTTTCCTATAAATTCTCAAGTGCAACATTTTCAAGAACACCTTAAGAGCATAGCTCATCAAGCTTATCGGTCTGTGCTCACTACAGGTTTTTGAGATAGCTTTTTTGGGAAGTGCGAAAAATGCGCATTGGAGCCAGTCCTTGGGGAGCTGCCCGTAGTTTAACCAATAAATGCATGATATCACTATCTAAAAATAATTTCAACACTTCTGAATGTACTCCGTCTGGACCAGCGGCCTTTCCATTCTTCATACATAGCTCTTTCTACCTCCGCTTTAAGAATTGAAGACCCTTCTAATTGTTATCCATATCTTTCGCCATCTTGGTCTGTCAATTCCCTGTCACTATCAAACAGTTTGTCTATATAGTTCTTCGGGTACGGAACCCTAAAAAGCAAACAGCTTGTATTTCTCTGGGTGGAATCGTTGCTGCCGGTGACCCCGTGACTATTGCAGGTATTACCGAAATATCTGGATTACAACAACTCGGTACATCACGCTCATGTGGTCTCTTTAAAAATGCGAACGTATACCCCGCGAGCCCCTAAAACTGCTAGAAAATGTGAAATTTCCGACTTTTTACGGTTTGAATAAAATAGAGCTCTTTGCCGTGCGTCCGTTAGTCTAAAGTATTTAAAAAAAATCGGACAAGTGCGAGTCGGACTCGCCCACCGAGGGTTCCGTTAAAGACTTTATTTTTTATGATTTTATTACAAATGTATAGTTTTTAGATTTTTCCCTATACTTGTATTATAAGACGTTATTACTTGCTAAATTTCATAGTTCTAGATCAACGGGAAAATAAATTTAGATTCCCTTGAGAGTGTCGAAATATACGTTTTTTGCGACATAAACAGCCGTATCTTTTTTTTACGATTACTTAGAAGTTTGATTTTTCACGGCTTTAAAGAACTGTAAGCTTAAGTATATGGTTTTAATTTCAACTCGATACCTTTACGCGTTCCCAAGATAAAGGGTCTTGACAGACAGATGGATGGACGGACGGACAACAAAGTAATCTATAAGGGCTCCGTTTTTTGCTCTTGAGGTACGGGAACCCTCAAAACTGGTTCAGTTACGCTGAAATTCACTGCGTAATTTCAAAACCGTTAGTGATTCTGAGTTAAACTTACACAAACTTTTTTCGGTTCATTTTTCAAGGCACTTGCGGTTTTTTAACCTCTTCGCTCGTTATTTGACTGTAAAAGGAAATAGGTTGGGGAAAAACTCTTTTTGCAAATAGTATGTATGAACTTATAATAAAATCTCTTTGGCTATACCATTTGAATCTGGCTGGTTTTGGTATTATTAAAAAGTTTAAATTTTAAACAAGATAATTCCAAATTCAAATTAGGTAAAATGTGTGATTTTCATTTGTTTTTCTGACTGTTAAGATGAGTGAATCTAATGAAGAAATTCGATACATTTTAAAATTTTACTACAAAAAAGGTAAAATGAAACGCAAGCCGCGAAAAAAATTTGTGATGTTTATGGACCTAGTGCAGTGTCTGTGAGAGTAGCACAAATTTGGTTTAAGCGTTTTCAATCCGGAAATTTTGATGTCAAAGTTGCACCTCGCTCTGGGCACCCTGTTACGGATAAAATGGATGCCATTTTTGAAAAAGTGGAGCAAGATCGGCATATCAGTAGTTGCGATGTAGCTGAAGAACTGGGGATTGACCACAAAACAGTTTTGGTGCATTTGAAAAAAGCTGGGTACACAAAAAAGCTCGATATTTGGGTGCCTCATGAGCTCACTGAAAGAAACTTAATGAACCGTGTACTCATTTGTGATTCTTTATTACGACGTAATGAAACCGAACCATTTTTGAAAAACCTGATAATTGGTGATGAAAAGTGCATCACGTACGACAAGAACGTGCGAAAAAGGTCGTGGTCAAAGGCTGGTCAGGCTTCACAGACTCGGGCGAAACCCGAGCTATCTCGCAACAAGGTCTGTGTATGGTGGGATTGGAAGGGCATTATTCATTATGAGCTGTTACCGCCAGGCAGAACCATCGATTCTGAACTCGGCTGCGAACAACTGATGAGATTAAAGCAAGAAATTGAGAGAAAGCGGCCGGAATTAGTCAACAGAAGGGGTGTGGTTTTTCATCATGATAACGCTAGACCTCACACATCTTTAGCCACTCAGCAAAAATTAAGAGAGTTTGTCCGGGACGTATTAATGCATCCGCCGTATAGTCCTGACCTTGCACCTTCAGATTTCCACTTGTTTCGGTCTCTTCAGAATTCTTTAGGCAGTGTCAGGTTAACACCACGAGAGGACTGCCAAAACCACTTGTCGCGGTTTTTTGATCAGAAAATGGGATCATGTCCCTACCTACAAGATGGCAGAAAGTTATCAAACAAAATGGCACCTACATACTTTAGTTAAAAGTTAATAAACTTCATTAAACAATGTTTTGAATTTTCATATAAAATGCGAAGAAACTTTTTCCCCAACATAAATGTTACAATAATATTTTTAATTTGTATTAAGTATATAGATATTTTATTTTAAAAAATTAAATATAATTGGTAAGGAAACAGATAAGAAAAATCTGGAAATAATTTAGATCTAGCTAGACTGAACGCTAGGATATTCCCGATCGTTAAAACTTCGAGTAAGTACTCAGTAGAAGCATGATATACATTTTTGTATCGAGTAACAACCGAAGTAACTGCAACAACTATTCAAATAACAATAAACGTCGTAAAGTTTGACCGCTTGTTACGGTGCGGTCACAAATTCACAATGTTTACTCACAAACATAGAGATAAAACAGTATAGTACTAGAGGTACATAGTCATTCAAAGATGGTGATACTATACCCAGGCTTAGATTGAAGTAAAATTCTATAGCATAAATGTCAAAAATATTAAATTTTAGAAATAATACAGTTGTAATAGAATTTAATATCTATGTAATATACTGGCTCAAGTTTTATTCGCTAAATAGCTGAAAGCTAGACATAGTACTCGTCTATACTATACGAACAACTTTTAGTATGTAGCCAATCCTGAAATTAACATTACATCATTGCGGTATAAAAAAGCAGGAGAAAAGTAAATCGGGATGTGAGGAGCTCTGAACCTTGAATACAGTAGCGGCCCTTGGACGCCAAGTGGCTACCTATAAATATCACTGCGGTAAAGGGAAAGCACACGGATAAATTCGCAAGTTGTGCTGAGAACTGGATAGCTTAGTTGGTAAAGCAATCGCCAGATTAGCGAGAGGTTCCGGGTTCGAAACCCAGTTCAGAACTCCTTACATCCAGATTTACTTTTCCCCTGCTTTTCTATACCGGAATGATAATAAAATCATAATTTGTGTCTCATTGTAATTGATAAATCGCAAAGTGCTTAAAATATAAAAATGAATTTCTACTATAGTGTCAATCCTGAAATCACAAATGAAAATCAGCTGTCCCATACATTTCAACAGGTTACAGTGTATTTTAACATACATTTTGGTAAAGTAGGTGTGTAAAATTTTATGGAACAGCTGATTTTTAGCAGCTACATGAAAAATGTTAATCTACCCAGCACGGAGCTTGAGCGCTCGTTTCTGAAGAAGTCAGTACATTTGGGTGATCAAGATTAATTTAAATAACATTTATAGCTTCCAGGTTACTAATACCATACATTTAAACATTTGTTACGTTCACTAACTGTAAATTAAACGTGATAAGGCTTCACTAAAGTATGTATCTCTAGATACAATTTCCCCATATGTCCTGTATGCTCACACACTGTATATATATCTGTTTAGAAATGTAAACTCTTTGCGGTTTTTCGGAAAACGATTCGTAGAGATGTTAGCTTTTAGTTTGTGTGGCGAGCGCTACGTTTTTAGGGTTCCGTGAAAAAAATAATACACAATATATTGTCCCGAGATATAAGGTGACCTTCGTTTATACAGCCAAATTCATACTGGAGCCTCGGTAGGACCAAGGTTCAATGACCATTTCAGTGAAATGCAAATTTTGAAAAAAATATCTACTTACAAATTTTTTACTTCTTTAGCATAGTGATTATGTATGATTTGAATTTGTGTTTAAATTAGATATCACGCCACATTTCTGCGCAAATCATACATCTAATACACCTGTCGGTTGACCTTTGCAGACCTTGACCTATTTCCACTAAATGGCTTTAAGCCGGTTACTTAATACCTATATGTTTATTAGATTTAAACTTCAAAACATAAATTAAAATATGTTTTTTTAAATTAAATATGAAGAGAAAATATAGTAGATAAGCTCTAGTACAAATATTAAGATTTTAGTTAAGGGGGTAACAGAGTATCTCGGTAAAATGCACATCTCAATATTGTTTTACTTACTTTTACTTTACAAGTATGCAATAGATGCAATTTTATGTGTATTCGCCAAAATTGCTAAGTAAAAATTATGCAAATACAAGAAAGTTTTGTCATCTAATGCATTAATTTTGATTGCATTACAATAACAAACCCTAAAGCTTGTTTACAGTTGTAATGTAATGCATAAAATGACATAATTTTCTTGTGAAAACAAAATAATTACTTAGCAGTTTTCGCGAAACCACACAAAACGCATTTATTGCATACTCTTTATCCAATATAGAAATAGTACATTACGATACGAGAGCGAGAAAAAGTTTCTCGCACGAGTATCGTATAATATTTTATAGCAAAAGTGCGGAAAATGCCGACTTTACGCAAGCGCAGTGTGCGTAAAGTGGTCATTTTACGCACGGTGTGCTATAAACTATGTTATGATGTGCATTTTGCAGCCAGATCCCCTGTTACCACCTTATGTTGTTATGTTCTGGTGAAGGCGATATGATCGTACTTGCTTTCAATAAAAAAAAGATTAAAAGCAAAATTTAATGTAAAAATTCACGACTTCCTGTAAATTCCCAAATAGAACATCAATGGCACAGTTAAGCCGATCAAACGAATCCCTCTCAATTATCAGAGTAAATCGTTTTGTAACTAGATATAATACTTAAAGTAGCTTTGATTCCGAGCAGTATAGGCGTGTACACAAATATTGTAATCGGATTAGCGTAAGCAGCTTTTAAACTCGCAGCTGAATTCTTGAGTAAATATTGCTCAATAGGTACTGCTGCAATAGGTTCCGAGGGAGTTATAAGGTATCACAGACGTTTGTAAAGACGTAATATAATCGTCTCTGAAAAGCGGGTGTGCCAACTGTGGACTGTGACTTGCACTTCAATAGTTTGGCCAAGTGCAAGTTGGACTCGCGCACAAAGGAAACCACACAATATGGGTACGGAACCCTAAATGTACGGTAAATAACAATTAAATTTCTTTATTTTACACACTTGGTGATTAGTGCCATTAGTGTAACGAAGTTATTTTAAAAGGGACAAAATTATTACCGTAATTTCATTATTTATTTACAATTCTTTGATCGAAACTTATTTACACAAAGACAAGTTACCTAAAAAAATGGACATTCACAGATGTTATACAAGAAATAAAGAGAAATTTAACACCAAAAACTAGACTAAAAAAGACGCAAAAACAAGGAAAATATATTAGTTAGCTGTGTTGTAAAATAACGGCAGCTATTTCAAAGTTGCCGCGCTTGGAGTTTAAGACCAGGGTGAGACGGTTCTTGGAATTTAAATCTAACGGCATGATCATTTCTTGGTTACACATTTAAATTTATTTTTAACGAGCTTTTGCCCGCGGCTCCGCCCACGTGTTTTCGGTTTAACGACATGCTTTTTTCCGGGATAAAAAGTAGGCTATGTGTTAAGTTAGGGTATAAGCTATATCCATTCTAAATTTCATCCAAATCCGTTCAGCCGTTTCAGCGTGAAAGAGTAACAAACATACACACACCCTAACTTTCGCATTTATAATATTTATAATTATAATATATAATATTTATAATATTAAATTTATGTAATTTTTAATTTAAGTCATTATTTTATGTAAATTTTCATAGATGATTTCATCTAAGATTGTGAATGTACATTGTACATATTTTGTATTTCATGGATACTTATAAGTATGGACAAACCTTCTATAACGTGTTCTGTTATCCTATTCTTATTCTTTTTTGTGTGTGTACAACTTGTTCTTTTTACATGTTTTTTTATATCTTGAATTCCTTTTTCAATGTGTTTTCAGTGTAAAAAAATTTTTCTATTTTTTGTCAATAAAGTATTCTTATTAATCCATCGCAAGAAGATAAAACATTTACATTATATCATTGCGGTATAGAAAATCAGAAGAAATGTAAATCTGGATGTGAGCGGCTCTGAACCGGGACCTCTCGGCGCGGCGGGAGCGAATTTATTATCAGTTTATTAACAGACCGTGGTTGGGCAGTTCTACGAGTAACTTCCTCAACCAGTACTACGGATGTCGCGGGATTAAAATTCTGTAGAGAAAAACTTCTTTTAGGGTTCCATACCCAAAGGGTAACCAACGGGACCCTTTTACTAAGACTCCGCTGTCAGTCCTTTGGACGAACAAACCAACTGGATGGGCCACCAACAGGCGAACCCCTCTGCCAAAGGTATAAGCCCGGCGGTCATACCGGTTATACAAAAATGATAGATGTTCCCTGTGTGTGAATGTGCTTGTGTGCGTATAGTTTAAGCTAGTGTTTGAGTATTTTGTAGTGTGCGTGCATCGCGACGCTGTCTCGTGCCCCAACGAAAATGACAGACTTTTTTGCATAGAAATTAGTGCGCAGCTCCACTCTAGTTGGTTTTCTACTTCAAGGTCAGTCCATACGTCCGTCTGCCACCAGGACCTCAATTCCGGGCTCGATGGAAATATCACGACCATTGAGATAAATCTCTGTTTCAAATCTCCGCACCAATGTCCGGTTCAAATCTCGACACTCCTAAAAAACGCTATTCTCGTAGACAATGGAGAAAGATTACAACGGAGAAAATTATCTCTGCTAAGAGACGTTCCGTTTTTATCGATTCACTTGGAATATAATCGATATGTGATATATGGATATATGCTGATGAAATTGGTGAATATTGGTGAAGGGTTAGATCAAAAAACTGTAATAAAAGATTTTGTATGACTCGATGGTCAATGTGGAACAAGTCAAAGGAGTGGATATTCTGTATTATTTTCGTGATCGTAGCTGATGAGGATGTGTAGTCTTTTTAAACAGTATTATTACTTTTTTTTTTATTTACTATACAGTGTATTTGTCTTTTTCATTGGTTTTCATAAAAAAAACATTGCCAATGAAATATTACGAAATATTCTATTTACGTGGGTAAGTAGTCAGTGGGTCCGTGATGATAATCAACGGAGATTAGTACAAATATTATGTCAATGATAGAGATCATAGGTTCACTCCTCAGAGGAATAAAACACTCAGTTGGGAAAATGCGACATTGTCAAATCTACGCGCATGCTTGTAGTATACAGGCTGACTTTTAACCTAACCCCGATAATTTAGTATTTTGTAGAAGAATACAAACTGGTTTTATTAAAACCATTCAAAATCATATTCATAACTATTTTTTAAAGTTGGAGCCCTTTGAAGTTTTTCGTAAAATCCAAAGGAATCATAGTCACCCGAAGAGATAAGATAATTAGATCGCACGAAGGATTATTTATTATCGATCCCACTATTTTGGACTATTTTCAACTTTTTCCGTAAAGGAATGGCAAGGATAACCATACATTTTGATTCCAAGTACCTAATATTTTTAATTATATTTTGACTTTAAATTTTAATTATTTTTACATTTAAAATGTGTTCTACTAACGTTTCTTAATAACCTCTAAAACTATCGGGGTTTGTTTGAAAGTCATCCTGTATATAGGTGGCTGTGGCAGTCAAAGACTTCCATCTTCTATCTAAGTCTGCTGGCAGTACCCACCAAAAGCACAGTTACAAGTAACAAGAGTCCGTAAAACGTGGCCGAGTCAAATGATAAATAACATACAATAGGAAGATAGGTATGTATGTAAGTACTTAATAAAAATAACCACACACAATCCACTAAAGACTTCAAAATGATAAACATCACTTTGATGTTTTGTCAATTTTGGCAGTTGTTGCAAGGGAGATACCGCATCTCCATATCAAATGACCAGTCGTAATATCTCGCTGATTTGCGGTCGAGAAATCTCTGTATGGAGATCGTGAGAATAGCATTTTTTGGTTTTCGGCGGAGATAAGCAGTATCTCGCCTGATATTTAGACCATGGAGATCATCTCCATACCACCGGAATTGGCCTCCAGGCTGTATCTCATGAACCGTGACAGTTAGACAGCTGAAATTTTCACAGATGATGTATTTTTGTTGCCACTATAACAACAAGTACTAAAACAGAATATAATAAATATTAAAAGGGGCTCCCACGCAACAACGTGATTTTTTTTGCTTGATATTGATAACGGCAACAGGACGCTTGAAATATTTACAGGATATTAAATTATATATTCACTTTAAAAATAAATACTTAAATTAAAATAAAATCAACATTTAAGGGGGGCTCCCATACAAGAGACATGATTTTTTTGCCGTTTTATTAGATAATGGTACGGAACCCTTCGTGCGCGAGTCCAACTGTTTTTTTTTTGCTTCGGAACGCCATCCATCCATCAGCCTGTGTTCATACGCTGCTGGACATAAGCCATTCGTAAATTTCGCCACTCCTGGCGGTCTTCCGTCCTCCTCATCCAGCCGCCACCCGCAACGTCCTTCAGGTCGTTGGTCCAGCGGGCACGAGGTCGTTCGTTCGGTCGTTCTAACTGCCCCTTAAACTTACTGATTCGACATGCTATATCGGTCACTTTCAATCTACGATGAATGTCTTAGTTTCAGATTCTATCCATCAGAGATGTCATCGTTTCGGATTCTATCCATATTTGTGTCAAAAGTATCACCACCACGCTGGGACGTAATAACCGTCGGTGAAACGCGGGTGTACGAATGTGTACTGTGACTTGCATTTCACAGTCAATACCCGGGAAAACCTCTGACAGCCCCTCAGGAATTCATGTCGTGACGATGTACTTATTTTGTTTCTTAATCCTCGTGATGGATGAGTGAGGGTCTATATACCTCTGAAACTATATTACATCTCTAAATATAAAAGCTTTTGTGTCCCAAGGGTTCCAACAGGTATTTTGTAAATGTAGGCTTCTGAACTTTATCTTTCGTCTGCGGTTGGAGGCTTTACCTGCTTACTTTGTGGATTATCACTTTTTCAGTTGAGTTTTCAGTCTCAGTTGCTTCAAGTGAACTGATAAAATTAATCTTATTTTCACTGGTAGCAACACTGAAAGTTCGGCTAAGTTCAAGTCACCCGAAAACCAGTGCAAGGAGAAAAACAGTGTTATTTTCTCCAAAACCAAAGACAGGACTTAGAGTAAGTTTCCCTATTTCTTATAGTTTAGATTTTCCTTAAACTGCCCCATCTCAATGCACCAAGACAACAAACATCATCAATGAAATCCAAAATCTCGTTTTGTCAGTCTCGTTCACTTTTAGACAGCTCATGAATTTAATTACATTTATCTATATTAACTTCGGGAGGATTTGCGAGTAAGATGGTGGTACCTCCACAGTCGAGCCCGGCATCAGCTCTACCACCTAAATACTCGCAAATCCTCCCGAAGTTATTCAGGGGAGAGTAAGAGAAGAGCTCTCAGGCAATAAAACCAGGCGGCCCACCATTGCCTGGGACCGATGGATGGCGGTATATCCATCCCCAATTGCCGGGCCTTATATATAACAGACTAGTCACGGGCAGCGGCGTCACTGGTGCAAGGGTTTCGGCACCGCGCTCACCAACCCGCTTGCCCAGCGTGTGTGAGAACGGCATTTCTTCCAGGAGGATCGCCAAGAGTGGCGAAATCCTGGAAAGGCCTATGTCCAGCAGTGGACGAAACAGGCTGATGTATGAATGGATGGATCTATATTAAGAGCCCGGTCTGCGACGATGACAACTTTACAAATACAAATACAAAAATACAAAAATATCTTTATTGGTAAAACATAAATAGTTTACAATAATCGAGTTGTTGAAATCACCTTTTAAGCATACAATGCCTGTACCAGGTGACTCCGCTCTTCTATATCTTCACATAATTCACTGATTTTGAAAACAAGAATTTTTAAAAAGAAGTTTAATAAAGATAGCTATTGTTAGATATTATAAATATGTTATGTAGGTATATTTGTGGGTGAGAAGTGTATATTTTTAAATATACATATATGTAATATTTGTTTAGTTTTTATATGAAATGTAGAACAAAATAAATAAGATTCTATTTTTAATTTATATTATTTCAACGATAAAAGTAAAGGTATATAGGTATTATATAATATTAATATATTCATGTGTATGTTGACTATTTTGTTATTGTATGCGGGTCAATAAACACTCTGTCTGTTCGTAGTTTAGCGGTTGTAACCAATTTGTGATTGCTTTCTTACATTCGTAATAAGGATTACTATAAATGTCTAATTCAGTGTTCAACTTATTGTACAGGTAAGCTGATCGTTTTGAGTACTGTTTGCTTGCAAATTCGGTTTCAGTTGTTGGAATTTTAGCTACATTGTATTTTTTTCTCTTCATAATTACTCTTGCATCATAATCAATATCTTTGTGTTTTTTTAGAACAGTTTGAAGTATATACAGTTTCCTCACGGATAAACAGTTGCATAATTCGTAAAGGCTACTAGTAGGGAATCTTCTTTTTTTAAAATGCATTATCTTCAAAAGTCCACGCTGGGCTCTTTCTAGATCTAAGAATTTGGTCTTTCCAAACTTTGATCAAAAACAAATGTTAAATATTTTTCTGGCCTTTATCGCGATGTTTATGGAAAAACTAGGGACATACACCACTTCATATTGGCCGTCTAAACAAAAAGGCCTAGAATTTACTTCATTGAATTGTTTCTCTTTTGCGAGTTATTTTATTACTAACGAGCCCGCTCTGAATCGTTATTCATAATATCTAAGTATCAAATTAAAGCGTGAAGCAGAAACAATTGAATCAAATGAGTTCTAGGTCTTCATTCAGATGGCCAATATGGAATGTGTCCCTGATTTTTACAAAAACATCGCGCCAATGACAAGAAAAATAATTAAAATAATGCTTCGCATCAAACAGACGAAAGATACGGAGCGGGTTCTTAAATAAAAATTACAAATTCACAAAAGTAATTTTGAGATTTCGGTTTTCATGTGGTACGCTATCTTTACGTTGCATTACGTTCTATAACGAAATGTTGCCATATCATAATAATTAGCTGCCATTCGCGTATTCCGTTCTTGGAAATACTTTAGTTAATTTGTGTTGGTACAATATATTAAAGATTTGAAGTGTCAAAAACAGTGTACATTTGCAACAAAAATGTGTCTTAAAGACATAATATTTTCATAACTTATCAGTTAAGTATGCAACGCTGCGTTATAATTGACTGATATGTCTAAGTACTGCTTAGCGAGATTTTCTCGATTCAGGATTCTGATCTTACCCCCGATTTCACAGTTCAGAATTAAAGTTAAGTCATCGCCGTGATTGGCTGATTCGTCTCCTAAGTATCTTTTCGTGAGATTTCATAATTGACAATCTGGCTCTTAAGGCGACAGTTCCTGCTGGTGACCCCGGGTGCGTGCGTCTCACTCACTCGTGCGACTCGTCCCGTATTGATATCTCCGTCACTCAACGGGAATCAAGTTGCGAACACGCTCAAATATACCTAAATAATTAATTACTATTATCATAGCTAAAACTCTTGAAAAATAATCCAGGCAAATATTTTTTTGTTATTATACCTTCAATTTGACTAAGTTTCGATTTGTTTCTTTGCATAGTTACTTAATTGTTCAAACTGGATATTCGTTTTAAATAAGACCTAGGTTTGATATTTATTTAGTTAAAGATTTTGATAAAAATTTCAAATACTCTGTAGTTTATCATATACATATATATATTTTTATAACGTCTGATTAAAACCAGCCACTAATTTCGACTTTTAAGGTCATTAGGTACCTATAGCCCTCTTAACCCAGTCATAAATTAGAGTTTAAGTTTGAGTTTGTTTTGTAATAATAACAGAAAAAGTGTTTCTACGAATAATTCCCAGATTTTACTTATATTTGTGTTTTGTTCTGAACAATTTTCAATAAACTAAATGTTCTCTATTTGCAAAGCTTAACATTTCAAAACACATACCTTTTCAATCAATCATTCTGATCCAAAGTGATCGCAACATAATACGTGCAATACATCAGCAGAACATAAATATGTAAACACACAGTAATTGGAGGCTGTGTGCTGTAAATTAAACTTTCAAATGTTGGCTGCCACCGGAATAAAGGTGGCATGCCACTAAATGCTGGTGAATACTTCGGTCTGACTAGTTACACAATGTTTCAAAATTAAATTGTTGAAAATATTTATAGTAAAAGTATTGTAAATATTATATTTTAGTCAGTGCCCCCGCTGTCGGCGTCCGCACCCAAAAATAAAGCCGTTGGGAACCGGCAGCACATTACTGCCGGCAGCCGAGATCAAAAACATCGGATGCCGGCGCCGCCGCCACGCCGGCTCCCTATGGACCCCGGCGGCGCTGACGGTAGAAATTTCTTACGCGCAAAGGACGTTAAATTTCAAAGTGTGAGATTGCGTATGTATTGTGTTAATTTTTTTGGAAATCGTTGAAATAGGTGACTTGAAAATACAAATTTGAGTTACTGTCAAAACTAGGGATGTAGTCGCTTTGCTCCGCTCCGCTTCTCTGGGCTCCTTAGTTTTTCTTACATGTCAACCTAACACGCTCCTCCTCGCTTCGCTCGTCGTCGCACCTATTTTTTTACTTTTGGTGAAAGTTTTTTTTACTATCCGTTTAAAGACCCAAAATTATTTCCTATCCTTCCTACTCCTATACTTAATATGGTAACCCAATTACCCGCCTCTTTTTATAAAGTCAGTGCCGGCAGCCAATTCACCAACCGGCGCTGGCAGCTAATTCAGCAACCGGCGCCGGCAGCCAATATGGGACACGGCGTCGGCAGCTGAGGCACTTCGTTTATAAGTTGCGGTGCCCGTCTGGGTTTATGCGTGCATCTCAATATTGTAACTAATATTATGGAACAGCCATTTAACAGCATAAAAACAATGCATTTGAGTATTTGAGTAAATGCTGAGCGGTATGGATGAACATTTCAATCGAATGGTTTTTTAG
Organism: Ypsolopha scabrella; assembly: GCA_910592155.1. Classification (NCBI taxonomy): domain Eukaryota; kingdom Metazoa; phylum Arthropoda; class Insecta; order Lepidoptera; family Ypsolophidae; genus Ypsolopha; species Ypsolopha scabrella. The sequence goes on from OU342978.1 coordinate 5,111,493, forward strand.
GTCATTGATTGGCTATTAAAAACTATATAAATACAGTGATACAGATATTTCATCTCACATTTAGAAGTCCGTTTGGCTATAGTGCGTGCGACGCAATTTTTCTAGTGTGGGTAACTTCTGTGCGCTACAACAATACGCGCGCGCGACCCAAACAAAACGTGCTTATCGTGGTGAGCTATCAAAAAACACCTAAACACCCACGATTAAGGCGAAGTTATCTAGAAAAATCTTTCTTGCTCCAACGCTTTCATTCTACACTTTTCTATCCTGCTAATGAGCATTGGGAGCGGATCGCTGAGAAAATTCGGGATTTCGAGGTGTTTTTATTTATTGTTTTGGAATAAAAAGGATGTGTTTTTACTATGAAGGCTGTTTTATATCACATTTCTTACAACGTTCATTTTGATATAAGTTTAATTGTCTAAAACTAAAACCTAATATAATTGTAATAAAATGGTATTTATTTCATAGTTAAGACCTATCTTTGCAATTTTATTGGATGCAGTCAAATGCAAATCGTATATCAAACGGCCGAAATATTGAGTTCAAATAATGAAATATGTTTTTTTTTCAAATGCAACTGTTACAATTTCATGTTTGAAAATAAATTTGCAAAGAGACAATATCGATCGGGATAACCCCCCGTTAGGATGAATTAATCCATGACCGTCAATAGGGCACACGAAATACATGGTTTGAGATCATACAGGTGCACGCTTGCCGATATTTAAACGATAGTCAAGAGTGACAGACAGACTATCCGCCATCCTGTAAAGATCCCTACTATTAATTCACTTTAAATAATTTATGTGATTTTATTACTTATATTTAAGGCATTGAGAGCAAGAAAAGCCTCACATTTCCTGACTCCAGTGGTGAAGGGTATATATTACACGATTCCCATCGGCTTGTTTAGGAAATAGCATCTGTACTACATTTCTTTATTCCGTGCTCTTCGCTTTGTCAAACATTTCCATAAATCTCAATACGACAAATACACTTGGCTGACAGGGAATGCAAAAAAAATCATATTTTCCTTGGTTGCTTTTCTGAGTAAAACGATTTTTTTGTCCGGCTTGCCTTTTTAAAACGGTCACCGTTCTCTATTTTAGACGTCATAATTTATATTCTATTTAAACCATCTTAGAACTTATTATTAAAAAGATTTTGAAAAGATTTGTATTACAGATTGGCGCCTACCAGACAGCGTGTTATTCCGTCGACCTGTATCTGTTTTGATTTGCAACAGAATTGCTTTTATTTTATTATGTCATGTAATTTTTTGCAGGTGTATTAAAAAACGTCGTTTGATACACGTGCGAAAGTGTTGATATTTCTCGTCTCGACTGTCACTGTCAATCGTCGTGACTCTAAATATCAACCTTTTCGCACTTGCATAGAAATGTACTATTTTGATTCACCGCACTACTCAGAGTACTCGGACACGTACTTTTTCAGATATTATCTCTTTCGTTTTGCGATGGACATTCTGTTAGATGGATCTGAACCACGATTTGGACTACAAAAAAATGTTTTAGCGATACGAATAATTTGGCCAAGTGCGAGTCGGACAAAGGGCTTCGTACCATCACAAAATACTGGTACGGATACCTAAAACATAAATATCAACAAAATAGATGATATAGCAACATTAAAGCGACAAAATACAAAGCGCTAAAATGGTAGCGCCTTTCAAACAACTCAGAACCCTCTGAGTACGGAACCCTAATTTTATTATTTGTTGTTCTACTTTGGACTATTTATATGTTCAACGATCTGACCAAATTTGAAAGTTGTATTATTACCGTCTGTATGAGAGAGCTAAAACTAAGCTACTTTCAAATATCTTCTTCCCGTTTATACAATAACATAAATAAAAATTTAAATATCTATCCCATTGCACTCCATGAGTGTAAAACTAAAATTAAATACTGGCTTAAAAGTTTAGATTACGAAATGACCGAATCATTATTAAACACTCAAGCTTGAGGTTAAACATTATACATAAGCACCCTACTTCCATACACCCTCACACACACAAACACTCTCACTACACACCCTCCCTAGTAGTAAACTGATCCCAAGACCTTGGTCGTAGGGCTAGGGATACACACACACTTAACAAACACACACATCTCAAACACACATACTCACACACCTTATTAAACTAATATTAAAAATTATTTAAAAAATAATATTTTTTAAATTCATTATTAACAAAATTGTTATATTGCATTCAAAATTTACCTATACAAAATTAACTTGTTGTCAGTCTAATACTAAAGTCTCTTAAAAATCAATTGTAACTCTTTTTTTTTCTAAATTTATACTAAATTTACTAGTTATTGTAATATTTAATGTACCTAGTTTTTAGAATTGAGAAACTGTTAAATGCAATTCCAAGAGGAAGTGCGGGGTTCCTGTACTTCAGTTTTCGTAATTAGCAAGGGGCCCCGACGTTAATATTGTTTTATGTAATGTAATCTTGATGAATAAAACTTATATTTTTTTTTGTGTAGTTAGGTACACGTATCCTGTGAAAATATCAACAGTCTACCTATTACGGCTGAAGCTGTAGACAGTGAAACTAACCATCCCCCCCCCTCAAATGAAGTAAATATTCATAAATAAAAGATCTTGATCAGTCAAGAGTAATTTAATTGGCCAAAATAGTCCAGGGAAGAGAATCCCTGTGAAGTGGTTCCGTAAACCGATGGTCCTGAAATAAAAGTGTGACGTTCGTTCAAGAAACAATTGAAACGTATAAAGTTCTGAAAAGAACTGGTTGTAGTTCTGAGAAGAACCTGTTGGTGAGGGTTGCGACTAGCGCAAGCAAACTGGCCCCTCCCCGCCAATTTCAGTAGCCGCCACCGTATGTCTGGTTGCGACTTCCTCCCGCGTCTACCCGCTTCCCTCCCCCATAGCTAAGCCTACCTCTCACTCAGACGTGGAAACGTTATTTTATAATAATTCAAGAATCGTTTATAGTTTATATCAAGCTAGCAGATAGAAAAGAGTGAGGAAAAAAAATAGAGCAGTTACCTACTAAATGCAAGTTCGTTTAGTTACGACACCTGTGACAGACGGATGGATACACAGACAGACAGCGGAGGCGTAGTAATAGGGTCCCGTTTGGCACCCTTTGGGTACGGAACCCATTGAACTTCATTAATAATTTATCATATATTGTTTTGGTCCTACCTCAATCTAATCGATTACCATTTTATCGATATATCGACGTTTTCAATCCCTACTTATTTTAGAATTACGGCAACACTCTACCTGACAGTCAATTTAGATTCGCCGAATTAAAAACCGACTTTACATATTACCTATTTAATTTATAATGGGGTAATTTTACGGATCAATAACTGTTTGAACGAGATGATCTGTTCTGAAGACGTAATGGAACCTTTGGATAAAATTAGGTTATATTGGTCAAAAACTAACCAGTGGCATAGAAGTAAGTACTTACCTGAAAAATTCTATAAACATAAAAAGAAGGAATTTACCCATGAATTTATATTTGAAGCTGGAGTTTAGAGAGGGGGAAGGGGGCTTGCGAAACCCCCTCCCCATTTGCGAGATAATTTTTTTCCGTTTTAAGATTATGCTGATTCTACCATATAATTTGTGCAATTTGGAGGAACTTATTTGTATATTATACAAGGGAGGAGAGAAAATAAGATGTTACGGACCAAGTGGGTGATATAAAGTCATTATGTGGTTCATGTTATCTAATAATTTTAAGTATAATATAAATACTTATTTACAATAAATAAAACACTACTTTTCATTTATTAAACTTGCTAGTCTTAAAAGGCTTCAGATAAAACACGGTGTCTCCACGAAGCTTGAAATTATCTTGCTAACTCCCAGCAGTTACTCACCGGACACTTGACTCTTACGAACTGGGAATAAAAGCGAAAATTAGCGAAACAGTTTACAGCTTCACTTGACAGTGTCTATAGGTAGTTCTTGCTTACCTTGGAGTAAGCTTTCTTGTTGTAGCTTAAGGCTAGCTCTTTCATCTTTGACCCTTTGACTGCAAGACGACGACTGTTTGTCCGCTCTCAAGTACAAAGTTTCATATCGTTTAAAGAGAACAGGACAATCTAGAGCTACGTAACTACTTAGTTTAAGTTATAGTGAACCGCCAATACCAACTCTAGCTTATGAAGGGAGGTCCTTTGTTACTTTCGAGTTCCAGTATTCATTTTCGTACCTAAGGGCAGCGTAATGCAGCGCTGAAGTCGCTTGGGGAGGACAGAATTCTTGATTAATCGTTCATAGTGATATTGAAACGGCTACTCACGATTTTATAGTCAGATTTCGCCTGACTGGTTTCACTGTATGGCTAGTTAGGCGAAATCTGGCTATAAAATCGTCGATTCAATCTAAACCACGAATCTTTGAGTTGTAAAAATTAATGGTCCACTTGTAAATATAGATAGGGTAGCTATTCTGTCGGTAGGACACCTCTCAATTTTGAGGTCTTGGTTTAAATCCTGTTGGTTGAACATGTATCAATGAGTTTTTCAAAAATAATATCCATCCATAAGCCTAGTTCGTCCACTGCTTGTCATAAGCCTTTCCAAGATTTCGCCACTCTTGGCCGGAGGCTTGAATAAATGCCATTTTTGTAACCGAAGTACGGCGATACGCTCCATAGGGTTATCAAACTAGGACGCAAATTCCGTCGGTATAAAGATGGCTTACAAGTGGTGACTGTATCAGTGACAGTCTTAGCTCGGAAAATCCTCTGACACCACCTCGGGAGCATGAATCGTAACTTTGTGTTATTTCCAGTAAAACTTTGTCGCTAAACTAAAAATCAATAATAAAAATATTTCATTTTTATGTCATGATTATTTATGTGTGATTTTATTTGATTAGTGACATCATAGTAATTTTTACAATTTGCTTGCAAAGACGAAACGTTATCTAGACATTCTACCTACCTTCTTTTTTTCTTATAAATTTTTTCTGGTTTTAGTCATCGAACATGTAATTTTATAATTAAAGTATTTAAGTGTATTTAATGTTTTTCCTTATTGTTTTCGCCTGAAGATGTCGATAAATCGATGAAACCGGTAGCGTGATCATCCTTAATTAAATACTTGTGGAACAAAGTACAAGAAATTTTAATATTTTTCTATTATTAAAAATCAATAGTGTTTAAAAAGTGCCTCGAGGCATTCATAAATTCATCAAAAAGGGCTACTCACGATATATTTGTCAGGTTTCTGACTTTATAACATTTATTCCTATGACTAGCTTATGATTCATTTATGAATATGAATGACGAATCTATTAGCAAAAAAATTGTTGAAAGGGTGCCAATTTCAGGTTGTTGATATTTATTCTAGACAAAATGCATAAAATTGAAAAGAGCATAATAACAACAAAATGTCGAACCCCTAATTATGAAAAGCAAGTTGTGAGGCACATCACGGAGTATGTAGATCCAAACTGATTTGATACTTCAGCCATGAAATTTATAGACCCTGACAACCAAAACAGGGGGATACTAAAATATTAAATAAATGTAAAAAGTAGTTCTATGTGTTTGTGACTTATTGACTGCCAATAAAATCAAATTGATGTAGCCAGCCTTAGCACGGACCTCGGTCTATTTTGGGCTGCTACTGCCACAATTTCTATATAAGTAAAGCAAAGCATCACTCAAACCCAGTTCCTATGCCTATTGATCTGCATTCTGCTTGTACTTAGCCATTAAATTTTTCGATAAATAAATAAATAACTAGATCAAAACATGTAGTTATTTTATTAACAATGTTATAGTTTTTTTATAACCCTCCTAACCTTACTCTCCTCTGGTTAGTGCTTAGCGCCCAAAGATTTTTTTTGAGGGGAATGTTTTGTGTTCTATGACCCAGGTACCCTTTAAAAGTACTAATTATAATTTTTAATCGAAGTCCTTTTTAACATAAGCAGCTGTAGCTCAGGCGGTTGAACGCTGGCCTCTCAATCTCGAGACCCAGGTTCGATCACCGGTCGGGCATGCACCAATGAGTTTTTCGGAATTTATGTGCATAGTATTTGTGTTCTTACATAACACTATGGCGAAAGAAAAAATTGTAAGGAAAACTGCATGCCCTAAAAAGCGTGTAATTGTGCCCGAATTACGGCAATAGGGCTCATCACCACTCACCACGTTGCGACGTAATAATCATCGGTGAAACGCGGGTGCACCGGGTGTGGACTTGCATTTCACAGTTTCCACCCGGGACCACCTCTGACACCCCCTCATTCATGTCGTGGCGATATGTTTATGTGTTTTTAGGGTTCCGTACCCAATTACTAAGACTTCGTCTGTCCGTCTGTCACCAGGCTGTACCTATCTCATGAACCGTGATAGTTAGACACTTGAAATTTTCACAGACGATGTATTTCTGTTGCCGCTATAACAGCAAATACAAAAAATAGAATAAAATCAATATTAAAGGGGGCTCCCATACAAAAAACGTGATTTTTCGCCGTTTTAACGTGATTTTTTGCCGTCCGACTCGCATTTGGCCGATTATTTTAATAATGAGTTTTTGCTTGGTCAGTACTCTGCCTGCTGGAAAGCGTTTATAAGACTAAGGATGAAGAGTGGTCACCCAGAAAATAGGAGAGTGAAATCAAATCATTCTGGTCAGGGCAGGGACCATAGCAGAATCTATGAAAGTTGTTAAAGGACAAAATGCTGATGCGTACAACTAAATGTACATATGGTGCTCTAAAAATATCTGCCACGGCTGCAATGGGAGTGTGTATTGTGTATATAGATTACAATTCCATCCATCCATCAGCCCGTGTTCGTCCACTGCTGGACATAGGCCACATATATTACAATTATTATTAGTAACGATATTTTATTGGACTAATGTCATGAATTTTTTAATACAAAAATATGTGCGTTTAGGTTATAATTGATTTACTTGCATGAAACCGTCCTGTGGTAACACAAAATGGAAAGAGATAGAAATTACAAACCGCGCGTAGTTTGTGAATCACTTTATGCCAAATAAAATATTTTTTAATATTTACTTTAATTTTCTCAAACTTATGTAACCATTCCGGAGTACGAAATGTGTTCATTAATACAATCTACATAACAACACAATACTATCTACCATTGCAGCCGTGGCAGATATTTTTAGAGCACCTTATTTGTGCAGGTGATCACTTCCCCGGCACGGCTTCTCGTGACGTCATTCCAGAATACGACGAGGTAGTAGCCTACCAAAACTACTGTAACTCACCATCAGTTGGGTGAAAGGTGTTATTTTATCAACACCTCACCCCCTTTATTAGCCTATAAAGAAAACCGCAACCAAATCCGTTGAGTTGTTCTCGAGTTAAAACGGAACACAAATACATACAGACAGATAAAATTGAAAATAAAATAGTTTTGGCCACAGTATAATATACTAATAACCAATTTCATTTAAAATTTCCAAGAAATATTCAATGTACAAACACGACCTTTTTACTACATTGCTATTACTTCCAAGTATAAAGGAGTAACATATCAAAGCTAATAGAATTCTTGAGATTATGGCATGATTTTTGATATTTGAAAGAGGGGACACAAATATCACTTTATAATTCAGGACGAAATACGATTTGATAAGTCAAGTTTTCACATATGTTAGAAGGTATAAAAAGAATAAAAAATCCGTTTCATACCATTATTTTTTGGATAGCGGGAGTTAATACGCCTTGATCTGTTGATGGAATTTACACAATGAAAAAAAATTAAAATTCCTCGTAAGACATCACGCAAAAAAGAGCTATTTTATCTATCCTCTAACCGCACATCTAATATTCAGAATCGTTACATAAGACGTACATGTAGACTTTATAATAACAGGCTGGTTGACGCTGATTTTTTTTGTAACACATTAAAGATATTTAAAAAGAAAATGCTTCAGGCACTAATAAAGTTAATATAATATAGTTATTATTTTATATCTATTTTTTTTTCCTTAGCTTAGATTACTTAAGTTTTATAAATTAGGAAAACTGTAGGTCGGTTTATTGTTAAGATAACTGCATTATGTTTTTGTGTGACTGTTTGTTTTCGTAATAAAATAAAATAAAATGAAAGAAAATGAAAATGAAATACCTCTTATATTATTTACTAGCCTTTGCCCGCTGCTCCACCCGCGTCGAAGAGATTTTCGTGGAAATAAGGAAAATAAAAGAATATGGCTTTTCGAATGACAATATGCAACGGTCACCATGTTTCACGAAAGCGCTAATAAAGACCAATCAAATAAGCCCAAACTCGAAGGGTCTGCTGTTGTCCGTTGATCCTGTACCCATCTTCCAGTTCCATCATCAGACCCTGGTTACCTTTTTTTTTACAAAAGAAAATATTTATCTGAATATAAAATAAAAAAATAAAAAGTGAAAACAAATTTTACCAGTCGGGGTTTGAACCCGCGAAGATCGGCTACGCTACGGCGGCGAACCTTCCATGTTTCACTAAAATTCTCATTACACTGCTCCCTTTTGTCAACCTTCGCGAAGAAATGCTTTATTTTTCAGTGAAAACTGCATAAAAATCCATTGATTTGTTCTCAAGCGAACGAACAGACAGACAAACGTTGTATTTTATATGTATAGAGATGTCCACATTTCGCTATAAATCATAAAACAATTTGTTTATTCAGTATTCGTAGGAAAGTATTAACATAGTACACACAGTTTACAATTCCTGCTGACTTGAAATGTGCATTCATCGTTAGCGGAATGTAAATGTTGGAATGGGCACTAATTTCACCATGAGTTTAGAATACAATGTGGAACGGGAGCTCAAAACATACATTACGTAAGTTCTCTACGTCAACGTTATATAGTGATAAACGATGTAAATTTTAAATATTCGTATAATATAATCTACACTTAACACGAATTTCAATTTTTCACGTTCCGTACCTTAAGAGTAAAAAATAAACAATTATGTCCGTCTGTCTGTCTGTATGTCTTATAAGCTTTTGACCACTTTGAGCTCGACACATGAATTTTGGTACAAAAAAAGAATAAACATGCCTGCAAAATGTCAAGTTAAATTCAAATTTATTCAAAATTAGAGCACCGTAATAAACGCAACAATTTGTGTTATGGCGCGGACAGACGGACACCGAAAGGGTTCAGTGATCTTGAATCCTTGGAACGCAAAAAACGGTTTCGGTGACGACACATTTTTTTAATCTATTTAGGATGTCATTGTGTAATACAAAAACTTTAAGGAGGTTTCAATTTTAGTCAAAACTACAGTGACACTTTTTGTCAACTTCACAGATTTGTCGGTACATGTAAAGTGTGTTTTTTTTAGAGGTATAGAACTTTGAAATGAAATAAAACAAAGATGATTTTTTTTATTGATATGAAATTTATTTTATTCGAAAGACAACCTTCTGGCATTATAATTTAAATATGACTTCTGGCATATGTCCGCCACGGCTGGCTCGGACGTAGTCTAATATAGAGGTCCAATTTTCGATGACTTTTTCCAACATTTGTGGCCGTATATCGGCAATAACTCCCCGAATGTTGTCCTCCAAGTGGTCAATCGTTTTGGGCTTATCGGCGTAGACTTGCGACTTCACATATCCCCACAGAAAATAGTCAAGTGGCGTTAAATCGCAAAATCATCCATAAAGGGGATGGACACATATCCAATTCCTGTGCACGGTGGCGGATAGACTGATTCGGGTCTTCCTCTACGCTACGCTCTATAGCAGCAATGACTTCTTCTGTACACACTGTACGACAACTCTGTGGATGCGTATTATCATTTAGAGTAAACGTGGTGCAAAAACGTTTCATAGTTAATTGAATTAATTGCTCTGATGGACGATTATGTTAACCGTAAATTGGACGTAATGCGCGATACGTCTTTCGAACAGAACCATGATTTTCAAAATAAATTTGCACAATTTGGAAGCATTGTTCAGGCGTCAGTCTATTCATGTTGAAATGCCAAACCAAACTAAACATAAATCACTTAACAGCTGACAAAATGGCCGCCAGTAAAAAAAGTGTTGCCAACTTAAAGTTCTATACCTCTAAAAAAAACACCCTTTAGATGAGAGGATTATGAAAGAAAAAAAACATGACTAAAAGTGCATTAACGAAATCCGTAAAACGTCGAGGTTTGACTTAGGTACTTGTCCTTTACTTCCTTAGTAACTATCAATATTTATTTTGTTTTTAATATTTTAAGGTACTTGTAATAATAACAATAAAAATATGTTAATTTTCTAAATGTATTTCGGCCCACTCTGGGGCCGGCATCAGTCGAATAAATGACAGAATGTAAAAATTACATAAAAATATATACAACCTTAGGACTAATTAACCTACGAATCTACTAACCTAATTTTTTTTTCTATGTATCCGTGCATATAGATAACTTATTATTTATGTATGTGATATGAATATATATTAGTTTATATAACTATTCTATTTAAGTATTTGTGTGTAATGGTTTTTTGTACAGTTTGTGTTCACCGCCTTAACGTTTTTCCCATACAATAATTCCAACCAAAGGTTGTCTGGAAGAAATCGCTTTAAGCGATAAGGCCGCCAATTGTTACCTTCTTTAACATTTGTAATATTTTCTTTTTTTATGTATTTTTAATGAGGTGCACAGTAAAGAGTATTTGTTTGTACAATTATTAAAAAAATGTTAAATACTAAAAATAAAAATTGTTTCGGTTGGAGAGCCATCTTGCGGTTTCCAGCCGTAACATCCCGACATTTATTTGGAATATCAGCGATACGTACCGAAAACCGCAAGATGGCACTGCTGTTTATGGCACCCTTGTCTTAATATATACATATATGTAATAGTTTTGTGAGTCAGGTTCAGGTGTCCATAAATAGTCATCGTCCGATGTCAGTGTTGTTTATTAAGTCCTGGTCCGTAGTGCGCATATTTATGCATTTGTTTCATTAAAAAAAAGACTATCCCTCAAACTTCACATCGACTCCTGGTCTACTAGTATACTAGCTGGCAATGGAAATGAGCTGACGGCTACACTCTTATTTAGTGGCATTAGAGGTCGTAATCAACCATTGTTGTAGTCTAATTATGTAGGAAATATCGTATGTACTGCTGAGAGAATGGTTTATGACCCGTAGGCAGTTATCGCTGGCTTCCTGTTTGAGGGCTGAAGTTTCACGACTGCAGCGATATTTACGCGGCCATGGAAACCCTTATTTACTATGCATTATAATGGATGTAATATAAAAGCTAATTTTAACGTATGAAGTTTTGTTCTACTTTGACATTTAGGGAATAAATTCTATTAAAATAGGTGGTGGTAAGAAATAATTCTGTGTGTCCGGTGAATAACTCGACTTAGGTCCAAAATTATTTTTTTACCACTTTGCTTCGTTTTTAGGGTTCCGTACCTCAAAAGAAAAAAGGGAACCCTTATAGGATCACTTTGTTGTCCGTCTATCCGTCCGTCCGTCTGTCTGTCAAGACTCTCGATCTCGGGAACGCGTGAAAATACCGAGTTAAAATTAAATAAATAATGTCACTAAATAAGAGTGTAGCCGTCAGCTCATTTCCATTGCCAGCTAGTATACTAGTAGACCAGGAGTCGATGTGAAGTTTGAGGGATAGTCTTTTTTTAGTCTATAAAAAAGCTGCTGTGAAAAAATCAAACTTCTAAATTAACGTGAAAAAAAGATATGGCCGTTTATGTATTTCATATATCATTTTTTCAACACTCTCAAGGGAATCAAAATTTATAGGGTATTTCCCGTTGATCTAGAACTATGACATTTTGGAAATAATACTCTCCTATACTCCAAATATAGGGAAAATCTGAAAGCTATACATTAGTAATTAATAAACAAAAATTAAATTAAGTAATTCAATTTCAGAAAATATGATTAATTTGTAGATATATACCAATAAATTTGGACGGAACCCTCGGTGGGCGAGTCTGACTCCGGTTTTTTCTCTATATAATTTCGATGTCTTTTATAACACCAGAGATATGAAAGCAATTTTTTGCGGTACAAACTGGTTTAAAATGGGTTAGATCGCATACTAAAACATCACATCTTGTGACATTTGATTAGATCGATTTTCACGTTTCTTCTTTTTTTTTTTACACGTTTACATATGGTAAAAGGCACAAACTCAACTCAAACCATAGTGCATTTAACAATGCATTTTTTTTGGTGCCAAATGTGTTAATTCGGCTTCTGAACGATATACCTCTAAAATAGTATGTTTTCTAGGGGCTGAACGGATACAAAGTAAAAGTATAGAACTTAATCTTAACTACATGAAACTTTGATTTTGTGTATGAAAGATGGAATAGTTTGGGGTTTTTTGGTAAAGTTGGGTTTTTTGGGCTGAATCGTTTTTCACCGGAGGCACAGAATTATTCGGAGCTAAAAATATGCAAGGCTTAAAAGCGCTGATAGAGTTAAAAACAATCCACGCAATGCGTAACTCATGTTATGGCACTTTTTAAAACAGCCACGACGCCGCGCGTTATGTCTAACTCAAAAAGGCCGCACAAAGCGAAATTTGTGGGTTTCATTATATTTGACTGCTATGCGTTGTGGAAGTTAAGGTGTTAACGGAGGATCTCTGTGCAAAATGCACGTTATAATATTGTTTTCCTTACTTTTGAATAAAAAATTTGCAATAAATGATTTTTATAGCAATTCGCGCAAACTGCTTGTTAATAATTAGGTGATCACATGGAAATTATTCCATTTTATGCGTTACATTTTAGCTGCATTACATTACAACTGTAAACACGCTTTTGAGTTTGTTAATGTAATGCAAACAAAATGTAATACATTAAAGTACGTAATTTTTTTGTGAAGACTTTATTATTAATAAACTAATTCCGCAAGTTGCTTTAAAACACATTTATTGCATACTTTAATAAAAGTAAGGAAAATAATATTATGATGTGCATTTTGTACGGAGGTAAAAAGTTACCCCCTAAAGAACAGCCAAAACGCGTTCCGAAGGTGCAACTGACAAGACGGACACGTTGGAAAAATTAATAAATCTTAATAAAAATATTGCTTAATTTTCTTAGCATCGCTTGTTTATAAGTTAATATATTGAAATTAAGGTTCTTAGACTTCCGTACACACAAAAGGTGCCGAACGGGACCCTATTACTGAGCCTCCTCTATCTGTCTGTCTGTTACAGGGGTCTACAGCTTCAGCCGCAATAGGTAGCCCTCTGAAATTTTCACTGAATACGTGTTACTATACGAAGCCAGCCTTCTAGCTTGTCCATAGAGTGTATATAACAAATTGAAGGCGTCGAAGGAGCGCGCCGCCAGCGTGCGGTAAGGAGCAGATGGACTAACGAAGCTGGAGCTGGCGGTGACGCCGAGTAAAGAATTGCACGGTGCCAGGCGCCGAGCTCCGAGCGCCGCAGCCGTTGCTTTTAGAAATAAATGTAAATATAACCTCAAATTTTACCATATTTAAATAACTTTCCGTCATAACATCTAGGAGAGGTCCCCAAGTCTCGACGATAGTGTTTTACCCCGTTTTTTGCTAACAATCTAATATATACAATGCTTTGAGGTTAGCTTACAATACAATCTGTTTTTCTCAAGAACAGTGCATTACCTTTTCATGGGAGTGGTGCCAAGGGAGAGGAGGAACCCCCCCCATTCCCCTCCTCCCCCTACCCCCTCCTCCTGCCAAGCGATACTAAATTTTTATTTAAACACGTTAAGGAGTCACTCCTCAGGTTTTCTTTTGAGACTCTACATGTTAACGATAGAGTCAGGAAACAAAGCTCCCTTACACAAGGCATTAAAAACAACTGTATAAACCCACCCTTATTCACAGAAACGTTGAAAAAATTTCATGTAAACTCTAGATACAAAAAAGTTGAAAATAAAATTAGCGACGGTGATATAAGGGGAGCCGCACAACTTCTGTTTTCTAGCGATGATATTGCCCCGGATTCACCTGAAACTCTTGCAATACTACAAAGCAAGCATCCTCCAGCCTCAGCAGCAACCTCTCTTCCACAAGCTCCACAACCTGGTGATCCTCAGATCCAGGTATTGGGCAAAGATGTTTTAGCGGCAATAATGTCTTTTAAAAATGGCACAGCTGGTGGCGTAGATGGCCTTAGCCCGCAGCATTTGAAAGATCTACTCTGCGGCACAACAGGTCAGGCAGGGGAGACCCTATTAAGTAACATTACATCCCTAGTAAATTTAATGTTAGCTGGCAAGGTAAACTGGGAAATTTCATCCATACTCTATGGTGCTAATCTGTATGCTTTGAAAAAAAAGGATGGTGGTATTAGGCCAATAGCCGTCGGTACAACCTTTCGGCGTCTGGTCTCTAAATTATGTTGCCGACACATTGCTCCAAAGCTCACAGAGTATTTGCAACCCACGCAACTCGGTTTTGGATCAAAGGGAGGTTGCGAAGCAGCTGTTCATGCCTTACGTACTTATATTGAACAAAATGGGGGTGAGGTTGTGCTGAAAGTGGACATACAAAACGCATTTAATGCCGTTGATAGAGGTGCTCTGCTTAAAGAAGTTAAAGAAGTAATACCGGAAATATTTCCATACCTATGGCAATGTTACAGCCAGTCGTCAAAATTGCTATATCAGGATCATCTCCTTTTATCCTCAGTTGGTTGTCAGCAAGGCGATCCTCTAGGACCAGCAATATTCAGTCTAGCAATCCATAAGATTATCACATCCATGCATTCAAATTTAAACATGTGGTACCTAGATGACGGTACCTTAGGAGGGGATTCTAAAACTGTACTGAATGATTTAAGAGACCTATCAGAAAAATTTCGTCTGATCGGGCTGGAACTAAATAGCTCCAAGTGCGAGATATTTATCACCGATACTGTCCCTGATACCCAAAAAACCTCAATTTATGATGATTTCAATTCCTTAGCTCCCAATATAAAGATTTTGGATAAATGCTCACTTCGCCTCCTAGGAGCGCCAATCTTGAAAGATTCCATGCCTCAGTTTTTAAACAATGAGAAATCAAAATTCTTTGACACTATTCCACATCTCACAAAAATAAATTCACACATGGCTTTCCAAATAATAAGATATTGTCTGTTCGTTCCCTGCTTCACTTTTGTTTTAAGAAGCAGCCCTATGTTTAAATTAAAAAACTTGCTATCCACAGTAGATTCACTAATTCAAGTAGCTTTAACTCGAGTACTGAACCTTCCCATTACCGATCGTTGTTGGCTTCAGGCTTCCCTTCCCATCAGATTTGGGGGGCTTGGAATAAGAAAAGTGTCCGATGTCGCGCTACCTGCCTTTTTGTCTTCTATTCACAGCACTGAGACCTTGTATAAGAAACTTATTCAGCCTTCTTTGGTTGATATTGAGGTCTCGTGCTGTGATGAAGCCAAACAGGCATGGTCAGTGGCCTGCCCGTGTGAGGACGTCCCCGATAACTTTTCATCGCAGCGGCAGTGGGATGAGCCTTGTTGCAAATTGCATAAAAAAAAACTGCTTGCCTCAAGTAGGAATATCACAGAGCGAGCTCGGCTTCTTGCTGTGGCAGAGCACGAGTCGGGTCTCTGGCTCCACGCCCTCCCATCCGCCAACATCGGGACACTATTAGACGATCGGTCCTTCACCACGGCCGTCGGTCTGCGAATAGGGGCTTCATTAACTGAACCTCATCACTGCCCTTGCGGGGCTAGCGTTTGTCGGGCCGGACTCCATGGACTTTCTTGTCAGCGCAGTGCCGGCCGCTTGTCTCGCCATGCAGCCCTCAATGACGTTATCCGAAGGGCCCTTGTCTCCGTCGGTGCTCCAGCTACTCTTGAACCACCCGGAGTAGTTCGCGATGACGGTAAGAGGCCTGACGGTATGACGTTAATACCGTGGAAGCATGGGAGGCCGCTCGTATGGGACGCAACCTGCGTGGACACGCTGGCGCCCTCTCATGTTTCCATGAGTAGTAGGGCTGCTGGTTCGGCGGCGGCCGCTGCTGAGCTCTCCAAGGGGCGTAAATATGCGGCAATAGGTTCAAGCTACATGTTTACGCCTTTTGGGGTTGAGACAATGGGAACATGGGGTCCAGAGGCGCGACAATTTATCAAGGACCTCTCTGTCAAGCTGATAGATGCCAGCGGCGACCGGCGGGCTGGCTCTTATCTGGGCCAGCGTATAAGTCTTGCCATACAGAGAGGTAACGCGGCCAGTATTTTGGGTACCCTCCCGCAGGGCAGTGATCTGGAGGCAATCTTTTTTTTGTGATTGTTATGTGTGTACAGGTTTGCGTTTTTTTTTTTTTTTTTAGGGTTATTTAGTTTCTGTTATTACATCTTCCGTTTTATTTATAGTTAGTTTATTTAAGTTTTTGCTATAAGATGTTTAGTTTAGATATAAAATGTTATTTAAGTTAGAATTTGGGTATAATAATATACCAAGCTTAATTTGAATTTAATTTAGAAATTTAAAATTAATATTTATCATAATAACACGTTAATTAAATTAATATATGCCTAGCTGTGTCCATTCGATCAGTCTTCCTGAGAAGAAGGGCAAGAAATTTAGCAAGACCTGTCTTTTTTATTGTTTTATATCATACTCAGCTTTTGCCCGCGGCTTCGCCCGCGTGATATTCGGTTTAACGACATGCTTTTTCCGGAATAAAAGTAGCCTATGTGTTAAGTTAGGGTATAAGCTATATCCATTCTAAATTTCATCCAAATCCGTTCAGCCGTTTCAGCGTGAAAGAGTAAAAAACATACACACACAAACACAACCTTTCGCATTTATAATATTAGTGTGATTTATACAATATTCAAGTAAAGAGTAAAAAAATAGAAGACAAGGGGAATTTTCATCATGAAGCAGAAGGTTTAAATACTAAGTAATATTGCTTAAAACCTTGGCTACCCCATACTTTATCACTTTTTACCGTCAAATTAATAATAAAATCAATGTAACTTAAAGAAACGTAGGTACAAAACATATGCAAACAAAAACGAGTGCAGTCTATAGCAGTTTATCTGAAAATACAAAGAATTTTTCAACTTTATCGCCAGTATGCATTGTAACAAAATCAAATGAACCCATTTGTAAAGGAAAACAGTTTAATATAATTGCGTTGCTTACACGACTGAAAGCTACAGTAGTAATTAAATTAACATACCTCATGTAACATCAACAATCAAATAAAATGGCCGCCATTCTGAAAAAGCAACTCAGGTGGCTTTTTCCAAAATAATCGGCAACACGAATATAGCCGACGTACGCTTTATACTAGGCAACTTCAATAAGAAATATCTGAAAAAGATTCTATTGCCTGTTGATAGAAGTGATTTAGCTTTGGATCGGTGGTCAAAATACTGTAGTGGGCTTGTAAAAATGTAAATTTTATTGCCTAAAAGCAGTCCCTCCTACATAAATATTTAAGCTTAAGCCGAGTGCACATTGCACATGCGCATATGGGGCTAGCGGGAGCGTTTACACTGGGTGGATTAAAAATATTATTTATTATAAATGGGTTAGATTACAGATTTAAATGAGATTTTGAAAAATAGATTAGCATTATATTATTGGTGTATAGAAAATTAGAAAAGAAAATCTGGACGAGAGGAGCTCTGAACTGGGATTCGAACGCATTGGTAGAGCAATCGCCCGGTTAGCGAGAGGTCCCGGGTTTAAATTAATTAATTGATAACAGGCAGTTTCTAGTCATTTCGCTTATTTTCAACCTCCCACTTTTTGGACAAGCGCTCTTTATTCCACATCTCACTGACGCTCTTTAACAGGTGCATTAATGGTAAAGCATCCTTTTTGTATTTAAATATATCACCCAATGTCTGTTCGTAAGTTCGATCAGTGTAAATGCGCCTCAGTCCACGAGCACTTACATCACTGTCCCCAAAACGTGCTTCCTTATGCACCGTTAATCTTGTTTATTATACTATTTATTATATTTTATTTATAGTACTCGTACTATTGCCGGAGACTATTCTCTCAGAGACTCAAGTTAAAACTTTAGAGCAATAAAATGTTTTCTTTATTAGCCCTCTTCGTAAGCAAGGAAACTGAAATAAAAGGGCTGAGATTTTACTATTTTATTTATTTTAATAACTAACCGAGACATTTTAGTTTTGGGGCAAAGAATTATTATTGCTTAATTGCTAAAATCTATGCTTATAATAATGTAGTAAAAAAGTCGTGTAAAGACATTAAATAGTTTCGCGAAATTTTAAATGAAATGGGCTATTAGTATTGTACTGAGACCAACATTTTGAAGATTGTCTTTCTGTCTGTCTGTCAGTATCTGTATGTTCCGTTTTAACTCGAGAACCCTTCAACGGATTTGGATGGGGTTTTTTTATTCAGTGACCTAAGTCAACACATAGGTTATAAGGGTTGTTTATAAAATAACATCCAAGCCGAAAACGGGGCAAAGATTCAATATCTTGATCTTGAAAAGGTTCAATAAACGCGAGCGGAGCAAAGGCTAGTATTCTTTTACTGACTGTACTTGATAGTCATTTTATAAGGCACGTAAAAACAAGTAGATAAGTGAAAAACAAAAAATACCAAAGGTTATACTATAAAATACTAGGGTTGTCTGAAACAAACGTCGATGTTCGGTCTGCATGCTAAACAATCCAGCATAATGATTAAATTGAACGGTTCGTTTGTTCATACTTACTGGTTGCGCTGTTAAGGATATGGCATAGGCAAGATTAAACACATTATTTTACATCAGGCGAAAACAACATTTAATACGTTGCATTTTAGTCTACAATCGCACGCTCTTCGTCCTGGCAGTTACGACGACAGAAATGCCTCGCGTTCGTGAAATAAACATATTATTTAGATTTCTTTATCTAAGTTTGCAGTAAGAACTGCAATGATACCTATTTTACTATATAAAAACCAAGCGAGTCTGTTGAATAATACAGGAGAAATGAATTTTTTAAACATGAAATATCATGAAAACTGAGGTTTACAAATATTTTTTTTCTGGATTGAATATTTGATTAATTTAATTATAATTAGGTAACTGCACTTCACAAAAGATCACTCAACGTCATATATTTTTTTCAAAGGATGGACTTTATAGCTTCTTCAAAAAACTACAATCGAAAAACAGAAAACTTTTTTTCTTGCGTCATGTTGACTCTTAAAGCGAGGGTATTCCGAGAAATCTGTCCTTTCATTCTACACTTAGGCTTTAGGTGCCTTTAGTAATTTCTGTGCAGTGAGAGCAGGTCGGGTTTCAGGGTTCCGTAGTCTGACAAGGAACCCTTATAGTTTCGCCATGTCCGTCTGTCCGCGGCTTAGCTCAGATCCTATGAATACTAGAAAGCTGTAGTTTACCATGGGTTTACATATTAATTACGCCGACAAAATGGTCAAATAAAATCGTGAAAAAAAATTCCATTCCGTAGTGTGGAGTATCGTTGGACGGATCGTTTAAAATATTGTGGGTGTGTAAAATAATTTTTCGATTTAGGGTTTTGTTAGCGAAATATTAAGCTCTAAAGTGCTAATTTTTGTAAGAGTCAAGCGTCCCCCCCCCTGCCGGCTAAACGGTTGTTTATAGATACCTGGGTAAATTCACAGAAGTAGTATATATAATGAAGCTAAAAGGAAAACTACCACAGCTAAGTAGGCTTTACAGGTTTACGAGTACAGGTCGCGCCAAACTTTTGGCCCCCTCTAAACATGACAGTGTATAGGCCGTTCGTCTAAATGTATGGGACTAGAAGTTTGGCGCGAGCTCTATTCGTAGACTAACTTATAAAATATACTGGGCAACTACGGAACCTTACATTTCGCGTGGACCGACAAGCACTTGGCTAGTTTTTATAATTTCGCAATGTTTATTTAAGGCGATGTATAACATTTTACGACGATAACCTCTTCAATATTTTACATATTATCATACCATTGACCTCTCATAAAACAACAAGACACACAGTCTCTAAGAAAAGTTCGTCAGAAAGTGTCCGAACGTGCGACGAGCAACGTAGCAAAATTCTTGAACCAAATTAAGACGTTATGTCGTTAACATAAGATGCAATGTCAGTTGTACGAAATCGTCATTCGTATTTGTCAACCCATAGCGGTGACAAAATTCATCGCGGTCACTTTTTGAGCGAGATTGTGAGTCTAGTTGTTTATGAAACGTCAATGCATCATACTATATGCTTTTAATCATATATGCTTTTAATCATATATGTACGAATATATAATACCTAAATTTTTTAAATATAATCTCGATGAAACTTTGGAATTTTTCTAATTGAACGAAGTTGGTATTTTAAGAAATAAATAACTATATCCTGTAGATCTAGTTCTCATTTATAATATTTCTTTTTGTGGGTTTAAAAATAGCAATAACTATCCTTATAACCATATTAAAACATCGGTCTAGCCGGCTTCGTTCGAACAAGCCGGCCTTAACTTAAATACCTGCAAATTAATACCGGTTACTGGCGCACACAAACACAAAAGTTAATTTTGATGGGAATTTCTGATGTAGGGCAAAGTGAAATATTAGGTTGGGGAAAAACTCTTTTCGAAAATAGTATGTATAAACTTATAATAAAATCTCTTTGGCTATACCATTTGCATCTGGCTGGTTTTGGTATTATTAAAAAGTTTAAATTTAAAAAAAGATAATTCCAATTTCAAATTACGTAAAATGTGCGATTTTCATTTGTTTTTCTTACTGTTAAAATGAGTGAATCTAATGAATAAATTTGATACATTTAGAACATTACTCACTTCACGTAAAAAAGATGGCGGTGGTGTTTTGGTCGCTGTGAAAAAGCAATTTAAGGTGATTCGTCGTACGGATTGGGAGTCTCCAGTGGTCGAGGAGATAGTAATAATAATAATAATAAACACTTTATTGCACGGAAAACACAGATAAATACAATTCACATTATAGAAAAACATGGCAAAGGCGGACTTATTTCTAAAAGAAATTTCTTCCAGTCAACCAAAAAAAAAACGCTGATGGAGAAAATATTTACAATTTGGCTCTGAAAATTATTTCCAGTACAAAAGATTAAATATGTTTATAAATAAGATAACGTACATACACTTACCAACCTAAAAGTATGCCTAACCTAACACCCTAAACACTAACATACCGTACTAAATTAGTACATAATATATTTATATATATAAATTTGAATATGATAAACTACATAAATACTTACAATATATACATATTTAGTAGCTAAGACTGCTGAGAGGACAAAAAGTGCTTCTTCAGGTTAAATTTGAAGGAAGCAATTGAGGGAAGACTTTTAAGAGAGAGTGGAAGATCGTTCCAAAGTCGTACAGCGTCAACTGTGAAAGACCTAGAGTAACGTTCAGTGTAATGAGTTGGGAAAGATAACATAAGATCATGACATGACCGAAGATTCCTTTTGCTCATATCGGTGCGAAAATTGAACCTATCTTTTAGGTATTTGGGGGAAGAAGGGTTGTGCAAGACATTATATAGTAGAGATAGGATATGACTATACCTCCGATAACGTATCGGAAGCCACTTCAGTTTACATCGAAGCTCGGACACATGGTCAAACTTTCGCAAATCAAAAATAAATCTGATAGCCAAATTCTGAAGACGTTCCAGCTTGTCGAGCAATTCTTCGGTGGCATCCAAGAACACAACATCAGCATAGTCAAGAAGAGGCAGAAGAAGAGATTGGGCTAGAGTGATTCTAGTTTGCAAAGGCAAGAAGTATTGAAGGCGCTTCAGTGAGTGAAATGAACCGTACATCCTACGGCTAACCTCCTTAACATGACCTTCCCACGACATAGTCTGATCCATGATTATGCCCAAGTTTTTGACAGTTTTGCTATACTGCAGAACTTCACCATCAAAAATAACACTTGCAATATTATTAGTTTCCAGTCTCGAAATATAATAATGGCTACCAATAATAATGACTTGAGACTTTCTCGGATTGACATTGAGCCCATAGCGTTTTGTCCAATTCCTAATAGCCGCAAGATCAGCATTAATTGTGGCTATGGCATTGTCAATGTCATCAATCGGAGCAGCGGAGTATAACTGAAGATCGTCAGCATATAGATGAAAGGAGGAGGAGAGGGCAGAAGTGATAGAGTTAATGAAAACCGAGAACAGAATAGGGGAGAGGCAACCACCCTGAGGAACACCAGATGTAAGATCACACCAGTTGGAATGGCAACTGTCAACTTTGACTAGTTGTTTTCTGCCATGAAGATAGGATTCAAACCATGAGACAGCCAAGGGAGATACATTAAGAGACCTCAGTACTCCCACAAGTATGTCGAAATCGACGGTATTGAAGGCATTACTGAAATCTAGCAGTGTTAGGACAGTAAGATTCTTCTGCTCTATATTGAGACGCAAGTCATCCGTCACTTTGACGAGGGCTGTGACCGTGCTGTGGCCCGGTCGAAAGCCGGACTGGTGAGGGCTAAGGAGATGGTTTTTTGATAGGAAATCGGCAAACTGGTCTTGAACGACATGTTCTAAAACTTTTGAAAGGATAGGAAGCAAGGAAATAGGGCGGAACTCTGAAAAGCAGGAAGGATTAGATTTTTTGGGAAGCGGGATGACGTGTGCTTTTTTCCAAGCATTTGGAAAGGAACCTGTTGTCAAAGAGCAGTTGATAATCTCCGCTATTATGGGAGATATAAAATCAGAAATAGGAGCTAGCATATCCCTGCTAAGACCTCCTGTTTCCTTCTCGTTCTGAAGGCTTCATGTTAAATGCTTGTTACATAACGGGCCAATCCAAAACTAGTATTTACGAAAGCCATTTCAACAAACTTTATGATATTTTTGCCGAAATTCCTGACTGGACTGTCCTTCTTATTGGCGATTATAATCTACCAGAAATAGTTTGGAACTACCAGGATGATAAAAGTACGATCACGGATCCATCTAACAATACTATACGCTCGCTTGATACCCTTATGAGGTTTCTGGACCTCACTCAATATAATAGATTATTAAATTGCAACAACCGCACTCTTGACCTAGTTCTTTGTAATAGTTCTTGTAATGTAGCATTATCTGATGCTCCTTTGTTACCGATTGATCGCCATCACCCTCCCTGTATCCTAGAAATCCCTTTTAACTTATCGTCTACCGATACACTACCCAGTACTGAAATTCCAAAGTATAACTTTTACAAGGCTAATTATGGTAACATAAATATAAAAATATTCGAGATAGATTGGCACACAGAACTATTTACCTATTGACAAAGCAGTTGATCGTTTTTATGATATGATTTATGAAATAATTAACGACGAAGTACCCTTGGTTAAAACAAACCCAGCACGCTTTCCAAAATGGTTTTCTAAGAAATTAATTACCAAACTGCGGGCAAAGGAAAAGAACTGGCTTAAATGGAAAACTTATCAGCGTCAGTCAGACTATCTTAAATTCTCGTCCATTCGTTCGGAGGTTAAAATATTATTACATGATTGTTGGGAGAACTATATTAAAAATGTGGAAAACTCTGCTCAAAAAAATATTAAATCATTTTGGAAATTTACCTCCTCATTAAAGAAGACAAACACCGGCTACCCTCCGTCAATGCAGTACGGAAGCAACTCTTCGGATAACCCCATTGGTATCTGTAATCTGTTTTCTCAATATTTCTCTTCTGTCTTTGAGCAAGCTGACAGCGATGCTTACGACCCGAAAACTAATAATATTTCTGAAAACGGCTCTTCTGATCCCTTGTCCGACTTGAAATTTACTAAAGACGAAGTGGAGAAAGCTTTAGAAAAACTAGACGGTGGGAAGGGTCCTGGACCTGATAAACTAACTCCTCTCTTTCTGAAGGAAACTGCCTCCTCAATATGTGTACCTTTAACTATTTTATTTAACAAAAGTTCTTTAGAGGCAGCTATCCCGTCCAGATGGAAGATAGCATACATTACCCCAATACATAAATCAGGCACTAAAAATCAAGTCGAGCATTACCGCCCTATATCTTTATTGTCAATAATCCCGAAAATATTTGAAAGGCTAGTGCATGATAAAGTTTATCCTGTCCTTGAACCTGTCTTTGATCATCGGCAACATGGGTTTGTGAAATCAAAATCGACCGTTAGCAATCTCCTCGTATACACTAATTACCTTTTTAACTCTATGGACAATGGAGTACCGGTGGATTCGATATATACTGATTTCCGTAAGGCGTTTGATAAGGTAGACCATAAGCTCCTTCTTCAAAAACTATATTATAATGGAATAAAAGGTAGTCTTTTGCGGTGGTTTGCCTCTTATCTTCAGTGTCGAAATCAGGCCATTATATTAAACGGGCATATTTCTTCCCCCTCTTGCGTGACGTCTGGTGTGCCTCAGGGCTCAATATTAGGGCCTTTGCTTTTTATTCTCTTTATAAATGACATTGGCTCCTGCTTCCATTTCTCAGAAATCTTAATGTATGCTGACGATCTCAAAATTTACAAAAAGATTAACTCCATTGACGATTGTGAGAAACTTCAGGATGACCTGAGCAGACTGTCTACATACTGCACTAACAACAAATTACATTTAGCAGAAAATAAATGCAAAACTATTACATTTTCTAAGAACATCAATGTACATACATTCGTGTATATGATAGGCAACCACGAATTAGAACGTGTTTTTGATATCAAGGATTTAGGAGTCATATTTGACAGAAAGTTATTATTTGATTTACATGTAGAGTCCGTAGTAAACAAAGCATACCGTATGCTGGGCTTCATCTTGAGAACATCGAAATGCTTCAAGCAGGCGTCGACTTACATCACCCTTTATCAGACCCTTGTTCGACCTTATTTGGAATACGCTTCAGTTATCTGGAATCCTTTTCATAAGACTTATGAGAAAAAAGTAGAAATGATTCAAAAGCGTTTTCTGAGAGCACTAAACATCCGCATGAGACAGCCTAAATTGCCATATCTCAAACTTTCAAAGAAATATAACTGTCCTTCCCTTACCGCTCGACGACAATTCTGTGCTGCAATTATCCTCCGGAACATTTGCATCGGGATGTACAACTTCACAGATTTTCTAAATTCTATTGATTTCCGTGTGCCAACATTACCCTGTCGTAGTACTAGACCGAAGCATACATTTTATCTGCGCAGAGTCCGAACAAACGCCGGTAGTAGGGCTCCAATATATAGAATGTGTAAATTATTTAATGAGAGACTTATTGATACAGACTTATTCAATTTTTCATACAATCGATACAGAACCGAGTTGAAGAAAGCGCTCTTTAACAGTAGTGCCTAAAAAACTGTAACTTTTACTATTTTACTAACCCAAGTTGTGTGCATGTGCATGTTAGTTTTACGTTTAATGTTTAGGCTGTGTACATTTCAGATTGTTGTATGTTATTTGTAGTAAACTATTAGTTATATTCATATGTATCTCATGTTTGCGTC
Organism: Ypsolopha scabrella; assembly: GCA_910592155.1. NCBI lineage: Eukaryota > Metazoa > Arthropoda > Insecta > Lepidoptera > Ypsolophidae > Ypsolopha > Ypsolopha scabrella. The sequence continues at coordinate 5,136,959 of OU342978.1, forward strand.
TATCTAAAAAATATTAATGTATTAGTGAGTATGTTAAGGAAACTGATATATTTATTTAATTACCTGTATCAGTTCTATCTTATAAAATATGTATCTTTTTCTGTTTTTACTCCTTGTTCCAATAAATAAATAAATAAATACATTTTAAAATTTTACTACAAAAAAGGTAAAAATGCAACGCAAGCCGCGAAAAAAATTTGTGATGTTTATGGACCTAGTGCAGTGTCTGTGAGAGTAGCACAAATTTGGTTTAAGCGTTTTCAATCCGGAAATTTTGATGTCAAAGATGCACCTCGCTCTGGGCGCCTTGTTACGGATAAAATGGATGCCATTTTTGAAAAAGTGGAGCAAGATCGGCATCTCAGTAGTTACGGTGTAGCTGAAGAAATGGGGATTGACCACAAAACAGTTTTGGCGCATTTGAAAAAAGCTGGGTACACAAAAAAGCTTGATATTTGGGTGCCTCATGAGCTCACTGAAAGAAACTTAATAAACCGTGTACTCATTTGTGATTCTTTATTACGACGTAATGAAACCGAACCATTTTTTTAAAACCTGATAACTGGTGATGAAATGTGGATCACGTTTAACAAGAACGTGCGAAAAAGGTCGTGGTCAAAGGCTGGTCAGGCTCAACAGACTCTGGCGAAACCCAGGTTATCTCACAACAAGGTAATGCTGAGTGTATGGTGGGATTGGAAGGGCATTATTCATTATGAGCTGTTACCGCCAGGCAGGACCATCGATTCTGAACTCTACTGCGAACAACTGATGAGATTAAAGTAAGAAGTTGAGAGAAAGCGGCCGGAATTAGTCAACAGAAGGGGTGTGGTTTTTCATCATGATAACGCTAGATCTCACACAACTTTAGCCACTCAGCAAAAATCAAGATAGTTTGGCTGGGACGTATTAATGCATCCGCCGTATAGTCCTGACCTTGCACCTTCAGATTTCCACTTGTTTCGGTCTCTTCAGAATTCTTTAGGCAGTGTCAGGTTAACATCACGAGAGGACTGCCAAAACCACTTGTCGCGGTTTTTTGATCACAAGCCCCAGAATTTCTATAGCAATGGGATCATGTCCCTACCTACAAGATGGCAGAAAGTTATCGAACAAAATGGCACCTACATACTTTAGTTAAATGTAAATAAAGTTTATTAAAAAAATGTTTTGAATTTTCATATAAAATTTTTCCCCAACCTATATTTTGATACAAATCTCGGAATTTCACCGCGATTGCTATTTATTTTACATTTGTTGTTTTTTTTAACAGAGCTCTTAGCATAATCTGAATGTCTATTTTGTCTCTACGTGACAATTTTTTTACCGCCCACACTGTGCCCGTTGGAAAGCATCAATGTTACTGATAAAAAGTGCTAACCCCAAAATGACATATTCACTCGTCTTTTAAAATAATTTGTGTTAACTATCCGGGTGCATTACTACAAACAATACAGAAATACTCATCACGATCACAGAGACAGTGTAGCTCACGCTACGAATATCCAGATTATCGAACGCAGATTGCGGGTGACTTTAAAAGGGGTTTTGTAGGGATATGTATTGATTTTTTTGATTAAAATCTTATGGAGAGCATTCCTTATATCCTATAGTTTTTATTTGATTAGTTTTGATCACATGGCACACATTTAATGACTGATATTGCCGGAATAGCCGCCCAGGAAGGCGATTCCGGCATTATTTTTCACTCGTAATGTCAGTCATTAGATATTTGTTTAAAGTTAGATAAATGCCATGCGATGAAAATGAGAGTGCCTAAACCACATCAAATAAAACTATAGGATGTAAGGAATGCTCACTATAAGTTTTCAATCAAAATAATCAATACATATCCATACAAAATCCCTTTTAAAATCACACGTAATCTGTCTTTGGAATTTTTGCGCACGTGTCAGAATACCCGCCCAGGACGGTGATTCTCGCACATGCGATAATTTGCGAAGGCTGAAAGAGGGTGATATTTAGAAGCGCTTTATGAAGAAACGCATCAAACTTTTAAAATATAAACCTGTCGTACGTATTCATGACATGCTTTACGTGTCTTTTAAGCAGTTATAGTTATTAGAATTATCATCATACAGCATTTATGACGTGTTAAACATCGGCGTATGAAAAGCAAAGCGTGTGAAATTTTTCGCGAGAATCGCCGTCCTGGAGGGCGATTTCAGCATTATTTTTCACTCGTAATATCAGTCATTAGATATTTGTTTAAAGTTTGATAAATGCCATGCCATGAAAGTTAGAGCGACTAAACTATATCAAATAAAAAGTATACGAGGTAAGGAAAGCTCATTAAAAGTTTTCAGCAAAAAAAACAAACACATATCTGTACAAAACCCCTTTTAATATCACCCGCAATGTGCTTTCGAAATTTTTGCGCGCGTGCCAGAATCGAGGGTCAGGCCGTCAATTCTGACCCGTGCGTAAAAATTGCTAAGGCAGATTGCGGGTGACTATAAAAGGGATTTTGTACAGATATGGTGTTGATTTTTTTGATTGAAAACTTTTAGTAAGCATTCCTTAAATCCTATAGCTTCTATTTGATGTTGTTTAGTCATTCTAATTTCTATCACATGGCATTTATCAAGCTTTAAACAAATATCTAATGACTGATATTGCGAATGTGCAATAATGTCGGAATAGCCGCCCCGGTCGTCAATTCTGGCACGTGCCATAAAATTGCGAAGGCAGATTCCGGGTGACTTTAAAAGGGATTTTGTACAGATATGTGTTGATTATTTTGATTGAAAACTTATAGTGGGCATTCTTTATAACCCAAAGCTTCTATTTGATGTGGTTTAGTCACTCTTATTTTCATTGCATGGCATTAATCACATTTTAAACAAATATCTAATGATTGATATTGCGAGTGAGAAATAATGTCGGAATAGCCGCCCAGGCCCTCAAATCTGGCACGTGCTAAAAATTGCGAAGGCAGATTACGGGTGACTTTAAAATACATTTTGTAGGGATATGTGTTGATTTTTTAAATTGAAATCTTTTAATGAACATTCCTTACATCCTATAGTTTCTAATTGATGTAGTTCAGTCACTGTAATTTACATCGCTTGACATTTATCTAACTTAAAACAAATATCTAATGATTGATATTGCGAGTGATAAATAATGCCCAGGGCGGCTATTCTTGAAAAACATTTCACACGCTTTGCTTTGCATACGCCTCTGTTTATCGCCTCATAAATGCCGTGTGATGAAAATTATATTAAATATAACTCCTTAAAAGACACAAAAACCATGTTAATATAACAAACAAACAAACAAACAAATTTATTTATTAATGCCATAAGCCAAAAAACCAAAAACAAACAATCTAAATTATAATAACTATAGGGTTACGTAATAATAGTGATGTTAAGTACTTATCAAACTTAAAATAAAACTAAAACATTGTTATAAACAAGATGAAAAATTTAGAAAAACGAAGGTAAAAATCTATTTTACATTTTAAAATGGCTGTGCGAAGTAACCGAGCTCTGGCCCATAAAATAAGTATAAAAACCTGTTCTATATGGACCAGCCTCTTTCATCGAAGCGATCGTGTTCGTGTGTAAACGAGTAACTGAATAAGTTATATATAACTAAAATTTTGGTAATATATATATATATATATATAATATATATTAATTGTTGTAATACATTAGATAATAAACTTGGATAAATATTTATTATGCAATATATATTTATACATTAATAAAGTACAGATTTAATAAATTAAGGAAAGAATAATTTTAATAACAACAAGACGTATGAAGGAAATCAACCCTAGAAGAACATTGCACAGAGCAACTAAAGAATCAACTACAAAAACAAAACAAAACAAAAACAAAGCAACAAAGTAAAACAAAGCAAAACAACTGAGAACTATTTAGGTATGGTAAGTAAATCTTCTTAATCTTCTCAATATGAATACGTACAACAGGTTTATATTTTAAAATTTTGATGCGTTTCTTCATAAAGAGTTTGTAAAAATCACCCACTTTCGGCCTTCGCATGTGTGAGAATCCACGGCCAGGACGGCGATTCTCGCACATTTGCGAAGTCCGAAAGCGGGTGAATATTTTTTCTTACAACTTTGCTTTTATCTCGGGATTACTAGCCTAAATAGTGCGCACAAAGCGGCACTTTTCTGCTCCAGAGCAATTTAATGCAGAAAAGTCTATATGAATATCCATTATTGCCCTGAAAACAATGCAATAATGGATTTACATACATACTTTCCTGCCGCGTCACCACTGATGTCAGTATTTATTGTCTCTGGAATATGAACCGAAATGCTAAAGCGGACTTCAGTGCTGGTGCTAACTCTGAAGCTGCAAATTCCAAGTGACCCATACATAGTAAACTAGATTTAAATTACCCTATCAGCGCTATTTTCATTTTCGCAAACAATTTAAAATAAAGTAAACTGGCTAAATATATGTAAAACCGTAAATATACAGAAAAATCTTGATCCATAGGCGCTAATTTACGCAATAAATATGTATTTCGTGAGAATTTGATTTGTTTCTTGAAATTAGATTTTAGTAGCGAAAGTGACGACATATTGACACGTGAAGAAGTAAAAAATGTCGCTCAGACTCGGGCTATAAAAAGTCACTTTCTGCTCGATGCAACAATCTACTATTATCAACTTCTTACTTTTTTGAAAACGCTGGAGAATATACTTCCTGACCAGTTATCCACTCTCCAGTATGAATTTGGCTGTATAAACGAAAGTCTATATTCTCATGACGAGTGTATCGCAGCGCAGATCAAATTAAAAAGGTAAATTCAAAAGAGTGCAAATGTGCATCGATGTTATGAGAAATCCCTTGGGAAGTATGCGCTCGCAAAATGAATTAATATTTCACTGAATTGCTGGTGAGGCGTGTGAAATGTTTTGTGGTTGGAAAATATGAAACAAGTTTAACTTTTAATTAAATTAACGTGAAATTCCCATCAACCAAGGAAGCGGCCTTCATGTTATACGTAGATATCGTCAGCACATCGTTGAATTGGGCCTAGGGTAAGTCCAGGATAGTTGCCCAATATTTCATCTGTATTTCTTTTAATAAGAAGTATTGTGATTTATCTATATAGAGACGTTATATCTATGGTTCTTTATGTATGTTAATTTGGTATTCCTTATAAGAACACATAATTAATTATGCTTTAAGGCGCCTAGACACGCCACCGTTTTAGTACAAAATTTAATAATCCGTTTCTCAGTTGTTTTTCGTAATAGACCAAACTATGTGACCTCTATCATCTGGTGTTGATATTTTAAAAGGCACCATTTTGCCAAAATTTTGAATATTAATTTTGTTTTAAGATATCAAGCTGGACAAATTTACATACAAAGTTGTTTTCTTGCCTCAGATTGTATCTATATCAAAATTTAACATTTCAGCCACATAGCGACTTTGTAAATGCCTGTATTTAACTATAGAGGTCTATACCTTTAGTCTATAACGAAAAACAACAGAGAAACGGGTTATCAAATTTTGTACTAAAACGGTGGCGTGCCTATGCGCCTTAATTGAAGTTTTATACATTATTTTTTTGGGATAGACGCCTCCGGTTTTGTATTGAGAGTCTATTGATGAAACAAATATAATTATAATACCTGCAGCATTCCATTAAAATATAACGCCGTAGTGTAAAACAGACCCCACATATCCGTGATATATACGCTGCAAGAATGGTTTCTTCACTAGCTATTTCACGTAGCATGTACACTTGTACAGGGCATACGAAAATTTATTGATTTTTTAAATAATAATGTCAATTTGTGTTTTCCATGTCCATGTTATTACGGGAGCCACGTGCATGACTCTGGGAGGTCGCCGACACTGAGGTGGGAAAGGGCTGCGCTTTCAAATGATTCTGTCATGGGTTTGTCCACTCTTCGGAAAGTGCGAGATTTTGACATTGGGGCAGCTATCCCACTGCGGCATCCATCCCGGTATTACTCTATCATCATCTGCCTAGACGTATCATATTTCTGGTAAAATCAAAATAAAAAATACATGTAAACCTCGCTCCGATTCGCTCGTCGTCGCACCAATTTTCGACTTTCGGTAAAATATTTTAGATTTCATGCTTTACTCAGTGGGCGTCGAATTGTTTGTGATTATTTCCTCTACACATCGAAAATACAGCCTTTATGCCTCTACATTATGGAGGGAACTTATGAACTTATATGTGCAACATTTTAGCCTTCTAGGTCCAAGGGTTTGTGCTGGGCGTTGATAAAAAAACCTTTCCCGAAAGTGGCTAAACAAACATCTGTAAAATAATAACAGGTATTAATGATAAAACAATAGCCCATTTCTGTGAAATGTGAAAATGGCACGTGTAAGAAAACAATACTTGAACGCTCTGATAAACATGAAAACGAAGTGAACAAATAAGAATTCAGTTTTTTCATTCCAAGCATTCGGCTTTAAAGAAACAATATGTCTGCCAATGGTTTTCTTCTATTAAGAATTTGTTTATATTTTTTAATAAGACTCCATAAAAAGAATGGAAGTGCGAGTTCGACTAAAACAGTTTCAATTTTTTAATTAATATAGACTACCAAGGGGGTGTTTTTCTATGAATAAGATTGTCTTTAAAAACCAATTATCATTATGTCCACATGATTGGTGAATTTACATTGAGCATAAAATTGCAAAAAAGGTTGTAAACTGTCTAAAAATTCTATCATAGTATGATTGGCAGTATAATTTCTAAAAGCTAAGACTATATTTCAGACAATTTACAGGAACCACGCGCAAGAAGAGACATTATTAGTAGGTAGTTTTGACCAAAAATTATGTAAGGTGGAGAGGGCAATTTCAACTGGTAAGTTATAAAGAATACTTTAATATTACCTATACATTATGATACAAGTGAGCTGCGTTGGACATTACAGTCGAGGCAGGATTACAGTCCGAGCCAAAGACGAGGTCGTAATGGAGCCGAGAGTGTAATGTCTAATGCTCACGCGTTTCATACGACGTTTTTCAACACACTTGCGAGTAAAAATAATAAAATTTCACTCTCTTTTTTTCCACATAATAGAAACCACAGCTAACTGAACTGAACTGACAATTTTCTTTGAAAATGGTGGTGGAGATTTTGTTTTTTGCGCAGATGGAAATAGAGGCACTGACGCATTCGCCAAACAGCCGAATATTAAATATTAACAAAATGAATATTTTTGTATTAACAACAAAAAATTGAGTTAATTTGTTGATAAAAATAAATAATTCGGCTCGGCCTGCAATCCCGCCTCGACTGTAATGTCCAACGCAGCTCACTTGTATCATAATGTACTATTCTTCCCATTACAAAGTTGTTCAATCAGCTGAAGGAAAACATTTTGGGCCTGAGGGCTCTATACGTATATCACCTCTTAAATTTTCCCATAAATTGTAGGAACTTATAGATTATCTATAACAGTGATAAACCTTACTTGTTCACAGCTATTTTAGGGGATTTGTCACACAACTATTTTTCCTCCATCTAGGTAGAATATTAAAGTATGGAGGCGGGTGAAGCAGCCTTCCATTGGGCAAAGCAGCCTTCCGTTTCCGGAGAAAAGTAGCTTCGACGGAAGACGGACGGATGCACAACTCATATCATAAAATTATTTGTGTCTAAGTTGTCCAAATAAGACTTTTATTGAATTACTAGCCTTGGCCGATCTTTGCCCCGTTTTCGGCTTGGACGTTATTTTATTAACACCCCTTTATAGTCTATGTGTTGACCAGGGTCACTTCCATCCATCCCTCCATCAACCTGTTTCGTCCACCGCTGCACATAGGCCTTTCCAGGATTTCGCCACTCTTAGCGGTCCTCCTGGAAGAAATGCCCATACTCACACACGCTGGGCAGGCGATTTGGTGAGCGCGGTGCCAAAACCTTTGCTCTAGTGACGCCGCTGCCCGTCACTAGTCTGTTTTATATAAGGCCCGGCGATTGAGGATGGCCATACCGCCATCCATCGGTCCCAGGCAATGGTGGGCCGCCTGGTTTTGCCTGAGAGCTGTTCTCTTACTCTCCCCCGAATAACTTCGGGAGGATTTGCGAGTAAGATGGTGGTACATCCACAGTCGAGCCCGGCATCAGCTCTATCACCTATAAAGGGTCACTTATATGATAATAATAATAAAAAACCGCATCAAAATCCGTTGAGTGGTTCTCGAGTAAAAAGCGTTTATTAAATCTTTGCTTCTCGTTGTATCGAGGTTAATATCTATTTATCTTATTGCGATCACATAACCGAGAACAGATACTTGTTGATGGGTTCAGTAGTTGGAGCCGGGGTCGGGCCCCCCTCAGCTACAATCCCAGTTACGCCAGACCTTGTGCCTTCCGTACAAGTACAAAAGTATTATTTAATTAATTATATAATTGTTGTTAAGGTGGTAACAGAGGATCTCGGTGCAAAATGCAGATCATAATATTGTTTTTACTAATTTTGATTAAAAAGTATGCAATAAATGCATTTTATAGCAATTCGCGCAAACTATTAGTTAATAGTTAGGTGATCACATGAAAATTATTCCGTTTTATGCGTTACATTTTGACTGCATTACATTACAACTGTAAACACGATTTAAAGTTTGTAAATGTAATGCAAACAAAATGTAATACATTTAATCACATATTTTTTATGATGGCTTTATTTTTAATAAACTATTTCCGCAAATTGCAATAAGACGTATTTTACTGCACACTTTTTATTCAAAAGTAAGGAAAACAATATTATGTTGTGCATTTTGTACCGAGGTAAAAAGTTACCCCCTTAATCTATTTAGTGTGTTCTGTTTAATTATTTTAATTTAATTTGTATATCATTAGCATTAGTACTGACATAATTGGCATTAGATTTAAGTATAAATATAATAATATAATTATGTAAATAGTTAATTTAATGTCATACATGTCCTATAGACAAGGTCAAATATGTATGTGCCTACTATTTATTAACACCACTAATACTCATTTTCAGTAATAAAGATTTATAATTTACGAGTACTGTATCACTCATACAGTGTCACCAACTTATCTGTTCAGTAAAATCATTCGCCGACTCTTTCTAATTATACTCTTTTCTAGCGCACTAGAAAGAGATGGGTGGATAATCCAACTGAACAGATAAGTTGGTCGTACTGTACCTATTAGTGAAAGCACTGATTCCCTTTTCTTTTCCATTTTGCCCACATTTTTGGGGTTTCATATCCGAAGAGTGCCAAACGGGACCCTAATACAAAGCCTCCGCTGTGTGTCGGTCACAGGGGTCTACAACTTCACTTGTAATAGGTAGAAAGTTGAAATTTTCACAGAATACTTGTTACTATAGCCTTTGCCACGATAAACAATAAAATATATACAAAAAACAAGGGGTATCCCCATACAAGAACTCTCGAAAAAGTTGTATTATTAACGTTATTTGTTTAGACTCGCATTCAAGGTGGAAACGGAGGATCTCGGTGCAAAATGCACATCATAATATTTTTCCTTTCTTTTGGACAAAAAGTTTGCAATAAATGCGTTTTATAGCAATTCGCGCAAACTGCTTGTTAATAGTTAGATGATCACATAAAAATTATTCAATTGTATGCGTTACATTTTAGCTGCATTACATTACAACTGTAAAAAAGCTTTTAAATTTGTTAATATAATGCAAACAAAATGTAATACATTAAAGTACGTAATTTTTTTCTGAAGACTTTATTATCAATAAACTATTTCCGCAAGTTGCTTTAAAACACATTTATTGCATACTTTTTATTAAAAAGTAAGGAAAACAATATTATGATGTGCATTTTGTACCAGGTAAAAAGTTACTCCCCGACAGTTATACATACAAGTTTTAAACTTAGTCAGATTGCAGTACATACTATAAAGAAACATTAAAAATAATAATGTTTTGGGTTCCGTACGTAGACGGCTTGTGTTTTGTAGCCCAGTCGTTGCTTCGGCATGTGTATTTTTGTTATTTACCATGTTTTAGGGTTCTGTACCTGGCCAAATTATTTACTTTATTCTTTCAAGTCAGATCAATTACATGTAACTGGAAATCCGATTTATATGCAAATCATACACACGTAGCTCAGTAACTGAAGCTATAAACTAAACCCTAAACCTAGTTTAAACTTTTACCGCCACGTGCACAAAATAGAGGTCCGCGCATAAAATTTATCGCATAATCGAGTGCCATTGTACGCTCATAGCAGTTTCGGAACGGGCCCCAAGCGGCTAACTGTATGACAGTTTAATAACCCTAAATCAAGTATCGGAACGCAGCCCTGGAGGTTGAAAACTTTTAATTCAGAGCAAATAACGTGTTGATTTTGCGGGATATTTATTTCAGTTTCGACGCGGTCGGGTAATTATGTTGTTTTAGTGGCGGGGTTTAAATAGTTTTTCGTTAAAATTTGTTATGATAGTATTAAAGTTTGTTTGAGGATTTATTTGGTGTGTTTTATTGGGTTAAGGTTTCAAAAAAGGGAAACATGCAGAGAAATTGTATTACGACACGTTCTTTGAGAGGTATTAGAGATCAGTCAATCGCACGTCTAATATCTCATATCTCAAGGACTTTTTCACGTCTAAACATGGCACTAGAGAAAGAAGCAAATGAGGTGTTTCAGGGTCTGAATAAATATATATTAAACTCTTCTTGAGCCTTCTTACTTATTTTGTAGCAGTAAATAATAAAAACATAAAATTTGGGGCCATCATCTGTCGAATAGAACACCAAGACAAGTTGTGTTTCAGGATAGTAGTAGATGAAGGTAACCTCTACCTATTCTTCTAGTAAACAAGCGTGATTATATATGTGCTTTTCAGGCCATGCATGTTTATCTTACAGTGTTTTATAACTTATACTTGCGATTGTCGGCACTTGGTGAAAAATGGAAAGCATCTTGATGAAAACCACTTGTACACTGTACAGTGTTTTCTTTGCTGATACAACAATTTGTATGAAGCACTAACTTTTATGCCCATATCTATAAACTGCCGTAAGTAACTTATGAGAACCCGTAAAAGATACAGGATGTTCCTCTAATACAAAATTGTGTTTGCTGTCTGTGCGGCACAGATAGGGGATGTTTGCAAAAATACACCGGTTAGCACCCTCTTTGTTTGTTTTTGCTAAACAATAGAGTATGCGAGCGGCTGTGTTCCGTTTTTGTAAAACAAAATGAAAAAAAAAATAACACATTCGCAATTGGAAGTCGCCATCTTTGTGTTTCAAAAACACGAAACAGTAGGTACATTATGTCCGAAAACTTTTTAAGTGCATTTCTCAAACAATGTGAGGCAATGAAAAATGCGTTTTCAAAAGAACAAGTAGTTCAATGTAAATAACTTTTAAACAATACATAAACTCGGTTATGCTTTTCCTTCGCTTTAGCTGGAAGTGAGTTTTTTATAACCGAATTGGCCTTTTGTTTCAAATTCTCCATCTCCACGAAACAAAATAGCGTCAGTGGTCGCACTAAAGCTTTTTTCTTCACTGGAACTGATTAAATATTTATAATAGTATTTTGAAAACACTTATAGAAATAAATGAAACTTAAGGATAATTCATGACGTAAATAAACGGCTTACCTCAATAAATACTATAACTTGATATCTTGAGCGGGATAACCGACCAGTTTCTGTAGATTCAGACTGCCTTCTTCAGGGCGAGTGGAGACGCTGACGAGATGACGTTGCACCTTACACTCTGTCACTGGTCGGCTATCCCGATCATAGTATTTATCGAGGCGAGCTGCTGCTGGTGACCTTGAAAGTTGAAATTGGTGGATGGTTTTAATCAGACCTTATAAAAGTAAAAAAGTTGAAAAAATATTTGATAAACTACAGAATATCTGGAATGATGTGCCTTGATTAAATTTTTTTACTTTCATATATATTATATTATTTTTTACCTAGGACAAAAAAGCTCTTCTCGTCGTCGTTTGATAAAAAACGAACATAGCCGAACAAGTTTGAGAAAAAAATATTGTAGACGAGAAAATTTGCTCCCCTACCAGTAGTTAAGCCGGCAAGGTTTGATTTCTGCATTGCAAATATGCTTATCATTGGTAGTAGGATAATAATAATTATTACTATTTGTTTTATTTATTTATTATGTTTTTGTTTAAGATTAATTTTGACGTGTAGAAATGTCTGATGGATAGAATCCGAAATGAGGAGATGCAAAAAGCCTACAGAATCAGGTAAGTTGAAGTGGCAGTGGGCGGGCCATATTTGTCGCCGACATGATGGCCGTTGGGGCCGAAAGGCTTTAGAATGGAGACCAGGTGGTAGAGCTGATACCAAGCTTGACTGTGGAGGTACCACCATGTTACTTGGAGACCACCTCGAAGTAATGCGCGGGAGAGTAAGAGGACAGGTCACAGGCAAAAAAACCAGGAGGCCCACTGCCTTGGACCGATGGATGGCGGTATATCCATACCTAATAGCCAGGCCTTACATGGAACAGACGGTGATGGGCAGCGGCGTCACTGGTGCGAGGGTTCCGGCACCGCGCTCACCAACCCGCCTGCCTAGCGTGTGTGAGTATGGGCAATTTTTCCAAGATGACCGCCGGGAGTGGCAAAGTCCTGGAAAGGCTTATGTCCAGCAGTGGACGAACTAGGCTGATGGATGGATGGATGGATTTATTTTTAAAGTGAATATATAATTTAATATTCTGTAAATATTTCAAGCGTCTACCTGTTTCCATTTGTTGTTACAGCGGCAACATAAATACATCATCTGTGAAAATTTCAACTGTCTAACTATCACGGTTCATGAGATACAGCCTGGTGACAGACGGACAGACGGACAGCGGAGCCTTAGTAATAGGGTCTCATTGGGTACGGAACCCAAAAAAACACAAAGAGTACAAAATGTTCTGAAATAAATAAAATAATGAGGTGCCTTTTAGTTATGTAGCCAAATTAATACTGGAGACTCTGTAAGTGGTCAGAACCAAGATTTCAGGACTCATTCTGGAATAAACGCTAATTGAAATTTAGACTTCCTGTACTAATTGAGTCGAGGTAGTTCTGGAACAAGAATAGAGGTAGAGACAAAACAAATAAATATTTTTCGTATTTCGGGTCATTGAACTCTGCTCTTGACCCCTTACCGAGTCTCCAGTATGAATGTCATACGACACGAAAGTCACCTAATACATTATCTGTGTAAGTTTGATTACTTCAGTGGGTCCAGAGCGTGTTCTTGATTGGACGTGAAAGATCCTATTAATAGCACAACACGGTCTAGGGATATTTTAAAAAGGTCGAGTTTCTATTAGGGTGGTAATAATTTTATGTGAGATCTATATATTAAAAGAAACGTTATTTAATATTCTACAATTTTTTTAAATAAACGTTTACTTAGATTATAATTTCATGACTTTATGGAAAAAAAATTAAACATAGACTGAAACCGTATTTGAATTAACTTTTATTTTGTCAGAAAAAACGGAAAAAAAAGAAAAATCATTTATTGATGTTTATGAACTGGGAGTTAGTATTCTGCGAAAGCGCCCATGACGTTCATAACACATCGGCAACGATTTGGCATGCTCAGAACAAGGTTGTCAATGTCTTACTGCGGAATATTGTCCCAGGCCCTTCTGAGGTGCAAAAAAAGTTGGTCTTCTGTTGCCAGATTTTCGGGGGCTTCCCTCAGAGCTTTTCGTTGAAGCATATCCCATTCGTGCTCAATGGGATTTAGGTCTGGAGATTGCGCAGGCCATTCTAAGGCCTTAACATTGTGATCCTGCAACCAAGCTGCTACCATTCTCGCCGTATGTGCCCGGGCATTGTCGTGCATGAGCAGAAAATCTTGCCCCATTTGTGTTTTGTGGGACAAGATTATGGGCCCTAGCACCTATTGGCGATATCTTTCTGCCGTCATATTGCCCCGCACCCAAACGAGGTCCGTCCGTCCTCCAAGGCAAATTCCTGCCTAAATCATAATTGTTCCTCCTTGGTATGGGTGGACTTCCTGGGGGTGCTGGAGTCGGCTCCATCGCCCAGGAACTCTCCAAACACGCGTCCTTCGTGAATCTGGATGGAAGCCGTACCTGGATTCATCCATGAACAGCACATTGGACCATTGCTCACGGCCCCAGTCCACGTGGTTCCGAACCCATTCCAATCGTAGTCCACGATTGCCTCTGCGTAAGGCTGGGACTCGGAGTGGTCTATGAAAGCAAAGATTGGCTTCTTGTAGTCGCCTCCTTATAGTTTGGTCACTCACAAGCACTTGGTGTTCCACCTGCAGCCTTTGGACCAATTGAGTCGCCTATACATTTGGTTGAGCTCTTGCAGCAATTTGCAAATGAATATTTTTGTATTTACAACAAAAATTTGAGTTAATTTGTTAGTAAAATAAATAATTTGATGAAATTAAATGATTATTTATTATATTTCAACTGAGACAGTCTATTTATTCGCAAAAACTTTACTATTTCTCAAGTTATCAAAACTCTTTGCTAAGATTTAAAAAAACTGTAATGTAAAGAACACTAGTGCGATAATTTAAAGTAAAAAGCACACGTGTTTAATATGCTGCATTATCACCCTCAGAACGCTGCAATAATAAGCAAGTGTGTTGAAATATAATTAAATGTTGCTGTATTTTCTCTCACAGTTTCTTCCGTTGCTTCATGTGGAACGGAACACGGATAGTGTGAAAAGTCGATGCTAGTGTCTGCCCATTCTCACCAGCACAAAGAACGGAGCTGCATACCCAAATAACTTTATTCCAACTCCATATTTCAGACGTTGGTTCTTTATCAGACGCAGACCGACTAGTCAGCATGTCTTATATATTACCACGAGTCTCGAGTCAAGAATATTTCAAGGAAACTCGAACACTTTAATTTTAAACCCAAACACGAGCGCTTTAGGTTCAAAGTTCAATGTGGCGGTGGAATATTATGTGTTGTGTACATAAAGTGTATGTATATTGTAGCATTTCGCATACAAAGAGATGTTCTATTTGTTGTATCAATATTGTAATGTATTGCATTGAAAGACGTGTTTGAGACGGACAGTTTTGAATGATCCGAGGAGCTTTTCCTTTGAAATTAGTTTTTGTGTTTGACATTTATTTTTATTTATTTTATGAACAGTTACATCATCCTTACAGGAAAACCTAATACGAGTACAATACTGTAACTAAGGGCCTTTCCCCTGGTGCACGATAATCTTACTGCTCTATTTGGAACTTCAGTGTGTTGTCAGAAAGTCTATATTAGAACGCTCGCTTCGCGCGCTGCCGGCACGCAAAATCAGTGAATTTTTAGAGATTTTTCTGATTTTACGAAAAAGTATTTGATGTAGGAGTTTTTTCACCTGACATCGAAAAATAAACCATGTTTTCTTGTTACAGCAGTAATATCAGATAAAAAACTCAAGCCATTTAGACATAAAACGAATTAATATCATAAGAACTCATAATTTTCAAAAATAAAATCTCTCGAGTGAAATGTGTCCAATTAGGTAACCGACCTGACAACGGAAAGACAAAGGTCTGAAAAAACACGTGTTCAAGTTTTACATTGATCAGATAAGTAGTTGACTCAGCATATTTAAATAAAAACCGTTGAAAGACCAAAGGCAAGCCCTTAAAGGCAACTATTTATTGAAAAAGAATTAAAAATTGAAACCCAAGGGGTTCCCCATACCATGAACTTCGGAAAAATTTGCATTTTTCTAACGTTATTTGTTTTAGCTCTACCATAAAGACCATACAATTTTAAATCTGGTCACATTGTTGTACATACTCTAAGTAAAACAAAAAATAATAAAATTAGGGTTCCGTACCCAAAGCGTGGCTATTACTAAGCCTCCGCTGTCTGTCTGTCCGTCTGTCACAGGGGTCTACAGCTTCAGCCGTAATAAGTAGCCAGTGGAAATTTTCAGAGAATACGTATTTACTGTGGTAGACACGACACATAGGTAATAAAAATATGAAAAACACTAATACTCCATAGATAAAAGACACCTTGAAAAAATGCTATATTTTTCAAAGTAATTTGTTTCAGCTCTATCTTAAGGACGGAAATATACACAGGTTTCAAATTTGGTTATTGTCACATTATACTCTAAAGTAAAAGAAAAAAATATAAAAACTGGCATTCCGTACTCAAAATATGCCGAGTTTAGCGCCTTTTACTGACGCCCTGTTATGGCATCTATATTGTCGTTATTTATCATGTTTTTAGGGTTCCTTACTCGTTTCGTGTGGTGGTACGGAACCTTTCGTGTGCTATTCAGCCTAGCTCTCTAAAAAATACAAAACAGCAGGAATTTATGTCTTGAAGACAAATGTATCTTACATAGTCTACGAGTACCTCTCTCAGTGTCTCATGTAGGTACGAGTAGTCTTTTGCATTTTGCAGTAGGCTTTGTGATGTGCACTCGTCCTGATCGTTTTAGGGTTTCGTAGTCCGACAAGGCACCCTTATAGTTTCGCCATGTCCGTCCGTCCGTCTGCGGCTTAGCTCAGAGACTATTAGTGCTAGAAAGCCGTAATTTGGCATGATCATGTCGACAAAACGGTAAAATAAAATAATGAAAAAAGATTTTTTTAATTGTACCTCCGTATACACGTAAATTGGGGATGAATATTTTTTCTCCTCTATCCCATAGTGTGGGGTATCGTTAGATAGTTCGTTCAAAAACATTGTGGTTGTGTCAAAACCATTTTTCAATTTAAGGATCTGTTGGCAAAATATTAAGCTTTAAAGTGATAATTTTTGTTAGAATAAGCGTCCCCCCCTGCCGGCTAAACGGTTGTTTATAGATATGTGAAAAAATTCACAGTAGTGTAGTATACAAAGGAAAACTATCACAGCTAAGTAGGCTTTACAGGTTAACGAGTAGTTTTAGTCCCCTCTAAACACGATAATGTATGGGCCGTTCTTCTAAATGTATGGGACTAGAAGTTTGGCGCGATCTGTATTAGTAGACCAACTTATAAAATGTACCGGACAACTACGGAACCCTAGACTCTGTGCTCTGTAAATTGTCGAAAGTTCTATATCAAGGACGCCGAAGTCTTAAGGCTGCATATAAAGTCAGATTGAGCACCTCATTTTGCATTAATCAGAACTGAATCGACATATCCAATGATACCCCAAAACAACAAGACAGACGGGTAAAATATATTTATTTATAGATTTTCTTTACTTATAAATTTTGAAGTAAGTATTTATTGCATTATAATTATAATATATACAATGCAAGGCGACATTTATTTATGCAGCTAAATTTATACTGGAGGCTTCTTAAGTGATCCAATATCACGGACCAATAACATTTTTTGCGTAATTTGAAAAAAAAAAAAAAAAATTTGCCTTTCTATTGTACTGATTCGGGACTTAGCTTACATTTGTACGGAACAGGAAAAAAATAACTTTCAAATTTCCCAAAAAGGGTAACTCAACCTTGTTACCGAATACTTACCAAGTCTTCAGTATGAATTTTTCTGCATAAATAAACGTCACCTTTTTATTTCTATGTTTTTTTATTATGCAAGTTTATTATTTTATTAAATTTAAGTAAGCCTAACTTGATGTTTTCTAAATGTATTCTCTCTTTTATGTTTATTCTTTAAACTACTTTTGTATTTATAATTGCCTTGTTAAAAGTGCATTTTATGTACTTATGTTATAAAATATTCTATTTTTATTTGTATGGGATCTGTATGTATTCTGTACGAAAGGAAAATATTGTATAAAGATGCATTGTTGGATACCCTTCAATTCATGTAAAATAATTTTCTTTTTGTGTTTGGCTGGTTATTATTAATTTTACAGAGGATGTTGAATGTAAATAGACTGGTTATTCTCTACAGATAAAAAACCAAATATGCTCCAGGGGATATTAAACGTGACCTTTGGATTGGCTGTGACGTTCAAACACAGAGGGGTCTCTTTAATAAGGAAAAGAAAAGAAATCATCGGTCTTAATCAGGAAAAGTTGAGTAATCAACACCTTACATAATCGGGCTTTTCCACACCGGGAGATAGCGATACCGACACGATATCTTAAGATATCGTCGGACTGGTAATCTCATACATTAACTGCGAAACGCTTTTACCCTGTATCGTTGTCGTTAACGATATCGTCGCAGACAGCGTTTGAGACCGATATCGTGCCATTATCGGCGACGACTTATAGCCCAGCGGAGACACTAATAAAATTAATGAAAAAATCAGTTAATTTCCGAGTCAAGTTTTGTTTTATAAATGGGTTCTATTGTATCGATATTTACTTAATGTAAATATTTGTTGTTAACTAAGTTTACACTTTTTGAACTGAAATTGGTTGAGGACTAGATATTTGTAACTGACGTGAATAACCTGAAGGTTAAGAAAGACGAGTCACTTTTGTAAACGTTTATATGTTCAAGTTAAAACACGAAAGTGAAGCATGCTTTATGATTTTATAACGATTTCAACAATGCAAACAAATTAAAACATTTTTTGGAAAAAATTAAAATAGAATTTTCGTAAAATGTTATTTTAAATAAATTTTATTAAATTCATTTTATTTAAATGTTGTAATTGTTATAAAATCATGAAGCATGCTTTACGTCCGTCTTTAAACATAAAACGTTCACAAAAGTAATTGGAAATATTTTTCCCCTATAAGTTATTCACACCGTTAACAATATACCTATCCCTCGAACAAATTTGTTAGAAAACATTAGGGTCCTTTTTTACATGGTGAACTTTGTCCTTTAAAACCTAATAAAGTGACTCGTGAATTGATAGTTTTTACAAACTCATTTATATCGGACTATGAAGGATAGTAGCGGGCAAGGTGACATGTCGCGCCATACCGTACCGCTGTCGTTACAGCTGACGATATGTCGGTGTTGTGTAGATATCGTTATCGTCCGGTGTGAAAGCATCTATCCACTCAACATTATTCAAAAGAAACAACAACAAAAGAGTCATCAAAAGCCGGCTTTTTTACGAAATGCCAAACAATCCTTTTCACTATTTATCATTTATCAACGTCCCAATGACATTTAATTGCATTTCCCTTCTGTTTGCTTCACGATGAAGCTTCATGCAAAACGGGTTAATGAAACCATCGAATTTTCAAAGGAAACAACGAAGCCTTTCCAGTCTGTAATCACAACAAAACATAAATACGAAATTTGATAATTAAAGTGTTTACCTACAGCAAGACCGCAAGGATTTTGATTAAAATTTCGCTGTTTCCTCGGTGGGTTCTTGAGGTTTTAGTGCTGAATTGTTGAGGCTTGTCAGGTTATATTGGGCTAAAAGCTTAAGGAAAAACGTTATGGAGGTATAAGGTCGTAGAGCTGATGCCGGGCGCGATTGTGTAGGTACCAATAACTTACTCGCAAACCTCCTCGAAGTTATACCGGGTGTAAATAGACTGCTACCATTAAATGAAATCACATATTTTACCGACCCTACTGAACCACTTCTCCCAAGAACCATACCCGCGGACACCATTAGCTTGGGAAATAATTGAGTTCCAAAAAAAAAACGCGTGAACCCTAACGCACCGGCATACGGGCGATTTTAGAGAGAGCGTCGTCCGTGAGGCAGCTTTAGGTTTCATTTAATGGTAGCAGTCTATTTACACCCGATATATTTGGGGTTAAGAGGACAGCTCTTAAACAGACACAAGAAAGTTGCCCATCATGCCTGTGACCTATTAATGGCGGTATATCTGTTGCCGCTGGATGGTTAAATGAACCTTCTAATTTAACGCATATGGCGTTATCCAATTGAATGGCTAGGCTGCAAGTTGTATAAATAAGTTAAGATATCTGCCCGAGAGCCAGCCCTCTGGAAACGGCTAAATAAAAAGTCGCCACGTCATTTTAATTTAGTTTTCAATGCAAGTGCTCGTAAATACCTATTTTATAATAATGCTTCAAAACTGTTGTCAAAGTTAACTTTACCACACTAATATTTTTTTAATTGATTGAAAAAATGTTGCCAGTCTTTTCTTTTCATAGATAGATCCAACTGACTGAAATGAGCTAAAAACGCATCAAACTGAAAACAGCTTATGTCCGTCAAGTTGGCAACTTGCGTGCAAAGAAGAGAAAGAGAATGTGCGCCTAAATTTCATTTCGAGTATTTATTGTTTGTTTGTTTCTTTAATTACGTTTCATTTGTTTACTCACCCCATGCATTGAAAAACTTAGTATAATACACGTTGGTAAGGGCGATAACTTACTCGTAACGTAACGTTTAAAACACTCGCTTATCGCTCGTTTTTCAAATCGTCCTCGTAAGCTATTGCCTCCTTATTACAACACTTATAGCACTAACTACGAGTACTATTATTCTTCTGCCACTACAATGCTTAGCATTATTCCCCGCGCAGTTATGAATGCCCAAATTAACTTGACCCATCCGATCTATTAAACTCTATGTATCCAAAAGGTCTAACTAAGTGTATATCTTATTGAATATTTAAATATTGGTAATTTTTAGATTTTTTCCTTTACTTGCGCTTAAAGCCTACTTCTGGATGCAATTTCAAGTATCTAAGTTAACTGGAATCGCCCTATAGGTTCTCATGGTGAGCCAATATGTATGAAATTGATTACATATGTATAAGGCATAACTTTTTTTTGCGTTGAGTTAGATGCTTGATTTTTTAATAGCGCCATGGGGGTAATAGACCTGTATAATAGGTATTAGTTTAAACTTGATGTCTTTTACCCGAGGAAAGAGTCTTAAAAGACGGACAGAGATACGGATAATAAAATTATCGTTTAAGAGTTCCGTTTTTATATCATTATTAATTTTTATTAGTTTTTAAGTACTAATTTTGTTTACAATGATTACATAGATAGCACTTCCATAGTCGAAGTTTTTCTAAAAAAAAACAATGAAAAATTGTGTTGTAAGGCGGCTGTTATTTATTTCTTTGGTTTTAAGAATTTAATAAATCATATCAAATCAAATCAATTTGATTATATTTGGTTTATTAAGGATACTCTATCATCTGTTAATTTTTTTTAGTATGAATTGAAGTACCTTGTATACTTGCATTTTAACATATTCAAGAATAAAATTGAAATGTTACTTACTCGTGTGCGAGTGTGAAATATTGACTTGTTTGAAAACCGCTATTTCATTTTAGGTATCTTTCCGAGTACGAATAAAAATTCTTAAGAAAAACGTTCTAAAACTTTTCACGAAAATAAACGAATATTTACTAGTAAAGAAGCAAGTTTCTTAGAGGATCGGAACTTTACCTTTGTGCAAGTATTTTATCAGAATAATTACTCAGTATAATCTGGCGTTACAGAATTCTTATTTCTTTTGAGTTTTTCTAGGTCCGAGAAAGTACCTATATTTTTCTTAATTGGATCGCATACTAGGACTAACTTTACTTTTAACTTAAAAGAATGTTTTGTTTTTACAAAAAGGTATGGTTTATTGAGTCCGTTATAAAACAAATTATACACAAATTCTTGTACTTTTATTCCACATATATTTATTTTTATTCTAACTTAGGCTACCGGTTTCGTATTACACATCATCGGGCCAACAAATTATTAATTATTTAACATGGCAGAAAGAAAACAAAAGAAAACATTTTTAACAAGCAAATATAAAATAAACAGAGGTGAATCACATTTCATTTTGAAACGCAAGCTGTGGTGATTCACCTCTGTTTATTTTATATTTGCTTGTTAAAAATGTTTTCTTTTGTTTTCTTTCTGCCATGTTAAATAATTAATAATTTGTTGGCCCGATGATGTGTAATACGAAACCGGTAGCCTAAGTTAGAATAAAAATAAATATATGTGGAATAAAAGTACAAGAATTTGTGTATAATTTGTTCAAGATGATATTCCACCAAGAACCATCAATCGAATCCATCCAATATCCGTTATAAAATGTAATACTTAAGGAAGTGGTATTATGATTTATTGAAATTCATTTTCGGACCTCTCTTGAAATTATTTTCTGATTGTAATGTATAATAATATTAATTTTTTTTCATCTCCGTAAGATTAAAGAACTTTAAGTTCCTTAGCAACATAATATATATATTGTACAGATAATTTCACTCAATATCCCTCATATTATGTTAAACTTACGTTGCAAAATCAGTTCCCAGCCTGGTAAAACTACGTCATAAAGGTGACATCTAAAAATCCCTACAATATCATAAATCTAGACGTGTTAGCACATTTATAAATCTGCAAGAACATTTGTGGCAGGTTTCATACCAGCAGACTATAAGTGTTATTTATCGATGAAAAATTTTCACAATATACTTTCTGAAAGAAAATACTCTTGGTCCATTTTGTATATTTATGCTTTAATACAGTTTATGATAAAAATCATAAATATACAATGTGGCACAGTGTACTAAGTATTTTCTTTCAGAATTGAGACTAGAGAGTTATTGTATTGTTGTAGTCCGATTTTGCTCCAATATTTAAAAGCAAAATCTATTTCAACGCAGATGACGTCTGTACTGATGTATAGTATGCTCTTCATTTATAAAGCAAACTACCCACGAGTGCAGGACAACTTGTGTCTGTGGTAATATACACTCTGGTAACAATACGCATCCGGCCAAACACAGGCTAAAACCCTGTTGGTATGAAAGGGACAATAAGTCCCATGGTATTTCTAAGAAACAACATACATCCATAATATACTCACGCCTGTCTCTCAAAAGGGTAGACAGAGACCATAGATTTTCATCTGAGATCTTCCTGATTCCTGACACACCTCTTTCACCTCTTCTACTACAACAATCTAGTCAAACAATAATAACTTCAATGAATTAAATAAATGATGCCCTTCTTCAGTATGTCGCTAGTTTGGGGATCGTCCATTAATCACGTGAGGCTCAGAAGAGGGAGGGGAGGGTAGGAGTTCAGCAAAATCACAAAATAAGACAAGGGGGGGGAGGGTCTAGTGAGATATCATGTATATTTATTTTTTCGTTGAACGCGCGATTTCTAAACCGAAAAGCCGCGCACACTGGCCGGTTTATGCGGTCGTAGCTAGACTTAAATTCTCAAATCCTTTGTACCAAAACAATACACCTGATTTTGGATAAGGGGGGGGGGGGTGTAGTCTAAAACCTCACCATGTATCACCAGGGAGGAGAGGAGGGGTTAAAACTAGCTAAAAAAAATCACTTGGTTAACTGACGAACTCTTGGTCGGCATACGTGATTCTACGAGATGGCGGCGTGGCGGTCCGGTCGCGCTTTATTCCTCTCTATGTGGACATACATAAAATTTTTACTTTTCTTTTCATCCAAGTCCGGAGGCAAGATATTTTATCTCCTTGAGCCATCTTTACGCAGAAGATTTATTAAGTCATCAACTACGGAACCGCAGCCAAGACAGCCACTCCCTCTTGACCAGTGAGTGAGTAAGAGCAAAGGAACTCAAGTTCGAATGAATTAAATTTAGATGAAACAAGAACGATTTATAATTCAAAATGGAGTGTTTCCGAGTTTAGAATTAATGTTTCAATACCGAGATTTGGTTTGGGATCCGTTTTCCTTAATTTTGTTTTAGTTTCCGTTTTTATAAGTACTTTGTTGTCACGTGAAATGTTGCAGATTATAGTCTGCAACATTTCACGTGACAACAAAGTACTTATATATATATATACGATACGGACTATAATCTGCAACATTTCACGTGACAACAAAGTACTTATAAAAACGGAAACTAAAACAAAATTAAGGAAAACGGATCCCAAACCAAATCTCGGTATTAAAACATTAATTCTAAACTATATATATATATTACATCCGAACGGTAGAAAGGAGGGTAATGTCGGACGGGGTGAGTTAGCTTGCGAATTAATGAAATAGGTGCAGGATTTTTGTATATTTATGAATTCTGTTAAAACTACGGGGGTCACCACGCTCCGCCCCGCTTCGCTCGACTAGATATCTTTGGCTGTCCCAGAATGGGAAAAATAAAAAAAAATACTGTGTTGAAAAACAAGCAGTCAGCTTGGCTGTATGGAACATTTCCCCTTATTCTCTATTTTAAAATTTAACCCTAGGGCGGAAATAGATTTTCATACATTAATTTTTGCCCTAGGCAAAATTATCCCCTTATTTTTTGAAAGAAAAACGACAGTTGACGAGCATCCAGAGAAATTTTCTTTATAGTTTGTGTTTTAGCTTCTGAATCTTAACAACTGAATTCAAATCCTGCAAGATAAACAGCACCAATGAGTTATTCAGAATTCATTTATATTCTAAGCATTTGCTGGCAGTGAACGAAAACACTGTGAGGTCATATCTAATCCAGAATGCCTTCAAAACATGTGTTGCGCTCAAAGCCCAAAGGCTCACCCCCTGTTAATTTGGGACAAAAACACTTGACTTTCCCAATGGCATCCTATACTCAGAAACACCTCTGATACCCCTTGGAGGATACGTTAACCAATACGATACAAGGAAACTGTTTTTCGTGACTGTTTTGGGACCGTCCAATACTCCCCGTAGGTCAGGATTTAGTTTTCAAGACCCTTTCGTACTAAGACTTATACTAAACATTCTAGGAAAACAAACTTCCCTATTCAACCTTAGGCCTGAAGGTTCTAGAACATATATTATGCTTTGTAGCCTAGATACATATATCTCTTAGCTTAACTCTAATATTTTCTTAGGACTGGGAAGCACTCAGGATGGCTGCCACTACAGCGTGGATACATTAAGGGTCATGGGTTTAGCCTTTAAAGCGACTCTATTCGCCCGAACTCCCATACTAGCGCAGTTCACTGATCATATCCTTATTTATAGGTACTTATTTATTATATTTTGTTTTTCAACCTGTCCCATACAATATCCATGACGTGAAACTAAAACATTTATCAAAATCAACCTGAATGATATTTTTTATTTGCATATGCTATTTTACGATCTATCCCAAATAAAAATACATACAAAAGTTACAAGCGTATAAAAGTCCTAGATTTTACACATATTTTGATGAATGTTTATGTACCGTTATGTCCTAGAAGCTATACAACAAATCAAATAATTTTAGTTTCATAGCATAGTATATTTTATTTCGATTTTTGGGATATTTCTCCTGAAATCATAGGCAGTGGTGGTTTGTACTAAAGAGCTCTGGAGCGGTGAACTCTCACATAAAGTTATGTTAACAGTATATTATTCAAATCTTAGCAGGACCACAGCAATGTACAAAAAATAGTAAGTGGACACTACGCTTATCACAAAGAACAATAACATAAACATAGCTGTGTAAACAAACCCATAATTTGTAAGTTGTCCGGCCCTAGTAGGTAGAGCGTGCGCTCGGGACTAGCGCTCCTAAGGAAAAAATGTCCCATACAAAATTTGTACGTAGAAAAGAAAGAGAGGTACTGAGGTCCGTAAGCGTGAGACGGGGCTTTTGTATGAAAATTATACTGAATTCGGTGCGGCGCTCCTGGCACGGTGTAGCCGAACTGGGTCGGAGATCAATGAGCGAGAGGGGAGAGGAGCCCTTGACCGTTTTTTCTTTTAATTATTTTGTTAGTGTTGCGTCATATTTGAACTCCTTTGTTCAGTGATATATTAGTGCGCGAAATAAAAAACTGTTCGAGTGAGCGTTTTGTACGCAGGGAGCTTGTCGGTACTAATAAATATGGCATTTAGTGTTCAGTTTATTAAAAATAACAATGAGACATTTGAACAACGTTTCGATATTAAAAATGAAGGTCAAGAGGGGTGTGTGTAAGTATTTTGAAAAAAGCGTTTACTTTGTTAACTAAGTAACGCATTCTTTAAGTATCAAAAACTCAAGTGGGGGGCGATTCCGGAGAAACAATCCAAGCAAGATTTTTGAAACTCAATCTAAAAATGTATGGAGTTCGACTGATAAAATGGGATTTTACGATCGAGAATGCTAATTCGACAGACTGAGAATAAGCCTTTAGCACTAAGACAAACTGAATATGGATTTATGCTTAACCTATGGACGGACCCAATTGGACATACGTGCATTTATTCAATTGTTATTTTTTATTACGACGACGAGGCTAAAACTACAGATTTTCAATGTACCACGGTCCTTACATATTTGATTTGCTTCATCTGCATCCATCAATCAATCCATACAAGTTCTTCTATTCCGAGTACTTTTTACTATGCCCTTCTTCAGTATGTCACCAATTTGATCAACATACGTCCTTTTTAATAGGTGGTAGAGCTGATGCCGGGCTCGACTGTGGAGGTACCACCATCTTACTCGCAAATCCTCCCGAAGTTATTCGGGGTAGAGTAAGAGAAACAGCTCTCAGGCAAAACCAGGCGGCCCACCATTGCCTGGGCCCAACGGATGGCGGTATATCCATCCCCAATTGCCGGGCCTTATATAAAACAGACTAGTGACGGGCAGCGGCGTCACTAGTGCAAAGGTTTCGGCTCCGCGCTCACCAACCCGCCTGCCCAGCGTGTGTGAGTATGGGCATTTCTTCCAGGAGGACCGCCGAGAGTGGCGAAATCCTGGAAAGGCCTATGTCCAGCAGTGGACGGAACAGGCTGATGGATGGATGGATGGATGGATGACGTCCTTTTACAATAGGGTGCGATCGACCTTTAGCTTCCACTTGCGCAACATAATTTCTTTCGTCAAAGATTCAAAAGATTCAAAATGTTTATTTGTAAAATAGATACTCAAAGTATACGTTTTACAGGCCATATCTAATCTTTATAAAAATACTATCATATGATAAAAAATATAATACGGCAAATATATTAAAAAAAACTATCTGGGGGCACGGCAGTGCCCCCCCCGCCAAGTCGAGCTAAAAAGCGGCACGGCCGTAACAGTCTTTTCTCGAAGCAGTTCAGGCCATTTTCGACCCCCTATAACATCGTTGTGGATAAAACTAGAAGCCTGAATTTTCGGCAACCAAGCAGGCATTGTATAAACACTGTATATTTCAAATTTCATTCAATTTGAACCAGTAGTAGATTAAGAATTATAACTAGTCAAAGTTTCTCAATTTTGTCACTCACTCAGTCACTAACTGAATGACTAAGGCACTTCTAGCAGATATATTTAGAAGCATGATGTTGGAATATAATTAGTTATTAGTGTATAAATCAAGGAAAAACTAAAGTATTTTGCAATTTCGGTCCAGTGCTCTAGATACACCAATTACATAAATAACTTAGAAGGTCCCTTAAGTAGGGACTGAATAAATTAACCGACTTGGATTCACATAGATCTCACAACTTTTTACGGTAGAAGAAGTAAGTTGCGAGACTTGTTTTTTTTACAAGTTTTGTTTTTGATAGCATACACTCTACTTCTACTCTCACTCACTCACTCTACTTTCATTCATCCTCTCTATATGCCAAACCACCGAAGCATTCCTTTTTCTATTATAGTCATTACATCTCCTTTCTCTACGACATTCTCAGTACTATTTCTGAAATAGCAAAATGCTAAAAAGGCCACTATGCAAGAAATTAATTAAATTTCGCAGCACAAAATTGCACATTACGTCCGACGCTCTACGCGTTAAGACAATTAGCTTTAACTCTGCACTAGTAACAGCAGATAATGGTAACTGCTGCAAAAACTTACAGAATTTAATTTAAATTATAAAATGTACCTGCCTTTTAAAAGAATTACTAAAGCTGATTCTGAAGGTTTTAATTTTAGTTTTAGTGCCACTAAACTGAATTTTCTTCATTCCATAATAGTTCTTTAGTTTTAACAACAGAAGCACTTTGGAATCATTTAAGTTTTGGCAGTACTAAAACTAAAGTTAAAGCTTTCAGAATCAACTTTATTGTCTATGCAATCTACAAACTTTCATACAAATGTTTTGGTATTTTAATAAATATGAGTGATAAAATATTGACTATGTTAACGACTTCTTTGGAAATATAGGGAAAAATCTGGCTGAAAATATTTCATCAAGTAATGATCCTCTCCTCTCTGAAGTTCCCAAAATTACTACTACTCACAAACATAGTTCATCATTTGTTTTGCTTGAGACTACACACGAGGAGGTCCACGGGGTGCTTATGAGCTTGAAATCAAATAGTGCTCCTGGGTGGGATAAAATAACGACAAAATTTCTTAAATTGGTTAGTAATGAAGTCATTCCGGTTATTTGTCACCTAGCAAACCTTTGTTTCAACCAGGGTTTATTTCCTGCAGCCCTAAAACAATCTATAATAACCCCTGTTCACAAGGGTGGGGATGGTGTTGATGTCAACAATTACAGACCAATTTCTGTATTGACTGTGGTTTCTAAGATTATAGAAAAATTACTTAACAATAGGCTTCTTTTGTATTTGCATAATTTTAACATTTTATCAAAGTCTCAGTATGGCTTCCGTCATGGGAAATCCACTGAAGATGCTGTTGAAGCACTTACTTCATTGATTGTAAATAATTTAGATCAGGGAAATAAATGCCTAACTATTTTTCTAGACCTTAAAAAGGCGTTTGACACCATTTCTGTTCCTATCCTTTTACGTAAACTGGAATTGATCGGCATTAGGGGCACACCATTGGAGCTACTCAAAGATTATCTTAACTGTAGGAAACAAAGTGTTAAAATAGGTAAGTACATGAGTGGTTCTATCAATATAACGTATGGGGTCCCGCAAGGTAGTGTACTGGGCCCAACCCTATTTTTAGTGTATATAAATGACCTATGCAACGTAAATTTAACAAATGGTAATGTGATCTCATATGCTGATGATACAGCATTGGTCTTTTCTGGTGCCTCTTGGAATGAAGTCAAAGAAATGAGTGAACTTGGACTTGCCCAAGTCGCTGAATGGTTAAAATGTAATCTCCTTACTCTTAATATAAAGAAAACTAATTATGTCTGCTATAGTATATATAACAGTGGTCAGCCGGATACGGATTGTAACCTTAGAATTCACAATTGCGGGAATAGAGCTCGGGTCGGATGTGATTGCCCAAAAATCAGTAAAGTTGCCATGATCAAATATCTAGGAGTCATGATAGACCAACGCCTTTCTTGGTACCCGCATATCGAACTTGTATCTGGAAGGATCAGAAAACTTATATGGATTTTCAAAACCTTAAGATATGTAGCTCCAGTAGATTTATTAAAAACTTTATATGTGGCACTTGCACAATCTATTATATGCTATTGTATTCCAGTCTGGGGAGGGGCTTCTAAGACAAGGTACATAGAAGTAGAAAGAGCTCAACGCCTATTATTGAAAGTCATGTTTTTTAAACGACGAATATTCTCCACTGATTTATTATATTCTACGTATCAGCTACTAACAGTAAGAAAGCTATATATTTTAAATACCACCTTGAGGCTACATAAACATTTAACGTTTGACCCTACTGTTCTAAATAAGAGAAGGATGGACCTCATAACCACATCTACATCTGTATCTAGCACAAAGACCTCTTTCGCCAGACAGCAATATACTAGACAAGCAACATATCTTTATAAAAAGATCAACAAACAGCTTAACATATATTCTAAAACACTATATGAATGTAAAAACTTAGTAACTACTTGGATAAAAACATTGAATTATAACGAGACGGAGAATTTATTAAATGTCATTGAGTAGCATTCGTAAATATCATACGGTCATCATACTTAAAAATTAAAAATTATGTAACTTATTACTATGGTTATCTTCAACCAAACTGATATTGATTTCAATTATTAGGTATTGCAGAAAATTTAGGTATTCACACACACAGTCACACACATTTCACATCCACATACACACCCTTCTTAGTGTCCTTTTATACATCCGATCCCAAGACAAAGTCATAAGGCTAGGAAGGTTACACAAATAAAAACATCCTTACACAATCTTCATGCATACTCCCTACATACACAATTCACACACACCCTCACACACCCTAGTAGTAATAAATATTAAAATATATTAATTTGTTAGGCACTTTTGTAAGTAAAAGTATATGTTTTGTTTCTTTACTTAATTTCGTATTTTTAGCTATAGGAGAGCGGGGACTCCTACTACAGGTATTTTCATACCCAATTGGAGAACTCGAACTTAATGTATTAATTGTTTAAGCACGTTAAAGAAATAAAGCATTTTTATTTTTTATTTTATTTATAAAATACCTTTCTAGAGATTCTTGTCAACTGATACTGAGTCAGTGTAGTGGGGCTCGAAAATGTCAGTTTATCTCGAGTTTTAAGGGTTCTATTAAGGGGTGGGTCACAGGTAGCTTTTTAAAAAAAACGATTTACTACCCCAAAAGAAAGTTTATTCCCGAAACTCAATTACAAAAATAAAACACAAGTGTCTGCTAGGAAGATCAAAACCGGTCTGACGACAAAGCCCAGATACAAGTGTGAGAAACAGCAATGTAACCTGATGACCGAACAGGTCATCAGTTTTATTTTATATAGTCAGCTGGGAAAATTGTATCATAACAACCCCCCGGATAGAATTGAACATCACGGAAAAGTGATGGGAAATTCAACGATTTGATCTTTCCAGTCGGCTAACAAAAAATAGCTTAGAATTACTCTATAATAATATTGCGCCTCACTGGCGTTGGCTGTGCCTTAACTCTAATGTCCTCGTCCTGGCTCGAGGACTCTGTATCTAGGTTTCCTAATGAAACATCCTGCACGGGACATAAACTTGAATGTTTAGATTTTCTGTTTTTACACTGGTTATAGATTTGAACACAATGATTAGGGTTTCTAAGACAAAAAAGTCTGTCTGCTTCGACACATGATTTCATTTAGCTTTAGTCACATTGTTTTATTCTTTTATGTTATTTCCTTGTGTTTGACTTTATAATTTGTTTTTATAATTTATTGTGTTGTGGTAGATAAATAAATGGATATTCTATTCTATTCTATTCTATTCTAATAAAACTAAACCAATAAGAACATAAATGGCAGAAAGATAGTGAGTGCTGTACTTTACTAAATGTGAAGGATTTTCCAATTTGTTTAGTTCCTTTTCTAAGTCATTCAGCTGAATACTTGCATGAAGTAATGAATTTAAATTATTTACGTTACTTAACTTCACAAAAGGAAGATTAGCAAGGGTTTTATTTATTTTAGTCTTTTCACAGCAGTCATCATCAATCAGAGTAAAATTTGAAATATACAGACTAATATTTGTGGTAATAGATTCACTGTAACTGAATTGCAAAGTTTTAAAGAAAGCCTTACAATTTTTGGGAATACTTAAAATTCCTGTTCCAAACAATATTTCATCATTATTATTGGGTTCAGATTCGCAGGTAATATGACATTTACCCGGTTCTGACTGAACAAAAATCCACCTATTATTATTTAACTTGTGAAAAATATCAATAGAGCCGTGTAAAAGTTTCGTTTCACAACTTCTAGGTAATGTTGTTATCACTTCACTGATTAAAACTGTCTCGCAAGTAGGGTTAGCGATTGTCGAGAATACACTTTCCAACACGCACACAAAACACTTCTTGCCTATCGACTTACAATTATCAAGATTATCGAATAGAGAGTAAAACATTCTATCATTAGTTATAGCGATATAAGACTTACTCGGTGCAACCAGTGCAAAGGTATCGGGTTTCGAGACATCGTAGGGAACTGGAAGTGGAATAACATGGAAGAGATTGTATGTTTGAGGAAGGACGAGCGGTATCCTTAAAACTAATATTATTTTATTATAATTATAGAAACAGACTAAACTAGATATATCTATGATTTCATGTATATTTTGAAGAGATAAAGTTACTGGTAGTTCGCAGTGTTTAGGTAAGTTATTCTTATTTTGATCCAACTCTGTGAATAACTTATATGGACTTAGTACAGTTGGATGCAATACATTATTTTTGCTGAACAATATTGCATTATTTAAATCATCAATATCAAAAGATAGGGATATAATGATACTTTCTAAGGAGTTAAGAAGTAAACTAAGTTTCGATTTAATTTCTAATTTATCATTTGAATTGCCTATTTCTTGAAGGGACTTCTCAATAATTTGAAGGTTAATATTTAAACGGTTTTCATTTTCATTCACCTTGGACATAGAATTATTGAAAGTAGATATAGTTGACTTAATGACGTGTATGTTATCTTTCATAAGATGTGCAAACTTATTTTCGTCCGACTGTACCTGATGAATAGCATTAGTGTACATGTCTGCGTCATCTGAATCTAAAGTTCCGAACAATGTTTTTAATAATGAGCCTCCTGCATTGATAAGGCCTCGCTTCGAGCGGTTTGCTTGTTGAGTTGAAATAAGGTATGAAATCGAGGAGAATTTTTTCACATTGTTTACATGTAGGCTTTTCAGTGAGTTTATACTATTGCTGCAGTCAACTTGAACTTTTGAAGAAATAATGTTATTACATAACGTAGATAGCTGTTCAAATGTGGACTCAACTTTATTCAGATGCGGTTGGATATGAGTAATGTCGAGATATGTGACTACATTCCATTGATCATTTGTAAATTTAAGATTCTGCAGTTCATCGAAGTAAAGGCCGGGGCTTCCTTGAATTTGCGTTACGAAGCGGCCTTGACACAGCGCTATAGCTGTCCTGAAATATAATTAAAATTCATAGTTTTAGGTTGTGGAATTAGCAAACTTTAATTCATCAAAGTGATGACGAACGTACTTCCTATTTATCAGTAAAGTTGCGGAGTGATTGCCGTTAAGCTTTACAATTCTAAAAGGGCCTTTCCAGACTGGAGACAAGGCTTTATTTTGCTTGTGATGGCATCGGAGGTAAACCATATCGTTTATTTTGTAAGCGATAGGTTTAGTATGGGAGTCATAATATTTTTTTGACTTTTCTTTAGAGGTTTCGATATTTTCACGAGCCCTTTGGCGACTATAATATAGTCTATGATTGAGAGCTCGTATGTAATCGGAATAAGAGTTATTTTCCAAAGAATCGATGCTTTGTGGAATATAGGGCTTGTACCCGAAAAGAAGTTCATGAGGAGAGAATCCAGTTGTAGAATGAACGTTTGAATTATATGCTATCATGGCAGTATTTAGATAGAGATCCCAAGTTTGATTATTTTCGTCAACATAAGACCTGAGGTACTCTTTCAGAGTAGAGTGGCTTCTTTCAAGGGCGCCGCATGTTTGGGGATGATGCGGGGACGCGAAAATATGTTTGATCCCGAAAAGACGTTCAAGCTGCATAAAGAGATCAGAACAGAAATTTGTGCCACAGTCGGTAACTATCATTTTGGGAATTCCTACATGGGAAATAAAGTGAACGAGACGTTTGGCTGTTTCTTCAGCCGAGCAACTGACCATAGGATAGGCTTGTGAGTATTTGGTTAAATCATCCTGCAGAGTGAGAATGAATTTATAATTATGTTCCAAGGTCTCGGGCAGAGGACCGACAAGGTCAAGAAAAAGTTTTTCATTCGGCCTAGTGGCAGTGGAGGTAATAATCATAGGGGCTCGGTTTGTTTGTCTTAAGGGTTTGTTGACTTGGCAAGATTTGCAGTTTTTGACATAGTCTTCGATGTCTTGACGCATATTTTTCCACCAATACATCGATTTAATTCTTTCAAACATTCGAGTAATTCCGGGGTGACCTGCGGAGGGTGAGTCATGATTTTCTTTTAGAATGCGTTTGACCTCCTCAGGTGTAGGGTATAGGATATTGTTTCGGTAAATGTTTATTTTTATACCGGTACCATGAAATAGGAATGCGAGCATATTATAAAGCTTCGTATATGAGACTTTATTGAAAGGGTCTTTAAAGTCTGAAATTGCAAACTCCTTTTCTTCTTGAAACCAAACGACTATCATATCTCTATAATTACGAAGCATGTTAAAAATATCCTTGTAAGTATATTCATCATAGTGATGTACTCGTAAGAAAAGGTGAGTAAATAGATGCTTTTCATTGGATGTATTATAGCTATTGAGGAGTTCACGTTCAACGTGTCGAATATCAGGGTCACCTTTTGATATTTGTAATATTTCTGAACAATATGGGATCGACTCGTCTAAATCTATTGAAGTAGGATATACAATTAATTTACACTTAGCCTTGAGCAGCGATTCGTTATTTTCCTTGATAACAGTGTCGTAAGAAACAGTGGATTGACGACTGACTTGTAAGTATTTTTCGTACGTTTCTAGATTTGAAGGACTAGTAGTTTGATCGATCGGTAGGATCGGGTTACGTGATAACGCGTCTGCGTTGCAATTTATTCGGCCCTTTTTATATTCAGGCGTATAATCGAAGTCGGCGAGCTTAAGGCGCCAACGCACTAGTTTTGAACTATGGTCAGTACCGCTGCCTGTAAGAATCCATAATAATGGTTTGTGGTCCGTTATGATTTTGAAATGGTAACCGAATAAATAGGGTCTAAAGACTTTAGTACCGAAGACAACTGCGAGGAATTCCTTTTCCGTTACAGAATAATTGCCTTCAGCCTTATTCAGTGTCCTTGAAGCATACGCGATAGGAAGGTCCTTTCCAACTTCACCTTGACTAAGAATCGCTGAAATTGCGTGAGATGATGCATCCGTAGTAAGAATAAAAGGTTTTGAAAAATCTGGATACTGGAGAATAGGTGCGGTAGTTATTTTCTCTTTAAGTGTATCGAAAGCTTTCTGTTGCGAGGACGACCACTCGAATTTTGCATCCTTTTTTAAAAGACTTGTTAGGGGTTTAGAAATATGAGAGAAGTGGTCGATAAAGCGTCGATAATAACCTACAAGCCCGAGAAATGATTTTATGTCTTTCGGAGACTTGGGAATCGGGAATTTAGTGACACAATGCATTTTTTTAGGATCAGGTTTCACACCGTGTTCAGAAATGATGTGTCCGAGATATTGGACTTCTTTACGAAGAAACTCGCTCTTATCTGGCTGTAGCTTAAGGTTATGTTCGCGTAACTTCATAAATACCAATTTTAGTTTAGAAATATGATCTTCAAGGTTATGGCCAAAAATTACTACGTCATCCATGTATGTGAAACAGTGTATTCCTTGAAGTCCTGTAAGGACGATATTCATCAACCTTTGGAAGGTAGAAGGGGCATTTTTTAACCCGAAGGGCATTCTCGTGAATTCATAGTGTCCTGCTAAAGTACCAGGTACACTGAAGGCTGTTTTTGGAGCATCTTCATCTGACATATTAATTTGGTGAAAAGAGGACGCTAAATCCAGCGTTGTGAAATATTTGCTGTGACCTAACTGATCTAGGATATCCGTAATGTTAGGAATCGGGTAGGCGTCACCTACAGTTATCTCATTTAATTTTCTGTAATCAATTACGACGCGCCATTTCTTTTTACCAGATGCATCTTGTTTTTTCGGGACGACCCAAATTGGGGCAGACCAAGGTGACATGGAAGGACGAATTATTTTTTGATCCAACATGGATTTGATTTGTTTGGCCACTTCTTCTTTATGAAATTCGGGAAAACGATACGTTTTTGCATGAATGGGATTTTGTGAAGTAGTCTTGATTTCATGTTGAATAGTTTTAGTAGTAGTAAGATGATCTCCTTCGAGATAAAAGATATCAGTGAACTCAGAGCAAAGATTTCGTAACATGATTTCTTCTTCTTGATTAAGATGTCCGCATCTGAGCTGATTTTGAATATTATTTTCGCGGTTTGAGTCAGAGGTCGTAAAATAAGAGACTTCAGTTTGTGAGTTGGTGACGTCAATATTTTCTAGGATATAAGAGACTGGCTCTAAGGTCAGCGTGATTTCGTCTAACTTGACTTCTTGGTGAGAGGCATTTAGTACCGAAATGGTAACCTTTTTATTAGGTTGAACACGAACGAGGCATTTTGAAAAGTAAACATTGGGATACTTTCTGAGATTAGTATTAAGAATCAACCCTTCTTTTAATTCAGGATTTGTAACACTACATTCAATAAACATTTCACTTCTTGGAGGGATAACGTTTATCAACTCAGAATTTTTCATGTCAAAATACCGGTTAGGGTCATCTAACATGATTAACCGTGATTTTGAATATTGGATGGATACTCTATGGGCATCAAAGAAGTCATTTCCTACTATACCATCGTAGTCTAGATTTACGTTATCTACTACATGAAAATAGTAAGGAAAACTATATTCGTTATTTAATTTTAAGTAGAGGAAAAACTTTCCTAGGGTTTCTGAATAAGAGCCTACGTCATTAATTCCTTTAAATTTGACAATATGATTTTCAAGTACCGGTAATTTGGATAAAGAAGATTTTTTTACAAGGCAGATTGAGCTACCGGTATCAATTAGCAATCGAATGGGTTTATCTGTGTGAGAAGTTTCAACCTCGATATAAGGAAGCTTAGGGCTACGAGATGGTAAGACGTCAAAAATATAACCTTCCGACTCGTACTTGAAATTGTCAAGAATTTCATTAAATAAAGATTCAGTGTTATTCGGCCCATTATGGCCTTGATCTTGATACAGAGTAGAACTAGTAATTTCAGGGCTACAACCTGGAATAAGAGACAGAGACGATTTAGGAGTTTCAGGTTGGCCCGAGCAACGATTCAGTGATTTAGAAGAGCCCCCCAAATTAAGATTCAGTGACGATTTAGAAGTTTTGGGTTGACCTTCTGATTTAGGATTCAGTGAAGATTTAGTAGATCCAGAATAACAACCCTGTTTACGATACAGTGACGATTTAGTAGCGGGTTGTTTACCTGAAAAAATATTAGTGCCTAAGGTTGGCACGACGGCGACACCTGATCCTCTAGTTTAAATCCTCATCCGTGTTTGGTTCGTGTAAATTGTAATGTTCACACGGTAAGTCTTCAATTTCGCCAAGTCCATCATTTATTTCAACATGTTTATTTTGTTCAACAGTTTGATTTTTATTTTTATGACTGTTGTTATATTGCCTTTTTCGGCACTGTGAGATATGGTGTCCCTTATTTTTACAATACGAACATATTGGAGTTTTTGATGATGGTTTTGACGAATATTGTTCGCTTGATTTCGGCGAGGAATGTTCAGGCATTTTTTTAGATGATAAGCTGCCTGAAGAATTTGAAGGCTGAGAAAAGTATTTTTTATTTTGAAAGTTCTGAGAGTACAAGTTTTGGATCTTTTCTTCTTGCAATGCTATATTTACGGCAGCATTCAAATTTTTCGGCTCTCTGCATCTGACAATTGTGCTTAAGCGGGGATTAAGTCCTAGAGTGAAAGTGAAGAGTGCTAAGTCTTCCGTCATGGCAATACGACCAGCCAGTTCTTTTTTTAAACTTTCAGAATTATGAATTTCAGTCTGAAGGCTTGTTAAACATGTTTCGATTCTCAAAGCAAATTGGGATACTGATTCATTACTTTGTTGTTTACAATTTTGCAAATCCAAAAGGAGGTGATTATAATGCTTGGTTTCTCCAAAATTTTGTTTCAAGAATGACTTAAGGTCATTGAAAGTGTCAAAGACTTTATTAGAGCATGCTATTTGAGCTTTGCCCTCCAACTTTGAAATTATAAATTTCAACAAAAGCGTCTTTTGATTTTCGGCCGCAAGATTTAGGGCATTTTGACAATTTGTCAAAAATGCTGGCAGCGTTTCCCTTTCTCCTTTGTAAGAATTTATAAAATTGCACAAAACTTGTATAGGGAAAGCTTCAGTAGTCAAGGTCGGAAGGGTTAGTGTTAGCTTTTGTTTGTCACTAGTAGTAGGAATTGGAGATGTCATCTTGGAAATAGAAGGGTTGTCTCTAACCTTTACAAATAGAATGTTTTACTCACAAGGCCGCGAAAAAGGGAGTCAGAAGAACCTTCATCAGCAACTGGGATGCGACGGCTTAGAAAGCAAACGTTTGCTTGCACGTAGAAGTCGAGCAGCTTCGACGGTTTTGTTGCAGCAGCGATTTGCCACACCAGTGACAAGGGTAAAGGCGAGGAGAGTTGACCCGATGAAGTTTGTGATAGGCAATCAGCAATAGTGAAATTCTTGACGAGTGGCCTGCCTACACAGACCGCAGCAGTAACCTCGAAGTTGAGGGGAGATGCAGAGACGATTTTGGAGTGATTCGGCGATGACTCAGGAGGACTCGAGAGAAGATTCAGTGGAGAGTTCAAAGATTCAGCGGTAGTTTTTCACACTTTAGTTACACACTTTAGATACACACGCACACATGTAGAGTTTTACGAGGTTGTTTTGACCCCGGAGACACGATTTTATAAGTATTTTGGCACTTGCAAACACGAAATGTGGGATGCTGGCACGTTTTGATTCACAGAAAGTTTTCATCCAGCGATCCCACTTCTGACACCACTATTACGGGGTGGGTCACAGGTAGCTTTTTAAAAAAAACGATTTACTACCCCAAAAGAAAGTTTATTCCCGAAACTCAATTACAAAAATAAAACACAAGTGTCTGCTAGGAAGATCAAAACCGGTCTGACGACAAAGCCCAGATACAAGTGTGAGAAACAGCAATGTAACCTGATGACCGAACAGGTCATCAGTTTTATTTTATATAGTCAGCTGGGAAAATTGTATCATAACAGTTCCGTACCTCGAAATAAAAAAAAACGAACCCCCTACTTCGTTGTCTGTGTGTCTGCCTGTTTGTCCGTCTATCAATGCCCTTTGTTTGAGGCTCCGTTACAGGTATCAGGTTAAAACTAAAATCACCTACAAATTAAATATATTTTTTTACTGTATTCCAATTTATTTTATACCTTAGAAGGCTTGGACTGAAAATCGGCTGCTCTTTACTTGCATGCTCAATTAATAGCTACATGCCGTCTTTGACCAATTTGTTTTCGCTTAAGAATTTTAAATGCAACAGATTGATTTTATTTTAAATTTTATATACTATTTTGAATACAAATAAACTTCTATTCTATTCTTTTCTAATATAAGTAGCTCACTAAAGTGTGCGTACCTACTAAATATTCCGATATATGCGTAGACACGTGAGTAAGTTTATTAATTGTTTTGAGAGCTGTAGAGAAACGAATATGATAAAATATCATGCTCCTGGGTTGGACAATCGGTTCAGAGCTCCTCATATCTAGATTTAGTTTCTATACCGCGATATAATATTAAAGCAAATCTGCGTACCTAGCACGTGCCAGAGATACACCGTCTATCTTTCCTACTTGCGTTCTCACGCGTCTTTCAATGTGCAAGAGAGCTAGTATGATGGAAAGACACTGTTACTACGGCGCGTGCTAGACCACCTAAACGGGGAAGCAAAGAGTGACAAGTACAAATTATTCATACATGAAATATTACAAACTTTTAACCATGAAAAAACGGTGTGAAAATCCAAAACTGCCACAGCTCAACTTTAAGCAAACTCCTGTTTTTACGTCGTTTTGTATTTTCTGTCCCGGAAAACTTATTTTCAAAACCCAAGCTGTTACTTTTTGTTATAAAGTTAGGATAGGTCTTGTCTGTGACGTGCTTATGCTTTTTCATCACTGATTTTCTGAAAGTAAGTCGTATTTAACTCGAAATGCGGGAGGTAAATTCGATTTATAAACCTAGGGAGGTAAGTAAATTTGAAAATGGAACGAGTGTCCCTTGCAGTCATTAAATACTAAGTCACTCGTGTTGCTAAAATACAATGGAAAATTTCTTTTTTGTCTATTTCCTTTTCATTTTGTTATTCTGTATTTTATTTATATTATTTGAAATAAACATATGTTATATTTCGCTATATAAGGCTTTTAGTTTGTTTTGGTATTTTATTTTTAGGTACTTGTAATAATAAAAATAATAATATGTTAATTTTCGAAACATATTCGGCCCACTTTGGGGCTGGCATCAGTCGAATAAATGAGAGAAAGTAAAAATGACATAAAATATTAACCTACTAATCTACTAACCTACTTTTAACAATAATTATTTAAAAAAACAATTGAAGAGCCATCTTGAGGTTTTCGGCCGTAACATCCCAACATTTATTTGGAATATCGTCATCGGTGACAAGTTGCTTCCCTTGTTATTTTATTTATTATACTATTAAGCTGCTTTACTTTTCCGCCACCCGCTGTTTACTATGTT
Organism: Ypsolopha scabrella; assembly: GCA_910592155.1. Taxonomy (NCBI): domain Eukaryota; kingdom Metazoa; phylum Arthropoda; class Insecta; order Lepidoptera; family Ypsolophidae; genus Ypsolopha; species Ypsolopha scabrella. Next base: position 5,176,988 of record OU342978.1, read on the forward strand.
ACGGTAAAAGTTCCCTAAAATAAAACTATACGCAGAGAGGTGTGGGCTAGGGTTCCGTACCTTAAAGGATGAACGGAACCCTTATAAGATCACTCTTGTGTCCGGCTGTCTGTCTCGAACGGTGACTGTCTGTCACTGTACTGTCACTCGAACTGTCTGTCTGTGTTTTACTAGTAGTCTAAATACTGTCTACTTTGTCCGTCTGTCACAAAGGTTTACTGTTTTAACCGCGATAGGTAGCCAGTTGAAATTTAGATATACTTAAAAAAAAATTGCTTTTCAACCTTTTTGTACAGAGTTTCATTGGTGAGCTGATAGATGGCGCTAATAGTAGCTTGTCAACCTTTTGTACCACGTTTTTAGGGTTTCGTACCCGTATTGTGTGGTGGTACGGAACCCTTTGTGCGCAAGTCCGACTCGCACTTGGCCAAATTATTTCCCGATTCCGAACTACCTTCTTGAAGTTGTACACAAGTTGATTCTAAGACGCACATACAACATAATGACGGCAGGGCTCTCATTGGAAAAAGTTCAGTATGGTTTATGACCCATCAACCATTAGATCTCATATCTAAACATATAACTAGTACCAAGTGCCTTTTTAAAGGTTTGCTTCCAGATGAACTCCCTAAAAAAAGCTGACTTTTCGACGCGTTAGAAGAGCATTTTCCTCCGATTAAAAGAGGTTTTTCTAGAATTAGCGTACACTCCTTAGAATTTCATTAATAAATTCTTGCACTTAAGGAGATAGGACTGCAAAAAAGGAAAGGATAAAACGGTAAATGCCTTTCTAGAACTAATTAAACGCAACGAGCTGGAAAGAATGAAAAGCTTCATCTTGCGTGAATCCAAACGTAATCGGAAAGACCCGATGTCTCGACAAATTTGCAATGATAATCTGATAGTTCCAGCAGTCTATAAAATTAAAGCGGAAACTGGCGTACTACTTTAATACTGAGCCAATATTAAACTCGTGAAAACACATATTCATCCATCCATCCATCAGCCCGTGTTCGTCCACTGCTAGACATAGGCCTCTCCCAAATTTCGCCACTCATAGCGGTCCTCCGTCCTCCTCACCAGCCGCCACCCACAATGTCCTTCAGATCGTCGGTCGAGCAAACACGGGGTTGGCCTACACTACGCTTTGCTGTAAGATTCTAAAGCCTTTCGGCCCTAACGGCCATCATGTCGGCGACAAAATACCTAAATACTTACCTGACCAAAATACATGCAATTTTTTTACGATTTGTTATTTTTTTCGCAAATAGTTTTTCTTAGGAATCGGTTTCGTTTTCACATTTAAAATTCAAATATAAAGTTAAACAGAGGTTAAAAAGTTTTTCTTTTTTTTTTCATTTTACTCTTTTATTAACAATACAGGGTTTTTTTAGATGTGAGCGCATTTTGAAGCGTCATGTTTTTTAATTCTTGTTTTCTACAGACGTCAACAAATATATAACAAAAAAAACAAAAACAAAACTGCTAAGAAAATGCGTTCATGTCAAAAAAAACTCGTTATAGTAAAAAAAGGGGTACAATTTTCAAATAAAGCCGTTTTGACCTCAGTTTGACAAATTTTCGTATCGTGAATAAAACGTAGGTATTTATTTTTACTTTTAATTGATTGTAGCTTTAAGAACCCGCTCCGTATTTTTCATCCGTTTAATGCGAAGCATTATTTTAATTATTTTTCTTGTCATTGCCTCGATGTTTTTGTAAGAATCAGGGACATACACCAGTCCATATTGGGCATCTAAATGAAGAACTAAAATTTATTTGATTCAATTGTTTCTCCTTTGCGTGTTATTTTGGTACTTAGATATTATGAATGACGATTCAAAGCGGGCTCGTAAGTACCAAAATAACTCGCAAAAGAGAAACGATTCAATCAAATGAATTCTTGGCCTTCATTTAGACGGCCAATATAAAGTGGTGTATGTACGAGTATGTCCCTAGTTTTTCCAAAAACATCGCGAAAAATGCAAGAAAAATATTCAATATTTTTACTTTTCATCAAAGTTGTAGTCGTCGTGGACCGGGCTCTTTAGTTATTTATAGTGTCCTGTATTTTACTAAAATAATAAAAAACACAAAAAATGCATTTTTTTTGTTATATTGGGGTAAATTTTCTTACCTTATCAAACCAAATCAAATCAAAATATTTATTTTGCAAAATAGGTACATGAAGTATACTTTCTACAAGTCAAAGTTAATTTTAACAATATATATCTTTGGAATATAAAAAATATATAATAATACGGGAAATAAAATATACACCTGCATAAAATAGAGAAATCTAGGAAAAAAATTATTATACATACATAATAGAATGAACAATGTGTTGAAAAATGAACTAAATAAACCATAAATATAAATAATGCCTAACCATTCGCACCATTCGATTAGTATTGCTAAGAAGAAGGGCAAGAAACTTAGAAAACATTCCTTTTTTCAAAAAAAACATTTGTTACAAAATCATTTACATACCTACTCAAGTAAAGGCATAAAAAATATAAGACTGCAGGAATTATTTCACGAGAAAAAATGTATCTTAGTCAACCCGTCTCATATTGTCTATTACCTTTAACAATGTAAGTTTACATATTAATTAATTTTAAGCCTTTACAGGAATCATACAGTATTAAAATATCCATCCATCCATCCATCAGCCTGTTTCGTCCACTGCTGGACATAGGCTTTTCCAGGATTTCACCACTCTTGGCGGTCCTCCTGGAAGAAATGCCCATACTCACACACGCTGGGCAAGCAGGTTGGTGAGCGCGGTGCCGAAACCCTTGCACCAGTGACGCCGTTGCCCGTCACCAGTCTGTTTTAAGGCCTGGCAATTAGGGATGGATATACCGCCATCCATCGGTCCCAGGCAATGGTGGGCCGCCTGGTTTTGCATGGGAGCTGTTCTCTTACTCTCCCCCGAATAACTTCGGGAGGATTTGCGAGTAAGATGGTGGTACCTCCACAGTCGAGCTCGGCATCAGCTCTACAACCATATTCCATCCATCCATCAGCCTGTTTCGTCCACTGCTGGACATAGGCCTTTCCAGGATTTCACCACTCTTGGCGGTCCCCCTGGAAGAAATGCCCATACTCACACACGCTCGGCAGGCGGGTTGGTGAGCGCGGTGCCGAAACCCTTGCACCAGTGACGCCGCTGCCCGTCACTAGTCTGTTTTAAGGCCTGGCAATTAGGGATGGATATACCGCCATCCATCGGTCCCAGGCAATGGTAGGCCGCCTGGTTTTGCATGGGAGCTGTTCTCTTACTCTCCCCCGAATAACTTCGGGAGGATTTGCGAGTAAGATGGTGGTACCTCCACAGTCGAGCTCGGCATCAGCTCTACAACCATATTCCATCCATCCATCAGCCTGTTTCGTCCACTGCTGGACATAGGCCTTTCCAGGATTTCACCACTCTTGGCGGTCCCCCTGGAAGAAATGCCCATACTCACACACGCTCGGCAGGCGGGTTGGTGAGCGCGGTGCCGAAACCCTTGCACCAGTGACGCCGCTGCCCGTCACTAGTCTGTTTTAAGGCCTGGCAATTAGGGATGGATATACCGCCATCCATCGGTCCCAGGCAATGGTGGGCCGCCTGGTTTTGCCTGAGAGCTGTTCTCTTACTCTCCCCCGAATAACTTCGGGAGGATTTGCGAGTAAGATGGTGGTACCTCCACAGTCGAGCTCGGCATCAGTTCTACCACCTAAACTATACAACCATACAAACAACCATATTAAAATATGCTAATTATGAATTAGAATTTTGAATAAGATTATTATTATTTATTACACCATGCTTCATTATCGTCCAAATAATCATTGATTTTATAATGAGCTTTCATAAGTAGTCCCTGCTTAATATATAGTTTAAACTTATTTTCAGGCAAACTAAGGACCTCCCCTTGAAGCTTATTGTAAAATCTTATACCATGTCCTACAAAAGAGGTACCTACTTTGGCCAGTCTCAATTTTGGAAAAGCTAGTTTATGTTTGTTTATGGTTTCAACAGAGTGGTGCACTCGGGAAATTATCAATATTTTTTCTGACATATCTAATAACTTGATAAATAAATTCACATGGGACCGTAATGGACGGAGAGCTAGCGACCAAATCGGTCATGTAGCTTCAACTGTATTGAAAGTCCGTTAGCTACTTCCCTGAACAACCTTTTCCCATGATCTCCGTGCTGGCAGGCCGCGGGTGGTGGGTGCGGGTGTAGTGGGGTGGGGAAAAAAAAGAAAAAAAATGTGGGCTTAGCAGCTTTGATTGTTTTTTCAAACAGTTGCTCTGTACTCCCTGTGCACCCAAAAAAATTTTTAAATCTTTCGGGTGGTAGGAAGGGGTTGCCAGCGTTAATTTAAAGTACCAAAATAAGAATAATTTTCATGTGGGCCTAGCTGTATTGGATTTTTTTCTGACGCGAGATTAATTAATATGTGAGCCCCAAAAAAATAGCCATGCAAAAATATCGGTGGGAAGGTATCGAAAAAAATTGTTGAAATCGTTGGATTTCGTTCGAAAATGAGCTAAGGAGAAGGCAAAAGCGGACGTGGAGGGGATGTCAGCCGGTGAACGCGTCAGCGCGCTCACGGCGCGTCGATTTTGTTCGGCTAACAGACAGACAGCTCATTTTCGAACGAAATCCAACGATTTCAACAATTTCTAGCGATACCTTCCCACCGATATTTTTGAATGGCTATTTTTTGGGGGCTCACATATAAATTAATCTCGCGTCAGAAAAAAAGCCAATACAGCTGAGCCCACATGAAAATTATTATTATTTTGGTACTTTTAATTAACGCTGGCAACCCGTTCCCACCACCTGATCGATATAAATTTTTTTTTGGGTGCACAGGGTGTACAGTGCAACTGTTTGAAAAAAAAATTAAAGCCGCTGAGCCCACATTTTTTTTCATTTTTTCCCCACCCCACTACACCCGCACTCACCGCCCGCGGCCTGCCAGCACGGAGATTAAGGGAAAAGGTTGTTCAGGGAAGTAGCTAACGGAGTTTCAATACAGCTGAAGCCACATGACCGATTTGGTCGCTAGCTCTTAGACTATAAGTATATTACTTTCTTTAAACTTTTCTCTTAATGAATCTCGGTACTTCATGTTATAAATAGACCGATTTGATCTCTTTTACTATATACTGTTTCTATATCCGCGGCTCTACCCCACAACATTATGCCATATGACATAATGCTGTGAAAATAACTGAAATATACTAATCTAGTAGTATCTTCATCAGTAATCTGCCTTATGCGTCTAACAGCGTATGCGGCTGAACTAAGTCTACCACAGAGAGCTTCTATGTGGGGACCCCACTGAAGACGAGAGTCTATAGTAATACCTAAAAACTTAGTTTCGTTATCGATACCCCTCTTTTTAATATACACCAAAATATAATAGTACTGTATGAAATTGGTACATAAAGAAGGTTATTAAATTAAGAGTGTGATTTTTTAAAAACCGGTCATGTGCGTGTCGGGCCACGCGCAATGTAGGGTTCCGCGCCAAACTTCTAGTACCATAAATTTAGAAGAACGGCCCATACATTGTCGTGTCTAGAGGGGGTCAAAAGCTTGGCACGACCTGTACTCGTAAACCTGTAAAGCCTTCTTAGCTGTGGTAGTTTTCCTTTTAACTTCATTATATAGACTACTCCTGTGAATTTTTTCACATATCTTTGAACAACCGTTTAGCAGGCAGGGGGGGACCCTTGGCTCTAACAAAAATGAGCACTTTAAGGCGACGCCACGAAATTTATATTCTAGATTAAGCATTTCATTGACATCATTTTGCCCGAAGATTTTGTTGATTGATTAATTTTCATAGCAGAGAAAAAAATATTTAGAAAACCTCTTTTAAAACAGAGATTTCTATTTTACTGACAAACGGGAGCGAATGAAGCCTCTAAGTTTTTCATTTAAATTAGTCTACAAATACACTTCAATATGGCCGATTGGATTTATTAAATTACTTATAGTTGTCATTTTAAACGAAAAATACTGTTTTGCCGCATACGACCTTACGGCATAAGCTAGTTCGTGAGCGCATATTTATATGGAGTAAATCCCCCTCACTTCACTCCCCTAAGACGCCGATTTGAAATTAAAAGTTTATCAATGCCTCGCCTTAAGGTTTAATATTTCGCTAACGGAACCCTAAATCTAAAAATGGTTTTCATTTAACAACAATTTTTTTAAACGACCTATTTTCGCCTCAGTTACTTTTACGTTTCCATTTCATAAAGCTTTACTTTTTATTCGAGAATGTGACTTCAAAACGCACGACGTAAGAATGGTGTCTCGATCCAGTTCTTTTTTCTTAGAGGTTACTCTAGATTTAGGAAAGTTTTGCGTAATTCTTTTGGGAGTGGATACTTCTATGTTCGCATCTCATTTCATTTCGGGACGAACTTCATGAAAGAAGTCCTGCAGATCTCGGCATTTTTAGGGTTCCTTACTCCGACAAGGAACCCTTATAGTTTCGCCATGTCCGCCTGTCCGTCTGTCCGCGGCTTAGCGAAGAGACTATGATTACTAGAAAGCTGTTATTTGGCATGAGTATACATATTAATCAACCGACAAAACGGCAAAACAAAATCTCTAAAAAAAATTTTGTAACATACACATAAATTAGGGATGAATGTTTTTTTCTCGTTGTGGGGTATCGTTGGATAGGTCGTTTAAAAACTTTGTGGGTGTGTGAAAACCATTTTTAGATTTAGGGTTCCGTTGGCAAAATATCAAGCTTCAAAGTGCAAATTTTTGTTTAAGTCAAGCATCCTCCCCCCCTTGCCGGCCAAACGATTGTGTATAGATATGTGAAAAAATTCACCGAAGAAGTAGTATATATAATGAAGTTAAAAGGAAAACTGTCACAGCTAAGTAGGCTTTACAAGTTTACGAGTACAGGTCGCGCCAAACTTTTGGCCCCCTCTAAACAGGATCTTATATTTCTTTACTAGGTGTAATAATAATAATAATTATTGTTTGAGAATCTATAATTAATCAACGAATAATTTTATTTTCTCTTAACATACCTTATATACCTTAACATACCTATATATTATTATATATTATTCAATTATTAATAAATGTACACTTATGTATGTCTACCTATTTACTATCTTTTCTCTAATCCCCAGAGGTAAACTGGAAGAAATCTCTTCTTAGAGATAAGTTTGCTTTTGTACATGTTTATTTGTTTAGTTTTATTTAAAAATAAGTTTTTAGTGTACAATAAAGAATAAAGAATAAACACGACAATGTATGGGCCGTTCTTTTAAATGTATGAGACTAGAAGTTTGGCGCAATTTGTATTAGTGACCAACTTGTAAAACGTACTGGGCAACTACGAAACCCTACATTGCGCGTGGCCCGAGACGCACTTGGCCGGTTTTTGTATTTAATACTTAACAATAAAAGTGCTTTGACAATTAAAGTGACAGGAGAGTTATTTCGTGAAAAGGACTTAAGGATAAGCTTATTTAATTGACTTAATCTGCGCATGTGTTAACAGCAAGTATAGCGTAGTATAGCACCTTCTTTTTGCCAAGCTGTAAATTAAACGAATATTTTGTTTTTGTTTCTATAGACTATACAAGAAACATGGGTTTGTAGCAATTTTAGTGATATTATTTGCTATATCTGAACAACGCCCGCACCCGCCACCCCTGTAAATATTATTCATTCGTCAAAAGAGAAAAAGCGCTGTAAAAATTTCTAATGAAACAAGCCGGAGCCGTGTCATGTTCATGAATACAAAAAATGCCTTGCATTTTTGCCTCCCCACGTCGTGTTGGTTTTAATTTTACATCCGATCTCTGAATTTATGGAGGTATTTTTAATTGCATTGTTTGTTTAGTACCTACTCGCTCGTGCGTGAATTCATTGAATATTTTTCAAAAACGGATAAAATACTTCATAGAATGTAATATAAAATATCTGCTTGACGATATTCTGATCAGGAAAATGTGTTATTGTTTTTAGGGTTCTGCAGTCCGACAAGGAACTCTTATAATTTCGCCATGTCCATCTGTTTGTCCGCGGCTTAGCTCAGAGATTATTAGTACTAGAAAGCTGTAATTTGGCGTGGGTATACATATTAATCACGCCGGCAAAACGTTAATAAAAGGGATATCTCCAATACACGTAAGGGATGACTTTTTTTTCTATCCCATCCCATAGTATGGGGTATCGTTGGATAGGTCGTTCAAAAATATCATAGGTGTGTGAAAACCATTTTTCTATTTAGGGATACGTTGGTGAAATATTAAGCTTTAAAGTGCTAATATTTGAATTTTTACGAATATGTGGAAAAACAGAAGTGTAATTAAATTGAAAACTATCACAACTAAGTAGGCTTTACAGGTTTACGGGGACAGGTCGCGCCAAACTTTTAGTCCCGTCTAAACACGACATGTATGGGCTGTTCTTCGGCAGAGCAACTTCCGAGTGGACTAGAAGTTTGGTGCTATCTGTATTAGTAGACCAACTCATAAAATGTACTGGGCAACTACGGAACCCTACACTGCGCGTGGCCCGATACGCACTTGTCCAGTAATTCAATATGAAATCCTAACAAACATGAGACATTGTTTCGAAAGGGTTCAACACGAACAACAAGACGCAAAAAAGAAAAGGTTCGATCTTTTGTCAGTCTGTGTTTATTAATATATTCGTATTTAAAAACAGTATATGAATGTATGTAAAGCAAAAAGCAACAATAAAATCATAATAGGCAATATGACTAAAAAAATTTTTTAGTCCGTCAGTTAGATTATCAGAAAATATTGGACACGTATTTTTTCTTTTTTCAACTAAACAAACAATGATGAAGATATAGCCCGCTGAAGTTCCGCGTGACGTCACATCTGGGTATAATTTTACTTAGAAGTGACGTCATTTTCCCCCACTCCCAAACTTTGACGCACTTTATCTCTGTCATTTTTTTTTGATTGACAAAAGAAAAAATACGTGTCCAATATTTTTTGATAATCTGAATGACGGACTAAATAGAATAATATTTTGTTTACCCTATCTACAAGCCTATTCGATGTTGTTTTAGCCATTTGACGGCGTCGTCAGTCAGCGATATCAGGTCTTTAGCGGTTCCAGAGTAGGACCTCAATGGCCACTCGCGGAGGATGACATCCTCCCTGTAGTACACCGTTTCGTCGTCTTAGAGTGAAAACCTCGTAAGGGCCTTATGATGAATTGTATAGGAGGAACAAAAAACTGCCTCGTTCCATGGATGAACAAATTTTGTCTATGCTCGTTCTCGCCAAACTGAGCGGTACGAATCAATAAGGTTTTCCAACATAACAATAGATGGCGCTACGTGTCACAGAAATGCATCACAATTAAAGGGAAATGATGCAATACGAGGTTATCATTCTAATGAAATAATAAAGTTATTTTCATTTAATTTGGCCATCCGAGGTTTTCACTCTAAGGCGACGGTTTGCTCGTCAGCACTAGGTAGTCTGTATGAAAGTACATTGCGTTATTACCGGCCATCTTTCCAACCGCACTGCCACCCCACCGCGCACCCCACTAAAGATCTACAGCGTCTGGATAAACTGTGACGATTTTTGTGGACCAAACCAATACTCTGTATATTAACCAAAATAAAGAGCTATATTTAGCAAATCAATACTTTTTAGTAGGTAAATGAACAACCAACTTACTCAATCAGAAGAAATCACTATTTTAATATTCATTTAAACTAAAACCGAACATTTAATTAAAAATTAATTACTTACTTTCATATTTTGATTTTGATTTTAATTTATTAACAACAAACTAACTATAAACTGTACATCTTAAAAGCGGCGGTAGTTCAGAGGTAGTACGCTGGCAAAGCAAGCCAAACATTTTGTGTATCAAAAGTTTTGATCCTGTGTGGCTAGCACAACAAACAAACAGACCTCACAATTATACTGATGGCCTCTGTTGGGTACACAACCCGACGGAAATATATTTCGAGCTCGACATAGGCCAGGGTATTTTCGTCTTTATTCCTTTAAAGTAAGGACTGTGACAAGGACTTCTTTCGTAACGCAAGCTCCGACTGAAGCCGCGACCAGCTACGAGTATGTAGTTTGTGGCAGAGCTTAGAATTTTTTTGTAGCTAAAGTAAAACATATTGTGGATGTTTTAGGAAGGGTCAGAACAGCTCTCAGTTTTTGTATTAGGTTTAGTTGGTACTTCTTTCTTTTGACTGCGTATCCGCCCTGAATAATATCATCAATAACACAATCATAAAATAGTTAATAAGCCGTGTCTGCATGTTGAATATTTTTCAACGTTGCTGCGACAGTTTCAGCGACAGTTGCTGATTTTCAGATTTCAGACTTTCATATACAATAAAATTTCAGTAGATTTTCGTAATTAGGTAGATACCTACCTACATTTCGTTTGGTAAAATTTTATGTTTCTCTTCTCTGTAAGTATTGTAAAATGAAAATGACGTTCGATTTCATGTTCACAGAGATTTTGCTTTTTAAAATTTTCGTTTTTTATTTTTACGCTGTCACATTTTGTAACTTTAGTAAAGTAAAACATTATGCATATTGTTATCATGGTACGCTTCTTTAGACAAAAATTTCTAAATTATCCTTGGTCTGTTCAACTCTGTGGTTAAACTACAATTTTTGTTGTTTCATAATCTGGTTGTTTAAGTACTTAGTTCTGTTTATTTTTCCTTTGTGCATTTTTCTATCTCAGTAAGTCAGCAGTGATGTGGAACTGTTCTGTCAAGCCTTAAGCTAATATTATTTTATTAATTTAGTTTATGATCTTGCCATACAGCTTAAGTATTATTATTATATTTATATACATTTTCTAAATATTATTATAAATATTATATTTATATGGATCTTTCACATAATCCTGAACTGTTTCAATCGTTCGATTCTGATGACTCATATGTGGACGCTTTGGATGATTCCGCGTCATCTACTGTTCCCCTTGGTGATTTACATCACAACTCTTTCTCCCCATTCAAAAAGAATTTGAATATCTGCCATGTCAACGCTCAAAGCATCTCTGCTCATCATTCCGAATTTCTTGCTACCTTCTCTAGCAATCACGATCTCATCCATGCTTGCTTAGTTTCAGAATCTTACTTAAAGCCCACAATCCCTTCAACTTCTGTAGCAATCCCTGGCTATATTCTTATCAGAAATGACCGAACTGGAGCGGGTAGTGGTGGAATTGCCATATACTTGCGTTCTGATTTGAAGTACAGAGTAGTTTCTCGGTCTCCCTCATAGTGTATGTACTCAATCCATGGAACATTTATTCGTTGAACTCGACTTTGGTACAGTTAAATTCCTGCTCTGTGTTGTATATCCCCCACCCAAAGTTGACTATTTCGACAGTCTTGAAGATCTCCTTGTTACTTACTTGCCCAGTTATGAGCATGCCCTAATTATGGGTGATTTTAACACCAACCTACTTTCTCCAACTGATTCACAGATTTATTACCGCTCACAAAAACTTCGGGCCCTGATCTCCTCTGTTAACTCGAACTTGATGCCACTCATCACATTGGTGATTCCCATACACTTCTGGATCTTATTATGACCCCTTGCCCTGACCGTATTGCTTCTCATGGCCAGTTTACAGCAGGTGGGTACTCTCACCATGATCTCATCTTTGCTTCATATAAGCTAAAAATCCCTAAAGTGAAGCCTAAAATCATTCTTCAGCGTAATTTTGCAGATATAGACAGGGACAAACTTTTGGCGGATGCAAACAAGGTAGATTGGTCTCAGTTAGAGAGTCTAAACAACATTGATGACAAGGTCAACACATTCAATAAATTGATCACAGACCTTTATGATACTCATGCTCCCATTCGTTCAGTACGGATGAAACATGCCCCAGCCCCTTGGCTCAACGACAATATCCGCAAACTAATGGCTTATAGAGACAGACTTAAGCGCAGACATAAAAATAACCCGATTGAGGATAACTGGATTAAGTTTAAAGCCGCAAAAAATCGTTGTAATCAGGTGATAAGAAACGCCAAACGGCGCCACGTTCACACCAATGTGGAAAAATGTTCTCCTCATAGACTCTGGTAATTTTTACGTACTTTAGGATTCGGTAAAAATAAGCAGGAGCCGATTATTTCTCTGGACATTGATGGTCTAAATCGGCACTTCTCATCCCCTCCTCACAGTATCGATATACTGTTAAAACAGTCGACAGTAAGACATCTTCTAGCTTCGCCCTCGCTAAATGACAACAGTTTCTCTTTCGCGCCAGTTTCGGATTTCAGTATTGGAAAAATTATTTTGTCGATTCCAAGTAAAGCAGTGGGTCATGATGGCTTGGGTCGTGATTTTCTTTTGCCGATCCTTAATACCATTATTCCTCCTATTACCCACATAATTAACTACTCACTTTCTTCAAGCAGTTTTCCTTCCCTATGGAAAATGGCGTATATGGTCCCAATTCCGAAGTCTACAAATCGGGATTTCGTCCATCCCATAGTACCTGCTCTGCTCTTATCAAAGTTACCGATGATATCCGCCAAGCTATGGACGATAGGCAACTTACACTCCTTACCTTACTTGACTTCAGCAGCGCCTTTAACTGCGTTGACTACGACATCCTTTTGGCTATTCTCCGTTCACTTAACATGGTTTGATTCGTATCTACATGGGCGTCAGCAGCGCATACGTATTAACGACAAAATCTCCAATTGGTGTGACGTGACAGCTCGAGTTCCGCAGGGTGGGGTTATATCTCCATTACTATTCTCTGTTTTCATAAATACTCCTGTCTCTGTTGTGAACTTCAGCTCTTATCACTTGTATGCCGATGACTTGCAGCTGTATTTATCTTGCAAGCAGGACTCTTTGTCTCATACTGTTCAGAAGTTAAACATCGATCTCGACTCTATTAGTGTTTGGACAGAGCAGTATGGACTCTTAGTTAATCCTGCTAAGACGCAAGTAATAATCCTAGGAAGTAGGGCCCTAGTGGACAAACTTGACTTACATACCTTACCCCAAGTTTGCTTCAATAATATACCACTACCTTACTGTACCGAGGTAAAAAATTTGGGTTTGCACATCAGAAATAACATGTCTTGGGATTTACATGTGTCTGAAAGCAGCAAAAAAATATTTGCATCTTTGCATGCTCTTAAACGCATACAAAAGTTTCTGCCATACTCTGCTAAAGTTACTCTTGTTAATTCATTGTTGCTTCCTATCTTAGATTATGTGGATGTATGCTATCCCGACCTCACTATGGAACTTTTTAATAAGCTTGACCGTCTTCTCAACTTATGCATTCGTTACATATTCGGACTGCGTAAGTATGATCACATTTCCAAATTCCGCACTGAACTCAATTGGCTTAATATCAGGTTCCGTAGAGATTCCCATATTTTGACGTTTCTTTATGGTATTCTCTATAACCCTAGTTCCCCATCTTATCTTAAAGAACGTTTTGTGCCCCTTTCGTCCCTCGACCGCAATCAGCGTCCTAGCAAGGCTTGGCTTCTTCGCACACCTGAGCATAGTTCATGCATGCATACAAATTCTTTTACCGTGAGTGCAATACGCTTGTGGAACCGTTTGCCGCTACACATCCGTGAAGCTTCATCTGTGTCAGTCTTCAAGATTAAGATAAAGCAACACTTTCTTGATTTGCAGAACGATCCATGATAAATTAAATCTTTTGTTTATAATGATTTGAGTTATTCGATCAATTCTTCTCAATAAAGCTATCGACGAGTCTTTGAGTACTTATGTATGTAAACTTGCAAGAAGTATATGTATTTTATCACATTATGTTGTTAGCTCTTAATATTGTATATGTTTATTAGGATGTAGGGTAATATTATAATTTATTGAGTATTTTGGTGACAAATAATATATCTATTTAAAACTGTATCTATACTATTCTGACATCATGGCACTACCCCCAACAAATTCCCCATTGCCAAAGGTTAGCTGGTAGAAAATACTAAATAGTATTAAGCTCGCCTGTGTACAAAAATTTTATAGTGTGCAATAAAGTATTTTATTATTATTATTATTATTATTTTGTCGATATTTTAAAAATGGGTTAGTCAGTTGTGTTGTACTGAAGCCGGAACTACTATTTTTTAGAATGTTTGTCTGTCTGTATGTATGTTCCGTTTTGGGAGAGAAATTTAAAAAGGTATCGAGCTTTTAGCGAAATAATTGCGTTCGTTTGGCCCCTTGCTGTATCTTTATTACTTAAGCTTGAGTTATGTAATTACTATGTAAGATAAGGATTCAACCCATAAATCATACACTTTAGAAACACGATTACTTATAGTTTTCTCGATAACAAATAAATCCAACGTTATCTCTAAAACACAAAATAAACCCTTAGTATGGTGTAAATACATCACGGATGGTCATCAGTTTTTGAATAATTACAAAACCACATGTTTTTTATAACGTACACACTTTGCAATTTCAAAATATGTATTTGTTTTAACAATACGAAGGAAATAGAAATTATCTCGCGTTCCGTCCAGCCTAACCTGAGCTGCCTCGCTTCCCCCCTGTCCACAGTCCTACTTCGGAAGGGGAGCTTGTGTTGCTTGCGCTTTAAGAACGGTTTTAAAACGCTGCTCGCTCTTGCCGGTGTGCCTCACGCACATATATACGGAGTCTCGGTACCCCCTTAATAAACACCTTGGTACCCCCCTTATTAATAATACACACAGGCATATGTCTTCTAGTATGGTAGGCAGAGACTACGGACAAATCTCTTTCGTTACTTCTACATCCATTCGCACTTCTATTCCGGTCTTATATTCTTCTTTTCCATGAAAATTGTTGTGTCTGCCTACCTTTCTGGGAGATAACCGCTCGACCGCTTGCAAAACATGCCCTATCCAGAACATAAGTTTAAAAATGGAACAGGTTTTGTATGCGTTATGTGACACATAAACTATCAGGCACTTTAATAGGAAGTAGTGAAACAGGCCGTTATTATCACTTTTACAATATAACAATGCTCAAGGGTACGTTCAGTATGGGAAACTAGACGGGAATCTTCTCGTAGATCGCCATATAAAACAACTCTTTGCTCCATTTTATGCTTGGTGGTTGTCATATGAACACTGCTTATAGCCTATACCGGGTGTAAATATACTGCTACCATTAAATGAAACCACATATTCACTGAACCACTTTTCCCAAGAATCATACCCGCGGACACCCTAAGTTTAGGAAATAATTGAGTTCCAAACAAAAATGCGAAAAATACATATGGGCGAGTTTAGAGAGAGCGTTGTCCGTGAAACCGCTTCTGTTCAACAGACGTCGCTCTCTCTAAACTCGACGGGTGTCGGTGCGTTAGGGTTCACGCATTGTTGTTTGGAACTCAATTATTTCCTAAACTAAGGGTGTCCGCGGGTATGATCCTCGGGAAAAGTGGTTCAGTAGGGTCGGTAGAATATGTGGTTTCATTTAATGGTAGCAGTCTATTTACACCCGGTATGTTGACCAGAACACTAACGATGATAATAAAGAAAACTCCATCCAAATCCGTTACGTGGTTCTCGAGTTAAAACGCAACATACATATGTACGTACGTACATACATACATACACTTTAAAAAATCGTTCAATATTTTACAAGATACATCTTTTAGCGCTTTGTACACGCAAGTACAGTGGAGCCTACATCAAGCTATACACATTGAGTATAAGCTGACCTGTCATTGTACGGGAAGCCTATACAATGAGAGGTCAGCTTGTACTTAAAGTGTTTAGCTTGATGTGGGCTCCACTGTACCTACTTCGATTTCTTGAACAAATTGAGGGCTGTCAAGTGCTATTATCCTCTATTGGTGTGAGCAAGATTCGAACCAGCCCCCTGATTCTGTATTGTAAAATCAGTTGCCAACCAAGTGCCTATCGTCAAAAACATACATATAATCGAATTCCACATATCCATGGATACGTTCGCACTTGAAATGACGTCACAATTCGTGAATAGTTCAATATCTGTTGAAGGTTATTGTGGAAGTTCATTTTTATCTGTTTTTGGTGAATAGCAACCACAGTTGGTGACGTATTCAAACATACGTAATAGGTTCTCAAGACTGAGGGTCTTATCATGGTCATAGTATAAATAAGTAATAGTATTCTATCTCCATACAAACGGGCCGAAACGAACCCCCCCCAAAACTCAGTTCAACTCTGTTTACGACAGTCGCGGTCGCACCACGGTAACGTACGCACGTTGTCTTTGTGACGCTCCCGCGCATTTTCGTAAATTATGGCACGAAATTACAGAGTATGTTGTGCATTGTATGGTTGCTTAAATATAACTTTTATAATAATAATATAGCATTAACAAATACGTAAACAGTCAGGTGGCAGCTGGGCGTGTTTAGGCGCGGAGCGGCCGTAGGTATGGATTTCAAGGACACCGGCTAGTTAAACTACTGTTATTACCTATACTGTGCCACGGTACATAAATATGTTTCTTAGTATTCTGAATAGAATGCAGACTGTTAGACCACTTGCTTGTAGGATCAGTTATCTCTCACAAAAGTCTAGACGATCTAGAATTTATATTAAATACTAGTCTAGATAGGTCAAGGTTAGTACAAGTCAAGTGTCGGGTGGTACAAATTTAATAATAATTTGAATAAGTACGAGTCGGACTCGCATACAAAGTGTTCCATACCACTACACAATACGGGTACGGAACCCTAAGAACATACATATCAACAATATAGATGCTGTACAAACCATTAAGGCGACAAAAAATAAAGCGCTAAAATGGGACCACCTGACAAACAATCCAGCACCTTCTGAGTACGGAACCCTAAATTTATTATTTGTTGTTTTACTTTAGAGCATATAATACGAGTGAAGTGCAGACAGACAGCGGAGGCTTAGTAATAGGGTCCCGTTTGGCACCCTTCGGGTACGGAACCCTAAAAACTCATTGGTGCGTGCCCGATCTGGAAGATTCAAACTTGGGTGACAAGACTGAGAGTTCAACAAATCTTCCCAATCAGGTTTAACAGAAGTATAGTCATAGGTGGTAGAGCTGGTGCCTTGACTGTGGAGGTACCACCATTTTACTCGCGGACACTCCCGAAGTTATTCGGGGGAGAGTAAGAGAACAGCTCTCAGACAGGCACAATTGCCGGGCCGGTGTCGGGCAACAGCGTCACTGGTGTGAAGGTTTCGGCACCGCTCTCACCAATCCGCCTGTTCAGTGTATGTGAGTGTGTGCATTTCTTCTAGGAGTACCGCCAAGGTTGTGAAATCTTGAACAGATCTATGTCCAGCAGTGGACGAAACAGGCTGATCTGTGATCTGTGTTTTTTTGAATTTATTTATTCTTTGATAAGTTCATTTTAGAATACTTTTTTTCGTATACACGTTGGTTTACGGGGTTCTGAATTTCAAAATGAGAAAATGGAACCCATATAAGATCACTTTCTTGTCCGTCTGTCTGTCCATCTATTAAACCCCTTTTTCTTACGCCCCATGAGAGATATCTAGTTACAACTAATTATCTCTTACACAAGTCTAACGGCTCTAATAGTGCTGTTGAAAAACCACGCTTCTTAGTTAATGCGAGAGAAAAATGTTGCCTTTTACGTAAACAATTTCATACAAATTGGCTCACCATAAAAACATCCAGTTGACTTAAAAACTTGAAACTCTGTTCACAACTAGATTTTATAGCACAGCAATTATCTGTATTTTATTATTGAAGAAGAAATTAGAACCTACTTAAATATACCTTTTTGATACATAGAGTTTAATGTATCCTCAGTGTCAAGTTAAGTTAGATCTATATAAGTGATCGTGAAATTATTTATCTTATAAATGGTATGTCATGAGTGCAGCTCGCACTTGATAACATAACCACAGTTGAAGGATATCAATAAATTGTAATTGAAATTATTTTTAAACTAAAAACATTATTTTCTTTTCTTTTGTTCCAACCAAACTCCAATAAATGACATCAAAATTTATTTTGAATCGTCGTCTATAGTAAAAAATCGAAGAAAATTTAAGAGTAAGGCATTTCCAATCGATTTAACACAACGTTTTTTGGCAAGACTTGGTTCTTACTAGCAACACCATCGAATGATGCCATGATACAGAATGTGGTGTCTTTGCAAAATGAGCAGGTTCGATTCAAGGCTAAGGTCATTTAAGATATATAATTATAAGTCATTTTTCAAAACGCAATTTTAACTTTTTTCCATGACCGAAGTTCACTGTCCCTTGAGCTTTCTCTACCTCATAAGGTGCATGTAAACTCAACTATGTTTGAAGGCCAATTCCTCCTACACCGATGTTCAAAACACTTCAAAAAATCTATGATAGAAATAAATTTCTCTATTTTAAACACTTGGCGATTTATTAATTAAATTTATATCATTGCTGTATTGCACATCAGAAAAGTAAACCTGGACGTGAGGAGCTCTGAACCGGGGTTCCAACCCGGGAGCTCTCGCTTACCGGGCGGTTGCTCTACCAACTGAGCTATCCAGTTCTCAACATGACCTGCGAATTTACGCTTGTGCTTTTTGTTACTCACTTAGTAGTGAGCCTCTTGGCGCCTAGAGGACGCTAGTGTATTCAAGACAAGTCTGAGACTATTATTGCCCTACCGTCACCTGTTACAGCATCGGGTAGTTAAGAATACACATTACTCGTATCGAAACTATGATAGAAATAAATTTCTATATACCTGTCCGATTAACGTGCATTTTTGCAAGTTTGCAAATTTTCCCGCCAATTTTGTTTTTGGCTATATCTCCGGAACTAGTTGTCCAATTCTAATGCAGTTTTGTTTTTCTAAAACGAGATAAAATTTCCTACAAGAAAAAAAAATTTTTTTTTTTGCTTGGGGTAAGTTGTGGGGGGGCTTTCTCCTTGAAAAAATCTTAGTTATATATATGAATATATGTATGTATACTATAAATATATATGTCTATTCAAATTTTATAATATTGTAAAAAAATATAAAGAACAATAAAAAAAATATATAACTCTATACATATATTAAAAAAAAAAGAAGATTTGGGCCTAGAATAACAATCCACAACTTTCACATATCACTAGGTTTATAATATATTAACTAAAAATAATAATTTTTTATTTACAATTCGGCCTAGGCGTGACGATCGTCACGACTGTGATTCTACGGGTTAAACATCGCAAGGAGATAACAAATTAAATTTTATATCTTTAAAAAAATACATAATACGCATAAAATAATCAAAAATAAATTTCATGTTGAATAAAAAAATGTCCTTACTTTTATAACTTATACTTGCGATTGTCGGCACTTCGTGAAACATGGAAAGCATCTTGATGAAAATCACTTGTGCACTGTTTACACAAATTTACTATAACTATGGGTACTTCTAACCCAATCGGTTTGGGTCCTTACTTTTGACAAAAACAAATCGAAAGTTATCGAAAGTTTTCCTAGAATTTTTCTACTCCTTGCGAATGTTTGAAGTCATTTTAATGATTCTTTCACCATACTAAAGACAACTTTATAGATCCACAAAACAATTGTTCAAATTCTTTTTCCGTCCATCGCATTGTAAAAAGTATTATTTTCTCCTATTTAGCGCTTCCCGGAGACGCAGCGATCGTCACGTCGTAACAGCCACTTTGCAATACGCGCTGATATGAATGTTATTTCAATGTACTTTCCGTCGATTTTTGTACTGACACACATCGAGTTGCTAATCTAGCGTAGGCATTCTTTAATTTTGCTGTAATTGATATCCAGCGTCCTTTTTAGGGTTCCGTACCCAAAGGGTAACCAACGGGACCCTATTACTAAGACTCCGCTGTCCGTCTGTCCGTCTGTCACCGGGCTGTATCTCATGAACAGGGATAGTTAGACAGTTGAAATTTTCACAGATGATGTATTTCTGTTGCCGCTATAACAACAAATACTAAAACCAACCAAGTGCGAGTCGGACCCGCGCACTCCCATACAACAGAAACGTTTTTTTTGCTGTTTTTATAGATGACGATACGGAACCTTCCGTTCGCGAGTCCAACTCACTCTTAGCTGTTTTTTTTTCTTTTAAATTTCTCTATCTGCCAATGTTTAGATTTTCCCCATACTATCCCATCTCATCCGATTACCGTTCGACAGGCATGAATGGAGCAGGATGAGGGAGGCCTTTGCTCAGCAATGGGATTTTAGGTAGAAACTTATCGAGGTGGTAGAGCTGATGCCGGGCTCGACTGTGGAGGTACCACCATCTTACTCGCAAACCCTCCCGAAGTTATTCGGGGGAGAGTAAGAGAACAGCTCTTAGGCAAAACCAGGCGGCCCACCATTGCCTGGGACCGATGGATGGCGGTTTATCCATCCCCAATTGCCGAGCCTTATATAAAACAGACTGGTGACGGGCAGCGCGTCACTGGTGCAAGGGTTTCGGCACCGCGCTCACCAACCCGCCTGCCCAGCGTGTGCGAGTATGGGCATTTCTTCCAGGAGGATCGCAAATAGTCGCGAAATTCTGGAAAGGCCTATGTCCAGCAGTGGACGAAACAGGCCAATGGATGGATGGATGGAATATTTTCAATTGTAATCTACAGTAAGACAAGTAAATAAATAAATAACTAATGGGTTAAAATATCTCATATGGGTTAACCTGCACAATGTGTGAACTTGCATCCTTACCTTATTCACTTAAACACCAAACTGTAACTAACTCATACCAAGGTTGAACGGCTGCCACTCGGGGTTGGGTTCTGTCTAAACATTGCAACA
This sequence comes from Ypsolopha scabrella, assembly GCA_910592155.1. Classification (NCBI taxonomy): domain Eukaryota; kingdom Metazoa; phylum Arthropoda; class Insecta; order Lepidoptera; family Ypsolophidae; genus Ypsolopha; species Ypsolopha scabrella. Next base: position 5,197,802 of record OU342978.1, read on the forward strand.
TTTAAGGGTCCGTTGCATCAGTATTTAAATAATAGCACATGCTAACAAAGCTTGTTCTCTGCGTTTCACGTCTGCTTAGACAAACGTTGTGGAGGGAAGGTTCCTTAAATTACTGTAAACAAACTAGCAGATGCAACGCTGCGGAAAACAGACTTACTGTATTTGAAGAACATAGTTTTTAGGGTTCCGTAACCGAAGGCTGTCAAACGGGATCGTATTACTAAGGCTCCGCTGTCGGTCTGTCCTTTTGTCACAGACAGACAATTTACAGCTTCGATCATCCTACTGGTTAGACAGTTGAAATTTTCACAAAATACGTGTTACCGTGGCGTCTACAAAGTGAAATAATAAAAAAAAAACAAAAAAAACTGAAAAGTAGCATTTTAACATGTTATTTCTTTCATCTCCATCTTAAAGACGGTAAAACATACAAATTTCAAATTAAATCTTATTTTTGTAAAAATTCCGAAGTAAAACAACTAATAATAAAAGTTAGGGTTCCGTACTTAGAGGAAGCTGAATTGCTTGTCAGGTGCTACGATTTTAGCGGCTTATTTTGTCTTTATGTTGCTATACTAATAATAATAATAAATTATTTATTGCCAGACTTACGTCCAATACAATTTCAATTACATTATAATTATATTAAATGCATTAAAATAAAACCTTAGACCATTTAACACGGGACTAGGCAAGCGCACTTATCCCCCTCTGCCGAAGTACATGAACAATTTGTTCATGTAAGTTTGCTTGTGTGCGCGTTTTGTGTCTGTGTAGCAGCTTTTGATTTAGTGGGACATATCAATTATTCGCAGGAGTGTGCGTGAATGAGTAAATGTGTGCTGTGCGTGTTTACCTCCCCTCCCGTGGAAAACGGCAGAATTATTTCAGTACTAAGAGTCGCGCTTTGCCAGGTCCCGTGTTACATGGTCTAAGAATAAAACAGATAAAATTTAATTATAAATCTATTTTATATTTCTGTAGAAGTTTTAGTTTTAATTTTAATTTAGTGCGTTTATAGTTATTGTGCAGGACTGTTTACATAATAATGCATAAAATAACTCAAGAATCAGCTTTATACACAAAAAATATTAAAATTTCAGATTAGTAACTCATTCCGTCTGCGAGTTACTGACCGGACATACAGAACAGACGGATAGACAGACGGATGACAGCAGAGTGACATTAAAAGGGCCCCGTTTTGTAATTGGTGTACATAAAAACGCTCAAGTTTACCGCCCGTGTGTGTTATAGACCGAGAGCAAAGTCCGCACGTCATACGTAGTGGAAAGACTTTTAATCAGAGCGGCGTCCCGTCTCCCGCGCTGAACGGCGATGCTGGAGGTAGAATTTAGAATTGTTTTAGTTCAGCGTTTCTTACGAAGGTTGATTTAAATTGAATCTACATATTAAATTGCTTTTTAGAGTTCCTTACCTCAAATAAAATATTTAAAAAACGGAACCCTCACTTTGTTATTCGTCTGTCTGTCTCTTTTTCTCGCGCCCCGTGTGAGATATCAAGTTGAAACTTTTACCTCCTACACAAGTTTACGCCCGGACCAATTTAGGGAACCAATTTCATTAAAAAAATGGCTAACCGTGAAAACCTACAGGGCACTTCCATTTGACGTAAAACTTCAAATGTTTACAACTAAGGCATACGTATATGAAAAAAATCAGAAAAGTCACTTATATTTAATTTTTCGAGAAGTTGTTATTAATTAGATACTTTTGATACATAGAATTTAATAGATCATAAGTGTCATGTTGACTTGGTCCGTAATAGTTTTTCGTGAGAGAAATTATTGTATTTAAACGAATGTACGAAACCTTCAGGACACGATCCTATTCGAACTTGACCGGTTTATATTTAGGCGTAGAATTTAGAAGAGTACGTCGGATAATGTAAGGGTTTGGTCAGTTTTTGTTAACTAGCATTTTGCCCACGACTCTGCCCCCAGGCCCGGACTTAGGTATAGATACAGGGCACTTAGGCACTTTACAGAGAGGAGTAAAGTGAAGCGCCAAAAAAAAATTATGCCTCATTCAATTGGTATCGCCACTGGTGCAGTGTTGCTAAATTGGGCGACAGCACGCCTATTGGGCGTAATTATAAATTTTTTCTTTCTTTAATTTCCGTCTCTGCCCTACCCGGGGCCCCCTCGGTGGATGGGCCCCTAAGCCTGTGCCTTGTGGGCCTAGGTGGAAATCCGGGCCTGCGCCCACCCTGAAGGAGCAATAAACTGGACATCAGTTGAAGCACATACACCTTTGTAAAAGAAATCAGTCTTAGTGCATGCAGACCTATTAGAAACGTTTCTCCCAAATAAGATAAAAGGTTCTTGACTTCATCGGATCCGTCTGCAGAGACTCCATACTAGGCACCTATTTATGTATGTTCTGTTTTAACTCGAGAACCAATCAGCGGTTGCGTTTTTTAAAATCATCGTAGTGACCCCGGTCAACATGCTCATATTAGGCTATAAGGAGTGTTCATAAAATAATGCTCAAGCCGAAAAGGGAGAAAAGTATGAATAAACGCGGGTAGAGCCGCGGACATACTACATATAACATAATTTATTATATCTGGGGGCACGGCAGTGCCCCCGCCAAGTCGAGCTAAAAAGCGGCACGGCCGGATGGTACGAAGTAGTTCAGGCCATTTTCGACCCCACTATAACTTCGTTGTGGATAAAACTAGAAGCCTGAATTTTCAGTAACCAAGCAGGCATTGTATGAACACGGTATATTTCAAATTTCATTCAATTTGAACCAGTAGTTTAAGAATTATTAGTAGTCAAAGTTTCTCAATTTTGTCACTCACTCACTCACTCACTCATTGACTGACTGACCGATCATCAAATCTCTAAGGCACTTCTAGCAGATATAGAAGCTTCAAATTTGGAATACAGTTAGTGTTTAGTGTATAAATCAAGGAAAAACTAAAATATTTTGCAATTTCGGTCCAGTGCTCTAGAAACACTAACTGCATAAATAACTTAGTAATCCCATATAAATATAAAGGATTACAAAGTTACATTTTCAGTTGTAAGTAGAAGGCCAGTACCTTAATTTAATAACCGACTTGGATTTACATGGATCTCACAACTTTTTACGGTAGAAGAACTAAGTTGCGAGACTCGGTTTTTTTACAAGTTTTCTTTTTGATGGCCTTCACATTACATCACAAGAGCGCGATAATTTTGGGTAAAACTTGGGTGAACGAGTGACTTTCATTTTACATTTGACGCTCAGAAACACCTCTCGAGTTTACGTTGTGATAATGTTGTGCAGTTTTAAATAGAACTTGTGCAACAATTAACTGTGCATAATATTCAAAAGTGGTAGAGTTGATTCCGGGCTCGACTGTGGAGGTACTACCATCTTAATCGCAAATCCTCCCGAAGTTATTCAGGGGAGAAAGAGGACAGCTCACAGACAGACACCAGGTGGCCCACCATTGCCTGGGACTGATTGATGGTGGGATATCTATTGCAATTTGCTGGGCTTTATATAAAACATACCGTGACGGGCAGCGGCGTCACTCGTGCAAGGGTTTTGGTACCGCGATCGCCAATCCGCTTGCCCACATAGTCAATGTGAGTATGGGCATTTCTTCCAGGAGAACCGCCAAGGGTGGCGAAATCTTGCAAAGGCCTATGTCCAGCAGTAGACGAAACAGGCTGATGGATGGAATATTCAAAGCGAAATACCATCGTAACAACATACATTTTCGAGGGGATTTAGAGGTGTTAGTGTTACCACGTTCCGACTATGAAATGCAAGTAAAGGTCTAAACTCGTACACCCATGTTTCAGCGACAATTATTACGTCTGAGCGCTATTAGTGAGTCCTATATCGGCGTAATTTGGGCCCAAATATGGACGTGGCTTTCAAAGCACGACAACCTGTGCATCAGACCACATAGGTGGACGAAAATACAATTATACATACATACAAGCATACATTTTGTGTATCTCAAAACTACTTTGAATATGTAACATATAAGAAATTTTCATCTTGAATCACGACGAAATTGGGAATTTTAATTGGAAAATTAAAATTGGGATGTTCCACAACGAAGGCGTATGTAGTATGGAGGCTTCTACGGCGCATTTTAGCTGAAAATTTACATAATATTATTCCTGTCTTACAAATTTAGAGTTGTTCCTAGCTGATCCGTGGGTTTGAGCTATTTAAAAAGCTTATGATGACGTAACAATGGTGAAGCACGGAAGAAAATTTTATTTATTTTATAAACAAATATAAAACGAAACACTACAAATTTAGAAGCGAACCGTTAAACGTTTCACGTTGTATAAGGTGACATTAATGTATACAGCCAAACTCATACTGGAGGCTTGATAAGTGATCAGTAATACGGATCGATAATACTTTTTGCTGATTTCGCAAAATAAAATCTTGACGTCCCATAGTAATGGACTCGGGGCTTGGCTTGTTTGAATGGAACACGAAAAGTATAATTTACGAATTTTACAAAAAGGGTCATCGAACCTTGTTACTGAGCACTTACCGAGTGTTCAGTAACAATTTCGCTGCATTTATTGAAGTCACTCTATATACGAGTACAAGGGAAAAATTCGGAAAACTGATTAAATTCAATTATTTAGATAGTTATTCATGACCAGTTTGACCCGTTGGATACATAGAGTTTCTTAGGTCGTACGTGTCAAGTTAAGTTGGTCGTTATAACTGCTTGTGGATTTATTTTGTATTTTAAACGGTATTTAATGTACGGAACTGTCAGGGCACGTGTCTTGCTCGCACTTGACCGGGTTTTCTATTGTGCAATGCACTCTATTGTTTATAGGAGTAGGTAATCGTGGAGCTAATAAACCGATTAATTTATTTTTTACTGATATAGGCTATTGTTTGTTTCCCGGGGACGCGCAGTTCCCTAGGGATATAGCCATCAATTACATTCGCGTAAGTAATCTCTGGAACTATAAAATCGATTTTTTTAATTCTTCCACTGTTGCAATGTATTCGACTTAATTGCCCAATTTAGGATGCAAATCAAACAATGAACTGCTACTTGAACACTTTGTAAAACAATAATAGTACATTAATGCTAAGAACAGGAATTAAGCAATCCTGGACGAGTAAGTTAAATGTCCAAGCCCGTAGGGTGAGGAGTTTTATATACGAGGCCACGATTGCTAATTAATGATCAAAGCAAGTATAGTGCTTTCCTCAAAAATAAAATGAGACATTTTCATGTTTTTCATGATAATGAGTTATTTCAAATAAAATAAACTTACTAGATGACATTAAAAGTTACTTGCTCATATTTGGGCAATTAGTCATGTTTATTGTTATTGATTTCTTCAGCAAAGCATTAGTGGAGTAAAATCTATATCAGAGACTTCTTCTGAACTCATTTTGTAATTTATTTGCACAAAACACTTTCAACTAAAATATAAAGCAACATAAATTCCCTCTTTTGCGCAACTTTTTTTTATTATCGCCAGCTGGGCAAAGGTATTTACCGCCATGCAGCCTTCTTCATGGACAGCGCCACGTAGAGGAACGCTAAGAACTAAAAAAATAACAACGATCATTGAGGTTAAATTTCAAGTATTCAATGATTTTAAATATACCTTTAAAATCAATATAAATTATATGTACAGTGGAGACCACATCAAGTTAGACACTTCGGGCTTTGTACCCATCTTATATTCTTCTTTGTAGGGGCTAAAGTCGTACTGCAAGTGTATAGCTTGATGTGGTCTCCAGTGTCATTATTATTATTGCAATCATAAAATATAGCAAACATTTCTACATTCTAAACATGACATTATAATTAATTTTATTTTGCTTTGTAAATTGGCCGTTTAAAACCTTATAATTGCCAAACTACCTTAAAAACATAGACACGGATAGTTTTAAAAAGAAAGGCATATGAAATGTACTCTGTGAACATTTGTTATGTAATTTCGTGGACGGTTATTCAGATTTCCTGGGCAGTTTTAAATAGCACACCAGGATAAGGTATTTTCTGATAGGTTTTTACAGTATGTAATGGTAATATTACAATGTATTAAAAAAAAGGTATTTACAAGAACACATAATTTGCACATTCGCCATAAGACCGTCCGTCAATCAAACATGAAGTAGAATATTGATTATGTCATAAATTTATTCGCACGAGTGAAACCACCCAATCAATGATATGCCACCAAAAAACATAAATGTGAAAAAGGGGCCGAGTTCAGTACAAAGGCAGTGCAGGATTGTCGGGTTCGCCAAAAACAGAATTGAGATCAAATTGGGTGCCGAGGCTTATGGGAGGTTCCTTTGATAGAAATAATTATTGAAATGCGGCTAGTTTAACGAATATGATTGACATACAGACCTCTGCGATGTTTTGCGATGATATGCGGCCCCAATTTATTCAAAATTTAGCGAAAATATTTAAAGTACAGACAGACACGACCTTTCTACTACTTTATTATTAGTAAAAATACATTATAATATTGTGGCGGTGGGAAGAAAAACACATTTTTTCTTCTGCAAAATCTGCTAGTTTTGACCTCAATTAGCCGTCTTAAATATGTAAAATCTTGCAAAAATATTTAATATTTATAGCAAAATATTTAATATCTTGCAAAAATATTTAAAAAATTGCAAAGATTTTTAAATCGCATCAAATCGTGATTGTTTTTGTTGGGTATTTAGGCTATTATCATGATATACATCATAGGAGGGTAGGAGCTAATAAACCAGTTTGTGAACCGCAGCTTGTGTTTCATTACGCATATTTAACTGGCGACGAGAATTTATTAGTTTTTCGTGATTTAACGCAAGTTTTGTGATTATAACTGATCAGAGTTCATCATGCCTATCGGGAAAGTTGAATATTTTGATTTGGCATCGAAAAAGTGGTCGTTGTACGTAAATCGCGTCAAACAATTTATGAAGCTGAACAAAATTGAAGATGGCGAACATGTCGCGACGTTAATAACTTTGGTCGGCGAGGCCACGTATGATTTTATGTTCGACTTGTGTGCACCGAGTACGCCAGAGTCAAAAACATTTGATCAACTCGTAGAAATTGTACAGAATCATCTCGAACCCAAACTTTCGGACATCGCGGAACGCCATATTTTTCGTCAAAGACGCCAAAAACCCGGGGAGACTCTGTGTGAATATTTACAGTGTTTAAAACATCTTGCGAGTACGTGTCATTTCGGTAGTTCGCTCGAAGAAAACCTGAGGGATCAATATGTTTCCGGTCTCGCGAGTGAAAGCATGCGTAGTCGTCTATTTGCCGAGACGAATTTGACATACAAGCGAGCGGTGGAGCTGGCGCTGGCGCTGGAGGCCGCTGAGCGACACGCGGTGCAAGCGTGTGGCTCGGGCGGGGCGGCGCCGGGCGCGGCAGGGAGCAGCGGCGTGAGCGCGGGCGCGGACGGCGGTGGTGGCTCGGCGCTTCATCGAATCGGCGCGGCGGCGGCGGGTGGCCGGCCGCGCGCCCAGGGCACGCGCACACCGTGCTGGCGGTGTGGCAAGCAGCATCCGGCTGAGCGGTGCCGTTATAAGCAGTTCAATTGTGATGTATGTGGTGCACGGGGCCATCTCAGGGCCATGTGTAAGAGTGGTGCCAGTGGGGTGCCTGGGACACAAAATAAGGTAACACAAAGAAACCAATTCTATATAGACCAGGAGTCTGAATCGGAGGACAGCAATTTTTTCCATCTGACTGTTGACGGATCACAAGATAGACCGTATGTAGTAAAAATGTTTGTTGAAAATGTCCCGATTTCGTTTGAAGTTGATACCGGAAGTAAAATCAGTGCTATAAACGAACAAATGTACAATAATCATTTCAAACATTGTGAGATAAATAAAAATAATTTGAAATTACGCTCTTACACGGGCGGTAGTATTATGCCGCTCGGTTTTATCACAGTTTCGGTGCGTTATCATGATGAGCGCGGGCAGAGTTCAACGGTGACGACGGCGGGCGCGGGGGACGGGCACTCGCTTCCTTTGTTCATTATACCAGGTGGTGGTCCACCACTACTCGGCCGCGCGTGGTTACGCGAATTGAAACTTAATCACATTAATATAAGACTCAATCACATTCAGCAAGGCGACCAAACTGATGAAACGGAGCGTACAATTGCAACTTTATCTAAAGAGTTTCCAGACGTGTTTTCTTCCGGCTTAGGGACTTGTAAGAAACAATTTTCCCTCAGGTTAAGGGATCATGAACCAATATTTTGCAAAGCTCGCAGCCTACCTCTCGCGTTGCGCGTTCCTGTCGAGCAGGAGTTGAAACGGTTAGAGGACGAAGGAACGATTATGAAAGTAGAACATTCAGACTATGGCACGCCAATAGTTCCGGTTATAAAAAAATGTGGTGCTATTCGACTTAATAAACTTCTAAAAAAGGGTGCGCAGTGGGACTGGGATTCTACGTGTGACGACGCTTTTGTTAAGATAAAGTCAATATTACTGAGTGATCGAGTCTTAGCACACTATGACCCAAACTTACCGTTGGTGCTCAGTGTGGATAGCAGTTCTTACGGAATAGGTGCAGTTTTAGCCCACAAGTATCCTGATGGATCAGAGAAACCGGTTTGCTATGTTTCGCGAACTATGAACGAGGCGGAAAAGTCGTATAGTCAACTAGATAAAGAGGCCTTGGCCATATTTTATGGAGTGACAAAAAATCATCAATATTTGTACGGGAGACGCTTCATTCTACGTACTGACCATAAGCCTCTGTCTCATATCTTTGGAGACAAGTTAGGGATACCCCAGACCGCGGCCAGTCGGCTACAGCGCTACGCAGCGCGCCTTGCGGCCTACGACTACGGAATAGAGTGGGTCAGCTCGGCTCAGAACGCACCCGCGGATTGTTTGTCACGGTTACCGTTGCCGCGCGAGAGGGAGGCTGATACTGAAACCGTCTCATATTTATTTTTTGTAGAAGAGGAATTCCCTGTAAGCTCTCGAGATATTGCAGAAGCCACGAAAAATGATTTAGTTTTAAGGAATGTATACAAATATATTTTGTTCGGGTGGCCTGATATTATAGAAATAGAACAAGAAAAACCATATCTACACCGTAAAAATAATTTGTTGATAGAAAATGGTTGCATTGTGTATAATTATCGCATTGTTGTACCTCCTAAATTTCGCAAGAACATACTGCAGGAATTGCACGAAGGCCATTTAGGAGTAGTAAAAATGAAAAATACGGCTCGTAACTATGTGTACTGGCCAGGGTTAGATCTAGAGATAGAAGAGTTGTGTCGATCGTGTAATGCGTGCCGCCAGCAGCGCGACGCGCCGCCGCACGCTCCGCTCACACCGTGGGCGTTTCCATCTTTACCGTGGCAGCGTCTACATGTAGACTTTGGGGAGTATAAAGGTAAACATTATCTCATTGTGGTGGATGCTCACAGTAAATGGATTGAAGCAATCCATATGAACAATACCGTAGCCAAAACAGTTATCGCCAAATTACGAGACATATTTTCACGTTTCGGGCTGCCGCTCCAGATCGTTTCTGACTGTGGTCCCCCTTTTTCTTCGGTAGAAATAAAAAATTACTTTAACAAAAATGCCATTTTACATAATATCACAAGTTCGTATAGGTGCCAGGGCAACGGGGTGGCTGAAAATGCAGTCAAGACGGTTAAAAATTGCATTAAAAAAGCTTATTTGGAAGGCAAAGATATAGAACAAGCATTATGTAAGATGTTGTTCTACTATAGAAACGGTGAGCACGCCACCACAGGCGTGGCGCCGGCGGTGGCGATGTTGGGGCGGCGGCTGCGCGGGCGCCTAGATGCATTGCGCCCAACCGGGGCGGCTATCAGTCGCGTGTTAGCTAGCCAGGCCAAGCAAGAGGAGCGAGCCGGCGGCACGCAAAGACAAATAGGTTTAGGGGATGAGGTTTTTATACGCGACTATGGAAAACGGAATCCTAAATGGATTGAAGGGCAAGTTACCGAAAAGGTTGGTCCATCTTCGTATAATATCGACATGCCGGGCGGTTCAATACGCAGGCATATTGATCAAATAATTGTACCAAACAAAAATCGGTTTTCACTCACGCGTACTTCAATCGATAATGCGACACCTAGCGTATCAAACGCCCAAACGATTGAGCAGTTTGAGGAGAATAGTGAAGAGGTGGTGTCAGAGTCACCTCCGCTTCCAACACCGTCGCCGCGGCCGCCGCCGGAGGGAGTGGCCGCTCTTGTAGAGAGACCTCAACTTTCGGCGGAGAGGACAGTGGGTGATCAAGTGCATAAATCTCGATATCAATTGCGTTCAAAACCTCACAGAACTACACAACCAATCGATTAAGATTTCGTATTTAGTAGTAACATAAATAATTGTTTGCTTTTTATTTGTACATTTTAGGTAAGGAGGTGTTGGGTATTTAGGCTATTATCATGATATACATCATAGGAGGGTAGGAGCTAATAAACCAGTTTGTGAACCGCAGCTTGTGTTTCATTACGCATATTTAACTGTTTTAAAAACGGGCCAAAGATGAAGAGACCCGGAAATCTCTACACGCAATGTGTCTGTTTTACGATTTGAGTACGGTGGAGACAGCATCAAGTTAGACACTTCAGACTTTGCACCTATCTTATATTCTTCTTTGTAGGGGCTAATGTCGTACTGCAAGTGTATAGCTTGATGTGGTCTCCAGTGTACAAAATGCTTCGTCTCCGTTTTATTTAGGTTCGAAGTTTACACTAGTTGTACACTAGATGGCGCTGCACGCATTAACATCGCGATATCAAAGTTTTTCACCAACAATGTTACCTCTTCATTTGCCCTTGCGCTCGTACCTATCACGGTGTTTTCCTTTACCTATTTTTGAATAGTGCTAACTATCGAAATAATTCGATAGGTCAAGCCTAAGCTAAGCTGTTATGTACTGTTGTAGAGCAGACAGCAAATCAGAATGGAATTGTTGATGTGTGCTGAAATGTAATGGACAGAAGTTTTGTCCATTCATTATTGACAATGATTTTTGTCTTGCTCTTAATTCTTTTTATATTTAGAATTTTACTTAGATCAAAGTCCAGATCGTGGCTTTGATCCAATTTACAGAATAAATAAAATGATTGTCTACTGGTCTCCAGCAACAAGCAACCTCCGTATAAAATGATAAAACCGGTCAAGAGCGAGTAGAACTCGCGCTCTGAGGGTTCCGTATCATTATTTATGTTACTCACTTATCATTACCTACAACAGTTCATCGTTACAAAATACCACGAAAATAATTGTTTTGGAATTCTAGAGTTTTTTTAGCAAGCTTGAACTTTGGTCGCTTTTTTGCAGCGGAGAAAGGTTTTTCAAAGTAACAATGACAGGGTCTTGGAGTTAGAAAAAGTTATTTGATTTTCGCATACTCGGTATTAAAGACAAAAAAAAACACTTTCCATAACATTTTCAGGTACTCGTAGCTATTAATATTTTGTATGCAGATTTTCTTGAAGAACAAAAATTGTTTAGTTTAATCATTAGAATACAGACCTTTCGTCCACTTAATCAATGATCACAACAGTAAATTGATTCTATTGTTATATTTTTCATGTCCGCAGCCAATGGGTTAAGCTTTGTAGCATTTTACGAAGTATCATCAATTCATACTGGAGACTCGGTAAGTGGTCAGGAGTCAAGACCAAGGTTCAACGACCCTTGACGATGTTTGTGCTTCTATACTTGTTCAAGAACAACCTCGACTGGTCATTGAACCACTTGTTCTGACCTCTAAACGAGTTTCCAGTATAAATTTGGCTACATAAACCAAAGTTACCTTATACGTATGGTAGGCTTTTGGTATATTACCAAAAGAAAGGACTTTTAGTATCCCACTTCCCACTAATATTATAAATGCGAAAGTTTAGATGTATGGATGGATGAATGGATGGATGGATGTTTGTTACTCTTTCACGCCGTAACTACTGAACCGACTGAGCTGAAATTTTACATGAATGTAGTTCTAGACCTGGAATAGGACATAAGCTACTTTTTATCCCGTAAATCAGTTCCCATGGGATGAAAATGAGCTTTCAAATTTCTATAGAAAAGTGGTGTGTCACCCTTTCACGCCATGCTTACGAAATCGATTAGGCTGAAATTTTGCATAAATGTAGTTCTAGACTTTGAATAGAACAAAAACTACTTTTTCCTTTTATTCCCATGGAAAAACTATAAAACAGACACACAAAATGGGAAACAGAGGCGCATAACACACACATTTCACCAGCTGTGTTTACTGTAGGTAACAGTCCGAATAATATTGACAGATTTTATAGGAGAAGACAAAAACTAATTCAACGCGGGTGAAACCGCGGGCAAAAGCTAGTATATAATATTATAAATGTAAAAAAATAATTGTTAAATTGATCAGACAGTACCAAGATTTCTCGATCAGACTACTCACACAGTTATTTATTAAACTAGTGTGTGCGCCATGCTTTACTCGCTGGCGAACTATAAATTGAGTTTGTACTCCCTAGGGCCGCCAAGTTTCAGTCTTTGCGCCACGGAAGTTTACCCAGTGAGGACTCTATTTATATCCCAATAAGCACTAAAACCGTTTGAACTCTGGAACTAATAGCATGAGCCTAGGTCTGGTTTACATGGTAGTTTGGATATGAATAGTGTAGCATGTAAAGTCTGGCTCATGTTTCTGAGCTAGATAATAATGGGTTACATTTAGCAAAAAAAAAATAATACAAATTGCTTTTAGTGCTTAAATACGTTGGTTTTTAAATATACATGTACCTATGGTGAATTTATAAATACGACTATGTACTGAAGCCACTTTAAACTGTTGGTCCATTTGTGTCCGAAGTAAGGCGATAGAGCTCATCACGTTTTGGACTGTAGCAACATCAAGGCGACAAAAAACCAGCCACTAAAATGATAGCGTCTGACAAATAATTCGGTACCCCTTGAGTACGGAACCCTGATATATTTTTTTGTTTTACTTTAGTTAGAGTATGTACAATGGAGCCCCAGAAAGCTATACACATTGAGTATAAGCTGACCTGTTATTGTACGGGAAGCCTATACAATGAGAGGTCAGCTTATACTGAAAGTGTTTAGCTTGATGCGGGCTCCACTGTACAACAGTTTGACCAAAATTTTAAACTTGTATTTGTGGTAGATCTTAAACAATTAAGTAACGTTAAAAAGAAATAACTCGTTACATTCAAGGTTTTTTATATGGGACGGCCCTTGGTTTTATTAATTTTTATATTTTTATTATTTGCCGTAATAGGGGGCCATAGTATGATATGATAAATTTAATTGAATAGTAACACGCATTCTGTGGAAATTGAAACTGACTGCCCATTACGGCTGAATAATAGGTAAATAGGAGGCTTAGTAATAGGTAAAAAGTGAGACAGAATCCAGACGGAACGCTCAAAGTCAGGACATGTCCGGACAAATACGGACGGATAGCAACCCTACTCACTTCCAGATAAATTCATGTTCGTATGAAAAATTATTATTTCAGCGAGTCGATCAAACAGAGTTACATAAACACATATACAAACATATCCGTGGCGTCACGGTGTACCATAATACTATAGTATAGAGGGCATTATTGATGGTGCTGACTCAATCGATAAGCTTGTTTATAAAAGGAAGTTGCAAAATCAAATACAATTGGAAGTGTCTTTTGATATAGATACAATTGTTTCAAGTTTGATGAATTATCTACAAGGTTGTTTTACCAAAAGAAAAGGAAAGGTTTTTGTGCGTTCTTGTTTGAGGTTCTTTGAAATGCTGTTTATTTGACATTAAGTCGTGCGATCACTATAATGTTTTTATGCCATTCGTCTGATGTATTTCTTATAAGAAACTTGCTGTTCAATATCAAAGTTAAACTAATGATCTCGAAGATAATCATCAAAATATTCAGTGCTTTAAATTGTAGGTATTACATTTATGACTTGACATAACTTAAGGTCCTTTTAAAAGGTCCTCTTTTGGCGTTACGAAATTAAATAGATTGGAAGGCACAGGTTTTAAGACTTTTATGCAAACAGCTAGGACTGCCGTGTGCTTAATTCGATGTTATGGTCAGTTTTATGTAAGGAGAGCTTATGAACACCATACATTTTTTTATTTAAGATATATAAGGTCCTACAATAATGAAAATAATTCAAGGGTAGATCATGTATCGTTAACTGATCAAATTCCAGAAGAAGAAATTTTTTTTAGCTCAAATATTTTTTTCACTTCGGGTTACAAAGTGGTTCAATCAGCTGACTAAACTTCGATGGAAAAGGTGAAAAAAAAGTACGCGCGAAAATTATTTTTTTCGGTCTAATGTGGTCTAATAAGGATACTATATCACGTCTAAAAATATTTTCACCTTAAAATGTAGGACCTTATATATGCACATAGTGAAATAAAATATATAAACAATAAAATATTCCCAAGATATATTTCGGGAATATATTTTAATACTCAACTGATACCGGGCCCAGCTAGCTTGTATTGAGGCCAAAACAACAATTTTTAGATTTTTCGTCTGCCTGTTTGTATGTTCCATTTTGACTCTAGAACACTCAGCGGATTTAGATGCGGTTTTTTAAAAATCACCTTAGTGCCCCTGGTCAACATTAGGCTATAAGGGGTGTTCATAAAATAACGCCCAAGCCGAAAACGGGGCAAAGATTGAATAAACGCCTTTAACTCAAGAACCACTCGATGGATTTGGATTACCATTCTAGTGACCCCGGTCAACATATAAGACATATAAGGCGTGTTTATAAAATAACGCCCAACCTGGAAACGGTGCAGTGATTGTATTGCAGAGTCGCAGGAAAAGTTTAGTTACGAATAAAAGTATTCATTACGTGATGGGGCTGCCACGATTCTGTAGTAAATCGACAATGTTTGCGGAGGTTCATAATCAAGGCATCGTTTTTAGGGTTCCGTAGTCCGACAAGGAACCAGAAGTTTGGCGCGGTCCGTGTTAGTAGACCAACTTATATGTACCGGGCAACTACGGAACCCTACATTGCGCGTGGCCCAACACGCGCTCGGCCGGTTTTTATTTGTGATCATGCGCAAACGAATCGCGTGTTTTATCCACCAAACCAGTGGCAGTGGCAGCGACATCCTGAGAACATTTTCTAGTAAGTTTGACAACCCTATGCTTAAGCATTGGATTGTCAAACATTGCTTACCCAATAAAAAAATATGTTTTTGGTTTTTCCTCTATGAAATTGTAAATAATTTTAATATGTAATTTAATTGTGTTTTTAATTATTTATGGGTGTTTGTTACCCAGATAAAGAACAATATTTGTTAAATTATTTAACAATTTTATTTATTTATTACAATTACGGATAAAAAAAGTCTTTAGTTATTTTCTGACACTAATCCGTGACTATGACATATACATGAATAAAACTAAGAAAACACGTTTATTATTGTGAGATATATTTCGGGCCATTCGAATGTGTTTGTCATTTTAATGTGTTTTCTTAGTTTTATTCATATATATATCATAATTGAAAGACAAAAAGTCAATCAATTACATTTATTTACATAATCCGTGACTAAGAATTTAAATTCTCGGGGTTAAACAAACACAGGACGGTCTATACAAATATGTATTTACTAATTCCGTATTTTCTAACAAAGCAGAACAAACATCACTACAGACGCTCTCTCAAGATTGCAAGCTTCATTTGAATATAAATGAATATAAACGCCTTGCATACGAGCCGTCCTTTTGTGTGATACTGTTAATGTTCGGGGTTTGGTAATTGTTTGTATTTACTAGTGAATTCCGAAAAAAAATTTTTAATTAACAAGGTATTAAACGCATACACAATCTGTAGGCCTAACATGAGTTTTGCTTACTATACACGTTAACTTCTGCGTAAAATATTTATATGAGAAATTGTGCAGCGCCCCTAGCGGCTTACTACAGGAACCAACATTTCTCATATAAATATTTTACGCAGACGGTAACGTGTATAGTAAGTAAAACCCATGGTAAGCCTACTGTACAAAAGTCACATGTTTTGATAAAATTACAGTTTAATCACTTGACGACGCATACGGGAGTTAGTCATAATTCATATCACATCGATGATTAGTAAAAAATATGACTTATATGGACGTTATAGGGAAGGAAAAATAGATGAGTGGGTTAATTAAATCGTCGCATATTAATCCCTCGCTTCGTGATTTGTGACCTTGGCGTTACTGAAAAGGTTTCCATTAGTTTATTGTTTAAAACCTTTCTTAATATTGCATTATTTTTGTTTTATTTTATATGTTCTGAACAAGTTATACATAACAATTTTACTGAAAATTTAATAAAGAACTAACTTAAATTTTTCATAGTTTTTCTAGGTTCCTTAAATTTGCACCTGTTGTTATACCAAATTTAAACTCAATTGGCCAAAACTTTATTTTAGTTAAACTAAAGACGGGCAGAGAAACTAACGTTCAAGTTTTGATATAGAAGTATCTGAACCTCGAAGGAACTCAAATAAACATGTAGCTTACGGTAGATAAATCTGCTGTATCACATCACACTAATATTATAAGTGCGAAAGTTTGTGTGTGTGCGTGTGTGTGTGTGTGTGTATGTTTGTTACTCTTTCACGCTGAAACAGCTAGACGGATTTTGATGAAATTTAGAATGGATATAGCTTATACCCCAACTTAACGCATAGGCCACTTTTTATTCCGGAAAAAAACATGTCGTTAAACCGAATTACACGCGGGTGGAGCCGCGGGCAAAAGTTAGTTGACAATAAAAGTAAAAATGCTTATTACGAGGGAAGAAACGAAATTTATTTGATCTCGCGTTCAGGTATCGCGAAATTAAGAGGTCGTACCTTCTCAAGAAGATACCAAGGAAATGTCAACATTAACGACGCACCGGACATTAACGGTAACATATGCTAGAGACAGACGCTCTCCGACCTAATGAAACCTACAGACAGGCGTGTAGGTACTTTAATCAGCGTGCCTGTTAATTTTATGTGAGTGCGGAAGGGACTTTATGCCGTGTTTTAAAGTAATGGCACGAAGAAATGTTTGGCAGTGATAAGTTGTTATATTTTAGGCATTTTAGGTTGGTATTAGGGGAAAAAGTTAATTAAAGCCCAACCAAAGGTTCGTTTAATAGGTATCTAGATGTTTTATTACATTTTTGACAGAGAAAAGCTCTGAAACATTATTGCTCTTTTCCTTACCTTACCATTTTGTTGAAATGACAATTTATTCGTTCTCGATCCCAAGCCGCTTGGAGGGTGACCAACAAGTGTTAAAATTTGGTACCTTTTAAGGGAGAAGATGACGGAAATGTAAATATAAAATGACAGACTTTTAATGATTTTGCTGCAATAATCAGTTATCAGAAAATATCTGTTTTTCTACGAGTAAGGTCCACGAAGTACGAATATCTATGTTTGAACAAACCTCGACAATTGATTTATTTATTTACTGCAAATGAAATATTTTGTATCCCTCTATTTTACTCTGTTTTAGACTTATTAGGTAATTGATTTTCTCTCGAGTATCAATTTTGCTAATTATAAAATTTGTTTGAATTCATAACATTTCAAAATACTAACCCGCTAATTTCATTAGCTATTTAGAAAGTAGGTAAAAAGCTAAGGGACTTGTAGATATCCCTTTCCCAACAATTTGAATTTTACACACTCAAATGATTTTTTTAAACTTTCACTTTTCAACAAAAGTCTTGTAGGCATAATGACTTTCGTGCCGATGACAGTAACTACTTTGATTGTATTAAAAAAAAACGAACCTGCATGACCATAGAGCTTAATATATCAAATGTCATTGACACTTGACATTGAAAGCTAGTATTTTTATTTATTGCTAGGCAAATGTATTCTAGCTATTCAGCCCATATCCTTAAATTATTTTTTTCAATATATTATCTCTATAACTAAGTAATAAAAAAAAATTAAACGCTCTTCGGAATAAGAATAAAAATATATCTCCATACATTTTTTATTTTTTTACCTTTACAGAAATGAAAATTTGTGGATTACCATATCTAGTGATTTGAAACAAAACATGTATCTTTCCAACAAGAAGCCGAGTAAAGTATAAAAAAACTATTTTTTTCCGAGAACACGTGATATTTCGGTAAAGAGTCACGGCTTTAAACAATAATGAACTGTCAAGTAGATCTTGGTGTAAAATGAGGTGCCCCGGATCACTCAAGCCCTTAATACATGTGGTGAGGTTGTCGAAAATTCTACCCATTTGTCTCTTACAGAGAAATACTCTAGTAGTTGCTACAACTACGAGGCTTTCAGGTTGTTGAATATTTTTTTCATATGAGGATTTTCTTTTGGAGAAGATACTCTAAAGTAACACAAAGATCCACAAAATAAGAGCGAAAATTACGTCTAAGGTATTTTTCCCGACCGTACGTATTATATTTAGAACTTAAAAACGTATATTAAACTAATTATTCATTCATATTGTTCTAAAATGTACGGGTTACTTAACAATAATTTTGTTTTTTTATTGCCTTTAATACCGTTGTTTCCATCTTGTGCGATCTAGTAAGTATATATGGAACTCCATCTTGGTATCTTCAGTCCTGTCCAAAACAGCTTATAAGATTATATTTTGTAATTGCGTTGGATATCCACCCTACACGGTGTAGAATCGTTTGAGTGCCGGCTCCTAAGGCAATCCACTACAGAGCTCCTAAGACACGGTTTTAAGGAACTTTATGTTACTTCAGTAGCTTTCCTGCTGTCTCTTTTAGGCTTTTTTACATCCTCATATGAGCGCTCTTTTCCGGGCAAAGTTGAAAAGTAGCAAAACTGAGGTTTTATTGCCTTTTCGATGGATGCAACTTCGACTTTGCAGGTTTTTCAGGATTTCGACAAAGATTAGTAATTCTGGTAACACTTATAGTCCATCATGTGAGGATTGTAGCTTATAAACGCAATTAAGTTTTATTAAAATAAAAAAAATAATCTAAAACTAGCTCGAGCGCATAAAAGCACATGTTACACGAGCTTTCGACAGGAAAATACTAATATTTAGATTAATGTAGGAAGAGATAAAGATTAGCCGCTGCCTAAGTTTTTCAAATTAACCATTATAAACTGACCTCTGTAAGACTGGAGAAATAAAAATGTATCAAAGAAGTTTTACTTACCGGTGGAATGTAAAGCCATATTTTTGATAGCTTAAAGTCCAAGTAGACTTCCCACAACATTTCACTGAGCAAGATTTCATTTTAACAAACTTTTACCCCGGAATGAGAATTTTTGAACTTAAGGTGGTACGAGCTTCGCACGGATCTAAAACTTGGTCGGTACCTACTAATGACGAAACTTCTAGCACAGCTTTGTATCAGTTCTAATAGACTGATGCGTGGTGCGCGTCAGTTGTCTTGTATACAAAGGTATCTATCTACCTGGAGTTGATCTGTGACATCAATACTCGATTCTCTTATTATTTTTGTAATTATATAGGAGCGTCTTATTTTAAATAATTTTGTATGGTTTCTGTGCCTGAAATAAATGATTTAGTTATCATAATTATTACTAAGCCCTCCAATACTTACAGCTTAGTTCGTGTAATCAATTCTATATATAAAATAGTGCTATTTATCAAGCATAAACGCCACGAATAGAGAAATTTTGTCTCTAGGAAAACAGATAGGACGAGTCGTTTTATCGAAGCGATGATCACTTGATAAAGCTTTCCTGCGTTTCCATTGGTCAAACCTTCTTCGAGACACAAAACCTCTCTATTATTGAGGCGCTGGCGGCAAGAAAGACGAACGAAGCCCCCCTCCGGCTGCCGAATATTGTTTAGAAGTTGGCGCCCTTCCTTGGCCTAACTAAACTGTACTGCATGCATCTACACATCTATCAAAGTTCCTCCAAGCGCTCAATTCCAGAATCCACTCAATAAATGCGTGTGACGTCACCTCGAGTACAAATCAATTCATGAAGACACAGCTCATTCATGAGTATGCAAAGCGATGCAGCTAGGTTCTGTCAATACGATATTGCCTGGAAATTGAGTGATTTCAAGACGACGGAGAATCTTCGGTAAGCTTCCGGTTTTGTCTTAATAACTGATGTTGATTCTTTGAATACGTATCTATCTTGGCTTTTATTGCTAGAATTTCATAATACCGGCTATAAAAAGGCTGAACAGCTTTCATATGGAAAAGTACTCGCGCGGTCCTGCTATACAAAACTCATAAAGTGCGTCTTGAAAACAATTAAGGGAAGGTTAACAAAAAAGATTATGTCTCTTTGAGAAACTTGCTCAATATGATCAGTAAAGTATGTGGTTTCATTTAATGTTTTGTGTTATCCATCCATCAGCCTGTTTCGTTCACTGCTAGACATAGGCCTTTCCAGGAAGAAATGCCCATACTCACACATGCTGGGCAGGCGGGTTGGTGAGCGCGGTGCCGAAACCCTTGCACCAGTGACGCCGCTGCCCGTCACCAGCCTGTTTAATATAAAGCCCGGCAAATTGGCATGGTTAAAAATATATCACCATGGGTCGGTCCCAGGGCATGGTGGACCACCTGGTTGTGCCTGTCTGCGAGCTGTCCTCTTACTCTCCCCCGAATAACTTCGGGAGGATTTGGGTATCTCCACAGTTGAGCGCGGCATCAGCTCTACCACCTGGTACCACACAAGATGGCATTAATTTATGCAGTCAAATTCATACTGGAAGTAACATGAAAAAAATCATTGTCGAAAATAAATTAATGTCTCTAATACAACGTGAAATTTAAGTCATTTTGCCAACGAAAACTGGTGATAGTTCTCATCCATATAAACAACTTTTAATATGAAGCGAACCATGAAATCGTGAAAAAATAAACTGTTGTTTCATACATTTTGGGTTGAGTAGGTATTTAACTTTTCTACGGAACAGCTGATATTCAAAGCCCAGCCTCGAGTCAATTAAAGGACGTCAAGATTTTATTTTGAGAAATTTGCAAAAAGCGTTGTCTATCCGTTTTACTGATCATTTACCAAGGCTCCAGTACGAGTATGGCTGGATAAATTAAAGACTCCTAATACAATGTGAAATTTAAGTAATTTTCTCAACGAAAACTGGTGATAGTACTCGTCCATATGAACAACTTTTACTACGAAGCCAACCCTGAAATCGCGAAAAAAATATCAGCTGTTTCATACATTTTGGTTGAGTAGGTATTTTACTTTTTTATGGAACAGCTGATATTTTTTTCTTATCATACTATTTTAGAGGAAAACAGGATAGAAAATATAAAGAATACTCAAAGAAAAACTAAAATTCAAAACCACAGACTACCCATTTTCTTAAATCTCAGGTTAAAGCGGAAGGAGGGCTAGAAAATTGCAAGATATTTTTCATCCTTTTTGGGGCGAAAACCTAACGTTATGTAATAAAATACCCCTCCTCGTCCGTAAGGATAAAAATATGGATTTACTTTAATATTCTCTGAAACAATAGCCGGTTTAAACGGTCTTGAAGCACTCAGGCGTGTTGAATTTAAAGTTGCGGCCATGAACCGAGCGGCAGTAACGCAATATAGCGGCGTGGAGCGTATAGAGCTTATTTGTATCTAGAAGTATAATTAATTTGTGTGTATTATATGTTAAGTCGGAAAATACAATTGACCTACTATGAAATCAAGAAGGCTTACCCTCTCATTAATATTCTACATTTGTTTTCCAAGTCTTGCTCTGCCTGTATGTGTATTAGCGTAATTATAAGGGTAAAAAAGTTTCCAAATCTATGTGGTAGTCACAAGTATAGAAAACAGAAAAATTATTAAGATAATATTTATGCTGTAAGGAGATCTAGTGAGCAAACTCTAGCGAAGGTCAACCTGTATATTTCACGATGTTGTGAAATATAATGGACGCAAAGCGCCTGCAAACTTAGTTGTACAATCTATTGCTATTAACTTTCTGAAAGGCTCTTGTTCATTCTCTGTGAAAAACTTATTTGTCACGCTCGGAGTATTTTTGTATTTACAAATAAGTTTTAATTATAATTAGAATATCGGGTTTTTCTTTTTATCATCATTTCATTTGCCAAGATAAGCTTGACCGGCCGTTTTGTTATGTCTGTACATACCGTTAAATAATACGGTTAGAGCCAGGATAGCTCTTTTTATGTACATAATATATGTACAATTACAAGTATATGTTTTGTCCAAAAATTTGACGATGAATGATAACAACACTTCGTTTCACAACATATTTTATTATTTTACCCAACCGGTTTCAGTATTACCACAGATTATTACAATAGGTATTGCGCATTATCAAGGGTTAAATAGTGATAATACAATAGTATGAAAGAGATACAAGCCTTCATACCGTTTACTCGTATCTTGTTATTCTCCAAGTTTCATTAAGTGCCGACAATCGCAAGTATTGATCATTACAACAATGTACGAGCGTACAAGAGAATATGCTAAAGCGTTTTTACTCGCCCATTCCATGGCCCCAAGACTAGACTGCCAGGAAGGAGCCGAGGGAATCTTTAATGGTCGCTGAATTTTGCTGAAAGCGGAGCCTTTGTTTGTTTACAAAACACCGGAGAAGTATGTATAGCCCTGCTTTACCTCCTTACTAGACCCTGGAGCTGGCTGGACAAACAAACAGCAGTTATTGCAATGTTGACTTATATAGAGGAAGCAAGGGTTTTGCTATTTTGTACTTGGTATGTGTGGCGGCACCAGTAACATAAATATCATAATAATATTATTCTATTGGTCGTTGACTTTAAAGACTTCTCATGACGTCACGCTGGAGTGCGATGAGATGCCTGCGTGACATGATTTCGTCATGAGGGTAGTAAAGCCATGGCCGAAGCCCATCACCAGCTGAAGTAAGAGATTTGTCAGTTGGCTGGGTCGGCCTTATTGTCCGGGTTGTGCGTACTATGCTTGTACATATATATTAGTTAAGCCATTGGATTACCTCCACAATCAAGCCCGGCACCATGATACTAAATACGGAAATAAAATAAACTATCTTTTGAAATAATTTTTTAAATGATAAGTAGAATGTTACATAAAGGTCGAATCGTAGTTGAAGAAATCATTCAGTCAGTAGTATAGAACAACTCTTACAATGAAGGAAACACCGAAATAATTGTGGTAAAAATATCAGCTCCCCTATACATTTTCCGAGAAGGTATTACACATTTTTATAGTAGTGGTAGTAGTATAACAAAATAAAATAACGTAAGAACGATGGCCGCTGTCAGATAAACCAATTAGATTTCCGACAGCGGCTAAATAGCACAAAATGTTAAAAAAAAACAATGAAAGTGCTGATTCTTTTTTAGCGATTTCCAGTTTAGTTCCTTGGCAAAGATTACTATCATTGACTGAAAGAGCTCTTTTCTGAGCTCTGATAAGCGTTGTATGAGGATTCTGTATGTGTTAATTAGTATTTCTAGTGATATAAAATTGCAGCTGAATTTTTATTTCTCACTATATCTAATAATTTTGTTATTCATCAACTAGTTTATGTACATGTTTTTTCACAACAGCGAATCACTCACTCAGGATAGGTATCAGCCATAGTAATCTGAATAACTATAGGCACTATTAAGATTTCTAGGGTTGCAACAGAATACTAGCGCAGCGTTTTGTCGAGATGATTATTTGCTTTGTAGGTAAATAATACCAACATGGCACCATGCTGAGTTGCGGCTATTAAGGTATTACCTAGATTTAATTTGTCATAAATAAATAATATAACATACATAAATACATATAATCACGCCTGTCTCCCAGAGGGGTAGGCAGAGACTACAGATTTCCATCTGCTACGATCCTGACACACCTCTTTTGCTTCTTGTACATCCATCAACCTAGTCATACAGGGTCTTCTATTCCGGGTACTTTTCACTTTGCCCTTTTTCAGTATGTCGCTTATTTGGTCGGCATACGTCCTTCTAGGGCGGCCCAGTCGAGCTTTATCTTCCACTTGTGCAGCATAAATTCCTTTCGTCACTCTACTTTCATTCATCCTCTCTATATGCCCAAACCACCGAAGCATTCCTGTTGGTAATAATCAACTCATACGCATTCTGCTACCAACAAAATGTATGAAAGACCCTGTTACCTGTCTGGCCTGCACAGAGAGTATCTTTGCCGGGCCCAATGAGAAGATTAAACAACACCAGCGGACAGTAACAAGGTATTTCAATTGAAAGAATTAATAATAATATGTGACACTTACAAAAGTCCAGTAAAATATTGACGGCGTCAAGATACCTCCAGAAGTCCAAAATCTGGGGTCCTCTCTCTCTGCTGCTTGGCCGTCTCGTTGCTCCAGTGCTGGCCGGTATTATGAAGGGGAAAGACTTAGGCAAGGAACAGCAGGAAGGCAAGGAAATGTGGCCACGAATGCTGCTTACGTGTCACCAACTGACGCAATCATCAAAGTCTTTTCCTGGAATTAGCCCAGCTTCTACGAGCACAATTCCCCAACACGGTTTCACTAGAAGACCTTATTTTATACACACATGTCCCTGAAGCAAGAATCTCTTAAAACTTTTCAGGCGACCTTTTCACAATGAAAAAAACCCTGGGGAGCAAATTAACAAGTCATTTCTGTCAAAAATCATAGACAAGAGGAACAAAATTAAAAACAAACAAAATGATTACACCACCGCTAGCGGTTTCTAAAAATAGATTAGAACACTGTGAACGAAGCGCGTTCAATTTGAGTGTTGCGCGAACAATCCCCCGCTCCGGACTGATGCCCCCATCAGAACGCTAGCTCAATCAATCGGGAGCCGGGAGAGTGTTGCTACAGCTCGTCGCAAAATCGAACCTCCAACCAACACCTCAGCTACACGAGAAGTCCCATCCCCACCGTATATTAACTTGATAATGCGACCCCGGCGCCAATGTAGAGATGCCAAATTTGCATCCTTCAATGAAACTAAGTCTCCTTCTTTCGGAGGTTCGGTCCTGTCTGTCCACTTCACCCGCTGCTGTAACAAATGCAGATATTCCAACGACCAACGATTCCAGAAGTCCTGGCCCATTTGTTGCAACATTTGAAAACGTGACAACCGGGTTGTACGTTCTTCCCTCCAGGGGTATTCCGGCAGGGCAGTAAGAGGCTGCCCAATCAAGAAATGACCAGGAGTCAAGACCTCGAGGTCGTTCGGATCAGATGACAGGGGACAGAGAGGACGAGAATTGAGGACGGCCTCAACTTTACAGAACATAGTGACGAGCTCCTCGAAGCTTAAAATGGTCTCCCCGATGACACGGCGGAGGTGGGTCTTGGCTGACTTCACGGCGGCTTCAAAAATCCCACCCCAGTGGGGACAAATTGGCGGGCTGAACCGCCAAGTTATCCCCCTCTGGGCGCAGATATGACTTAAACTAACACAATTATTTTCTAAAAATTTATACACATCTTTCAAATAGTTTGAGGTACCCTGGTAGTTTGTGCCATTGTCAGAGCGGATCAATGAAGGTAGACCCCTACGCGAAACAAAACGGTCTAACGCAGCAACGAAGGCCTCCGTGGACAACGAGGACACTAATTCCAAATGGACGGCCTTGGTGGACAAGCACACAAATACGCACAGGTAAGCCTTAACAATCCGAGCATTACGAAGAGTGGAGGTCTTGACCGAGAACGGGCCTGCCATGTCCGTGGCGACTCCTTCGAATGGTCTCGACTGGGTGATCCTGTCAGCCGGCAGATCTCCCATCTGAGGCTGCATCAATGAGGCTCGTAGTCTGTAACAAGGAACGCAGGAGAAAACTACATTGCGAATTACCCGGCGAGCAGACAAGATCCAAAACTCCCGCTGTAATATCGCCAATAACGCATTGCGTCCCGCATGAGAGTTACGAACATGTCGGTCAAATACCAAAAGCTTTACCAAAGGACCCTCCTTGGGTAACAGCAGAGGATGACGGCTTCCGTATGGCAGGTCAGCTTTCCGAAGTCGACCTCCAACACGCAGAAGTCCCTGTGAATCCAGAAAAGGATTTAATCTAGCGACCGCTCCCTTCAGCTTGGCACGTTCATCACGAAGAATCTGCAATTCGGACTTGAAACGGTCCGCCTGCACTACCTTGACCCAGTGAAGCAGTGCATCTCGACGCTCCTCGGCACTCACCACTGGCGACAACTGTTTATTTTGGGGGTTACGACAATTATTTATAAAACGCTTAATCCAACTAGTAACCGCCAATAATTTGTCCAAACTACTATATCTCCCAGTCAGCCAATCAGGATCTAAATCGGTCTCTGCAACTAAAGCATGCACACGCAGCCCTGGTAAAATCTGGGTCGTCCTATCTACTTGCTGAACAGGCCAAGAAGACTCAGGTCCCCTGAGCCACTCCGGACCCCACCATAAAGCATGTGACACCAACTCCGGCGCTGTGCAGCCCCTCGATGCGCAGTCTGCAGGATTACATTCACCTGGGACATGCCTCCAATTAATATGAATACCTATGTTTTGAATTTGCGAAACCCGGTTTCCTACAAAAATCTCTAAGGTATGCGGAGCCGCGCGCAACCATGCTAGCGCGACCTGACTATCCGACCATGCATACACATCCTGAAAATCAACATTGGCAGCTAACTCCCGAGATATATGATTCAGTAATCTAGCTAAAAGATGAGCTCCGCTTAATTCCAATTTAGGAATAGTAAGACGAGTACGTATGGGAGCAACCTTGCTTTTCGCTAGAAGTAACACAACATTGACGTGTCCCTGACTATCAACGGTTCGTAAATATACGGCCGCAGCGTATCCACGTCCGGAGGCGTCACAAAAGCCATGCAAAGAAGCGTGATACTTTCCTGGCGGCAAGATCCGGCGAGGTAAGGCAACTCGATTGACTTCCTCCAACGATGACATCAACTCCAGCCAGTCGTCCAACGGAGACCCGGTGAGCGGCTCGTCCCACGACACGCCCAGGATCCACAGCCGTTGCAGCAGACACTTCGCTGAGAAGATCACCGGACTGATCCAGCCGTTCGGATCAAACATGCGAGCGATGGTGGACAGCACGGTCCTCTTCGACCATACTCTCTCTGGTTTCAGTTCCACCTGAAACGTGAAAATATCATTTACCGGTTGATACTTCATTCCCAAAACCGCTATCATATTAGGATCATCCACCTCAGCAAACAGGTTAGGGTTCTGTTGGTGATCCTCTGGAATACCTTCTAACAGACGGGGCTCATTCGATAACCATTTTCTTAACTCGTAGCCTCCCGCTGCTAGTATAGCAATTAATTCATCCCTGAGTATAAGAGCTTCCTCAACTGTTTGGGCCCCAGTACACACGTCGTCCACGTAGAGGTCACGTGTCAGTACGGCTGCCGCACGCGGGTAGCGGGCCCTCTCCCGCTCCGCCAGTTCTAATAAGCATCTTATAGCTATATATGGACTTGATTTCAAACCATATGTGTTGGTGTTGAGCTCGTAGACTGTCACTGGGTCCTCTGGGTGCTCCCGCCAGAGAATCAACTGGAAACGCCTGTCGTCAGGATGAATGACAGTCTGCCGGAACATCATCTTAATGTCGGCTCCAAACACCACCTGATGTCTTCTGAAATTTAAAATTATATCTATGACATCCCGATGAAGCTTTGGCCCAGAGTGTAGACACGAATTCAACGAGACTCCTGTTGAGGTAGGCGCCGACCCGTCGAACACGGTGCGCAGCTTTCCTGAAGAAGCCTTCAATACTGCATGGTGAGGTAGGAAGTAATGCTCAGTAGAGCTCCAATCTACTCGAGCCGGTGACATATGACCTAGTGCTTCGTACTCACGCATGAAGTCAATATATTTCTCACGTAGCACTGGGTCACGCTGCATGCGCCGTTCCATAGCCAGCAGTCGCTTCTCTGCCAGTGCTCTGGATTGTCCAAGAATAGGAGGGGATGCTGTAAAAGGCAACCGCGTTACAAATCTCCCTGAAGCTAGCCTCGTAGTGTTGGCTTGAAAAAAGGCCTCACATTCTGCATGTTCCGGGTCCACCCTCGGAACCATGGGAGGCTCCTCTACCTCCCAGAACCGATGCATCGTCTTAGCAAGGGATGCTGTGTTGACGACCCTCGACTGATCCGGAGTGTAGTCATCGAAGACTGGTCCCAAGACAGCATGTCCAAAAATGGTGGACACCGCCAACAGTGATGAGGTGCCTAGCGCCTTCTGGGTACCTAAAATCCATCCCAATACATCCGAGCCCAAGAGGACGTCCACTGGGCCGGGAACATAAAACCTGGGATCAGCTAAATTTAAATTAGACGTACACGATAGTATAGATGGGGAGATATCTGAGGAGGGCTGCCAGCCTACGATATCATCCATAACCATAGCTGCAGCTGCAATCCTCAAAGTGGAGGAACGTACCGAAGAAAACCTTATATGAGTTCGGTCTACCAAACGTTTAACTTCTAAACCCCCAATACCAAGAAGGGGCACCGAAGAAGGCTCCAAGTTCAAACCCAACATATCAACTATCCGTGTAGTCACCATACACCCTTGTGCCCCTGAGTCCAGTAGAGCCCTTACCCTAACCGAATCTCCACGGGGACCCCATATGCAAACTATTGCAGTGGGCAGCAGAACCGTCCTCGGCTCTGCGCTAGTAGAGTGGCAGGCTAGCTATTGGCTGTTCGGCCTCGCCAACCCAGGGTGAACCCACTGCCCTACATATGGTATTCGGCATTGATTCTAACGCACACTCACCCATGTGGCATTGCCTTCCGCACCAGTATGCAGGTCGCGGCCCCGACACCGAGCACAGAAGGACTAACGTCGAAAACTTCATCCTTGGCCGCGACCTCGTCTTGCATAACGCTGCCGGTCAACCACCAACTTTCAAGGGTCCCGTGGGTGAGTCAAACGTTGATCTCACAGTGAGCACTAGGGGGATAAAGCTGAAAAATTGGACCGTACACGATGCAATCAGTCTGAGCGACCACCAATTGATCACATATGACTTCGGTCCAATTCAGAACGACGATGCGCCGCAGCCCGGGGGGGAAAGGATGAGGTTCCGGGACGCTGGGGTTGATTGGGCGCGCTTCCGCTCGGTGGTCCACCAGCGTATGGGGGGTCTCGACTTCAGACAACCCGCTGCAAAGTTATGTGAACAATTTACAGGCATAATTATTAAGACAGCAGCTGAGTGTTTGGGAGTTAAGAAAGCGAGGAAAGATAAGGGCTATGAATGGTGGAGTGAAAGGCTAGATTTTTTGAAGAGCGATAATAGACGCAAGAGAAGAGCATGGCAGAAAGTTCGAAAGTTAGGAGGTACGATTGAGGAATTGCGTAGATTTGAATTTCACGATGCGAGGTCTCTATATAGGCTGGAGATGGAGATGGCTGAGTTGTCCTTCTTTAAGGAACTTGCCGACACCGGAAACATCGACCCTTGGGGTCTGGCATATCGCGCTGCAAGTGGCCGTACTAGGCCACAACAAAACGTGATAAACGGTACCGCATTTGTGTCTGGGTACGCGGGCGACGCGCGCGAGGCCATGCGCCGGCTGTTGTGTGCGCTGTGTCCCGATGACTCAAGCATCGGGGATAGCGACCACCACACTCAGATAAGGCTCGTGGCCACGTTCGCTCCGTCTGGTGATGACTCACCACCTCCAACTCTACCAGTTCTCAATAAAATTGTGAGGAGTCTGCCTCGTACAGCTCCAGGTATGGATGGTATTAGCGCAAGGATCATTGGGAATGTATGGATGGCTGCTCAAGCGGAATTGTATGCAGTAATTTGTAAATGTGTGCGTGAAGGGGTATTCCCAACTGTATGGAAGGATGGTCAGCTTATTGTCCTGCCTAAGGGCAACGACAAACCACTCACTGACCCAAAGGCGTATCGCCCAATAACGTCTCTTCCAGTGCTTGGCAAGCTACTAGAACGAGCGCTACTATCTTGCGCGCCGAGCATTGCCAACGAAATTTCAAGTGATCAGCATGGTTTCATGCGTGGCCGCTCCACTATTACGGCACTTAACGCCATCATTCATCGCACACTTGAGTCTACGTATAAATACGTCCAACTAGTATTTCTCGACATCTCTGGAGCCTTCGACAATGCGTGGTGGCCGATGGTCCTACTCAAGGCGAAAAGGGGGGGCTGTCCACCAAACATCTACAAGATGCTGGTGGACTATTTCACCGACCGCCGCGTGGGTTTGTTTGTCGGCACCCTCGTAGAGTGGAAGACCTCCACTATGGGATGTCCGCAGGGCTCGGTATTAGGCCCGACGCTGTGGAACGTTCTTATGGACGACCTGCTGCGACTACCACTGCCGCAGGGTACGGCGCTGACTGCTTATGCAGACGATGTGACTCTCCTGATAGAGTCGCAGTCCCGTGCAGCCATCGAACGCACGGCCGCCACCGTGCTGGCTAGTGTGGCTGATTGGGGCGCACGGAACCGACTCTCCTTCTCACCGGCAAAGTCGTTAACTATGACTGTCCGTGGAAAGTTCCAACGCCCCCCGACCATCAAGATGGGCGGTGTCTCTGTCAGGAGTGTCACGCAGGCAACCGTGCTGGGTGTGGTGCTCGACGCGGGCCTTTCCTTCGCTCCACATGCGCAGTCCATAGGGGAACGCGCGTCAAAGTGCTTCGGCAAGATGGCGCGCGTATCGGCCAGTAGGTGGGGGGTGCGCTACCCTGCGTTGCGCTTTGTGTACCGCGGTACATACGTCGCTACACTGACGTATGCCGCCGCCTGCTGGTACCGGCGCGCTTCTTTTCACACGGTGCGCACCGCCTTACTGCGCACTCAGCGCCCATCTCTTGTCCTGCTCACTAAGGCGTATCGTTCGTGCAGTACGCCGGCGCTTGCCGTTTTGGCAGGTGTGCTGCCTGCCGACCTCGACGTGGTGCGCGCGGGGAGGGAATATGAGGCCAAGGAAGGCGCTACCCCGAGAGAGTTACAGCAGCGACAAAAAGACATACGGACTGACGTCGTCGCTCAATGGCAGGACCGCTGGACCTCTAAAGAGAAGGGGAGAGACTTATTTCTCCTCTTCCCGGATGTGGCGGCTCGACTCAGTGCTCACTGGGTTCAGCCGGACTATGAGACCTCGCAAATTTTGACAGGTCATGGATGCTTCAGACAAAGACTGTATGACATGAAACTGTGTGAAGTATGTGAGTGCGAGTGTGGCGCGGGATCTGAAGACCGGGACCACGTTCTGTGGCATTGTCCTCTTTACGAGGATGAACGTACTAGTATGCTGGCTGGATTGACGCGCGGTGAGACGTGGCCCTGCCATCCCTGCGACCTGGTCTCCTCGGAGGCTAACTTCCGGCTGCTCAAGAAATTCGCGCACGCATGGCATCGCAAGCGAAGACTATGGGAGTGCGGTTAAGTAGAAGACGCAAATTTGGATCAATTGATAAATAAAATAAACATATATATTTATATTGTGAGAGCGGATCGTCATCGACTGCAACGAGGTTCCAGCAAGTTATTACTGTGGCGCTATTTATAATTTGTATTGTTAAGCCCAGAATGGGGCATTAGCGAAAGAAACGCCCGCTCCCACTCCTTCAGAGTGGGGGAGACGGGCTAGGGACATTTTTTGTGGCAAAAAAAAAGAATTTGTAAGGGGGTTCAAGCAATGCAGAGAGCAGGGTAACCATAAATCCCGAGAGCCGTGCATACCCCCTGCGTTTGGGCATAAAAACCATAGAGTTGGTATGGCCATGGGAAGGTTTGGAGGGTAATGCCCTACATATGGTGAGCGAGTACACATCGCCATCCTAGGGGGGGCGTAGCCTGCCGCTCTCCCATACCTAAAATAAGGTGGGTGGTACTCTACCCGCGGGTACTCATGAGACGGCGGCGAGTATCTCTGCGGCTCCTCCCGACTATACTCCCTTCCAGTGGGCGCCGGCACTGGCGCGGGAAATTGAGGTCCACTAACCGGTGAAGTGAAGCCCCCGCCCGTAGGGCCTTCTTCCCTCGAAGAGTCCCGAGGCGGGCCCGCAGTTGCAGAAACATGGGGACCACTTCCATAATTTTGAATGGGCCCCTCACCCGTGGAGTACCCCCAACCCTGGGCCCGCAGTATAGCCCTGTACCGCAGGTGCATGCTCCTCAAAATTATTAGGGTGTGCATGACTCACCCGAGAACTCTCTCTCCACTCCGACGGGTGCGCGCCTCGTCCTGGACGAGGGCCCCTCGACGGACATGGCTGCTGTGCGGACGGTGAGGCTGCTCCCCCGCCCGTAGCGCGACGCTGGTGCTGCGACGTGGAGACTGCTCCCCCTCTCGCAGCAGGTCCGCGCTGCGGTGCCGGAGCCGGCGCACCAGACCTGTTAGCACACAGCAGTAAATGGTGAGCTCTTCCACATGCAGAACAAGTACCTTGCCTGGAACAATCGCGCGCGAAATGATCTTCCATGCAATGGAAACATAAGCGCTTGGCTTTTACCAAGCACCGCCTTTCGCTGACCTGGAGCTCAGCAAACTCAGGGTACCTCCGCAAAGCATGTCCCAAACGCCCACACTGAGGACACGTCGGTTCCCCCACGGCAGCAGTCAGCGCAGCCAAGCGAGCTGCCACACGTCCCCGGGACGGCGGCACTCCCTGGGCGTCACTGCGTCGCGATGTGCCAGTGGATCTTCCCAAACTCCCGCTAGGTGGCGCCACTTCCAACGGAGACGACTCCACAGCCCTAGCTTCAAACTCCAAAAATCTCATTAGGTCCGTAAAGCTAGGCAAGGCACTGCCGTCCCGTTCTGCCATCTCGCGTTCAAACCGTGAGCGAGAGTCAGCCGGCAACTTGCTCAAAATTATGTGTACCAACAGATAAGACCATTCATCCACTGGTAGTCCCAACATTTTTAATGCGTTACACGCCACTGTAACGGGTGTGAGTAACTGAGCCCTGATATGCGAAGTAAACATATTCTTAAAGGCGACCCATTGCTCCATACATCCATCAAAGTGACCAAGCTCTAAGGTAGGCAGTCTGCTATGCAACCCTACCCCTTGACTACTGGTGCCCAATTTGACATCCGGACCCCCAGACTGCAATCTCTTTATTGTGCATGCCACCTGCGTAGTCTCATTATAAATGTCCATTATCTGCTCCATATCACTATTAATGCTAGCCATTACCTCCGGTGGCAGCTCCTGGTCCAACAGCTCCACGAGCGCCTGCTCAGCTTTCTCGAGGCGGTGCTCCATCTGTTAGTACCGCTCCGGGACTGCATCGCCCCGATCAGCTCGAGCCAACAAGCCTTGAACGCTGACAAACCAGCGCAGCTGGCTGGCCAAGATGTTCCTCGGAGAAGTCTTCGACATTGTAGACCGGGAATTGAGAGATACAAACAATTAAAGACGGAACTGACAATGTCACAAACCAGCAAAGCGCCCCAATGTATACACTCAAACAAGTTGTCACAGTAACTCGGTAAATACAAAATTTTATTAATATAAATAAACTAACTGCCTTGTAACAGTGCTCTCAAACAAGCCTACAATAGGTCGTTATATTATATTATAACCAAATATCTTATATAAACACAAACAACCGAGTTATAAAGTTACACCAACAAGGTCTAACAATTACAATTTAAATCTGTGTACAACAACCTAAACAGCGCTAATAAAGTTATATGTTTATCCACAATACATAATACAATAATATTCTATACCTAATATCCTTCCAGCTTACATAAACCTATTCATATACACAGTCCGAGTACTGTAGTATGAGAAATAACAAAATATTCTATTTGATCTCGCTTTAGGTTGCAAGGTTACAAACTACCTACCTATATAAACAGAATATATCTTGGTCCGGGGTTGTTTAATATCCGATACTAAACAACTTAACCGCGCTCTGCTACCAGAAAATGTTGGTAATAATCAACTCATACGCATTCTGCTACCAACAAAATGTATGAAAGACCCTGTTACCTGTCTGGCCTGCACAGAGAGTATCTTTGCCGGGCCCAATGAGAAGATTAAACAACACCAGCGGACAGTAACAAGGTATTTCAATTGAAAGAATTAATAATAATATGTGACACTTACAAAAGTCCAGTAAAATATTGACGGCGTCAAGATACCTCCAGAAGTCCAAAATCTGGGGTCCTCTCTCTCTGCTGCTTGGCCGTCTCGTTGCTCCAGTGCTGGCCGGTATTATGAAGGGGAAAGACTTAGGCAAGGAACAGCAGGAAGGCAAGGAAATGTGGCCACGAATGCTGCTTACGTGTCACCAACTGACGCAATCATCAAAGTCTTTTCCTGGAATTAGCCCGGCTTCTACGAGCACAATTCCCCAACACGGTTTCACTAGAAGACCTTATTTTATACACACATGTCCCTGAAGCAAGAATTTCTTAAAACTTTTCAGGCGACCTTTTCACAATGAAAAAAACCCGGGGGAGAAAATTAACAAGTCATTTCTGTCAAAAATCATAGACAAGAGGAACAAAATTAAAAACAAACAAAATGATTACACCACCGCTAGCGGTTTCTTAAAATAGATTAGAACACTGTGAACGAAGCGCGTTCAATTTGAGTGTTGCGCGAACAATTCCTTTTTCTATTCTAGTCACTACATCTTTTTAAATATAAGGATTAGTAAGATACGTTAAGGTAGATTTAGTTTCAAGATTAGTAGGTAGGTATTTACATCTACCTTATTATTTAATATTTTTTATATGTTTTCAAATTAATTTATATTCTTTCATTCGATTTGTAGATTTATTCATAAATAAATTCTATTTTGTAGGATTAGAAATGGTACGAAACAACACATTTGAAGGTCTTCGAAGCGGGGAGAATATAACTCAATAACTCCTCTTCGGTTTACCGATAAGCGTCTATTGCCATGCCAGTCTCTGAATTAAGAAAATACTTAAACGACGAATCAACCAATCACGACGCTGCATTTCGAAGTTAAGGACTACTCAACTTGAAATTCTCACTGTGAAATCGGGAGTAAATCAGTTAACCCAAAAAATACTCGTTTAAGGAGGTTTCCAATCGGGGTGCTTCTTAAAAACTTACTTCTTGAAGAATATTTTGAACAGTTTTTGATACTTTAGTTAACAGAATAGAAGAAAAAAAACTTTTGTAATAAAAGTTATGATATGAGCCTTTAACGATGTGTATGAGAGTAATCAAAGTCATTTAGTCAAATGTTTTCTATTGTTTTTGACAAATAATACTCTTTGAGTTTTATTGAAATTGAAGCTAAATATGCTTACAGAAGTGAAGTATGCTTATTCGAGAGTATCCGAAAAACCTTTGGATAGGTATCAAAGAAAGAAATCTTTTGGCCTTTAATTTAATAGGGCTGGATTGACTGGGATCGGTGAACGACTAATAAAGATTCTTTTAACACGGCTCGGAGGTTGTGGACTGTCGACGGAATTCCAACTGGATGATACGACTGAGTGAGCTCTATCAGGTCCTATACAACCGTTTTGGAATGAAACTCTTTAGTTTTAGAACGGCCAGTAAGAGCGACTGTAGTTTGTGAGGGATATTTTTTTGTTTATTGTACTCTCCTAAATGTTAACTTTCATTTATGTAGCCAAATTTGTACTAGACACTCGGTAAGTGGTGAGGATGAATGTTCAATTAACCTGTTCACGAAATAAGAATAAACAAATTTTGGGCCTCTAATACTAGTGCAAGAACGTGTCGGCCCCACGGTACCACTGGCGGATACCCCTGGGGGTATGGTGGGTACCAGCTGGTGGTACCGTAAGTCTGGAACAGCCTTGACTCGATTAGTATAGGAGGTCTAAATCTTATTTTTCGTATCTTACAGAAATTATCATTGAATCTTGGTCCTGACCACTTACCGAGTCTCCAATATGAATTTAGCTGTACTCACTTCGCTTTAACCTGATTTCCGAAGCTCGCAGACCAAATAGATAATGCGCCTCTTAGGGGCTTGAACCCACGAACTGCGGTTGAGTAGCCGATTCCTCGAACCACTGTACTACTGAGGAGTTACTAAGAAAATTAAATTTCATTTTATATCGGCGAGCTGTGCTTTTAACCGATAATGAGACCGCATTGTTCGTTTCCACGATTCGGAATTCCGAGATTATAACCTTTTGTTGCAGAAAACCAGGTATACAATTGGTTAAATTGAAAATTGGCATTTATTGTTTTGTTAAGATTTGTGAAGAGGGCTCTTCAAGTTATTACTGTAGATTTATTTTATGACTAGTTTTTGTCGGTGTTTTCGTCTACGTGGGTCTCATAAATATACATGTTGTATACAGGATCTAACAATTACATAGAAAGTTACGAGTACGTATTAATTATTATTGTATACATTAATCAACACCAACCGATATAATAATATACATATTTATAGGTACTACATAAAGTACCACGGTGCTGGCAGAAAACCAGCATTGTAGATTTTATCTGCAGCATTTGCTGAGCCACGGCCATTTCATTTTTGCAGTGTTGGATATTGTACTTAGTTATATGATATTTTTTTATTTTTTTTTTGTTTCTATGATATATTTTGAATTGTTTTTGAGTTTAAGTTGTTACGTACATTGTGCTTGTGTATATATTTTTTACTGTATTTATGAATAAACATATGTATTTCTATTCGATTCTAGTATAAAAAATGTAAAGGGGGAAGTAAACGATTTTTCCCCTAGTTTCAGAAGTTTTCTATGAAATCGGTCAGGTATGCTCAGTAGAGCATGTGGTTTAATTTTCTATGTACGTCATTGATACACCGTTAGGTATAGTTCCAGTTCACCAATAATTATTCTCAGAACGTAACGCCATCTTGTGAGGAGTAAGATATTATGTTGATGAATATATTTGTCTATAATATTTCATTTGTTTTTATACATTTTGGGCGAGAAGGTGTGTGACTTTTCTATGGAACAGTAGATTTTTTTTCGTTATTTGATAGTTGAATCCATAGTAAAAGTTGTTCGTAAATATGGATGAGCACTATCGCCAGTTTCCGGCTTTCACAACATTATCTTAACATCCAATATAAAGCTTAAATATTTTTTAGTTTAATATCAAAAAACTATACAGCGTGTTAAGACGATAACCTTTTTCCTTAAAACGGGGTGTTCCACCCGTCAATATGAACAACTTTTACTATGGAGCCAACTCTGAAATTGCGAAAAAAATATCAGCTGTCCCAAAGAAAAGTTTTATACCTACTCGAA
Source organism: Ypsolopha scabrella (assembly GCA_910592155.1). NCBI lineage: Eukaryota > Metazoa > Arthropoda > Insecta > Lepidoptera > Ypsolophidae > Ypsolopha > Ypsolopha scabrella. Next base: position 5,235,040 of record OU342978.1, read on the forward strand.
CTAAATTTATAAAACAGCAGATTTTTTTTTCGTGATTTCAGGTTTGGCCCCAAAGTGAAAGTTGTTTGTATTCATGGGTAGAACACACCATATTAAGGAAAAAGGTTATCATCTTAACACCCAATATAAAGATATGCATACAGAACATTTATAAAGTTTTTTTTTGCCAAGCTCGCTTTTACTATTTTCCTTACAAAATGCGAAAGAAGACAAATAATTAAAAGCTGCTGTAAAACATCTTTCTGGCTCATTAATCAAATTATAATATTTTCTTCATTGACTTTCTTCGTCGTTGATTTATTACATTAAAGAAATATTTTATGGAACGTCAAACCACGATACACCATTTGGTGATGTACATGCACTTGGTTATTGTTTGTAAAGTTTACAATTGATATTGCGAGTGCAGTAGTTAACTCCAAATTCAAGTTTCACAATCGAGCCGGGCAACATGGGCTGCTACACAAAGTAATTAGGCTGACCTTCCTTTGACATTCAAGTAAATTATAGTGTACACGAGACTCATTATCTATCAATTACTTTGTAACTGGTGGGTACGTGGTTCGATGTTTGTCCTCTCTAAAGTAGTGCCTATAAAACAAAGTGGTATTTAGTCAGTAGGTATCAATCTACGTTGACATTGTGTTGTCTGTTTATTTCGACTCCCTAAAGCAGTTTTCTACTCTGAGATCTCCACTGGAAAATGCAAGCCTGGAGGCCAATACTTACGATACAAGGATGTCCTGAAACGTCATTTGGCTGCGAGTGGCATTGCATCAAACACCTGGGAAGAGCTTGCTCATATGTGATCTGATTGGCAAAACTTTGTGCAAGCAGGGACCTAGAACTTTGAAACAGCTCGACTGGAAGCCCTCGACGCTAAACGCTTACACTGCAAGACTCGCCCAAAGCCCACATACAACTACACGTACAACTCAAGTGGACACAGCGTTGTCGTATTTTAATATGGAATACAGATTGGCACTGGATACAGAATGTTATACAGAATTTTCTCATTCTATTGATAAAATCATTATAACCTACTTAAAACGGAACGTAGCAAAATAAATGACACAGTAAAATGCCGCAACTATAATTTATTAATTTTTATTTTAACAAAATACGTACATTTTTTAGTATGGCAACGTGTGTTAACGATAGTTAATACATGGACGAAAGAGAATGCAAATATACATAGTTAAATATAAAAAAGTTATTTTACTAGCAACATCCATGAAATAATGAGACGTTTTATAGGCTAGCCCTGTAAAAACTCCCTAAAAATTACATAGATGTACTTTTTATTTGGTCTTTTGCACACAAAGCAACTGATTGGTAAAAACTCTTGCTGCAGCCTAAATTACTATTGAAATTATATCCATGATAAACTAATAATAATGCGTTCGTTCGTTGCAAATTTTTGAGTTTTTGTTTTGTTCATTTTTTTTTGTTTTTTTTCAAGGTTTAGTAATTACATTAATTGCTCAAATAATACCACAATTTCATTAATTTGTATATGTTCTTCGTTTCTTTGTGTTGTTTTGAAACCTATTCCCTTGCTTTTTATAAGAACCAGAACAAAGTAACATAACTTGACTGGATAAGGTAAGTAGGTATATGTTTTGCTTCTTTTGACACAACATAATTCAGTTAGAATACAGATTTTATACAGATTTTAGCAGCTTCTACTTCAGATAAAAGGTTCATTGATCTGTCAACACTGGGTGGAGAATTACACTGCACTTCATGTAACAGAATAATTTTGATGAAACCGGATTGTTCAGCCAAATCCGAGCTCACGCCAGGAAGCAATAAGGGTCGCCGTCGATGGATACGTCGAGGAAGATATCATCATAATGACGAAGCTAGTCCTTTGACTAGATTTTCAAAATTCTTCCAGATGGCTATTATTTTTTTTTGAGCAGAATCCAAAATTAAAATCGAAACCTTATCTTTCAAAAAAAAGGCTAGAAGTAATGAAATTTCATGTCCTCTAGTACAAAAACTCATGGCTGTAGTGGGCAAAACAAAAACATTAAATCCATTCAAGCAAAGTCATGAGTTAGAGCTCAGAGTAAAAGCTAATAATAAATATAACATAGGAAAAAGGATATTCAAAATTCTGGAAACGTGAGCGCTCGCAAACGAGACTGTGTGCAAAAATAGAGTCGCGAAGAGTTTCGTAGCGTCCCGTAGAGCTACGAAATAGGAATAAGCCTAATAGAAAATAAATATGACACCGAACAACATACGACATCGAATAAAGATAGAAGAAACTTTGAAATGGAGATAAAAAAGCTTTCATTATTTTACTCACTGGAAATATGTCTTCTAGTTGAAAGTTCAGTTAAGCCAGAAACAGACATTATCCTGTTATTACCAAGCAAATGTAGAAGGGGGCGTGTCTTTGAGCTGGGAAACAATGCTTATTTCGCAAACCCTCAATAAAAGCATGCTCATAGCATGCTAAAACACAATCAAATATGTACAGTTCGGTAAGCATGCTCTTTTTAAGCAAACTCATAATGAGCAACCGAGTATTCCCCTTTAGTAGCATGTATATTCCCTTTTTAGGGTTCCGTAGTCCGACAAGGAACCCTTATAGTTTCGCCATGTCCGTCTGTCCGTCTGTCCGCGGCTTAGCGCAGAGACTATTGTAATTTAGCATGGATATCAATATTAATCACGCCAACAAAATGGTAAAATAAAATTTTGAAAAAAAAAAAAACTTTGTACCTCTCATACACGTAAACTGGGGAAGGTTTTTTTTTCTCGTCTATCCCATGGTGTGGGATATCGTTGGATAGGTCTTTTAAAAACATTGTGGGTGTATGAAAACCATTTTTCGATTTAGTGATCCGCTGGCGAAATATTAAGCTTTAAAGTGAACATTTTAGTTACAGTGGAGCGTCCCCCCCCTGCTGGCTACATGGTTGCTTATAAAAATGTGAAAAAATTCACAGAAGTAGTATATTTAATGAATTTAAAAGGAAAACTATCACAGCTAAGTAGGCTTTACAGGTTTACGAGTACAGGTAGCGCCAATCTTTTGGTCCCCTATTATGTATGGGACCAGAAGTTTGGCGCGGTCTGTAATAGTAGACCAACTTATATGTACCGGGCAACTACGGGACCCTACATTGCGCGCGTGGCCCGACACGCACTTGGCTGGTTCTTATACTAAGGAAAATTGCCGGTAATATTCTTGGTCATAATAATAAAAATCATGAAATGAATCCTTGAGTGTTTAAATTGTTTTATACCCTCATTTCACCGACGATTATTACGTCATAGCGTGATGGGTGGTGAGCCCTATTAATCAGGTACAAATATGGACTCACAGATTAAATGCTTGTCGAAGCACGAACATGTGTGCCTCTACGGGATTTCAACCCGCGGCCTTTGGATTAGTGGTCGAGAAGATTGAACTACTAATTTGCTAGCTGAATGAATAGATCATCACTGCGCTGGAGACCAAATACGAAATTCCCTTATTTTCGATTAAGATCCAAAAATCCGAATGTTCAGTTAAAACTAGGTTTTGAAAAAAAAAACAAATACCTCTATATTTATAACGACAACGAAAAATTGAAAGCTTTTGATTTAACGGCGCACAACCTGCAAAAAGGCTGCACTTCTACCGGCTACATATGCACCAGTAAATTTAAAAGCTTTTTCTAACACCACACCACAGGTGTAAATAGATGAAAACAAACGCCATTTGAAAATGAAAACTAACTCATAAAAGATAGAGTCAAAGTTCCAACGATTTGCCATTCGAAGAGCATAACTGGAAACAGTTTAAAAGACGTTAGGAAGCGATAACGTTGAATATAATGCTCTATAAAATGTCACGATCGCTTCGAATAGAGATTTCAATTAAAACTTGAGCCCCAAACCTGAGTGTAGAGAAGATAGAGTGATTTAACTCTCTATTTTTCTTCCGCCAGGCTACCTCGTTCGGCTTTGCTTCAGAGAAATCGTCAATGACCTGTGATTTGTCAAGTTCAAAGGATAAAGCGAGCTAAGAAAAGATTCAATAACTTCATCAAAGGGGGTAACTTTTTACCTCGGTGCAAAATTATTGTTTTGCTCACTTTTGAATAAAAGTATCTCTGTAAATGAGACATTTGCGGAAATAGTTTATTAATAATAAAGTCTTCACAAAAAATCATATACTAATTTAATGTATTACATTTTGTTTGCATTACATTAACAAAATTAAAAGCGTGTTTACAGTTGTAATGTAATGCAGCTAAAATGTGACGCATAAAATTGAATAATTAATAATTTTCATGTGATCACCTATTAGCAAGCAGTTTGCGCAAATTGCTATAAAACGCATTTATTGCATACTTTTTATTCAAAAGTAAAGAAAGCAATATTATTATGTGCATTTTGCACCAAGATCCTCTGTTACCATCTTAACCACTTATCTCATGAACTTGTTAGTACTTTGATATAATCAATAGATATACGGAAGTCGTTATAAACCTGAAAAGAAGTCTGAAGTCTTCACATTTTTGTTGTACAGGTAGAATCCTTATGCTGGTTTATAGAGATGTTCAATGACATTGCCATAAAATAAATTTCAAAGTGGTCAGGATATACTTTTTGATGTGAATTCGAGGAACGTCTTCCTCGTCGTTCCGGTGGCGGGCGGAAAAATTGCGACAAAAATATTACTTTTGAAAGATTCATACTCCTAAAGTTTTAAAGTTACAAAAATAACATAGTTTTGTTCTTAAGATCCATTCGGCCAGATCACATAAATATTCGTTTGCCCCCCCCTCCACCTGCCACAATGACGTCATAGACCGCGAGAGTGAGTGAGCAATGAAAAAATAAATATAATCTTGCATTTTGTGACAGTTTATGACGTACAATTTTGAGGTTTAGTTCCTCAGATAAATAAAATCATCTGAGTTTAGTTCAAATTAAAATTTGACGTGGCATCCAAAGAAAAACCTCCTTAGATATCATCGAATACACCCACCTAATTTTTTTTTGTACATAAACGGAGCCTATTAGTCTTTGCCGCAGTCAATTAAGGCTGCTCTATCATCTAAACTGCGTTTGTAGATGTTTTTGAATCGTTTTAAACTTTTATTATTATTATCACAAAATTTCGAAATAAATATATGACATTTATTGAATGATGTTCTCCGTCGTAAAGAAACGAAAAACCTTAAAGCTTTAACTTACGTTAAGTAAATAAATAACTACAAATGCGTAAATAAAACGAATAATGAGTTTAAACTTTTCAAATTCAAAAATGGACTACGTTAGAAGTTATACACAAATACGAGCTATTACAAAATCTAAAATAATAAAATCTTGTAATTGATTATGGTCAGTTTTTCTTTCATGCAAGCTGCGTTTTATTTGCACTGGCAGCGGTTCCCTGCGCGGGGCGCGCGGCTCAGTCGCCTGCCGGCTTTCGTAAATTCGTACGGGAAACCTGTGTCGCTGGTCGTCTCACGCGCACATATTTTGCGAAATTATTATTTCACTTTGACCGCACCTTAGTGCTTGTAGCGAAAGGAAAATGCATAAAGAATATTAAGAAAATGCTCTACTATGCTAAATGCAAACAAATTTGTATTAAATCGTAAAATAACCGCTGCAAATCACATTTTTATGTGAGTACGCCGCGAGACTGCCTGCGAGCAAGAAAATACCTAACATTGGAGTGCGAGATTTTGCTTGTGCAGCCTATATAAGAGCGGCTAGATCATAAAATATTTTTTGTACGTCCAAATTTCGCCTTTCAAATTATATAAGGTGACTTTGATTGATACAGCCAGATTCATACTGGAGAATCAGTGATTAATTAGTCAGGGCCAAAGTTTAATGACTCTTTTTGTGAAATACGAAAAATATTATTTGTGGCCCTATATTTGTTTAAGAACAACCCCATTACAATTTGTATAGGTAGCCTGAATTTTATTTTTCGTTTTTCACCGAAAGGATAATTATACTTTGTTACTGATCTGATCACTTACAAAGTCTCCAGTATACATTTGGCTACATCTAACAAAGTCACCTTGTATAAAAATAATATATCAAAACACTGGCCAAGTGCGAGTTGGACTTGCGCGTAAAGAGCTCCGTACCACTACGCAATACGGGTACAAAACCTTAAAAATTTATTGTAAATAACAACACTGAAGTCATAGCAACAACAAGTAGATTCCTGGATCGATTTTTGCGTTTTTTGGGTTTTCATTTGGCCTGGGTGCGGAAAAGTTTCTACAAGTAGATAAATAAATTAAAAAATTAGTAAAAAAAAATCTTTGAATATTTTGTACTGCCCCAAGGGGGTTGAAGTTTAACAAAATGTATGAAAGGAAAAAAAAAATATTTCGTTTTTAATATTTTTTTAGTTTAATCCTTATGTAAACAATGCACAAAAAATATGCCATGAAAATTCTGTTGCGTTCCCAAGTCGTAAGATAAAAAAGGTGATAAAACTGAAAAATTTAAATCTTGGAACTTGCCCCGAGTCCAAGTGAAATAAAAAATATACTTCTATATTAAAATATATCTTTGTTTTTTTTTTTCTTAAGGTACAAACGTTTTTATTCCAAGAGTAGCAGATTCAGATCTTCGGCCACGAAAAACGCAAAAAGTTGTTTTCCCAAAAAATTTAAATTGCCGTTTGGTTTGTCTAGTAATGCAGAACGCTATAAACTTTTCAGTGTCTTTTTAGTAATGAAATCAATATTTCATGATGATGGCTGGAAAGCCGCTATACCTAACATATAACTATGTAGAAACAGGTATGTACTAACTACAAAGACAGTGTAACCATGAATTATGTTTGTATTAGAATAGCTGCTATTCACAACTGTTGCTGTTTACGCTATTTGTTCGTGTAACTTTCAAACGGTGTAAAGTTGAGAAATCAGAATTGTTTATTTGCGTTTTTATTGGATAACAAGCTATTTACGTTGTAGAATGTCTGAATGAAATAGCGTTGTCGTGTTGAAAATTTGCAGCTAGTTGTGGAATGAGTTATTAACCATTTGAGCAGAAGAAGAATGTGTTGATTCCCTAAGATTGAATGCAATGCGTTTTGCCATTACGATTTAAGTTTATGACAGACAAAAGAGCCACAAGTGTTGATAAATTAACCGCCAAGCCAAAAACTGACGATAATAGTTTTTATTATAAAAAATAAATTTATCGAAAGATACTATCACGCGATCCTGTAAAGTGATGCGCCGCGCCGCAGCGTGCCGCCCGATAGCGATTTGCGACTGCAGGCGTTCCAGCCTCGGAACTGTTCGGCGTCCTTATAAGGACGCCATTTTTCACGTCGACGTTCGGTACGGATCCTTATAAGGATCGTCCGCAGAGTACTTTTTGCGTCGATTTTGTGTTCCGACTCGGATCTTTGTGCTCTGTGGTGTATTTTTTGTGCTCTGTGGTATATTTTGAGGTTTATTTTGAGTGGTCACACTAGCCAACGTTCCGAATTGGAAACAGCCCTACAACACAAGATACTCGTATGCAGTTAGATTTCACTTGACTAGTTTCACTGTAATCGTACAGCTTCTTCGGAAGTAAACTTCGAAGGCAGGCTTCGAAGAATGTGTACGATTAATAACAGTGAAAATATTCAGGCGAAATATGACTGGCCTTTTATAATATATTATCAAATATGGAAATTTAGTTACTTTTGGCAACGAATACTGCAGGATTAACCACGGTAAAATATATTATGTAAATTTAACCAACAACGTGATATATTTTTACTGAAGCGTTTTCTGAGTGTACTAGCATAGTGCTCATGCAATGACACGTGTATAATGTCATTGTGCCCATGTTCATTTTGTAAAAACACATAAAGGTGGTAAAATTGGTGGTAGAGCTGATGCCGGGCTCGACTGTGGAGGTACCACCATCTTACTCGCAAATCCTCCCGAAGTTATTCGGCGGAGAGTAAGAGAACAGCTCTCAGGCAAAACCAGCCGGCCCACCATTGCCTGGGACCGATGGATAGCGGTTTATCCATCCCCAATTGCCGGGCCTTATATAAAACAGACTGGTGACGGGCAGTGGTGTCACTGGTGCAAGGGTTTCGGCACCGCGCTCACCAACTCGCCTGCCCAGCGTGTGTGAGTATGGGCATTTCTCCCAGGAGGACCGCCAAGAGTGGCGAAATCCTGGAAAGGCCTATGTCCAGCAGTGGACGAAACAGCCTGATGGATGGATGGATACATATGGTATACGTTCTACAGGTCAAAATTAATCTTTATAAAAACAATAGAATATGATACAACAATAAATACAATTAAATAATATAATATATGAATAAATAAAATAAAATAAAATAAAATATATATAATATAGCTATAAGTTGGACTACTAAAATGTAACAAAATTATACACCTGCATGAAATAAGGCAATGTAGGAATAAAAATATTATAATTATATACATAATGCTATAAACAAATAAGTTAATAAATAAACAACATCTGAAAATTAATATTCCAGAGCAAAGGTTGGATGTAAGTATAGCCTGTTTTGCGAATTATGTGACTTGTATTTCTATAGACTTTTACGCAAGTGTCTGGTCCGAAAATGAGCTGAACTCGTTCTTGGCCACTATTCTAAGGCAACAAACGGTCGCCTCCGCTAAAGTTGTGTCCAATCTATCTCCATTTAATTTGAGTAATGCCTTTTTGTGACATTTCTACTGAACCTGCTTATTTCAACTAGTTTCCGAAGGTATTTCAAAGACATTCTCGTTTTCTCTTCGAATGGTCCTATTTATTTTTCGAAATGGAAGTCGTCTATCTTTCTAAGGAAAGTTAACACACAGAAGTTTGTTAAGGCTTTACTTTACAAAATGGTGGGGTTCTGTCTAGTAGTTCGTCATTAATTTGTTCAATGCCTTTTTGAATCAACTCGATTAGCTTAACCTTCCTAATGGAAATTCAAATTCAAATTGTTTATTTGTAAAATAAATACATAAAGTAGATATACGTTTTACAGGTCATACCTAATCTTCATAAAAACAATATTATATATATTGTGTATATGAAAGGAAAAAATATCGAAAAAGTTTAAATATTATATGATGAAGCAAATATAATATGTGAAATATATATAAAAAAGTAATATATTTAATTTGGCCTAATAAAATAATACATCTGCATAAAATAAAGAAATATCGGAATAAGAATATTATATATACATAATGCAATGAATAAATAAGTTAATAAATATACTAAATACATCATAAATAAAAATAAAAATAATGCCTAACCAAATATATGTATACCAACATAAGTAAAAAAATTCAAATATTCTATATACCTACATAATGTTATGAATAAATGAGTTGATAGATAAAACAAAATAAAATAATTGATTTAATTAAACAATGAGAAAAAAATTAAATGTAGTGAAGATCTATTATTTTTGGGGTTCCATACCCAAGGGCAACATGGAGCCTTTTTAATGTCACTCTGCTGTCTGTCGTTACAGACCCAAAGTTTGGATATGTTATGCAGGATGATTAAAAACTATTAAATTATTTTTTTACCATGTATTTTTTTCCCTGGCATGTGGGATATTGTCATTGCGTAGAAGAGTAGAAATATACTTTTTTATCTCCAAACATAAAGAAATGGGGGCCATCAAAGTTGTCGAAAAAACCAAACTATTTGTATTTGGTATTTTCTGTATATTTTGTAATTTGCCATATACTGTTTTTAAAGAACAAATACTAAAATCGACAATTTTAATACAGGTTCAGGGTTACGCACCCGAATATTCGCCCAACTTAATTTTGCTGTTTTGTTTGATACATTTTCAGGGTACTGATAAGTTTGCAATTTATATTCAAATCAGTTAAGTCTATTAACTTATTTAAATTGTACGGAACCCTCAAGGCGCGAAGTCTATTCGCACTTGACCGTTTTTTTCATTTGCGCTGTTTTATTTCTTTGAGAAAGCTGTTCAGTATGAGCTTTCATTTAAAAATGTCTCTTTATTTACATCCAGTATATCATTTTTTTTGTGATATGCTTTGCACCTCTAAATAACACAAAGGTTTGTAGAACGGCGTCCATTTTATAAAACCTCAGTTTTGTGAGTTATATTTTACGTTTTCCTAAGAACTTACAAAACACTAAAACTGTTTAGCTATAATATTATTAACAACGTCGGTGAACGCCGCGTCGTCGTCGTCCTAAGAACGACACTAGCCTTGAAAATGCCGAAATTGTCTAGGTGAAACAGTTGGCATAAAGTCAAAAATACTAACACGTGAGTTATTACATCTATTTAATAATAATATAATAATTTGACCGTTTAGCTATCAAACATAATTTAAACTTTCATGACCGTGGTGAAGACGAAATACATAGGCACATTCAAGACAAGGCAATATGACCTCTATGTACTGTAAATAATAGATAAGCTAGTTTCACATCGTTTGCGAATGAAGATTTTATTCAGCACGTCGTCGATCGGATTATTCTACTTAGTATGTGGGATGACCATAAATTTCGAGTCAGGGTCGTATGCGAGGTCGATTTTATAGCAACTATGGCACTAACCCGGCTGGGCAAGCCGTCATCGTTTTCTTCTTTCATCAGACATACATATGAAATAGGCTGTTTGTCTGTATTTTTTTAGCTGATAAATACTCTCTAGATATAGAAACATTTTGTGAAAATTGGTTTTGACACAATTTTTAAGGTAAAGTAAAAATTTCTTTATTTCCGTAAGAAAGTCTTAACGTGGATAATAGATTTTTTTAGAATGTTTGTCTGACCAAGAATAAATTCTTGGACAAACATTCGAAAAAAATGGTTTTGGGCTTTAGTGCAGTAAAATAACAAATATATACATATTTGTATGCATTGTACCTACATAAATGAAATATCCCTTTTATTTAGTTTTTGTACGTTTATAAATTTATTAAATATAGGTAAGATCAAAACATCATTGAAATTGTATTAATTTAAAATTTTATTGGTTTAACATGCAGAGTTTTATGTACCTACATACATTATAATAAAGAAATAAAGTATTCGTATTTCGTTTATATTACAGCTTTATAAATATAATAATAAAGTTGACGTACATTCACAGTACTATGCCCTTCTTGGAAAAATTAAAGGAATGGTTTCCTTGTTTTAGCACGTTGAGCTTTCTAGTTGTAAAGAAATGTTTAGTCGCTCCGCCCCATGTCAACAACAGTATGAAAGTAACGATTCACACAAAGCTTTGTACACCATAAAGTTAACGTAAGGTTTAGCTGAGCTTCTAAGTAATTTCAGCATATATATAATATACAATCATTCCTATAACTTCCTTCTTTATTGTTCTATTCTTGAATTTGAAATCATTTAAGCCTCGTGAGATTTGAATAAATGAATAAATTGACACTATAATGTACAAACCAAAGACATTAAAAAAGAAAAAAGAGTTTTGGAAAATAATTTTGTACAAAGGCGGACTTATCATTCGAAGCGATTTCTTCCAGCCAAACTCTTAGTAGTGAAGAAATTATAATAACACGATAAGTGAATGGGGATAGACAATAACGAAATAAAAATTCAATAAATAGTTAAGTAAAAAATCAATTTTGTAAATATAAATGTAAAAAAAAACCGGCCGAGTGCGAGTCGGACTCCGGGTTCCGTACCATCACACTAATATTATAAATGCGAAAGTTTGTGTGTGTGTTTGGTGTGTGTGTATGTATGTTTGTTACCCTTTCACGCTGAAACGGCAAAACGGATTTGGATAAAATTTAGAATGGATATAGCTTGTACCCTAACTTAAAACAAAGGCTACTTTTTATCTCGGAAAATAGCATGTCGTTAAACCGAATAACACGCGGGTAGAGCCGTGGGCAAAAGCTATTATCTACAAAAATGGCAAAACAATTATGTCTGTTGTATGGAAGACCCCTTTAATATTTATTTTATTTATTTTCTAGTATTTTTTATTATAGCGGCAAAAGAAATACATCGTCTGTAAAAATTTCAACTGTCTAACTATCACGGTTCATGAGATACAGCCTATACAGATACAGGACGGATAGACGGTACGGACAGAGGAGTCTTAGTAATAGGGTCCCGTTGGTTACCCTTTGGTTACGGAACCCTAAAAAGCAGAAGTAGCGCATTGTCTTCAAAGCAAAAGGTCGCAGGTTCTGATCCTGGCCTGAGGTATTTTTTCAAAATATATTTATCTCACTTGAAATTTATTTCAATTGATTTTTTCTAATTTGTAATGCACTCTAAATTAACATATAATGAAAACAAATAACATCAGCTTTAGATACATCTTGTGTGTGCTAAAAACTTAAACTGAAGACTGATTTAAGATTCACAGCACACCAAGTAAGTATCTACTGCAGATAAAGTGGGAACTGCACGTAACTTGTATGTCGATACCACTTCTCTATCGAGTAGATACATCAATAATTCTGCAAGACTGCATTCGAACTTCTACTAAACTCTCGTTGTGCATTCTCCAGGGAAGCAGTTTCGTTTATGAGGCTGGAAATGAAGCAAGATTGCTTATAACATTACGCGTTACGAACAACTTTTTGTGAATAACAAAAATATAGAGAAATCGTGAAATATATTACCTTTGTTTCATACTTTTTTTCATTAATTTTCTATGAAACAGCTGTTTTTTTTTTTTGTAATTTGGTCTTTCTTTCCATAGTCGTATCGACGAGTACCTTTCGCAGTCTTTGGCTTCCGCGACATCATTTTGTCAATCAGTTTAAGGAGTCTTTGGTTGCTAAAGCCAAATTTATGCTGACAGTCTGTAATCCCATTCTTGTGCAAAAGTTGGAGAAAATTGGCATAAGGGACACTGCACTAAAACTATTTAAAGACTACCTAAGTGACAGGAGACAAAAAGTCAAAATAGGTCAATCTATCAGCAAAGATGCAGAAATAACTTACGGCGTCCCGCAAGGGAGCGTGTTGGGTCCTACATTATTCCTTGTGTATATAAATCAATTGTGCAGTATGAACATTAAGCACGCAAAAGTTATCTCCTACGCTGATGATACTGCAGTAGTATTTTCAAACACAACCTGGGACTCAACTCTAAAGAGTGCAGAATCTGGACTTTCAAAAATGTCACATTGGCTAAACTTAAACTTGCTCACTCTTAACGCGCTGAAGACCAACTTTATCTGTTTTACTAAATATAATCGAACCCAACCCCCCGATAACACTAAAATCAAAATTCATAACTGTACAAATGACCATCTAAACTGTAATTGCCCTGCTATTGTTAAGATTTCCAAAACTAAATACTTAGGCGTAATGATAGACCAGCGTCTATCCTGGTTCCCACAAATTGAAATACTGAGTTCTCGAGTAAGAAGGTTAATTTGGATCTTCAAAATGCTTAAAAATATAGCTACCCCTTCACTCCTCAATCAAATATACATAGCTCTTGTGCAATCTGTACTTAACTATTGCATACCAACTTGGGGAGGAGCTGCAAAATCTAAATTTATCGAATTGGAGAGAGCCCAAAGAGCATTATTAAAGGTTATTATTTTAAACCCTACAGATACCCAACAGATAATTTATATTCTTTCTGCGATCTCTTGTCCGTAAGAAAATTGTATATTGCAAATGCAGTGCTAAAAAAGCATAAAAATTCTGTTTTCGATCCACATTTTTCAAAAAAGAGAAAAAGAGGCAACATTATTAAACTTCCATTTTACAAATCTACTTTTGCACGCAGACAATTTAACTATCAGTCAGCTTATATATACAACGAGATAAACAGAAGTCTAGATATATGTACAAAAAATAACTTTGAATGCATAAAGCAAACAACATTATTATTAAAAACAAAGAGCTACGAAGAGGCTGAAAACCTAATTTACCAAATTACTTAGAAATAAAATTAACTAGTATGTAGATAAAGAAATATAAAAATAAAATATACAAACAAACAAACACACACACACGCACACACCCTCTCCCTCTCACCCTCATACACATCCTCACACACACACACACACATACATAGGTAACACTAAAAGTTTCCGGAACTGGCCACTTACATAAACAATATTTAAAAATTTATTGCAACATTTGAAAATAGAACTCTTTGGCTGTAGAATGCAGTTTGTTTCATCTGACTGTCTTTTGTTTTTACCTTGTGGCGCCATTTAAAAAATTGTGTGTCTGCATCAACATGGATTTAACTCCGGAAAATTTTCGTAGTATGATTTTCTACGATTTTAAGTGTAATTTGACAGCTCAACAGAGCATCGCTCGGCTTGAAACAGCTTTTGGCAATGAAGTACCATGCAAGACGACTGTTTATAGCTGGTTTGCAGAATTCAAGCGTGGTCGTATCAATCTCAGTGACGAATCTCGCGATGATCGGCCGTCCACCGCTGTGACCAACAAAAACATCGATGCTGTGCGCCGTATGATTGAAACAGACAGGCATGTGACCTACCATGAAATTCGCGCATCCTTAGAAATAGGCATGAGTTAAATACAATCAATCCTACACAAACATTTGGGTGTGAGAAAGCTGTGCTCGCGGTGGATCCCACACAACTTGACCGAGGCTCAAAAAACGGACCGCGTCACTTGGTGCAGTGCCATGCTTACCAGATTCAACGAAGGTGCGTCAAATTTGGTGTGGGACATAGTAACAGGTAACGAAACATGGATTTATTGCTACGATCCCAAAACAAAGCAGCAATCGAGCGTATGGGTCTTTCAAGATGAGCCGAAACCAACCAAAGTGGCGCGCGTGAAAAGTGCATCCAAGCGGATGATTGCTTCTTTTTTTAATAAAACTGGACACGTGGCTACTGTTGCTTTAGAGAATCGTCGTACCGTGAATAGTGACTGGTACACGACCATTTGTTTGCCGGAAGTTATTGACGAACTCCGTAAAAATAACCGTAAACGCCGTATCATCCTGCACCACGACAATGCTAGTTCTCACACGGCCAGACAGACAAACGACTTTTTGAAGACGAAAAATGTAGAACTCATGAGTCATCCTGCATACAGTCCCGACCTGGCACCTTGTGACTTTTTTCTGTTCCCAAAAATTAAGAACCAATTACGCGGTCAACGATTTTCATCACCAGAAGAGGCTGTCGAGGAGTATGAAAAACACGTTTCAGAGGTCACCACAGGGGAGTGGCACAAAAGTTTTCAAAACTGGTTTGATCGAATGAAAAAGTGCATAGACGCCAAGGGAGATTATTTTGAAAAACAATAAATTAATTTTGTACCTTTAATAGTATTTTTTCATATTCATTCCGGAAACTTATAGTGCGTCCCACGTACACCCTCTCATACACCCTTCCATAGCACTGACGCATGCTGCATGTTATTTTTGTAAATTATTCGAAACAGTATTTTAAAACCAAAGCTGTGGGCTGAAGGAGCGGAGTCTTCTGTTACAGGTATTTATTACTTAAAAGAAGGCTCCAGTTGTAATTGTAATTAAGAAAATATTTGGTTACCACAATAAACATTTTTGATTTTTTGATTTTTTTGGTTTTGTAAGTGATCAATCAGTAATAACGTTCAATATACCTTTCTTAGACAATAGCTAAATTCAATTCAGGCTTTTTATACTAAGGGCTTAGGGTTGTTCTTGGGGCACAATTAATATTTTTCGTAATTTTCAGAAAGGGTCATTGAACCTTAGTTCTAACCACTTACCTAACCAGTCTCCAGTATTAATTTGCTATATCAAACACTATCACTTTATGTACTTGTCAAAGTAAGTTATTGATTTTTTTAATACCTATTTAATAATTCTCAAGTATTAAAAACTATACGCGCAAAAAGACTTGAAGCTAAGGCAATTTTCGAGTACAGTGATAAAATCTATTAATTTACAAACATATGTACGTACGAACATTTAAGAGTAACTTCGTAATAGTTGAACCTACGACTTACTCCAAAATGCAAAAACAAAAAAATGCCCTTCCTATTTTACATTAAATATTACGCTATCTCGAAGAAAATTATAGGTTTAAACTCTATAATCAGACAAAAATGAACCTTGTTTATTTCCATATAAAATATAACAATGAAAATCTATGTTTACGTCGGACAAATTCGCCCTTTGGAAAGGTAACAGGTTAAACTTTTTCAGTACACATTCAACATAGTTACACTCCTATTTAAGTTGATATATCATTTAACTGTGTGCAGCTCAAACCCGAAGTACTAAAACAATTACACATCAGTCAAAGGAATACAGTCGTTACTGTATAGACTTAAGGGTGCCCCATTCAACAGTTTTATTGTAAATTTTATTGAATTTTTTTATCTACCATGTTAGTGGAGACATAAAAATACAGTTTTACGTGTAGACGACATGAAATGTACTCGTAAAATTTTAAAGAATAATTGCCGTTGGTGAATTGCGGTAAATAGTACAAAAGTCCAGAGCCACATTTTATTTTAAGTTTCAGCTTTGTCCTACTGGAGTTTGATAAAAATATGTCAATGTAGATAGGATACCTCAACGAGCTATGGAGCGGGATATGCTTGGAGTATCTTTTAGGAAAGAATCTGAAACGAGCAGATCCGTCATAGATCGAAAGTGACCCACATAGCCTGCAGAATCAGTAAGTTGAAGTGGCAGTGGGCAGGCCATATTTGTAGCCAACATGATGGCCGTTGGGACCAAAAGGCATTGGAATGGAGACCACGTACAGCAAAGCGTAGCGTAGGCTGACCTCGTGCCCGCTAGACCGACGACCTGAACGACGCTGCTAGTGGCGGCTGGATGAGGAGGACGAAAGACCGCCAAGAGTGGCGAAATCTAAGAAAGGCTTATGTACAGCAGTGGACGAACGCAGGCTTATGGCTGGATGGGTGGATAGATAAACAGGATGAATGAAAGAAGAGGGATGAATGATATACATTGTAAGTGGATGGTAAAGCTCGCCAGGCCGCTGTAGAAGGAGTACGCCGACCAAATAGGCGATATACTGGGAAGTAGTACTGGCGGAAGAGCTTGTATGATTGGATTAACAGGTAAAAGAGGTGGTACAAGTTATGCCCCTACGATATTTAAATCCATGACCTCCGGAATAGCAAGCTGAAACTCGACAACAAGCCAGAGATGAAAGAGGTGTGTAACGATCGTAGCAGATAAAAATCTTTGTTCTCTGACTACCCTTTTGGGAGACAGCTGTTAGTATAATATGTATGTATATCAAACAATAGAAAATATATTTAAAAAAATAGTAATATTTATAATTAAAGTTTTTTTTCTTATTTAATTATAATTAACATTAAAAATGTCAACGTTTGTAAAAACATCATTGCCTCGTTGAGATAATTCTAGAATAAAGCCCCGTACTTATTAAAAGTCGAAAATAATCATAAAAAGACTTCGTAAATTTACTGCCTTTCCTTTGTTTATGGCATCACTCAAAAACCCGTAAACAAAGTTTTACGACAATTTTACCGTTTGCCTTCAGTTAAACCTCGTAAATAAGCCGAGACATCAACGCTTTAAGTAGCTCTGTCATTTTGCACAAAATGAGACATGATTTATTTAAAAATCAAAGTTAGAAAGTGGAAATGAAAATTAAAAATGCTTTGAATTAGTGTCTATTCTACGTATATTCAAAATCAAAACAAAACTTGCAAAAAAGGATTTGTTTTTAAATTATCAAGGAATTAAAGACAGATTGTTTGTATAAAACGTATATAACAAAATAAATAATTTTGCATTATCTTAAAAAGCAAATCTATACTAGTAATAATGTAGTAAAAAGTCGTGTTTGTACAAAGAATATTTTTACGAAAATTTAAATGAAATGGGTTATCAATTTACCATATCACTTATCAGTACTGCACTGACGCCAAAAATAAAAAATAAATGTTTTCCGTTTTTCTGTCTGTCTTTTCCGTTTTAACTCGAGACCCACTTAACAGTGGAAACGGAAAATCTATTTGGATCTTTATTACAACATTACTAGCTTTTGCCCGCGGCTCCGCCCGCGTGTTATTCGGTTTAACGACATTTTTTTCCGGGATAAAAAGTAGCCTATGTGTTAACTTAGGGTATAAGCTATATCCATTCTAAATTTCATCCAAATCCGTTCAGCCATTTAGCGTGAAAGAGTAACAAACATACACACACACACACACACACACATACACACATACACACACACATACACACATACACACACACATACACACACACACACACACACACACAAACACACTCTTACTTTAGTGTGATTATGGAATCGATTATTATGAAATGAGAATACTTTGATTGAAAGACACTTCCAAGTGGGTGAAGCTGCGGACAAAAGCTAGTGAAAATATCAATAGCACGACTGAATTCTCGAAAAGGTACGGGGGTGTTTCCAAGTATGGACTGTGAAATTATGTAGGTCACAGTGCACACTCGCACACCCACGGTTCACCGACGAATATTACATCCCAGCGTGATGATATACATATACGAGATATGGATCCAAAGCTAAATGCACTTTCCAAAGCAGGCAGGCTGAACACAAATGAACCCCTACGGGAATTGAATCCACGATCAACTGATTGGTCCTTAAAAAAAGCACCAGAGCAAATGCAAAACATATCCACAACATTTCTCACTAAAACACACATATAAACAATTGACGATAATACATAAATCATCCACTAAATAACCAGAACTACTCATACCAAACAACATTATTTTTTGCTACGCTGCGGCGTAGCAAAGAGAATATAATGCGTAGCAGTATAGTTGTAACTCTACGCCGTAGCCCGTAGGCAAAATTATAGGACTTGTTTGTTCACTAAATTGGTTCTGCTCCAGCTACGTTCGAGCTCTAGCTTGTATTTTATAGGCAGTTTTTGTTTGAAATTTACACTGTTTCGAAAAGAATATTTTCATGAGATGTTTTTTTAGAAACCTGGTAAATGAAACTGGTTAACGAAACTTCGCCGGCAAAAAGTTTTATTTTTGTCAATTAATGTCCGTCCGTGTATCTCATATTTGTTTTGGGGTTAGATCGCGTATTTTAAACGTTTGTTGATGAACAAAATGTAGGCCAATGTTTTAGCATACGTAAGAATATCGAATCAACCACTTTAGTAATGAAGGTAAGGTTCTATTCAACTTTGCACTTTATTGTGCTGGGATGAAACTTGAATTAATTCAAATAAAATTTAAAAAGGTGCTCCCCGGCAGGCTTCGCAGAAGGAGGTAAAAAATACCAGAAAACACAGGTGAGGTAAGAAAAAAAAATGTTGATCCAAAGGGGATTTCTTCCGTCTGCCGAGTTCAACGGTACCCTCATTTTTCTTCTAGAACCATTTTTTTCAGCGCTTTAAATAAATTCAAAAAATTTCCTAATTAAAAGCAAAAAAAAATGCCAGCTTGATAGCACCGCTCCTTAAATGTTACCTATGTACTTGAGTCGTGCCTTCATTTCACCAGAATAAAGTGGAAGGTTAGAATCTTTAACCTTCGTACCACATTAGAATTTTGCTGACGTTCTATCGTTTGTCAACGTAAAATAGAGTTTGAGCCAATATAGAACGCGGTTCTGAACTTTGTCACAGCTGGCGTCACTACTGTGCATTTTCGAAGCTTTTGCAAGGGACGGGGTGTGCCAGGGGGGTGATGGTTTCTTCTAACCACGCCCCTAGCCTCTGGAATCTTTCTGCCGGGGTGCGCCTTCTTAAATGTCACCTTTAGATATGTACATAGATCGTGTCAAGTTTCATCCTTGCAGAATAAAGTGCAAGGTTAAATAGAACCTTACTTTCCTTACTAATAGGGTTGATTTAAAATTCTTACGAATGCTGAAACATTGGCGTATTTACCGTGCAGGTATCAACTTCAGACGCTCCTTCGGGCAATTCCACGGTAAATCATGTTACATTTTACTCCAGTTTACGATATACTTTTAATAATAATGTCAATAATTTAATTATATAACTTATCTTCCTAATGTAAATATTAACTCTTGAATAAACAAAAAATGTGTTAGAGCAATTTTCCTTAAACTTCACACATTTTCTTGGGTTCTATATTGTAGCTTTTGAGACTAGAATGAACTGATGCAAAACTCTGTTCGGTTTGAAGTAAAAAAATGCCTTAATTAAATACGGTTTTATGAATGCCTAAAAAGTTAATTCATTATCAATTTCACGGTTTTTTTTTTTTTTGCATAATTAAATTCCTGTCACTCACGTTTAATAGATCTTGGAACTCATTTTACTTTCACGACTTTCATAACAATTTCGAACATCAAATCTCCCGCTCTGACAGGTCGAAAAAAGACGTTCCTTTTTATGTATGTTGCCATACTTGTATTTAAAAAACTATGTTTGCAGACCGAATCGTGACCATGTAGAAAACAAAGGTAATAAAAATTATATTTTGAAACAGTAGAACTAACATACAACAATAGATAGAATTCTGAAAAATAAAACATGTTTTAAATAAGGCCTTTTCCAAATGCTCAAAACAAGATAGAGAAAAATTCGCTGCAAAAATTGCAAAGTCAAGGCTGTTTGTTTCAGTTAAAAACAATAGTCCGTCCATACTAATAAAGCAAAAATAACAATAATGACTGTTGTACACATATAAACCTATTATCTTAAGCAAAACGATGCTTTTTTAACGCTAACGTGTGATTTTATATTAAATATTATTCACTGAAACAGCAGTATCCAACCTTTTTTGATTCATCGCATTATTTGGCCGCGCATTTTTTCAGATATGTTTATCTCTTTCGTTGTGCGATGGACATATTACGCCTTAAAAGCTTTTTTATATTGCTTTTTTATTTTAAGCTATTCATACGAGGTGTTCCTCAGACCGGACTTCTGGTTGGAAGTAGGGTTGCAAAGTTACGTAAATTTACCAAAAACGCTCGTAAAATACGGGAATTTCACGGTTCTTTATATAGATTACCGTAAAAGTAACGTCAAGTTATGATATATTAAATTTTAATTTCTTTTAAATACAGCGCGCGTATAGTTGCAAAATAATCACGTGACATTGCCGGTTAGTGTAGGTAGTCATCGTAGTACTCGTGGTCGATTTTGTGCCGTTGCCGTTCCGCTCCCACTCTATCACTGCGTTCCGTTGGCGTTCCGCTCCCACTCTATCACTGCGTTCCGTTGTCGGTTAGCGACGGCTAGTGTTACGGTTTTAGCCACTTTGTGACTAGATCTATCAGATTTTCATCGGTTTTAGCCAAAAAATAATAAAATTTTAACACCAAAACGAATCTAGCTACTTTGGGTGTTTTTTT
Source organism: Ypsolopha scabrella (assembly GCA_910592155.1). Lineage (NCBI taxonomy): Eukaryota > Metazoa > Arthropoda > Insecta > Lepidoptera > Ypsolophidae > Ypsolopha > Ypsolopha scabrella. Next base: position 5,256,333 of record OU342978.1, read on the forward strand.
ATTTAAGAAATAATTATTTTGCAGAAATTAGTGGTTATCGCTTTTGAGTAGGCAAGACCACCGCGGTCCGCCCCAATGAATGTTTATATTTTTTGATTGGACCCATACAGACATATGGCATAAATAAAATGCAAGTGAAATAAAAGCTTGTAAAAACGATTAAACATATTTATTCATATCATACACATACAATAGAGTAATTTACTCTAAGCTACATACCCCCATGAGGCCACATTATGTGGTACGATACGAGTTTGTGTAATACGGTTTCTACGGAATTTTACCGTAACTTACGTAAAATATCGTTTTTTACCGAAAGTTACCGTATTTTACGGGCGTACTTTTACGGCTTTGCATCGCCAGTTTGAAGAGATGGTGTTACAACGCTACAGAGAGGCACCACAGAAACTAAAATACCTGAAAATTAGGCGAGATACTTTTCAAGTTATTATAAGTACTTATGTATTGGTTAAGATATTTGTAATCTGAGACAAGGGCCTGGAAAAAAGAAATTTTATTGATTTATCAGATCTTAAATTCCTTAGAAGAACATCCATTAAACTTTGATATAAGAAAACAATTATCCTATGTTTGTAGCAACAGCACAATAATAATAATAATAATAATAAAATTCTTTATTGCACACTATAAAATTTTTGTACACAGGCGAGCTTAATACTATTTAGTATTTTCTACCAGCTAACCTTTGGCAATGGGGAAGTTGTTGGGGGTAGTGCCATGATGTCAGAATAGTATAGATACAATTTTAAATAGATATATTATTTGTCACTAAAATAAATAACAATAGATTAATTCCAAGACTCAATTAATATTTTTAATTAACCTCTCCTTTTCCTCTTTAATATTAACAATTCGATAACAGTTTTGAGGAATAGCTTCCTCAACTGTTTTTAGTCTACAAATGTGAAAATAAGCTTGCATATATGTTATTAAATGAAAAACAGCTGTCATTCATACACCCTTCAATGACGTCATAACTCCTGAGAAATTACTTTTTCTCGAACGCATCCCAAACTGAGACAAGGATCCAACCATTCAACCTAATAATACTCGTATCCATCCATCCATCAGCCTGTTTCGTCCACTGCTGGACATAGGCCTTTCCAGGATTACGCCACTCTAGGCGGTCCTCCTGGAAGAAATGCTCGCACACGCTGGGCAGGCGGGTTGGTAAATGCGGTGCCGAAACCCTCGTACCAGTGACGCCGCTGCCCGTCACTAGTCTGTTTTATATGAGGCCCGGCAATTGGGAATGGATATACTGCCATCCTATTGTCCCAGGCAATGGTGGGCCGCCTGGTTTTGCCTGAGAGCTGTTCTCTTACTCTCCCCCGAATAACTTCGGGAGGATTTGCGAGTAAAATGGTGGTACCTCAACAGTCGAGCCCGGCATCAGCTCTACCACCTAAAAATACTCTTAAGTTAATTTAAAACTGAAATAGCATACCTAAATTTATGTGGAATAGTACAAGTGATTTTCTGTTCATTGTGTATTCAAAGTTCCACCAAGTGCCAACAATCAACAGTACCAACATTTTTTTTTTGTTCTTATAAGCAGAGAAAATTACCACATTGATGTTTAAATTATTTGGCCATGCGAATCGAACTTGCGCACAACAGATTCCGTACCACTCCACAATAATACGGAACACAAAAACTTTGAAGTACCTAAATAATAACAATATAGGTGTCATAGCAATGTCAAGGCGACAAAAAACAAACTGCTAAAATTATAGCGCCTGACAAACAATTTGGCAACCTTTGAGAACGGATCCCTAATTTTGATTATTTGTTGTTTTACTTAGGAGGATGTACAACAACCTGACCGAATTTAAAACATCTATGTATTACTGTCATTAAGATAGAGCTCAAACAATGGCTCCCTTTGGGTACGAAATTTTGATAATTTGGTCAAGTACGAGTCGGATTCGAACACAAAGGATTCCGTACCACTCCACAATACGGGTGTGGAACCTTAAAAACATTATGGCAAGCAACAACAATAAAATATCAAAGCTAAAAAAATCAAGGCGCTAAAAGGCGTTAGGTAGCGCCTAACAAAATATTTGGCGCCGTTTGCGTACGGAACCCTACTTTTTATGATTTTTGATCTTACTTTATAATATGTACTACAATCTGACTAATTTTGAAACTCGTATGTATTACCGTTTTTAAGTAAGAGCCAAAACCAACGTTTAAATAATGCAGCTTTTTGGAGTTATCTTGTATGAAGACCCCCTTAATTTGTTGTAATATATTTATTATTTGTCATGATGGAGGCTACCGTAACACATATTCAGTGAAAATTTCATTTTTCTAGCTATTACGGTCAAAGCTGTAGACCCCTGTGACAGACAGACAGCGGAGGCTTAGTAAAGGGTCTTTGGCACCTTTTGGGTATGGAACCCTAAAAATGAACAAATTCCTATGAGTACTACCAAGAAGCTTAGCTTGAATAAATAACACTACTTTATTTACTTTAATTAAATTTCAGAATAAAATTAAGTACCAATTTGCATTTGCCCACCATGGAAGCATGCAGTGTTCGGTATAAATTCTATTTAAGAAGAAAACTTCCTTCCAGCCATGCAACTTTATGCAAATACAGAACTTCGCATTCTTAAGGTTCTTCGATAATATTATTTCTAGAGAAATTCAGCCTTCTTTGGATTTAATGAATTTCCATGATCTTTTCTGGTCGAGCTTTTGTTTTATTTTTCGTTTATTCGTGGATTATAGCATCTTGCGCATATAAAGAGTATGAATGAAAGTAGAGTGACGACAGGAATTTATGCTGTACAAAGGAAGGTAAAGCTTGACCAGGCCGCCCCAGAAGGACGTATGCCGACCAAATAGGCGACATACTGAAGAAGGGCAAAGTAAAAAGTACCCGGAATAGAAGAGCTTGTATGACTATAGATTGATGGATGTAGAAGAAGCAAAAGAGGTGTATCAGGATCGAAGCAGATGGAAGCCTACGTTCCTGGAAGACAGGCGTGAGTGTATGTATGTCTGTACATGTGTTATAGCAGCTCCTGATGCAACATAAACACGTGTGTGGTTGAATAACTCTATTTGGAGTCACATTGACACCTATTCTCGTGTAGCAAATATTAGATTTAGAGCTGCCATAACCTAAAACTTTTCATTGCAATATAGGTTTTAACGCAGATGGATAAAAGTTCAATGAGCTTGTATTATTTTAGGTTTTGCAACTCTAAATTTAAGGTTTGCTGCACGATAATAGGTCAGAATGTGCTCTTAACTCAGAAGTGCCGTGGCCAATCACTCCAAAAGTAGTCATACTCACACGGTATATTCTATTTGGTTTATTTTGGCGGACTTAGGGGTAAGTTGAAAAACAATATCATTGATTTGTGGGTGACATAAGAATTCCATACACAAAAATTTGCAAAATGTATAAAACCCACCGTGTTAGTTATTTTTCTGGTAAAAATCTCAAATTCTCACCTTAGGGGAGTGGAGTGAGGGGGGTCTTACTCCATACAAATAAACGCTCGCGAACTAGCTTATGCAGTAAGATCGTAGCGCATAAACGCTCTTTCTCGTTTGAATTAAAGACTATCGCTAATGTTACAAAATGCGATTACCATTTTGAAGTGTGTACTTAGACTATTCTGTAGTCTAATGTCTAGTCTTGTGTCTCTGTAAAATGAAAATATCTGGTTTTAAAGAGCAGTTTTTGTCATTTTTGTTTCCGCTGTAAAGGTTAACCAATCAAGAAAAGCAATCGAGGGATTACATCTGGTTCCAGTCATCCTGTATATTAATGCATGTACATATTGGTATGCATGTTTATTTATTGTATATGTTTATGTATGAAAATAATAACTATGTATCACATTTATTACTAATATTTGTTTATGTAAGTAGTTTCTTATACTTAGCTAAAAACAAAAAAAAATAGTTTTTTCGTGCACACCTATATTTTTCTCTTGTACCTCCTGTCGGGTTGACTGGTAGAAAATACTTTTAGCATTAAGTCCATGTTAAGAATCCATCCATCCATCAGCCTGTTTCGTTCACTGCTGGCCTTTCCAGGATTTCGCCACTCTTGGCGGTCCTCCTGGAAGAAATTCCCATACTCACACACGCTGGGCAGGCGGGTTGATGAGCGCGGTGCCGAAACCCTCGCACCAGTGACGCCGCTGTCCATCACCAGTCTGATTTATATAAGGCCCGGCAATTGGGGATGGATATACCGCCATCCATCGGTCCCAGGCAATGGTGGGCTGCCTGGTTTTTTGCCTGAGAGCTGTCATCTTACTCTCCGCAATAAAGAATATAATAAATAAATAAATAACTAAAATGATGTCAAAGACATGATTCATGTAATACATAAATATCAGTTCCAAATATTTTGTAATGGCTGAGAAAAAATTAGATCCACATCTTCAACATTTTTAATGCGTCCTCTTAATGATACGAATGAACATGAGTAAATTCACATCTCATGCAGGGGGACCAGGAATGTGTTAGCTGAGCTGTAGTCCTTGCACTAAAAATGGATTTTTCTAAATAAAATGCGTTTCTAACGGGTACAAAAGGCTGTTTCTATCCCAATCCACGCAGACAAAGTGGCGGGCATCCTCTAATTCCAGATGAAACTACATACATATACTCACGCCTGTCTCCCAAGGGGTAGTCAGAGGCTACAGATTTTCATCTGCTAGGATCCTGACATACCTTTTTTGCTTCTTCTACATCCATCAATCAGTCATACAAGCTCTTCTATTCCGAGTACTATTTATTTGCCCTTCTTCAGTATATCGCCTATTTTAATACAATGAAAGTCTATTGTTATGTTGGACGAATTCGTTGGTTTCCAAGGTAAACAAGGCAAAGGAATTTTTAATATACAGCCAGGAACACAGATCCGTCCGGTCTATAATGCCTGAATGCAGTTTCAGGTGTGACTAAGAATCTTGCCATTGCAATCTTAACCCGATGCACTAGGATGCATTTCACTCAAAATGCACTTGAATTTTTTCACTACAAACGGTGGTTGCGAGCCTCCGGGCTTGCTCCTGGATAAGTTCTAGACATAAATCTCTGCAAAAGACTTGCAGGTGTTGCACAAAAGTAAGAAAATCACAGCTGCATAGCCCATGAAGCCCACGGCGCAAAACTTAGACTTCTAGTAACGTAACGTCGATCCTAGGCTAGCTAGGCTTTCTTAATCTAGAAACGTTCGTGACGAATGTAGAGATCATGTCACGTTTTTTTTTGTATGTGTATATGTGTGTGTGTGTGTGTGTGTGTGTGTGTGTGTGTGTGTGTGTGTGTGTGTGTGTGTGTGTGTCTAGTTAGTGTACGAACATTTTATGAACATTTTATTTATTTACATTATAAAGCTGTGTGTCATCCGTCACCGTCTTGCCCGCCGGACTCTCAGACGGCGAAAGCAGCAGCAAATATGTTAGCGAAAAGCGTTTTCATACTTTAGTTTTGTTTTGTGGCCGTAGCAACGAAATTAACCCAAATACTTTATCTTGGGTTTTTCATAATAACTCCACGGGTGTGTTAGCACCTCATTTATCGATTCACAAAGTGCTTTTCCTCGTTATAAACGACCCGTCGTAAAATGAAACGATCGATAAAAGTCGCCTGAATATATGTGGCAAATACATGCAATGTCGTAACGGGGCATTCCAGTTAATTTCAGCCAAGGTTGCGGCAAGTACCTTGGGCGTGGAATCACATAAACAAAAATTATGTGCGGCGCGCCCGAAGTGTAGCTACGCTAAGTGTCTTAATAGGAAACCCCAGTAAATTTCAGCGGAATGTGGGCGTGTAATGATATAATTAGAAATTATGACTGCGACACTGCGGCGCCCGTAGGCGAGTTTACGGGCGCCTCGCAGGCGAGCACCCGCTGTGTAACTATCGACTGCACTTTCGTATGTTGCGACGTATTCGCTGATGGGCTCCAAGCCGCTGTCGATAAGCCTGAGTAAAATACATGATTTTTTCTTCAAAGATAGCACAGTCGCCGCACCTGATTCCATTGTGTGACCGGGAGCTCCATGCAGCGTTGGAGAGTCACCTGCACCGCGGTTTTATCGGTAGCTCGATGGTGCGACGACTCCGACACGAAGTCTTTTAAGATTATATGTAACGTAACGTCGTTCGTAAGCTCACCTGCTCGTAGACCTTTGCTACAGATATTCCTTAATCTTGAAACGTTCGTGACGAATGTAGAGATCATACCACGTTTGTATGTGTATATGTGTGTGTATGTATATAGTTATCGTACACGTACACGTATGTTGCATAGGTAAGATAGTATGACGTGAACATGTCTTTACTACGTTTACTACGACCGTCGTCATGTAGCAGTCAGCATGTCAGCAATGATAGTATAACGTTAGGGTGCCGGAGCAGCAAGCGCAAGTACGAACGTCTGATATATGCACTCTGTATCAATGCGCCGCAACGCTCGAGACACATCGATGGTGTAATGTTGCATAAACATTATTTACATTATGAAAGCTGTGTGTTATCCGTCACCGTTCTGCTCGGACCCTCGGACGGCGAGATGTTTCGCTATGTTAGCGAAAAGCGTTGTCAAACTTTACTTTTGTGTAGCAACCAAATAATCCCAAATACCTTATCTTCGGTTTTATAAAAACTAGCACGGGTTCGTTGCTACGTCATTTCGTGATTCCCGAAGTATTTTTCCTTGTTAGCCAAACGATTAAACCCATAGGTATAGGTCAAATAATTATTTGACTTATCGACCCGTTGTAATGAGGATAACGATCACTAAAAGGTATGTCGCTAGGCATGACCATGTGTGGCAAGGCCGAATGATGTCATTGGGAATTCACCTGAATTTCAGCCAAGTTTGCGTCATGTGTGTAGTTAATTAAACATTCTCGCCGCGCCCCGTTGCTATATGCGCACCTTTGAAAACAAAATCACGGCAGGACTTTTGTATGTTGCGACGTGTTCGCTGATGGGCGCCAAGCCGCTGTCGATAAGCCTGAGTAAAATACATGGTTTTTTCTTCAAAGATAGCACAGTCGCTGCACCTCATTCCATTGTGTGACCGCGAGCTCCATGCAGCGTTGGAGAGTCACGTGCACCGCGGTTTTATCGGTAGCTCGATGGTGCGTACGGCCAAGACGGAGTTACACCTGGTCGGCGTGCAAGTTAATCTTGTACGGAGTTTGAAAAAGTTAGCATGTCAAAACGTATGCACTTTGTATTAGCTACATTAGGTACAAACCCAACTTTAGTTTAAAAACAAACGGTATGATAACATTTATTTAGTTATGGCATAAAAATATGGTGAAATTTCCGTTGACGTCAGGGTTTCAGCCAAACCACAGAAATAGTTGCCTATTATTACAATGGTATCGGCATTATTTCTGATGGGTGACGCAAAAGTATAAACCGCTCGCGATTTAACCACAATTATTTATTAATTTTAATTCAGGATTATTTCATAAATGCCTAATCAATTTTCGTTACATTGCTTCATTGGATCGTTCACGTCACAGGCGATGATATCAGCAGGCCCCTATATAATGGGCCCAAATTAACCTTGATATTCATAAACCCACCGACAGCCACTGAGTGAACAAGTTCGCCCACAGGAATACTGTGACCCGTGACTCGTGACCCTCCGTGCTCTATGTAAGTATTGAATATTTAAATTATTTATTTTGTGCATTTTTATACTTCTCCTGTGCCTTCTTTCCAGGGATAAAGCGCCTGTTTTATGACTGAATTCAATATTTTATTTCTTTTCATTCGCAGCTACTGAATCAAAATGCTGCCAAACAGTCTGCTGGTGCTGATGGCGGTGTGCATGCTGGTCACGGCGAGGCCTGAATCAAAGCTGGAGCTGCCCAACCATCAAAAAGCTGTGAGTATCGAATTTCTACAAACTCCTATCAACGACCCATTCAAGTTTCTTATTACCGTTGCAACTACTAAGCAAAGAGTTTGTCCTATGCCCCGACTCTCAGTACGTCTTGTAAGCTTCAACGAAATTAATGTTAATTTTTCTATTTACAGATGACCGATCCCACCAGGTCCCGCCGGAGTGCCGAAGGACCACCAGAGTCGCACGTCGTCAAGAAGTCCGGGGTGCTGGGGACCCGCATCGGATGGCGTGAGGGCCCAGACCCCAACACATACTGGGAAGTTTAGGGGAACAATACGCTTATTTGTTTTTTTATACTTTTGAAAATAAAAGTTATTGTACAATATTTCCTGGTATTATTGACGTAGATAAGCTGACGCGACACCGCGTCCAGTAGGTATCCCAACTGTTGTATATACCTGGCTGCGAGCTTAGGTTACCATCGGTCTGCTAGGCTACATGCACATGTAATGTGCATCGGACCGATGTGCAGATATAGACGTCACGCTGCAACTTGTGCAACAGATACTGCACTCTAATAGGTCGAGCATAACGGCTTGGGAGTTAGCACCATTGCATGATAGAACTGTGTCTCCTGAGTTCAAAAATACCACTCCCCGCTCCCCCCGACCCTTAACTTTGGAGTTATAGGCCGTACGGACTTGTGTCATTGGGTGTACTTAAGTTTTACTTAGGATGCCTAGAAACGAGTTTGTGCAAACTGACTTTCATTATGTCACTAGCAGTAAATTCAATAAGTTGTATTTGACGTCTGTAATCGCTTTATGAACATAATCCAAGTTTGTGTAGTTCAGCGACGAAATACTCGTATTTTGGTATCTCAGCCTACGTTTAAGTTTAATAGAAATAAAAATGTCACTGTAAAAGCTCTTATAGTGGTAAATCCTAGGATTTTCCGGGAAAACGTAAGATTTACTGAGTAATTTATATATTTATTGGGAAACAATCGGGTTTCTTATCACACAATACAAATAAAAATTGCTGAAAAATAAAACCAAAAACGTTTCCACATAAATCTAAGCAGAAAAATGTATTAATGCACGGAATTATTTCACAACAACACGAGTTCTCAGCTAAAAACACACAGGAAGCTACTTAAAACTACAGAAAACAAAGATACGTAAATGAAAAAATATTGATGAAATAATAAGAAATACAAGAAAAGCCATGATGGTAAAAGCCTGAATTGTTCTTTAAAATCGTTAACTTTGGACTTGTATTGGCTGTCAGTGTGGTTGATTTTAGGTTTTACCACAGCGATACAGTAAATGCTAAAAAAAGATACAGTTGTAATTTGTTTGCTGCAAGCCGGCACGCTATTTTGGAAACTATGTGGAAATAAAACCTAAAAATTTAAGATTCCATCCATCCATCCATCAGCCTGTTTCGTCCACTGCTGGACATAGGCCTTTCCAGGATTTCGCCACTCTTGGCGGTCCTCCTGGAAGAAATGCCCATACTCACACACGCTGGGCAGGCGGGTTGGTGAGCGCAGTACCGAAACCTTTGCACCAGTGACGCCGCTGCCCGTCACCAGTCTGATTTATATAAGGCCCGGCAATTGGGGATGGATATACCGCCATCCATCGGTCCCAGGCAATGGTGGGCTGCCTGGTTTTTTGCCTGAGAGCTGTTCTCTTACTCTCCCCCGAATAACTTCGAAAGGATTTACGAGTAAGATGGTGGTACCTCCACAGTCGAGCCCAGCTAAGAGCTAATGCTCTACCACTTAAAATTTAAGATTATTCACGAATATATCGTACTTTTACCATCAGCACTTATTCTTACCGGGTAATCCTAGAATTTACCATTAATTGGGCTTTTATAGTAACATTTATAAGGTCCTACAATTCATAGTGAAAAAAAATTAAAAGATGATAGAGTGTCCCTAATAGACAACAATCCAAAGAAAAAAAAAAATTTCCCGACAATTTTTTCACCTTTCCATAGAAATTGAGTAAATTAATTGACCAAAAAAATTTTTTTTCTTCTTTATTGTGATCAGTTAACGATACATGATCTCCCCTTAAATTATTTCACTTATAATTGTAGGACTTTATGTATTTATTATTTTCGAAACTTAAGGTGGTCATAATCCTAAAAATCGATTTGTTTTTTGATAATTTAACAACGCATAGTTTTGAACGAAAGGACACTTTGGGACAGCAAATGAGTAAGTTATTTCGCGAGTTGTGTGAATAGCTCAGTGGTAGAGCAATCGCCTTTTATGCGAAGAGTTCGAAATCAGAGCGCCTTGTATATTTTAATGAAAATTTGAAATAAAGAATTTAATAGGCTATACAGTTTAATTATAAAAAAAAAAAAACTAAATAATCCTAAAACCTACTTAAATATAAAAGAAAACAAAATATATACCCATAAAAATAAATAAAAATACCTACAAATAAAAAACCTCAACAAATCGCTGCTCCGCGTCAAGGTGCCCAGTATGCTGGCGACATATAGATGTATATAGATTAACTTCTTTTCTACGAGTACAATAATTTATGTATATATATAATAAACGCGAGTCATTTATTTGTAAGTTTTAAACACAGCATACGTAAAAGAAATACTGGTGTTAAGGCGCTACGTTCTTGTATTGTCAACTTGGCGCGAAGTGTGAAGGCTCAACGGTAGAAATCCTTTCTTACTGCAACTTATTACTCGTAGAGCTAGCTGTTTATGTAGTTGAGGTACGAACAAGACCTGTGCTGTATGGTTACTCTATAAAGCCTATTTTCCAGACAAAACGTTTAAGTTTATTTGGCCCGGCGGCGGAAATTGTGGCGGAGACCAAAGTTTTTATACAAAAAAATGCCTTGCATGAAATGGTAGATGATTAAAACTAAATATTAGGATCTCAATTTAATATCTTCTTGATGTGCACCTTACCCTGGTTCAAGAAATCCAGTAGTTTTAGTATGAAAATTGGTGACGGCAAAGATAAACTTTTGACAAATTCCATAGTTGCCCTTTTGTTTCTTTATACCTACTCTTTTTACGTTGGAATATTTCCTTAAGAGAGTTCTTCATTACACGAGCAAATATCAAATATCACACTAATATTATGAATACGAAAGTTTGTGTGTGTGTGTGTGTATGTGTGTGTGTGTATATATGTTTCTTACTCTTTCACGCTGAAACCCCTGAACGGATTTGGATGAAATTTAGAATGGATATAGCTTATACCCTAACTTAACACATAGGCTACTTTTTTACCCAGAAAAAGCATGTCGTTAAACCGAAAAACATGCGGGCGGAGCGGCGGGCAAAAGCTAGTCTTTAAATACTTGCTACAATTTTTACATTATTTTATGACATAACTTTTGATTCAAGGAATAGGTAAAATGTTTTGTATTTATTTATTGAGTCTTTAAACTCTTAAACCTACTAATTGCCGAAATTATAGTAATATAAAAGCAGCCAAGAAACTAAATGGAAAAAACTACAAGTGCATTAGTATCCTATGTGAATGTAGGTACTATTCAATCTGCTGTGGGAATCTCGTCGCGAACTCGGCGCGTTCACACTGAGCGCGCACAATCTCTTTAAGGAAACGCTAGGGTGGATCAGAAATTAACGGAAAAAAATCTGTATTGAGTACGATTGTATGTATTATATAGGTATATACATTGCTTCAATCAAATGCACTGCAATAATCTCAGTTTGAAATCTATACTCCTCATAAAAAAATCATGAAGTACTTCTTAACTGTCATAAATCTTAATTTAAATCTACGCAGTGAAGGCGCAATTTGTAAGAATAGTAAAAAAATGAAATTATGTATATTTATAAATGTAATTAATAATGTCTTGAATCAAAAAACTGAAGTTTAGTATTATGTAGTCCCTTCGAATAGACTGGGGACGCCCCGGTTATTTTTGAATTAAGTATTAGGAATATGTATATATATTTTGCTATTTTTAAGCTTTTTTGTTTAAATAGGATGGCTATTAATATTAAAATCAATAAAAATATATCGATTGTAAATATATTTTTATTGTTTTTAGGGTTCCGTACCTCAAGAGGAAAAAACGGAGCCCTTATAGGATCACTTAGTTGACCGTCTGTCTGTATGTCCGTTCGTCCGTCTATCTGTTAAGACAATTTATCTCGGGAACGCGTGGAGGTATTGAGTTGAAATTGAACCATATACTCAAGTCTACAGTACCTTGAAGCTGTGAAAAAATCAAACTTCTAAGTTAACTTTAAAAAAGATACGGCCGTTTATGCCGCAAAAACCTATATTTCGACACTCTGAAGGGAATCAAAATTTAAAGGGTTCCGAAATTCCGTTGACCTAGAACTATGAAATTTGGCAAGTAAACCGTATTATACTAGTATAGGGCAAATCTAAAAAATATAACTACATTTGTAGTTAAATCATAAATAAAACTTTAACGGAACCCTCGGTGGGAGAGTCCGACTCGCATTTGTCCGGTTTCTTAATATTCATGCCATTCTATATAGTAAATAAATTAGTTTATAAAAAACCTTCCTCTGTGGTGCTGATACTTGACAACGCCTTTAGTGCATGTCCGAGATAGAGCATTTTATATTAAGTAGAATTAAATTCTTTGACGTGTTATTATTGTTTAAATATCGCACTCTGAGCCGTGGCTGTTACGACTGCTGAAATATCACGCGCTATTTCAGCTGTCGGAACACAAAAACCATTCATTTGTTTCAGGATGAAAGAAGTTGGCAAAAGTGTTATTTTGGTACCATCGATCAGAATGTAATTATTTTAAACTTTCTCGTAAATGTCTGCTATAATATTTAAAGTCGTTTTTTTTTAAAGTTAATTTATTTTGAACTAAGTATCCGTCGTGCTACTTTTGTTTATCAAGTTATAAGTACTGTCTAATTTAAAGTTTAGTGACCAAAGTCCGTCAAATTATGAGTATGGGCAGTAAGGTACGCCTTAAAAAAATTAAAAAATAAATAAATTTTCGTACCTTTGAAATTTGTTTAAAAATCACTTGACCTCTGGAAATTTTGTGGCATGTGCCAGAACCAAATAACTTTATAATATTGTAAGTTTTCAGCACACTGTCTCATGATCCGAGTATTAAACTTGGGAGTAGGACCTATTGTTTTTATCGATCCACTCTTATTGAATGTGCTATGTTCACACAGCTACAAGTTTAGCACTGACGTGATTACACGATTCTATTGTTGGGGCATTGTGTTTCGCCGATGGATTTGTGTGTTACTTTCAGGTTCACCGACAACGGCTGATTAAAAGTGCAAGATTGTCATTGGGAGAAATTAAACAACACAATAGAACCATAAACAATAACACTCATACATATAAATATATCCATCGTCAGCCTATGTTCGTCCACTGTTGGAAATAAGGCTTTCCTAAATTTCGCCACTCTTGGCAATCCTCCGTCCTCCTCATCCAGCCGCCTTCTTCCAATATCCTTCCAAAAGGCATTAGAATGTGGTCTACATTGTAATGCCTTTCGGCCCCAACGGCTATCATGTCGGCGCCAAATATGGCCTGCCCACTGCCACTTCAACTTACGGACAGATATTACTAATATTTATAGTCTCACTCACAGAACGAATACTTTGTATACAACGAGAAATTTAAGTCATTTTGTTAACGAAAACTGATGGTGATAGTACTCGTCCATATGAACAACTTTAACCATGGAACCAACCCTAAAATCGTGAAAAAATATCAGCTGTTCCATAGAAGTTAAATACCTACTCGACCCAAATGTATGAAACAGCTGATTTTTTTCCATGATTTCAGGGTTGGCTTCATAGTAAAAGTTGTTCATATGGAAGAGTACATCACCAGTTTTCGTTAGCAAAATAACTTAAATTCCATGTGAAATAAATATATATAATTTAGCTATATAAAGCCTTTAGTTTCCTTTAACTTGTATTAATAATAAAAAAATATTAATTTTCGAAATATATTTCGGCCCACTATGGGGCCGGCATCAGTCGAATACCAATTAATCCAATACGAATACGTATTCGACTGATGCCGGCCCCATAGTGGGCCGAAATATATTTCGAAAATTAATATTTTTTTATTATTAAATTCCATGTGGTATTTTTATCAATTGAAATTTTAAATATGAGGATTCTTAAGTTTACAGATAATCATTATTATAATACACGTGGATCATCATCATATTCGCTCACCAAAGGATGATATACCTACCATACATGACTCCTGGTGTCTATAAAATACAGTGCAGCTGTGGAAGTGTATATATTGGCCAAACAAAGCGAACCATAGCTGAGAGGGTCAAGGAACACATTACAACTGTGAAAAATAGGCAAATAAATAAATCAGCGATTGCAGAACACTTGCTAACGGCTGGTTCAAACCACTGGATAGAACTTCATGACCTAAAAACCCTTTCTACTGACCGCCACTACTACCCGAGAATTGTGCGAGAAGCAATTGAAATCGGGATGACGGGTTCAAGTTATCTTCGGCATGGAGTTCAGTCATACAGCAATTCAAACCTCGCGATTTATCTTCGAATATTTGCCTCGATACTGTTAGTGTTGTGTGTCGTGTGTGACGAAAGAAACAATTAATTAACAAAAGACAAAGTGCGGGTAGGAAAAAGAAAAATAATGTGCTACCTACCGCCGGCTCGCCAAGGACATTTTTGCTGCTACTCTCGTCAGTTAGCTTGTGACCACGACAGCCTACAGAGGCGTCGATACGTCAAGCACATATCTATTAAGGTATGTTGTTAGTTATCGCGAGTAAGACCCCAATACAAAGTTAATAACACGTGGACTGAATGGGGATTGTGAGTTTGGAATGGAGATTGTTTCACAATCCATATTTGGAAACACTTTTGACACCCCCTCGGGGATATATGTCGTGACAAAGTATCCATCCATACACCCATCAGCCTGTCATCGTCCAGTGCTGGACAGTGCTTTGAATACCTTCATTCGAAGGATAAACAGCATAGATCTCACATATCACTCCTGAAAACCCCATCTCATAACACTGATGCCTTCGTTAACTCTTTCATGGTAGTTTCGATCAGGCTCTGGAACTCACTACCGCACACTATTCGCGATATTCCAACTATCAGTATATTCAAAAGGAAAGTTAAAGAGCACTTTCAATAAGTATTTCCTGCCATTCATATAGGTATATGTATTTATATATATATAATATACATGTTATATATATATATATAATTTTAATTTTTATATATTCTGTATCTAGGTATTTTTTTTTTTTTAAAGTATTTGTTTATTTTATTATAATTTTGTATGTATTTCAGGTAGCTTCTGTTAACCAAGTAGTTCATATTTTACTTCCGTTTCTTTTCTTTCTTGTTCGTAATATTTAGTTGTAATTTTTCTTTTTTTGTGTGCATATTTGTGATTCTCATACCATATACGTTAATTGCTTTTATCATCAAGGGTTTGCTGGTAGAAATCTCTTTAAGAGATAAGCTCGCCTATTTGCAAAGACTGTAAGATTCAATGTAATTGTTAATTTTGTGTGTGCAATAAAGAATCTGAATAGAATAGAATGAGCCTTTCCGAGATTTTGCCACTCTTGGCGGTCCTCCGTCCTCCTCATCCAGCCGCCACCCACAACGTCCTTCAGGTCGTCGGCCCAGCGGGCACGAGGTCGGCCTACACTACGCTTTGGTGACATGATCTGCACGATGCATAAGTATTTTTATAAAAAAAAAAAACATTTAGAAAATATGAACACATTTTAAAAGTGGAATGAACTCCTAAATGTGCGGTTTACTTAGGCAAGTAAATACTCGTTAAAACAAAAGACTTATAATTTAGTTTTATTAAATTAAAAGCATCTAATGTGGCTTCTTTAAAGCGAGGAGTACAAAGCTTTTTAGAGGTGTCTTTTGTTACCAGAAACATTTACTAAATTTTCCAAAGTAAATAAATGTTCAAGTAAATCAACATTTCACTAATTGCTAGATGTTGCCAGACGGTTCATTTGATGTGAACAGAATACTAACGTTTTAAATTCAAACTACCTACAATAAATCAATATGCATCGTAATTTAAGATAAAAGTCTTCTTATTTGTTTTCGAGAAAAGCCTCTGTGACGGACAGACTGACGGACACAAGAATTATCGCACAAGGGTTCCGTTTTTCTTTTTAAGCTGGTAAAACCGAATCTCGATGCAAAATGCACATCATAATATTGTTTTCCTTACTTTTGAATAAAAATCATGTAAAAATTGCGTTTTAAAGCAACTAGCAAAAAATTATTAATGAGAATTGGGTTCTCGCATTAAAGTTATATTATTGTATGCTTTACATTTTGATTACATTCGATTACAACGATAAATACGCATTTAAGTTTGTTAATCAAATGCAATCAAAATGTTAATTATAAAACGATATAATTTGAATGTCAAAACTTAATTGTTACTAATAAATTTCCGCTAATTGCTTTAACACGCAATTTTTGCATACTTTTTATTCAAAAGTAAAGAAAACAATGTTATGATGTGCATTTTGCACCGACATTCTGTAAGGTACGGAACCCTAAAACATAGAGTAAAAGCTCTTCCAGCGTTGTTTCTCATGACGTCATACCGGTTTATGACGAGTCGCGTGGCGGCATGGTTACGTCATAGGGTGGTGACAACCACGGCCAAAGGTTACCACCAGTTGAGGTGAAAGGATTTGTCAGTTTGTTGGGTCTTGCTCTAATAGTCCAGGGTGCGCGGCGCTAGTATTATGACGTTTCTTTATGTTACTCATAGCAACTAGGAAAAGAAAATCATTTCGGTTACCACTGACACAGTTAAAAAGGATTGAAACAAGCGACCTTCTTGTACGATTACACGTCTACGTAAGTAGATGACCACAGTTTAAAAAACATACAGTTGTCCAACGAAAGCGTTCAGACAGAGCAATTGTGAGGGGCCTGCGGAGCGAGACGCGGGAGGTAAGCCACCGAGCTACGTACGATTTTTGAACAAGCAGTTAAGGCGTGTGCTCCCGCGTCATCGGCAAATTACTCCCATTGATGAAGTTATTTCTCTTAAACGGATTACTTAAAAATTATAAAAAATTTAAATGTCATTATTTAAAGTACAAGAAACAATCTCACTGCAGAAAATTATTCTCGCCTATAAGAAACACCTTGAAAATATTTCCCAAAGTCAAGCTATTTTTGGAATAAAATTGGCTATTTCTTGGTAACCGTTAATGTTATTTGTATGGTTCTTGCACTTGAATAAAAAAAAAAGTATCGCTTATAAAACTCATTGCAGGAAATTTAAAAATGTTGATTTACAGCAGAGTTAATAAATAAAAACTAGATATTTTTAGAGCGCGTGGCGTCAACGTTGCCGTAAACGCCAAGTTTCGGAGCAGTCGATTACAAAATCAAATGCAAGGTTTTAACGTTCATTTTGACTTTGTTTCAAATATCTCAAGGTTATTGGAGGCTACAAGGGCCTTAAAATCCTCACCTCGCAAGCCCCGCACAACCGCTCCAACTGAAAGCCTTCATTGGACAATTGTATCGATTTTTAAACTGTGCCACTGATACGCTACCAAAAGACGATACTACGCTTATCTTTTATGACAAGCGATAAGGGTGAATTTTAAGGGGTTTGCCTTTGGTCATTCAACGGTTTTTGTTTTGAAATGCTGAGTCGACTACTTATCTGATCAATGTAAGACTTGAACACATATTTTTTCAGTTCTTTGCCTTTCCGTTTTCAGGTCGGTAATTGGACACATTTCACTCGATAGATTTTATTTTTACCTTTTTAAGCTGAAATTACTGCTATAATAAGAAAACATGGTTTATTTTCCAATGTCAGGGGAAAAAACTCCTACATCAAATAATTGTTCGTAAAATCCAGAAAAGCGAAGCGAGCGTTCGAATGTAGACTTTATGACAACATACCGAAGTTCAAAAACACCCAGTAAGATTATCGTGCACCATGGGCCAAACCTTAACCAGAAAAGTTGTGGTGTTATAAATTGTCATAGGATCTTTTAAGATCGCTACATATTCACTTTATAGCATCAGGTGATCGCCTAAGGGATTAAACCTTTGTCAAAATGAAGCCCCATTATCATTGTCAAAGTTTAAGCCGCATTATACGCGTTCTTGAATATGACGATCTCATATTACTATGATATAGTGGGTGAGTCAATCGTGTTTTACGGTCACGTACCTCGAAATGAAAAAGTGGAACCCTTATACGATCACTTTGTAGTCCGTCTGTAAAGGCCCTTTTTCTTGGGCCCCGCTAGATGTATCAAGTTATAATATACCTCCTACAGAAGTATGCGGTCCTATGGTGCTGTAAAAACATCTGGGTTCAAAATCAACGTGAAAAAAAGTAATTTCCCCTTACATAATTAATTTCATACAAATTGGTTCACCATAAAAACCTTTAGGGCACTTCCAGCTGGTTTAAACATTTAATTTCCCTCGCCTAGGACACAAAAGCGAAAACTTAACAATACGTAATTATTTATGGATTTAATTACCTAGATCCCTTGGAAACATAGAGTTGAATGGATCTTAAGTTTCAAGTTAAGTTGGTGGGGCATAACTGCACGGGGAATAAGTTTGTGTTTGAAACGGTATGTGCGGGACTCTCAGGGCACGAGCCCTGCTCGCACCTGGCCAGTTTGTTGCGATGACTAGCGCAGGTAAATTTTACAAACACGGGCATTTGATTTAACGCGCACATTACATTGCCAGCGACACATTGTCACACTTTGACATTTTAAATGTGTGAAAGTGTGATCGTGATAGGTATCTTGCGTCAGTTTGACAGATAAAATTAACTATCAAGGCATATCTTGGCTGTATAAGTGCTCACTCCAAAAAAGTGCGCTGATTCTGACGTCAACTTCCTCGCTTTTTGTACAGGTTGAAAATGAACTCCCTAGCTATAATAAAGGAAACTGTTCTATGTTGGAAAGAAAACATATTGTTTTAGTACTTTTGTTATGATTCAGAGTGAAAAAAAAAAGATATCGACCGTCAAAAGAAGCATTAATACTCTGGTGGCAGATACGACGCTCTACGAAGCTGAACCTACATAACCTTATGTGCATTATTTACCGCCGGGAATATGTACGCTCTATCGTCAGTCCCATGTCGCATCGCGTAGTTTGGTCAAAAGAAGCATTAATACTCCGGTGGCAGTTACGACGCTCTACGAAGCTGAACCTTTATAACCTTATGTGCATTATTTACCGCCGGGAATATGTACGCTCTATCGTCAGTCCCATGTCGCATCGCGTAGTTTGGTCAAAAGAAGCATTAATACTCCGGTGGCAGTTACGACGCTCTACGAAGCTGAACCTATATAACCTTATGTGCATTATTTACCGCCGGGAATATGTACGCTCTATCGTCAGTCCCATGTCGCATCGCGTAGTTTGGTCAAAAGAAGCATTAATACTCCGGTGGCAGATACGACGCTCTACGAAGCTGAACCTACATAACCTTATGTGCATTATTTACCGCCGGGAATATGTACGCTCTATCGTCAGTCCCATGTCGCATCGCGTAGTTTGGTCAAAAGAAGTATTAATACTCCGGTGGCAGATACGACGCTCTACGAAGCTGAACCTACATAACCTTATGTGCATTATTTACCGCCGGGAATATGTACGCTCTATCGTCAGTCCCATGTCGCATCGCGTAGTTTGGTCAAAAGAAGCATTAATACTCCGGTGGCAGATACGACGCTCTACGAAGCTAAACCTATATAACCTTATGTGCATTATTTACCGCCGGGAATATGTACGCTCTATCGTCAGTCCCATGTCGCATCGCGTAGTTTGGTCAAAAGAAGCATTAATACTCCGGTGGCAGATACGACGCTCTACGAAGCTGAACCTACATAACCTTATGTGCATTATTTACCGCCGGGAATATGTACGCTCTATCGTCAGTCCCATGTCGCATCGCGTAGTTTGGTCAAAAGAAGCATTAATACTCCGGTGGCAGTTACGACGCTCTACGAAGCTGAACCTATATAACCTTATGTGCATTATTTACCGCCGGGAATATGTACGCTCTATCGTCAGTCCCATGTCGCATCGCGTAGTTTGGTCAAAAGAAGCATTAATACTCCGGTGGCAGTTACGACGCTCTACGAAGCTGAACCTATATAACCTTATGTGCATTATTTACCGCCGGGAATATGTACGCTCTATCGTCAGTCCCATGTCGCATCGCGTAGTTTGGTCAAAAGAAGCATTAATACTCTGGTGGCAGATACGACGCTCTACGAAGCTGAACCTACATAACCTTATGTGCATTATTTACCGCCGGGAATATGTACGCTCTATCGTCAGTCCCATGTCGCATCGCGTAGTTTGGTCAAAAGAAGTATTAATACTCCGGTGGCAGATACGACGCTCTACGAAGCTGAACCTACATAACCTTATGTGCATTATTTACCGCCGGGAATATGTACGCTCTATCGTCAGTCCCATGTC
Source organism: Ypsolopha scabrella (assembly GCA_910592155.1). Taxonomy (NCBI): domain Eukaryota; kingdom Metazoa; phylum Arthropoda; class Insecta; order Lepidoptera; family Ypsolophidae; genus Ypsolopha; species Ypsolopha scabrella. The sequence continues at coordinate 5,276,747 of OU342978.1, forward strand.
GCATCGCGTAGTTTGGTCAAAAGAAGCATTAATACTCCGGTGGCAGATACGACGCTCTACGAAGCTGAACCTATATAACCTTATGTGCATTATTTACCGCCGGGAATATGTACGCTCCATCGTCAGTCCCATGTCGCATCGCGTAGTTTGGCCATGCACTCGAAATTTGGGAAAAAGTAATATTTGAAAAATGAAATTATTTTTTTTTCGTTTTTGTGTTCTATTGATGATTCTGCTTCAAAGATTTCAATAAAGCTATGGGGTTCTTTTCAACCCGTAATAATAAGCCATCTATACTTAAATATTCACATGTCACTTAAAACCTAATGAAATATCTTAGAAATTTTACGTATTGACTTAGAGTCTGTACAGTATAACCCGGGCGCTAACTGTTGTTATCTTGTGTGTTATCGTCGTATACATCTGACGTGTACACTGGCTTCTTAGGGTTCCGTACCCGAAGGGTGCTAAATGGGAACCTATAACCATAGACAAAATATTAGTCTATGCTATAACTAAGCCTCCACTGTCTGTCCGTCCATCTTCTGTCACTGATGAAAAAATTCATGTTTGCTAAGTTTCTTGCCTTTTTTCTTAGCAATACTAATCGAATGATGCGGATGGTTAGGCATTATGTATATATAATATTTTTATTACTATTTTTCTTTATTTTATGCAGGTGTAGAACTTTATTACATTTTAGTAGGATGTATTTCCCGTATTTAGTTAACAACTTGTTTGTTCGTTGCATCATTTATATATAATATTTTTATTCCTAGATTTCTCTATTTTTTGTATGTATTTCCTTTATTAGTACATACATATTTTTTTTTTTTATTCTAAAGATATTTATTGTAAAGATTAGATTTGTAGAAAGTATACTTTATGTATCTATTTTACAAAATAAATATTTTGATTTGATTTGACAAGGGTAGTTTCAGTCGTTATAGGTAGTCAGTTAAGATTTTCACAGAATACGTGTTACTATGGTTTCCGTCACGGCAAATAATAAAATTACTCCTCGAAAAAGTAGCATTTTTAAACGTTATTTGTTTCAGCTCTATTTTAAAAACGGTGATACATACAAGTTTCAAATTTTGTCAGATTGTTGTACATATTCTAAAGTAAAACAACAAATAATAACACTGAGGGTTCCGCATTCCGAACTTACCGGAAGCCGAACGAATTGTTACTCAGGCGCTAACATTTAGTGGCTTGTTTTGTGGCGCCTTTATGCTGCTACGGCACCTATATTGTTGTTATTATATATATATATATATATATATGTATGATTATATATTTATTGATAGGATACTATTTATTAATACTGTGTAGGTATATGTATGTACATTTTATGTAGTTTATTGTATGTATTTTTTACTTGTTTGTATATTTTAGGTACTATTTTAATCGTGTTTTTGTGGAAGTATTATTATGTGCACATTATGAATACCTTACTTATATCTTATATATCTCATCCACCCTTGGTCTGCTGGAAGAAATCTCATTATTGAGATAAGCGCGCCATTGTACATAGCTTTTCAAAAGTATATTTTATTAATATGTTTTCTGTGTACATTAAGAATAAATATATAAATTATTTATCATGTGGTTGTACGGAACCTTTTGTGCGTGATTCTGACTCGTACTTGGCCAAATAATTCAACTTTTGATATCTTTAGATCTTTGCTGCAAAGCGGATACGATAGCATCCATTTAGGTCGGGATTTAATTAATGTAACATTTTGAAGCTGAAAAAGCAGTGCTCCGGAGTAAAACATTCATCTTATTTACAGCGGAAGGGTAAGGAAAAAGTTTCACAATAAAAACTGTGTAGCGGCTTTTTAGGGTTCAGTAAAACAAGGAGAATTAACTGACCCTGTCTACACTGTCTAGCCGGTTACGCTGGACCAAACAAAGAAGTAACAAATCTTTGGAAGTAGAACTAAACTTTTTATTACATTTTCAAGCTGAAAATAGTGTGAAATAGCTTTAAAGTTCAACGGATTAGTGTTACGTTGTGAGAAGTTTGTTGTGGGTATGAGCTTTGGCTCCAAATTCTGATATTGGTAGGATTTTTTTTAAATTTATGTGGTTATAATTTTTACGTATCTTCCATTTGAAGCATGGTGAAAGAAAACACAATGAAATAATCCTGCAACATAAAAAACAGTCGCTTTAGCTATTTTTGAATTTACTATAACTATTGATATTTTCAAACCCTCGGCAGACGATGACAGTTCCATATTTTTGGAAATTTTAATAGAGAGACAAATTTTACTCCCAGATATTTTTGGTGTAAATGTGACAATTTCCAAGCTATGAATTTTGATCTTGATAGTATTTGTTGTGCGGTCGGGAGACTAAATTTTAAGTACAACAAATTACAGCTACTGGGGTGCCGAACCCGAAGGGTGCCAAACGGCAATAATAACAATTACTGAGCCTCATTTCTGTCTCTCTGTCATAGGGGTATACAGCTTCATTCTTTACAATTGAACGAGTTAAAGAGAGAAGACAGAGAAGGCAGGTTAACCCGTTCTTTGGTCAATTAGTAAGTATGGACCAAACAATCGCCGGATAGATTTAGTTCCAAGTTACATTTGCTGTCAAGTTATGGTTGTCAGTTGTCACTATGCCTGTGAAACATGAAAGAAGAAATTCGTAATAAACTTCGTGAAATCATAAGGGAAATAGTATCTGTGCTCGCAGCAGAGTTTGAGTATTAACAAATGAGTATGTGGTGGACTCCAACCACTTAATTTTAAATATCCACAAAAGATAACCTCAAATCCTCAAATACAATGCGCGTGTCTTTGACAACAAATGAACTGGGCTAAATACACTTAAACTAATCTGTTTGATGCACGGCAAGACTGCGCGAGTAAAGAGACCGGGGTTGCGAGAAATGCGCGGGAGTAGGTTCTCCATACTTTACTGTCCAAAAAATAGAAAACGATTCTATTCGCGCAGCTTAACTGGTAACTTACTACTGAACTCGTTTTTCGCTGTCCAAACGGGGCCAGTAGCTAAACTCGCTAGGCATATGCGTCGGAAGGGTGGGGTAGGAGGGGGCAGCTGCCCCCCCTGGAAACGGAATAGGACAGTAAAAAGTAGTACTAAAGTACACATACAGCGGACATACGAGAGACAAGACCGATCAGCAGTTTTTTTGCAGAAAAATATGTTCGTTTTATTTTGCAACTATGTATAAATCCCGTTGATATTTGAAAGAGGTCGCCCCACCATAGACTTTCGTCTTCCGACTCCCATGTCGCTAGGTACGCCAGTTAACTCACTGCTAAACTCGTTCAGATGTAAACAAGCCTTAATAGGTAGAAAGTTGACATTTTCACAGAATACGAAATACTATGGCCTCTATAACGAAAAATAATAGAATATGAAAAATCAAGAGTGATTCCCATACAAGAAACCTTCCAAAAGGTATATTTATATGATTTTGACGTTATTTGTTTTGGCTCTTACTTAAAGACGATAATATGCACTAAGATTTAAATCTAGTCAGTTTCTAGTATATAGAGTTCTAGTATGATATTCTATACCCTAAAGTTAAACAAAATATAATAAAAATTAGGTTTCCTTAAGCAGACGGTCCCAAATTTTGTGTCAGGTGCTATCATTTTGACTGCTTGTTTTATGTAGCCTTGATGTTGCTTTGGCATGCATACTGTTGTTATTTACCAATTTTACCATTATGTTTTTATCGTTTGTGCGCGAGTCCCACTCGTACTTAGCCAAATTATTATAATTAGTTCTGAGTCTGAGTTACAGGAAACTTGCTGACCGTAAACGAAAACACTGTAAGGTAAATCTGCTGACATGCCCTAAAAGCGTGCCCCTATCTTAATTAGTTAAAATCTAAATCTAATTTAACTGTATACAATGATCTGCACATGTAATAACTCAGAAGACATAATCATATTCATAAAGGAAAGAGATTTTTTTTTTAATTCTTGTTTTTGTTTTTTTTTTCAAATTGGTCTTTTCTGGTTTGTAATGCACTATTTTACACATTCATTTTCTCTATTGTACACCCAAAACATGATGTTTTATACATTTCACTTAGAAGTATCGTGTACATAAGCGAGGTTATCTTAAAGCAGAGATTTCTTTCAACAAACCCGGATTGACAAACTAATAATAGATAAGTATAGATAAGAATATCCTTACACTCTGTGCTCACACCCTTCAATTCATAACTAACCAAAAAAAGAAAGAAATTTGCTTTTGTATAAATTATTCAGTATGATCAGGAGTCCCTGTTTTCCGTTTTTTTCTTTTCTGTGACCTATTTTAATCACACTCGGTTTTTCTTCATCCAATTATCTAACAGTTCTTGAACGTGCAAAATGACGCCGAAGAATTTATTAAGGTAGAAAATTATTCATTATTAAGGTAGCAAGAAAACACAAGGAAGCTTTAAAATAAAATACCGACGGAACCTCGCTCACAGTTTACGATGCATACTTGGAAAAGTTTCAAATAGTTACGCAGCGAGATAAAAGGGTGATGACGTGAGTGTAACGAGAATGCTTTGTTACTAAGTCCTACTTTAACGACATAATGAGATGAAACCTGGAGAAAACGAGTATCGTGAAAATCTTTTGAATAAATTTGTGGTCCGTATGCAACGTCAGATCGTGTTTCTTGTGGTCTTGATATTACCATCCTAGTAGCATTTTCCGTTGGCGTTCATTCACCAACGATCGGCAAACCGTTGGGTTATAGTTAGTTAGTTGGTCATCATAGAGCCAACATTGACCCAATGATACTAATATTAGCAATATAGCCACCCGATAACTAACAATGGGCCAACCGCAACTTCTGCTACCGTTGGGTGAACAATGTTGGTATAAAGCATTGTTAACGACGTAGGCACAATGTCGTAAACCGTATGATTTTATTTGTATTAACACGAATATTTTATAAACTGTTTTAATAAAAATGAAATTCTATAAATTAAATTGAGACAGCTTATATCTTATCCGATCATATACGTATCAAATATTGAACAATTTAAATTGAAATAGGGACACATTTTTAAAGCACTTTTATCGTTTTGTTTCGATTTTATTCACCTCCTCAGTTCAATACGAAAAAAATGGTTGGCAACACTATGTAAGCCCTACGGTCACAGAATGTAAAATATTTTGCCGGACAAATGCGGGGGTAGAGGGGATAGGCAGCGCACGCGCGTGTGTTCAAGCAAGCGTCACAGCGTCGCGTTCTTTCTGTTACCATTAATTAGGTACCCATTTATTGAGTCATTCGGTGCTATTCCAACCCTGGGTTAGTTCTAGTAATTACAATAAATTCTATTGTATTTATATAATTAGTGATATACAATTATACATATTATGTGATTCCATACAAATACACTTTTTTTGTATCTAGTCATATAGGTTTTATCATGTAAAAGTTTTAAAAAACTCACAAATAGATGGCGCTGATGGTAGTTACATCGCGATATCGTTTTGTCACTGTCTAAATATGGGATGTCAAAGTCAAATAGATAGTCACGGCAATATAGATCTTGCTGTACACACATGCAGTTTCAGTTCTAACCTACCTTCATCCGACCAAGGTTGTGGCTAAAAATAACCCCGAGTGACCTTTTACGTAAACAATATTAGAGGCGCATTTAAAGCAAGAAAGGAGGCCAACATTTCCAGACACGATTAAAAACAAATGAACCCATTGTTGGGTAACTGACAGTAACATACTTAGGGCCACTGTAGCCAAATAGACGTAGGCCCAACTAAAAAATAGTGGACAAGCCTAACTGTTGGCCAACTAACGATAGCTATGTAGGCCAACCGTGCGCCAACAATAAATGCTGCTAGGGCAGACGGTCCACCATTGCCTATGAGACTGATGGGTGCGGTATTTCCATCCCAACTTGCTGGGCCTTATGTAAAACAGACTGCCACTGATGTGAGGGTTTCAGCACCACGCCAACCAGCCTGTCCAGTTTGTCTGAGTATGGGCATTTCTTCCAGGCCAACCACCAAGAGTGGCCAAATCTTGGAAAGCCCTATGTTCAGCGGTGGATAAAACAGGCTGATGGATGAATGGATGGTCTCTACATAGGTAACACTAAAAGTTTCCGGAACTGGCCACTTACATAAACAATATTTAAAAATTTATTGCAACATTTGAAAATAGAACTCTTTGGCTGTAGAATGCAGTTTGTTTCATTTGACTGTCTTTTGTTTTTACCTTGTGGCGCCATTTAAAAAATTGTGTGTCTGCATCAACATGGATTTAACTCGGGAAAATTTTCGTAGTATGATTTTCTACGATTTTAAGTGTAATTTGACAGCTCAACAGAGCATCGCTCGGCTTGAAACAGCTTTTGGCAATGAAGCACCATGCAAGACGACTGTTTATAGCTGGTTTGCAGAATTCAAGCGTGGTCGTATCAATCTCAGTGACGAATCTCGCGATGGTCGGCCGTCCACCGCTGTGACCAACAAAAACATCGATGCTGTGCGCCGTATGATTGAAACAGACAGGCATGTGACCTACCATGAAATTCGCGCATCCTTAGAAATAGGCATGAGTCAAATACAATCAATCCTACACAAACATTTGGGTGTGAGAAAGCTGTGCTCGCGGTGGATCCCACACAACTTGACCGAGGCTCAAAAAACGGACCGCGTCACTTGGTGCAGTGCCATGCTTACCAGATTCAACGAAAATGCGTCAAATTTGGTGTGGGACATAGTAACAGGTGACGAAACATGGATTTATTGCTACGATCCCAAAACAAAGCAGCAATCGAGCGTATGGGTCTTTCAAGATGAGCCGAAACCAACCAAAGTGGCTCGCGTGAAAAGTGCATCTAAGCGGATGATTGCTTCTTTTTTTAATAAAACTGGACACGTGGCTACTGTTGCTTTAGAGAATCGTCGTACCGTGAATAGTGACTGGTACACGACCATTTGTTTGCCGGAAGTTATTGACGAACTCCGTAAAAATAACCGTAAACGCCGTATCATCCTGCACCACGACAATGCTAGTTCTCACACGGCCAGACAGACAAACGACTTTTTGAAGACGAAAAATGTAGAACTCATGAGTCATCCTGCATACAGTCCCGACCTGGCACCTTGTGACTTTTTTCTGTTCCCAAAAATTAAGAACCAATTACGCGGTCAACGATTTTCATCACCAGAAGAGGCTGTCGAGGAGTATGAAAAACACGTTTCAGAGGTCACCACAGGGGAGTGGCACAAAAGTTTTCAAAACTGGTTTGATCGAATGAAAAAGTGCATAGACGCCAAGGGAGATTATTTTGAAAAACAATAAATTAATTTTGTACCTTTAATAGTATTTTTTCATATTCATTCCGGAAACTTATAGTGCGTATAAGGCCGAAAACTGAAAGAGTTTCTTTATTTGGAAAACTGGTAGTAATCTTTTTGCTTTTCGTGATGGTGCCCTTAAGGAGATGTTGGTCTTAGAAATAGTAATGATGTTTGTAGGAAAGTAAAGTCCACAACGTATTGTATTACCACAAATCAAAAATCCATACAGTTGTCCAATGAAGGCGTTCGAATGAAGCGGTTGTGCGGGGCTTGCGGGGCGAGAATAATATGTAACATCTTTGTTACCTGTGACTTTGCTATAAATAAATGATATGATATGATATGACTCCGAACTGCTTGTTCGAAAATTGTATGTATCACCCGATATTGCGTCAAACGCTTTGTACCAGGATGCTGATTGCTGGGTGTTACTCAAAAAATTACATATACCCACCTCACCTATGATTCTGGCCTCATCACCATAGAACTCCTATACGGATGACATACATACAGTTAAAAACTCCTTTTCGTGTTCCTTACAAACAATTTAGCCCCGAGTCAACTACTATGGGACGTCAAGATTTTATTTTGCGAAATTAGCAAAAAGTGTTATCGATCCGTGTTATTGATTACTTACCAAGCCTCCAGTATAAGTTTGGCTGTATAAATAAAAGTCACCTTATATATTAGTAGGGAGAAGGGATTCTCGAAACAAGATTATTTTAAAGATTCAAATTAAAGCAAAAAGTAATGAATCTACACGAGTTGTGTCTTTCTTACTTGTAAATAATCTTTGTTTTACTTTTTCCAATGATATCTTGGATTATTACATAAATATACTATAAATGTTTTCTCATGGCATATACATGTAAGAGAAAGATGATGGAGTCAAATTCAAAGAGCTCATTCAGGGAATGGTATAAACAACTTCGTAAAAAGTCAGGTTTTTCACAAAGCGTATTACCTACACGAGCGTTATGTATGGACGGGTTGATTTTATTCGTAATTTCATTTTTGGCTCCATTGTTAAAGAAACTCTTTATAATTCTTCTGACAACATTGGAAAAATCCTGTGACTATTTGTTTTTTTTAAATATAAAAGTCTTGCAACTGGGCTAAAAAAATTCGAGCATTCATTCGGTGTCCATTTTTTTCTTCCACACACATTAATCCACCCTTGACTGTTTTTAGGAAACCAAATAATAAAGCTTCACTGAATTGTCAGTAACCACGGGCGGGTCACGGCCACGGTCAGATAGATATTCACTGATAGATATTCAATTTTACAGACTTATTTTTAAATATACTGAGTGAAGGTTTGCTGGCTGCAGAGCCAACTGCATGAAATAGGCCAGTAAAGTGGAGCAAGGCTAGTATTTGACATAAAAAGGCTAGCGTGGCTTGGACTTAATATTTTTTTACTTACTAATACCCTTGAAAGGTGCCAAGCGGTTACTACTTAGGTTCTGATAAATCTACCATCGAAGAAAATTGTTATTAAATGTAAAACAAAATGAGGTCAACTAAAGAAGTTGGGAATAATTAATATAAAGAAGCTGAAGTTTATGATTAGCTGAATTTCCTTAAATTGTTTACGTAACTACATAAAAAGCGCGCTTGAAAAGCCTGTAGCTAATCCGCAAGACTTCCATTTTCGCAAGACTCCTAAAATCAGATACGAGTAAAGTTTGTCCGTGGCTCCGCCCACGTGTTATTCGGTTTGACAACATGTTTTTTCCGGGATAAAAAGTCACCTATGTGTTAAGTTAGGGTATAAGCTATGTCTATTCTATATTTCATCTAAATCTGTTCAGCCGTTTCAGCGTGAAAGAGTAACAAACATACAAACATACACACACACACACACACACACACAAACTTTCGCATTTATAATATTAGTCTGACTAGTTATTATGGTGACCTACAATCTGCCTTTTAAAACTTGTATGCATTCAAGAGCCAAAACCTATACCGTTTAATAATAATGCAACTTTTTCGAGATCCCCTTTTTTTTTTAAATTTTATTATTTTTCGTGATAGAAGCCAAAGTAATATGTATTCTGTGAAAATTTTAACTTTCTATCAATTACGGTTCAAGCTGTAGACCCCTGTGACAGACAGACAGACAACTGAGCCTTAGTAATAGGGTCCTGTTTGGCACTCTTCGGATACGGAACCATATAAATTTATCTACGCTTTCGTCGTCTCTCCTCTCCGCTATAGATTAAACCTCTAGGTACAACACAACATCAACTTTTTAAACATAAAGAAAATATAAAAACGTGTCAAGTGCTAGTCGGACTCGCGCACAAAGAGTTCCGTAACACCACACAATAGAATCTTACAAAACATGCTAAATCACAACAATATATACAGGTTGAAAATTAAGTCACTAGCTTTATTCACTCTATGGTTCAGAATCAAATGCTTTTTTTCTTTTTTTCTATATTACCAACGAAAAAATGGCAAACCTACGCGATGCAACATGTGACTGATAATAGACCGCACATATTCCCGGCGGTAAATAAAGCACATAGGCTATGTACACATAGGTTTTGTCTCTGTTACCGGAGTATTAGTGCTTCTTTAGCGGTAGATATCTTTTTTTTTTAATATGAATCATTACAAAAGTAACAAAACATGTATTTTTTATTTCGAACATAGAACAGTTTCCCTTGTTATAGCTAGAGGTTTCATTTTCAACCGGTATACTATTAGGAGTAAGAGAAAATATAGATGCCAAAGCAACAACAAGGCGACAAAAAACAACTTAAACGTGGTCGGTTTTTATTTGTTCCTTGTGTAAAAAGTGTAATAATATAAACAAAACAACAGTTAGGTACTTGGATACGCTCAAGTAGTTCTACTGCCATGATCATTGGACCTACCCATTTATTTACCACCTCACCGCTGCAAGCAGGTAGTCGGTTTACCCCCCCCCCCAACCCCGTTACGGCTACAGTTTAACCGTTTTTCACTGTGGTGTATTTGGAACAAGTAGCAAGAACGCATTTTATTGCATTGTTCCATTGTTCTGTTCTTTTCTTGTTTTGGTGGTATGGCTTTGTTTTATCGTTACAGTGCTGGGCACTGCTAAGTTTAACTGAATATTGAGGCTTTTTGTAAAAAAGAGTGGGTACCGTTTTACCAGTAAACGTTCGGTTAAAGTTATGGAGTTGGTTTTTTGGAGAACTTGTTGCTGGTGTTTCTATTCGATTTAGTTGGTACTTACCTTATACGGTACGACACTTTTGAAGACAACAGGCACACAGATAACAATGCAAGATTTTATATTGTATTTACAGTTAAAACAGCGGGAGTTATTGATTGGTAGCCAATAATTAACGTAATTAAATCGTCGCTCTCGTTACATACAGGCAGCAGTTTTGCAGGAAAGTATTGAAAACCTAATCGATTTGCCCGATTTTAATACATTTTATGGTTTGAATGGTAAATGGAGCTTTGTTTCTCTTCAAAAAAGTTACGTCAATTATAAAAAGTGTCCAAAAATAACAATTGTACGCACACAGCATGCCTGTTTTGCGCCCAACTTCCACGCGTGTATGTACTCGTACATTGTCAAATTTGCTCATCACTAAATACCCGGAAAATTAAATTTTTAATGTCAATTTACCAAAGTTTATAGCACATGTAAGAGTTTTTTTAAGCATTTAGTTTAATTATTAAGTTCTTAAGTTACTTCAGTAATTGAGTTTGTTAATACCTACGTTGTGTAAAACAAGACTGTCTTAGCCTCACGAGTTGGTGACAAGCACTGTAAGTAGGCTAAGGCCTGGCGGCTGTCGCTTGGTGTGTGACGGAGCTAGAGTCAACCCATGTTGCGTTCCACACCAGCGATTTGCTGCATTTCCATGGAATGAGTGTCATATAGCTGCGTGAAATGCCGATCGGCTCTAAGATAGCTGGCACGCTAAGATGATATCATTGAGGCTGGCATACCGCGACAAACAGCCAGCACTTCGTTGGCAAGATAGGCCGTGGTGTCTGAGCTGGGTGACGATTGTGCCACACCGGCAGCAATGTGTCTCGTTAGTCCTGTGAGCCTAGAATGAATTTTTGGTTTCGATCCACGTTACCGTCTGCGTAAAATACTTATATGAGAAATTGTGCGGCGCTCCTAGCGGCCTACGAGAGGATACAAATATTTTACGCAGTCGTTAACGTGTGTCCAGACCAAAACTCATGGTAGGCCTGCTGGCAACGAGCCAGGGTGACGACCAGAGCAAAAGTTACTCTGTCCATCTAGGTGCCGATGTTTGCAGATGGTTGTGCGTGTAGCTTACTGTGACTCCCGCTCGCCGGGAGCAAGGAGACGAGCTCGATCGACAGAGTTGGTGGCAGATATTTTGTATTTTTTCTAATCAAGGTACATCATTCTAATATTTAAAAAAAATATTTCAAATACACAATGATATAGTATAAATGGAAGTACTTTATTAAAATGTATAACATTACAGTAATCTAAAACTTAAATAAAAAATTATATCTAAGCTAAACTAATTTAAAATTAAAATTACCTAGCAATTTAAATATTATACAAATAAATAAAAAAAGGAAATTTTGGACACCTATTTAATAGAAAAAATAAAATAATGCTGGTCAGATCGCTACCGTCGTTAGGCAAGGTTCCCAAAAGGCTGGCGGCATTGCCTCGCTGGATCGCGAGGCTAATCCGCTGACCAAAATATGCCTCAGCCCTTGGGTTACCGGAAGCGTCGATCAGGCGCGACGAGATCTCCTTAAGGAGTTGTCGCGCTTCTAGTTCCCATGGCCCGAAAGTCTCTACACCGAAGGGCACAAACATGTAGCCCTCTCCTAAGGCTGCATATTTGCGCCTCTTGGAGCCCTCTGCAGATGCCGCAGCCGCGCCCGCTCTGACTGAGGTCATATTTTGTTTTTGTATCTGGCTGCAGATCGACTCGTCCCACAATCTTTGAAAGTTCAAGTCAGTGGGTAAATCATTATCAGCCTCTAGATTATGTTTTTGATTCGGTTGATAACTAATTGCCAAACATCAACAACATACATATTCTATCGAATTTCCATTATGTAGCGATACGTTCGTGCTTAAAGTCGCGTCACAGTTCGTGAAGAGATCAATACACATTGAAGGCATTTTGAAAGTTCAGTTTTTATTTATCTATGTTTTTAATGTTTAGCAACCAGTTGGCAACCGATACACGTTACATAATAGGGCCCGCTAGACAGGCAAGCAAATATACCTATACTATTGTAAAAATATAATATTAAAATGTGTATTGTGTATATAAATAAACAATATTTGCAAATTATAACTTTGAGATGGACCGTTTCTAGAAGGTGCAGAAGCTCCAAATAAGAAATATTTATTGAAAGTGATAAAAACAAAGCACTCGCTATTTAGGAGTCCTTTGAGAAATGCACAAAACTAATATTGGGTATCTGTTTTAACTTAAATAAATTGATAACGTAATTTTTCTTACACAATCATCGTAAATTTGTTCCGATACTGTGTATTTAAGTAGTTACTAAAGCCGATTCTGAAGGCTTTAATTTTAGTTTTAGTGCTGTCAAAACTATATTTTCATAACTCCAAAATAGTTATTTATTGTTTTTGTTATCAACATAAACTATATTATTTTGGAAATTTTTAAGTTTTGACAACACTAAAACTAAAATGAAAGCCTTGAGAATCAACTTTACTTTTCGTTTATCAATTTGATTGGAATCTCTCTAATAATGACTATTTACAGAGAAAAAACAAAAATAAATTCGACGCTTTTGCGCGAACAATTTTTATATACAGTTTTGACACCTCTCTTTGTCTATGGTATGGTTGTTCTCATCTCATGTTCTGTTCTCTAGCAGAGTTAAGTAGTAAAAAAAAAATCGAGATCGTTTTTCAACAAAAAAAAAGGTTGCAACATTTTTAAAACCAATAAAATGCATAATATGACTAAGTTTAGGCTACTTTGTGCAAGAAGTTATGAATTCCAATTTATAATTTTATGATACGGAACCCGACTAAAGGATGGATTAATCCCGCAGCCACTAAAGGCGCTAGAATAAAATTTTATTTGATCTTGCAATAGAAATAAATTTTTATCTTTCCACTTTTACGCCGGGCCCAACTACATTGTAGGTTTATATGATTACGAAACGAATTTTCGCGATGAAATTGGCTCGCTTTGTGACGTCACTTTCAGGATTTTTAGACACAAATTATGCCACTCGGTTGTTTTGCTGAAAATATCCTAGTTCAATGTAAAAAATATTTTAGTGAATTTTAGATGGGTGTTTTCCGTAAAATAAAAAGTGTTTGATTTGCAGAGCTGCTAATAAAAAAGTGGATTTAACCTTTTTCGTTATGTATCATCATCGCTGAAAGATAGCCAGGCAAAAACGTGGCTCAAATCCATTAAGAAATTATACAGGTGGTAGAGCTGATGCCTAGCTCGACTGTGGAGGTACCACCTTCTTACTGGCAAATCCTCTCGAAGTTATTTGGGGGTGAGTAAGAGGATAGCTCCCAGACAGGCACAACCAGATAGCCTGGGTCTGATTGATGGCGATATATCCATCCTCAATTGCCGGCCCTTAAACAAAACAGACTTGCGTTGGGCAGCGGCGCCTCTGGTGCAAGGGTTTCGGCACCGCACTCACCAACCCATCACTCCCGAAATAATTTGGCCAAGTGCGATTCGGACTCACGCCCAAAGGGTTCAGTACCACTACACAATACTGGTACGGAATCCTAACACTATGGTAAATAACAATAATGCCATAATATCATAGACATCAAGGCAACATAAAACAATCTTTTGAGTGTGGAGTCGTCATTTTTATTTGTTGTTTTAATTTAGAGTATGTACAATAATTTGACCACATTAGATACTATGATAAATAACGTAACGACCGCCTAACCAAGCGCATACAAGCGTTACAGTACCCGGCAGTAAATATAACACATTGAACTTTAGAAAGAGTCGGCTAGCCTAGGGTTTGTAGAGCGTCATCTCTGTCACTAATACATGAGTGATGTTTTGTTGCTGACTCGTCAGGCGTTATTGCTACGTGCGAAAGAGATGACGCTCTACAAAGCCGAAGATAGCCGATTACCTCTTTCTAAAGTTCGATGTGTAATATTTACCGCCGAGTACTGTCTGTCAGTGGCTAAAACTACTTCAACAAAACACAAGCCTCTTACAGCAGTGTACAACTAATATCGGAGGGGTTGAAGGGGGGAAGTCGTTAGTGCTTCAATATCGGAGATCAGTTAATGGTGCCGCTCGTTAGCTGTAGATTATCAGAGCTGTGTTTACATTTCACTTGAGTTCTACGATATTACACATTTTTTCAGAGTTCCATTTCTTTTGCGAGCCTTTATTGTGTTAGTTCCCTAGAAAAACTTGCAACCACTGCAGAGGTGAATGAAGAAGGAATCCAAAAAAACGGCGGTAGCTCAGATTTAGAATGCTGGCCTCTCAATTTTTGAGATCCAGGTTCGATCCCCGATCGGGCATGCACCAATGAGTTTTTCGGAATTTATGTGCATAGTATTTGTGTTCTTACCCAATACTTACCACTTGCGGAACGGTGAAGGAAAACATCGTGAGGAAACCTGCATGCCCTAAAAAGCGTGTATTTGTGCCCGAAGAACGGCGAAAGGGCTCATCGTCGGTGAAACGCGGGTGTGCTGAGTGTGGACTGTGACTTGCATTTCACAGTTCACACCTGGAACACCTCTGACACCCTCTCGGTGATTCATGTCGTGACGATATACGAGTATAAAATACTTGCGATGAATTTATATTGATTGTTTTTCTCGGGAACTTACTTGATGGCAGTTGCAAGAAAAACCACGAACTTGGTTAAGGTGGTTGCGTCGGTTCTCGTTTCCAAACGCACAACATAATGTCTGGTTACTTATTTGAATTTTAATTCTTATTTATTTTATTCAAGTTTATTAAAATAAATAAATATATTAATTTGTCTTATTTTTTTATTATTAATAAAAAGTATTAAATAAATGTAGTTACGCAGCAATAGTTCCTTCTCTAGGAAAGTTGTGTTATTTATGTTATGTATTACGTGGTAAATTATCCTGCACAACAACTTTAAAGCGTGTCTGTACTGACACACATCAAGTATTTGTACCGACACACATCGGCTTACAGTGTCATTTATTGTCTGTCTGTCTGTCCTTGGTTTTGCTATGCCGATTTTTGCAGAATTAAAATAAAACTGAGAATTAGACCCGTTCGCTGAAATATCCGTACATAGACCCTATTTCCTGAAATTTAAGGAATATTTCTATTTACTTTCCTTTTTATTAAGAGCTTTCGGTCGCTTTCTCAAATAAAATAGTTTTTGAGTTTTTAAGCAATGTCCTTTCAAATAATACCTCCCTTGCCGGGGTTAAAGAATATTTTGTTTCATTCATTTAAAATTAAAATAAAATATTTTGTGAGTATTTCGTGTAATTACCCCAAGAAGCGGAAAAGTAAGTTAGGTTAGCAACAAAAGGTCCATGGGCACTTTTGTACGGACTCTGTCTGCACCAAATTTGGCATGCCTTTAACAGTGACGAAGCTTATGTGCTTATGTCATATGAAAGGTCTTAGGATGTGCATGCTTTATTATATGGCAGCCAAGTCCAAATCCATCACGAAAATGCTAAACGATCGTATGGGATACTTTGGATGAACTTTCTTTTCATAAAAAATATGTTTATAAAACGTAAATAAACATGATAAACCCTTTTTTTGGCATTTAATTTAATTATGACATTGTGAGTGACGCCAAGAACGAATGGTCTAAAATATATCTCATATTAATATTAAACTGTGTTTTTCTTTTATATATCTATAAAAAACTATTTTTAAATGTACCAATACGCCATTTTGGGCTGGATTTGAACTTAGCTGCCACAAAATTAAATGAAGTACAATCCGTATGATCCGCCCATATGACATGCGTTTCATTACTATTGAAGGCTTGGGGCAAAATTACTCATGGATCTTTTAAGTCGATTGCTTTTGCCGTCTCAGAGAAAAGTGGCTGTGACAGGCATACGAGTCTAACCACAAGCGTTCCATTCTCTCATTTTTGAGTACGAAAATCTTATTTGACATTACATTTTCTGCATCAACTGAAAATTCAAAAGGTGTCAAATAATTACAATTTTCCCGTTAACACCATCACAAAGAAGTAAGCTGTACATTGTGAACAGATTAGGGATTTATTATAATGTTTTTTTATTTCATTTGCTCTAAAGAAAATTGTGAGTATGCAGGAATCCATTTATAAGAACTAAAGTAAAAAAGGTTTTAGCTTTGCATTTTCTATGTAACGTCGAATTTAAGTAAGTAAGTTTTAAGTTAGTTTTGATATTGTTTCTGATTTAAATTCAAATGTAAAATTATACCGTGTCGGACCCACGGTACCACTGGCCCATACCCCTGGGGGTACGGTGGGGATTTTTTTTGATAACATAACATGAAAAAGAAAGTAGAAAAAACAAAACATACAATAAAAATTTTGAATTTTTCACAAAAAGCGGCAGACTCAGCACCTGCTGTGAACTGCGCGCTGCTTGTGGCAGTACAGCGCCGCTGTTATTAAATCCTACTTCACACAGAAAAACCTTATTGTTCTTTCGGGATGACATTGGCGTTCTACTCAATTTCAAACGCCTTTTCTTACTCTTGAGTACCTCGAATTTGTGTTCGATCTCTGTGCTTCAGAAGGTACGTTAAAGTTTTAATTCCTGTGGCCGAAGTATGGCTATAGAGTTCCCAATCACGTTTCGCACATAACAAGTTGAAAAGCGATTGTACCAAGTGTGGACTGTGATTCGATTTTCCCTTGAGGTATTCATATCGTGGCGATATGTTTTTATTTTTTATAAACTCCATCCACAAACCTATTTGTACGATTATTATCATGTTAAATACTGCCACGCTATACAGCAACGTGTGAAAGAGTCTCGAACAAATCCAAATTAATTAATGCAGAAGGTTCCATTGACCAGAACATTTTCCAGCACTCTGGTCTCATTGGCGAAGTAAAGTAGGTCTTGAAACAAATGCTCTCTCGCTATAGCTTGGCACGGACAATGCTACAGTTGCAACAATAGACAGACTCTATGTGTGTATGTATTTATACTACATTTGTGAGAGTGTATGTGTGCGTTTGTACCTATTTATAGAACTACCCACGTGCAAATTGCATTTGAGTGAGACTTTCGAAGCATGCAGAAATGAGTCTTTGAGAGCTTTGTGTACATAACGCAATTGCTTGTAACCTGGTATAGATGAAGGCACCAGAGCTCGTTGCAGAGCATCGATGAGATGGGCAGACCAAATCAAAGCTGCCTTAAGCAAACCTTTGCTGTTACCGACTTCCGTATATTTTGCGACAGACAGACGGATTAACGCCTCACCTGCTTTTACTCTTCCATTTTCTGAGCGAAACGTTTCGAAAAGTGTGAAAAATACACGTTTATCCGAGGGGAGGAAAGTGGGGTATTGCATGATGAGGTGAATAAACAGACTGAGGATTGTTGAGGCCTGTCAGTCGATACCCGTTTCCGTCGAAATATAAATAGTGGTTTTCTCAAACAACGTGAGGCAATAAGAAAATGCGTTTGCAGAAGAACGACTAATTGAATGGAAATAACTAGTGAACAGAAATAACACATAAACTCGGTTTTACTTTTCCTTCGTTTTAGCTGAAAGCAAGTTTTCTATGACCGAATTGCCTTCTTTTTTCAAATTATCCATCTCCACTCTAACACTATTCTTCATTTAAAAATCTGGACAAAGTTTTTAATGTTTTATTTAATTGGAAAAGTAATTTTCAAGGTCAAGAAAAAGTTAAAAACAAGAAAGTATCACAAATGGATGTTACTTGTTTCTTGCTTTGTTTTGCAGTCATTAGCTGCTCTAGGTTGAAAATAGCTAGGTTTTGGCAAACTTAACAGGAGAGCAAATCGTTTAATTTTTGGGGTTCCGTACCTGAAGGGTGCCAAACGGGACCCAATTACTAATGTCTGTTTGTCTGTCCGTCCGTTCGTCACAAAGGGTCTACAGCTTCAATCGTAATAGGTAGAAAGTTGATGTTATCACAAAATACGTGATAACATGGCCTCTACAAATAAGGAAAATAAAAAATTAAAATTTAAACCCAAGGGGGGGTCCCTACAAAACCATAAACCCCGAAAAATTGCATTTTCTAAACGTTACTCGTTTCTGCTCTATCTTAAAAACGATAATATATACAAGTTAGTGTTTAATTTGCTCACACTATTGGACACACTGTAAACTAAACAACAAATAATAAAATTACCGTACCATTATGGTACCATTTTAGCACCTTGTTTTTCGTCGCCTTAATCATTAGTATAAATAACAAATAGTATTCTATCTCCATACAAACGAGCCGAAACGAACCCCCGCCCCAAAACTCAGTTCAACTCGGCTTACGACAGTGACAGTCACGGTTGCACCGCAGTTACGTACGCACGTTGTCTTTGTGACGCCCCGAACATTTTCGAAAATTTTGGCTCGAAATTACAGAGTATGTTGTGCATTGTATGGTTGCTTAAATACAACTTTTATAGTAATAATATAGCATTACCAAATACGTAAACAGTCATTTGGCAGCTGCCGTGCTAAGGATAACAGCGGTATGTGCATGACAACTACTTTCGAGAAAATGGCGCCTAAAGTTTTAAAAATACTTTGTTCATTTACTTCTTCAATATTTACCGTTTTTTTTTTTCTGTTTCATTTATATTATAGAGAAAATGATGTAGTTTGTATATATATCAAAATAATACTCGTAACACATATATAATTTTTTTTTATATTAAGAAACTTTTTATTTTTAGGAAACATTCTGGTCAGTTAAGACAAATCCTTACAATTAGCGTTGTAACCCACACACATAGAGCGCTTATGCTATGGAACTCATTTCACTGCGCCTATGATTGAGAATCATTGTAATTTTTTTTTGTTGTTCCTTATCATTACCGCTTTATGTATCACATTTATGGCGCTTATATCTAGGAATCATATTCTCAAAAGTGAGCTTTACTTTAAAATAAACGCAGCATACACACATGCGGCTGATATCTTAGGGCTTAGGCGATTGAGGCTGTTGCAGTTTCTTAATGTAACCGCTGTAAGTGGTAGTTACAACGCTTATTTTAAGAAATCAGTTCCCGACCCAAACGGAAAATTTAATGCATAAAAGTGGCATCAGCAGTTACAACTATAATGCTAAGGAATGAAATTTAAAAAGTGCAGATACAGCGGTTATTAAAATAAAAAATAGCCCTTAGAGGCTTTATTTTATAAAACTGTCAAAGTAAAAGTTACAGATCTTGATACGGCGGTTTCAAATATGTAACTAACTCGATTTGGAGAAAAATGCTGCTTACGGCGGTTATTCTTAGCACGGCAGCTCTAGGGCGTGTTTAGGCACCGAGCGGCCGTAGGTATTGATTTCAAGGACACCACCTAGTTAAACTACTGTTGTTACCTATACTGTGCCTCAATGGTATGTATAGCATCTATATAGTTGATTATGTATGTTCTTAGGGTTCCGTACCCGTATTGTGTGGTGGTACGGAACATTTTGTGCACGAATCTAACTCGCACTTGGCCAAATCATTTATAGCATATTTGTATGCACTTTGTGTGCGAACTCGAAATATCTTAGTAAGCTCACTAAGTCAACTTACTGTTCGTACAATAATCTACATGCACTAGTGATGTGCAATGTCATGCACTTGCCGTGACAACCTTGACTAAGGAAAAAGGTAGTAAACTAGGCCGTGTGCCACCCCACCCGGCGCAGGCTCTATTTTACCTTCGCTGAAACATGGACAATGCAGATGCTATAACAAAAAGAGAAACTGCTTCAGTCCACGCGATTTAAAGGTCCCATCTATTATAGAGGTACATCGTGACGTCACGACATAAAATTCCGAGGGGACGTCACAGATGTTCCGAGTGTGGACTGTGAAATTAAAGTCACAGTCCGCAATCTTACTTACACAAATGTTTCACTGACGATTATTACGTCACAGCGGGGTGAGCTTTATTGCCGTACTTCGGGCACATATATAGAGTGAAATTAAATCAACTGATCAAATTCATACTGGAGACTCGGTTATTTATCAAGAACTAGGTTCAGTAATCCTTTTAGCCAATTTTGAAAATGATTTTTTTTTCTCCCTTACTGGCTGGACTAGTTTAAGTACAAATTCCTAGAGAAGGGACTAAATGGGGCAAAAAAAATATTGTTAGAATTTAACCTGGAGGGTCATTAAACCTTGTTCCTGATGACCAACCGAGTGTCTAGTATGAATTTGGTATTTATTTATATATTATATTTTATTTTTGTTATATGACCAAAATGCCTTCCGAAGCACGCAAACCGGAGAAATGAGAAAGTGAATGTGAAATTAATCTGTATCTTCTATATTAATAATAAAGTAGGAAAAAATGCATGTCTCTACATATATTTAATATTTTCGTAAAATTTTAAATAAAATGGGTTATTGTTATAGCACTGGGGCCAAAACCATAATTTTTTGAATTTTAATCTGTTTTTCTATCTCTCTGTATGTATGTTCCGTCTTAAATCAACGGATTTGGATGCGTTTTCTTAATAACATCGTAGTGACCCTTGTCAACATGCAAACTATAAGGTGAGTTTATGAAATAACACCCAAGCCAAAAAGAGGCAACATTGAATAAATGCGGGTGGAGCCGGGGGCAGAGGCTAATTTATTAATATGCCCGTGCTGGTTTGAAACCTTTACCTCCAGATTAACTGGTTGAGAAGTTAGAACCACTAAATCACAGCGGTTATTTGGGGATGTTATAAGCCCTATACATAAATAATACATGAATTTGGTTGACGCGACATATCTTTATAATGACCCAATTACAACCAAGGAGTAAAAAGTATCTGTGCACGGACGAAAACGAAGTTTGCCGAAGATACCCGAATATTCCTAACGGAAAAGTTTTTTGCAAGATAAATATCGGTTACTCTATGTTCCAGTTATAAAAAGTAAAGCTCAGGATTATCTGAATGCAGCAAACCACTTCCAGTAACACGAACAATACAGTACTTATAACAAAAGGGATGCACATTTTACATTATCAACTTTATGACCTTCTGAATAAAGTTTAATTCAGCTTTACTTTCTTCTCAATTGCTCTGCACGAATACGTTTCAATGCAAGTTGCGACTAGGGTGGCTATAGGTTGAGATACTTGAGGACATTAGTTACTTCAAGTAACTTTGTTCCAGCTTTAGTAACTTCCCGTAGTAACATGACAAGCGAGTTAGTGGAGAAACTCACAGGAGTCCTGGGGTTGAAGAGTTTAAGTTATTTGAGACGCAAAACTGAATATTATACTGAAATTATTGCTTACAAGAATACTGGGAAGAATGAAACGTTAGACGAGTAAGAAGAGTACCTTTTGTGGAAAATAAGGTCAGAAAAATAAGAATATCATAAGGCAGATAACTTTATTTGTAATGAAAAACCCCAAAATCCGTTGGAGATCGAAATAGCCGGCTGAATCAGTTTGTTTAAGGGGCAGTAGGTACGCTGCTATGATAACCTTTGGGGCCGAAAAGCGTTAGAATGGAGACAACATACAGCAAAACGTAGCATAGGCCAATCTCTTGCCCGCTGGACCGATGACCTGAAGCACGTAGTAGGTGGCGGCTGGATGAGGAGGACGGAGGACCGCCAAGATAATCTTGGAAAGATCTATTTCCAGCAGTGGACGAACACATGCTAATGGATGGATGGACAAAATCTATAAAATTTTAAAATTATGTACTGTTATTGTAACAGTCATCACTCGTACACCCGACGATTTTTATGTCCTAATGTGATTGGGGATGAGCGTTATGATAGAAAAAATACATGAGGTTTGTTGATAAGCATGTGGTAATACTACACAGATACCACAGTGAAAAAATCATATTTAAACTACTTACAATGCGCATAACTTAAAAAAGAATAAGTTCATGTTGTACTAAATACATCTCATAAAACCAAGTATTGATAAAAAAAATTAAAGCGTACCATTAGTTGAGGCCTCGATACTCGCTAACGAATACGTAAACAATTTATATGAGAAATTGTCCGGCGCCCCTAGCGGTATAAGAGAGGAACCACAATTTCTCATACAAAATATTTTACGCAGTCGCTAATCAGTATCAAGCAAGACCCAAACTCATGGTAGGCCTACTGATGATCGAATTTGTGCAGATATCCCTTAAGTCAGTCTGTTCGTGATCGTGATTTAATATCGTTTGATTGCGCAACATCACAGAATAAATTATAGTGGCAACGTTTCAAATATAGGTACAAGATTAGTTTAACAAGTGGGCGCGGATGGCTATATGGAATAGCAAAAAATGTTCAACGGAGTCTCGGGGGCGATTTTGATCAAAACCAAAACTCATTCGATTTTTTAAACTACTTTCCCTAGACGATCGTCGACAACGCTAATAAAGGTTGTATGTTTGTTAAGGGTAACTATCACATTTTTCAATTACGTAGAGATCGAACGAATATACATGTTAGAATCCAATATATGGACATGCTATACCAGCCTCCCTGTCGATCTTTAATGTACAGGAGAAATGTATTTAGTAAGTGTATCGAGATATACAATAACCTACCAGCTGATTTGAAGTCATTGGAAGTAAAACCTTTTAAAATTGACAAATCGACTGTTAGAGCACAGTTTTTATAGTATAGGTGATTTTCTAGCATGTAATTTTTGATGTATTTAATTTTGATGATATAAATTTAATTTGTTATCTCCTTGCGATGGATAAATCGCCAAGTGTTTAAAAATATAGAAATTTATTTCTATCATAGTTTCGATACGAGTAATGTGTATTCTTAACTACCCGATGCTGTAACAGGTGACGGTAGGGCAATAATAGTCTCAGACTTGTCTTGAATACACTAGCGCCCTCTAGGCGCCAAGAGGCTCACTACTAAGTGAGTACCTATACATATCGTTGCGGTATGGGAAAGCACAAGCGTAAATTCGCAGGTCATGTTGAGAACTGGATAGCTCAGTTGGTAGAGCAACCGCCCGGTAAGCGAGAGGTCCCGGGTTCGAATCCCGGTTCAGAGCTCCTCACGTCCAGATTTACTTTTCTGATTTTCTATACCGCAGTGATATAAATTTAATAATAGAAATCGTAAAACCGAACACTAAGGTTGTATATGATAATACTGTGACATACCATTTTTATTATCACCTTCAAAGTGTATTCTGGCAAATAAATATATTTGTATTTGTATGTAATAAAAAAAAATTACTGTATATTATTGCACCATCGCATTATGGGGAAATAATATCAAAAGGCAAACTAAAGGAAAGGGTTTATTTTAAATACAATTGTAATATTAAATTTTTCTTACATTAATAAAATCTTACCCAATCAATTGTTCGAAATTATGACTATTATTTCAGTACATAGCCGGATTCAACGTGCTAAGGATTGTACTGTATTCACCATTACACAGTTAATTGATTACAATACATATTGGAACAATCGTCAAATCCAGATGTGTGTAGTAAGCACCAATTTGAGCACTCCTATAGTTTCAGATTTGGCCACCACAGAACCATCACGTGCAAATCTCGAAGCCGCAAACACAAAATTGTGAGGTGTCTATGGAATGTTTTTATAACTTTAGGCGGGCAAGCGAACACCACCTCCAAAACCACTTTTAACGTTCACTATTTGAGTCAATTTAGTTTAGTATAAGCTAGGGCGCTTTTGATAAACACTTATGAAAATGACATTATTTTGTTGGTTAGTTTTATTTTTTATGGACAACTAAGTCTTATAGAAAAGTACTCAATTATCCACATAATACAACAATGCAGACAGCTATGTGGTTTCCGAAACAAAAGCTAGTTGTTGCCCCATATTATGAGATATCTGCGACGAAACTTATTTTCATGGAGTATTTTGCATATAGTTTGCATTTTTTTTTTACAGATACTAAATAATTCTTACTATTTTCGTTTGTATAATCATTAAATTTGTGTTATCAGCTTATCAGTAATGCCGAGCATTTTTTTAGCCTTTCAGTCTGTTTAGGAACCCTAAAATTTACGTCAAAAAATTCAGTTTTATGCTAATCAGGGAAAACATTGCCTTAAGGCTGAGTCCATTGATATTATCTAGCTAGGTTTATGCCAAATTATAACTTAAAATCGCGAAATTTGAATTATATCTGAACAACAATCTCTAAAAACGGTTTGACGGTTTTTGACCAAAAGTGTAGCCGAATGTGTTTTTGTTGTTTATGGGGGCACCAAGTTCATTGCGAAATAATTGCGTTCATTTGATGCCTTGCTGTATTGTTATTACCAGGGATGTGATATTCGGATCGATATATACCTAAAGTTGAAAAAATGCCAGAAAACATTTGCATCTATGGAGTCGGCTTCTTAAAATATTATTTATTTAGATAGTCGAAGTTCCGGAAATTACGGAATTGCTTAAAACATTACGATGATGTACCTAATACTTAATATATGTTACCGTCAATGTCTGTATATTTTACAGGCATTGTATACAATTCCTAGGATTTTTTTAAAATGACAAACAGATTTATGTCAATTAGCGTAGAAGGTCGAAGTATACTTCCGTAATTTCCGGAACTCTGACTATCTAAATAAATAATATTTTAAGAACCCAACTCCATAGTTGCAGACGTCTTGGTATTTTTTCATCTTTAGGCATATAAGGTCCTACAATTCAAAGTGAAAAAAAATTAAGAAGTGATAGAGTGTCCCTAATAGACCACGTTCCAAAGAAAAAAAAATTTTTTGCACGATTTTTTTTTCTCCTTTCCATAGAAGTTGAGTCAGCTGATTGAACCACTTTGTACTGAGAAGTGAAAAAAATATTGAGGCAAAAAAATTTTTCTTCTTCTGGAATTCGATCAGTTAACGATACATGATCTACCCTAGAATTATTTTCACTTATTATTGTAGGACCTTATATTATATATCGATCATAATATTCTACCCCTAGTTATTACTTAAGATTAGTTATGCGAATAATATTGATTTGAAGATTCACGGTATAAATCGTACACTTTAGAAACACGATTGTTTGTAGTTTCCTCGATAGAAAAATGAATAAAAGGATATCTTTAAAAAAGTATTTCTTTAAAATATTTAGAAAAATAATGTTAAAGATAAAAGCTTTATATGTTTACAACAGTAATTATTGACATTTTTCCTTTGTTAGTTTGGGTGGACTATTGTTTTTACTGAAAAAACAGGCTTCACTTTGCAATTTTTTTCGATGCAGCGAGTTTTTCTCCGTCGTGTTTTGGGATCCGTTATCATCTTAGAAGAGGCCTTAATTCTTACATGTCTTTGTTTTCAGACACCTATCTATGGGAGTTCTACAGTTTAAAAATCTCATTTTTTACTATTTTAATATTTCTTGCTGGTATGCCTCATGCAACATACATAGAGCGTCGCCAAAAACTCGGTGCACCCTTAAAATGAAAAAAAATAATTTCGCAAATAAAGTGTAATCTAGATTACTTATTTCCAAAACTGTGTTTGAAAACCTTGACAGTATTGCCAAAATTTTGTTTCTCTTGACACCCGTTTTCAATTTTGTGCCCGGGATGAAGTCGGTGCGATTATATAATACTAGCTTTTGCCCGCGGCTCCGCCCGCGTCGAAAAGATTTTCGTGGAAATAAGGAAAACAAAATAATTTGATTTTTTGAACAACTATATGCAACGGACACCATGTTTAAGCAAAGCGCTAATAAAGACCAATCGCACGCCCATAAAGCAGCTAAGCAGCGCTTTTTCTCCCGAACTTTCAGACTGAAAACTTATTTTTATTACAATAAAATATAGCTTTTGTTACTCAACAATAAAGTAGCCTTTTACAAAAGAAAACATTTTTGGAATCGGGTAACTTTTCCAAGCTTAATATTAGCAAGAGGTGTGTCAGAATCATTGTATTAAATTTAAATATAGCCGATTATACTCAAAAATAGTGAATCTTTTTACAAAAGAAAGAATTTTTAGAATCGGTTCAGTAGTTCAAAGATTACCTCAAACATACAAAAGCAAGAGGTATGTCAGGATCGTTGTATTAAAATTAAATATGGCCTATGTTACTCATCAATAGTGTAGCCTTTTACAAAAGAAAACATTTTTGGAATCGGGTAACTTTTCCAAGCTTAATATTAGCAAGAGGTGTATCAGGATCGTTGTATTAAAATTAAATATGGCCTATGTTACTCAACAATAGTATAGCTTTTTACAAAAGAAAGAATTTTTTGAATCGGTTTAGTTGTTCCAAAGATTACCTCAAACATACAAACAAACAAACAAACAAACAAATCTTTCCTCTTTATATAATAGTGTAGAAGTGTAGATATAATGTAGGTATTGCTTTTGCAAGTTTCAAGGAACATGCACGTAATAGTAAAATGAAAAAGTACGAGGGCGTTATGTGAGGGTTCAGTGTGTGAATTACAAGCTGGTTAGATCAAATAGTTATAAAAATATTCGGTGGCGCAATTGTTAGCGTGCTTGCCTCGATAACAAGAGGTCGCAGGCTCGAATCCAGCCCGAGGAATTTTTGTCTTTACATTTGTTTCTTATCTTTTCTAGTTTGTGATGCACTCTAATAATAATATTCCCATCCATCCATCAGCCCGTGTTCGTCCACTGCTGGACATAGGGCTTTCCCAAATTTCGCCACTCATGTCGGTCCTCCGTCCTCCTCATTCAGCCGCCCCCAGCAACGTCCTTCAAGTCGTCGGTCCAGCGGGCACGAGGTCAGCCTACACTACGCTTTGCTGTACGTGGTCTCCATTCCAGAGCCTTTCGGCCCCAACGGCCATTATGTCGGCGACAAATATAGCCTGCCCACTGCCACTTCAACTTACTGATTTTGCAGGCTATGTCGGTTACTTTCGATCTCCGACGGATCTCCTCGTTTCGGATTCTATCCATCAGTGATACCCCAAGCATAGCCTGCTCCATAGCTCGCTGAGCGACCTTAAATCGATGGATCGGGCCCTTTGTAAGAGACCACGTCTCAGCGCCATACGTCATCACAGGAAGGACGCACTGGTTGAACATCTTAACCTTTAAGCACTGCGGTATTGACGACGTAAATATGTGACGCAACTTTCCGAAGGGAGCACCCCAACCCAAGCATATTCTTCTGTCAGCCTCGGCGTCGAAGTTGTTTTTATCCAGCTGTATGACTTGACCCAGATAAACATATTTCTGAACAACTTCAATGCTGACATTGTCGACGGTTAGTGGCCCTTGGATGACGTGACAGTTGGACATGACCTTAGTCTTCTCCAAATTCATCCGCAGGCCCACTCGTCTCAAAGAATCGCTAAGGCCACGCACCATTACCTCCAGTTCCTGCAGCGATTCCGCCATTATCACGATGTCATCGGCAAAGCGAAGATGTGAAATGTACTCTCCGTTTACGTTTATGCCTCGTCCATTCCAGTCTAGTGTTTTAAAGACGTCCTCCAGCGCGGCGGTAAACAGTTTTGGGGAAATAACATCTCCCTGTCTCTGGCCGCTAATATTAGAGTATTCCAAAGCGATAGATTTCGCAATAAAAACATAATCTTGAAAAAGTATTATTATGGTCACACCAGTAACCAAATATAATGTTTATGCCATCAAAAACAAAACTTGTTGAAAAAAACAAGTCTCGCAACTTAGATCTTCTACCGTAAAAAGTTGTGAGATCTATGTGAATCCAAGTCGGTTAATTTATTCAGTCACTACTTAAGGGGCCATCTGTCTTAAGTTATTACATAATTAGCTAACTTAACAACATCTTATAGTGACCATATCAATATTAGAAATCTTTTATGTTTTAAATAAAAAGATTGACTCGGGTCGAAAGTGCCGCTTTTTAGCTCGACTTGGCGGGGGCACTGCCGTGCCCCCTGATTAAGTGAGTTGCTGCGCTCACGACTATCGTCACTGATCTCCGCTCTTGTTCTGACTAGTTGAACTGCAAATGGCACAATTTATGAGGTCTCGGGATCACGCGTTTAAATACCAAACTACTCTAATAAATTATACTTTAGTTAGTATATTCTTTATTATCTGCTACATTTTTAAGGGATCAGTATTTAATTCAAATAGATGGTTCTCGAGTTAAAACGGAACATACATACTACAGACAAATAGACAGATAGACAAAATGGAGGTTTCATTCATTTAAATTTTTAAATATAATATTCAATGTACAGACAAGAGATTTTTAACTCTTTCCCGTGTTTTTAGGGTTCCGTACCCAAAAGCATAACCAACGGGACCCTATTACTAGGGCTCGGTAGGCCTACCATGAGTTTTGCTTACTATACACGTAAAATATTTATATGAGAAATTGTGCAGCGCCCCTAGCGGCTTACTACTGGAACCAGCATTTTTCATACAAAATATTTTACGCAGACGGTAACGTGTATAGTAAGCAAAACTCATGGTAGGCCTACCGCTGTCCGTCTGTCTGTCGGTCTTTCTGTCTGTCTGTCCGTCAGATGATGTATTTGTGTTGCCGCTATAACAACAAATACTATGTAATGGGGATGGATTCTTAATGTTTGAAAGTGTGATGTTACAGATATAAACGATGGTGAGCTTGATTCAACTGTTATAATTATCAAAAAATTATGAAAACTACCTACTAAAATGGGTACCCAATATGCACGTAACTTAAGTCTAACTTAATTAATAACAAAATCTTAAAACTAACACGAAAACAGAATTACAAAAAGGAGAAGCAAGTAATAGTTCGACTTCACTCACTGGATTCCGAACCGGTAACCTCTGGTCACCAAATTCCGAAACGGTGACCTTTAGTATGCAAGACCGCTTCGCGCCTCAGAACTAGTGTAGGAGCGACGAAACAGGTTTGTACTCACGGATGCGCGACGAACGTTACCGAAATTCCTAATATTTTCAAATGCTGGCAAATTGAATTCCGATACTGGAAAAGGGCGTTTCCCTAGGCCCGTTAAGTATTTATTATGCACAATTAAATGTGCGTATAAACATGAAGAATGCTCCTAATAATGTAATAGTCAACTTTGTAAATAATCACCGCACACACTATAATTTTGGCACAATCTAATTTATAGCCGTACGAAATAATAATTTAAAACAACAATAAATAATGTCTGCAAAATGGCTAAAACTATTAAGGAAGTTGATAGTTGAGATTGTCGGCACTTGGTGGAATTTATCAAACATTGTTGTGATAAAAAAACACTTGTACTTTTCCACAGATAATATTTAATTCTACACTACCCAACCGGTTTCACTATATAATATATATATAATGAAGTACAAGTGTTTTTTTATCACAACAATGTAAAACTATTAAGACCAACTCTGCCATTCTTTGTCTCCACACTCCCTCAGCTGTTACCTTCAATCCTCTCACAAAATATGAATCTCCGGATACCCCCCGCTATTGCAATTATCAATTGTGTGTTTATATTACTACTTGGGTATTACTATACTACTAGCGCCATCTGTGGTAAATAGTGGACAGCAATCATGACAACTAAAACCGACCAAGTGCGAGTCGGACCTGCGCACTCCCATACAACAGACATGTTTTTTTTCGCCGTTTTTATAGATAATGGTAAGGAACCCTTCGTGCGCGAGTCCGACTCTCGCACTTGGTCGGTTTTTTTAATATTTACGGCTGTTTAATCTTTACATTATATTGTTATTGTATATCGCACTAATTTTGGAAGATATTTTTATTATTATTCCTTTCCCTAGATTCGTTAGCGAAAAAATAAGAGACCGTTGAGGTTTTTAAATTTGTGTTTATTAATACTAGAATTTACTTTATCTGTTTTACACCATAAAACGGTCGTATAAGAGCGAAAAAACCTACTCAAACATTTATTGCTTGACTGAAATATTACAAGGAAATAAAAAATATTATGGACGGGTTCCGTGAGAATGAAACCCAACCTAACATTCATAATTTTAAACTTTAAAATACTCAATTAAATATCCGAAAATAATGCTAATATTTTTTGTTTGGTAGATTTAAGTTATTTAAAACACGCATATATTCAAAATATACCAATTTGTATACATTTACAATTATGCATTAGTTTGTTTGTTTGTTAATGTAATTTAATATTTTTTTATGGTTTTCATACAATTAATTGTATAATAATTCGCTAAACAATGTACAATTAAGTACAATCTGTATGATTATTCCTTTTAAACTAGAAAAAATGTATTCCTGACAACAAAATGCTGCTTAAATCCCAAGAATCACGCTCACGACGCTGCAAAAACACGAAGTTCAGTGACACATTTCAAATACGGAACCCCAAAAAAGGAAATTTTCACATTCCGCCACACCGGCAATGGAAATCATAATTTACGCCCGCGACGACAAGACATACAGTCTCACATTTTTATACGAAGATATAATCAAGAAACACTTTATGACGTGATTATGTAAAATAGCTCCCTGCTCACCTTTACATGAAATTTATTCACTGACTGTACCGAAAAAGTCTTCGTCGCGGTTTTTGGGGTGATTGTACATAGAATGAAAATGCGGCTATAGAGCTCATATTATTGTTGGACGTAAAAGCTATCGGTGAAACGTGGGTGTATACGAGTGTGGACTTCGCGGCTGGCACAAATAAATTGGTGGTAGAGCTAATGCCGGGCTCGACTGTGGAGGTACCACCATCTTACTCGGAAATCCTCCCGAAGTTATTTAGGGGAGAGTAAGAGAACAGCTCTCAGGCAAAACCAGGCGGCCCACCATTGCCTGGGACCGATAGATGGCGGTATATCCATCCCCAATTGCCGGGCCTTATATAAAACAGACTGGTGATGGGCAGCGGCGTCACTGGTGCAAGGGGTTTGGCACCGCGCTCACCAACCCGCCTGCCCAGCGTGTGTGAGTATGGGCATTTCTTCCAGGAGGACCGCCAAGAGTGCCTATGTCCAGCAGTGGACGAAACAGGCTGATGGATGGATGGACAAATAAATTAGATAAATGTGACTATGTATGAAGTAAGCCCTGATGGGACGGATAGAGAGGTATATGACAAAAAATTCAGAGGCGCTCTAGGCACGTGTCGCTAGCCTTTTCAGAGACTTCCGCAAAAATCTACGGAAGTCGGTAACGGACGAATGACTGCCTGTAGCCGTTACCCTGGTACGGCTACCCATGACGTCATGCTCTTTTGTTGAAGGACAGGCGAACAGACACGAAGAAATTGGTTTTTGTGTATTAATAGAATCTGAAAAGCAGTTACCTTGTGTATCACATTTTTTAGTACGCACAGAAAAGGTTTCTACCTTAAAAGATTTTTATTACGTTTTAAACTTTTTCACACCAAATCAGGCGTGAGAAAATTGTAAACATTATGAATTTGGTGTACGAGGGTCATGCCAAATGAAACTAGATATTTCAAAAATGATCTTATTTATTCTTTATTTTAGACATGAGACTTCTCAAAGTATTCACCATGAGCTGAGCACGTATACACTTTTCAATGTGCAATATAGGTTTTCATGGTGTATCAATTTGTATAAAATTGTAAAGGACAATAACTTTTTTTCACGTTAAGTTAGAAGTCTGATTTTGGATCAGCACTATGGTGCCGTAGACTTCTGTAAGAAGTATTAGCTTTAAATTGACATCTCTAACGGGGCCCGAGAAAAGAGGTCTTCACAAACGGACAGACGGACAAAAAGTGATCGTATAAAGGTTCCGTTTTGTCATTTTGAGGTACCGAACCTTAAAAAACTAATAGTGTTACAGAATTTATGGCTTTTATCTTCTTATATGTCTAGTTAATCTTCATTACTGTGCCCCTAAAAACTCAAAACACCGCCACTCAATCATATTATTTATAAAGAAAGTTTTCGTTCCAGTCTCCTCAAAATCTAGTCTTATGCCATAACCGAGCAATCTGCGAGCACAATTTATAAAATCATCAATAAAAGTCTTGCTCCAACAACAACAAACATAATATTCGCTCGCGACGGAGACAAAATACACTCAAAAAACAAACTTTTAACAAAAAAAAAGTAACCGACTTCAAATGTAACAGCAGACATTCACTGAAAAGTTTAAAATTATTATATACTGACCGCGGTGGTAAAACAATAGTTGTTGACTTTTTCTTCCTGAAACAACTTCTCTAGAAGTTGGCGCTTTCATATTGGTTTTTGTGTTCCTATATCATATGGAATGTGCTAAATTATAAATATTATTCCACACTTTTTGGTATTGTAAGCGTGGTTCATATAAAACGAAGGTCAAGTGGGTATTATGATGATGTTTTAATAGTATCCTGCTATGATTTTCAAGTAATACCCTGCAATCAACAAAGTGATAGCTGCAATTTTTAATTATGTGCTGTCATTTGTTGAGATGCTTGGTGTACTGTCAGTTTTTAAGTAATACCTTGCAATCAGCATTCTAGTACAAAGGGATTGTCCAATATCGAGTGGTATTCAATCATTTATTGACGAAGTCTACTGCCTATCTCTGAAGATATCATGACTAAACTTTAACTGAACCTACTTGAAAACATTCTTCCAAACAGAATGATAATCGTTCAAATTGGTTAAGAAATTACCAAGGTATATATCAATATACAAAAAAAAGAAATATAAGCCAATTGAGAACCTCTTCCGTTTTTGAAGTCGGTTAGAAAGTTATCTCCGGCTTTGCCCAAAAGAAAAATTCGCTGCTTTTAAATTTTCCCGAAAAGTATAGGTAAACATCTCGGCTTCTATATTAGGAGAACACTGGGGTACGATAAAAACGGGGTGTTGCATAAATTATTCATAAAAATCTTGACTTTCCACAGTTCCCACTGTACGTCGCACGTAGAAGCGACATGGAGGTAGGAAGACGCACTACCGCGGGTACGTTAACATAGTTTATGCTTGGATGAAAAACAGGCATAGGCGTATCTAGGTAAGGCCAGGGGGGCACGGCCGTCTCCCCCCCCCCCCTCCCGCTAGAAATGTGGGTTACATGTTACATTAATGTAAAAAGATGGTTTATCCAATACAAGGCGTTATTTGTTTGTTTGTTTTTTGGTTTGTATGTCATCTTTTGTATGGAAGGTTATCTCTATTTACCATATTTTTTATCATATTTAATCGAGAACAGATACTTGTTGATGACTTCATAATGGTGCCAGCTTCAAATCCTGGTTGCCCCAATGAAAATAGGTGGCATAAACGGCACTGTTCACAAGAATCTACAAGATGTCTAAAGATGTATGTAGTAGCTTAAGGTGGTAAAACCGAATCTCGCTGCAAAATGCATATCATAATATTGTTTACCTTACTTTTGAATAAAAAGTATGCAATAGTTTCGTTTTAAAGCAATTAGCGGAAATTTATTACTAATAATAGGGTTCTCGCATTGAAATTGTGTTATTTTATGCTTTAAATTTTGATTACATTCGATTACAATGATAAATACGCTTTTAAGTTTGTTAATCGAATGCAATCAAAATTTAAATCAAATCAATCAAATCATCAAAATATAAAATCAAAATATTTATTTTGTAAAATAGATACATAAAGTTTACTTTCTACAAGTCAAAGTTAATCTTTACAATATATGTATATCCTTAGAATATAAAAATATATACTAATAAGGGAAAGACATACAAAAAATATTTAGGTTGGGCTACTAAAATGTAAAATTATACACCTGCATAAAACAGAGAAATCTAGGAATAAAAATATGATATATAAATGATGCAATGAACAAATAAGTTGATAAATAAATACGGGAAATACATACAAAAAAAGGGTTTGGCTACTAAAATGTAATAAAGTTATACAAGAAAATAGAAATATAGGAATAAAAATATTATATATAGTACATAATGCCCAACCATCCGCACCATTCGATTAGTATTGCCAAGAAGAAGGGCAAGAAGCTTAACAAACATGAATCATAAAATGATGGAATTTTAATGCGAAAACTTAATTATTACAATTATTTATTTATTTTATTTATTTATTTATGTATTTATTTATATTTAAGGAAAACTCAAAGCACAGGGTAACTAAATTATAAAATAGAGTAAACAAATTACAGCCAACTAAAAGTTTCCACTACTAGTAACATAATAAGTTAATAAAACTTACGTAAAATATTAATAATAAAATTTACTGACGCAATGAAATTTAGCTTCACACATAATCAATATAAAAAACAAGTTATTTTCGAACTGAGAAAAAGAAAAGAGCATTAAATCAGCATCAAAAATATATTTCCGCTAATTGCTTTAAAAAGCAATGTTTGCAAACGTTTTATTCAAAAGTAAGGAAAACAATATTATGATGTGCATTTTGCACCGAGATTCTGCTTTATCACCTTAATTGATAGACAAACGCATGTTCTTCTTGGATTAGCACTATATATGTAAAGCAAACGTTTGGAAACTGGATGCAATTCGCTCGAACTATAAGAAGGATAGACAATCTAACAGTAATAAGTACATTTATTATTGATAAACCCACCCAGATTAATGCTTGCTTGCAGAGCTTATTTTACGAGACATGTGCCATTTGCATAGCATATGTCTCGTATAATTAAGCTCAGTAAGCAAGCTTGTCTCGTGTAATAAGCTCTGTAAGTTCTAATAAGTGTAGTTGCAAGTTCCAGTAATACATAGGTAACACTAAAAGTTTCCGGAACTGGCCACTTACATAAACAATATTTAAAAATTTATTGCAACATTTGAAAATAGAACTCTTTGGCTGTAGAATGCAGTTTGTTTCATCTGACTGTCTTTTGTTTTTACCTTGTGGCGCCATTTAAAAAATTGTGTGTCTGCATCAACATGGATTTAACTCGGGAAAATTTTCGTAGTATGATTTTCTACGATTTTAAGTGTAATTTGACAGCTCAACAGAGCATCGCTCGGCTTGAAACAGCTTTTGGCAATGAAGCACCATGCAAGACGACTGTTTATAGCTGGTTTGCAGAATTCAAGCGTGGTCGTATCAATCTCAGTGACGAATCTCGCGATGGTCGGCCGTCCACCGCTGTGACCAACAAAAACATCGATGCTGTGCGCCGTATGATTGAAACAGACAGGCATGTGACCTACCATGAAATTCGCGCATCCTTAGAAATAGGCATGAGTCAAATACAATCAATCTTACACAAACATTTGGGTGTGAGAAAGCTGTGCTCGCTCCCACACAACTTGACCGAGGCTCAAAAAACGGACCGCGTCACTTGGTGCAGTGCCATGCTTACCAGATTCAACGAAGGTGCGTCAAATTTGGTGTGGGACATAGTAACAGGTGA
This sequence comes from Ypsolopha scabrella, assembly GCA_910592155.1. Lineage (NCBI taxonomy): Eukaryota > Metazoa > Arthropoda > Insecta > Lepidoptera > Ypsolophidae > Ypsolopha > Ypsolopha scabrella. The sequence goes on from OU342978.1 coordinate 5,312,520, forward strand.
CGAAACATGGATTTATTGCTACGATCCCAAAACAAAGCAGCAATCGAGCGTATGGGTCTTTCAAGATGAGCCGAAACCAACCAAAGTGGCGCGCGTGAAAAGTGCATCTAAGCGGATGATTGCTTCTTTTTTTAATAAAACTGGACACGTGGCTACTGTTGCTTTAGAGAATCGTCGTACCGTGAATAGTGACTGGTACACGACCATTTGTTTGCCGGAAGTTATTGACGAACTCCGTAAAAATAACCGTAAACGCCGTATCATCCTGCACCACGACAATGCTAGTTCTCACACGGCCAGACAGACAAACGACTTTTTGAAGACGAAAAATGTAGAACTCATGAGTCATCCTGCATACAGTCCCGACCTGGCACCTTGTGACTTTTTTCTGTTCCCAAAAATTAAGAACCAATTACGCGGTCAACGATTTTCATCACCAGAAGAGGCTGTCGAGGAGTATGAAAAACACGTTTCAGAGGTCACCACAGGGGAGTGGCACAAAAGTTTTCAAAACTGGTTTGATCGAATGAAAAAGTGCATAGACGCCAAGGGAGATTATTTTGAAAAACAATAAATTAATTTTGTACCTTTAATAGTATTTTTTCATATTCATTCCGGAAACTTATAGTGCGTCCCACGTAACAGGGACGAGGAATTGGCGAAAATTTCTTCGATAGTATTAATTTAAATACAGATATTCTATTTCACGTAGTCTGTATGGCTATAGTTGTAGTAGTGCATGCAAACACGCACTTTTTTGCAGTGTACGAAATCTCTGGAGTGCTAGAAAATACGCTACACTGACAAATCGCATTGTACTTAGTACAAGATTACCCAAACGGACTTCTTAAGGTAGAATATCTGTTTCCAAAACCAATATTTCCAGGATTTTTCTACTTCCATCATTTCTTCGTCGACAGAAACACAGTAACGTTTTGTTAATTCCTTCACAAACGAGACTGTTCTTCCTTTCACCATGGCCTTTGTTCCCTGTTAATTATTTATTCACTGAGCTACCCCATCAAAGCTCCTTTTGTACAAAGCTCTAACTGGCTTTCACTGAACTTTTTTGCACCAAGTCATTTGCTGTATAGCCCAAGGTGTTAAGTCCTACGTGAAAATACACTTTTAAAAAGTGTTTTTTTGTTGGCATCTGTATGCCCATGTTTAAAACTTTTACATCACCTCTAGATTATTTTTAACGAATGATAATTTGGTTTCTGTTTATAGATTATTACGTTTTTTAGTCGTTCATTGTTTGTTATTATTTATTACTCATGATTGGTATTAATTTGATCGAAATAATATATATTTTTCAATAACCTCGTAATCGAATGCGCCGTCATCACTGACATTATTGCGATGTTTATGTTGGCCATTGATTCTGGAAAAGGGCAGGCTAGGTAGGGAAGCCAGTACTTACGTGGAATTCTTCTAGAAGTCTGACGCGTCCCACGCCTTGCACCAGCGCACTATAAATTCGCTGGTTCGCTTATAGTTTTGTTTCTTTCTAAAAACAATAGTCCTTGGATCGATCCACACTCGTAAATAAATGTTGCACACACGGTTTTTACATTAAAATGATGAATTTCCGACGGAGCGATGCGCACACACTGGCTGTTCAAAATGGAAGGGGAGCAGGGACAATAATGTGCACCTACCTACATGAAAATATAAAAGTTAAACTACCTCACAAAACCAATAGTAACCATAACAGCCCCCCGAAGGCAGCTTTAAGCTGACTTCCCAAAATATGTTAATTTAACCACTAAACTAAAAATTACCTAACTCTATATCTTAATAAATACATGGTTATTACTCTGGCAACAAACAAAGCTTAACTACTGGACGCACTAGAGTCCCATTCTGTGTTTTTACTGTAACTGCTCTGACTACAGCATCTTTTCCAGGGTGTAGACTCACGACTCTACCTAATTTCCAATGCAATGGAGGTGAATCATCCTTTATTAAAACTAAATCGTTTAATTTTAAATTATTTTGTGGTGCAGTCCACTTGTTACGCTGTTGCAGCGTATGCAAATACTCTTGAGACCATTGCTTCTAAAATCCCTGAGACATTTTTTGAATTAATTGCCATCTTGACAACATATGTAACTTTAAATCCGTTATGTCATGCTCGGGATAAGTGTTAAGAGGGCATCCTACAAGGAAATGTCCAGGTGTTAACGGCTGACAATCGTGGGGATCTGATGACATTTGAGATAAGGGCCTCGAGTTAAGTATGGCTTCTACTCTACAAAACAGTGTCGAAAGCTCCTCGAAAGTTAATCGTTGCTCCCCAACGACTCGCAGGACATGATGCTTTGCTGACTTCACAGCAGATTCTGCCAACCCATTGAAGTGCGTCGCTGACGCAGGCCCAAAATGCCATTGAACTTGATAATCCGATAACTGAGAATTTGGTTTATCTAAATTTTCCGATTTAGACATATATTTATAAATGTCCTTTAAATTATTATTAGCACCTTGAAAATTCGTGCCATTATCGGTATGAATAGCTCTACAAAGACTTCTACGTGATATAAACCTTTGAAAGGTTGCCAAAAAGGCCTCAGTCGATAGATCTGAGACTAACTCTAGGTGCGAAGCCTTGGTAGAGAAACACACAAAGATACACAAATATGCTTTGTAGACCCTTGCCTTACGTAGATTGCTTTCCTTGACGTAAAAAGGACCCGCAAAGTCCGCAGCCACTGATGAGAAAACCTTTGATGGCTGAACTCTACCTGAGGGTAGGTCCGCCATGACTGGCTCAGAAAACTTAGGTCGGGCTCTAAAACACCTTAAGCATTTGAACACTCTACGCCGTACCACTTGTCTTCCAGACATGATCCAAAACCTTTGACGAATAAGCGATAATAAAGTGCTCGGTCCAACGTGAAGATACTTCAAATGATAACTATCCACAATGAGATCGGTGAGATGATGAGCACGAGGTAGCAAAATGGGATGTTTTGCATCGAACTGCAACAACGAATTCTTTAACCTTCCTCCTACACGAAGTATACCCTTGTCATCCATGAACGGAGACAACCGATCTAAACCTTTACATTGTTTATTATTTGAGATAAGAGAAATCTCCTTTTCAAATGATTTTTGCTGAACGTCCTTTACCCATAATATTAATGAAGAATCAATTTCCTTTGAAGTTAAATAACCATATTTCCTATCGACTAATTTAGATCGACAGTTGTGAATAAATCTCAAACATATAGATGTGATGCGTAGCAGTCTTGAAAGAGAACTGTAACGCATGAGAAGAGAGCTATCGCACTCGCTTACTCCGATGAAACATTCCCTTTGTGTAGTCTCTACCACCGACTCTACATCCGCACCTGGCTCTACATTAACTGGCAACTCCACCATAGTCGTCGACTGTTCAACCTTATGACGCGGCCAATCATCAGGAGCGCCAGCAAGCCAAGGTACGTCCCACCATAATGGATGATGCACCAATTGATCTGGATAAAGACCACACGACGCCGCATCTGCCGGGTTCATTTTCGTAGGGACGTATCGCCAAACCGATGGATCGACGAGGTTATGTATTTGGGACACCCTATTTCCTTCATACATCCTAAGCGAATGTGGAGATTTACATAGCCATGACAACACAATAGTGGAGTCACACCATATATGAACAGATGAAAATTTTACCATTGAGAGAATATCCGTAATATAATTTGTTAGTGTTGCTGCTAGTAGCGCGCCATTCAATTCCAATTTGGGAATTGTTAATTGCTGCTTGATTGGAGCGACCTTTGATTTTGCTACAAGCAAAAAAACCTTAGTAGAGCCTGCTTCATTTGTAACGCGTAAATAACAAACTCCACTGAACCCCTTTTCACTAGCATCACTAAATGCATGTAACTGATAATCATTACCCAAACCATGTAGAATATGACGAGGTATTGATATACCACGTAAAGCTGAAAAAGTCCCTGAAAACAATTTCCATTCCTTAATGAATTCCTGAGGAGGGGTTTCATCCCATCCAATCTGTAAAAGCCACAATGTTTGCATCATGGTTTTAGCTTTGAAAACCACAGGCGCTAACCAGCCACATGGATCATATAACCGAGCAATGTTTGAAAGAAGCGCTCGTTTTGTATAGACGTCTGTGTCCATATTTGCTGTGTACAAGAAACTATCATCCGCTGAGTTCCATTTAAGTCCTAAAATTTTGATGACAGAGTCTCCATCAGTGTTAAATTCCAGTGGCACCTCACAATGTTCCTTTGGAATACTTGCTACAAATTCTTTAGAATTGCTACACCATTTTCTAAGTTCAAATCCACCAGACTTTAAAAGAGCTATGAGATCATCCTTCAGTTTAAGAACCTCCGGTAAAGATGAGCCACCTGAAACAACATCATCGACAAAAATGTCCTGTAGAATTACCCTACTAGCATCTGCGTGTACTTCCTGTCCTTCTTCAGCTAATTTCCTGAGACTCCGCATTGCCAAAAAAGGAGCAGTTGTGACACCATACGTTACAGTGTTGAGTTCGTACTCCTTCACAGCTTCATTGTCACTTGAGCGCCATAAAATCCTTTGATAAGGACGATGGATTTCTTGTATGTTGATTTGCCTATACATTTGCTTAATATCAGCAGTAAAAACTAGGGTATGAACCCTGAATCGTGTAATGATGTCAACTATATTTTGTTGTAGCTTTGGTCCTGACAATAAAAAATGATTTAATGAAATCTTATTCGAAGTGGCGCTACTCGCGTCGTACACTACACGAAGCTTAGTACTACTACTAGATAGTCGCAGTACTCCATGATGAGGAATGTAATACAAACCTGGATTCAATTCTGGATTAGGTATAAGAGTCATATGTCCCAACTCTTCATACTCCCTTAAAAACGCACCATACATTTCTTTGAGAAGTGGTTCTCTATTCAACCTTCGCTCTAAACTGGATAACCTACGCATAGCAATCTCCTTACTCTCCCCTAAAGATGGTGCATCCGCTTTGAAAGGCAACTGCACAGAAAACCGACCACTATTATCCCTTTTATGTGTTGACAGAAAATGTTCTTCACAGAAAGCATCTTCAGAACTCAAAATTTGTTTGGCTGATGGTACCGTTTCCATGTCCCAAAACTTGACAATTGATTGTTCAAGTGTATTTTCCCAAGTACTATGAAATGCTGAAATATCCTTTGATGATGAAATACCCCTATCAATACTTGTTTTACCCATCAGAATAAAACCTAATTTAGTTTGGATTGCAGCTGGTAGATCAGGCTGCAATTTGATTGGTGAACCGCCCATGAGAATGCGGTCATAAAGATCAGCCCCAAGAAGAAAATCAATTTTTCCCTTTCTATGAAATGTTGGATCTGCCAATATCAAACCATCAAAATGATGAGAAATCCCTTCCGGTATATAAGAAGATGGAAGATCCTTAGTGAGCCTTTGCATGATGCAAGCTGAAGCCTTGAATATTGGCTCTTCAGAAAACCTTGGTTTAATATCACATGATATCCATCCATCAGTGCGTTGAACTTCCCCTCCACCGAGTGCTGAAACTGAAAATGAATCTCTTTGAACTGGTAACCTTAACCTTTTTGCACATGAGGTGCTTGCAAAACTGCACATTGAACCAGGATCAATTAAAGAACGAACTTCACACCATTCCCCGTTGCCATTCCTAATATGAATTATAGCTGTTGCAAGTAGAACAGTATGATATTGATAAATTTTATCCTGGAAGGTTGAGCTATTAGCTGAAACCTCAGAAGAACCTTGACCATGAACTTGGACCATTTGTGATGAGTTACCATGAGTGTTTGATGATGAGTTTCCTTGTAGAATGTTTTGAGATGAGTTTCCCTGTGAAGTGTTGTGTAATGAGTTTCCTTGTAGATGATTTTGTGATAATGAACCATTTTGTTGGTTGCTGAATGTCCTTGGAAAATGTAAAAGCGAATGATGAAATCCCCTGCAATGTTTACAGACTTGTTTCGATAAACATTTTTTGCTCGAATGTGGACGTAAGCAATTATAGCATAAACGGTTAGCTGTAACGAACCCCTTCCGATCCCGTGGCAACATATCCAAAAATGTTTGGCAACAATACAACTCATGTGCCTCTCCATTACAACAAACACAATTTTTTGTATAACTTGATGAGTAACTACCTGCCTTTGCATTTGGCCTATTATTGGAAGCATTGACCTTAAGTACACTTTGCATGCCTTGTACAGAGGGCTTAGATGATGCACACGCCATAGCTTTACAACGTGATTCCATAAATTCAAGCATGTCAGACATCTTCGGCATATCTAACATTTTTACATGTAATTCAAAATCATTTCTTAGCTGAGTATCCAATTTATTTAAAACAATATGCAACAGAATGAAACTCCAGTGCGTTACAGGCATATTTAGTGCTTCCAATGCAAGTAGATTTTCCTTTAATGTTTCCAAAAATGTACGCAAATGGGTGTTGGGTTTGGATGGCAAGTGTGGCAAATTAATGATTTCATCTAAATGAGCATCTGCCATCATGCGCTTATTATCATACCTATCCACTAACAGTTTGTATGCAACAGCATAGTTCAGCTCAGATATAGGTAAATGCTTGATAACACCAGCAGCCTCACCTGACAATGAACTGATCAGGTAATGCATTTTTTGAACAGAAGATAGGCTATTATTATTTTCAATTATACTGTCAAACATAGCCTTGTAACTGGACCACTGAATGACCGTACCTGAGAAGTTTGGAAGTCTAATTTTAGGCAAATCCACATTACATTTTTGATCTTTATTTCCTTTACAATTATCAGACCTAGCTTCTGTTCTATCCACCACTTGCTCCGTACCAAAACAACTTTCATAGATTACCTTTATTGAATAATATTTATCCATAAATTCCACCATGTCTTCATGATGTTGCTCCGTATCAAATGTTTTGGAAGATTTAACCTCAATGTCGATAAATGTTCTAAGATAAGCTTCCTTGATTGCCTCCAAGTCTTTGTATTTCATACGGAACATTTCTTTCACTGAACTAACGCTATCAGGCTCTGCAGCTCTCATGGCTGCAGTCTGAATCGACTCTAATCTAAGTTTACATAACTGGTTTTCTATTGCCGCACTCATTTTGACTTATTTACCGTATTAAAGGTATATAAAACTATTTAGAAACTCGTAAACAACAAAATTACAAACAATTTTGATAAAGTAAACAAACAAACGTCAAAACTTTGCAAACGTCAAATGTCAAACTGCTATTACACTCGAAATGTTGCCAGAGTACAAAATTATTCAACAGTAGTACCAATCTGAAGATATTAAAATAAATGCCTATGCCTATTTATAACCTCTAAATATTGATGATGACGTAACAAAATGATGATTTTCCAATTTTAGAAATATTTATTTTTTGAAATTATACAAAACTATTACAAACAATCGGGAAGAAGGACCATATGGAAAAGGGCAGGCTAGGTAGGGAAGCCAGTACTTACGTGGAATTCTTCTAGAAGTCTGACGCGTCCCACGCCTTGCACCCGCGCACTATAAATTCGCTGGTTCGCTTATAGTTTTGTTTCTTTCTAAAAACAATAGTCCTTGGATCGATCCACACTCGTAAATAAATGTTGCACTCACGGTTTTTACATTAAAATGATGAATTTCCGACGGAGCGATGCGCACACATTGGCTGTTCAAAATGGAAGGGGAGCAGGGACAATAATGTGCACCTACCTACATGAAAATATAAAAGTTAAACTACCTCACAAAACCAATAGTAACCAGATTCCTTCCTCTGTGACAGAGTAAAGAGGTGGCATGAGAAGTATATATTTATTTAGGTGGTAGAGCTAATGCCGGGCTCGACTGTGGAGGTACCACCATCTTACTCGGAAATCCTCCCGAAGTTATTCGGGGGAGAGTAAGAGGACAGCTCTCAGGCAAAAAAACCAGGCGGCCCACCATTGCATGGGACCGGTGGATGGCGGTATATCCATCCCCAATTGCCGGGCCTTATATAAATCAGACTGGTGACGGGCAGCGGCGTCACTGGTGCAAGGGTTTCGGCACCGCGCTCACCAACGCGCCTGCCCAGCGTGTGTGAGTATGGGCATTTCTTCCAGGTGGACCGCCAAGAGTGACGAAATCCTGGAAAGGCCTATGTCCAGCAGTGGACGAAACAGGCTGATGGATGGATGGATGGATGAGAAGTATCCACTTAAATAATTTACAGTTGTATCTCTGACGCATTCTTCTACTTTTTAGGTGCTCCTACAATTTATTTAATCCGTCTCCAAAAAAAGAACTGTCAACAAGTCATACATTTTCATTATCCTAAGAACTCACTTTATTGGCCGGAAAAATTAAGGCAATTAAGCCAAAAAAAAAAATCAAGGATTTTTTTTTTTCAGGGTATTGGAGTTGCCTTTCTGGCTAAGCAATCGAACTTAGTGATTTCTTATTATAGAGCTGTTTCCAGTTGATTCGACTATTTACATGCATGGCTGAAAGCACATCCATTAAGTATATTTACACAAAAATAGGCGTTCAAATCCATTATTGACTTGAGCGAACTATGGCCTGAACGCGGCATAAATTGTACCTTTCGTAAAAAAATATGGCCGCACGAAATTTTCCATTCTCCGAGACCTACGTATTACTCTCTCCATACAATATTCAAATCACGACGTAGAGGCCACAACACGCGTACCTGGATGTTCACAAAGTTATGCCCAGTTTATGAACACTAAAGAGCTAGCTGATCGTCCGTAATAACCGAATGAACTCCCGAATACACGAAGACCATGGAAATGGCCTGATTTTTTTTATTCTACAAATATGAGGGTCGATTTGCTTGGTTTGGGGCTTAAACAAATATTCTTTCAGCTCGAGTATAATGAAAAATGTTCCATAACCACCTTTTACTATTAAATGTAAAAGAAAGTGGTTTTGGCGAAGCAAACTGGAGATAGTATTGAAAAAGCTTTTAATTACAGTGGGAATGAAAATGAAATATCATCTACATTTTCGTACGTGAATCACTTTAGGATAAATTGCTGTATTCTTTGCAATTTCGCAAAGGTTCTTTATTAAAATTGTTGAAATCGCATATACGATTTGAGAAACAATGTTCTAGTAGTCTACGTTTTTCACATAGTCTATAAATTAGGCTTACTTACTAGTAATCTTTTTACCTTTCACCGTTCCTGAAAAAACATTCTGGTTACAAAGGACATAGGACTAAAAATGGGTCTTATTAGGGTTCTTTGCTATCATTCTATGTGATAAGATAACTAAAAGAGTATAAAATGATAAAGAATTTAGGGATATTAGGGTCAACTGTGGGCATTTATTAAACTTATTTCGAAGAATTGTAGAAGCGATTTTAACCTTGTAAATAAATCTTGAAATGTTTTAACAAGAGCCCTAGCTTTTTGTGAAAGGTAAATAACCTTCATTTAGTAAGTTGCCAAAATATTTGCTGAGTTTCTCTGTGTTCTTTTAGAATTTGCGTTTTCGATTTTGTTTGCTCCTTTCTACTGCGTGGTGTTGGTTAAAGAATGGAAATAAAGGGAGATGCCACTTTGCCTTTTAATGTTTATTTTACTAGTTTTCTGAAAATTTCAGATATAGCCTTTATTATTTCAAGGGCACAAACGAAACTAAATTTTTTGCTACTTACAATAATTCCTATTCTTTTACTTATCGGCTCTTGTCTGTCTTCTTCTATTAGAATTATATTAAAATGATTGTCATTTTAATTACAAACTTACAAATCAATAGATTAAAAACAAAAAACCACACACTCGATAATTTCTTAGAACATCAAAAACTGATGGGCCAGCAATAGACCAACAAATTCAAAATTTAGTAGGGTACCTTATTATTTATTAATCAAGCGCTGGCTTAAGGCGAGCAGGTTATCCAGAGTAATCTGCCCTGCTCCAAAGCTTTCATTTTACACTTTTCAATCCTGCTCAGTGGAAGTGGGCTGCTTAGAAAACTCGCGATTTTGAGGTGTTTTTATCTGTTATTGTGAATTTACGAGGATCGATTTTTAATATGACGGCCGTTTTATATCACATACTTACGTTTAATTTAATATAAGTTTGATCGTGAAAACATTATATATGTAACTACAATGAAATGGTATTTATATCATAGTGTCCTATCTTTGCGATTTTATTGGATGCAGTGAAATGCAAGTATCTTATATCGAACGGCGGAAATATTAAGTTTAAAGAGTGTAATCACACTATCACATCACACTAATATTATAAATACGAAAGTTGTGTGAGGGTGTATGTGTGTGTGTGTGTGTGTGTATGTTTGTTACTCTTTCATGCTGAAACGACTGGATGGATCTGGATGAAATTTATAATGGATATAGCTTATACCCTAATTTAACACATAGGCTACTTTTTATCCCGGAAAAAAGCATGTCGTCAAACGGAATAACACGCGGGCGGAGCCGCGGGCAAAAGCTAGTATAATATCAAATAATATTTTTTCAGATATAATTACTATACTTTTATGGTTTAAAATGATTTTAAATTTAACCTCCCCCCTTAAGGTAGTTGTGTTATTGTTATTTTATACATTCAAAGCGTTTTTAAACTTGTTTGAAGCGGGGCGGTAGCTTAGGGGTAGAAAGCTGGCCTCTCAATCTTTGAGATCTAAGTCCGAACCCCGGCCGGGCGGGCATGCACCATTTAATACTTACCAATTGCTGAACGGTGAAGGAAAACATCGTGAGGAAACCTGCATGCCCTAAAAAGCGTGTAATTGTGCCCGAAGAACGGCGATAGGGCTCACCACCCATCACGTTACAAATACAAAATATTCAAAAATACAAAATATCTTTATTTACTTTACAAATTGTAAGTTTTACGTGGTGGGACCCGCTCTTTCTGCGAATCCATAGTTAAATATTTTAATTTCATTTGTATCTATTTTATTTATAGAAGAAAAGTGCCCAAATCTTTCTTTATAAATAAATGTAAGTGTTTGTATGAAAATGTCAGGGTGTATTTGTGTGTGTGCGAATGCGAATGAGGGTGTGTTTATATGTGTTTCCCTTGTCTACGATCGTAGTCTTGTAATCAGTATTTAAACTACAAGGGACTGAGTGTATTGCGATGTATGTATTGTGTATATGAAAGGGTGAGTGTGGGGTTGTTGATAGGTGGTACCCTATCCCTACCGAGGTTTCGGGTTCTGTGGTTAACGGTTACGTTGGGACGTAATAATCGTCGGTGAAACGAGGGTGTGTCGAGTGTGGACTGTGACTTGCTTTAACAGTTCACACCCGGAACACCTCTGACACCCCTTCGGAGATTCATGTCGTGACGGTATATTTTTTTATTTATATTAAATTTGTCGTGCACATCACGAATCACACTTTTTAAATACATTTTTTTAATAATAAAAACATACTTAAGTTGTGCGTTTGGTCGTTTGGGAACGAGACTCGCTGCTATGTAACTGCGACTAAAATAAAAAAGTAGGCATAGTGCGATCTAATGTATAGTGGTTTCATAATGTTGTCATTGTGCTACCGATAACTTGAAATTATTGAAAAGTCAACAGCGGGCATCGTGTCTTCGCATCCACCTTAAAGAAAATATTTTGTGTCACACAGAGCAAGTTGTTTAGTATTTCAGTGCAGAATAAGACTTTTTTATTTTTAGAGATTATTAAGACAGTATTTCATAGGAGACAAAAATGAAATTAAATCAACCGACCAAATTCATACTGGAGACTCAGTTAGTGATCAGGAACTAGGTTCAGTAATCCTTTTGGCCAAATTCGAAAAAAAAATTTTTTTCTCTTTTACTGGTTGCTCTAGTTTAAGTACGATTCCTAGTCTAGTCAGTAAGGAAGAACAAAAATGTATATGTTGAATTTCACCGAAAGGATAATTGAAGCTTGTTTCTGTTCAGTAACCGAGTCTCCAGTATGAATCTGGTCGGTTAATTTCATTTTACCTTGTAATTAGGGACACAGTACATATTACGAGTGTCAGGATAGGCCGCAGGTGAGATGGGGCAGTATGGAGAAAATCTAAACTATAAGAGACAGAATAATTTGGGCAAGTGCGACTCGGACTCACGCACAATAGGGTCTAGGGTTCCCAACCCTCCCGGAATGCCCGGGAGACTCCCGGAATATTGTTCTGCCTCCCGAGCTCCCGGAATGTACTAATTTCTCCCGACTTTCTAAAAATCAAACTAAATAAATCGCGCGCGCAATAGTCGCCCCAATGGATTTATTAAAGCATTTTGATGAACCTCGAAAAATGATATGTATAACTAAGTCAATAAGTTTTTCACATGCTGTTTGAATTATTTACAAAAGTGGCATAATTTTGAAGACCCCGAATACCAAACAGTGACAATTTTATCACTGAAAGAACTGATTAGATGGGAAGGAATTCAAAGACTACAAGACCATTAAAAAAATTATTTAGTAAGCAATCGAAATATAAATAAAAAAAATAAAAATTAACAACTAATGTACCGACTTTCCTTCAACGCCCCACCGATTTATTCAAACCTCCCGGATTGGTTCCTTTGAGAGTTGGCAACCCTAGGTCCGTACCATCCCGCAATACGGGTGCGTAACCCTAAAAACATTGTGGTAAATATCAACAATATGCATGTCCAAATATGCAAAAAAATTGAAGCTGTCTGCCTACGGAACCCTACTTTAAGTATTTTTTACTTAAGAGTATGTCCTAATTATTACTAAATTTAAAACTTTTATGTTTTACCGTCTTTAAGTAAGAGTCAAAATCAATAAAGTTTAAATAATGCAACTTTTTTGAGGTTTCTTGTGTGGTGAGTTCCCACTGGGGACATCCCTTAACTTTTAAATATAATATTTTATTATTCGCCATGACAGAACACGTATCTGTGAAAATTTCAGCTTTCTAACTATTACGGTTGAAGCTGTAGACCCCTGTGACTAGGATTGCCAGGTGTCCGGCTTTAGCCGGTCATGTTTGGCTTTTTACGGCCGTGTCCGGTCAAATATTTACGTTTCCGGTCTGTCCGGCTTTTGTTAGGCTTATTGTCAGTGTAACACGGTCATCAGTTTGAATTTATCTGCGTATAGTCTACAGAAAGCTGAACATTTTTCACTTCATTAATATGATATAATTGGCCTAATCAACTTTTTCACCCACAATGCTAGTTCTTTTAATTAAACAACTTTAACGCGTATCTTTTTTTTACAGGAGTGCTAGATAAATACTTATAGGTTATTGAGTGTATTTTGAGTCAAATAATGTTTCAAAAATTATTGTAATTTTCATTAAAACTAGGGAATTACTCAGTAGACAACAACATTTGACTAGAATTGCTTAGTGGAATATTGCAAATTATATTCATGTATCTATATTTTTTGTTGATTACTGGCAATGACCAAAAAAGTAGAGCCGGTAAAAAAGTTGATTGACCCAATTACCAAATTACTGAATGTTGTTATTTATAAAAGGTTTATTTTGTAACAAAAGAGTGATACATAGCTGAAACAATTAAAAAGTAATGTTCGGCTTGAAAAAGGGCATGTTAAGCTATTAAAAAACATATGTCCGACTTTTAGGCCAAAATGTCCGGCCTCATATAATGCCTAGTCCGGATTTTGTATTTTAAGGCTTGGAAACCCTACTTCTGACAGACAAACAGCGGAGACTTAGTAATTTAGCACCCTAAAAATAGGATAAAATGAACCTCACTCGAGACTGAAGATTTCAATTTGAAATGATGTTTAATATTTACCGTGTAAGTAAATTACGGTAAAGGTAAACTTTAGTTGCGACGTGGCTTGCTTGGCTTGCGGCTACGGCTTGCGGTTTGTGATTATGTAGATCAAAGCCGCAAGGTTATGGCAAGCAAGAATCTCAGCTGTCAAAGGGAAAACTGATTGTGACGCTTTGATGAGTCTGACTGATCTCAATAAAATTTCTTTAATTTAGATATATGAACTCGATTTTATAATTAAAACTAGCCTTTGTCCGCGGCTTAACCGACGTTTATTAAATGTTTGCCTCGTTCCTGGTTTGGCAGTTTCTTTGTGAACACGCCTATGTGTTGGCCAGGGTCACTGCGATGATGATAAAAAACCGCATCCAAATCCGTTGAGTCGTTCTCGAGTTAAGAACGTTTATTCAATGTTTGCCCCGTTTTCGGCTTGGGTGTTATTTTATGTGGTGACCTGGGTCACTACGGTGATAATACCGAATCCAAAACCTGTATTTTCTATTTATCTGGGAGACAGGCGTAAGTATAAGTATGTATAGGTATATATGTATATTTTTCAATAAAAACACAAAACGATTATAACACGAGTATTATATATTCTACCTTTAAATATTCGTACGATGTTACATAATATAATACATGGATTCAACAACACAATATAAAAATCGATACCACAAAGCTTTTCAGCCTTGAAAAAAAAAAAGAAACTCTGCTGTCACTTTGCTTTTCCTTCGGAAAGTTTTCAGACGATGTTTAGTCGAAAAGACATTTTGACAGTGAATAATTTGGTAAAAATTCTTTATTATGTACTAGCTTTTGCCCGTGGCTTCGCTCGTTGTTATGTAATCATCAAATGTTTGCGTAGTTGCGTTTTCGGCTTGGCGGTTGTTTTATCAACACCCCTTAAAGCCTATATGTTGACTTACCCCGGTCAATATGATGATAAAAAGAGAACCGCATCTAAATCTGTTGATTCAAGTAAATACGAATCGTACATACAGACAAAGAAACACAAATTCATAAAATTGTAGCTTTTGCTTCAGTGCAATACTTATATTTATTTTATAAAAAAATTGGCAAAAATATTCAATATACAAACACGGCATTTTTACATGCTCCTACATATCATACTGAACCAATTCCATAGAAAAATGTTTGAGGGAAGCGAATTAAGAAAACCTGGTCAAGCGCGAGCAGGCGTCATGCCCCGGGGATTCCGTGCATACCGTTAGAAATACAAACATATTCCACGAGCAGTAATATATAAAACACAGCATTATTTGAGAAGCAATATGTTTACTAGCATTAATTCGACGGAAAAATCCATATCTAAAGGCTTAAAAAGACGTGACACCTCTGAGGGATCAGGACCTGATGGTATTCCACCTGTTTTCCTGGTTAACTGAGCAAAGTCTCTTGTGTTGCCTCTGCATATAATTTTTAACAAATCTTTGCAAGCGGGAGTCTTTCCCGAACTATGGATGCTATCTCGAGTCGTACCTATCCTAAAGTCCGGTGACGATGCCGCTGTCTTAATCTATCGGCCTATATCAGTCTTGTCAACCTTTGGTTAACTGTTCGAAGCGTTACTATGCCAATTTTTAAGCAACCACTTTAAACCGCATTTGACTGACTATCAGTACGGTTTTATGTAGCATCGGTCTACAAAATACCAATTTGTTGTCATATTTAGAGGAACCGATCATAGCTGTAGACAATCATCAACAAGTTGACGTTATATACACAGATTTCAGCAAGGCTTTTGATACGGTGAACTATTCGTTCCTTATTGTAAAACTTAAATCTTACGGTATTACTGGCGCTTTGCTTAATTGGCTCACATCATATTTAAAGGGTCGTAGTTCTAATGTGGTTGTTAATGGCTACCAATCTCACGCTTTTTCGGTAACTTCAGGAGTTCCTCAAGGCTCGTTTTTTAGTACCTCTATTGTACAATATTATATTAATGATATAGGTAACTGCTTCCATCATTCCAAGGCTTTCTTCTTTGCTGATGATCTGAAAATAACGAAAACTATCTCTTCATTGTCTCATTCAGAGCTTGTTCAGAGGATATAAATAGAGTTGCTAACTGGTGTGTAAAAAATAAACCTAAATAATGTTTTTATTGGTAATCCTTATCACATTGACAATACCACACTTCAAATTGTCAAAAGCATTAGAAACTTAGGAGTAATTTTTGACTTAAAACTTCATAAAGCACATTGATAACATCATAAATAAGGGGTTAAGAATGTAAGGATTTGTAATACGCAATGCCAATATTTTCCATAAGCCAGCCACAAAAATTCTCTTGTTTAACTCCTTGGTAAGGAGTAATTTGGAGTACTGCAGCGTGGTTTGGACCTCTCACTATCAAAAACACATACTTACTCCGTATCGAACGACTACAGAAAAAAATCTTGTGGTACTTATCTTACTCTTGTGAAAAGGCTAAGAAGCTTCCATCATATGTGGATCCAAGTGCACTCCCTGTCTCATCGTAGAACTTTGCTCTACTTGGTGTTTCCTCGGAAGCTTGCAATTAGTGAAATTGACTGTCCCCAGCTATTATCGAAATTGCAATTTAACATACCAATAAGACTTCCCAGGGGTGCTCGCAGGGCTATATGGTCCCATTCAAGTCTAATTTGGGCTATCAGCTCTACTCAATAAACACTCACCACATATTGACTTATTTTATGCAGATAAACGTTATTAAAAAATCTATTCTGTCGAACATTTGTAAATCACCCTATTAATAGCATCACATTATCTTCTTTTGCTTCGTTATTATTTTATTTTTTGTGCTACAATTTTCTTTTTATAATTGTATATAAAAAACGTAATAATATCTTTCTTTTTTATGGATGCTTTATGCCATAATTTTTGAAATTGTGTAGGTGTTTAAATATTTAATGTGCAAATATTATGATAATCATGATAATTTTGGTATTCAATAATTAATATTATTCTGTATCCATTTTGCATGCTGTGTCCGCCTGTAATTATCTAGACATATATCTTACAACTTATAATTTGTTAAACAATGTCTCTATTTATGTACTAGATGTTGGTGGTCCAAATAAATAAATTCCAAACTTTGTAGGAAATTTCAATAGTTTCTAAGTCAACTGGAAGTACCCTATAGGCTTTCACGGTGAGCCAATTTGTATGAATTGATTACGTAACGGGCAACAGCCATTCTTTCGCGTTAAGTTCGAAGCTATGGGACGGGGCCATATATGAGGTATTAGTTTCAGCTTTAACGGGGTCTGAGAAAAAGGATATCAACAAACGGTCACCAAAGTGATGGTTTAAGGGTTCCGTTTTATTAGCTCTCACTAACGGATACAGATAAATATATGACAGAGATAGATGAAAGAGAGAGATAAACATACACGAACTTCAGAGCCGACTTCAAGTTTGGCTGGCCATGTAGTAGCTATAGCTGAGCGGGGAGGGGCAGAGGGGGGAACAGTGGTCATTTCCTTCGGCAAAGTTCTCCCGCCACGTTTGTCACCACCTAAGGCGCGGTACAGCGCTTGCAATCAAGGTTTACTGAAAAAAAAATCAATGTATTTGCAAATCAGTACTAGAGTATGTGGTCTAATTTTCTGAGCACGTTATTGAAAACACTTTGTATGTGCACTTCTTTTTATACAACTTTTTATTAACCTACATAATCCGCCATTTTAACATCGCTTTCATAAAATACTTCATTACTCCATCAAAAAACTTAAAATCCTTTTTTCGTTTTTGTTCAATCCATTTGAAGGATTATTTCGTTAAATGCCATGTTCCATTTAACTTTGCAGCGTTAGACGATTTCATCCTCTCTCTCCGTACATCATTAATCAACGCTAAGAAGATTTAGCGAACGTTGCCACTTATGTACGCTACTTAGATTTATGACTAAAATATTTTTAACCGTCTTCGAAGGTAGACGTACGGACGCCAACATGACAGGCTATCTAAAGGCAGTTCTTATTGCCACGTCATAGCTGTTAAAATCGTTTACAAGTAGGAACTTGAACTGTAGTCTATTATACTTATTCACATCTTCAAACAGATTTCGTGGTCTAGCTCAGGTGCAAGGAGTACATTTATGAAGTTTGATCACAATTTTTCCTTTGAGCTAGATTAATTTTTTTCATGAAATCTTATATGAAATTTGACTTTCTATGAAATTCTGTTTTTTAAATTTTATTCTCGTTCGTATTAGGGACTCTTTTTTGTAAATAAAGTTATTTATTTTGTTATCGCATGCTTGTAAACTTGTATTGTTTCCCAAAATGTATTTTTATTATTATTATTTATGCTTGGTATTTGGGTTAATAAAAATAATGCAAAAATTGTTTTTGAAAATTTCATATCTATTCGTATCATAAAAAATACAGCTTTGCATCCGCACATAATGTTTTGGTCTCAACTTAACCGCCTGTTTGTTTTTTCATTCATTTGGGAAAAGAGAAAAAAGTATACTTACATAATCACGACATTAATTCCCGAGAGGGTGTTTCCGAGTATGCCCAGAAGTGATGTTCACCGAGGATTATTACGTCCCAGGTTACGGGCAGTAAGTCCTATCGCCGTACTTAGGGTACCAATATGGACCTATGGCCTAACGTGCCTTCCAAAACAAACAGACCAAACACAAATATACCCCTACGAGATTTGAGCCCGCGACGAAGAGAAAGTCGAATCTCTAGACCACAAAGGCGATACAGAGGCGATGAATATTATTTATTTAATATATATAATTACATGCGTCTTACTAAACTGTAACTTAGTAAGCCTACGCTACAACGTGGCGGGTCTACAAAGCAGGGAAATTACGGAGTCGTAGCGCTTGCTACGCCGCATACGACTACGACGTGACGGTTGAAGAGTCGGTCCTGTGGATGTGAAACAAAACTGTAAGAAACCATTACAACGCCAAAACGACAACTTATAGCTAAAAGCAGTAAATAAATAGTTTATACATATTTTTATTTATTATGTTAGTGGTCTCAAAATAATAAATTGGATTTTCCAAAGCATAAGTTTAAGGCTTTTAGGAAACTAAAAAAACTTCTACCATAGTGTTTATATCACAAAGCCCAACGACTTCATAATTTATCCGCTTTATAGAGGCATTATATTGGCATCAGTTTGGACGGATGATCGCATCAGCAGACTTCCCTTGTCGTCGTTGTTGTCGCACCAACGTCAAACCTTGGGGACCACTTACTGAGTCTCCAATATGAATGTGGCTATATAAACAAAAGTCACCGTATACACCTTGTAGATACTGGAACGATCTTAATAAATATAAGTGCTTTATTATATTAATTAATACGTAACTGTAATCTTCAAATATGGCTACATCTATCTTTTACATAATAGAGAGGGAATGTTGTAGAGTCGACGCAACGAGCTATGAAATTAAGTAGAATGGTAAATTACTCTTTTACGAAAAGGGTTTTCAATATAAATGTACCGTTAAATTTTATTAATGTCCAGCCGTGCGAACTTTATAATTTCACATACAAAATCCACGTCATTTTCCATATAATACAAACTTTGATTAACCGATTTTATTATGACGTTGACTACAAATTTAATTGAAGTTCAAATAATTTATTTTGTAAAATAGATGCATAAAGTATACGTTTTACAGGTCTAACTTTGATCTTCACAAAACCGGCCAAGTGCGTGTCAGGCCACGTGCAATGGAGGGTTCCGTAGTTGCCCAGTACATTTTATAAGTTGGTCTACTAATACAGATCGCGCCAAACTTCTAATTCGCTCAGAAGTTGCTCTCCCGAAGAACGGCCCATAAATGTCGTGTTTAGAGGGGACTAAAAGTTTGGCGCGACTTTTACTCGTAAACCAGTAAAATCTACTTAGATATGATAGTTTTCCTTTTAAACTCATTATATATACTACATCTGTGATTTTTTTTACATATTTATAATCAACCGTTCAGCCGGAAGGGGGGGGGGACACTATTGACTCTAACAAAAATTAGCACTTTAAAGTTGAGGCTGCCCCGCTACTGCAGCGCCTCGGGCATGTTCACCTGGGCTCACATCGACTGCTTCCACGCGACCATGCGTAGGCGATGCGCGTCTCTGATACACAGGGTGCGGAGTAGCCCCAACGCTGTCCTAGCAATAATAATAATAATAATAAAAATTCTTTATTGCACTAAAAATATTGTACACGAGGCGAACTTAATGCTATTTAGCATTGTCTTCCAGTTAACCTTTGGTGGTGTGGATCATTATTGATTGCAATGATATGCAAGCAATGATTGCAAGCAGGCTTGATTGTCCGTTTATCCGCCATTGTTGCGACAGGCATGTGGCCAGCCGTGGCGGATAATTCTTGTAAATATGTTTTTGTGTTATGTATGTATATAATTTATCTTTTCATGTTTTCTGCCTATATGAGTCTCTGAGTTACTTGAAATAAAGATTTTTTTTTATTTTTTTTTTATTTTTAAAGTTTAATATTTCGCCAACGGATGCCTAAATCGAAAAATGGTTTTGTCCCCCAAATGTTTTTGAACAACCTATCCAAAGATACCCTAAACTATAGGATAGACGAGAAAAAAAATTCATACCCAATAATTTAGGTGTATGAAAAAAATTTATTTCGAGAATTTTTTTTACCATTTTATTGGGGTGATTAATAAGTATGTTTATATGTTTATGTATAGGTATACCCATACCAAATTAAACCTGTTTAGTACTAATAGTCTCTGAGCTAAGCCGCGAAGAGATGGACGAACAAATGAACGAACAGACGGACATGGCGAAGCTATAAGGGCTCCTTATTGGATTACGGAACCCTAAAAATATAGCTCTCATTTCATAGCAATAAGAGTCGTCGTTTAGAAGTTATCGAGTTTATCTGTCTTTATCGAATCGAGTATCAAGCTGCGATATTATTTGAATAATTTGATAGTCGATATACTTATTGTTAGGTTCAGCTAGTAATTTTTCTACTAGAAGGAAAGTATCTTTAGAAATGTATGAAACGTTTCACAACTCTTTGTTCAACTCCGACGTTGAAAAAAGTAATCCGAAGACGGAAATAATTGGTTTCCATTGGTTTTTTTGTTCACCGATTTCCATACATTTTTATTTCCCGTGTGACATAATGTGACGTTTTGTACATGTCGTGGTCGTATCGTACAAATGGTAATTTAATGATCTGCGCAAATATCGTGAAATCTGTAAAAACTAAAGGGGTCGCCTAACTTCGCTCGGTTCCCAAGAATTGGTGACCACAAGCAACCTAGCACACCCCTCTCGCTTCGTTCATCGTCGTACCTATTTTAGACTTTTTGTTGGAAGTCTAATCGTATTTTTCTTATTTAGTACTTGTGGTATTGTTTATAATTTTCATTAAATTATCAATTCTACTATATGGCCACCACATGCTATTTAAGCTAATAATTATTACAATGACGCAGTAGTTAAATGAAAAGCTATTTATTTATCGCACAACTCAGTTTTAGGAAGAAGAGTCGACAAACAGCGCTTGTTATCTCTGCTGGAACCCTTTACTACAGTCCATTACAAATCGGATCAAATAGTAGGGTGACTATGCGTCAGTTTTACTGGGTTGCGTCGTTACTTTAAAATATATCATTGATTCTAATAATAAAGGGGCAAAATTCCAGAGTTAACAGAATAATTTACGGCCATAAATAATTTAAACATCTTGTGACCTACAAAAAAGGCCGACTGCATGTATGAAGGCTTATTAACAATAATAATAATGATACTAATAGATGATAAACAATAATTGTTGCAGTATACAGAATGACCCAAAAGCCAAAGCATCAAAGGATTCTCATGGCGTCATCGAAAATATGCAGAGTTTTTCAATTAAAACATGTCAAATGTCAGCCCAATCGGGCTAACCGTTTTTAGGGTTCCGTACCCAAAGGGTAACCAACGAGACCCTATTACTAAGACTCCGCTGTCCGTCCGTCCGTGCGTCTGTCACCAGGCTGTATCTCATGAATTGTGATAGTTAGATAGTTGAAATTTTCACAGATGTTGTATTTCTGTTGCCGCTATAACGAGAAATACTAAAACCGGCCAAGTGCGAGTCGGACCCGCGCACTCCCACACAACAGACATGACTTTTTTGCCGTTTTTATAGATAATGGCACGGGTTCCTTCGTGCGTATTGAGTTGTGTACATACGCAAATCTTTATAATTATGTACAATAGATATGTATGTGAAAAGCCCCCCTCTCCACAGATATGGTTTAAACCTCGCGTGCTGGACCCATTTGAATATTATAAGGAGGTTAAAACCTGTCAGAAAGGGGCTTCCCATACAAAGGGGGGTTCTTATATACTAAAATTCCTTTCTGAAGGGTAAACGATTAAACACTCACGTTAGTGTTGAAGTCCACGTCCTTGACTGGTCGTCGAAACTGCATTCGGGTGGCCAGACTCAACCCTGGCTGATAGGAAGTCAGGGGTTCGCTCGTTGACCTTCGTCGCCCTCAGCACGTTGCAGGCCGTTATCGAACTACTGGCTCATCCAGCAGCTTTCGGGAGTTTACCTAAACACAAATATCTAACCCCTGGCATGCCACCCGAGAACAAATAAGCCTTGCTTTATAACCGTGGTAATGAACATCCAAACACATCACTTTCCACCGGCGACCGATTCCCGAAACTGTTCGGACACACAATTTAGCTCGCAATTAATGCTCATTAATTGGGTTATTTTACCACTTTTTAAACGTTTGTTTCCTTGAAACCCATAATTCTTTCAACACTGGTTGATCTTAATTTTAACACGCATCTCTCTCGAGACCAAGATTGACAGTAAACCGGAAAAAACAACTTTGACATTTCACTTTTTTACAACTAGTGTTGCCATCTCAATAAAATAGAATCTGACACATACTTGCGCGTTCCGAACGCTTTTAAACCGAACAATCCCCCGCTCCGGGCTGTTATCCTTATCAGACCGCTAGCTTACTCAACCGGGAGCCGGGAGAGAGTCGCCAAGGCTCGTCACAGAATCAAACCTTCGACCAACACCTCAGCGGCGCGAGGAGTCTCATCCCCGCCAACTACCAATTTAATAATGCGACCACGTCGCCAATACAAATAATTCCAAATTCACATCTTTCAATAAGATTACATCCCCAATGACGCGGCGGAGGTGGGTCTTGGCCGATTTCACATAATAACCAAATACAATTATCTTCTAAAATGTATACATCTTTTCAAGTAATTTGCGGTACCCTTGTAATTCGTGCCGTTGTCTGAACTAATTAAAAAAGCAAACCTCTACGCGATACTAATCGGTCTAATGCAACGACGAAGGCCTCCATGGTCAACGAGGACTCTAATCCCAAGTGGACGGTCTTGGTGGACAGACACACGAATACTCACAGGTACGCCTTAACAGTCCGAGCGTTGCGAAGGCTAGACGTTCGGACGAGGAACAGTCCCCCCACGTCCGTAGCCACTCCATCAAAAGGTCTCGACTGTTTGATCCCATCAGCTGGCAGATCTCCTATCTGCGGCTGCATCGACAAGGCTCGCAGCCTGTAACAAAGAACACAGGAGAAGAGAACATTGCTAATTACCCGGCAAGTTGACAAAATCCAAAACTCTCGCTGTAAAATCGCCAATAACACGTTTCATCCCGCGTGTGAGTTACAAACATGTCGGTCGGACAGCAAACGCCTCATCAAAGGCCCTCCTTGGGTGGCAACTTGCGTGCTCCGACCCGACGCACACCGTGCCGATGCCACCGTCGCGACGCCCCAGCGTCTCAACGCACGGTGACCCAACTCACGGCGTCCAATCAGGAACTAGTTTGGTCCCTAGAACTAGAGCATGCACACGCAACCCGGGTAAAATCTGGGGTGTCCTATCCAACTGCTGGACAGGCCAAGAAATCTGTTTCTTTAAACCACTCCGGCCCCCACTATAGATGATGCGACACCAACTCCGGCGCTGTGCAGCCCCTAGATGCGCACTCTGCAGGATTACATTCACCTGGGACGTGCCTCCAATTTAATATGAATAACTATATTCTGAATTTGTGAAACCCGGTTTCCTACAAAAATCTCTAAAGTACGTGGGGACGCGCGTAGCCATGCTAACGCAACCTGACTATCCGATCATGCATACACGTCCTGAAATTCAACAGTGGTCCTTACTCTAACTGAATCTCCCCCCCGGGGGGCCCCAACTACTAACTAATATGGTGGGCCGAAGAACTGTCCTCGGCTCCGCACCGGTACAGGGGCAGACAAATTATTGGGGGCCCGGCCCCTCCAATCCAGGGTGCATCCATTGCCCTATATATGGTGAGCGTATACACAATGCCATCCGAGGTGGTGCGTAACCCGCTGCCCTACCATATCTCGAATAAGGCGGGTGATATTCTAACCGCGGATACTCGTGTATCGGCGGAGAGTATCGCTGTGGCTCCGCCCTGCTATACTGTCCTACAGTGGGCGCAGGCACTGGTTCGGCAAACTGGGGTCCACTCATACAACCTTGAGTGGGGCCCCCGCCCGTGGAGCCCCCCCCCCTCGGGGGGTCCCTACTCGGGCCCGCTCTCGCGGAAGCATGGGGTCCACTCCTAATATCCTGAGTGCGGCCCTGACCCGTTGAACCCCCCCCCATGAGGGGTCCCCCACCCGGGTCCGCAATATAGCCTCGTACCGCAGGCGCACGATTCACACCACTATCAAACTGAGCACGACTCACGCGAGGGCTCTCTCCACTCTCTGACGGGTGCGCTCCTCGTCCTTGAGAGGGGCCTCTCGACGGACGTGACTGATAGGTGGATTGCGCCGCGGCTCCCCCGCTCGTGGCGTGACCGTAGGCTCCAGACCTGTTCGCACAAATTAAATCATTATGTGGCCGGCCACATTCTCTACACATTCGCTGTTTGGAGCACCCGCGCGCTAAGTGGTCCTCTAAACAAAAATAGCACAGTCTATTAATTTTAACTAACCGCCGTCTGTCCACTACCGGTAATGCAGCAAAATCATGGCACTGCGATAACGCGTGTCCTGGGCGTCCACACTGGTGGCAATTTGGGCTCTCAGCCACAGCGGCCAGTGCAGCCAGACGTGCAGCAACGCGTCCCCGAAGCGGTTGCACTCCCTGTGGCCCCCTTCGCCCCGAATTACCGGCAGGTTCCCTGAAACTCCCGGTAGGTGGCGCCACCTCCGAAGTCGATGAAGATTCCACGGCCCTAGCCTCAAATTCTAAAAACTTCATCAAATCAGCGAAAGTAGGAAGAGCCTTGTCCTCCCTTTCCGCGGTCTCACGTTCGAAACGTGAACGAGTATCAGACGGTAACTTACCCAAAATAATGTGTACCAACAAGAACGACCACTCATCCACGGACAAACCTAACATTTTTAACGCGTTACAGGCTACTGTAACCGGGGTCAGTAACTGCGTTCGAATTTGAGCCTTATTACCTACCCTAGGCAAACTTAACAATTGGCTCGTATGAGCATCGGCCAACAGACGGACATTCTGATATCTATTATTTAATAACTCCCAGGCTATACTATAATGATCGTCCTCTACTTTTAAATGTTGCACTAAGCTCTTTGCCTCACTTTCTAAAGTGGACATCAAATATGCCATCTTTTGAGCGTTGGTTAAATCCTGCCTACTGTCAACCAACGAGGTGAACATATTCTTATATGCCACCCATAGCTCCATGGTACCGTCAAAATGTCCTAACTCCAAAGTAGGGAGCCTACTGTGCAACGATGTACCTTGCGCTGCATGTCTTACATCAGGTGTGCTCGAAACACCTGACTGTCGCCTTTTAATCTGACAGGCGACCTGTGTGACCTCATTATAAATATCCATAATTTGATCCATGTCATTATTAGGGCTAGCCATTACCTCCGGTGGCAGCTCCTGGTCCAACAGCTCCATGAGCGCCTGCTCAGCTTTCTCGAGGCGATGCTCCATCTGTGAGTACCGCTCCAGGACTGCATCGTCCCGATCAGCTCGAGCCAACAAGCCTTGAACGCTGACAAACCAGCGCAGCTGGCTGGCCAAGATGTTCCTTGGAGAAGTCCTCGACATTGTAGACCGGGAAATCAAAGAAAATACCAACAATTAAAAACTGAACTAACTCTGGCACGAATCACAAACGTCCCCGTATACAATCCTATTGTAGACCCAAATATACTAGACTCTAGTCAGTATGTTAATTTCAATACATTAATACACAATACAACCCTGTTGTTCAATTATGCGAGTTCAACCAAAACCAATTTTTAATACTCAAATGTGTACAAACAAACACAATATCATAACTTTATGAACAAACAGACAGACCTTTTCTGTTGCTATATATCACTCAAACATTTTCAAATAAACACAATATCATAACTTTATGAACAGACAGACAGACCGTTTCTGCTGCTATATATATATAATCCATACAACATAAACCAGTTAGTTACATTTATGCTACACTTTTGACAAACAACTATGTCCAAGCCTCAATCGCAAGTGTCAAGAAGTTTTCATTCAAAATAAACAATATAAACCAAACTGTAGCACTAACTAACAGTATATCCAAAGGTAATTGGCTTCTGAAAGTATGTAATCACATTAAACACTTGTTAAAGACTAAACATACTCCAAAACAAACAAATTTAACAATTCCAAGTTGTAACATAACCTATGTACGTTGTTATAATATTATACCTAAGCGCTCGCTTAGTTAATATGATTCACTAACCAAAAACTACACATTACACATTAGCCCTGCTATGTACTTTGTAATTTATATAAGCCGAGGCTTTCCACAACTATATAACTAATAATTAAGCCGCTTCGCTTGCTAGCAATGGTTATGCTGTATAAATTTACAAACTATTATAGTTTTGTCGCCGGGTTCACTAGGCTTAACCGCGCTTATAAAGTTATATGTTTATCCACAATACAACATATAATACAATACCTAAAGCTAAAGGAGCTGTGTAAATATCCTTCCAGCTTACATAAACCTATTCATATACACAGTCCGAGTACTGTAGTATAAGAAATAACAAAATATTCTATTTGATCTCGCTTTAGGTTACAAGGTTCCAAACTACCTACCTAAAACAAAGTATAATTCACAAATTAACTTACAAGGCCAACGGAGCTACTATATCGGTTCGGCTTATATAAACAGAATATATCTTGGTCCGGGGTTGTTTAATATCCGATACTAAACAACTTAACCGCGCTATGCTACCAGAAATGTGTATGTGAAAAGCCCCCCTCTCCACAGATATGGTTTAAACCTCGCGTGCTGGACCCATTTGAATATTATAAGGAGGTTAAAACCTGTCAGAAAGGGGCTTCCCATACAAAGGGGGGTTCTTATATACTAAAATTCCTTTCTGAAGGGTAAACGATTAAACACTCACGTTAGTGTTGAAGTCCACGTCCTTGACTGGTCGTCGAAACTGCATTCGGGTGGCCAGACTCAACCCTGGCTGATAGGAAGTCAGGGGTTCGCTCGTTGACCTTCGTCGCCCTCAGCACGTTGCAGGCCGTTATCGAACTACTGGCTCATCCAGCAGCTTTCGGGAGTTTACCTAAACACAAATATCTAACCCCTGGCATGCCACCCGAGAACAAATAAGCCTTGCTTTATAACCGTGGTAATGAACATCCAAACACATCACTTTCCACCGGCGACCGATTCCCGAAACTGTTCGGACACACAATTTAGCTCGCAATTAATGCTCATTAATTGGGTTATTTTACCACTTTTTAAACGTTTGTTTCCTTGAAACCCATAATTCTTTCAACACTGGTTGATCTTAATTTTAACACGCATCTCTCTCGAGACCAAGATTGACAGTAAACCGGAAAAAACAACTTTGACATTTCACTTTTTTACAACTAGTGTTGCCATCTCAATAAAATAGAATCTGACACATACTTGCGCGTTCCGAACGCTTTTAAACCGAACAGATATAATGTAAAGCTTGACCAGTAAAAAAAATGTTTCGGAAAGCCAATAGAATTAATTACTTCTACTGGCAACACAACCTCAAAGCGTCATTATGTCTATTTACGTCAAAATGAGGTGTTGTTCTTAAAAGAAAATTAAATGCCATCAAAAACAAAACTTGTAAAAAACCAAGTCTCGCAACTTAGTTCTTTTACCGTAAAAAGTTGTGAGATCCATGTAAATCCAAGTCAATTAATTTATTCAGTCCCTACTTATGGGACCTTCTGTCTTAAGTTATTACATAATGAGCTAACCTAACAACATCTTATAGTGACCATAGTAACATTAAAAATCTTTTATGTTTTAAATAAATAGATTGACAAGGCGATCGCATGAAAACACAATGTATCTTACAAGTAATACATATTATATTAAATTGGATTATTTGGTGCGATTGCCAAGTCAATCCTTTTATTTAAAAAATAAAAGATTTTTAATATTGATATGGTCACGATAAGATGTTGTTAGGTTAGCTCATTATGTAATAACTTAAGACAGAAGGTCCCTTATGTAGGGACTGAATAAATTAATCGACTTGGATTTACATGAATCTCACAACTTTTTACGGTAGAAGAACTAAGTTGCGAGACTTGGTTTTTTTTACAAGTTTTGTTTTTGATGGTATCTCATTTCTTTTTGTAGATAGTCCTACTTTTTTTCCTTTCTGGTACCTTCCACTTACAACTACAAATGTAACTTTGTAATCCTATCTATTTATGTGGGATTACAAAGTCATATAAACAGTTGGTGTATCTAGAAAGCTGGACCGCAATAGCAAAATATTTTAGTTTTCCTTGATTTATACACTAAACACTAGTTGTATTCCAAATTTGAAGCTTTTATGTCTGCTAGAAGTGCCTTAGAGTTTTGATGATCGGTCAGTCAGTCAGTGAGTGAGTGACAAAATTGAGTAACTTTGACTAGTTATAATTCTTAATCTCTTGTTTCAAATTGAATGAAATTTAAAATATACCGTGTTTATACAATGCCTGTCTGGTTACTGAAAATTTAGGCTTCTAGTTTTACCCATATTGAAGTTGTAGGGGGGTCTAAAATGGCCTGAACTGCTTCGAGAAAAGGATGGTACGGCCGTGCTGCTTTTTAGCTCGACTTGGCGGGGGCACTGCCGTGCCCCCAGATTTATCTGTGGCAAATTTGCGCTCTGAGAAGTGACCGTAGCCAGAAGAGAAAAAAAGGGTGTGGTGTTGTTTTCTTGTATTTATGTATGTGAATATAAGTGTTGCAATCATAGAAGTAAATGTGGCGCTTTGAGGGTAGTTTTTTGATTTTACTGGACAGCCTTTATATTTACAGAAAGCCAAGGTATGAATCCCCAGGACTGCAAGAACATGCAAGTCACAGTCCCCACACTCATACAGTCACGTTTCATTGATTAATTGTTACGTCCCACCGTGATGGGTGTTGAGCCCCATCGCCGTATTTTGGGCACAAACATAGACGCACAGCTTCCTTAATCCAAAATACATTTGGACTCTTGACCTCCAGATTACTGGTCGAATACTGAAGCTCTGAAGAGTGAAGCTATCCGTCTATCCGTGGAAGCTCGACTGCACTGATATTTGGCATCTATAGATTATGCTAATAGTTTGGGAGGTGCCGTTGCAAATAAAAAGTTATAGTAAGCCGGTATCGTAGATCTCACATGACTAATATGGTGAATCGACCGTCAGCTGCTCAAGTAGCGGTGGGTTTGGGTGTGAGAGGTTGCGAAAGAGGTCAGTGAAAAAGGAATATTACGCCACGATGCAGCTGACTATTTTTTTTCAGCTCAGTTTGATGTCAACTATCTGTGAGAAAAGTTTCAGCCGGCGTACTATTTTTTTTTTTACCACTTTCGCGATCTCCCACACCCGGGTGCGTCAGCTGACGCTTGATTCTGTTATTATTCATTCCAGATCTATTGAAAAAGATGACTATCTATCGGCGTAAAATCACTGCCTAAAATGCAAAGCTACCGCCCGTCTGTAATCTTCGTCACAGCATTTTGTCAATTTTAGGGAATTACATTTGGGTTGAATAACGAAGCGCATTTTAAAAGAGATTACGTCCATCTTTACGGAACGCGTTTATTGTGTAAGACTTGCACTTAGCAGAATTTCTGTCCAGCACCTGCCATATCCTTTTTCAAGTTGAAAAATGAAAGAAAATAATTTTTAATTGGTTTTTGGATCATTATTTTATTTGTTTTATTAACTTTATGTGTAACTGAGCCTTAACGTAGTTTTAATGGTTTTCTGGGATGTAAAAGTTTCAACATAATGATAAAATTATTAGATTGCTTTGTAACTGTAAAATATCCAAAATGAGTCAAACTTATATTTCTCTGTAACGATTTAAGCTTACAACTTTAATAAAAATTAAACAGGTCAAAGAGAGCAGGTGCAAAATAGGAGATTTCAGTTGGAAGGCTCTTTTTAGAAATTACGGGGAAACATTATCTGTATGCTAATCCGTGATTTTAAGTTATACGGTTATAAAAATTAAAGTTTAATGCGTTACGGTATAATTGAGTCACCAAAGTCCAAACTTTCACATTTCTTAAATTTGTGGGATTTATTAAAAAGTTTCGAGGAGTCCCCGTTACTAAAACTAAAATTTTAAATTTCGTCCAAAAGATAGAGCTTTTTATCATTTCAACTTTATATCAAAACATCAGAATATTTAAAGCGTACTCCATTAATGTTATGAATATATATATATATATTTTGTTCAATGTTCATCGGGCTTGGTTTATTTCAACTGCTTCTTCTATTTTAAAAACCTAATAATATCATAAAATAAAATAGCTAGTAAAACAAGTCAGAAAAAGGTAATAAGATCCATCAAACAATTTTCCGCGATCAATTCCAATCAAAGTTTGAAGGTAACAAATCACTTTATGAAGCCAATTTTCAAGAGAAGTTCTAATAAATGTTGCAATTCAGTAACTGTCTGTGCTCGGAGTATGTACTTTTATGTTGGATGCGGAGTTATAAACCGTATCCATGAAAACTGTTGCATAATAGCCAAGTAAAAGTAACTATAATATATAATTACACTTTACGGACAGCTATCACGCACAAACCTCCATAGAAACGCTGTTTTTGTTTTTATAATATTTTAGATTGAGTCGATTGACAATAATTACACGCCTGTCTCCCAGAGGGGTAGGCAGAGACTACAGATTTCCATCTGCTACGATACTAATACACCTCTTTTGCTTCTTCTACATCCATCAATCTAGTCATACAAGCTCTTCTATTCCGGGTAGTTTTTACTTTGCCCTTCTTCAGTATCCCACCTATTTGGTCTGCGTACATCTGGTGGCCTGGTCGAGCTTTACTTGTGCAGAATAAATTTCTTTCGTCACTCTACTTTCATTCATCCTCTCCATATGCCTAAACCACCGAAGCATTCCTTTTTCTATTCTAGTCACTACATCTTCTTTCAGGCCACAACGATCCCTTATATCGATACTTTTCACTCTATCATTCAATGTAAAACCACACGTACTCCGTAAGGAATTAGATTTATGCTAAATAAAACAAAAATCGGCAAATTTGAATCATAACAAAAATTTAACGGTTTTAACTAAAAGTGTAGCCGAATCTGTTTATATTGTTTAAGATAAAATCATCAAATTAATTCTAATTTCTTCTCAAAACTGCAATATAGACAAATTTTAACCAATAATGTGTTTAAAAACTTTTCAGTATTCCATTGCCCATTATTCTCCGGTTTAACAAAGGACATTATATTAGTTTGGGTATCAGAGTCTAAGCTATCTTTTTTGTGAAATTATTTATATCAATAAAGAAATACGATTTGATTTGACCCACGTTTTCAATTTTGAAATTGTATGCCCTCGCAAGTCCCATAGAGCGTGCACGTATAGCAGCGAAATTAAATAGCATTATATTTTGCTACGCCCACAGCTGACTTGTTGCCCTCATGACGACCATCATTAACTGGTGAGCTCCACAGCCATGTCTTCGCACTAACTTTATAACCGTTCTCTTCCATTACTTTGGACGTGAATTCGACGAACGTCTTCCTCGTCGTCCCGGCGGACATTCCACAAAAATTGTGACATGAAATTCATGTACTTTTTGAAAGCTTTATACTCCTTAAATTAAAACGAAAATATATGATATTTATATTGTTATTAAGACCCATTTAGAGACAATATGAAAATATTATGTTTGGCCTTCCCTGACCCCCGGTATGATAGCATAGAACGCGAGAGAGAGCACAAAAAAAATCGTGACAGTTTATGATGTACAATTTTCAGGTATACGTGTAGTTAGAATCTAATTTTGACATGGCATCCAATTAGGTGCGGGTGCGGTAGACATGGCCAAGCATACGCTTAATGTAAATATTAAAATTTCTAACCTATGGCTTAAGAGCCCGGTCTGCAACGACGACAATTTTGATGAAAAGCAATATGTTATATATTTTTCTGGCCTTCATCGCGATATTTTTGGAAAAACTAGGGACATACAACACTTCATTTTGGCCGTCTAAATGAAGGCCTAGAAATTATTTGATTGAATTGTTTCTCTTTTGCGAGTTATTTTAATAGTTACGAGCCTGCTCTGAATTGTTATTCATAATATCTAAGTAGCAAATAACACGCAAAAAAGAAACAATTGAATCTAATAAATTTTAGGTCTTCATTTAGATGGCCAATATAGACTGGTGTATGTCCCGGATTTTTACAAAAACATCGCGGCAATGCCAAGAAAAATAATTAAAATAATGCGTCGCATCAAACAGACGAAAAATACGGAGCGAGTTCCGTTTGATGCTAGTACTTATGCGAGTAGAGTTTTTGGTTATAATGTTACACATACCAGCCAATGTGATTCCTTAATTCTTTCTATTGTGTTTCGTTATGTGTGCCTTAAATATATATGTTTCTTAGAAGTGCTTTCAAGGCGTATTACCTCAGAATTTTTTCTTGGCTTTTGGTCTTTCATTATAAATTTATTGCTATTTTCTTATACTACTTACAATTTATCAAATAACGAATATTTCTACTACAAGAAAAAACAGACAATACTATCATCCAAAGTCCCCTCTATTCCAGAACCCGAAACTCGGAATCCAAATCAACTATTGCAAAGTCGCCCAGTCCGAACAAACCGAAGAATCGTGGTCACCCCGACGGAACCGCTGAGTGAGCAACCCAGAAGCACAATCCGATGGATAATCCTGCAAAAGCATCCATGACTAATGATAGGATTTAATAACGCTGCGATCGCTATCCGATAACGATACGGAAACCGATGACGAAGCGAATGGCGGTTTATAGGTCGAATGGCGCGATGGCGCCATGTTTACATTTTTGTTTCCTATTGATTGCATTGCAATGAGGGGAATGCTTGTATCCCATCTGACGCGCTAGTGAGGTTAGATACCTGATAAAAAAATTGCGGAATAGGTTGGTTATATCCTGAAAGTATTAAAATTTATCATACATTTGACAGTTCTCTTAGCACATCAGCAGCGCCTCTTTTGGAACTACTCTGACACTATTCCTCATACTCATAGCCAGGCATATATCCATCCATCCATCCATCAGCCTGTTTCGTCCACTGCTGGACATAGGCCTTTCCAGGATTTCGCCACTCTTGGCGGTACTCCTGGAAGAAATGCCCATACTCACACACGCTGGGCAGGCGGGTTGGTGAGCGCGGTGCCGAAACCCTTGCACCAGTGACGCCGCTGCCCGTCACCAGTCTGTTTTATATAAATAAAAAAAAAAAAATAAAAAAAAAAAAAAAAAAAAAAGCCTTTATTATTCCAAAATTTTTAAGTGTTAGGTACATTTTTGCAACTTGTATTTGTTAATATTGTTAGTAATTTTCTTATTTTAGTAATTAGTAGTGTTAGTTTCTGCAGATTTGGACCCCTCTCTGGGTGTAGGCCTCCTCCAGCTTGTTCCATGTCTCCCTGTCTTCCGCCTTTTTCAACCAGTCCTTTCCAGCCGTCTCCACTATATCATCTGCCCATCTCTTATAGGGTCTGCCGACTTTTCTTTTCCCAATTGGGCCCTTCCATTTTGTTGCGAGTACTGTCCACCTTTTTTCCTTATAACGAGCTAAGTGTCCTGCCCATCGCCATTTTAGGTTAAGGGTTTGAGTTAGTGCATCTTTTATTTTGGTTTTGTCTCGTATATCTATGCTTCTGATTTTTTGTATTCTCTTTATTTTCAGCATGCTTCTTTCCATGGCTCTTTGCGTAGTTCTTATTTTTTGTTTGATTTTGTCAGTGAGGGTCCATGTTTGACATCCGTAGAGAAGACTCGGTAAGAGGCACGAATCCATCACAACTTTTTTCAAGTTGATGTTGTAATTTCCTTTAAGAATTTCTTTAAAAGACCAGAATTTTTTCCATGTTATGTTAGTTCGTCTTTCTACTTCTTCTTCGTTATTTGTGTTTTTGAACGATATCTGTTTACCCAAGTAGATGTAGTGATCAACATAGTCTATAGTTTTGCCATTGATGGTAATTGGGACTTGATGGTTGTTTGTCATAACTTTAGTTTTACTGGCGTTCATGTGTAACCCCACTTCCATGCTGACTTCGTCCAGCTGGCTTATCATGTCTTCTAGTTCTTTGGCAGATTCTGCTATGACAGCTATATCGTCTGCGAATCTGAGATGATTGAGGTAATTACCGTCTAGTCTTATACCCTTCTTTTCCCAGTGTAGCTTCTGAAATATGCATTCTAGGACAGCAATGAAGATTTTCGGCGATAGAGGGTCGCCTTGTCGTACCCCACGCTCTACTGTTACTTGGTCTCCTCGGGACTCTAGTCTGACTCTGCTGGTGCTATTTGCATATATATTTTTTATGATGTTGATATATTTTTGATTGATGCTGGTTTTTCTAAGTGCGTCCCAGATTGCAATGTGGCTTAGGCTGTCGAACGCTTTACTATAATCAATAAAGCCCACATATATAGTTCTATTGTACTCTTTATATTTTTCAACTACTCGTTCCAGTGTATGAATGTGATCAGTTGTGCTAAAACCTGCCCGAAAGCCAGCTTGCTCTATTTGCTGGGATTTATCAATCGTTTTAGATATCCTTGTTAATATAATTGAGGAAAAGAGTTTATAGGTGCTTGCCAGTAAACTAATTGGCCTGTAGTTTCCTATGTCCAATGGGTTCCCTTTTTTATAGATCAGGGTGATGTCGGATGTACACCATTGGTTTGGTACTGTCTCTGAGTCTAGTATCATATTGAATAGTTGCGTGAGATGGTAGAGTAAAACTGGTGCACCTAGTTTTAAGGCTTCGTTGGTTAGGTTGTCTGGGCCTGGACTTTTTTCTGCTTTAAGTTTTCTTATATGCTCGTATACTTCTTTCTCTTCAATCGGCTCGACTGTTTTGTGTGTGTTGAGTAGTATGTTTTCATTTGTTTCTTCCGTTGTGTCGTCAGAATTTTGTCTCCTGTATAACTCTTTATAGAAATTTGTTGCATGATTTATTACATCTTGTCTTGACTTTGTTTCTTCTTTGTTATTTTCGAGTTTTAGTATCCATTTATTATTTAGATTTAGTTCTTTTAAGGCCCTTTTTGTGCTTCTGAATTTCGTCAGGTTTCGTGTTATTACTTCCTGTCTGTGCATACTATAATCTTTCCTTATAGATTTCTTTGTTTCTTTAAATAGATTACTTCATTTTTTCTTCTGTTCTTTACTTTTATTCTCTGCAAACATTAGTTCAGTACGCTGCTTGATTAGTTGCAATGTGTTTTCGCTAAAGATTTTGTGCTCTTTTCTATTATAGGTCTCGCTAGCATATTTAAGACTGTTTAGTATGGACTTCTCTATGTGGTTGTAGTAATCCTGAACACTTGATTGTACTGCTCTTGTTTCTAGACTAGTTTTTAAGTGTATAAGATATTTTTGGACTTGCTCGTCTGTTTTTGGTGTTTTAGGTATTGTGTTGAAGTTCTTTCTACTTTTGACAATATGGTTTAAGTTAAATGTTGCTCTCAGTGGTCTGTGGTCGGAAGAAAACATCACATTGTTCAGGACTTCATAATTTGTTATCCTTTTCGGGTCATTCGTCAGTATAAAGTCGATTTCGTTTTTAGTATTTTTGTCTGGTGACATCCAAGTCCATTTTCTATTAGGTCTTTTTTTGAAAAAAGTATTCATTATTGAAAGTTTGTATTCTAGAGCATAGTCTAAAAGTCTTTCGCCTCTTTTGTTACGTTTCCCATAACCGTATTTGCCCATCAAAAGATTTTCTTCATCTTTGGGATAACCTATCTTTGCGTTGAAGTCACCTATCTGTTTTATATAAGGCCCGGCAATTGGAGATGGATATACCGCCATCCATTGGTCCCAGGCAATGGTGGGCCGCCTGGTTTTGCCTGAGAGCTGTTCTCTTACTCTCCCCCGAATAACTTCGGGAGGATTTGCGAGTAAGATGGTGGTACCTCCACAGTCGAGCCCGGCATCAGCTCTACCATATATATCAGGCATATATTTATAAAAAAGCATATAGCCTATATTTATAAAAGAGGGTTTTGATTGATTCGTTTCGTTAATTATGCATGATGATACGTATATCTCTAAATGTCTAATTATGGTACAATCCTACTTCCTACTAATATTATAAATGCGAAAGTTTGTGCGCGCGTGTGTGTGTGTGAGGGTGTGTGTGTGTGTGTGTGTGTGTGTGTGTGTGTGTGTGTGGGTGTTTGTATGTTTGTTACTCTTTCACGCTGAAACGGTTGGACGGATTTGGA
Organism: Ypsolopha scabrella; assembly: GCA_910592155.1. NCBI lineage: Eukaryota > Metazoa > Arthropoda > Insecta > Lepidoptera > Ypsolophidae > Ypsolopha > Ypsolopha scabrella. The sequence goes on from OU342978.1 coordinate 5,349,102, forward strand.
TGAAATTTAGAATGGACAGAATATAGCATACCCTAACTTAACGTTAAACCGAATAAGACCTGTGATTAAATCAGCTTCTTGATTGGACGGCTAGGTTGCTAATTATTCCAATCAAACGGCTAGAGAATGCTTAGCCGAATAGTTGAACCATTGACGTAAAGTAAATCAATGAGTTGATATAGCTTTTTGGTTAAACGGTATTATGATGATTTATTGTCAGCGCGGCTAAGAGACCGTAATTAGGTAGGTGGAACTTAATTTTATATAAGAACGCTGACACAAGAAAAGTGCCGGTGTTAAAACTGAGTAGGAATTTCGGTGTTACTCGTAAGAGATGGGTACAAAATCAAATACATTGAAACTACTTACCTTCAAAAAATACTTAAAATGTTGAAAAATGAAAGTTGTGATAAAAGTTAATTATTCTTATTATTTTTCGTTGTACAACTAAAATAATACACGATTTATTAACATGTTATCAGCTATTGACACCTTATTTATTATGGAACTGCTAGCGCTATAGTAGCAGAAAATTTTAAATGATGCAGCGGCTTTTGGTTTAGCCGTTTGTGAAGATAAAGCTTTCGGGCAGCCAACACGTTAAACGTTGAGGTATCTTAACTTATAGAACCAGCAGCCTAGCCATCCAATTGGATGCCACCATTAAATAAACGACCTAAGCGTTCAATTAGGAAGCTGATTTAGGGCCGGTTCGACCAACTACGGCTTTAAACCAGAATAACTAATCTCGGAATATATTTACTCCCTCAATTTTAATCTTGGTATAATTTGTTGCATTTTTCCAGACCATTTTTATACTCGAATAGCAACTCGAAAGAATAAGAACGGTACGTGAACGAATGTTGAATGAACGTATAAACCGACAAAATAACTGTGCTAATATTCCTTTAACCAAAGTACCAAATGTCGCATTACTTCAATTTTGCCGGCTTACAGGCAGGCGTCAAACGTCAAAAAATAATTTAGGAGGTTATTATTCTGTCGTTTGTTGCTTTTGCGTGTGTGAATTGTTCTTTGCTCTGTTAAAGTTTATTGATTATTGAATCAGTTTATAAATATGGAAAATGACAACGAGAAACGGAAGCATAGTCCTTCCGAGCATTACCTTCCGAGAAGCATTTATTGCTGGACCTTGTGGAGGAACATTTTGGCGTCATCGAAAATAAGAAGATCCTGAAAAACAATGCTTTTCTTTAACCACTCTTGGACGCCTAGGTCTTAAAATCTCCTCGTCACTGTCGGAATCGTCAATCATATCTCTTAGGCGGCGTGACATCATTTTAATTGGTAGATAATTACTTTTCACCACATAATAATAAAAACTTATCGATGTACTCTCACGGACGGACGGAGTGTTTGTTTGACATAGCAGCTGTTCTCTTCGTTCGCCATTTTGATTTTTGAACTTAATCTATGGATAAGGGTCGGTATACCGCGAGAATCGGTAGAATAGCGCTATACCCGGAGTATTACGAAAGTAACCCGGGATTAGTGGTTGGTAAAACGTAAAATGGGTTTACTCCAGAGTATTTCCTGATTTATTCTGGAGATAACACTTATACCAAGCTTAAATTAGCTTGGTCGAATCGGCCCTTAGCCATCCGGCGGCAACATAAACGAAATAAATAGCGTTAAATATAACTTTTGTTACCTCAATTTCATTGATTGTGAGACAATTTTTTAAATAAGTATAATATGAATTTAACTCAATTCTATGTAATACTTGCTTTTGCTCGCGAATTCACTCGAGTGAAAGTGTCTTTATTTGCACCTAAAATTAAATTTAACTATTATTCTTAGTTTTCTGCTCAGCGGTTATTTTATCAAAATCCTTTATAACCATATATATTATAATAATTAAATTATTATTAAATAATAATAATTATTAAATAATTCTCTCGTTACAAAAGTCCCAACATTAGCTAAGCATTTGTGGATTATATTGTATATCTAGATTAAGACTTATTTATAATAATTGCCGTATTTATTATATTACTATACAACAATTATATTCATTATCTAAGTAAACATATATCCTGGAATTTAAATTATTAATTATTTTATAGTCATAAATATTATGTATGTAGAACTCTCGCACCGTTATTTGTGTTCGTGCGTCACCACTATTAGGCTCTGGCAGAATAACAGCGCTGCAGTTTGTACTGAGTACATTGCAGCACATGCTGAGTTTAGAGCCCTTTTTTTGCCACGACACATGATACATTAATTACATGGCTGTGTGTGTGTCATTAATTAAGTTTAATGTACTGCGTCTCATTGTTAAAAATTGTTAGAGTTAAGTCCTTTTATTTTGTCATGTCATGTCTTTTGTGTTGTGGTGATTAATAAATGATTATCTTATCTTATCATATCTTATCTTATCTTATCTTATCTTATCTTATCTTATCTTATCTTATCTTATCTTATAATGACCAGAATTACTACGAATACTAATAAAGAAAACCGCGTCTAAATCCGTTGAGTGGCTTAGATCAGTATATAGAAAGAGTATTAAAACCTAGCCTTGGCAGGTCAATATTTACTAAAATGTGTTGGTTTTTCAAAATAAAACCAACAAAATATGAATGTGATCTTCGCTTTTACGTATTTTTTCCAATAATTTATTTGGCTTTTATGAATAAATCCATAATGAGGAAATGATTCTTAGGCCAACAAAGGCCTTTTTGAAAAAAATACACGTTTTCGGGTGTTCTTCAGAACTTTGTTGTTGTAGATTTCGTGTTCTCATTTTTTTGTCTTAAATAAGGTTCTTTTGTATAAAATTTCGGGCCTGATTTTACGGATGATTACCTAATTCTCTTGTTTATATTTATGGTGTAAGTTTCTGAGTTAGCTTCGTTATAATGAAACTTGTCTATAGGAACTTAACAAGTTTTGATGGTGATTACCTTTGAGAAAGGCTCATTTCTTCTTCCAAAAATCAAAAGTTTTCATGCACTTATTGTACAAAATACATAAATTTTGTGAACCAAAATTTCAGCAAATTTGGTGAAACCAAATGGTTTGTTACTTATTTTAAAACTAAAAAGTCTATCTCAATTGAGAGGTAAACTCATGCATTAAAATATTTTAAGAAAAATGCAGTGTACTTTGAAGAATTTTTGTTGTGGCGGAAGAAACCACTTGTACTGTTTCACAAAATTTATGTATTTTCTACTAGTGTCACCTTACAGCATTTTCAAGACTACTACGAGTAAGTATTTATATTATACTAGCTTTTTCCCACGGCTCCGCCCGCGTGTTATTCGGTTTAACGACATGCTTTTTCTGGGATAAAAAGTAACCTTTGTGTTATGTTGAGGTATAAGCTATATCCATTCTAAATTTCATCCAAATCCATTCAGCCGTTTCAGCGTGAAAGAGTAACAAACATACACGCACACACACACACACACAAACTTTCGTATTTATAATATTAGTGTGAAGTGTGATGAGATAACATAGCATTAGATAATGAACCGCGCTAATTAGACACCTGATGTATGAAATAACAAACCCATGTCTTATTTCACCACAAACGATAAGGACCGCGCTAATTAGACACCTGAATTTTCAATGATATTGATCTATCCTACAGGAACCATGCATTTTCCGGAATAAAAAGTAGCCTATATGTTAAGTTAGAGTATGAGCTATATTTATTCTAAATTCCATCCAAATCCGTTCAGCCGTTTTAGCGTGAAAGAGTAACAAACATACACACACACACACACACACACACACAAACTTTCGCATTTATATCACACAGAAAGCTGTTGGTTTATGTAACACAGGATGACAATTTAATGACTCAATTGATGACAGGATGAATTTTTTAAGATTTCGTACCAAAAAAGGTAAACCTGTAAAGCTTACTTCGCTGTGATAGTTTTCCTTTTCACTTCATTATATACAGGATGGCCGGGAAAGAAACGTCCAAAAATTTTTTTTGGCTGCCGTACATTTAGTGTTGTCCAAATTACCCCTATTTTATAGGTGGTAGAGCTGATGCCGGGCTCGACTGTGGAGGTACCACCATCTTACTCGCAAATCCTCCCGAAGTTATTCGGTAGAGAGAGTAAGAGAACAGCTCTCAGGCAAAACCAGGCGGCCCACCATTGCTTGGGACCGATGGATGGCGGTATATCCATCCCCAATTGCCGGGCCTTATATAAAATAGACTGGTGACGGGCAGTGGCGTCACTGGTGCGTGGGTTTCGGCACCGCGCTCACCAACCCGCCTGCCCAGCGTGAGTGAGTATGGGCAATTCTTCCAGAAGGACCGCTGAAAGTGGAGAAATCCTGGAAAGGCCTATGTTCAGCAGTGGACGAAACAGGCTGATGGATGGATGAAATTACCCCAATGTATGGTCCGCGATTTTTAATAGTTTAGTAGATATGATTATTTTAAAGTAGCTTTTGCCCGCGGTTCCGCCCGCGTGTTATTTGGTTTAACAACATGCTTTTTTCCGGGATAAAAAGTAGCCTATGTGTTAAGTTAGGGTATAAGCTATATTCATTCTAAACTTCATCCAAATCCATTCAGCTGTTTCAGCTTGAAAGAGTAACAAACACACACACACACACACACACGCCATCATACAGACACACATAAACTTTCGCATTTATAATATTAGTGTGATGATTTTTATAATAATTTTCACCTGAAATTAGTTTTGATTTTTCCTCTCTTGTTATTTAAAATTTAGAATTTTTTTCGAGGTTATTTATGACAACGATGTAAGTAATTTGATTCCGCAATTTGTAGTAGTTTAGGAGATATGATTATTTTAAATGATTTTAATAATAATTTTAAACCTGACATCCGTTTTGATTTTGTTCCTCTTTTTATTTAATGTTTGTGAATTTTTTTCAGGGTAAATTATGACAACTATGTGAGTGAAAATTATGGTTTACCTAGGTCTTGTGAAACATAACTAAAATTTAGTCGAAAGTTCAAAATTTGTGTTCAATCATAATAGTCTTACAATTTCAAAATAGAAAATTGTATTTGAAATGCTGTCAATGGTTTCAAAGTAATTTCAAAAACTGCTATTGCCTTTCAGCAACAAAAACCATAGAAAGAATAGACCTCAATAGGCCTTTTTTCTGTAACCAGCCTTCAAAGTTAAGGAGTTACTTTTTTTTAAACTTGATAAATAATTTTATGTAATTTTTCTTTAAATTATGATTTTATTTTGTTCAAACATAGTTGATAATGATTCAGATTAATTTATTTACAGCACGTTTTCGAAGTGCCACCCTGCAACAGAAATTCACATACTACGCCTACGCAAGAAATTTAGTATTAATTACTTAAAAGCTACACTGCTGCTTCTTATAACATTTCCAGCTGCTTCAATTTTTTCCCTCAGCTAATTTTCACAAGAAGCTTATTGTGCGTATGCTATTTCCTTTAAATAACCCCAAAACAAAAAATCCATGGGGTTAAGGTCAGGGGAGCGTGGAGGCCAGTTGATTGGTCCGCGTCTTCTGATCCACCTGTTAGGGTATTTCCGTTTTTTTTTTTTGTTTATGGTTATTACAGTACATGACACATAAAAGAGCAATCGAAAGAATTCAACGTATCTTTCTGAAACACCTTAATTACCGTAGTCAGCAATGCGGGGGCGATTATGATGAATGGTGCGACCGTCATGAGGTAATGTGCCTGGAAGACCGTCGCACACTTCTTGATATGTCTCTGCTGCACGATGCGTGCAGTGGAACTCTTAATTGTGGTGACCTTATCGGTAAAATTTTATGGTTCTGTACTCCAGTCAAACGCACAAGACACACACCACTTTTTCATGCTAATTTTAACCGAACTAGATATGCCAAAAATTCTGTCACACAACGGGTACCCACAACCTTCGACAAAAAGTTCGACGAACTTGATCCATTCCATGTCTCCAAAGAAGTATTTAAAAAACAAGTACATTCTGTACTACTTCGATAAGTAAGTTTACGCTCCTCTTGCAATTTGCACATTCCTACATACCCTCTCTATCTTTAACACAAACTCTCAACAGAATAACACTACAACACTAATCATATACCTTTTACACACGTTTATACACCTCATACTCACCCTAACACACAGGTTACATGTCAAATGATCCTTTAAGTCTAATTTGGTTAAATCATTGTTCCTCCTATAATTATTGAATTCTCTAAGTATACACATCTTATTTCTTGTTTGCATGCTTTGTATATGTTAAGTTAGTATAAGAAAAATCCATTATTGGCCTCTGTTCAGTTGATCTTTTATATGTTATTCTTTATTGTATGTGCTGTGGATTTTTGTATTAATAATAAAATAAATAAAATAAATAAAATAAATTATAAGGAAATAGCACACACACAAAAAGCATCTTGTGAAAATGAGCTGAGGGAGAAAATTAAAGTAGCTGGAAATGTTATAAGAAGCAACAGTGTAGCTTTCAGACAATTAAAACAAAATTTCTTGTATAGGTGTAGGTTGTGCATTTCTGTTGGAGAGTGGCACTTGGAAAACTTGCTGTAAAAAAAATTTATTCTTATCATAATCAACTGTGTTTGAATAAAATAAAATCATAAATTAAAGAATCATCACAATTTGAATAGACATATATATATAGTATACATACATATATTCATATATATAACTAAGATTTTTCAAGGAGAAAGCCGCCCCCCCCCAACTAACCCAAGAAAAAAAAAATGTTTTCTTGTAGGAAATTTTATCTAGTTTTAGAAAAATAAAACTGCATTAGAATTGGACAACTAGTTCCGGAGATAAAACCAAAAACTAAATTGGCGGGAAAATTTGCAAACTTGCAAAAATGCACGTTAATCGGACAGGTTAAAGCGGGTTTAGAATTGAATTTTCGACTTTATGCTTAAATGATAGTTTAGATCCAACGAAGATGTCGATATTATTAAATTTAGTGTTGTATGTGTCGGGCAGCCGAGCAAGGATAGAGTTCCTACCGTAGTTAGTAGAGTGACAGGTAACATGGAAAGTCTTAGATGCCGCGTGTCTCATACGTCGCTTAGGTGTCCAAAAACCAATACCGGAAAGTAATTCTGAACAGTCAAGTCGACCACGCACTATATCAAAGAAGAGGCTCATGTCGGATACTATACGTCTCTCTTCTAATGTAAGTAAACCATGTGCATGACAGCCATCGGAGTAGGAATTATAAAATTTTCTTTCTTTGAAGTTAAGGTGTTTAGTAAATTTTTTTTGTATGCGTTAAATTTTTATGTTATAAGTATTATAAATAGGATACCAAATACTGGAAGCATACTCAAGTATGCTGCGGACGTATGCAAAGTAAACAATTTTGAGACTTGATGGATTTTTAAATACTTTGCAGACACGCGCAACAAAACCCAAACTTCTATATGCTTTTTGCACCATGGCTACTATATGTTGGGACATATCCATTTTTGAGTCCAACACAACTGTTTTTAAATATAATTTTTTGAATATTTCTGCGGCTAAGCATTGAATTTCAAATAGGTATATCATGATTTAGCCTTAGACATTATTATTTATCATCTGCAATGAAAACTATCACATTTATAATATCCATAGTTATTTATTAGTTATTAAATTATAATTCCTTGGTGATGCTGTGAGGCGAAACCGGCGAAACAGTATAAGTGTATTAATTAAGATGTAAATTGTAAACAATCACACTAATATTATAAAAGCGAAAGTTTGTGTGTGTGTGTGTATATTTGTTACTCTTTCACGCTGAAACCGCTCAACGGATTTGGATGAAATTTAGAATGTTTATACCATAACTTAACACATAGGCTACTTTTTATTCCGGAAAAAAGCATGTCGTTAAACCGAATAACACGCGGGCGGAGCCGCGGGCAAAAGCCAGTAAATAATAATAGGGCTACCATTTTAGCGCCTTGCTTTTTGTTGGCATCGACGAGTATGTTGTTGTTATAATAACATTTGTAGGGTTCCGTACCTGTATTGTGTATTGAAACGGAACCGTTGTGCGTGGGACCAACTCCCACTTGGACAGTTTTTGTTAAATTCATTATTGGATTGGCCACTAGGTTGAAAGTGTTAATGAGACTAAGGATGAAGAACGCAGGCGCGGTCGCAGCTCAAGATTGGGGGGGGGGTCATCTTAGTTCAAGTACGGTCAAAGAGGCCAACCTTAACAGTAAAACAGGGCAAGCAAATAAATAACATTTTAATAAATTGAAAATTCTCAATCACAAAACAAATAGAAGCATATTAATAATTTAATGAGGCAAGCGGCCGAGGTGCCACCGTGAATGAATCTTTTACAGGCTTTACAAATTTGGTTTGCCCGTTTGAATTAATTTTTATAACGTTATTTTGAATATTTTTACTTTGACGTTAGTAGGTAGATAACAATTTATTTGAAATGTCCGTAAACCGTCAAGTTTTTGGAGATTTTTAGAATTGACATGAATGATTTGGGGGGGGGTCATGACGCCTGTGACTCTCCCCTCGGACCGCCACTGGAAGAACGTTAGCCCAGACAGGGGCTGAAAAAGTAAAGTAACTACTTAACTGTAGTTTCTCGTATTAAACTGCACAACTGAAAGAGATATCGACGTATAATAAACATTTGCTCTTATACAGATAATAAAAAACATACAGATTTTGAAAATTTATCGACAAAGTCTGTATGTTTTTTTTATTGTCTGCATATTTGATGTTATAAAAGAAATTTGACATAGCATTTAATATCTTTAATTTATCTGTTTGTTTTCAGGTTTGCGTCAACAAATCCTTGTAGCAAAACAAACGGTGCTGACCATTTGCTCTAACCATCTGATGCTAAAAAATCATAAACGATTCTTCGTCACAGAGATTCCAGAAAAATTACTTAAAATTCACGCCGGGTACAAAATGGAGCGTTATTTTTATATTGACGGAACTTGTACCTACATTTTTTACAGATTGTTCACCGTTTATTTACAGCTGTCCTTTATTCAATACCAAATACTTAAGAAACATTTTCGATCAGCCAGATGGAAGTAAGCCTGTACGCTTGAAGAACTTTTAGAATGAACATAAAAAAGGGCAGATCGACTAGACAGACGGACAATAACCTCAACTATAAGATGTTCTCTAGAAATAAGATAAAACTCAATATTTCTACAGGAGCATGCTAAAGGAACAAACAAAGAAATAAACAAACATGATCAACAGGAACTATGTACTACTCTATGTAGGTCATTCCACACAATAAGATGCCACAAGACTCACAAGATTCTTACTACTAGCCATAGAGGTAAAGTAATTAGAGATACATGGTCTACCATTTTCATTACTTTCGAAACTTTTTTTAAGGATTGCACGTAAAGAGATTCAGCTATAAAAAACGAGTATTCTCTCTGAAAGATTTCGCATCATTCAGAACTGAACTTTACGACGATTCCTTTAAGTTTAAAATAGCGCGCTCTCAGCCTTGGCTGTTATGACCACCAAAAAACACCCGCCCGCAAAAATCTGCGTTTTTATTAAATAACTCTGCTTCTAGATGAAATTTTTTAAATATTCTAAGACGAACTGATGATGTTATTTGTTAAGGCTGGTCCCCCCGCAAAATGCTGTGCGAAGCCCTAGCTTTCTGGCTTCCTTTTAACTCGTTTGTATATAGACATAAATAAATACTGCACTTATTTCCAATAAATTGCCGTGAAATTTCATTAATCAATTATTTTCTAACTTTTTAATACCATAAGATATTTGGTTTCGAAATAATGACTGAAGTTAGAAATATTTACTGATTTGATGCATCTACACTACACCTCAAATTGACGTTATTTATTTTCAATAGCAGTTTCGTGAAATCTTTTCAGAACCAGAATTTGTATTAAACTCTTGAAGATTACAGTTCCAGAACCAGAGTACGTAGTTATTAAACTTTATGTGGGTTTGAGGTTTTTGCTGTCAATATTGAAGCTTTTCGCACTTTTCCCCTCATCTATGCTTTGAAAATGCGCAACTGCGACGCCATCTTGAACCATATTCAGACATCGCTTTTAGGAAATATCTTACGTGAACTGTATCACTGCTTTCAATGGCTATGTAACTCTAGTACTTTTCTGACAGCCTTATGGAAGAAACTTATTGCCGCCATTTTTCTTTTCCATTTGTCAGCTGCTGACATGCAACTTTGCAATGCACATACATAAACCAACTATTTTTACATTAATTTTAGCTTTTAAGCGGAAGTAATAAGGTACTATTTTCAATGATACGAAGGAATGGATATATTTGACTACCAGTATGAACTTTTGGTTTTCTACTTGACGACTTAACGCCTTTACATCGTTACTTCAGCGTCTGATTTTAAATAAAAAGTGCATCGTAAAAGTTTAGTAGTTTTAAAGTTTTACGAATGAAAGGGTTATTAAATGTGAAATGTTTACGATGGGGCGTTGTTTGTATGCTTGGATAATAGCAAAGGACCCAATTAGAATTCAATAATAAAAATAATCTTAAAATAAATTTAGTTAAAAACATTGGAATAGTTATGATAGTTAGTGCTCTAGATCTAAGTGGACTCACGTAGTTTATATGTCGTCAGCATTATTGTCGAATTCGGCATATCATAATCTAACAATGAAGATCGTATTTCTATTTAAGGTGGTTAAACCGAATCCCGGTGCAAAATACACATCATAATATTGTTTTCCTTACTTTTGAATAAAAAGTACGCAAAAATTACGTTTTAAAGCAATTAGCGGAAATTGATTAGTAATAATTAGGGTTTTACACTCAAATTCAATCATTTTATGATTTACATTTTAATTACATTCGATTAACAAACTTAAAAGCGTATTTAACGTTGTAATCGAATGTAATCAAAATTTAAGGCATAAAATAACATAATTTTAATGCGAAAACACTACTATTAGTAAATTATTCTCGCTAATTGCTTCAAAACGCAATTTTTGCATACTTTTTATTGAAAAGTAAGAAAAACAATATTATGATGTACATTTTGCACGGGGAGTCGGTTTGACCACCCTCCGCTTCTATTCGCTTGGCTCCCTAAACTTATTTACATGTAAACCTTACACACTCCGGTTTTTGTCACGTCTATTTTTTGTGAAAGTATTTCGATTTTATACTTTACGATCTATCGGAGAAAATCACTAATTTATTAATTAGACTTATTTAAATTTACCACTTCTTTGTAGATTGTAAACTGCCAAAGAATATCAAAAGGTACTAGTTGAAAAAGTATAGTTTCATTCATATTTAGGATCCCGTACCCAAAGGGCAAACCGGAGGCCTATGTTATTGTCACTCTACTGTCTGTCCGTGCATCCGTATGCATGTAAGGGATCTCTCGTAGATGGATGAAGTTGGTTCTGAAATTTAAATATGTTGTGTGGAATATTAGCCAAAAACCGCATTAAAAATTCAATTGATTTTTCATATAAATGAAAAAGGAGTAGAGATTTTTTTTTTCCTATTCCTGGCAGGTAGGTTTTCATTGTTTAGAGCTCATTGAGTAGAATACAAATATGATATATACCGGGTGTAAATAGACTGCTACTATTTAATGAAATCACGTGTTCTACCGACCCTACTGAACCACTTTTCCCAATAATCATACCCGCGGACACCCTTTGTTTGGGAAATAATTGTGTTCCAAAAAAAAATGCGTGAACTCTAACGCACCAACATACTGGTGAATTTCGGGAGAGCGTCGACAGAAAAACAGCTGTTCCGGTGCAGCGTTCTAAAATAGACCTTCCTCCTACGAGTTAAAGTCTTTGAGTTACAGTTGAATATCTTTTCTCTGAAGATTTTCGCGGGTTTTTTTTTTCGAATAGTTGTTCGGTATGTTTAGTAGAGTATAGGGTTCTATTTAGTGGTCGCACTCTATTTACACCCTGTATTTTTGGTTTCGAAAATTTGATTAATAGGGGCTGTAAAATGTGCCAGTTTTAGACCATTTTTGTTACGGGTCTATCTCAAATAGTAAACTAGTTAGAAATCTGAAATTTATGTCTATTGTGTGCCATATACCTACTGTATTTTAACAACGAATACTGAAAACGCAGATAAATGATGCAGTTTTAAGGTTATGTACCCGAACAATATTTTTTTTTGTTTTATACATTTTGTTATTTATACAAATTATTATGAATTGAGTCGCTATTAATTTATTGGAATGGCACGGAACTCTCAAGGTGCGAGTTCTTCTTGCACTTGACCAGTTTTTTAATTTATATTTTTAGAATGTTTGCAAAATGTGACGTCATTATATTATATTTTAGGAAATAAGCGCTCAGAAAAAAGTGCCGTAAACAGACGTACGGATAAAAACAGGAATAAAGACGAACATTTCACTTTTCTCTTAACAGAACCATAAAAAGTAGAGGATGGAACAACATTTTTAAAATAGTAAATTTGCATCTAGTGGAAGAGCAAATGACAAATAACATCACGCAAGTTTAAAATTCTAGTTTTCTTTGAACTACACTAAGAATAATTTAAAGTTAATCTTGTCACTTTTATCAAGTTGTAGATTTACATGTAACCCCAGCCAGTATCTTTTATATTCTTTGGAAAATGTATGTAACTTTTTGCAACTCTTAGACAATTAAAACAAATAAAAAAAAGTAAATTGAAGCGGAAGTAATGGATTTTCATACAACTTTAGAAAATATTGCAGAGGGCCGGAAAGTAAGGTATTCTCGAGTCCTGTTAAATACGAGTCAGGCTATATCCATTTCCGCCAAGGCATAATGATGCTTTCCTGTGTGAGGCAATAAAAAATTCGTTTGGAACTATACTTTTCCTTCAATACAGCAAGAAGCGAGTATTTTATAGCCGCAATGGCTTCTTTCAAATTATCTATCTTCACGCTACCACAAACGCTACATTCCTAACTCACTTACAATTTTTTTAATAATTTATAAATTAATAAGATTACGCAAAGTAACACTTTGCCACTTTTTCAAAACTCAACCATAGATATTCCAATAGTTAAAAAAAACTAACACGCATTGAGTTAAATTTAATGCATGGGATCTTTGTCTATATTGAGATAGAGTAATTTTTTTTATCAAAACTTAGTCCATAGAAATTTATTTGTATGACGAGATAGTTGCTAAAAATTTTTAAAATATGTGGTAAAGAATCGTCAATTCAGAAAAGACTATCATGGTACTTGTTGAAAATAAGAGGTTGGCTTAGCTGTATGGCATTTTTCACCTTGGTATTTACAATTTTAAATGTATAAAAGTCGCAAATGGATTTTCATACTTTTATTTTACCGCAGAACACAATGGATCTTCTCGTATTCGTTTTTAAAAAGAAAAGCGACTATTGTCGAGCTTGTTTGAGGAAAATTAAACTCGCCCGTATGTCGGTGCGTTAGGGTTCACGCGTTTTTGTTCGGAACTCAATTATTTCCTAAACTTAGGGTGTCCGCGGGTATGACTCTTGGGAAAGGTGGTTCAGTTGGGTCGGTAGAATATGTGGTTTCATTTAATGGTCGCGTTCTATTTACACCGGTATAATCGACGAAAATGTAATGTAATGTAAATAAAATGATAAATGTAATGTAAATATAATAAAGATATTAAGGGAGCCGCACATCTTCTCTTCACCACCGACACCTTGGCCCCTGACACGCCGGAAACACTTTCGGCTTTAGCGTCAAAGCATCCACCTCCAGCAGCTACCTCACAACTCCCGGATGCACCCTGTCCTTCCGATTCCACTCCGACAGCGACGGTTAACGAGGTTCTGGCTGCCGTAATGTCCTTTAGAAACGGTTCGGCCGGTGGACTTGATGGTATAAGCCCGCAGCATTTAAAAGATCTTACTAGCGGAACCACTGGTGTCGCTGGCCGTACCCTTCTGGAAGACATTACACGACTGGCCAACCTTATGCTGTCGGGTGGGGTCTGCGAGGGTATTACGGACTTGCACTATGGAGCAAGTCTGTGTGCCCTCAAAAAAAAGGATGGGGGCGTCAGACCCATCGCGGTGGGAAACACATTCCGCCGGATGGTGTCCAAAATTTGTTGTAAAAATATTGTAGCTGATTTATCCACAAAATTTCGACCTACACAATTAGGTTTCGGGAGTAAAGGGGGTTGCGAGGCTGCAGTACATGCAGCCCGTACCTTCCTTGAACACGATACTGGTGAGGTCCTGTTGAAGGTGGATGTGAAAAACGCATTCAACTCGGTGGACAGAGGTACTCTGCTGACAGAAGTCAAAAATAACTGTGCCCCTATCTATAATTACGTTTTTCAATGTTATAGCAGACCAACAAAATTAATCTACAGAGACCACTTACTGGAATCCGCAGTCGGCTGTCAGCAGGGTGACCCCTAGGACCAGCAATATTTAGTTTGGCCATCAATCCAATCGTCAAAGATCTAAATTCAAAATTTAATATTTGGTACTTAGACGATGGCACCATTGGAGGCGATTCAACGTCTGTATTAAATGACTTAGAAAACATTGTGCAAAAGTTTTGCCAAATTGGTTTAGAACTAAATTACTCAAAATGTGAATTGTATTTATCCAAATCGATTTCGAGTTTCGATAGAAATAATATAATCGAAAAATTTAATAATGTAGCTGCTAACATCAAAATTTTAGATAATGAGTCTTTACGTCTCCTTGGTGCCCCTGTCTTAAACGAATCGATTCCCAGGTATGTGAACGACCAGATCTCTAGATTTCTCCATGCTTCAGACCTTTTAACAAAAATTAACTCACACATTGCACTTTTTATTATCCGTTTCTGCCTTTTTGTACCCAAATTAACCTACGTTTTACGATGCTGCCCACTTTGGAAATTTGATACACTCCTAAAAATTATTGATAATACTCTTCAGCAATCAATTGTAACCATCATAAATTGTTCATTTACCGACCGGTGCTGGGTGCAAGCCACCGTTCCAGTCCGGTTCGGTGGCCTGGGAATCCGCAAAATTTCCAGTGTAGCACTCCCAGCCTTTCTGTCATCCGTCCATAGCACGCATGTCCTCTACGGTACTATAATTTTCCCGTCACTTGGTGACGTTGAGGCATCGTGCTCGACGGATGCCAGGGATGCATGGGTGCAAGCCTGTCCTGGTGAGAATCTGCCCACTGACTTGACAAAACAAAAACAATGGGACGAGCCGATCTGCAGACAAGTTCAAAGTTCCTTACTTGACACTGCGACCAATCCTGCAGATCGAGCCCGCCTCCTGGCGTCCGGTGAAAGAAAGTCCGGGTTCTGGCTGCACGCTGTACCGTCTATTAACATCGGCACGCAGCTGGACAGGGTATCTTTCTCCGTAGCCGTCAGCCTCAGACTCGGCGCGAAGACGAACGAGCCACATCGCTGCCGGTGTGGCACAAACGTCGATCAGCTCGGACACCACGGCCTTTCTTGTCAGCGTAGTGCTGGCCGCCTGCCGCGCCACGCCAGTATAAATGATGTCATCCGGCGGGCTCTTGCCACCGTCAACGTGCCGGCTATTCTAGAGCCGAAGGGCATAACGCGTGACGATGGCAAGAGGCCCGATGGGATGACATTAATCTCATGGAAGAACGGCAGAGCATTGGTGTGGGATGCAACATGTGTTGACACACTAGCACCGTCCCAGACCGGTGTTACTGCCGTTAGAGCTGGTGCGGCTGCGGCAGAGCCATGGTGTGGGATGCAACATGTGTTGACACACTAGCACCGTCCCACACCGGTGTTACTGCCGTTAGGGCTGGTGCGGCTGCGGCAGAGCCATGGTGTGGGATGCAACATGTGTTGACACATTAGCACCGTCCCACACCGGTGTTACTGCCGTTAGAGCTGGTGCGGCTGCGGCAGAGCCATGGTGTGGGATGCAACATGTGTTGACACACTAGCACCGTCCCACACCGGTGTTACTGCCGTTAGAGCTGGTGCGGCTGCGGCAGAGCCATGGTGTGGGATGCAACATGTGTTGACACACTAGCACCGTCCCACACCGGTGTTACTGCCGTTAGAGCTGGTGCGGCTGCGGCAGAGCCATGGTGTGGGATGCAACATGTGTTGACACACTAGCACCGTCCCACACCGGTGTTACTGCCGTTAGGGCTGGTGCGGCTGCGGCAGAGCCATGGTGTGGGATGCAACATGTGTTGACACATTAGCACCGTCCCACACCGGTGTTACTGCCGTTAGAGCTGGTGCGGCTGCGGCAGAGCCATGGTGTGGGATGCAACATGTGTTGACACACTAGCACCGTCCCACACCGGTGTTACTGCCGTTAGAGCTGGTGCGGCTGCGGCAGAGCCATGGTGTGGGATGCAACATGTGTTGACACACTAGCACCGTCCCACACCGGTGTTACTGCCGTTAGAGCTGGTGCGGCTGCGGCAAAGCCATGGTGTGGGATGCAACATGTGTTGACACACTAGCACCGTCCCACACCGGTGTTACTGCCGTTAGGGCTGGTGCGGCTGCGGCAGAGCCATGGTGTGGGATGCAACATGTGTTGACACACTAGCACCGTCCCACACCGGTGTTACTGCCGTTAGGGCTGGTGCGGCTGCGGCAGAGCCATGGTGTGGGATGCAACATGTGTTGACACACTAGCACCGTCCCACACCGGTGTTACTGCCGTTAGAGCTGGTGCGGCTGCGGCAGAGCCATGGTGTGGGATGCAACATGTGTTGACACACTAGCACCGTCCCACACCGGTGTTACTGCCGTTAGAGCTGGTGCGGCTGCGGCAGAGCCATGGTGTGGGATGCAACATGTGTTGACACACTAGCACCGTCCCACACCGGTGTTACTGCCGTTAGAGCTGGTGCGGCTGCGGCAGAGCCATGGTGTGGGATGCAACATGTGTTGACACACTAGCACCGTCCCACACCGGTGTTACTGCCGTTAGAGCTGGTGCGGCTGCGGCAGAGCCATGGTGTGGGATGCAACATGTGTTGACACACTAGCACCGTCCCAGACCGGTGTTACTGCCGTTAGAGCTGGTGCGGCTGCGGCAGAGCCATGGTGTGGGATGCAACATGTGTTGACACACTAGCACCGTCCCACACCGGTGTTACTGCCGTTAGAGCTGGTGCGGCTGCGGCAGAGCCATGGTGTGGGATGCAACATGTGTTGACACACTAGCACCGTCCCACACCGGTGTTACTGCCGTTAGAGCTGGTGCGGCTGCGGCAGAGCCATGGTGTGGGATGCAACATGTGTTGACACACTAGCACCGTCCCACACCGGTGTTACTGCCGTTAGAGCTGGTGCGGCTGCGGCAGCGGCCGAGGGAAATAAGAGGCGCAAGTATGCAGCCCTTAGCTCGGACTGCATATTTGTGCCTTTCGGGGTCGAGACCCTCGGGCCGTGGGGTCCGGATGCTAAACTCCTTTTTAAAGAACTATCCACACGGCTGATCGATGTTTGTGGAGACCCGAAGGCTGGTGCGTATCTTGGCCAGAGAATTAGCCTGGCCATTCAAAGAGGAAACGCTGCCAGCCTTCTAGGTACCCTTCCACATGACGGTGGCGATTTAGCGGATTTTCTATTTAGTTTAGTTAATTTTGTAGGTTTAACAAGGATTTTAGGTTAATTTTACCCTTTTTAATTTAGGTAAGTTTTATTTATATTCTATATTTTAACATTATGTGTGTTAATTAAATAAATAATAAGTCATAAATATATTCACGAATGTAGGTTTGGCTTAAAAGTTGTTCCTATGGACGAGTACATACTACTATCACCAGTTCATTGACCTTGTTGACATGCCCCGGCTTACTAGCGCGAGAGCTCACGCGCAATCACTCGCGCAGAGTCGAAGTACCTACTAGACTCCAATAAATTGCGTCCACATGACTCCTACGCGCAAACCAACGCGCGAGTCATCTGGACGCAATGTATTGGAGCCTAGTACTTTGACTACGCGCGAGCTCTCGCGCGTGTATCTGGACAAGGCCTTTCCACAAAATCACTTTATGGTGTAAAATAATTATAACTTCTTTGCAATTTTGCGCAAAGACTTGCCCTCAAATGAAATCAGTTTACCGTTAAATATAAAATTCGAATATTCCTGATAGTTTTATGAACCGACTGATTTTACGCGTAAAGTTCCGAGCTTTCAGAAAGTTTGCTAAAATCTTGCATATGTCTGGGAAGTTTGTCAGTTTTTGACTGTTTACGTTCTCAGCTTTTATTCACTTGTTTCGTAAAATACATGTACTGACGCCTGTCACCCAGAGGGGTAGGCAGATATTATGTATTTCTTTCTACTACGATTATGACACACCTCTTTTGCTTCTTCCACATCCACTTACCTAGTCAGATTCGAGTAAACTCTTCTATTCCGGACGTTTTTGACTTTGGCCTTCCAATGTTGCCATTTTGGTCGGTATTTTACGTTCGTGAAATAATATAATATCTTTTCTGCCCGAAGAAATTAGTTTTTATAGCACATGTGACCTAAACCCGCACTTTACGCATGCTTTTCCGTGACCTAAGTTGCCTATTATTGCACGGCGTGTTAGCGCCCGAGCGCAGCACACGTATCGTAATGTACTATTATCTTATTCTAAATTTATCTAGAATTCTTTTTTGCTTTATTTCTTTCGAGGGCTTTTTTGCAAACTTAATGAAGTATGAACTCACAAAAAGGCTTCTTAAGTTTCTATAACTTTGTGTTCAATAAGTTAGTGTTCATTCAAAACTGAATTGTGAACACAATTCCGAAAAATTTGGCCAGGTACGAGTCAGACTCGCGCACAAAGGGTTCCGTACCACCCCACAAATATGGGTGCATTTTACCATTATACTAAATAAAAACGATATACATGCAAAAGACACATTAAAGCTACAAAAATCAATCCGCTAAAATGGTAGCGCCTGTCAAAAAACCTTGGCACCATCTGTGTACGGAACCCTACGTTTTATTATTTTTTGTTTCACTTTAGAATTTGTCTGAGTAGAAACTTGTAGGATGTTTTACCGTCTTCAAGTAAGTGCTAAAACAAATAATGTTTAAATAATGCAAATTTTTTGAGGTTTCTTGTATTAATACCTCTTAGATTTTTTTTTTAAAATATTTTATTATTTTGTCGTGGTAGAAGCCATAGTAACACGTATTCTGTAAAAATATCAACTTTCTTTTTTCAATTAATCAATAACGTTTATTGCGTTCCACAAATGGTAGTACATGGTCTTAGGTTTATGTAAATATGTAACTTTAAAACATTGTGGGCCCTCTTGTGCTCAGAAATTTGGCGTAGGAGAGGTGAAGACATTCATAGTACTTATTTAGGAGGAAATTTATACCAATATAGTATGTTCCTATTTCGGTTCAGGCTGTAGACAGACAGACAGAGTAGCGAAGGCTTAGTAATAGGGTCTTTTTTGGCACTCTCGGGTACGGAACCCTAAAAAGGCTTTTTTACTATACGAGTATAAGGTTTTTATTTTGTTTACTTTACTACGGACATTTTACCCGAAATCCCTTCATATAAAACTATTCACCAAACGACTCAAATTTACGTACTAGGAAACAAAAAAAAAAACTCTCAACAAATTCTATCAAACTGAAAAACAAACAACCGTATAGAGAAGATATAGTAACACAAATAGGACATATATCTCGTTGGACAAACCGCTGTCACGGCGTCACCCGATGGACATATAAATCTTGTGTTAACACCCATTTAACGCTGCCGTCTAAACATTTGTTTCAGTTGGCTTTGGGGGTATAAAATAGAGGTAACGGAGTTACGATATAGGAGGTATTGTATTCTTTTTATATGCTCCAATAATAAGGTGGTCTACGAAAATTTAGGCGTGAAGTGTGTGTTGTGTTACAAGGATTGATGATATCTTTGTGTTACAAAATGTTGGTAAAGAACTTTTGTGGTATGTAAGGTGACTTTGGTTTATGCAGCCAAATTCGTACTGGAGACTGACTAAGTGGTCAGGACCGAGGCTCAATTTTATATGTTTAATTTAATTATATTATATTAATAATTATATTAATTAATTATATAATAGTAAATTTTACAGTTTTGATCATCTTCTAGCATAGAATGTAAAGATTTATTTACAACTGGCCTTTGTCCGCGGCTTCGCTTGCGTGTTAAGTGGTAGTGTTTTAAAATCTTTGAATAGTATCGACAGTTTTCGGCTAAGCGTTATTTTATCAAGATCCCTTATAGGCCTAGGGTCACTACGATAATAAAAATTTTTTTTTTTTTTTTTCAAATTCAGAAAACGTTTATTCTTATAAATACAAAAGGAAATTAATTTCATAGCACCGCCAAACTGCAGGGCAGTTTATTGGCAGTTGATGCTCACATTAAACTTTACAATAGAGGTACTTCTATCTATAATATTATGGTTTAACAATTAGGGGAACACTTAATTTTATTTTAATAAACACAACGCTCTAATAAGGAATTTGTTACTTTTTTCTTAAACACAGGTTTGGTAAAATTATTATTTCTAATATCGGTTGGAAGATCATTGAGAATTTTTGGAACTAAATATTTTCTGGTTCTTGAGCCATAGTAATTACATATTTTAGGAACAGCTAACTTTTTGTTAATAATATTTCTTGTAGTTATTTGGTGCGAGATAGGGGTTTTATACTCATTAAGAAAACCACATTCGAATTTGTTGAGTGGTTCTCGAGTTAAAACGGAACCTACATACATACATAGAGACTGAAAAAAAAGTTGATTTGGCCTCATACATTATTTGACTATTTTACTAGCACTTTATTATTAGTACAAAAATATTAAAAAAGTATAAGACGACAATCTTGGACTAAAAATAAAACGTGTCAGGTAGTTAGTATTGTATATCGTAATTTAGTTGCAAATTATTATAAAAATAAAATGAAAAAATTTCATTATTTTATATAAAAAGACAAAAAACTGACATAAAAGAAATACATACTAACTCGTTGAATTCAGAAAACTTTTTTTTTAAACTAGAAGGAATATTGAGCATTATCGGATGTTATTTTAATTTACAATACACTTGTTATTCACATAGAGTCATTGCCGGAAAAAATGTGTGTCAACACACACAAATTCACTTCAGAAGTCCGTACGAGAGTCTGTAACTACCTATATATAATATACTGCACCATCTCTAATCAGTAAACGGACTGTAATTCCGATATTATGGCCTTGTAGTTGTTCTAAAAACTCCACATTTTTGTCTTGGTCATACGAACGCATCCGTTGACGAAAAGTGCTGATTTTACTCGTAGCTGAAAACATTTCAAACTACCCATTCAAAGGGCATTGACTTTTGGCAACCATAAACATGTCTCTTTTATTTACGATTAGTTTGTATCATGAAATACCGGGAAGCATTTTTTCTCTATAAATAAAAATACGTAGTTTTTCGGTTTGTTATAACAACGATATTTTAGTGCGACTTCCACTATTAATTAGATGCTTTTTTATACAACCAATTTTCAAAACACACGTAAAAGACGTTGAATTATAATTTTGGGGGGTACAAGTAAGAAGGTGGTACCTCCACAGTTCAGCCCGGAAACAAATGTTCACTTCAAAAATGTCTACAGATTTATGGAAAAGGATTATAAAAGCATAATTATAGATTATTTCTGGTGGGCTCTACCATACCTTATCCATCCATCAGCCTGTTTCGTCCACTGCTGGACATAAGCCTCTCCAGGATTTTGCCACTCTTGGCGGTCCTCCTAGAAGAAATGCCCATACTCACACACGCTGGGCAGGTGGGTTGGTGAGCGCGGTGCCGAAAAACTTGCACCAGTGACGCCGCTGCCCGTCACCACTCTGTTTTATATAAGCCCTGGCAATTGACAACATTACAAATTAATAATAATTAGTGCAAAACTAAAAACTATTTCGAGATATGGGCTTTCTGAGCATCATATTTTTTTTTTCAGAATGAAATGAAGAGATATTTTCAAAAAACTAAAATTATGGTAAACACAGGATTTTAAAAACAATTTCATTTGCTCTTAAGTTCATTTTCCGGTTTCGCTTATAAGCATTGTCTAGGGCTTTATTACATAAAAAATAACTTAAATAATATTTACATGTTTAATACGTGCGATAAATGTCAAATAATTTCCGGGGGTAATTTAATAATAAATAAAATGACAGATAGCAAGTGACGATGGATTTATATGCAACGTTGTTTGATATTAGTAAGGAAAGCTACATTATTACTTCAACAATCAAATCTGAGTTTGATAATGGAGTTGGTGAAAAAAGTGATGTCACATTGCAAATTTACCCCAGATTGTGGTAATTTATTTAATTATATATATTTACCACAATCTGGGGTAAATTTGCAATGTGACATCACTTTTTTCACCAACTCCATTATCAAACTCAGATTTGATTGTTGAAGTAATAATGTAGCTTTCCTTACTAATATCAAACAACGTTGCATATAAATCCATCGTCACTTGCTATCTGTCATTTTATTTATTATTAAATTACCCCCGGAAATTATTTGACATTTATCGCACGTATTAAACATGTAAATATTATTTAAGTTATTTTTTATGTAATAAAGCCCTAGACAATGCTTATAAGCGAAACCGGTCGGGCGTATTAAGTGAAAATATAATCCTGTGGACAAGTACAAGTGTCTTATTTAACAAGATACTTAAGTTTCTTTTTTACGCAGCCTTTCAATACAGATATTTAAAAAAAATGGTTAACTAAAATGAAATGTTGTCGATTGGAGATGGATATACCGCCATCCATCGGTCCCAGGCAATGGTGGGCCGCCTGGTTTTGCCTGAGAGCTGTTCTCTTACTCTCCCCCGAATAACTTCGGGAGGATTTCCGAGTAAGATGGTGGTATCTCCACAGTCGAGCCCGGCATCAGTTCTACCACCTACCATACCTTATATCTGTATTAAAAGAAAATATCCGATGGTAGAGCCACCCTACAATATTCCATAAATATGCTTTGGTTATCCTTTTCCTTATACCTGTAGACATTTTTGAAGTGAAAATTTGATTCTTAAAGCCTGCTCAGCGATTTTGATCCTAGTCTTGATAGATGATGTACACTTTGAGTTTTGATGGTGAAGGGTGAACATTTTAAAAAGGGAAGCCAGACAAAAATATCGTCTTACTCAGAAAATCAACCAAGAAAACAATGAACATTTTTGTACTTCCAACTATCTATCAGCCAAGTGTATTTATCGTACAAAGAAGTAGGAATGCAAAAATAAAACTAGGTGTTTGCTAAGGCTGCTGACTTTGGCCCCTTATCTTCAATATTTTCATAGAATACGCCAGACGAAAAATATTCGAGACCTCTAAAGGAGGCATAACCATAAATGGGGGGATACTAGTATTTATTCAATCACCAAATATTCAATCACCAAAAATAGAAACCATAGTATCATTCCTTAACCAGATGCAACAGATTTTTACAAAATTTTAGTTGAATAAAAAGAAAACCAAGATATATGTAAGTAACTGTCACACAACCAGTTAAAATAAAATTGATCAAAACCATAAAAATAATAATCATAATCATAATCATAATCATATTATTTATTTGTACATTAAAGCCACACCTGGCACACAAATCATTTTATAAAACACACAGTAAAATCGATTCATAAAAATAAAATAAAAAGTAAATAAATCACATATTAATAGGTAAACCGAAATTATTAAATAACACAGTAATGAAACGAGTGAACACATTTAAATACCTGGGTAGCAGTGGCGAAGGGTCCATATAACACGATTTCCATCGGATTGTTTAGGAAATGGCATCCATACTAGGTACATTTCTTTATTCCGTGCTCTTTGCTTTGTCAAACATTTCCATCAATCTTAACCCGTTGGAAAACGCGCGTTTTTGCAAATTTGCAAATTTTCCCGCCAATTTTGTTTTTGGCCATATCTCTGGAACTAGTTGTCCAATTCTAATGGGTTTTTTTTTCTAAAACTAAATAAAATTTCCTACAAGAAAAACACTAAAATTTTTTTTTCTTGGGTAAGGTTGGGGGGGGGGGGGGCTTTCTCCTTGACAAAATCTTAGTTATATATATAAATATATGTATGTATACTATATATATATATATATCTATTATATTATTATATTTTTTTTTCATTTTTTCTCTGTTGCTCATCTTAATAGCTTTCGAAAAATACCCATATCACTAGGTTTATTAGTACATTACGATACGAGAGCGATGAAACGTTTTCTGACGAGTGTGAGTTTGCGGCACGAGCCGAAGCAAGCGCAACGCTGCGCTTGCGTAAAGTCGGCATTTTCCGCACTTGTGCTATAAAATATTATACGAAACTCGTGCGAGAAACTTTTTCTCGACTCGTGTGATTGCAGCACTCGCCTTCGGCTCGTGCCGCAAACTCACACTCGTCAGAAAACGTTTCATCGCTCTCGTATCGTAATGTACTATTAACTAACAATAATTAATATATTATAAACCTAGTGATATGGGTATTTTTGGAAAGAAAGGAAGATGAGCGACAAAAAAAATATATTATAATAATATAAAAAAAAAGTGTGGATTGTAATTCTAGGCCCAAATTTTTTTTTAAATATATGTATACAGTTATATATTTTTTTATTATTTTTATTATTATTAACAATATTACAATATTATAAAATTTGAATTGCCACTAAGATTTTTTTCAAGAAGAAAGTCTCCCCTCGACATCCGCCAAGAAAAAAAAAAGAAAAAATTGTTTTCTTGCAGGAAATCTTATCTAGTTTTAGAAAAAAAAACCGCATTGGAATTTGACAACTAGTTCCGGAAATAAAGCCAAAAACAAAATCGGCGGGAAAATTTGCAAATTAGCAAAAATTCACATAATCATACAGGTTTATGATGAATTTTAGTTATCAAAGATTTTTAAATTTTGTCTAGACTTGTACGACTAGATTGATAGATCAGGAAGAAGTTAAAGCGGTGTGTCAGGATAGTAGCAGAGGGAGACAAGTGTAAGTATTTCCGGTATCCTATTCCTTCGATATTCTATTACCGAAATGGAGTCGTAGAAATGTTTTAGATTTCTAAATAGAATCTAACTAGGTAGTTACATTGGATTGACGAATAGGAAAACCTCACTAAAGATTTAAGAATGGATCACTACACCGATCTGGTTATTTTAGACCAATTTTATAGGAGTAAGCATATATACTTGTTTGTGAACATCCTTAACTCAATTAGTATAGGAGCACTGAATTTTATTTTGCGTATGTCGCGGAAGAGGTTGAGCCTTGATCCTGGCCACTTGCCTGGTCTCCGGTATGGGTTCGGCTGTGTAGACGAGAGTCACTGTATTTAATGTTACAGTTAAAACCCGAGATCAGTTAGAACCCGTTGTAACTAGTTAGTGCTGTACAAAACTTCGGGGGTCGCCTAGCTCCGCTCCGCTCGGCTCCTAAACGCTCGTCGTGACTACCTATTTTTCTATAGCACTAACTAGTAAAAACGGGTTTTAACTGTAGCATAATAATATACATATATTTTTAAACATAGTCTATTGTTTTTTTTTAAAGAGTAATTTTGACGCATAGAACGTGTATTTTATTTTCCTCTTTTATTTTCAAAATAAATTATTTGAACTTGAAAATCTGGCGGGTTAAAAAAAACTTCTTGGTAGAAACCCTCATTTAACCAAAGACAAGAAGTTTCTATAACCTAGTTTGCAAAATTATACTGGCCACTTGCTATTTCTGAACATTATTAAAAAAAACAGCATGATAACAACCGATTTTCCGGTACCTTTTCCGCCCGAAGATTTTGTATGAGAGTAATGAACGACCTTTATTTTGCATCGTTTTCAAAAAAGTAAGAAGGTAAATGTAGTTTAATAGTAGTTTATGATACTGGTAAATAAAGAGGTTGTTAAAACGTGACTTTAAAAAACCAGCCTAAGTTAACTTAACTAGTAATGTGCATTTTCATACACTACTTTATCTTAACTAATGCAATGAATAATTTACCTTACTTACCTGAAAATAATCTTAGTATAATTATTTGTCGTAACTAATTTTTGATTTTTTTGGTAAAAGATTGTTCATTTTCGTTGCTGTTTCCAGAATTTGAGGTGGAGTCAAATTACTATAAATATAACTGCTCTCGGCCATTTTGGAGCAACATAAAGCTTTTCAACCACAAAAACACAGTAAATAATAAATTTCCCCAAATCAATGTACATACACGACCTTTTTATTACTTTATTGTTATTATTATAGAAGGTATACACATACTTATAATTATAGTAAAAGTTTATATACTAAAAGAGTGTTCTTATAGTATAGCAGTCAGAAATACCTGTAATAAAAAGAGTAGGGTCTAGAGAAGTAAAAGTCGCATTCCAAACACCTTTAGTCAAGTCAAGTATTTTATTGTACGACTCCACATTATTCTGAGCTCAACTCTACGTGAGCTCATTTTAAAGCAGTGCAGTTAAATCGAGGGATCGCAGGAGCATTTTGAAACGAAGCCCGGATATATGAGGCGGACGTGGCTGATGGATCAGTGATAAAGGTGAATTAGAAACTTGGCTATCGTTATCTATTCGTGTGTTTCTAATCGTTGTGACCGTCTACGGCATGACGCTGAATCTATTCACTTGATATAATTGTTTCGGTTTCAACAGAGAACCTTTATAGTTTCGTCATGTCCATCCGTCTGTCTGTCTGTCCGTGGCTTAGCTCAGAGACTTTTACAACTATAAATCTGTAACGGATAACGGAAAAAGTGGTAAGATATAATCTTGAAAAAACTTTTTTTTATGGTACCTCCCCTACACGTAAAGTGGGGATGAAATTTTTCATACATTTCATTTCATAATGATATTGAAACGGCTACTCACGATTTTAATATAGTCAGATTTTGCCTGACTAGTTATTCTACCTTTTTTGAATGCTACGAAACACTCAGGCGCGAGTCCTATTCCGGTTTTTTGAGGTAAATGTTGTTTTAGTTGGGTCCCGGGATGATACACAAAATGCCCTTCTTTAAAAGATATAAAAGATAACGTAGTATTATATCATCATCATTATCACATCCTCACGTCATGAATCCTCGAGAGGGTGTAAGTGTTCCCGAGTGTGAACTGTGAAATACATAGTACTCACTTAGAATAACAATTTTTAGCGACGATTATTACGTCCCTAACGTAATGGGAGGTGGGCATTGACCTCTCATAAACAACCTGACACACAGTCTCTAAGAAAAGTTCGTCAGAAAACGTCCGAACGTGCGACGTGCATAATAGCAAAAGTACTTCAACCAAATTAAGACGTTATATCGTTAACATAAGATGCAATATCAGTTGTATGCAATCGTCATTCGAATTTGTCACGCGCCATAGCGGTGACAAAATGCATCGCGGACACTTTTTGAGCGAGATTGTGAGTCTTGTTGTATAAGAGACGTCAATGGAGGTGGGCCCTAGTTTGGCAAAAAAACGAACACCAGCGGGCCTATTATGTAACATAGTGTCGGTTGCTATCTATGGTTGCTATTCACCAAAATCAGAAAAAAATGAATTTCTAAAATAACCTTTAATGGGTACTGAACTATTTACGATTTGGGACGTCATTTCAAGTGCGAACTTATCCTTAGATAAGCGGATATGTATGTTTTCGACGATAGGCACTTGGTTTGGTTTGGCAACTGATTTTACGATACAGAATCAGGAGGCTGGTATCCCTATGTGCGGCGAATGCTTCACGGACTTTTTTAACGATAAATTTTACAAAAATGCTTCGGAACTGTGAATTTTCTAGTCGCAGTTTTTGTGTTTCCATGTTACACTAGTTACAGCTTTTAGGTAAACGGCTTAGAGGTATAAGGCTTAAAGGTCTACCCGTCTACCCATTTCATGTTCCAAACTCAAACAATATACTCTACTTATCATAATGAACGACTGTTGTTTTATGACATTTATTAGGCGAAAATAAGTAATTTGGTCCTACAAAATTTAAAAAGTAATATTATATGGGAGGGTGAAATTATATTAAGTTTTTAAGTTGTTGGACAAAAGTTGTTCGAATAAAATAACGTCACAGCCCGTATAAGTTTCAACATATAAATTGTTATAAAATAATAAAAATATATCCATGCATCACCCTGTTTCGTCTACTGATGGAAGTAGGCCTTTCTGAGATTTCGCTACTCTTGGCGGTCTTCCTGGAAGAAATGCTCATACTCACACGCTTGGCAGGCGGGTTCATGAGCGCGATGCCGAAACCCTCGCACCAGTGACGCCACTGCCCGTCACCAGTTTGTTTTATATAAGGTCCGGCAATTTGAGATGGATATACCGCCATCAATCGATTCCATTTTAGGAGTAGTACACAAGATAATAAAGTTGATTCTGAATTTTAGTTTCAGTGCTGATAAACTTGATTTTTTTTTCAAAATAATATAGCTTATATTGTAAATACTAAGGAACTATTTTGTGATAAAGAAAATTTTAGTTAGTTTAGTTTAGTTTTGACAGCACTAAAACTAAAATTAAAGCCTTCAGAATCGACTTTATTATAATACTTAGTATTTATAAAATTCCGTAAACTCATGTGGTGTAGTAGGGTACTAATGTATGCCTATTAATAAACCCTTTGATATATTTAATCTCATAGCAACATTTTTGTATATCCTAAAAATACTGTTACTTTTTTAATAATTATAGAGAGCCCTCATGCAAACTTTGTATTTTCAGTAAAAAAGTATCTCAATCAATGCAGCCAACATTAAACAAAGACAAAGATCATAAAACCCAAATTACTTTCATCCGGTATTTGAGTGCTGCGGTCGAGGGCCAATAAACCTTTAATTTTGTGGATTCGTAAACCAGACGACAAACAGAGTTAACGATGAATCGGTCTAGACCGAAGTTAAGATACCACTGAACTCGATTAATTCAATTCAATTGCAACCGTTCTAATTTGTATGTAGATTTTCCTTCAGAGTAAAGCGAACGTTTTGAAACTTGTTTTGTTTACTCTTCACGTTCTCGTGTTTAAGTGACAATTGTATGTGTATTTTAGCATAAGTTCTTTGAAAATGTAATGCGTGGATGCACGGTAATGTAGAAGCCAAGTTCTCAAAAAAAGGGTGATGCCATTACTCTATTTTGGGTACTTTTTGGATACTTTTAACGCAAAGTTAAAATCGACGAACAGTATTATTGTACCATATTAGGGTCCTTTAACATACGCATGACTCCATTTTAGGACAATAGTTATGAGAAGTTATACAAATGAAACCTGTATGTTATGGCTAAAACAATTTTTGAGCAACGAGCAATCCCGTCATATTACCATGAAATAAGAATTAAGGCTGTACCTGAGCCTAGAGACATGAACAACGCCAAGAATTTCGAGAATACGTTTGAAAAAATTTGGACTCACTTCATATTGAAAAAAGTATATTTGATTTGTTGATCTTTTACCAAGCGATTTTACCAATCACTAAGAGGGAACGTTTTGATCTCAGTGCAAAACGCAAAACTTATGATTGTTTTTCTTATTATGTCTCAAAAAATATATTTCAACCCTATAATTTTTGGTTTTAAAATGTTTCTTAAAAAATCGCAGTTACGGAATTTACTTGATTTTTTTTCATGAAATAACTACTAAGTAATGCAAATTTGAAGTTAATATACTACTTAAAATCCAAAAATTGTATGCCTATAAAATATTTCAGTAAAAACCTTTCAATCTGCTGTTTCGCGCGTGATTATTAGTATTATCCGTCCAAGACAAATAGGTCAATAAGCCAACCAATAATCGCCTCTATCAAAAGCCAATAAAATATTGGGCATATGCTCTATTGTGTTGCACGGGCGGGTAGTAATCTTTTTTCCTAGGATATGCCATACACTTAGTAAGTTGATGCTATTAACATTAACTCTTACCTACATAATCCATCACTCAAAAACTGTGATGTGAACACACCGTAAGGTTATTTTAATTTGGCCTCGTTAAAAGCAACATATAATAAGGCCCACTTGTGCCAAACAACTTAAGCCAGGTTAGTTAACTTTTATGTTTTCTCTATAGTTTGATTTGATATGGACGTGTGGAAGGGAGAGGAGGTATGGTAACTGAGATGTGGAACTCCAAGAAAAAAATATATACATTTTGGGCGAACGTGCTTCATCTTGGGTTGACACAAGTTCATTGTCCATAAAAATAATTTGGTTAAATGCGAGCCGAACTCACAATGCGTGTACGGAACCCCAAAACCATTTAAGTGCATAACAACAATATAGATTCCATAGCAACATCAAGGTTGACAAACAGTTTGGCGCCTTATGAGTACGGAACGCAAATTTTTATTAGTTTTAGGGTTTCGTACCCAAAGGGTAACCAACGGGGCCCCGTCCGTCCGTCCGTCTGTCACCGGGCTGTATCTCATGAACCGTGATACGAGTAGTTAGACAGTTGAAATTTTCACAGATGATGTATTTCTGTTGCCGCTATAACAATAAATACTAAAACCGGCCCAGCGCGATTCGGACCCGCTTACTCCCATACAACAAACATGATTTTTTACCGTTTTTATAGATAATGGTACGGAACCCTTCGTGCGCGAGTCCGACTCGCACTTGGCCATATTCTTGTTTTATTTTAGAGTATTTCCTAAAATCTAACCAAATTTGAAACTTCTAGGAACCCCAAAAATATTATCGTGCATAGCAATAGCAACATAAAGGCAACAAAAACAAACCGTTAAATTAGTAGCACGTGACAAACAGTTTGGCACCCTGTAAGTACAATTTTTATTATTTTTTGTTCTACTTTAGAGTATTTACTAAAATGTATCCAAATTTGAAACTTGTAGGTATGTATTATCGTCTTTAAGATAAAGTCGAAGGAAATAACGGAAAAAATGCTACTTTTTTTGTATGGCGAAACCCATGGGTTTAATTTTTTTTATAGTAACACGGTTTCTGTACCAACTATCGAACTACAATGGTTGAAGCTGTAGACCCTTGTGACAGATTGACAGACAGACAGCTGAGGCTTGGTAATAGTGTATTTTGAATAAAAAACCCTGAAAACTAAAAAAAACTTTCTATCAAAATTTTGTTAATCTGTATTAAGTTGCTTGGAGCAAGTGGGCTTAAGCTGTCACAGACCTTGGTCGAGCAATGCCTGCCTCCATTTTCCATCAGGCTTGTTGCACTGACGACAAACACACAAAGACCTTCGCATGAGGTCCCTCAAGATTGGCTGTTCCTTCTACAGCAAATCAGGGGCTCATTTCGACGCTGTACACGTGCAATCACTGACGCAGTTGGAGGTTTCCGGGGTCACTCTACTTGAGGTTCTGTATTTGTTTGTATTTATTTATTTACCATCTCGTTGGTCTAGTGGTTCAAATGTCACAATCATACTTCGATAATTTATTGTACAGTATACGCTTTAGCTAAGATGGCAGTTGCATATATTTGGTGCAACAAGGAAGGAGAGCGGGGGCAGACTGTTCTTTAAAAAGCAATAATTTGCGAAACGCATCACTAATTTTGTACTCTTAAGTCTCAGTGTTTTTTTATTTTTATTATACATATTTATCGTTTTTAGGTTCAGTCACGCAAATCTTTATGTCTGCTTATATTATTCCGTTGAAAAGAATGTCTAATAACTTGAAGCTAATATTGAATTTGCTACGTCGTAGCAAGTGCTAAAATTCCGTAGCACTGCGCTTTGTAGATATGCAACCACGAAGGAAGATGCAAACAAATTACTTCTTTTAATGAAGCAAGGAATTATTATTTGCAATATTTCAGAACAGCGAAAAGTGACTAATGTGTTCAGAAAAGATACTGTTTTGAGTTGGCAATATTCTTGTCATAACAATTATTTTTACCTTATGTAACAATTTATTAGCTTTGTTAGGTTTAGGCTTAGTTTAATATTTTTAGTGTTTACCTCAGGAATTTTGGTTTGTAGCAAATAATTTTATTTCTTAATCTTAGAAGTGTACATACAAAATTTCTTAATTATATAAATTTGTAAAATATTGTTTTGTTTTAATGATTCTTATTTCCCTAGGCGAGCATAATGTATCAAACACAAATAATTTGCATAACAATGTCAAGGTTATATTAGACTGTAGTTTACTTTTAAATCATATTTAGATCCCCTTTTATCTCTCCAAATTAGAATCTTAAAAAGAATCGTTGGCCCAAAAATCAAAGAACGATTTAGAAAAAATTTTACTGGCCTATTTAAGTACTGTGGAGTTTTACCGGTTAATTTAAAATTTAAATATCTTTTGCTTCGAGATCATTACTTCAATTTAGATATACAACAGCCAATCTCTCATAAAATATACACCAGACAAATTGCAAAAAAACATTTGTATATAACCAAGGCCACTAACTTCTATGGTGATCGTACTACTTCACAACTTATATCCAAATTAATAAACAGCATCCCAACGGACCTGAGACAAAATATCACGCACAAAAATCTCAAGACAAAATTAAAAGATTTCTTTTTCTCAACTTTACAAATTTAAACAACCTGTAGATCATTCACCAAGCTTGAAAATAGCTTATATTTTTTAAACTAAGATATTTCCCATTGTATTCGACTTCACCTTCCTTTGTATGAATACAAGCTTATCCGTGAAGCCATCACATTCAATTATGCGCTCTAATGATAAGACATTAGAAAACATCCGGACGCCACGGATATGTTTGTCATTCTGATATAAAAATAATTATGTAGGTAACTCTGTATTTTTTAAAACGAACACGAATTTGTAAAGATATAACTAGTCTTGCAACAATGTTCACACATGTCAATCGTCTCATGTACATTTAATACGACTTTAATTTTAATTATCTACTTTCATTTCATGTTTGTATTTGTGTGGTAGACTTAAATAACACCGCACACAAACCTCTAAGGGTTTAAGCGGTGAATACTATTGTAATATTTGTACAACTATCAGTGTGTGAAATAAATAAATAAATAAAATAAATGTATATGTAATAAATAAAATTCATATAATTAATATTTATCAGATAAATTGTAGAAAACGTAAATAAGTAAATAAGATTCTGTCGTCTCGAGGGACGCACTACGCGGGCCGCGGGGGAGGGGGGACAGAAAGCTGAGCTGACCGACCCGCCGCGCAGTATGACGATATAAATAATTTGTAATAGAATTTGGTGTTAAATAGTGAACACCAAAGGAACTAAAAAAAAAACTACCCCCAGTCGAGAAAATTATTACTTGAAGATTAGAATTTTCAAGATAGGGTAAAAGAGAAACATTTAAGTGGAATAACCCTACAAAGAAAGCACCTCTTTTAGTAGAAAAGAGAAGGTGGCGAAATCGACTTGTTTGTGAACGGAATGCACTTTTCCAACTACCTTCACATCCCATTACCCATCAA
This sequence comes from Ypsolopha scabrella, assembly GCA_910592155.1. Lineage (NCBI taxonomy): Eukaryota > Metazoa > Arthropoda > Insecta > Lepidoptera > Ypsolophidae > Ypsolopha > Ypsolopha scabrella. Next base: position 5,382,522 of record OU342978.1, read on the forward strand.
TTGTAGTCCTTACCCCATTGCAATAAAAGCAAAATTCCTCCAACCTTCAAGCTAACTAACGTGGCACGTGGTGCAATAGCGGCTGTTTCCGTTTAGAAAACAAATAAAGTTTAATACTTATTGCAATTTCCTTTACGGTTCACGAATGTAACGGGAGAAATTTTGGTGGTAATGGTGCTCTATATTTACGTTGGTCGGTGTTTTCGTAACCTGAGCAAATATTTAGTTTTGTTAGCAGTTTTGTATATTTGGAATGTTTAAATAAGTATTCTAAGTACACTCTCTACGATATTAAGTAACTTTCTAGTAGTTTTGGTTGAATTGCCTTACTATATAAATGTAAAAAAAAGAAAACAATTGGTTTTCAAACCATTTGTCGTGTTTTCAAAATCAAATTCCATAAATCCACTACCTTTTTCTATTTAAGACTTTGTCAAAGGTTTTTTAAATAAGAAAAAGAAGCAAATTGTTACGGTAACGGTCACTAGAAATGTCAACACTATTAACATCTTTTCACTGACATGATATCCCTTAGTGAGTCTTATCGCCGTACTTCGGGCACAAATACACTTCTCATCAAAAAAATCGAAACACTTCTCATGTTTGTGTTTTAACAGATTATTAGAAAAATCTTGTATTATGCGAAAAAATTAAAAACAATAGGTAGTACAAGGTTTTGAATTCCCTACAGGTACTAACGGTCCAAATTTTTTTTTTTTGAATGAATCCTCTCTTTTGGTTATTTGTTGCCAGAAAGAAAGTCTTGGTAGTGTTTCGATTTTTTAGATGAGACCTGTATTTTTCTTTACCTCACCTTGGTGTCCAAACGTCATATTCCTATTTAAGTCATAATGAGTGTTACCGCCGTAGTCCGGGCACAAATACACGCTTTATCTTTAAGCAGGGTTTTCTCAGTGTCTGTGTCAATATTCTAGTGGTAAGTGGTACGTATACAGAATTGTTATGCTCATGAATTCCAAAAAACACATTGATTAAGGTGGTAGGAGGATCTCGGTGCAAAATGCACATCATAATATTGTTTTCCTTACTTTTGAATATAAAGTTTGCAATAAATGCGTTTTATAGCAATTCTCGCAAACTGCTTGTTAATAGTTAGGTGATCACATGAAAATTATTCAATTTTGTGCGTTACATTTTAGCTGCATTACATTACAACTGTAAACACGCTTTTAGGTTTGTTAATGCAATGCAAACAAAATGTAATACATTTAAGTACGTAATTTTTTTGTGAAGACTATTATTAATAAACTATTTCCGCACGTTGCTTTAAAACACATTTATTGCATACTTTTTATTCAAAAGTAAGGAAAACAATATTATGATGTTCATTTTCTACCGAGGTAATAAGTTACCCCCTAAAGGGTTACACAAAAAGAAAACTCAACCAGATATTTTAACAATCTTTTTGTTTTGCACCAACTTATAGGTTATCAGAACTCAATCAAACGAAATAAATGTACCGTTGAGAGAGAAATCTATCAAACACACAGAAAAAACACGATTTCTCCAATATATTTTTATTACGGCTCGGGTAAGCATACTAACAATCCTCAAGTCTGACAGTAAAGGGACTGAAACCAATAAAACGAGGGAAGAAAACTATTTTTGCTTCAATTCGTCACCGCGATCAGAGGTTACCGGATGTAGGGCACCTAGGGGGAGATATACTCTAAACCAGAGTTTCTCAACTAAAGAAAGTCCATCTTGTTATTTCCTCCACGGCAGTTCATTGATTTTCTTCTAAAAACTATTATATCGGTGACCATTAAGAGTTTTATTTTTGTATACTATAAAGTGGGACTCTTTGATGGAACCTCATTCGAACACTAATAAAAGCCTTTTTGTTTGAGTTCCACTATATATTTACTTAATTGCAAGAAGTTTCGTCCGTTTATGACTTCGTCAGCCTAAATGAAAGAGGTGCACAAACGGTTTAAAATTAATATTCATTTTATCTCTAAAATCGATAACCGATTCCATATCTTGGAAAATAAAATCACAATAGAAAAAAATAATTTTTTGGGCGCCTTTTACCACTTTTGTCTTACAATTTCAAACCGAGATAAGCAGTGTAAAGTATGCTATAAAGTGTAATAATGCTAAAGTATACTTTTGCATTTAAATTTTATCTTAATCATTTTTATTTTAATAATAAATTTTATAAATAAATTTAATATAAATATTTATTAAACTCTATAGGGTCTTCAGTACGTTAAGAAATAGCTAATAATTTACGCCATTTGGAGTTGAAACGCTAGGCCCGTACCAGAAACTTTACAAAGAAATTTCGGCGCATTTTGTCGATTCATCTGATGAGCGAGTCTGGCCATACAAAGGGATAACGTTGCTTACATTCTAGGCATCCTGCCTGCCTTTTTTTTACTTGTTCTAGTAATTTTTTTACCCGCAAAGTTTTGTTTGTATTTTTTGTTGTTGTTATATTTTACCTAGTTGAGTATTTTAATATTTTAATGTAACAATAAAACCAAAAATATGAAAAAGATGTTGTTCAGACTATTTGGCGACAGATGCTGCTGGTGACTTTGCTGGTTTCCTCTCACTCCGACACAAGACTTCCCATATTGATCTCTCTGTCGTTCGAGCGCTAATCAGGCAGCGCGCTCTTTCCTAAATAAATAATTAAAATTAATCATAACTAAAAATTTTCAAAAATAATCAAGGAAACTCATTTGTTGTTATAATTTTTCCAATTAAACTAAGTTTCAATTTGTTTCTTTGCATAATTAATGTATTAAACCGGATCTAAGTCTTAAATTGGAATATGTTTTGGTATTTATTTAGTTAAAATACTAGATAAGCTATATATCATTCGAGATATTCTGCAGTTTATCATATTTTTAGGGCTCCGTACCTCAAAATGGAAAAACGAACACTTTGTTGTCTGTCTGTCAAGACATTTTTTCTCGGGCTAAGTTGAAATTAATACCTTCTGCAGACGTCTACGGTCCCCATAGTGCTTTTAAAAATCAGGTATAAAAATAACTTAACGCAGAAAAAGTTATTGCCTACTTAATCAATTTCATGCAAATTGGCTCACCATGGACACCTATAGGGTACTTCCAGTTGACTTAGAAACTTTAAAATCCGTTCACAGTTATGTCTTATAGCACACGTCAAGAAAAAAATCTGAAAATTACCGCTTTTTTATTCAAGAAGTAATTTTTAACCAACGTAGTAAGACCATAGATACATGGAGTTTAATTAGATCCTTAGTGTCAAGTTAGTTTGGTCATATAGAGCTGCTCGTGAAATAAGTTTGTGTTTTAAACGGTATTACGGTACCCTCAGAGTACGAATCCCACTCGCAGCTGACTAGTTTTTTCTTAGGTTTTTACTTATATAACATCTGAAATATACCGAAACTTATCGCGACTTTTCCAGGTAATCAGCAATAATAGTTGTTCTCTTCCCTATATGGGGTGGGAAAATAAAGGGGCATGTTTTAAAACAGTTTACAGAAAACAAATTTTATGTTTTTTCATGTTGAAATCAAAGCTGTACTCGTGTAAAATAAATTACATATTTGATTTTTAAGATGCAATTTATGCTCTTTTTTAATCCCCTCGGTTCAACGGTCGTATAATCAAAATTAAACACACGAGGTATTTATAACTATTAAGGAAAGATCATCAGTGGAATATAATGTGATTTTCATTTATAAGCCCAAATTAAAACTGGAGACTCGGTAAGTGGTCAGTACTAAGGTTTAAGGTTTTGCAAAATACAAAAAAAATGTGCCTCTATACTTGTTCAAGAATAACCTTGATATAAGTGTAAAAAGTATACATTTTATTTTGCGTATTTCACAGAAAGGGTCATTAAAGCTTACTGAGCCTCTGGTATTAATTTGGCTTTATAAACGAAAACGTTATATTTGGTATTATCAAATTTGAGAACCGTGCCTTGAGAAAATACGTAGACTGATTTGAAATTTCAGGCGTATACATACTTGGGAAGCCGATCACGAAACGTCTTTTCTAAACAAGCCACGATTACAATACCGCAACGAAAGCTTTTATGTGCTTGAAATAAGGGCAAATATCCTTTGGTTGAAAGTTCTATTAACCGTGGTGATGTTTTGCGTTGCTTACAGCGCCCCACCTTTATGTAAATGATATCGCGTTGAAACATTGTATTTTAACTTGGCTGACGTATTGGGCCGACTTTTTACTTTGCATCAACTTTTAAAAGTCACTTTTGTGGGTTTCCTTTCACGAGTTGTGAGCGTTTTTTTAATGGCTGCTGTTAAAAAAGGGAAATGGCGCGTTTCAGTATTTTTATTGGGAAGTTTGTTTGACTAAGTTTTTTGCTTCATAATGCTGTGTTTTATCCTTACGAAAAACGAGTATAAGCAAAATGATATTGTGGATCCAAAAAAAAAAAAATTTAGATTAGAGTGAGTTGATATCACGAATTTTTTAAAAACGGACATGACTGACTTTTTAAGTGTGCAAAGAGGCACAGGTCCAGCTTTCGATGAGAATATGACTCATCGTCATCAGTACTCGACTGACTGCCGTGTGCGGAAGTACTCCCGAAGAGTCCTGATGATGATGAGTCATAATCTCATCGAAAGCTTGACCTGTTCCTCCTGTGTCTCCCGTACACGTAAATTGAAGATGACTTTTTTTTTCTCGTCTATCCCATAGTGTGGGGTGTAGTTGGATAGGTCGTTTAAAAACATTATGGTGAGTGAAAACCAGTTTTCGATTTAGGGATCCGTTGGCGAAATATTAAGCTTTAAACTGCCAATTTTTGTTAGAGTCAGCCCACCCACAGCTGGCTAAACGGTTGTTTATGGATATATGGAAAAATTCACAGAAGTAGTATATATAATGACGTTTAAAGGAAAACTATCACAGCTAAGTAGGGTTTACAGGTTTACGAGTACAGGTCGCGCCAAACTTTTAGCCCCCTCTAAACACGACAATGTATGGGACTAGAAGTTTGGCGTGATCTGTATTAGTAGACCAACTTATAAAATGTACTGGGCAACTACGGAACTCTACACTGCACCTGGCCCGACACACAGTTGGCCGGTTTTAAATATTCCAAATAATTAATCATACGGAGCTTTGCATCACTTTAGATGGAAAAATCAAAATTACAAACAAATTTTCTAAGACAGTCGCAGGCCCGCAGTACACAGAGTAAGGAGTTCAAGTTCTATCTAAAATTAAATTTTCCTTACATCATATATTTTTAATTGAATTTGTATCTTGCAGTACACTCTTCAATTATGTTAATTATATAACTCTGTAGTTTATTAAGGAGTTTGAAATGTTTGATATACAGCCATTCATATTATTAATTATTATTATATCAAGTGTCATAGCTTTTCTTACTCAAAATTACATTAATACATTTTAATAATCATCAATCAGCCCGCATCCACCCACTGTTAGGCATAGGCCTCTTCTTCTCCACACCATATTCCATTTTTTTTTAAATCAAGAAACAAACAATCTTATATATTTATACATAACACAAAATATTCTTAAAATGTAGAACTACAGTTTCCTTACTTGTTATAAAACATTCTAAATATATTAAATAGAACAGTTTTGTCCACGTAATGGACTTTACATAAAAAAAGAAAAAAAATAGGAACAATGCAAAAATATCGCATCACCATGGCAACATTTTTTTAAATTCTCATTTTACGTTTAGATAAATGACGAACTATGTGTCTGCCAAAATATTTTTATACTAAGAAGTACGTTTAGTTTTGACATATTTTTACCGCCTGCCCAGCGTGTGCGAGTACAAGCATTTCTTCTAGGAGGACCGCCAAGAGGAGCCAAATCTTGGAAAGGCCAATATCCAGCAGTGGACGATATGTTTACTTTTGTTCACAATAAAAACAGAGTACAAAATCTGAGCTTAGTACATTAAAAAAAGTATTCATATCAATTGAGGGGCCATTTTCAAATGGATGTTATTTGCGTTAACAAGACACATAAAAGGATAACTACATTAAATTAACAGACTAAACATACTACACCTGAAAAAAAACATAATCTAAAAAGTTTTAATTTTTTTCAAACACTAAAGCCGATTCTAATTTTAGTTTTAATCCTGTGAAGAGTCAATTTTCTTCATTCCCAAATAGTTCTTTAGTATTAATAACAGAAGCTATATTACTTTGGAAAATTTCAAGTTTTCATAGCACTAAAACTAAAATTAAAGCCTTCAGAATTGACTTTACTATGCCTAATATAGTTTTTGAAACATAAACTAGTATTAAAAACTAGAACATTACAAAAAAGACATAAAATATGTACCAAAACAAAAAAAAATACAAAAAAACACATAAAAGCTTCATGCTACCCAAAGAACACCTAGTTAAATCTGTAGAATTGACCCTGTATGTAGGATTGACTTCCAATTATTCTAGACTTGTTCAGTCTATCTTTTTGCGAGCTTGACGGATCGTCCGGGTATTATTATCCGGTTCCGCGAATTACCCGGGTCGAATTTGTCAGTATTAGTTATCTCGGTGTTTCAGGAGTTACCGTGATCGAAGGTTATTTCATCCTTTTAATAGAAATACTAGTATTGTAGCAAAGGTTATTATGTGAAAGCGAAACTATGTATACTACATATTATTATTATCTAAGGAATTTAATTTAACATAAACATAAGAAAAGCTGTAGTTTAAATATACAAATTAAAATTAAATCTATCTAAGTTTAAAGCAAATTTTTTTTTTGTATATAATGTGACTTTAATTTATGCAGCCAAATTCTTACTGAACATTTGGTAAGTGCTCAGTAACAAGGTTCGATGACCCTTTTTATGAAATTAGCAAAATAAAATCTTGACGTCCCCTAGTAATTGATTCGGGGCTGGATTGCGTTTGGAACACGAAGAGAATAATTTACGAATTTCACAAAAAGGGTCATCGAACTTTGTTACCGAGCACTTACTGAGTCTTCAGTAAGAATGTGGCTATATAAATTAAAGTCACCTTATATACATTATGTAGTATGCATCGTTTAGCTTTCACTTAATAACCTTTGCTACGACACTAGTATTCCTATTAAAATAATTTTAATATATGAATTAGTGTAGAAAAAGTGTTATCGATCCGTGTTACTGATCACTTACCAAGCTTCCAGTATGAGTTTGGCTGCTTAAATTAAAGTCACCTTATATACAAAATTTTTATTTGCTTTAAATTTAGATAGGTTTAATTTTAATTTGTATATTTAAGCTACAGGGTATATCTAGGTTGAGAATAAAATAGACAAAAACATATTAAACGATATAAAAAATAAACTGAAATGATTTGTACATTTGAACACTAATACAAAACGAAAAATATCTTAACTAAAAATATAAAAAGGGTGTATCAGGACCGTAGCAGATGAAAATAAACTAAAATTATTAAAAGCTTAGTTTGGACGTAAACTAAATTCACCTGCTGAGTTTAATTACTAAAAACATAAAGAAAAAGAAGCGAGTTTATGACAGTTGTAATGTAAGCCAATTATCTGAACCCGTCGCCATTGACGTGTAAATAAATATGTGGACAATGATGCTGGGTCTCGATGGCCCGAATTGACAACATTTCAAATTATTTGCTAAGGCATTAAATAGTATTATCTAAAAGTATGCTTCAATCGTAAAAATTTTAACAAAGAATAATCTCGATTGATTGAGTATTTCATTACTTATTCCCATTTAAAAAAAAAACATTATAGAAGGTCTTAAGTGCAAATGGTTGACTCTACGTGACTGAGACCTTTGCCCCATAGAGAAGATGTCAAAGAAAGAGTTCAATACTTAACTCTGTCAAATGTGTCAAGTCAAGTCACAGATGATTATAACTATGAGTTTTTTTAACGGCCTTGTATTGTTATGCCTTTTTGTAGTATTTATATTTTTAGCACAGAAACCTTTCAATTTTGTAGGCTTTAAAAATATTTACGTGCATTTGTACCTAGTAAATTGCTTGAATTCTTTAGACGGAGACGGGTTAATTTTTGAACGGCCTTTGGACATTTCGTCTAGTTTGAATTAATGATTTTCATTTTTATTGTGGAAAAGATTCCATTGCTTGCAGTCAACCATTGATCAAAATTAACGAAAATTCAGTATTTTGCAAATATCTCCTAAAATAGCCACAAATAAAATTTCAAATAATGTGAGTTTGCAATTATGAACCAATAATCTCCATAAAGTGTTAGAATTTTTGCTATCTTCTCAGATGACCGCTTTTGAATTTTGTATAATTTAAGATTATTGTTAAATAAAATGATAACGGTTTTAAATAAAGGTTCTTGCGCACATGATAAAAGTGATCCGTGAAAAAAATAAAGCGCGTAGGAACTGGAAACAATTTCATAATCCTTCTGATTACGATGAATTTTCTCTTCTTAGGCGTAGACAGCATAAACTTCAGCAAGAATGTTATGAGAACTATTTATGTTCTGTTCAGAGCTATATTAAAGAAAACCCAAAATACCCATGGAGTTTCATTAAGGTCCGTCGAGTTGGATCAGGCTACCCAAGTTCTTTGGAATACAACGGAAGCACTCTCAAAGCTAAGTTAAGTTAGGTGGTAGAGCTAATGCCGGGCTCGACTGTGGAAGTACCACCATCTTACTCGCAAATCCTCCCGAAGTTATTCGGGGGAGAGTAAGAGAAAAGCTCTCAGGCAAAACCAGGCGGCCCACCATTGCCTGGGACCGATGGATGGCGGTAAAGCCACCCCAATTGCCGGGCCTTATATTAAACAGACTGGTGACGGGCAGCGTCGTCACTGGTGCAAGGGTTTCGGCACCGCGCTCACCAACCCGCCTGCCCAGCGTGTGTGAGTATGGGCATTTCTTCCAGGAGGACCGCCAAGAGGGGTGAAATCCTGGAAAGGCCTATGTCCAGCAGTGGACAAAACAGGCTGATGGATGTATGGATGGACTCTCAAAGCTGGGAAAGATATTTCCGAAGGTTTCAATTCCTTCTTTCATAGCGTCTTTGCCGAGCCTGCTCAAAGCTATGATGATAACCTACTTGCTCCTCCATACGGTGGTGACGGAGATATCATACACTCTATAGTAGTCACCCCAAATTAAATATCTGCACAAATTTCTAAAATTGATTCAAATGGTGGTGGTGGCAGTGATGGTCTCCCTGCTTTCTTTATTGTGAAATGCGGCGATGCTCTTAGTGTACCATTAAGTATAATTTTCAACCGTTCCCTCTCTGAAGGCAAATTTCCATGTAAATGGAAAGATGCACATATAGTACCTATTCACAAAAATGGTCCCAAAACAAAAGTGCCTTACTATCGCCCTATATCTATACTCAATGTTTTGGCCAAGTTATTTGAAAAAATAGTTATTAACAGATTATACCCAACAATTTCAAAAGGCTTACCTCCTGAACAACATGGTTTCTTTAAGGGGCCATCGACAACAACAAATTTAGTTGAGCTGGTATCCTTTGTACTTCAGAAGATGGAATCTGGCCGGCAGATTGACGTGGTCTACACGGATTTCGCGTGGACCACGTCGTTCTGCTTCGAAAACTCCAAAGACTTGGCATACAAGGCGATCTTCACCGCTGGGTTACCACGTATATTTCAAACAGAAGACAAGCAGTAGTGATTGGCGGTCATCGCTCAAATTTCGTTGATATACCCTCCGGTGTTCCTCAGGGTTCACATTTGGGTCCACTATTTTACTGTGCTTATATCTATGATATTTATAATGTGTTTCATGACGCCAATTACTTGCTGTACGCGGATGATAAGAAAATATACTTAAATATTAATAATGAAACTCATTGTGAATTACAACAAGCTGATCTGGACCGACTCAGTACTTACTACAGTAAGAATAGAATAAAAGTTAACGCAACTAAATGTGTCCAAATAAGTTTTTACAGAAAGCTAAATCCTGTCCTACATTCTTACAATATTAGCGGTAATACCATACACCGAGTACATGTGGTCAAAGATCTTGGTGTGAGCCTTGACTCAAAATTAACATTTGAGCACCATATTAACGCAACTGTGAACAGGGCTTATAAAAGATTGGATTTCGTAATGCGGGTATGGGGTGAATTCAGAGACCTTTCTTGTCTTAAGCGTGTGTATTTTGCGTTTAGAAGTTTACTGGAATTCGGATCTTCTGTGTGGTCACTACATTACATAACTTATAAACAGTGTATCGCAAAAATACAGGAGATTTTCTTAACGCATCTTAACTTTAAAGCCAGATTACCAAAAATGAAATACGAAGACTCTTGTCTACACCATCGTATTTCATCGCTTGAGGATCGCCGGCTTTTGGTCGACATGTCTTTGTTATATAACATTGTTACTGGTCGTATTAACAGCATGAGCATGGTGTCTAACTTCTTCCTTAACGCCACCTCTTATCGCACTCGGCACTCCGCAAGACTCTTTACTTTTAAAACTATGCCCAATCAACCCCTCTCATTCGTCTAGCTAACGAATACAATAAGCGTTTCTTTAATATCGATCCATGTGAAAACTCTAGGACATCATTTTGAAATAAAATAATCAATGAATTACTTTGCCGTGATGAATAACCGTAATTATTATGATTTCGCTGAACAACCTCTCATTTTTTTTCTCTTTCATACCCTCCCTCACACAACACTCATACATACTCATCCCTTACATTAACACATACACAACACAAACACCCTGTCGAACAATTTAACAAATTGAACAATTTAAACTAAAATAGAGTAGTGAAAAATCTTGTACAAACATTCATCGTGCTTGTGCTTCTTGCCATATTGTCAAACTTACCCGTTTTGGCTTGACGCACCCGTATTTCCCTGGGGGGATACGTTACAGAGATCACTGGCGGTGCGGATGGAGGGGTTATGTACCTCCAGCTACTAGATCGTATAAAAGAAGGGTGCACGTAAAATACAAAACATATCCGTTTCATCACCTCGGGTCACTGAGACTCCACGTCATTGTCGCCGGGTTAAGACTTAAAAGCCTTTATTTAGTCTTTATAATAATCCAAGTATACAACATGCAAACTTATAATTAGATTTTGATGAAAGTTTCATAAATTGAAGCTTAATTTGACAGCAAGTTACAGCGTTTGATCTTTTTAAAACTTGCTTTCAACCATTAAAAGCTTTTGAACAAAAGGTAAATGCATTTTGACATTTCAATAAAGGCTAAAGACATTTAAAAGCCCTCGTACTATGTGACACAACGATTAAAACGATGTAAAGCCATACTAATCCAAGTCTAGCCAAGGTACGAGTAGCATTAAGGTGACAATTACTGCTGGTGACCCCGGGTACGTGCGTCTCACTCACTCGTACGACTCGTCCCCGCATTGATATCTCCGTCGCTCGATGTGGAATCAAGTTGCAAACGCGCTAAAATATACCTAAATAATTAATTACAATTATCATAACTAGTAGTTCGCCCCGAACTGTGAACTCGCGCTCGCCCGCTTCGCGCTTGACCGATTTAGCTCATGTTTGAACTTAAAAAACCTTTTTGCCTTATTTACTTGCCTGCCAAATTTCATGACATTCCGATCAACGATACTAGAGTTATCGTCGAACAAACATTCATACATACACACATACATATATATATTGTTTAAGTAGACTCGGAGAACTTCGTTCGCTCGTTCAATTAAAATTCTTCAAAAATTATAAAAGGAACTCATTTGTTGTGATAATTATCTTTAATTTGACTATCCACCATCCATCAGCCTGTTTCGTCCACGGCTGGACATAGGCCTTTCCAGGATTTCGCCACTCTTGGCGGTCATCCTGGAAGAAATGCCCATACTCACACACGCTGGGAATGCGGGTTGGTGAGCGCGGTGCCGAAGCCCTTGCACCAGTGACGCCGCTGCCCGTCACCAGTCTGTTTTATATAAGGCCCGGCAATTGGGGATAGATATACAGCCATCCATCGGTCCCAGGCAATAGTAGGCCGCCTGGTTTTGCCAGAGAGCTGTTCTCTTACTCTCCCCGGAATAACTTCGGGAGGATTTGCGAGTAAGATGGTGGTACCTCCACAGTCGAGCCCGGCATTAGCTCTACCACCTCTTTGACTATATTTGAAGGTATTTTTTTTATACTTATTTAATTTAATCGGATGTAAGTCTTAATTTGGACCTTGTTTTGGTATTTATTTAGTGACAGTTCTTAGTAAAAATTAAAAATTCTAATCAAGATACATCATTCTAGATATTTTTTAGTTTATTTTATTATGTATTTAAATTTTTTTTATTCAAATAAAATGTGCGTTAAGCCGACCCTTGATTGTGGCTTTAAAAGTCACAAGTAATTGTAGCCCTCTTAAGTATCTATTACTTACACACATCCAACTTTTATGACAAAACATATCGCCATGACATACGAGTACATCCCCGTGGGGACTTCAGAGGTATTGAGAGTGTGAAATGTCAAAAAGGTGGTCAACATTCGTAAACACTCCTTAACACTCGTAGACACTCGTAAACCCTCTTTTCACTGACAATTTATTCGTCTAAACATGATAAATCACCGTACTTCGATATTATATACGCTTTTTATGGTTTATAGGTTTATACAAATTCTATGTACCTACATAAAGTCCGAAAAACTTATTGATGCATGTTTAACTGACAAGTTTAGAACTCGGATCTAAAGATTGAGAGACGGGCGTCTACCTACTGAAGTACCGCTGCTTTTAAGACTAATTACAGAGGAACTTGCTGTATAACTACAAACACAAATGCCTCGATTCGTTTAAGAGTCTCCAGAGATATGTTAAATGCTTAGAATCCAAGATTAAATGCAACAGAGCGTGCACCTTACGAATACGAGCAAGGCAAGTAAGTTTTTGTCTCGTTTTAGCTTTTCATAACTGAATGAGATAGAATGATGTCACGCTCCGATAACAATCAACGACTAAACATCAATGGGGAAAAGACGGCCCGGAAAATCGCATAAAATAAATGCGCACTTTCATATTTCACTTTGAGGGGTTAACTGTACATATAATCTAATAAGACATTAAATGAAATGTTCTCACTGCTTAGGGATTAATTTGATTTCATTTAAACTAAGTATAGGTGTAACCTTGGTATCAGTGTACCTACAAACTTCAAACTCTTATTATTTGTTGAACACAGGTGTAGACGATGAAACAAATAAAACCACAATTTTCGATTTTATAAAAAACATGGAATCGGTGCGCAGTCGGTTTTCGCGTTGGAGACTCGCTCATTGAATTGAAAAATAAAAATGACTGATTGACCGAAATGATGCGCGTCGATCCCTACTTTATTGACAACAGATGGCAGCACAGGTACAAAATATTTAATATCTAAAAATGCTTAAAATTAAAAGTGGACTGTAAATTACAACAAGGTAGATATTAAATACATAAACAAATAATTACGTCGCCTACAACAGGTTTATAAGACGTTACAAAGTTAAGGTCTCTTTGTGTCTTGCCTGTGAAGGCGTAAAAAATAATAACATGCCCAAATAAACAAAACATAAAAAGTAAAACGAAAATCAAACAAGACAATACAAATAAAGAGTTCGAAATGTAAGTGTAAACAATAAAATGTCATAAGTTATTATTTATCATCGCAAAAAGATAATTAGACACAACCCACTGGAATTGTTCAGTTTTAAACAAATATTGTTTCGTGTACTTATTGCTGAATGTCATATAAATCATCCTTTATATATTCGTCAATCGTATAATTCGTTCATTTTCTAACTGATTTGTGTTTTTCAAATAGTTTGTTTTTATGTAGACTAATATTTAAACTATATGAGACAGGTAGAATATGTTTTGCTTAGTATTTTAACTTACTACTTACCTCATTAGACAGGTAGACTAAGATGTATTTTTTTTCTTATGACACAATTTCCTCCTGTCTTTTATGTTTTTATCCTTTAGTTATTAAAGTTAAATACCTTGTTTAGTATAACCATTTTATATAAGTTTAAAAGACTGTAATATAAATAAGACATGCACGTGATGAAAAAAAAATTGATAAAAAAAGACATGATCTTGCTAAGTTTCTTGACCTTCTTCTTAGCAAGATTAATCGAATGGGCGGATTTAGGCATTATATCAATTTATAGTTTATTTATGTATTAAATTATTTATTCATTTCATTATATAGGTATATACAATATTTCAATTCTTTACTAATGTTAGTATATATTTGGCTAGGCATTATATTTATTTTTGGTCAATTAAGTGTATTTATCAACTTATTTATTAATTGCATGATAATGCATGATAATTACATGATAATATTCTTATTCCAATAAGTCTTTATTTTATGCATATGTATTACTTTATTAGCCCACCTTAAGCCCAGTTTTTTTATTTATATTTCCTGTATTATATTATCTTTAAAAATATTAGATTGGACATGTAAAACGTATAATTTACGTATCTATTTTAAAATAAACATTTTTGAATCCATAGTTCTAAACATTTCATAATTTTATCAGAAACCTAAACTAGTTAAGGTTTTTGATCAAAAAACTGGTTTTTCGGAGGTTTATGATAAGATTTAATCATAATTTTGTCTTCTTATGGCTCTTGATCAAAAGCCTAGGTTTTGATTTTATTGAAATTTGTTTTAAAAAAATGGATAAATACCAAAACAAAATAGTAGAAACAGCTCCTAATTTATCAAGGAAGCCTTTGGCACAAAAATCTTCATAGGGGTGCAATAGAGCCAAGGTTTTTAGGTTTCTAAACATTCAGTCTAAAGAACAGTGTCGTTGTCGTGTGAGGGGTTCTCAACCTTTGTAGGGATGAAGAATACCAGAGCCCCTAGATTATGTGTAATCTTTTAATCGGTTGCCAATAATCGCCATTTCCTTGACTGCATTTGTCGATGGATAGTCACAATTTCTTATTTTAACCTGGTATACTAAAATTAGGTACCCCTCATTTAAGTGCGTTTCTTATGTTTTTGTGCTTACATTATAATAACTTTAATGTATAGTTTTAAGGAAATAAAATTTTTGCCAGTTTGTATTTACTTTAGAGTTTAAGTAAAAAAAATATGTCGAATCGAGATGTGGAGCCACCAGTCGACAACGATTATTTTGGAACAAATTATGAATCGGATCTGTCATCGTATGAATTTCCGAACTAAAATGTGATTCATTGTCTGATCTTTCTTTGACTTGAAGTTTGTTAACGTTTCCAACAGATGGCGCTGTATACCTATAGTTTTTCTGTGGTGATATTTTAAGCTAGCAATAATTTTAGTCTCTGTTCTGAGTATTTTTGTTTTGTAAAGTTGGCTAAACTGATTGAGTTACCCAATCAGATTTGAAAGATTTGTTACGTTAAGTTGGTAACTGTAACTTATTCGTTTTGATTGGTGGAAACGCAAGCGCTTGGTTTTGCCGCGCTTGGACATGGTTCTTGGCAGAGTTACGCGAACGACCGACTAGAGAAGACATCCAATTTTTGAGATGGAATATTCAGAGACTTATTTTAGAGACTTGTTTGGTGCGTGGTCGAAGTAACTGGGTGCGAAGAAACTTGTCTGTTCCCACTATGAGGCTTTAGTTATTGATTGTGTTCTTACTGTAATTTCACCATGACCGATAATATCGCCTTTTATCTAAAGCATTGCGTTGTTTTTCAAGTGTGTAACATAAGATTATCAATACAGACATTATGAACCATGTGGCTGTGCTATTATTTATGAGATCGACGTATCAACGACCACGTGGCATGTAAATCTGATGATCGGCATCTTGACACCGCCCATACCTCTGAATTCCTCAAATATATATTATATAAAAAAAAACCCGACTGTATGATAGCATCAATTATCATCCAAATGAAAGGTGTGTAATGAAGGTAGAATTGCCAAATTTGATTGCTTAAGTTACAAAAATCAATATTTTTTATCAAATTTTTCAATTTTTTCACCTTCATTAAATTATTACCAAAAATTTGACAACCCCTGACTCTCACTTACCTTACATTCAAAATGAGCCAAATCCACACTTCACACTCAAACTAAGTCAATCAGAATCTTAAAATCGCAATTTTGTAGTTTTATTGTTAAAGACTATCAGTTCATCATTTTTATAAAACTTATTTGAATATGCCTCCAAATTCATAAATCGTTCCGATGTTGCCATTTAGTAAAATTCAAATTTGCAGTGTGCTGAAAATTAACATTAAGTAGATTTGACCAATATTGATACTAATCGACTCATTGTGCATCCGATTTCGTCCGAAAGCGGATGCTCTTTCTGCACCGTTTTCATTTTCTTGAAAAATAACTTCTGTTCTTTTCCGTTTTCGATCCGCATTCAACTTTGCATCTCAACGGGATCAGGGTTTAGCGAAAATTTCACAACTGTCACAAGTTTTTTCATGGATACTCCTCTCTACGGTCTCGCCAGCTTGGATAGACAGAAATAAGTTTTTTTTTCGTTCAAATATCTCAAGAGAACAGGATTTAGCGAAAAATGTAACAACTGTCAAAAGCTATCAAAAAAACCCCTCATAACCCCGATAATTCACAACAAACACCGATATCGAACTCTCGTTCTGACTTTTTTCAAAAAGGTTACGCTACAGGGCAAACCCTTGACTCGATCGTCTTTGTTTTAAGCTCAAATTGTAGCTGACTAAATTGTCCAGAGGAATACTTCTCAAATTTTTTATATCATTTTGCGTTTCCAACATATCAAGCCCCAAAATCAAAACTTCAGAAAAAAATTATTTTTTTTCACTATTTAGGCCATAGCTTTTTTCGTTTCTTATTTTCTCGAATAATACTTTTTGAACCTTACAGCTCTCGTAAATACGCGTCTTTTGAATTTTTTTGAATATCATATCTTTACAACTCTCCGAGATATAAGGGGATCGCACTTTTTCGTGAAATCCGAGCCTAAACTGGAGCGAACGGACAAACATTTCCAATGTTAAAACCTGATTTTATCATGAACCTGCGACATTATATAAACGTAACGTCCTGCAACAAGAATCTTCTGGCGCGTGAATTGGTCGTGGCCAAAATCTGAACTCACGCCTCTTTCCTAATAAAGCGTTTCTTTCAAGTGATCCTTGTTTCACAACGGCAGCCCCGTGTCAATGTCATCCACGCGCCAAAATAGCCTTGTGGCATTTGTAGATTATGTTTATGACTCACTGTCATGTTTATAATAATAATAATAAAAGCCTTTATTTTACATAACATAATACAATTTTTGACATGCACTGACATTGAAAATTAAATAAAAACAAAATAAATTACATTCGAAAATTCATGCGGAAATGCTAATAATTCATTATGTCAAATTAACAAAATTATAAATTCATAAAATAAAAAATCATTATAAAATTCAAAACAAATTAGATTAAATGTCATTTTCAAGTTGATGACAAAATGAAATTTGCAAAAATGTCCAATTCACTTTAAGTCCTTTCAGAACATGGTAGGCCTCTCACTTATTCAGTGAGGTTTGGTCTAGGTCACCCTAGCTGACCAGGCTTGACTGGGTGACTGATATTGTGCTTTTTATCGAGCTCTTTTTAGCATTGCCATGAGCAATGAAATCATTTGACATGTCGCTCCACTCAGCTCTGTCTGGGGCATACCTCCACCATAATGGGTTAAAGGATTTAAGTTCATCAATCCATCGCGTCAGTGGCCTCCCAACTCTCCGCCAACCGTCTCTAGGTATCCACTCTGTTGTAAGACGCGTCCATCTATTGTCTTGTATCCTCATAACATGTCCTGCCCAATTCCACTTCAGTTTTTTTATTGTAGTGATGATGTCTTTGAGTTGTGTACGCTTTCTAATAGTTTCATTTCGTATTCGGTCCTGTCTTCGTAGGTTCAGCATACTACGTTCCATTGCTCTTTGGTTTACTAATAGCTTCGTTCTCTGTTTTTCGGTTGTTGCCCAAGTTTGTGCACCATACGTCATTGTTGGTAAAATGCACATGTTGAATACTTTACTTTTGATATCTATGTGGAGATCTGACTTAAATATGTGTTTTAGAGCCCAGTACTTTTTCCATCCAACATTTATTCTTCTTTCTATCTCTTTGTCTAGCCTTTTGTCAAAAGAGATAAGTTGGCCCAGGTATATATAGTCTTCGACATATTTTAGCGACTTACCATTTACTTGAACTGGTGATTTCGTACTGTTTGTCATCATCTTGGTCTTTTTGTCATTCATTATGAGACCTGTATCTCCAAGAGCGGCTTGAAATTCAACAATAGTTTGTTGTAATTCTTCTGATGACTCTGCTAGTAAAATAATGTCATCCGCAAACCTCAGTGCGGTCATCCGATATCCATTTATTAAGATGCCCTTTTTGCTCCAGTCCATTGATTTAAATACTTCTTCTAGCAGAGCGTTGAACAAAACAGGAGAAAAGGGATCGCCTTGTTTCACTCCTCTCTTAATTTGAAAAGAAGGACCCTCCGATTCCAGTCTTATTTTTGCACTGCTATTTTGGTATATTTTTCCGAGCGTTTCAACGTATTTCGGTTCAATGCCTTGTTGTTTAAGAGCTTTAAGTAAGTAGTTTTGGCTTATGGTGTCGAATGCTTTTGTGAAATCGATAAAGCAAATATATAAAGACTTGTTCCACTCCGTGTATTTCTCGATGAGCATATTCAGTGCATGTAGGTGGTCCGTTGTAGAAAACCCTTGTCGAAATCCTGCCTGATCTACGTGCTGATTTTCGTCAATTTTTTTATTAAGTCTATTCTTAAGCACCGTCATAAATAGTTTGTAAAGACTACAGGACAATGTAATGGGTCTATAGTTGCTTATATCTTTTTGGCATCCTTTCTTATGTAATAAAGTAATGATAGAGGTGTGCCATTGCGTTGGGAGGAGGCCTGTTGTTAAAATTGAGTTGAAAATTGTTTGGATAGGTTCCAGTAGTTCATCTAAATAGCACTTTAGGATCTCATTAGTGACATGGTCGTTTCCCGTAGCTTTTTTATTTTTTAAGTTTTCTAAGGCAAATCTTATTTCGGACTTGAGAAACAAAGGCACGTTTTCTTGTTTGTCTGATATGAATTTCAAACTCGTAGCTTCTGTAGAGTCATATAAACTTTTGTAAAATTCGGTAGCTACTTTCAGTAAATCCTTTCGTGTTGTTGTGTTTTGTCCTGTCTTGTCAAGTAGAGTTGGAATTATATTTTTGCCTTGAGATTGACGTTTCGCTATTTCTTTTATTGATCCAGTAGTGCCCATTATTTCTTCTATCATTCTCATGCTAAAGTTGTTCATGTCTTCTTGTATACTTTTCTTTGCTTCTTTTTGTATATTTTTGAAGAACTCTTTTTCTTCTTTGGTTTTGTTTGGTTTCCATTTGATTTTGTCTCTTTTTGCAATTAATTTCTTCGTTTCTAAAGTTATAATTCTGGGTTTAATAATGTCCGCTGTTTTATGTTTGTCTTGTATAGCTTGTAAAGTTTTTTCTAACCTGTCGTACATTTCTTGGATGGAAAAGTTATTTCCATGAAAATCTAAATCCGCCTTTAGTATGGACCTATGATCGTCTTGGGGTATATATTGTGCTGTTTTATTTGGTTTTGGTCTCTTTCGTTTTATATTTTTAGAATTAATACAAGCAATTACGGGTCTGTGATCAGTGTTTATCATAAAGTGGCTAAGCACTTTAACATTTCTTATTGAATTGGTTTTGTTAGCCAATATGAAATCGATCTGATGTTTCGTGAAACTATCAGGTGAGAGCCAGGTCCACATTTTCCCTTTTCGTGATTTGAAAAGGCTGTTTGTTACTTTTAGACCGTATTCTTGACAAAACATGATCATTCTATCTCCCCTCTCGTTTCGCTCTCCATAGTGGTAGGGTCCCATTATGTGTTCTTCGTATTTTTGGCGCTTACCGATGTGACTATTAAAATCGCCCATTATGTAGACTTCATGTGACTGTTTTTGTGGGTAGGCTTCGCTGATTTGAGAGTAGAATTTTTCAATCTCTTCCTCTGTACTGTTAGTGGCTGTAGGTGCGTAGACTTGTATAAGTCTGATGTTTCTTTTTTCTATCTTGACATCTATTGCTGCGACTCTATCAGATATGGTTACGAAATTTTCCACATATTCTGTCATTGCATGGTTTATGACAAATCCCACGCCACCAACGCCTTTTGTGCAACCTGTATGATACAAGATACATCCATTTTTCATTTTTGTCACTTTTTCAGTTTTTCTTCTAACTTCTGCAATGCCGAAGATATCCCACTGTATTTTGTCAAGGGCTAAGCATAATTCAGTTAATTTAGCGTCTTCCATTAGTGTTCTTACGTTAATGGTGCCTATATGTATGTCTTTGGAATCCAAATTATTAAAATTTTTGGCCTCTACATTTTTTGTTGCTTGTGACGTTAATTGCTTGACAAAAGAAAATTCTGTGTCATGTTTATAGTGACCATGTAATAAAAAATATTATATTATATTATCACACTTCCTAATTTCTCCCGTAATTTCCCAAATCCTATGGTATAAACGCTCCACAAGTATTAGAACGTAAACTCATCAAGCGTCTGCTCTCCCGGCCATCTTAGATCTTCCGTCAAACACGTTTACGTGTGCTAACTCTCAGCCAAGTCCTATTAGTCGCTAAGCGATAATATTGGCCAGCCATTAGCAAACTCCTTCGAAGCATCATGGCTGATTGGCGTTAGCGCATTTTAGAACTTATTGTTTATACAATACTTGAACTTTGAAACCGCCCTCTACTAATCTTTCTGACCAACTTTCTAGAAACATACGTACCTATATGTCCACACTTGGTACACCCGATTTTCACCGATGATTGTTACGTCCCAAACGTGATGGGTGGTGAGCTGTATGGCTGTACTGCGAGCACACTGGACCAACAGCGTTACGTGCCTTCCGAAGCAAATAAATGTGCACCGTGGGAATTGAACTCATGACGTCTGGGTTAGTAAGTGAGCGCTTTACCACCCGGCCACAGAGGCGAAGCCTATACTTTTGTAAAAGATGTAGTACATATTTCGAGAGAACCGTTATAAAGCGGAAGCTTTTATAGCAAAAATGTACGCATTTTGAGAGAACCCTTTTAAAGCGGAAGCTTTTATAGCAAAGCTTTGATGTCTGTCTTTCTGTTCGCGACATAACTTAAGAAAGACTGGGCCGTCTAGATAAAGTTTAACGTATAAATATATCTATATGGGGATGTAGAACTCCATAAAAAGAACTGAATTTGGTGTAAGAGTCACCAACAATACAAGCTTAACCTGTTTGTAGCATAAATAATGGACATTTTCAACCATCCTCTTGTTTAATTTTGTAAAATGAGCCTGTTTTTCACATTAATATGTAGAGATCATATATTTTTTAATTTTGCTCTGTTATTTTATTACCAATTCTTGAAATTATATAAACATAATGATCTTTTGTTTCGTTGATTAAGTTTTAGTTAATAAATGCCACAAATGTACAGGTATTTTATACAACTTTTATTATAACGTCGCTTTTATTATGGCCAACTTTTGAATGAGCTATTTTATTCGTCATCATATTTTTTTTCCAAATCATAATATTTTTTCTTTCCTATAATCCGTATCTATAAAACTTCAAATATTTTTTGTAAAATAAATAGGTACATATAATAATGTATTACACGTCGATAATAAGGGATCTTAAAAAAACAATAGAATAAAATAAAATAGTAAGTTTAATACGCGGAAACACTACAAAAATATTGAACGTTTATGCTTACTTAAAATAGGATTAAAAATATATTCTACTTCCTGTAAATACAAAAATAAAGTGAGGCGTAAATAAATTGAATAAAAATGTATAAGGTGATATTCGTTTATACAGCAAAATTCATACTGTATGGGGCCGTCATATATCGAAAATTGTATGTAAATAATATATATATATTTTTGTGTTTTTCAATGTTAATATTGTAAATGACGGCTCAAAAAGAGTAAAATATACATTTATTCAAATTCATACTGGAGACTCGGTACGTGGTCATTACCAAGGTTCAACAACCCTTTCTGTGAAATACGCAAAATAAAATTTAGACTTCCTATACTAATGAAATGAGTCGAGGTTGTTCTTGAACATGTAAAGAGGCATAAAAAATATGTTTTGCATTTCGTCATTGAACCTTGGCCCTAACCACTAACCAATACCTAACAATAGGTACATATAACATTAAAATTTACCATGGGGTTAAACATGACAATTTTTGTATAGGCCATGCTGACCATGCTGACGGTATCGTCAAAGCGAGCCGCCATTTTTAATCCCAATAACCAATGACACGAGTAATAATACCTCTTGAATTTATTGAGATCCTTAAATGATCCGTAACAAATTAACATTATATCAATTCGGTATAGAAACGCAGATGAAAAGTATATCGACAAGCGATTGCTCTACCAACTAAGCTATCCAGTTCTCAGCACAACTCGCGAATTTATCTATGTGCTTTCCCATACCGCAATAAATGTATAGATATAGACACTCACTTTACAGTAAACCACTTGCTGTATATAGGACGCTAGTCTGTTCTAAACTAGTCCAAGACCACCCTACCGTCATTTGTCAGAGTGTCGGGTAGTTAGAAATTTATATAGATATAATATCCTTGCGATAAAAAATCGCCAAGTGTTTAGAATACAGACATTTATTTTAGTATTATATAATAGTTATAATTATCCTTAGCTTGCAATAAACATTTCGCCCAATTTATTTTTACCATAATATTGTTCTTCATCTACCCACATTGTAATTGATTTGTCAGCAGAGCATCGAGCTTCCGGCCCTTCCATAATTCCTCTATCACAACTAAAACAAGGCGAACTGAGACAAAGGGATCACAAGGGATTTAATCACGTAATGCTATTGATTGGTAATCAGGGTGCTTTGGTTCCGTAGCTTAAGTATCTATGTATATTGTATACCTTTTGTTAAACCTTCGATTACCTGCTTCCTTACACTGATACTTTAAGCCAATCTTACAAGGTTAGGATTAAGTTTACTAACTTTATTAAAAGAAATCACTTGGTCAAATAAAAGACAGGAGAAACTGTGTTATATAAAGTCTTAAGGGAAATCTAAAAATAAAAATATATCAATATCGGCTTCATAATCAAAATTTCTTAAATAAATCAATAATGTTTGCCAGAAACTTTTAGTCTCCTCAATATTAATAAGCAAAACTCATTGACGACATGGATCAAACTTGAGTGGCGACTTTGACAAGCCTCTAGGGGAGGTTATACCGTAAGTTTATAGTTTTAAGTACACTATACTGGTAAGCTCTGGCAAGAAGTTGGTTTAGCCATCTTGAGGCATGACTATGCATTCTAGCATCGCATTTCTCCCATAAATTTCTGAACGATGAACACGTCCTCTAAATGTCAATGTACTGGCTGTATCGTAGGATTGATCGTATTTCATAATCTGATCGGCAATATCGTTAAGTATGAAATATGAAATTTACGATCGACTTCCAACGAAAAGTCAAAAACAGAAACGACGACGAGCGAAGCGAGGAGGAGCGTGTTGGGTTGCTTGTTTTCATTAACTCGGGAGCCGAGCAGAGCAGAGCGGAGTCAACTTATAATTAATTTTTATTTTAATCTTATCGAACGTCAGTTGTTTTCTACATATTTTTTTCTAATATTAGCTAATTTTTAATAAATTTCGTTTTATTATGTATAAAATTAAAATTAGGCGAGAAGTAGGATACTATAGGTAGAGATCTTTTTTCCTTTTTTAAATTTTGGTACGTACCGTTTATTTCGTCAAGTTGGCAAATTGCATGCAGAGGAAAAGAATGCCCACCTAAAATTAATTTGGAGTATTTGTTGTTAGTTTCTTACATTATATTTCTTTTATTTACTCACACTATGCGTTGAAAAACGTAGTATGTTACACGTAGGTTACAGCAGTAACTTACTCGTAACATTTAAAATACGCTCGTGTTTCAAATCATCCTCGTAGGTTATTGCCTCCTTACCGCACTTGTAACATAAACTACTATTATCAAACTATATAGTAGCTAGGTAAATAAATTAAGGAAACACATCAAGTGCGAGTAGGACACTGGCCTGGGGGTTCTGTACCATTCAAATAAGACTAGAATGATTTTAATAAAAATTACAAGCCTAAGATTACCTAGAAAATGTATGAAACAAAACTACAAAATTTAATTGGTCGAGTATTTGGATACGTAACCATAAACCGACGATTTCATTATTTTTTGTTTAAATACTGTATATGATATGGTACATAATATACAGGAAATTTCAAATTTCTCACTAGTTTGGTTTTTGCGATAGAGCCCGTAAGAAAAACGGTGTACAACTGAGAACTTTGATGGCCCCCATTTCTTTTTTTTTCAGAAAATTTAATCCCTACTCAATAAAGACAATTTCACTCACT
Organism: Ypsolopha scabrella; assembly: GCA_910592155.1. Lineage (NCBI taxonomy): Eukaryota > Metazoa > Arthropoda > Insecta > Lepidoptera > Ypsolophidae > Ypsolopha > Ypsolopha scabrella. Next base: position 5,406,999 of record OU342978.1, read on the forward strand.
ACACATGAAGAAGAAAGATTTTGAGATTATGTTTTTATTGCGAAATCCATTGCTTTGGAATACTCTAAATATTATTATTAGAGTGCATTACAAACCAGAAAAGATAAATTAGAAACAAATGTAAAGAAAAGAATTTGAAAAAATTCCTCGGGCCAGAATTCGAACCTGCGACCTCTTGTTTCCCAGACATGCGTCTACCAATTGCGCCACCGAGGTACTTACCAGACCGTTGAATTTTTCCACCATACTTGTCCACCGAATTAATCAACGGTCTAGGTAAGTACCTCGGTGGCGCAATTGGTAGCGCGCTTGTCTGGGAATCAAGAGGTCGCAGGTTCGAATCCTGCCCGAGGAATTTTTTCAAATTCTTGTCTTCACATTTATTTCTAATTTATCTTTTCTGGTTTGTAATGCACTCTAATAATAATATTAAGAAAGATTTTTTTTCTCCTTTTTCATATATGGAACTCCCCCCTTAAAAATTTATTTTAATTTAATTTCTAATTCAGTATTTGGTTTTAGATTACCATTTAACATTACATATCCAAATATCAGATCTGTAACTCATTCCATCCGTAAGCTAGAGACCCGTGACATACCCGGACGGACAGACAGCAGAGCAACATTAATAGGGCTCCGTCTTACCCTTTGGTCGCGGCACCGTAAAAACTGTCGAAAAGTTATTCGTAATCTACCTTCGATACTTTTGTGTCAGAATCAGAGCCAAAAATAAAAATCTTGCTACGCTGAAAGTCGTTGTACTAGCATTATTGCTACGAAATCCGTAGCAGTCAATGCTACAGTTACTTGAAATGATTCATTGTACCTTACAGTCCACAATGGGTCTATTCTATTGATTTAATTATACAATCCACCCTACGCACGATACGTCATTCCTTTCTAGATTGATTAAATAACAATACAAAATCAATTGTGTTCATCACTGCCCCAAAGGCCTTGTTACCAAAACAATGCACGAAACACAAAGTAACTAAAGTCAGTTTCACACTAGCTCTAAGGTTATTTTATGCATTGCGCATTAGAGTCAAACCATCTTAGTTGTCTCGTCGCTCAAGGAATTTTCGTCGTTAAATCAATACAATAAGGGTGTTTAGGATGGCGTCGTTATGTCGTAATTGGGGAAGTGCCCTACACAATAACAGTTATCAAACAGTTATTTAAATATTCATTGGAAAGGGATCGTTCTTTGAGGTTGATAATGGTTCAGCTTTTGGTGGCGTTTTAGCGGTCCGTGGTCAAATGAGAACTCTATTAATATTCTGAGGTGGCTGATGAGATGGTTGCAAGAATTCATCAATCGCTGCCTACACAATACCCCAAGGATCTTCTGGCCAGACACAATAGCTAATGTTAACTTGTGGAAGCACTTTATTATTGTTCCACGATTGGATTGAGATTCAAAAGTACCGTTTGCATAACAGTACAAATGAATTAATTACTTAGGTACTTGAGACCATCAAGTAAAATAATTATCAAATTTTTGCGTTTTGTGTACTCATTGATGTTTATAAAAGTTTATTGATCAATAATATTGCTTCTCCAAAAAATGAAATGATCGCTGATTTAGTTGTCTGAACAGTTTTTTGTTAAGAATATCATTTTATTTTATTTTGGTAAAATGTTACATTTTCTTCACATCACAATTTCGCTGTACTGAAAAAGTTTTTACGTATTTTTGCACACCTTTGGTAACTGTCATTTCATACATTCGCGTAAAGTTGACGATCGCACCTCATTCCCAATCCAAACGTGGAACAATAATACCACTACATAATACGGCTAAAATATGGGTAAGGATTCCTAAGAACATTATGGTAAATAACAACAATATAGTCGTAGTGCTGCACGAGTCAACATCGAACGCGTTTATCGATTTCGATCTTGCTCACCTCACGTTATTGTTTTTAGTTTTGTATCGAAAATGACTTCGGTTGCCTCTTCGTCACATGTTAAAATACAAAAACAATAATTCTTTCTCAAGCTAGAACTAGGCAGAAAAGTTTTGGAAAATTGTGACATTGAACGGAAAAATAGTTGTTATAATTATCCTGTCAATCAGACACTGGAGAAGGCTGTGTTTTACAACGGCATATCGAAAATAACTATGTCAAGAATAAAATCCGAACCAAAATCAGTAGGGCTAGAAGAACAATTCCTTTTCAGAACAGATTCCTTAAGTGTTTGTAGCGATGTTATATAGTAAGTTCATTTGATTTTGATTGTGATGAATAAAATGTTACTTTAAATAAAAAGTAACAATATTTTAACACTCATTTTGTTGCGTACCAAAAACAATTATCGATATCGACTACCTGGTATGTGATGTCACATCACTAGAAAATTGTCATGTCGACCTGTCGCCAACAGTAGTTGGCTTTAACATACCTTTAAAATCGTTAATGGAAAAAATTAAGGGTTCCGTACTCAGCGGGAGCTTCAGCTTGTTTGTAACATTACCATTTTAGCGGCTTGCTTTGTGTCGCCTTGATGTTGTTTTGGCATCTATATTGTTTTAATTTACCATTATGGTCTTCTGTGTCCGTATTGTATGGTGGTACTTTGTGCGCGGATGCGACTAGTACTTGGCCGAACATTTCTATATTTTAAGACTGATTATGATAATGAAGAAGGGGCGTTTACGTTTTGGAATCCATTTTCATCTGAATACCGCAATTTCAAATGTAATTTATAATTCTGATTTATAATATAATTATGTTCATTTTATCTTGGGAAATGTTACGGAGCTTTTTAAGTTATGTTAGAAGTTAAATTTAAAGTTTTGCTTAATCAACATGAAAAGCATTTTATGTAAACTATACCTACTAATTTTATGTTTTCGCATTAATTAATCGATAGCATTTCAAAATACTAAAACAGAAACAATGTATTATAGGTAGATTCCAAACTTTAGGCTCAGCAAGTTTTAAACAAGTTTATTTAATATTTAGCGCATTTATAACCGAAGTCTAATTCCTAAATTCATTTACAGAATTCTGTGACTATTTTACTAATCAATTACTTTAGGAATGCGGATTTGTAATAAAGAAAGTAGCCTCCCTAAGTGACGTAATTAAGATAGAACTAATTTTTATACTCCTATTGGGCGTGCATGGCCAAATCTGGGACTTTATGGAGTAGTGAAAAATGCTCAAAGGAGTTTTAGGACCGATTTTCATGAAAACCAAAACTGCATAATTAGATTTTTGAAAAAATAATTTTCCAAGCTGTGAATTAAATCTACTGAATTAAAAAAAACACACATTGTATATTATTGCACGATACGATAGTGTCGAATATTAGGGTGAAACTGAGTAAATTATGGGAACTAAAATATCAAGTGGCAAACTGAAGAAAAGTGCTCATTTCTATTTAGCTTTCCTTTCCGTAATTTTAAGATTTAAGATTGTTATTATTTTAGTTAGATTAAATTTAATTTTAGTAATGTTATTTTTATTTTTCTGCCAATAAAAATGATTGTTCTTGTCTGTAACTATCCTTGGTGCTTCTTTTCAATACATGTCTGGACTCAACGATTGTACCAATAATGTATTGGAATCATTAATCGTGTGTTGTTGAATATAATACAATCCTTAAGACGTTGAATCCGGCTATATATTGGAATAATAGGTACGAATTTCGAATAATTGATTAATTCAAGTTTAATTAATTTAATAAAAATTGTATAGTATTTCCTCAAAAAAAGCCTTTTTTTCATTACTTTCATTACTTCCCAGAATTAGATCCTTACAGGTGACACTGAGAATAACACAAACACTGAAACAGCGCTGTCAGCATATCACGCTTTCGCTAGCTCCTGGCTCAGGTATGGAGTAATGTTATGGGGCATCAGCGTAGACGCTGATCAGCTATTTATACTTCAAAAACGTTGCATTCGAATCCTTGCTCATGTGGACTCCAGAACAAGTTGTAAAGATTATTTTATAAAATTCAACCTTCTAACCCTTCCATGTATTTATATACATGATGTATGTATGTTTGTTTTTAAGAACATGAAGCATTTCAAACAGGTTAAAGACACGCACAATCATAATACCCGGAATAAAGAAAAATTACACTTGCCATTGTCTCGCATAAAAATGCTTAACAATAGCCCATACCACATGGCAATAAAAATTTATAATAAAATACCCGCAGAAATAAAATCGGAAATTAAAGAACTCATTTTGTCTAAAAGGATAAGAATATTTCTAGTAAAAAAATGCTACTACTCGGTTGAGGATTTCTTAACAGAATAATTTATGATAGTTAATGTGCCCTTTTTAATTTATTTTTTTCTGTTTTTGTCCACCTTTAACACGATATCATAGTTATGCTATATTAGAATGTAAAATATATATATATTCAAATGTTATACTATATGTTGTAAATTCATTTTTATTTATATTATACGAAAATTTTATGTCTTTATTGTGTCGATAGTTAAGTTTTTATGTTAACTTTAAGTTGTGTTACAAATTTGCAACGCCTATAATAGGCATCTAAGTTATAAGCGCCAAAAATACATAAAATCTGTACACACTTAGATTGCAATAAACGTTTGAGTTTGAGTTTGAGTTTGAGACTGTTGGAAGGTGCAATAATATACAGTGTGTTTTTTTCCAGCGGGTTCGATTCATTCTAAGGAAATATATCTTTTTTAAATATAATGAAGAAGTTTCAGTTTTCATCAAAATCGGCCCCAAGACTCCTTGGGCCATTTTTCGCTATTCCCTATTAGTTTCGCATTTGGTCATCTAACTTGAAAAACTAATCCTGTATATGAGTGCACCCTGAAAGGACGAAGACACAGCGACGAACCCTTTAACTTTAATTGGTGGTCATGTTCTGTCATTAGAACCCGTACCGGGAGAGTAGTTACGCGCAGTTGCCTCATATCAGTCATTCGTCCGTTAAGGCGAGGTTATCCAGAGAAATCTGTCCTGCTCCATCGCTTTCATTTTTCACTTGAATTCATTCTTGAATCAAGTTTGAGTTGAAGTTAGAGAGGACTTCCTTTCATAAACTTGAGTTGATATTGGCGGTCCACTATAACCTAAACTAAGTAGACACGTAGCGATCGGGATTTGTTCAGCAGAAGCGGGCCGCTCAGAAAACTCGCGGTTTTGAGGTGTTTTTATTTATAATTTCAGAATTAGAGGGATTGGTTTTTAATATGATGGCCGTTTTATATTACATTTTTTACAACGTTTATTTGAATATAAGTTTTATCATGAAAAACTTATTACAGCTCAAATGAACTGATCGTTGCTTAGACCTACCTTTGCGATTTAATTGGATCAAGCAAAATTTAAGTAATCGTGTATCATCAAACGATATATATATATTTTTTAATTTAATCATCGCTGTTTAGTGGTTCAAAATGAATTTGAAAAGGGACAAAATGGGACTTCCATAGATATTTGCGGGCTGATTAACGCCTCGCCTGGTGTCACTTCTTTTAGACGTAATCCTGGCTGTTATCGACGTTTTACATCACGTGCGGTAGCGGCTAAGGATATTGACGTTAAGGTGAAGTGGTCGTTGGAAATTCGCGCCAAAATCTGCTTCCTCCCTCCCCGCAGAGGCGTGGCTTGTCACGCGCCCACGCTTCGAATATTTCGCCAGCTAATTCTATCTAGAGTCGTGTCTGTACACTGAATTATTTTATTTTTGTTATGGTAGGGGGCCTAGTCAACATTATGGCTATCGGGGTGATGATAAAGTAACCGCCAAGCTGAAAACTGACAATAATAGTTTTAAAAATACCTACATTGATTGAAAGACACTTCCACACGAGCGAAACCGCGAGCAAAAGCTAGTGAATAATAAAGTAAGATCACACCGTATTGGACAGATCTACATTTCTTATTTTGAACGTAATATTTGTCGGTAAAAAGTGGGTGTACCAAGTGTGGACTGTTACTTGCATTTCAACTCTGACACTCCCTCGAGGATTCGTGTCGTGACGATGTTTTATGATGGATGAGTAATGGATATCGTTACTTATATATTTTATTTCATTAGTAAGTACTTTATTCAAAGAAAAACATGTATGAAAAAAGGGCCAAGTATTTGAGTAACTATTACTCGATAAAATATTATTCAACGAAAAACATTAATGAAAAAAGGGCCAAGTATTTGTGGGTGAAAAGGTTTGGTCTTAACTGTCATTCAGAGTATTACTCGATAAAATATAACTAATTGAATATGCAAAAAAATAAAAAATAAATTGTCGAAAAGAAATTATCAAGTAAATTAAGTAATAGTACATTACGATACGAGAGCGAAGAAACGTTTTCTGACGAGTGTGAGTTTGCGGCACGAGCCGAAGGTGAGTGCTGCAATCACACGAGTCGAGAAAAAGTTTCTCGCACGAGTATCGTATAATATTTTATAGCAAAAGTGCGGAAAATGCCGACTTTACGCAAGCGCTGCGTGCGTAAAGTGGTCATTTTACGCACGGTGTGCTATAAATTATTTATCGAGAATGGAAAAAGGTGAAAACAACTATGAAACCCGGTATGGAAAAATACTTATTGTATGTATATAATCTATTTTTTCATTTTTTTTACAGTATAAAAGGTTCCTAGCTAACAGATTAAATCAAATTAAAATTCTGAGAAATCTAATTGCCTTGGCAAATAATTGGAGCATGTGGGAAGGTTTTCAACAAATTCTTGAATTATTTCCAGACTTGGCGAAGATCCTGGTGAGTTTGCGGCATCATTTATACATGCGGACAGATTTTCGATGTTTTCAAAAATTGGTTCTAGACGCGTCGAAGATCTTGGCGAGAGTACAGAAGATTTTGCCAAAATCTCTTTACCAGTACCAATTACTTGTTTTGGATTTCTAATAGGCATACCTCTCGGATGTCTGGGATCCACTAATTCCGGTAAAATGCACTCAAAGTAGAAAAATTCCAACTTTTTAATCATATTCTTTTCCCAAAAGTCATCATCTCTTTGGATATGCTCAACTTTAAGTGGCTGATTTTCACCTCCCCAAACGGCAAAAATACACTTATCCCTTTTAGTTACATGCAACTGGCCTTGCACTTGGTGGTACCAGTCATGTTTCATATTTAACTGTGTAGGATGATTATGTCGTCAAAATGGTATTTTCTTTTCCTTTATTGCGTCGTCAATATTCATTTTTGAGGCCGCCATCGGACATTTGACTTCGACGATCATGTTATCTCCTACTAGACCGTCTGGTGTTGCTCCAATGAAGCAAAGTTTATCATCAATAAAAAGCCCGCATGGTATAATTTTCAAGTTTTCTTGGACTGCCAATTGCTGCAGCGCTATGGCTTCATTCTCTAATCCATGGGCTATTGATGGCACGTGTGACAAATTTTTTGCGTAAATTATATTCTTTACCAGAGATGCGACAGGCCTTTTATTTTGTTATTGTGCTTACTTGGAAGGAGGTTCTCCAGATGATGATTCCATATTATTTGGACATACATTTTCTATATCGGCCATTCTGAAATAAAAGATTAATATGAGGCTTCCTTTCGAGAAAATAAACACTACTTGTTGTCAATTTATAACTTATTCCGGTGACACAAAACATGAAAATTTAGTTAATTGCAAGTAAGACTCACGCCCTAAGAGTTCCATACCATTTATATAAGTACTTGTATATATACATATATATTAATTTAATTTATGCAACCAAACTCTTACTGAAGTCTCGGTAAGTGCTCAGTAACAAGGTTCAATGACCTTATTTTGTGAAATTCATAAATTATTCTTTTCGTGTTCTGTACAAACGCGAGCTCAGCCCCGAGTCAATTACTATGTATGGGACGTCAAGATTTTATTTTACAAAATTAGCAAAAAGTGTTATCGATCCAAATTTCAGATTTGTAATTAATTCTGTCTACGAACAGACAGACAGACAGATGAACAGATGGCAGAGTGAAATTAATAGGGCTCCGTTTTATCTTTTGGGAACGGAACCCTAAAAGTAAAAAATATTTATTTATTTATTTATGTATTTATATATTTCATTGTTAGTAATCTCGAAGTGAAAAATATCATAGAACAAATCTTGGCCGAGAAAACTTGGCCGTACGGTAACGTGCGTGCACCTAACTACTTACGGATTGGCGTCAGTAGTGCCCTGCTCTGCTCGAACTTCATCTCGTGTTCTGAAATGATTATTATAGTAATAAATTTCATATAAATATACGTACCAACTGCATCAATATAATGTGGATGTTAACTCTTTACTTCAATACTTCTTTCATATGCTGACAATATCGACGATAAAGCAACTTTTTAGATCGAGCATATTTTTTTGCATTTTTATTTCCCATTTTAACCTTATTGTACGAGTTTTTTCTGTAAAATTTGTACCCACTGTTTACGAAAAATCTGTAGGTATACTGCGAATGTAAAAATATTTGTTTTCACGTCGTCAGACAATTGCAATCGAGCTAGGTCAAAGCGGCACAGGTCCATTCAACACGGCTTCCTCCCCCGGAATGGCCTGTGACTGTTAGTGCAGAACGAACTTATCCAGAATCTAGCGAGAGTGAGCAACGTAGAAATAGTTCAAGAGCTTTATCAGATTCGACGTAAGCGACAATCTGCTTGAAATGGAATAAACTAGAGGAATTATACAATACTGAAAAAAGTTCGTAGTCACAAGATGGATTATCATATTAAAAAAATATTTGTATTAAGTTTCATGATGATACGATCTATATCACAGACACAAAACGCGATAAATGAATTTTTTAGAGGTACTTTTAGAATTTTTTTTCCATTAATTGAAAGTTTGGAATCGTGTTTTCAAGCTAGTCAAAATATTTTTCATATTTTCAAAAATCCTGTCTATTTTTTTCAGTTCTGTATTTATGTCAGGTGTTCTGAAAAATTCGTTTAAAATTTGGTTTTTGAACGTCCACTTCCCCACCAGTTTTTTGGCGGTATGGTTTCGTCATGAGAGTTGTGACAAGATACGGCCGAAGCCTATCACCACGTCTCTGAAAACGGGGACAAGATCCGATGATCTTTAAGGGCTTGCCTTTAGTCTTTTAACGGTTTTTGTTTTAATATGCTGAGTTAACTACTTATCTGATCAATATAAAAATTGGACACATGTTTTTTCAGACCTTTGTCTTTCCGTTGTCAGGTCGGTTACCTAATTGAATACATTTCGCTCGATAGATTTTGTTTTTGGAAATTGTGCCTTTTTAAATTATTAATTCGTTTTATATCTGAAATTACTGCTATAACAAGAAAACATGGTTTATTTTCCGATGTCAGCTGAAAAAACTCCTACATCAAATACTTGTTCGTAAAATCCAGAAATCCCTCGAAAATTCACAGATTTTGCGTGCCGGCATTGCGCGAAGCGAACGTTCTAATGTAGACTTTCTGACAAAATGCTGAAGTTCACCAGGGGTAAGGCCTTAACCCTCAATACTATAGAGACATAGATTTTAAAATCCCTTAGTCGCCTTTAACGACATCCAATAGAAGACATGGAGTGACAATTTCTTTTAAGACGACGTTGAAATACAAGGGGGTCCGAAACAGTTCAATTTTTTTAACGTTTATTGTTTTGGCTCTTACTTAAAGTCTGTAATACATACAAAATTTAAATTATTCAGATTGTATTACATACTTTGAAGTAAAACAACAAATAATAAACATTTGGGTTTCAAACGCAGAGGGTTCCAAATTATTGTCAGTAGCAACTTGTTTTTTGTAGCCTTGATGTTCCTTTTGCATGTGTATTGTTTATTACCATAAAGTTTTTAGGTCTAACCCGTATTGTGTGATGTTACGGGACCTTTTGTGCGCAAGTTTGACTCGCACCTGGCTTAGTTATTCATAATATTTTAATTTGTCAGCTCACACAAGTTGAAATAGTCTTACTTAGGTTTAAGAGTACAGGTTATACCAGGTATCAAAGACACTTGGTCAGGGTATATAAAGGTTAACAACTTGTGCAACTTTGTTATATCTTCGCCGCGTGGGAGTTACAATCAACAAGAGGTCAAAGTAATAAATATAGCCCTGATTGAGCCTAAAAGTTTATTTGGTTCTGAATCTGTCTCATATTGGTTTTTGTTGAATTCTAATTACGGCTCTATTTGTTTTTTTTGGACCAGCTATTGCCCAAGGCTTCTCTCGGGTGGAAGTCTAGGATGAAAACTATTAGTGACTGTTTTCGGCTTGACGGTCATTTTATCAACATCCTTTTTAGTCTACATGCTGACCAGGGTAACTAAGATGATAATAATAAAAAAACAATCAAATCCGTTGAGTGGTTTCCTAGTTAAAATGGAACATAAATATAGAAAGACAAAAAAAAATTGTTTTGGCTCGGGTAGAATACTAATAACCCAGGTCATTTAAATTTATCCAGGTGGTAAAGCTGATACCAGGTTTGACTATGGTGGTACGGTCCGTTGACCAAGTCAGGTATCCACCCTTCAATCTATGCCGTTGATTATTAAATTAATAATAATGATTATAACACTTTTCATTCCGCTAGGATTATGAGGTTGACGCAGGTACACATATCGAAATAAGTAAAATAATAATATTTAATAATATTAATGAATAATTAAGTAACGACATATGAGAAATCTTACTTGCAAAACCCCTCGAAATTATTTGGGGAGAGTAAGAGAACAGCTCTCTAACAGGTAAAAAACAGGCGGCCCACCATTGCCTGGGACCGACTGATGGTGGTATAGCCAACCCTCATTGCCAATACTTATAACTTATAACAAAACGTACTGGTGACGGGCAGTGGCGTCACTGGTGCGAAGGTTTCGGCACCACGATTACCAACCTGCCTGCCCAGCGTGTGTAGGCATTTCTTCCAGGGGGAACGCCAAGAGTGGCGAAATCTTGAAAAGGCAGGCTGATAGATGGAAACATAACACACATATTTCGTTATCAGAATAATTCAGAGGCAACGAAGAAAAACAAAAACAGTCATGTTGAATAAGACTCGTACCCTGAGGGTTCCGTTTATACAGTTTAAAATACAAACTTATTCTACAAGCAGCTATGTACTACCAACTTAATTTGACACTTACGATCTATTAAACTCTATATTTCCTTAGGGCCTAATTAATTTGGTCGTTACATTCTTATGGTTGTTTTCAGATTTTTTCCTAGACGATTATAAGATTTAATTGTGAAGGAAATTTAAATTTTCCAAGTCAACTGGAAGTGCCCTGTAAGTTTTCATGGTGCCCAAAATTGTATGAAATTGATTGCGTAAACGGAAATTACAATTTTTATGTTAAGTTAGAAGCCAGATTTTTTAACAGCACCATGGGGGCGTAGACTGACTTCAACTTAATATCCGGGGCCCAAGAAAAATGGTATTGACAGACGGACAAGCAAAGTGATCCTACAAGGGATCTGTTTTTTTCATTTTAAGGCACGGAACCTTAAAATCAAAAACTGGGAAAACAATCATTTTCACGTATTAATTTTTCGTTTTCATTAATATTAAAGTCAAAGTAATCCTTCGCTTGTAACACTATTTAGATTGCATTACAATTTAAAAAATATCAATTAGAAAATTTCAAGTAATTTCAAGTTCATATTTAAGTTTGTCAAATAAAATCCTCGGAACAATTCAACGGTCTTTCCATGCCGTGTAAGTAAGAGGTCGCTGGTTCAAATATAGCCCAAGGTAATTTTTTATTTGTTTTACTTTCAATTTGTTTAGGGAGGGGAGGGAGAAGCTGTTAGATTGGGTGTTTAAAATGTGTTTCTAACTGATTTTTTGGAGTTTGTTATTTATCTATGAAGAACTAATGTTACAACATTAGGGTATGTAATAAAAAAAAATCTATTTTAATCCTCTAATTCTAATTATTTATAAAACAATAGAAATAAATAGATCCCAATCCAGATCTTGGCTCGGATCTATTTGAAAAGACTTTCTGTATTTGAAACCTACGTTTGCTACGTATTTAAACTTCAATAAACTAAATTATATACATTTTTTAGGGTTCCGTGCCCAAAGGGTAACAAACGGGACCCTATTACTAAGACTCCGCTGTCCATCTGTCTGTCACCAGGCTTTATCACATGAACCGTGATAGTTAGAAAGTTGAAATTTTCACAGATGATGTACTTCTGTTGCTGATATAACATCAAATACTAAAAAACAGAAATAAATATTTTTAAACAAACGTGATTTTTTTGCTCGTTTTTGCTCGATATTAGCAAAAAGCTCGATATTTATAACGGCAACGGGGAGACGCTGGAAATACTATTTATTATATATTCACTACAAAAACAATTTATTAAATTCAAATAAAATTAATAATCAAGGGGGACCAAAGATGACACCGCGAGGGTGTCAGGATGCAGGGCTGAGTTTTGGGTGACGTGCTGATGTGTGGGAGATATGGAGAGAGAGAAACAATATGGGATGTGAGCACTGGCACTGACCTAGAGTTTGGGTAACGTGCTGATGTGTGGGAGATATGGAGAGAGAGAAACAATATGGGATGTGAGCACTGGCACTGACCTAGAGTTTGGGTAACGTGCTGATGTGTGGGAGATATGGAGAGAGAGAAACAATATGGGATGTGAGCACTGGCACTGACCTAGAGTTTGGGTAACGTGCTGATGTGTGGGAGATATGGAGAGAGAGAAACAATATGGGATGTGAGCACTGGCACTGACCTAGAGTTTGGGTAACGTGCTGATGTGTGGGAGATATGGAGAGAGAGAAACAATATGGGATGTGAGCACTGGCACTGACCTAGAGTTTGGGTAACGTGCTGATGTGTGGGAGATATGGAGAGAGAGAAACAATATGGGATGTGAGCACTGGCACTGACCTAGAGTTTGGGTAACGTGCTGATGTGTGGGAGATATGGAGAGAGAGAAACAATATGGGATGTGAGCACTGGCACTGACCTAGAGTTTGGGTAACGTGCTGATGTGTGGGAGATATGGAGAGAGAGAAACAATATGGGATGTGAGCACTGGCACTGACCTAGAGTTTGGGTAACGTGCTGATGTGTGGGAGATATGGAGAGAGAGAAACAATATGGGATGTGAGCACTGGCACTGACCTAGAGTTTGGGTAACGTGCTGATGTGTGGGAGATATGGAGAGAGAGAAACAATATGGGATGTGAGCACTGGCACTGACCTAGAGTTTGGGTAACGTGCTGATGTGTGGGAGATATGGAGAGAGAGAAACAATATGGGATGTGAGCACTGGCACTGACCTAGAGTTTGGGTAACGTGCTGATGTGTGGGAGATATGGAGAGAGAGAAACAATATGGGATGTGAGCACTGGCACTGACCTAGAGTTTGGGTAACGTGCTGATGTGTGGGAGATATGGAGAGAGAGAAACAATATGGGATGTGAGCACTGGCACTGACCTAGAGTTTGGGTAACGTGCTGATGTGTGGGAGATATGGAGAGAGAAACAATATGGGATGTGAGCACTGGCACTGACCTAGAGTTTGGGTAACGTGCTGATGTGTGGGAGATATGGAAAGAGAGAAACAATATGGGATGTGAGCACTGGCACTGACCTAGAGTTTGGGTAACGTGCTGATGTGTGGGAGATATGGAGAGAGAGAAACAATATGGGATGTGAGCACTGGCACTGACCTAGAGTTTGGGTAACGTGCTGATGTGTGGGAGATATGGAGAGAGAGAAACAATATGGGATGTGAGCACTGGCACTGACCTAGAGTTTGGGTAACGTGCTGATGTGTGGGAGATATGGAGAGAGAGAAACAATATGGGATGTGAGCACTGGCACTGACCTAGAGTTTGGGTAACGTGCTGATGTGTGGGAGATATGGAGAGAGAGAAACAATATGGGATGTGAGCACTGGCACTGACCTAGAGTTTGGGTAACGTGCTGATGTGTGGGAGATATGGAGAGAGAGAAACAATATGGGATGTGAGCACTGGCACTGACCTAGAGTTTGGGTAACGTGCTGATGTGTGGGAGATATGGAGAGAGAGAAACAATATGGGATGTGAGCACTGGCACTGACCTAGAGTTTGGGTAACGTGCTGATGTGTGGGAGATATGGAGAGAGAGAAACAATATGGGATGTGAGCACTGGCACTGACCTAGAGTTTGGGTAACGTGCTGATGTGTGGGAGATATGGAGAGAGAGAAACAATATGGGATGTGAGCACTGGCACTGACCTAGAGTTTGGGTAACGTGCTGATGTGTGGGAGATATGGAGAGAGAGAAACAATATGGGATGTGAGCACTGGCACTGACCTAGAGTTTGGGTAACGTGCTGATGTGTGGGAGATATGGAGAGAGAGAAACAATATGGGATGTGAGCACTGGCACTGACCTAGAGTTTGGGTAACGTGCTGATGTGTGGGAGATATGGAGAGAGAGAAACAATATGGGATGTGAGCACTGGCACTGACCTAGAGTTTGGGTAACGTGCTGATGTGTGGGAGATATGGAGAGAGAGAAACAATATGGGATGTGAGCACTGGCACTGACCTAGAGTTTGGGTAACGTGCTGATGTGTGGGAGATATGGAGAGAGAGAAACAATATGGGATGTGAGCACTGGCACTGACCTAGAGTTTGGGTAACGTGCTGATGTGTGGGAGATATGGAGAGAGAGAAACAATATGGGATGTGAGCACTGGCACTGACCTAGAGTTTGGGTAACGTGCTGATGTGTGGGAGATATGGAGAGAGAGAAACAATATGGGATGTGAGCACTGGCACTGACCTAGAGTTTGGGTAACGTGCTGATGTGTGGGAGATATGGAGAGAGAAACAATATGGGATGTGAGCACTGGCACTGACCTAGAGTTTGGGTAACGTGCTGATGTGTGGGAGATATGGAAAGAGAGAAACAATATGGGATGTGAGCACTGGCACTGACCTAGAGTTTGGGTAACGTGCTGATGTGTGGGAGATATGGAGAGAGAGAAACAATATGGGATGTGAGCACTGGCACTGACCTAGAGTTTGGGTAACGTGCTGATGTGTGGGAGATATGGAGAGAGAGAAACAATATGGGATGTGAGCACTGGCACTGACCTAGAGTTTGGGTAACGTGCTGATGTGTGGGAGATATGGAGAGAGAGAAACAATATGGGATGTGAGCACTGGCACTGACCTAGAGTTTGGGTAACGTGCTGATGTGTGGGAGATATGGAGAGAGAGAAACAATATGGGATGTGAGCACTGGCACTGACCTAGAGTTTGGGTAACGTGCTGATGTGTGGGAGATATGGAGAGAGAGAAACAATATGGGATGTGAGCACTGGCACTGACCTAGAGTTTGGGTAACGTGCTGATGTGTGGGAGATATGGAGAGAGAAACAATATGGGATGTGAGCACTGGCACTGACCTAGAGTTTGGGTAACGTGCTGATGTGTGGGAGATATGGAGAGAGAAACAATATGGGATGTGAGCACTGGCACTGACCTAGAGTTTGGGTAACGTGCTGATGTGTGGGAGATATGGAGAGAGAAACAATATGGGATGTGAGCACTGGCACTGACCTAGAGTTTGGGTAACGTGCTGATGTGTGGGAGATATGGAGAGAGAAACAATATGGGATGTGAGCACTGGCACTGACCTAGAGTTTGGGTAACGTGCTGATGTGTGGGAGATATGGAGAGAGAGAAACAATATGGGATGTGAGCACTGGCACTGACCTAGAGTTTGGGTAACGTGCTGATGTGTGGGAGATATGGAGAGAGAAACAATATGGGATGTGAGCACTGGCACTGACCTAGAGTTTGGGTAACGTGCTGATGTGTGGGAGATATGGAGAGAGAGAAACAATATGGGATGTGAGCACTGGCACTGACCTAGAGTTTGGGTAACGTGCTGATGTGTGGGAGATATGGAGAGAGAAACAATATGGGATGTGAGCACTGGCACTGACCTAGAGTTTGGGTAACGTGCTGATGTGTGGGAGATATGGAGAGAGAGAAACAATATGGGATGTGAGCACTGGCACTGACCTAGAGTTTGGGTAACGTGCTGATGTGTGGGAGATATGGAGAGAGAAACAATATGGGATGTGAGCACTGGCACTGACCTAGAGTTTGGGTAACGTGCTGATGTGTGGGAGATATGGAGAGAGAGAAACAATATGGGATGTGAGCACTGGCACTGACCTAGAGTTTGGGTAACGTGCTGATGTGTGGGAGATATGGAGAGAGAGAAACAATATGGGATGTGATCACTGGCACTGACCTGGTTGGTGGTTTCCTTTGTCTCCAAAATGGCCGTAAACTTGCGGCGAGCCGACGATTTAGCGCTGGGGGTCTTTTCCTGCTGGAGCTGATGTCACAACACACACGGTAACAGTCTTTGGTGGTCCACAAGGACAATGTTTCTGAGCGGATCAAAAATGGCGCGGCACTGCGCACCTCGAGAAGCGTGTGGCACTGCGCAACTCTCGGAGGCAGCAATGATTTTTTGCCGTTTTTATAGATAATGGTACGGAACCCTACGTGCGCAAGTCCGACTCACACTTGGCCGTTTTTTTATTTTTTATTTCAGAAATATTTATTTTTATGTAACCACCGGCCCAACAAATTATTAATTTAATGACGATTTAAAGTATAAAAAGAAAACATCTTCATATCAAATATAAAGTAAACCGGGCTGAATCACTACCGATAGCCTTAGCTTTGATAAAAATAAATACATGTTTAGTAAAAGTACAATAATTTACAAATAATTTATTATAGATGATAATCACACAAAAACCCATCAATCGAATCCATCGAATATTTGAATAGTTAAAATATTTACTTTATGAAAGGTAAATAATATTACCCGGGAAAACTTTTAATAAGCCTTGCCGGAAATACAAGGGAAATACATGTATAAGTTGGTTCACTAAAGTTTGGTAATCCCCTCATATACTTAGAGGAAAGTAAAAATTTGAAATATTGAACTGTTTTCATGTTACTATCAATACAATTATGGGAAAATGTACATGGTATTTGTTTTGTTTTTCCAAAGATTGAAATTACACAGTTCCGTAACGCATCCTCGCACCACTCAGCTTCCTCACTCAGCACAGCTCCGCTACACGTTCTCGCATAGCTCAGCTTCCTCCCACAGCTTTGGTGGAAGATGTCACACCGTTTCACACCTCCACTATACAACATCGTATAGGGCTATAAACTTATCTGACCCGGTGACAAGGACTGTCGTTTCTTGAATATAGAGGTCATTTTAGTTCGGCTTACAGGGTCAGAAAAGCTCGTTGGACTTTACATCTCTGGTGGAAAGCCAGCCCAACAGCTACCCTCACATTGCTACGCATCCTCGCACATCGCAGTTGGAAAACCAGCCCAAAACATATTATAGTTGTCACAATATAAGAGGCCCGTTTGGCATCTGTCATCGCAACGTACATAAGATGTGAATCAAACAAATCGGTAACTAGAATAACCGATTCTCACGAGAATCAGATTTAATAAAATTAATTAAATATAATAATATTTAATTAAGTATTTTTTATGTGGAATCGAATTAATTCGGTGATATTCAGCGATTAATGGTTACAAAACTATCATTAAAAAATAATCGACCAAGAACCTAACTGCTTTTAAGACGTTTCGTGGTAATTAAAATTGCATTTTATTTTGGAATCCAAGTTAAAATAATACTTGAAATATTATCTGTCATATTATATAACGTGGTTAATAAAATTAACGGTTTTATTTTAACACGATCAAGTAATCATTATTTGTTTACGGTTTCGTTTATTTTATTTAAAGTTACATTCTATGGTCGTTTCTTGCTGTCAAAACGGGCCATTGTGGCAACTGTATGTCCTCAGATAAATCTACGTAAAGTTTTTATTTTTGGCCAAGCTCTTTCAATTTTGTTTCATAATAACTTTAAATCGTTTTCAAACTTGAACAAATAAATGCAAGGCAATAATCCCTAATCCCGTATTTTAAAGTTTTTTTGGGATATTTTAGTTATGCAAGTTTCTAATTTTTATTTAAAATATAAGTCAGGTTTGTTGGTCAGGTAAGTTGGGTTTAAAGGTTGATTCTAAAGATATCAAGGAAAGTTCTGTTGACCCTCTTTTCGCTTGTATATCCTAATAAAGTTGAAAAGTGGCAAATTGAAGGCAGCGGTAGCTCAGTTGAACGTTGGACTCTCAATATTGAGACACCAATGAGTTTTATTGCGTGTAGTAAATTATGGGAAATAAAAATAGGAAAAACAATGAGGTAAACATGCATACCTTACCTAAAAAGTATGTATTTGGCTCACCCTAGAGGACGTAAAAATCTTCGATGACAGTAGAATGTCACCAATGTATACCAGTCCAACAGTTGCGAAGGGTGAACATTTTAAAAAGGGAAGCCGGTCGAAAAATCGCCTAACAGAGAAAAGCAACCAAGGAAAACATTAAATTTTTTGTACTTTGCAGCTTCCTGTCAGCCAAGTGTATTGGTCGTATTGAGATTTATGGAAATGTTTGATAAAGCGAAGAGCACGGAATAAAGAATCTAGGATGACATTTCCTAAACAAACCGATGAAAATCGTGTTTTATGGACCCTGCGCCACTGCAGTCCAACCCCCGAAAACACCTCTGACACCCCTTAAGTGTTATATTTCTAAACGATACGTTTAAAAAAATGAGACTTCGCAATTTTCACGACGGTACATATCTGTGAGGTCTGCGAACCTGTAAGATAATATCTTAGGTGCCCTTCGCAATAACCATAAAGAATACTAATTCAACGTTCAAGTTTACTGAATTCTCGTACCGACATTATCTTCTTCATATCATTATATTTCCACGTTAAGGATCTAAAGAGGCTACAAAACTTATTATTCGTATACGAACTCGGAGCAATATCACATTTTATTTCTTGGAATAATGGAGTTTTTGAGAAGGTGAAGGCACCCTAAAATGTTACGATTACAGGTATAGGACGAAATATTCTAAAAGTGTATTTACCCCCTCTTGAAACAACTCGATATATACGATTGTGCGTCTCTCCCCGAGCTATGTGGGTGTTTCAGCGTGGGTGTATATGTTGTTGTACTGGACCTGTGTCAATCGATCATTTCCCGGCGACCCCGGTATATCTTGACCCATTGGTTAGGTGATTGGGTTAAAATAGTTCGATCGTTTGATCGATCACCCGCAGGTCGATCATACTTTTCGGGAGCCGCGCTAACGTACGACAGAGACAAAAATACAAATTGTCCGAGTCCGTTAAGGTGGTAAAACAGAATCTCGGTGCAAAATGCACATAATAATATTGTTTTCCTTACTTTTGAATAAAAAGTATGCAAAAATTGCGTTTTAAAGCAATTACCGAAAATAAGTTTTCCCATTCAAATTCAATCATTTTATGGCATACATTTTGATTGCATTCGATTAACACACTTAAAAGTGTATTTATCGTTGTAAAAGAATGTAATCAAAATGTAAGGCAAAAAATAACATAATTTTATTGCGAGAACCCTATTATTAGTAATCAATTTCCGCTAATTGCTATAAAACGCAATTCATGCATACATTTTATTCAAACGTCAGGAAAACAATGATAAGATGTGCATTTTGCACCGAGATTCGGTTTACCACCTTAATAGTTTGTGCATTAATAAAGCTTTATTTGGTTTTGCGAACGATCCTCTCGCTTTTATGCGCGGTAGTGGCAGTGAGTTAAAAATTGTCGTATCTTTTTGAGATCGTTGATTCAATCACTCGCGACCGGGTTGTGATCGAATCAAAGTGATCGACCCAGGTCTACGTTGTACTATCGAGGATAGATTCTCTTTTTTTGTTCTTATAACCGTAGCAGTGAAGCCAAAGAAATATTACTCCAATATATACCGTCATTATGTACATACATAACTAAACTCACATCTGTCTCCCAGAGGGGTAAGCAGAGAACACACATTTCCACATTATATACAAAGCAGCAATCTTATCAGGAAGTTTACATCGTAATTATCAAACTACACTTTGTCACACTATTTATTGATCTAGTGAAAACCTACATAAAAATTATTTCCAATAAAAACGTTATCACTTCTGAAATCCAAATAAAAAATAATTGTTATAATATGGATATTTATTTTTACCCTCTCATTGCAAAAAAACGCTTGAACTATTAATTGAAAATAAATATATAATCTTAAATAAGTACATAGAATTTTGCTTTCCGCTAGTATTTCATTGTTTTATTGATCGTTACCAAACAATATTTATAGAACTTGCTAGGCATTTAAAAGTCAAAACTACCATGACTTGTTGTTCCTACTTTAAGTACTTTTCAGTCTTTAAGACATATTTCGCATTTTCATATTTTAGTTCTAATTTTGTCAATTGGAATAGATAAGATGGTGATACTAGCTTGTTGTAGTTGCTAACTGGATAACTAAGACGTTTCAACACTCTTCGTATTTAGAACAGGTTGTATACACCTAGGACACAATCGTCTTAGTTGATAGACCCGGAGCTATACGGAGGAATACGTTCCTGAATTTAACTTTGGAATCTTGTCACAACGGTTAATACCTATTTGTTATAAGCCCGAGGACAGGCCCAGCCAAAATGATTCGGTCAATCGTTTATCGTTCGAGCGTATCGCTCTCTGACGCACGCAATAAGAGTGTGATAGAGATGGATAAATCGATCGATTTTTTCACTTCGGAGTAGCCATCCTGTATGCAAGTTAAGATTCTCATACCTTGTTTACAGAACAATTAAATTGTCTTCGTTTATGAATCTCGTTACATTCATTAGATTAAATACTCTGGTAACAGGGTGTTGGAGAAGTGAATCAAAGACTTGTCTGTAGGGTAATGAACACCGTTTATTGATAATTAGTTGTTTTTATAGAATCATACGTTTAGGTGTCTAAATTAAGTAAGTCAACGAACTCTTGAACGTGCGACCTCATTTATTGCGCAATGTGGTTTTGTATCATACGCTACAATCCATCCATCCATCCATCCATCAGCCTGTTTCGTCCACTGCTGGACATAGGCCTTTCCAGGAGTTCACCACTCTTGGCGGTCCTCCTGAAAGAAATGCCCATACTCACACACACTGGGCAGGCGGGTTGGTGAGCGCGGTGCCGAAACCCTTGCACTAGTGACGCCGCTGCCCGTCACCAGTCTAATTTATATAAGGTCCGGCAATTGGGGATGGATATACCGTCATCCATCGCTACAATACATTGAATTAAAATCATTTTTATTTAAATTTAATAAATAACTCGATCAAAGCGATCTTCAAAAAGTTTTTCAAACAGAATACGAGTAAATTACTGTACACATTTTTTGTTAAAATCAATTAAGATCATACCTGTGTTAATTATTCATCGTTGTGACAAGATTTCCAAGCTAATTATTAACACAGGTATGATCTTAATTGATTTTAACAGAAAATGTGTAGATTAATTTACTCGTATTCTGATTGAAAAACTTTTTGAAGATCGCTTTGATCGAGTTATAAGCTAATTTCCATAGAAAAGTTAAATACCTACTCGACCCAAATGTATGAAACAGCAGTTTTTTTTTCACGATTTCAGGATTGGCTCCATAGAAAAAGTTGTTCATAAGGACGACTACTATCACCAGTGTTTGTTAGCAAAATGACTTAAATTTCATGTTGTATATAAAAATTGTGTCGGTAATTTATGTTGTCGGTCCTGTCTCTATGTTGTATTATTTTAATTATTAAAATATCAAAAACATTATAAATAATGTATGTATTTATCTAATAATCACATAATTGTGGATACAATCAACCGAAATAAATTAGTTAGGTGACGTTTACATAATCCACATACAATCAACCAATCAACGAAAATACCAATTTTGTTATAAAACAACGTATGTGGTATGTGGTATTTTGTAAACGTCACCTTGCTAATTTATTTCAATGTATGAAGTTACCAAAAACGTAAAAGCTCCCGAACTGTCGAATGAATAGGTCCATCTACAGAGCCGTAACAAGCTTGGATTGGACTTTATCCAGGCAGACACTCGCACTATGGGGAACTACTAATTAGTTTTACACAAACGGCTACTCTTCTAGGCTGCGTTCCAGATCTTGTAGCTACGAGGATTAACCTAAAGCATTATTTCTTCCGAACTAAAGCATATTTAGAGCTAAATGAAATGTAGAGCATTGTTAATTGAAGAGTTGTGAACGGCGATAGATACATCTCCTACGTGATTGTTTGAGATAAATAAGCGGTTGTAGGAAGATAAAGTTGACTTTTAGAAAAAAATAAAAATGATCACGACATGACGAGGGAGTGTCAGAGAAGTGCCGAAGTGTATAGTTTTAAATTAAAGTCACAGTCCGCACTTGTTATACCCGGTTTTTGCCGGCGATTATAAAGTCCCAAAAGAGATGTGTGGTGAGGCCTATCGCCGTACTTCAGGTACAAATGGACCAATATAGCTTAGCGTGCTTTCCGAAACACGCATACCGATTAAAACTATATGGTACCGCGGGGTTAGAAGATGGCATCGCATGGCATCTTTGGTAGACCGTGAGCTGATTCCCAAGCAGGCCAGCTTCATAGAGGGGAAGTCTTGTACAAGCTGGGTTCTGAGTCTCAAGGAACATAATGAGGACTGTCCATATCTGGGGGCACGGTAGTGCCCCCGCCAAGTCGAGCTAATCTGGGGCACGGCAGTAACCCCGCCAAGTCGAGCTAAAAAGCGGCACGGCCGTACCATCCTTTTCCCGAAACAGTTTAAGAATTATAACTAGTCAAAGTTTCTCAATTTTGTCACTCACTGACTGACTGACTGACCGATCATCAAAACTCTAAAGCACTTCTAGCAGACATAGAAGCTTCAAATTTGGAATAAAATTAGTGTTTAGTGCATAAATCAAAGTAAAATTAAAATTTATTGCAATTTTCGTCCAGTTTTCTAGATACACCAACAATATCTTATAGTGATCATATCAATATTAAAAATCTTTCTTGTTTTAAAGAAATAGATTGACCTGGCAATCGCACTATATAATCTATAGTATGTTTTATTTGTGAGATACATTCTGTTTTCATGCGGTGGCCAAGTCAATCTATTTATTAAAAAAAAAAAAGATTTTTAATATTGATATGGTGACTATAAGATATTGTTAGGTTAGCTAATTACATAATAACTTAAGACAGAAGGCCCTTAGGGACTGAATAAATTAAACGACTTGGATTTACATGGATCTCACAACTTTTTACGGTAGAAGAACTAAGTTGCGAGACTTGGTTTTTTTACAAGTTTTGTTTTTGATGGCATAATGACGTCACTTCCTAAAAATACTAAAAAGCAACAAAAAATTTATGATTGTAATTGCATACGTGAATTTATCTATTTATTCCAAAAAGCAGACATATAATACATTTGATTGAATACTATTGAACTCTGAAAAGAACCGAAATGAGAATTATAAAAAAAAATCTACTCCTTCATAATCAAACAAACACAATTATTGTGCTTCGGAACGTACTCCTAATGATATCTCTCAGTAACAATTAAGTTAAATTTCTTACTTAAGTTCTCCCAAGAGAGAAAATTTCTTATTCCAAGTAAAGTTTACGTTTTTATGAGTTCCCAACGTTGGAAATAATTTTCCTGAAGAAACCCTATGATTATGATAATATGCTTTAGGGACCACTTCGCCCGTTCGAAGATGCCGAAAGTCTTTCTTTATTGTGGAGAATAAAGCATCGTAAATAGTTAGGAAATTATTTCAGACTTGCCTTCTGAGAGTAATTTGGAAGTCTTTTAGAATACGGACCTAATGAGCTTAAAAACTTTTCAGGATTCCAAAATGGCGATTTTAAGGGGACGTGAACTTTTCGTTCTTAAAGGCGAAATTTATCATTGTTTTTTTTATTTTTTAATCCATCCATCCATCCATCTGCCTGTTTCGTCCACTGCTGGACATAGACCTCTCCAGGATTTCGCCACGCTTGGCGGTCCTCCTGGAAGAAATGCCCATACTTACACACGCTGGGCAGGCGGGTTGGTGAGCGCAGTGCCGCAACCCTTGTACCAGTGACGCCGCTGCCCGTCACCAGTCTGTTTTATATAAGGCCCGGCAATTGGGGATGGATATACCGCCATCCATCATCGGTCCCAGGCAATGGTGGGCCGCCTGGTTTTGCCTGAGAGCTGTTCTCTTACTCTCCCCCGAATAACTTCGGGAGGATCTGCGAGTAAGATGGTGGCACCTCCACAGTCAAGCCCGGCATCAGCTCTACCACCTACACTTTTTAATAAAAATTTAATATTAAATCAATGCTAATTTAGTTTTATGTCAGTAATGCAAAAATAAATAATGAAATTAGTAATGAAAAAATAAAATATATTTTATATACTCGATATATTTCGGCCCACGGTATGGGGCCTTCATCTGTCGAATAGAACACCGTATTGACAAGTAAATAAATAAAAAAAGTAAAAGTGACACTTGTCAAGAAAATTTGTAAACTTTTTCTAAATAAATAAGTTTCATATTGGATGAGCTGCTAAGGTGTTTCTAATGTAAATTACTGCTCTTCTGGTACAATGATGATGAAAGAAAGAGGAAAGAAAGAAAGAAAAGCAATTTATTTTAAATACCTCCAACAATACACAAAGTAGACATGAAAAATCACACACAACTAGAATTAACAAAGAGTAAGAACGTATAACATAATAAATATAAGTAACAAGATTTTAACATTTAGAAAAAGGTGGTAAATAAAAAGGGATTCAACTCAGCTTAGTGCTGTGGTAAGTGCCACAGCGCTGTTATTCTGATGTTATGATGATGATGATGATGATGATGATGATGATGATGATGATGATGATGATGATGATGATGATGATGATGATGATGATGATGATGATGATGATGATTATGATGATGATGATGATGATGATGATTATGATGATGATGATGATGAAGATGATGATGATGACGATGACGATGACGATGACGATGACGATGACGATGACGATGACGATGACGATGACGATGACGATGACGATGACGATGACGATGACGATGACGATGACGATGACGATGACGATGACGATGACGATGACGATGTCGATGACGATGACGATGACGATGACGATGACGATGACGATGACGATGACGATGACGATGACGATGACGATGACGATGACGATGACGATGACGATGACGATGACGATGACGATGACGATGACGATGACGATGACGATGACGATGACGATGACGATGACGATGACGATGACGATGAGATGACGATGACGATGACGATGACGATGACGATGACGATGACGATGACGATGACGATGACGATGACGATGACGATGACGATGATGATGTTCTACTCGGCGTATCCGTCGACGGCGACCCTTATTGCTTCCTGGCATGAGCTCGGATGTAGCTGGAGAATCAGAGTTTCATCAAAAATATTCTGTTACATGAAGTACAGTGTAATTGTCCACTTGAGTTGTACGTGTAGTTGTATGTGGGCTTTGGGCGAGTCTTGCGTTGTAAGCGTTTAGCGTCGAGGGCTTTCAGTCGAGCTGTTTCAAAGTTTTCAGTCCCTGCTTGCACAGATTTTCGCCAATCGGGTCGCATGTGAGCAAGCTCTTCCCAGGTGTTTGATGCAAATATAATTTCGGTGATGTAGTGATTGTGGCTTTGTTTGTATTTTCGGTGTGATGTGGCCGTTTTTATTATTATTATTTGTGAATAATCCTTACGAGAAGTACAAATATGCTTTAAAGTAAAAATTGTTGTGCAGGATCAACGTAATGCATAAAATAACACAACTTTGCTCGAAAAGCCTAATTGACCTTAAACTATGGTATCGCAATACCGTAAATCACATTTGTTTAATAATTTTTGTTCAAAAATAACAAAAACAATAATAAGTTGTGCGTGCGTGCAACGTGTAGTTTAGCTTTCGCAAAGAGAAAGTGAAAGAAAATATTAAACATTTCAGGTCATCGCTTTTTTCATTTTAAAACTAACTTTGAATACTGTGTTGCTCGTACTTAGTTCAGAACTTATTGAGAAGATATTGAAAACAAAAACATAGAAACTAGCCTCTCGGATTCACAATAAAACAAAAACCTAACCTAAACCTAATAATGTCGTCGTAGCACTTACTACGCCGTAGCAAATACAAATTTAATGGCTTCTTCGCAAATGGAAGCCATAATTTGGTATCTTTCATTCAACCCTTGGCATTAAAATGGTTAGGCCAATTTTACATTTGGCATATAAGTGCAGTTAGTCTAAAATGCCGGGATAATAAATTAAGAAAAATATTCTTACGAGTTTATCCACGCCTTCCATGGATCTCCAACTGCTACAAGCCTGATAAACCTCTTTAAATTCACATTATTTAGTAGAGTAATACAAGTTCTTGTATTCTGTTTGGGTGTTTTTTGACATTACACTTCAATTTGGTCAGCACACAGCGTTCACTTTTGTCATTATATATTTTAAACTTTTTTTTTCATCCCCTCTATATGCCTAAACTATCGAAGCATCTCATCAAGTAATTAAGAAAAAACTTTAAAATACTGCCACCAACAGCTATTGAGTTCGTTAGAGAAGGAAGTAAGAAAACCTATTAATGAAGTAAAAACCGAGTTGGCGTCGGCAAAATTGCTGACCAATTAACTTGAAATCCAGAATTCAAATGACTGCCATTGCTGGAAAAATCTGTTTAAATTAAACTTTTCTATTTTGAGAACTCTTCTGGCGTTAAAATTTCGTTTGCACTTAAAATGAGCACCCATGGAGTAGTTTTGTAGGGTCCTGCGCAAATATGAAGGCCATTTTATATTTTCAAGCAAAATACAAAAAAAACTTCAGTGACGGCACCTTTTTTGAGCTACATTTACAACTGTATGACTTGGGCATAGTGAGTTAATTTTTTAAAAGATTCCAACTACTTGCTGCATTTCAAAGTAAAATTCAAAAGTGATGATGTGCGATTGTTGGTACTTAGTGAAACATCGTCAACATTTTGAGAAAAACACTTGTACAGTGGAGCCCACAACAAGCTATACACATTGAGTATAAGCTGACCTCTCATTGTATAGGCTTTCCGTACAATGAGAGGTCAGCTTATACTGAAAGTGGCTCCACTGTACTACATGTGTCACTGATATAAACTACAATAACTCCAACTGATTTTGCCATATAGAATTATCAAGGAATAAAAAACTTAATTATAACAATAAATACTATAAATATGATCATTAGTCAATAATAATATTAATAATGTTTAAGAAGGTGAGTAAAAATTTGGGTAGTTTGAAAATTCAGTGTTGAGCCGCAGAAATCAAAAGAATAATTATAAGAATAAGAATTAAAAAATAAATACATTTTGTCACAAGCAACAACATATTTGCGTATTTAGTTGCATATTTATTTATAACCTGATAAAAAACAAAATTCATATGAAAGCACAGGCAGGATGCCTTGCCCATCTTGTGTTGCCTTTTCATCCATTGGAGGCGTGGGTAATCGGGCGAGGAGTTAAAACAACCAAAATGACAATTACACAATTTGCTCGATTATCTTTTCGTAATAGTTCAATCACAACAATAAGCCTGACGCTATGATCAACGAACACTGTTTTATTAATTACTTCAGACTTTTTCCAGAACACGTGGTGCCCGAGCGCGATTCCAACCGATATGAAACAATGGCCGCCTCGTTCCCTTATTCTCACTCACTGACTGACAGTTGTCGTCTCAGTCCGAATTGCACCAGTGTTCTGCATTACGTCAGAGTGAATAAGATGGTACGTTCCGATATCTTTTCTTACTAACTCTAAAAATGATGTCGATTACTGACGTGCCGTCACATATAATTTCCGTGAATGTTTTGCACAATAATGTTGCATATTTTTTTTAACTTTTTTCTAAAAAAGTTATTGCTCTCTTCAAATAGCTTTTTTTATTATATTTGCCAGCAAAAATATTAATTTTACTTAACATATTCGTCAAATTAAAATATGTACTCACAATCAGATTTAAATAAAAGTCTAAACGCTGGGTTTTTAGCTATTCAGCCTAACTCAGTCATAGTAAAAGTGTCACGTGGAAGCGTCCGAAACATCATGGCAAAAAACGTAGTCGAAATTATAAGATAAAATATCAACCAATCAACGCGCTGAAAAACGACGAAAATATAAGAATCAACCATTCAGAGCGCTGACACAACGGCCGTATTATTATTATTATTTACCCTTTCATCCGCGGCTCCACCCATGTTTATTCAATCTTTGTCCCTTATTAGACTTGGGCGTTATTTTATCAACAACTTTTATAGCCTATAAATAAATTATTTCTTTATTTCAGGATCGCTATGATGATAATAAATAAAATCGCATTCAAATCCGTTGAGTGGTTATCGAGTTAAAACAAAACATACAAACAGACAGACAGACAAACATTAACAAAAATATTTAATGTACTGACACGACTTTTTTACTTACTTTATTATTAGTATCGATTTAGGTTGGTTTGCAAAGCAAAATCATGTTGATTGATATAATTAGCGTTTTTCAGGGTAAATAAATTTAATGAAAAATATGCCAAATATAGCATAAGAACTATGAAACCATTATATAAAAAGCCAACACTTGTTTCACTGCACCAAAACGCCTCGATATTAGAATATGCTAATTTTGCAAACTTATTATGCAGATGGATTTTCAAACTCATCAAAGAGCTTGTGAACAAAACCCACGTAATATGAAACGTATTAAACCCACCATGTGAATAAATATACCAATCACAGAGCACCTTTATAGTGAGATTGGTGAGTTTTATAACTCGCATACTAAAGTGCGTTTCATCAAAAAGTTCCTCTGCTGTAGTGTTTGCTCCCCTGTCTTCTAAGCGTGATGATTGGATAAAACGATTTTTTTTACTATGCATTGGATGATCTAAACTTTTCTTGCTACCAACTACCAATATTAAACTATTTCATTTTAATTTTAATTTTATCGTTTATTTGGAAAACCGACAGTGATTACACAATGAGATATTACAATAGTTAGATACATAAATTAGGCCATAACAGGTTTTCACTAAAAATCAGAACTTCGACTATGAGTTCAAAAGGTAATTAATTAATTGATATTAATTCTGTGAATATCGTAAATCTATTTCAATGTAGCCAAAAATAGATTATGAAATGTCTAACAGGCACGTGTGCAATTTTATAAGTAATTAGTGTTTTAAAATAAATAGTTATAATCGATTTAATATACCATAGTTAGGTATAGATAATATGATGGTAAAATATATATTATCTTTATAAATATATATATGTATGTATATATAGTGTTAAGTATAAATATACATAAATACATATAAGATTTAACAATATTTGCAAATATAAATTTTCATGAAACACACTTTAGATGACTTGCTTTGGGCACAGACAGACAGATGACGACCAAGAGAGGTTATTTTTTGTAAACAAAATCCGTTACTTTTTAAACGCAATAAAGCCTTTCGCCGCGAGGTTTAAGCTGTTATGTGAGTTATGTTAATATATATTAGTTTCAATTAATTTCAGTTGGCCGTACAGTTATAATCGGACTGGTTTCCTTTATGAGTTTATCTGTCAGAAACTGCCAAAAGCGGTCGCTGGGCCCTCCCCGACATATTCTCTGTCTTTATACATGACATTTAGTTCTACCTTGCCTTCAACTTTAAGTAAGCTATGCGCCTCCAGAAGACTCGTGGATTTGTATTGACATTTGACGTGATACTGTTACGGTATTCATCATGTTTCATAGAGATCGCAGCCTTCGTTTCAGCTCTTAGTTTGCTTAATGCTTGATAAGCAGTCCTGTCTCTTGCCGCCTTCCATTTACGATGAAATATTGCCTTCTGATTGAGCATATGAGATAAGTCCTATGTAATCTTTTTTGACCAGTTTTAAATCTTTGTTTTTAGGCACGTTATTATCAACAATTTTGTAATAAAAAATTCATGAATATATTCCACGGCGGTATCAATCTCACACGATCCCATGAAGTTTGGGAGACAAGTTCATAGAGAAGTAAAAACAAACATAACAAGATGAGAATGAGAACAAGACAAATTATTTCAGTCAAAAAATATATTCGATCTTGGCACTGCTGAAAACATTCCGAGCAGAATATAATTCCAGAGAAATACAATCAACTTGATCTGAAACTTCAGCCTTGCCGAAGACATTCTAGACCAGAGGATTAGATCATGGGCCAGGAAAAGTAATGGTTTTGCAAAATAAACTTAACCGGGTTAAGTTTTCAGGGACCGAAAAAAATATTTTAGAAATGTTTCTCTCACCACCTTCTCGACATTGAAAATCGAAATTCAAATAAAAGAGTATCAAAAGAAAGGGTATCAAAGGAAAGCGTATCAAAAGAAAGGGTATCAAAGAAAAGGGTATCAAATGAGCAGAATAACATTATGTACCAAAAAGCTACAATAAAATAATAAAAATAACCATTTTAAAAACAAGCTTAAGTAAGCCATAGACTAAAACAATTAAAATAAGTTTATCGCTGAGACTGAATTAAAATTTTGTTGAATTATTTGTTTTCAAAAGCTTGCCGCGTGAAATTTTCATAATATATAATAATACGTACATAATATACTCACGCCTGTTTAACAGAGGGGTAGGTAGATACTACCATCTGCTACCATCCTGACGCACGTAACCAAACAATTTCATTGGACAGTTCTTTATTGGTACCTAAGTAACTACTAGCTGAAGTATGTATTTTCTTTACAATATGGGCGACAAGATTTTTGAAAATAAAAAATTCAGCTTAAAATACTAAATCAGTTTCGGTGATCTAAACTTATTTTATTCGTTTCAGTCGATCGTTTGAATAAAAGTTTTGTTAAAAGGGCTTTTTATTTACTATTTTATGTCTTTTGTGTTCAATAAAGTGTCGATTAATTCGCCTCCATACATAAATACTCTTGTAAATACTAGTATTATACTTCAGTGATTGCCCACTAATAGCGCAGAGTAATTACCAGCTCTGCTGTAGTTATAGGCGAAGGCAACTGAGTTGGCACGTTAGAAGAAAAAATAGTGCAGCGGCCTTATTGTCTAACTTCGACATACATCGCAATCGCCTTCAAACACACCGTGATTGGCTAGAAATGATATCGCACGTCATGTTTAGCCAATCACGACATCTTTGATGGCTATAGCGATACATATTGAAGTTAAACAATAAGAGGGCAGGTTTCAATTGAGTGAAAATTATGACGTCGGAAACTGTTTAATAGCATTTGTTTACATCCCCAGGGTCAGCGTTTTTGTAACTCAACGAGAGTTGAGGCGAACAGCACACGCTTAGGCTAACATGTGTTGGTGAATATGTATACGCTCGCGGCGGCAACGCCATTTCGCAGTGTAACTGAAGGAACGCTCTCTATCTTGATTGCGCACATTAATTTGTATTTAGAGAAAACAAGATGGCATGTGTACACGATGATCGGACTCGATTTTTCGATGTTTTTAATTTGTTCTAGTCAGTTCGCAGAATGTAATATGTAACTCCATGAAAATAAAAAAAAGGACTCAAAAATAAGATTGAAATTTTACCGTAAGCGAAATCGTGAATTCTGTAGCATCGTATGTAATGCTAGCAGAGACGCGCTACGCTCTAAAAACGATTTCTTACTGGTGCTATCATTACGAATTTGGTTATTTATAGCATCGAAACGTGACCCTTTACCATAAAATTATTTCGGAGAATGTTTTTTATTAATCGTGTTTGCTATTTCGAAAAAAAATATTCCGAGGGTCAATAGACGCCAAAATCTTCAAACATCTTAGCGCTTTTCCATAATCTCGAAATAAATCGGTCAAGGGCTCTCAGGGGTGTTTCCTAGTATGGCGTGGAATACCAGTCAAAGATTCAAAGATTCAAATTGTTTATTTGTAAAATAGATACATAAAGTATACGTTTTACATGTCAAATCTAATCTGTATAAAAATAATATTTTATGATGAAACAAATATGATACGGGAAATGTATAAAAAAACTGTATTTAAGTTGGGCTACTGAAGTTATACACATGCATAAAATAAAAAGACTTATTGGAATAAGAGTATTATTATACCTACATAATGCAATTAATAAATAAGTTGATAAATAAACTGAATAGACCATAAATAAATATAATGCCTAGCCAAATATATACTGACATAAGTAAAAAATTTAAATATTGTATATACATACCTACATAATGCAATGAATAAATAAGTTAATAGATAAATAAACTATAAATAGAAATAATGCCTAAATCCGCACATTCGATTAATCTTGCTAAGAAGAAGGGCAAGAAACTTAGCAAGATCATGTCTTTTTTTTATCAGTATTTTTTTTTCTCAGTATGTCTTAATACTATTACAGTTTTTTTTTAACTTTTATAAAATAATACTAAACAAGATATTATAAAAGGATAAAAATATAAAAGACACAAAGAAATTGTGTCATGAGAAAAAAATAGATATATCTTAGTCTACCTATCTAATGAGGTAGTAAGTTAAAATACTAATCAAAACATCATCCACCTGTCTCATATAGTTTATCACTTTTTTTACAGTCAGATTATCAACTAATGAATGCTAAGTTTAAGTTATAAAACGTTCATGTCAATATGTAAAAAGAAATGTCAAAATGATAATAAAAAAAATTTATAAAAATATTACTTTACATAAAAACAAACGATTTGAAAAACACAAATCAGTTAGAAAATAAACGAGCAGTTGTATCAATCAATATTCTCATGCCACCAAGCGTCACTATCATCCAAATAGTCATTGATTTTATAATACGCTTTTCTCAAGAACCCTGCTTAATATATAATTTAAACTTATTTTCTGAAAAACTAAGGACCTCCTTTGGAAGTTTATTGTAAAATCTTATACCTGCCTACTTTTGCAAGTCTAATTTTTGGAAAAGCCAGTTTATGTTTCTTCCTAGTGTCTATAGAGTGATGCTCACCGAGCCTAGGAAAAGTATAGATATTTTTTCTGATATATTTAATAACTTGGTAAATAAATTCACAAGGAACTGTTAAAATATTAATTTCTTTGAATTTTTCTCTTAATAAATCCCGTTGCTTCATATTGTAAATAGCTCGAATTGCTCTCTTCTGCAAAACAAAGACTGCGTTTGTATCCGCAGCTCTACCCCACAGCAACTTACCATATGACATAATGCTGTGAAAATAACTAAAGTACACCAATCTAGCAGTATCCTCATCAGTAATTTGCCTCATCCGTCTAACAGCGTATGCGGCTGAACTTAGTCTACCACAAAGGCCTTCTATGTGGGGACCCCACTGAAGACGAGAGTCTATAGTAATGCCTAAAAACTTCTTTTTATTGACTAACTCTAGCTTGTACCCCTGCAAAAGTAGATGAGCATCTACTTGAATAACATTTGGTAATGTGAATTTCATGCATTTTGTCTTTTTCCCATTTAAAACTAAATTATTCGCAGTAAACCAATCAAGAATCATACATAGAGTTACATTTTCATCATCAAGGATATCTTTTTTTCTATTAACTTTAAAAATAAGTGACGTGTCGACAGCGAATAGCACTATCTCAGATAAGTCTTTAACTAAATAAGGAAGGTCATTTATGTATTAGGTCGGGGAAAAAGTTTCTTCGCAATTTATATGAAAATTCAAAACATTTTTTAATAAAGTTTATTTACATTCAACTAAAGTATCTAGGTGCCATTTTGTTCGATAACTTTCTGCCATCTTGTAGGTAGGGACATGAACCCATTTCTATAGAAATTCTAGGGCTTCTGATCAAAAAACCGCGACAAGTGGTTTTGGCAGTCCTCTCGTGATGTTAACCTGACACTGCCTAAAAAATTCTGAAGAGAACGAAACAACTGGAAATCTGAAGGTGCAAGGTCAGGACTATACGGTGGATGCATTAATACGTCCCAGACAGACTCTCTTAATTTTTGCTAAGTGGCTAAAGATGCGTGAGGTCTAGCGTTATCATGATGAAAAACCACACCCCTTCTGTTGACTAATTCCGGCCGCTTTCTCTCAACTTCTTGCTTTAATCTCATCAGTTGTTCGCAGTAGAGCTCAGAATCGATAGTCCTGCCTGGCGGTAAGAGCTCATAAATAATGAATAATGCCCTTCCAATCCCACCATACACACAGCATTACCTTTTTGCGAGATAACCCGGGTTTCGCCAGAGTCTGTAAAGCCTGACCAGCCTTTGACCACGACTTTTTTCACACGTTCTTATCGTACGTGATCCACTTTTCATCACCAGTTATCAGGTTTTTCAAAAATGGTTCGGTTTCATTACGTCGTAATAAAGAATCAAAAATGAGTACACGGTTCATTAAGTTTCTTTCATGAGGCACCCAAATATCGAGCTTTTTTGTGTACTCAGCTTTTTTCAAATGCACCAAACTATTTTGTGGTCAATCCCCAGTTCCTCAGCTACATTGTAATTACTGATATGACGATCTTGCTCCACTTTTTCAAAAATGGCATCCATTTTATCCGTAACATGGCGCCCAGAGCGAGGTACATCTTTGACATCAAAATTTCCGGATTGAAAACGCTTAAACCAAATTTGTGCTACTCTCACAGACACTGCACTAGGTCCATAAACATCACAAATTTTTTTCGCGGCTTGCGTTGCATTTTTACCTTTTTTGTAGTAAAATTTTAAAATGTATCGAATTTCTTCATTAGATTCACTCATCTTAACAATAAGAAAAACAAATGAAAATCACACATTTTAGCTAATTTGAAATTGGAATCATCTTTTTTTAAATTTAAACTTTTTAATAATACCAAAACCAGCCAGGTACAAATGGTATAGCCAAAGAGATTTTATTATAAGTTCATACATACCATTTGCGAAAAGAGTTTTTCCCCAACCTATTATATTAAGAACAATAAAGGCCCCAATATGGAGCCCTGCGGGACACCCATTTTAACTAATGCTCTGACTTTAATAACGCCAAAGATTGGCTTCTAACCCCATAGTGAGCCAATTTGCATAAAAGGGTTTCATGATTAACGCAATCAAAGAGAGGTCACAAAAAACACCGAACGCATCCTTTTTTTCTTCCCAAGCATCAAATATGTGCTTGATTAAAGCAACTACAACTGTAGTTGACCTCCCTCTAGTAAATCCATATTGTTCACAATGAAGCAAATTATTTAAGTTAAAATGAGATAATAATTGATATAAAATTATTTTTTCGAAAACTTTACACAGTACTGGTAAAACTGACACTGGTCTATAATTAGACGGGTCTTCATGGTCACCTGATTTAAAAATTGGGATCAGTTTACTAAACTTGATTAAATCAGGGAAGACACCATCATCTATACATTTATTAAAAATTAAAGCCAAATAAGGAGCTACTAAATCAATGACGGAACTTATAACTTTAACAGATAGATAAGTCCTCGGTTTTTTATAAATTAAGAGATTTGAATGCTTTTATAACAGTGAATGAGTTAATATACTTAAAAGCAAATACAGAATCGCACTGTGGCACATGTTCCCTCAACAGATCCTGTGCAAGTAATGGACTTGAATTCAAATCTTTAGTTGTCAAGGAGGGGATGTCAGTAAAGAATTGCTCAAAGGCATTTGCAACTTCATTGTCTCCTGTAACAGTTTCATTGTTAATATTCAACTTAAGTCTTTTACTCTTACCAGTTTCTGTATTAATGATATTCCATACTGCTTTGATTTTATTATCGGATTATTATTATTATCACAGTCTTATTTGACTGTCATCTGGATTCAAAATGTTGGAACCACTAAACTACATTGGCGGTTGAATCTTATCTACATAATAAAACCATTCTTAAGTTGTACTCCTCGATGCGCCATCTCACATGCGTTCAACCTCTATCCATAGAGCTCTTCTACTCGATTTAACTCTTAGATTATACCCTGTTCCCGATAGATTTATTGGAAATATTAGCGGTAAGTATTTCAGTACGCCTGGAGTGAAATGCGTGGAATGATCTGCTAAAATAGTTAAGAGGCGAATAAACGCCAATGACCTTGGAAACTGCGATTAAGGTGTGGTTTAATTGAGATGCTTTGCTACGAAATTTTTTTTTATTATATACGAAATAATTGAAAGGTGATGTACGAATAGGTATTTTAATTTTTATCACAAATTTAAATAAATAGAAAATAAGGTCTAAGATAAATACTAAGATTCGAAATAATTTATTGGGTATTCAAAGAAACGAATTTAAACATAGTCAAATTGAAGGTATTATAAAAACAAATGAGTTTTCCGTGTAATGTTTCAAGTATTTTAGTCTTTCAATATTTGTACCAATTGCTAATTTGACAGCAGTATGAAATTAAATTAAATATATTTATTTATATAATATAGGTTTAAGACAAGTCGAATAAAAAAATTGACTTACTTAAATTTAATTAAATAATATACTTGCAAAAATATAAATATAGGAATAAATGATAAATGTAATGCAATAAATACAAAGTTCATATATTGAAACACTTTAAAATATATAAGAAAAATGCGTGGGAATCACAATAGACTACAGATGCTAGGGTATTATTGACAAGCCAAAAAAACTTCATACCATACCACCAACCGCATCTATAAAACATTTAGCCGATTGTATATTTAGTTTTGTAAAGTATTCCTAGGTAAAGTATCGAATAGATTATATTTTATACATACATAACATTGCTTTAATGTTTTAGGTATTCTATAGAATGGCTGGATTTTTTATAAAATACTAGATTACCTATATATAGATTACCAATAACAGAAACGAGTATACGTAAAATTACATCGAATTTCTAACCAAACTAAACAACCCAAGGTTGTTAATTTAACTAGTTAAACGGACTATCCAAACAAACCCAAAGAGTATGAATTAACCGACTTTGGTCTTCACATTCTGGAAACAAGGAATTCTTTTGTGAATTTTTTATAATAGTATTTCTGGTTCCACTTACATGTTAAGTACGTGCGTACGTACGTACGTGTACGCTTGACGAATTAACGTCTTTCGAATTTCCGAAAAATGTATACATTCTAAACCAAGATTCTTCGTTATTATCAATACAGCTGTATAAATAAAAGTCACCTTGCATATTCAATACAATTTGTTTTTACTATAAATGAATTCTCTAAAAGAAACTACTTACCTACTAAATTAATAAAATTTTGTGCATGAGTATTCAATTTTGTTAATTATTCTTTTACGCCATCGCCGTTGCCATGCACAGACATATAATTATTACTAAGAAGCAGACCAAACATAAGGATTAAATAGGGTTGCAAGTTTCCCTACAAAAATAAACTACATTTAGGCTTCATGGTACGAAGAAACGTATAAAAATGGGTTGTTTTGACTGGCTTATGCTTGGAACATATTTGTTAATTTCTAAAATAATCTCTAGTAAATATTTTGTTTGGAAACAAGCAATATTTATATTTAAAAGAGCCCGAAGTTCACTGAGCTGAAATTGCCACGTGTCGACTCTATGTGTTTATTGTTAATGTTAGGTCTGATGAATTGGTTATAATGAGACAAGATTGATTTATTTAG
Source organism: Ypsolopha scabrella (assembly GCA_910592155.1). Lineage (NCBI taxonomy): Eukaryota > Metazoa > Arthropoda > Insecta > Lepidoptera > Ypsolophidae > Ypsolopha > Ypsolopha scabrella. The sequence continues at coordinate 5,444,647 of OU342978.1, forward strand.
AAGGGATTTTATTATTGAGAGGTGACACACAAGTTAACATGGCGGCGGTTGACAGTGCAAGAAGGAGATGACACATAAGTGAACGAGACAGCAGATGATTGCGTTCCGTTTACATTTCTAACACTGGCCCTTAAACAATGCAATCATTTATCAAACTGGCCCTTAAAACAAAAGCTATAAAGTTTTTATGCAACTTAAAATGAACAGGTAACATTATTAATTGATTTTACAATATTTAAATTGTCTCCGCTAAGCCAAGTTGACTGACAAATTTTTCAGTTTTCTCTTTAGTTAAAGGTTTAGTTAAAACATCAGCCGTCATTTGATCGGTAGACAAATAATTTAAATCAATAATACCTTTGTTTACAATTCCTCGAATGAAATGATGTCTGACATCAATATGCTTAGTTCTAGAGTGATACATTGGATTAACACAAAGTTTTTGTGCTGATTGACTATCATTAAACATAGTAATTTTACAACTTGTACCTAAACATTCATACAAGAAAGTTCTGATAAACAAAGCCTCTTTACATGCGTCAGAGAGTGCCATGTACTCCGCCTCCGTGCTAGAAAGAGCGACCGTCTTTTGTTTTCTGCTTTCCCATGATACTGTAGACTTACCTATTTTAAAGACAAACCCAGTGAATGACCTCCGATCTATCTCATTGGCGGCCCAATCTGCATCAACGTAGGCGCTGACATCCATACTACTCTTTTCATAAGTAAGACAATGATTAACCGTACCTTTCAGATATCTAAGCACCCGTTTTGCTGCCTTCCAGTGTATTTCAGCATAACTATCGTTGAACTGACTGAGTATGCTGACTGCATGAGCAATGTCTGGCCTCGTGCAAACTGAAATGTACATTATACATCCTACTAATTCTCTATACGGAAAATTATTTTCATTACAATCTGCTTTTACAAGCTTCAGCCCAGATTCCATAGGAGTGCATGCTGGCTTGCAATCAGACATTTTAAAACGCTCCAACACTCTTTGAATATAACTAGACTGATCTAAAGTCCACTTTCCATCTCTTCTGCATAGTTTCATGCCAAGGACGTGATATGCTGGCCCTAGATCCTTCATTTCAAATTGAGTCATAAGCTTCTCTTTAATTTTCAGTTTCTCTTGTTTGTTATTCGAAAATAAGATTATGTCATCGACATAAAGTGCTATAATAGTCACAGTTCCAACATGATTCTTCATAAAAACACATGGCTCTGAAGAAAACTTTCTAAAGTTAAGTTTTTTCTATTAAAACTGTATTTATCTTCTCATACCAACTCTTAGAAGCCTGTTTGAGCCCATAAATCGCTTTATTCAGGCGATAGACTTTGTTCGGGTTCTCTTTATCCTCAAAGCCCTCCGGCTGTTCCATGTAGACGGTCTCCTTGAGGTCTCCATTCAAAAATGCAGTCTTCACATCAAGGTGATCTATCTCCATATTCATCTCAGCGGCCAAAGCAAGCAAGATTCTAATAGTTGAGTACCTCACCACTGGTGAAAAAGTTTCATTGTAATTTACGCCATATTTTTGTGTATAACCTTTTGCTACTAATCGAGCTTTATATTTCAATACTTCTCCATTCAATCCTCTCTTCCTTTTATAAACCCACTTGCACTTCACAGGTCTCTGCCCATCTGGCAAGTCAGTCATGGTCCAGCATTTGTTATCCAAAAATGATTTATACTCATCTGACATAGCATCTCTCCATTTCTTGGATTCTATTCCTTGCAAAGCTTGTACCACTGTCTCTGGTTCGTCATCAAAGCGGCTTATCTCGGACAAGTGTGGAGACTGCGATGCTAAGTTCACAACTTCAGTGTACTCTTCTGAACTGTCCATCGATGTGTCACCTGGAACGTAAGTTTCATCGCGCGAATCATCTGATTCAAGGCTACTCACTGATATAATACTATCCCGGGGAATTATAGTAGATTTATCAGATCCCGCATTACTGGGTATCCCTGTTACATCATTTAAATCTGATAAGGACTGATCTAGTCTTGACTGCTCTGGTGACTGATCTGATATGGACTGTTCTTGTGACTGATCTGACATGGACTGGTCTAGTGACTCTGGAACAGTTTCATTGCCCATATTATCTTCAATCTCATGAGAAGTTGAAGAGTTTTGATTGTGAGAATATGTTAGAATTAGCTCAGTGAATTCATCACTTTTACCTTTTGGTAAATAAAATTCATTTTCTAAGAAAGTTACATTTCTTGCTTTAATGCATTCTGACGGACGTGAAGGGTTTAGTAATCTATACCCTTTTGTCTCTTCACAGTAACCCACAAAAATGTATTTGTTACATTTTGAATCGAATTTCTTACGTTTTTCTATCATTGCATAAGCTAAACAGCCAAAAGTTCTAAGGTGAGTAATATTTACCCTTTTATTTGACCATTTTTCCTCAGGAGTAGTGCCCAGAACAGCTTTGGTTGGTGTCCTATTCTTCAGGTAAACAGCAGTATTAACTGCCTCTGCCCAGAACCGCTGATCAAGGCCTGCATCGAGAAGCATGCACCTGGCCTTCTCCACTATGGTGCGGTTGGCTCGTTCAGCAATTCCATTTTGCTGCGGTGAGTGCGGTACTGTGGTCTGGTGACGGATCCCGCAGCTCTTTAGGAAATCCTGTAAACATTTATTTACATATTCACCACCATTGTCAGTGCGCAATACCTTTATCTTATTCCCTGTTTGATTTTCTACCATAGCCTTAAACTCTTTAAATTTATCAAAAACTTGATTTTTGGACTTCAGAAAATACACATAGGTTTTCCTAGTGAAATCGTCAATAAATGTTAGAAAGTATTTCGATCCACTAAATGAATTCTTTGAAAAAGGCCCACAAAGATCACTGTGCACAAGCCCTAACGAGACTTTTGCCCTACTCTTGGACTTCTTTGGAAAAGGTAACTTTGTTTGTTTACCTTGAATACAAGCAACACATGATTTGAAAGTTGAGTTATCAAAATCCATGCCAGTAGCCATACCTTTTAAAAGCTGCATACTTCGCACATTGAGATGTCCAAGCCTTCTATGCCAAACCTCCTGCGACTCCCTGGATGCAGCCTGAGATCCTGGCACGGCCACCTCTGCAACTGGGTCTGTTGGTAAAACAAAATCTGTCCCCCTTCCACACACAGACGCAGCACATGACTTCTCTTTAGTAACAAAAGAAGCTTCACCTTTGGTATTGAGTACATAAATACCATTTTGAGATCTAGCCGTTGCAACTACCTCATGGCCATCACAAACTTTACACAATTTTCCCTGAAATGTTACACTAAAACCTTTACGTGCCATTGCACTGACTGAAAGTAAGTTAGTCGCTAGCTTAGGTACATATAACACATCACTTACAGTTCTTAAAGTGTTCTGTAAAGGAATTTTCACATTTCCTCTTCCCGATGACATCAGTTTTTCACCATTCGCAACACTCACCGATACTGGAGTGTCAAACACGAAATCGTGTAACATGTCTTTGTCATTACACATGTGACTGGTAGCACCCGAGTCCACATACCAAACATCCCTGGATAATTCAACAGATAACGCAGATAACAAGGCCTTATCTGAACTCTTTCCCTTTGAATGACCATCATCCTTGGCTCTGCGAGGACAATCCTTGATGCTGTGGCCCGGTTTCTTACATCTGAAGCAGCGAAACACCTTTGCCTGTTTCCTTACTATCAGCGCTGTGCTTGCATCGTCTCTTTCTTGTCTCCGCTGATATTCTTGAGTTAATCTTGACCTCACAAACTCAGTTGTGAGTTTCAAAGTCGAATTTTCTAAAGTCATGATGAGTGGGTCGTAGTCTGATGAGAGCCCGCTCAGCATTACGATAGCTAGAAAATTGTCTTCCACGCCAGCGCCTATATCGTCAAGCTGTTGGCCTATCTCGGCCACCTTCGTGAGATATGACTCTATGTTTGAGAAAGAATCGAGCTTCATCCCGAACAACGTGCGTAACAATGACAAGCGCCTGCTCAGGCCTTTACCTTCATAAACATTTTCAAGGTTGCTCCAGGCCTCGTGTGCCGTCTTCGCGTTTCTTATGTGCGGATATACACATGGTTGAACAAGAAGACAAATACGAGCTAATGCCTTCTTCTGTGTTTTGTCATCTTTTTCCTTCTTTTCTTCCACAGCGTCCCAGAGTTCTTCATGTATCAGTAACATCTTTGTTACAAACTTCCAAGTGCCGTAATTGTCGACACCACGTAGTTTTTCGATGGTCGTCTTGGGGTCGGCCATGATGCTTGGAATTACGAACTTGGGGGAAAACTATGACAATCTGTCTGAATTCAAAAAATATATTTAATTTAATCACAGGGAAGCAAGCTGGTGCCCATAACCTGATGAATTGGTTATAATGAGACAAGATTGATTTATTTAGAAGGGATTTTATTATTGAGAGGTGACACACAAGTTAACATGGCGGCGGTTGACAGTGCAAGAAGGAGATGACACATAAGTGAACGAGACAGCAGATGATTGCGTTCCGTTTACATTTCTAACAAGGTCTGCTACTATATTACACGTCTGTGTTGCCATGTTATGAACAGTGATGGTATATCGTGACTTGGCTCTGACTGTATAAACCACAGAAGTTTTTCTATTCTGTGGTACCAACACACTTTGCGATATTTAAACTTAATAACCGTTCCTCGTGTCCCTTCTTTGTCATCTAAGATGGCTACTTTGTACGTACTCAGTTGTTTCAATTCTATACACCCGAGAGTTGAAAGAAAATCAGAGAAAATGTTGAAAGAATGAAATATAAGAGGAAATCCCGTTTTCCTTTGTCAGAGCTTAGATTTTCGTTGTCTCGGCAGAACGCAAGTAATACGATTGTTTCGTTTCGGGTACTAGGAAGATATGAAATCAAGGAGTTACAGATGTTTCATGAACTGAAATCGTGCCAAGTCCTCCATCCGTCTGTGGCTAAAATTTCTAATAACTTACGGATACATGAAGTTGGAAGAGAGAAGTTTAGAATAAGGAGTTACTCGTTTATTTTGTTTTGATATCGAAAAGCTTGAACTTGTTCCTTAACAACGGCGTTGTAACAAAAATTTGTTACAAAAAGTAATGTTTCATGCACGCTGCATAACATTGCGTGTGTGAATAAAGTCACAAAGCTTATATGAATTTTACGAGGGTCAATAAGGCAGGAAAAAGCATTTAAAACACACATACGTAGAATAAAATATGTACCTTATAAAAGAATATAATAGTATTTACTTGTCTTATACATACTAAATTAACAGATTAATTATTGAATAAATGGAAATTTAGCTTCTTGTACAACTGAAAAAAGATCATCTTCTAGCGGTGTTTTTGAAGGCTCCGTACATATTGGCCAATGCGATGGTGCGCGCTGGGCAGTGTAAAAGAGACAAACCTATGCGAGTGAGTGAAATGTACTATGTCACAGAAGATGTATGAATATCTACTGTGGCTACGTTCTTGCTTATGTACTCACAATGCAATGTCCCTTTCTCTCTGGCTAGCGCACCAACACTTTGGCCAACGTGTGCTGAGGCCTTTACGTTCACACAGATTTTTTAAGGCTGTACTTGACCCTAGAACATGAACAAAGCCAGATTCTCGAGGGTTCTTTTGAAGAAATTAGGACAAAATAAAATATTTTATTTATTGAACTTTTATCTAGGTGATCGACGGATAAACAATGTACTAAGATTTATACTTATGTCAAAAAAAATGTTTTCCACCCTCTTTTTTTGGTTTTCAAACGTTCGTTTCAAGAACGTGGCTAAGAGATAAACTTGATTTTTTTTAAAAATGAAATGGGTAATAGAAATATAAAGGTTTTCTACGTAAATCCATTATTTTTTTCCCTACACAATATTTCAGTATTAGCTTAAAACCCTCCGATCTGCTGTTTCGCGCGTAATTATTAGTGCTACGCGTCCTAAACAAATAGGTCAATTAGCTAACCAATAATCGCCTCTATCAAAAGCTAGTACACTGGCCTTTTTATGTTGGACGGACGTGTAATAAAAAATTTTCCTAGCCTATGCCATACTCTTAATACCCGTATATATTGACGAAATGACTTTGACTGACGCAATTCTAGACGACATTATTTGGCTGCCTATTAAATCCTTAGCCTACGGTTCAGTAGAATTCCTAATTCGGCCGTTTTTTAATAAAAATAAATTAAATTAACATTATAAACAATCTTGTTGACTAAATATGACCTTATTTAACGAGTGGCGTCGTCCAGTGGTGGTTGATGATAGGACACTCGCACCTACCCTTTTTGAACTTCACTGTTTTGTTTTCGTCTGCCTTTTGGAATCAATAGATCAATTTAGTAAATATATTGTAAATAATTTTTTTTTTTTATTAAAATTAATTTTTTTCTTGAAACAATGACATCTTGTCCTTGCCAGACTTTAGGATGCGTTCAAGAAAAATATGGCTATGTGCAAATGTGTGATGACGTCACTGAAGGCTTTTTTCAAGTCAATTCTGAACTGAAAGATATCACTTATTTTTCATTAAAAACGAATGAACGCTTATTAAAAAAATTGTCTTCTTAAATATTTAAGGTAGGCTATTCCTAGAAATGGTCTTCGAATCGTAAATATTAGCAAGGAAAAGAAGAGGCTAATTCAGACTATGTACGTTCTGAAGATCAAGGCCCCAACTCTACTCCAGGCATTTTAAGGGTTCCGTACCCGAGGGTGCCAAGCGGGACCCTATTACTAAGCCTCCGCTGTCTATCTGTCTGTCTGTCTGTTTGCTTGTCCGTCTGTCACAGGGGTCTACAGCTTCAACCATTATAGGTAGAAAGTTGAAAATTTTACAGAATACCTTTTACTATAGCTTAAATAATAAAATGTAGGGTTCCGTACGCAGACGGCAGCAAATTTTTTGTCAGGCGCTACCATTTTAGCAGCTTGCTTTTGTAGGCTTGATGTTACTTTGGCATGTTTAAGTACCTATTGTTGTTATTTACCATTATGTTTTTAGGTTTCGGCATCCGTATTGGGAGTGGTATGGAACCCTTTTTGCGTGAGTTCAGCTCGCACTTGGCCTATTTTCTTAAGATCCGTGGCTATAAGGACACAAAATTGTATCCGGCCTGCTTGTCACAATGACTAAGCTAAGTATCAGTTGTCATTATAAGATTTTAGTCGTTAAGTTTGCCCGAATAACGGGAAAAGGCTTATTTCCTGCAATGTTGGGACAAAAAGTATGGATGAAAAGTGAGTTAGCGATCCCTCGTTTACTTGACAAATTAATTTTATTTGGAAACGAATGTCAAGTACCTTTCACTGTTTTGGTGTTCAATCTGAAAAGTATCTATTACTTACTTGTTTTACTTAACCATGTTTTTATATATTTCCCGTATCATATTTGTTTCAACATAAAATATTATTTTTATAGAGATTAGATTTGACATGCAAAACGTATACTTTATGTATCTATTTTACAAATAAACAATTTGAATCTTTCAATCTTCTTAATAAACCAATTTGACTATTTTGTTTGGCTTTTTTAATCTTTGTTCGTAGCAGAGATTTAATAATGCGTTAAATATCCATCCATCAGCCTGTTTCGTCCACTGCTGGACATAGACCTTTCCAGGATTTCGCCACTCTTGGCGGTCCTCCTGGAAGAAATGCCCCTACTCACACACGCTGGGCGGGTTGGTGAGCGCGGTGCCGAAACCCGTTCACCAGTGACGCCGCTGCCCGTCACCAGTCTATTTTATATCAGACCCGGCAATTGGGGATGGATATACCGCCATCCATCGGTCCCAGGCAATGGTGGGCCGCCTGGTTTTGCCTGAGAGAATAACTTCGGGAGGATTTGCGAGTAAGATGGTGGTACCTCCACAGTCGAGCCCGGCATCAGCTCTACCACCCATGAAATAAATATAGCAAAAAAAAATGGAAATATGTCTTAGGCAATCTATATCTACTCGTACAATATAATAATAATAAAGTGGTCAGAAAATCGTGTGTTTACTTGTAATAATTTTTCGAATTTTAAATGAATTTTATTGTATTGTACTGAAACCAAAACTGAAATTTTTAGAATTTTTTCTGTCTGTCTGTCTGCCTGTATGTTCCGTTTTGACTCGAGAACCACTCAACGGATTTGGATGCGATTTTATTAATTATCACCGTAGTGACCCTGGTCAACACGTAGGCTTTAAAGGTATTTCATAAAAACACCCAAACCGAAAATGGGGCAAATACTGGATAACAGCGGGTGGAGCCGCGGGCAATGAAAATACTAAATAAATTACAGGACGTAGAAAATTAGTTTGAATTTTATTTTTCGGAAACACGAAAAACAAAGTGCATATGGCGTAAGTATATTATCTACAAAACTGTTTGCAAGGGAAATATTATTCCATTGACGAAACACACATAAAATATACGACGTACGTTTAAATTCTTATCGTCTATTCATGGGTTCTGTCAGTAATTACTTTAGGCCTCCCTCCCTACACTCGTCAAAATAATTAGCGCTTTATATTCAGGTATTAGATAATATTGTATTCAGGTAAAATTTACTGTACATTTGAGAAAGAAAAAATAATAAAATAAAATTATTTGGTAACACACGAAAAACATATTTAAGAAATAAGGTAGGCAAGTACTAATCTTAATAAAATAAAAATTGAGACTACTAGAAACGTTCTAATATATTTATTTATTTGGTGTTACCAAAATCGCTGCAACCCAGCATGATGCTATGAAGATATGGTATACACAGGCAGTAGGTAATCATCTCTACACGATGCTGGTATTATATTAGGATGAGGATTTCACTCAGTATAACATTGTTCCGATTAAAAACCGGCCAAGTGCGTGTCGGGTCACGCGCAGGTAGGGTTCCTAGTTCTCCGGTACATTTTACAAGTTGGTCTACTAATATAGATCGCGCCAAACTTCTAGTCCCATACATTTAGAAGAACGGCCCATACATTGTCGTGTTTAGAGGGGATTAAAAGATCGGCGCGACCTGTACTCGTAAACCTGTAAAGCCCACTTAGCTGTGATGTGATAGTTTTCCATTTAAATTAACTAAATTTACTACTTCCGTGAATTTTTTCACATATCCATAAAAAACTGTTTAGCTGACAGGGGGGGACTCTCGACTCAACAAAAGTTTGCACTTTAAAGCTTAATAGTTCGCCAACGGCTCCCTAAATCGAAAAATGGGTTTTATACACCCACAATATTTGTACGCCCTATCTAATGATATCCAACTAATTGGGTTAGATGAGAAAAAAAATCATCCCCTATTTACGTGAAAGGTACCCCTAAGAAAATATTTTTTCTTTTGTGAATTTTTTTACCGTTTTTTTTTGGCGTGATAAAAATGTATGTATACTCATGCCAAATAACAACTAACAGTACTACATAATAGTCTCTGAGCTAAGACGCGGACAGACGGACGGACGGAGATGGCAAAACTATAAGAGTTCCTTGTCGGACTACGAAACCCTAAAAACCTAACAACACATCAGTATAACTCAACACTGTGCCACTAGAGGGTGCTAAAAATCTACGTGTTGATTAAGGCACAGTATGGCAATCGCACAACGAAAGAGATAAAAATATTAGAAAAAGTGCGCGGTCAAGTAGTGCGGTGAATCAAGAAAAGGTTGTATAATAATATTGTCAAAAAAACAGGTTCAGTAAACGTTAAACGTTACATACGAGTATGTAAGTGCGTTTTTCAATGCAAGTGCTCATTAAGACTTAGTTAATATGAATCAAAACTGTTAGTACAGTAATTTTTACCTCACTAGTGTTTTTTTATCTAAATTTATTGGCAGAAAGTTGGTTTACTTTTTCTTGTGTACCATTAGGGATGCCAATTTTAAATCGGTTAAATTGAAGATCCATATTTTCAAAGCGATTTGATTTTTGGACCGATCTTAAGAACCCAAGAATCGGCAACACGATTTGTTTTCCCTCCATGCTTGAGGGTGGCGTAACATTTTAAAGTTGTTGATTGTCAGTTATCTTTTATTCAGCTCGGCCACATGAGGCCGTTACTCATCAAAACTCTTACTGAAGGAGAGTCTTCTGCGGATGGTTTTCGAGTATACTTTCAAAAAGCATTATCAAACCAACATTGTGACCCCGTTAAATATTGGAGAGAAATACAGAAACTAAGTTTTGAATGAAATAGATTTAAAATATTTATATAGGTATTGTCGATACCTTCGTAGCGCCTTTTTTCTTTGGCCAGAAGTATAATGACTAAGTCAAGGAATGGGCTCACCGGAGAATGATTTATGATTAAGAACTCAAAACAGTGAATAATCAATGAGATATTTTATTTATGAACATCATCTCTAATATGGTGTTTTTTAGGGTTTTGTACCCAAAGGGTGACTAACGGGACCCTATTATTATGGCTCCGCTGTCCATCCGTCCGTCTGTCTGTCTGTCTGTCCGTCTGTCACCAGGCTGTATCTCATGAACCGTGATAGTTAGACCGTTAAAATTTTCACAGATGGTGTATTTCTGTTGCCGCTATAACAACAAATACTAAAACCGACCAAGTGTACTCACGCAATCCCATACAACAGACATGATTTTTTTGCCGTTTTTAAAGTGTCCAGGAAATCGGAATAACGGTCCAGGAAATTCGAATGAAAATCCAGTACATACCGTATGTTCACAGAGCACATTTCATATGTTTTCTTTTTAAAACTATACGTGTCTGTGTTTTTAAGAGAGTAAGGAGTTTCGCGATCATAAGGTTTTAAGCGGCCAATTTACAAAGAAAAATAAAATTAATTACAATTTCATGTTTAGAATATAGAAATGTTTGCTATATTTTATAACTGCAATAACAATAACAAAAATAAATATTTTTCCTTGATTTTATAGGTTTTTTAAAACCATTGAATACTTTAAATTTAACCTCAATGAGCATTTTTCTCGTTGTTTTTTTTTCTTAGTTCCTCTAGATGGCGTTGTCCATGAAGAAGACTGCATGGCGGTAAACACCTTTGCCCTGCAAGCAATAATAAAAAAAAGTTGCGCAAAAGCGGGAATTTATGTCGCTTTATATTTTAGATGAAAGCGTTTTTGCAAATAAATTACAAAATGAGTTCAGAAGAGGGCTCTGATATAGATTTTACTTTACTAATGCTTTGCTGAAGAAATCAATAACAATAAACATGACTAATTGGTCAAATATGAGTCAGTTTATTTTATTTGATACTAGCTTTCGCCCGCAGCTCCGCCCGCGTGTTATTCGGTTTAACGACATGCTTTTTTCCGAAATAAAAAGTAAACTATGTGTTAAGTTGGGGTATAAACTATAATCATTCTAAATTTCAGCCGTTTCAGCTTGAAAGAGTAACAAACATACACACACACACACACACACACACACGAACGCACAAACTTTCGCATTTATAATATTAGTAGGAAGTAGGATACTTCATTATCATGAAAAACATGAAAATGTCTCATTTTATTTTTGAGAAAAGCACTATACTTGCTGCTACCATTAATTAGCAATCCTGGCCTCGTATATAAAAATCCTCGCCCTACGGGCTTGGACTTTGAACTTACTCGTCCAGTAGCCTTAGCAAGAAAACATTACGGTTACGTTAAGTTTGAACGTAACGCGGTTTTGTATGAAATCAGATAACCGCCCCTAGCGGTCAGTAGCGGAACTTATCAGAATCCCATACAAAACCGCGTTACGTTCAAACTAAACGTAACCGTAATGTTTTCATGCTAAGGCTACTGGATTGCTAATTTCCTCGTCTTGGCAGTAATGTAATATTGCATTTGTTTGGCTATAAAGAAAAGTTACGAAAGAAATAACTTGCGCAAGTGAAATGTAAAGCTCGACTAGGACACCGTAAATAGACGTATGCCGAAAAATTGTTCATGGCGGAGAAGGGCAGTCAAAAGTACCCGGAATAGAAAAGCTAGACTAGATTGATGCACGTGAAAGTATGTAGCGAAAAAGATGTGTCAAGATCATGGCAGACGTGTTTACATTGTGGTTTTTACCTAATCCTCTGGGAAATAAGCGGAAGCATATATGCAAGTATAATTTCTGAGGAACGCCAAGATAAACTACGTTAAAATCAACCCTGGTTAGTGATTTTACCCTTTAACGTGGTACTTACCCTTAATAGTACTATTAAGACATGTTACATTGTTTCAAGACTAATTACTTAACGCCATGTCATAAAGGGGGCGCGCTTGCTCTAATTTTGAGTCATGCATATTAAGCTGTATTGGATAATGGTAGACTATAGATAATGGTAGACTATAGATAACGGTAGACTATAAGATAATGGTAGACTATAGGTGAAAGCAACGATGAAAGATTTGATAGCTAAAGCCGTGACGTAAACAAGAGAAAATATACATGTCGCGCTCAGAAAATTAAATCACATGCTGTAATACTGATTGATCGATCGTACAGATAAACTATTGTTTTATGACTTTTGCTAATTCCTCTTTTTAGGGTTCCGTACCAACGGGACCCTATTACTAAGACTCCGCTGTCCGTCTGTCACCAGGCTGTATCTCATGAACCGTGATAGTTAGATAGTTGAAATTTTCACAGATGATGTATTTCTGTTGCCGCTATAACAACAAATACTAAAAAACAGAATAAAATAAATATTAAAGGTGGCTCGCATACAACAAACGTGATTTTTTTGCTCGTTTTTGCTCGATATTGATAACGGCAACAGGTAGACGCCTGCAATATGTATATAAGTTATATATTCACTTTAAAAATAAATAAGTGAATTAAAATAAAATAAATATTTAAGGTGGGGTCCCATATAGTAATAATAATAATAATAAATTATTTATTGCCAGACTTACGTCCAATAAAATTAATATTACATTACAATCACATGCATTAAAATAAAACAAATAAAAATTAACTATTATACACATTATGGTATTTTCTCCAAATATTGTGGAGTGGGCTTTCTGGCCATTGACGAACAGCGCACATTATCGGGTTATCCGATGCTTCGATACGAGCACGCGTCCCCGCAGAGCGCTGACGCAACAGTGCGACCCAGCCCGGCGCGCGACCTTCGCAGAACATACCGCATATAACGAACGTGATTTTTTTCGCCGTTTTTAAGATAATGGTACGGAACCCTTCGTGCGTGAGTCCAACTCGCACTTGGCCGGTTTTTTTCTTTCGATTACACTGAATAAAATAATTTTCCAAAAATAGCAGACCAATCCTTCCTTTTGACTCAGAAGAAAAATTACATTCTATTAAGATGGATTGTGGTGGGTAGTTGTTAGAAGGAATATTAATATAGAATTATCGTGCAATCCTTCTAATAAATTTCCTTCCTTAATTTTCGTCTGTTTTAGTTGAAAATATAAGAAATTCTTCTGAATTCCGACAGGAAAATTGCAGTTTTCTGAATTGGTGGGTAATTGTTGGAGGGAATATTAATGTAGAACATTATTCCATCTTCGTGCAATCCTTCGAATAAATGTCGGTTATTTTCGTATGTTTGAATTGAAAATCCAAGAAATCCTTCTATATTATGACAGGAAAACTGCAGTTTTCCAAATTATTGGGTAAAGATTGTAGGGAATAGGTAATTTTTTGGTACTAAACGCAGTCAGAAGGGTAAACTAAGAAAAAATAAAAATTGTATTGTCACACACTAACAATAATCAGTAAAACGATAAGAAGAAGAAATAAAAGCAGTATACTTCATAAAAGAAAACTTGAAATATTAAACAGTGTCGTAACTGCTAGCAACTTAATCTCCTGTTAAAAGTGAGTTAACGAGCCACTAAGCAGTGATTTAATCGGGCTAATGAAATACTAGGGAGAAGTTCGGTGGGTCGCGAAATAACGGCCTTTTGTTGCCCCATTAAGATTTAACCATACTTCGGTGCTCGCGCTCGCGCTACCTTCCAACACAACGTGTAGGGCAAACTGTGTATATAACGCTGTGAAATCTCGTTAACCGCTTTTTCGCGAAAAAGCCGCTTTTACGCGAACATACGAAATGGTTCCGCTTTTTCGCGAGAACAGATTATTCGCGAAAATGTGAGATTAAAACAATTTCGAAGGTCCTTCAGCAAATAGTTAAAAATAGGTGCGACATTGATCAAAGCAAGGAGGATCGTGTTAGGTTTTGTATATTTACTTTGAGGAGCCGAGCGAAGCGGGGTGAAGTGAGACGACCCTCCTAGCTTTAAAATAAAAAATATCGTATGATTGCATAATAGGCATAGCCGTAACTAAGTAACTAAGTAGGTACATAGCACCCCCTAGTGTACGGGCGTCATTGATGTAAAAATATGCTTTATCCAATTTAAGGCGTTATCTGTTTTGTTTTTGGTTTGTATGTGATCTCTTTGTATGGAGTATTGTCTATATTTATGTTATTACGATCACGTAATTTAGAACAGACTCTTGTTGATGACTTCATGAGTTAAAACCGGGTGACGGCACCCCAACCACAAATCCTAGCCACGCCATTGGTAATGGGACCGTGCACACGCTATAATTAGATTTCCACGACAAAACAGTTCTCGCCATCCTACGATGAAATATACACTGGTTCCAAATTAACAGGTCAACTGAATTTACATGCAAATCTACTAATAATTCTGGATCACCTTCCCAAAGAAACATATTTGCGCATTCAAAAGTGACATTTAAGGCTTGTCTTTTTGGAAAACTATTATATCCTTTATTGTACACACACACAGAAAGTAAAAACTAAGATAACAAAAAAAGTAAAAAATATGCACAAAGGCGACCTTACCTCTTCAAGAGATTTCATCCAGCCAACCAATACTGTGATGAAAGAATACACGAAATAGGTTGGCAGCAAGCATACAAAAAGGATTTTAACAACTTATTCTATACAAATAAAAAAAATTAAAAAATCAATAGGTATATAGATTTAAATATAATGGATATAAATGAAGAATGAATTAATACAAATATATATAAATATAAATATATACTTAAATAATTTAAAGTACATACTTAAATATTACTCATACGAGAGGAAGTGCTCTTTTAATTTACTTTTAAATGAAGATATTGACGGACTATCTCTCAGAATCTTAGGCAGTGTGTTCCACATTCGAGCTGCTCGTACTGTAAATGATTTAGAGTAAAATTTTGTATTACATTGAGGCACTTGCAAGGTCCTGAGGTCACACAATCTTTGAAGCCTGTCACGAGGGGGAAGAAAACCGAAACGTTCGCAAAGATACGGAGGGGCATGGGGGTTATGTAAAATATTAAAAAAGACGCTAAGCATGTGCATATTTCTGCGAGAGCGAATTGTTAGCCACTTTAGTTTACGCCTGTACTCTGTAACATGATCATACTTGCGTAGACCAAAGACAAAACGTATGGCAAGATTCTGGAGACGCTCAACAAAGTTTGTGCAAGCATGACTTTCGTTTTAACAGGCAAGAAATTTTGGAGTTTTTTAAGCGAATGGAACGAGAAGTGCATGCGTCTACTAATTTCATTGATGTGCGCTTGCCATGATAAATTGCTCTAGTCAAGGAGGAAGCTGATGTGAATATAAATTACATGACGGACTTTGGATGATTTAGTTGCAATAATCGGGAAATTATAGTTATCAAAAATATATGCTCGATAACCCGTTGCACCGGTATTGCCCCTTGTTGCTCCGAAGAACGCACAACGCCAACTGTATTGGCGTTCATTTTGCGAGACCATCTCATGAGCCGTTCTAAAATAAAATGAGACATTTTAATGTTTTTCATGATAATGAGTTATATCAAATATATTAAACTGAACTAGGAAATATTAGAAGTTACTTATTTGCTCATAATTGGGTGATTAGTCATGTTTATTGTTATTGATTTCTTCAGCAAAGCATAAGTAGAGTACAATCTATATCAGAGCCCGCTTCTGAACTTATTTTGTAATTTATTTGCACAAAATACTTTCAACTAAAATATACAGCAACATAAATTCCCGCTTTTACGCAACTTTTTTTTATTATTGTCAGCTGGGCAAAGGTATTTACCGCCATGCAGCCTTCTAGCCTTCTTCATAGATAAGAAATAAGAAAAAAAAAACAACGAGAAAAACCTCTTTAGTCTCATGACACGGATAGTTTTAAAAAGAAAACATATGAAATATACTTTGTGAACATATGGTTTGTATTTTTGCACTGAAAATCAATTAAGCCAATGTGTAATTTTTTTTATCTCTGTATTTTATGGTTGACTGGAAGAAATTTCTTTTAGAAATAAGTCCGCCTTTGCCCTCTGTTTTCTGAATTTAAATTGTGTTTATCTGTGTTTATTTTGTGCAATAAAGTGTTAATTATTATTATTATTATTTTGTAATGGATTTTCATACGAATTTCCTGGACAGCTATTCAGATTTCCTGGACACTTTTAATAGCTCGCCAGGATGAAGTATTTTCTTGTAAGTCTTTACAGTATGTAATGGTAATATTACAATGTATTTTTGCGATAAATTATTTATTTAGGTGTCCGTTTTTGTAACGGGAACCCAACACATATTTAGGCCACTCGAAACTAAATTAATTACTTAGCAGTCTGAGGACAATATTAAGAGGACATTCTCATCCATCAACTGGCAACATGGCCAACAATCTACTAAAAGCTTACGATCGATTATCGCTTAACATTGAAAACCGTTACCAACCAAGAGTCTTAGGCGGATGACCTAACTCTTATTGTGGAACAATGGGGATGATTTTTGAACGATATCTAGTGTAATGACTTGATACGACTAGGAGATGGATAGGCAAGAATGCTTGACGAAGTTTCAAGGTTACTGTTTATCGATGTCCAGCTTACAGTATCATACATCCACTGATGGCTTTTAAATAAGCACGTGACAAACCCCCGATTTCACAGTTAAGAATTTCAAGTTAAGGCGAGGTTATCCAGAGAAATCTGTTCTGCCCCAACGCTTTCATTTTTACATGTTTATTTTGCTCAGCGGAAGCGGGCCGCTCAAAAAACTCGCAGTTTTGAGGTGTTTTTATTTATTATTTTGGAATAAGATGGATGGGTTTTTAATATTATTGGCCGTTTTATATCACATTTTTCACGACGTTTATTTTAATATACTTTTTGTTGTCCAAAACTTAATATAGCTCAAATAAAATGATATTTAGATCGTAGCTTAGACCTATCTTTGCGATTTAATCAGATCGAGGAAAGTGTAAGCAATCGCGATTCAAACAGCCGAAATATTAATATCAAAAAGTGAAAAATGATATTTATATATTTTGTTGCAAAATTAAATCGTCGCTTTTTATTGGTTTAAAATTAATTTGAAAAGAGACAAAGTCGGGATAACCCCCGCTTAAGCAGTGCCTAACTATAAAATTCTGCGCTGTGATTTGTTGATTCTTCGCTTAAGTATTTCCTTGGCGAGATTTGTTTAACATAGAAACCGTAAGCAATATATTTTTTGTCACTCTAGCTCAGAAAGAAGGCATGAAAAAAAAACTGTTGGAAAATCTTCTGACTGTCATGGGTGGAGTCACGGAAGAGAACTAGTAAAGTAAATAAGGTCACACTTTGACCTAGCAAAAGGCATTTAAAATAATATTACATAAAAATAACTAGCTTTAAATTACATGTATATCTTTAACTAGCTTAAACTGGAGAAAACTGTACAGAAAATAGTTACGAGTAAAAGTTAGGTACGAGAAAAAGTTATTATTTCAACAACTTTTTTCATTATGAATGTCACGACACGAACTAGAGAGTACACTAAGCATCAGTTACCTACTTGTGGAGTAACATAGTAACAAACTGGCCTCTATTTCCTCTTATATAAAGCGAAAGTTTGAGACAAAAGAACTTTCAAGGTGAACAGTTTGAATGCTCTGAGGTGACTTACATCGCAGTACTTTTTGTATAGAAAAGTTTCTTGCACGTCTTACGTTTGCAGTGCGCACGCAAATTTTGTAAAGGGCTATTTCAACTTCTAGACCCTTGTTCGGTTTAAAAGCGTTCGGAACGCGCAAGTATGTGTCAGATTCTATTTTATTGAGATGGCAACACGGGTTGTAAAAAAGTGAAATGTCAAAGTTGTTTTTTCCGGTTTACTGTCAATCTTGCTCTCGAGAGAGATGCGTGTAAAAAATGGGATCAACCAGTGTTGAAAGAATTATGTATTTCAAGGAAATAAACAGTGGAAAAGTGGTAAAATAACCCAATTAATGAGCATTAATTGCGAGCTAAATTGTGTGTCCGAACAGTTTCGGGAATCGGTCGCCGGTGGAAAGTGATGTGTTTGGATGTTCATTACCACGGTTATAAAGCAAGGCTTATTTGTTCTCGGGTGGCATGCCAGGGGTTAGATATTTGTGTTTAGGTAAACTCCCGAAAGCTGCTGGATGAGCCAGTAGTTCGATAACGGCCTGCAACGTGCTGAGGGCGACGAAGGTCAACGAGCGAACCCCTGACTTCCTATCAGCCAGGGTTGAGTCTGGCCACCCGAATGCAGTTTCGACGACCAGTCAAGGACGTGGACTTCAACACTAACGTGAGTGTTTAATCGTTTACCCTTCAGAAAGGAATTTTAGTATATAAGAACCCCCCTTTGTATGGGAAGTCCCTTTCTGACAGGTTTTAACCTCCTTATAATATTCAAATGGGTCCAGCACGCGAGGTTTAAACCATATCTGTGGAGAGGGGGGTTTTTCATATACAGTTGCTGGTAGCATAGCGCCGTTAAGTTGTTTAATATCGGATATTAAACAACCCCGGACCAAGATATATTCTGTTTATATAAGCCGAACCGATATAGTAGCTCCGTTGGCCTAAGATAATTTGTGAATTATACTTTGTTTTAGGTAGGTAGTTTGGAACCTTGTAACCTAAAGCGAGATCAAATAGAATATTTTGTTATTTCTTATACTACAGTACTCGGACTGTGTATATGAATAGGTTTATGTAAGCTGGAAGGATATTTACACAGCTCCTTTAGCTTTAGGTATTGTATTATATGTTGTATTGTGGATAAACATATAACTTTATAAGCGCGGTTAAGCCTAGTGAACCCGGCGACAAAACTATAATAGTTTGTAAATTCATACAGCATAACCATTGCTAGCAAGCGAAGCGGCTTAATTATTAGTTATATAGTTGTTGAAAGCCTCGGCTTATATAAATTACAAAGTACATAGCAGGGCTAATGTGTAATGTGTAGTTTTTGGTTAGTGAATCATATTAACTAAGCGAGCGCTTAGGTATAATATTATAACAACGTACATAGGTTATGTTACAACTTGGAATTGTTAAATTTGTTTGTTTTGGAGTATGTTTAGTCTTTAACAAGTGTTTAATGTGATTACATACTTTCAGAAGCCAATTACCTTTGGATATACTGTTAGTTAGTGCTACAGTTTGGTTTATATTGTTTATTTTGAATGAAAACTTCTTGACACTTGCGATTGAGGCTTGGACATAGTTGTTTGTCAAAAGTGTAGCATAAATGTAATTAACTGGTTTATGTTGTATGGATTATATATATATAGCAGCAGAAACGGTCTGTCTGTCTGTTCATAAAGTTATGATATTCTGTTTATTTGAAAATGTTTGAGTGATATATAGCAACAGAAAAGGTCTGTCTGTTTGTTCATAAAGTTATGATATTGTGTTTGTTTGTACACATTTGAATATTAAACATTGGTTTTGGTTGAACTCGCATAATTGAACAACAGGGTTGTATTGTGTATTATTGTATTGAAATTAGCATACTGACTAGAGTCTAGTATATTTGGGTCTACAATAGGATTGTATACGGGGACGTTTGTGATTCGTGCCAGAGTTAGTTCGGTTTTTAAATTGTTGGTATTTTCTTTGATTTCCCGGTCTACAATGTCGAGGACTTCTCCGAGGAACATCTTGGCCAGCCAGCTGCGCTGGTTTGTCAGCGTTCAAGGCTTGTTGGCTCGAGCTGATCGGGGCGATGCAGTCTGGAGCGGTACTCACAGATGGAGCATCGCCTCGAGAAAGCTGAGCAGGCGCTCATCGAGCTGTTGGACCAGGAGCTGCCACCGGAGGTAATGGCTAGCCCTAATAATGACATGGATCAAATTATGGATATTTATAATGAGGTCACACAGGTCGCCTGTCAGATTAAAAAGCGACAGTCAGGTGTTTCGAGCACACCTGATGTAAGACATGCAGCGCAAGGTACATCGTTGCACAGTAGGCTCCCTACTTTGGAGTTAGCACATTTTGATGGTGCCATGGAGCTATGGGTGGCATATAAGGACATGTTCACCTCGTTGGTTGACAGTAGGCAGGATTTAACCAACGCACAAAAGATGGCATATTTGATGTCCACTTTAGAAAGTGAGGCAAAGAGCTTAGTGCAACATTTAAGAGTAGAGGACGATTCTTATAGCATAGCGTGGGAACTATTAAATAATAGATATCAGAATGTCCGTCTGTTGGCCGATGCTCATACGAGCCAATTGTTAAGTTTGCCTAGGGTAGGTAATAAGGCTCAAATTCGAACGCAGTTACTGACCCCGGTTACAGTAGTCTGTAACGCGTTAAAAATGTTAGGTTTGCCCGTGGATGAGTGGTCGTTCTTGTTGGTACACATTATTTTGGGTAAGTTACCGTCTGATACTCGTTCACGTTTCGAACGTGAGACCGCGGAAAGGGAGGACAAGGCTCTTCCTACTTTCGCTGATTTGATGAAGTTTTTAGAATTTGAGGCTAGGGCCGTGGAATCTTCATCGACTTCGGAGGTGGCGCCACCTACCGGGAGTTTCAGGGAACCTGCCGGTAATTCGGGGCGAAGGGGGCCACAGGGAGTGCAACCGCTTCGGGGACGCGTTGCTGCACGTCTGGCTGCACTGGCCGCTGTGGCTGAGAGCCCAAATTGCCACCAGTGTGGACGCCCAGGACACGCGTTATCGCAGTGCCATGATTTTGCTGCATTACCGGTAGTGGACAGACGGCGATTAGTTAAAATTAATAGACTGTGCTATTTTTGTTTAGAGGACCACTTAGCGCGCGAGTGCTCCAGACAGCGAATGTGTAGAGAATGTGGCCGGCCACATAATGATTTAATTTGTGCGAACAGGTCTGGAGCCTACGGTCACGCCACGAGCGGGGGAGCCGCGGCACAGTCCACCTATCAGTCACGTCCGTCGAGTGGCCCCTCTCAAGGACGAGGAGCGCACCCGTCAGAGAGTGGAGAGAGCCCTCGCGTGAGTCGTGCTCAGTTTGATAGTGGTGTGAATCGTGCGCCTGCGGTACGAGGCTATATTGCGGACCCGGGTGGGGGACCCCTCATGGGGGGGGGTTCAACGGGTCAGGGCCGCACTCAGGATATTAGGAGTGGACCCCATGCTTCCGCGACAGCGGGCCCGAGTAGGGACCCCCCGAGGGGGGGGGGCTCCACGGGCGGGGGCCCCACTCAAGGTTGTATGAGTGGACCCCAGTTTGCCGAACCAGTGCCTGCGCCCACTGTAGGACAGTATAGCAGGGCGGAGCCACAGCGATACTCTCCGCCGATACACGAGTATCCGCGGTTAGAATATCACCCGCCTTATTCGAGATATGGTAGGGCAGCGGGTTACGCACCACCTCGGATGGCATTGTGTATACGCTCACCATATATAGGGCAATGGATGCACCCTGGATTGGAGGGGCCGGGCCCCCAATAATTTGTCTGCCCCTGTACCGGTGCGGAGCCGAGGACAGTTCTTCGGCCCACCATATTAGTTAGTAGTTGGGGCCCCCCCGGGGGAGATTCAGTTAGAATAAGGACCACTGTTGAATTTCGGGACGTGTGTGCATGATCGGATAGTCAGGTTGCGCGAGCATGGCTACGCGCATCCCCACGTACTTTAGAGATTTTTGTAGGAAACCGGGTTTCACAAATTCAGAATATAGTTATTCATATTAAATTGGAGGCACGTCCCAGGTGAATGTAATCCTGCAGAGTGCGCATCTGGAGGCTGCACAGCGCCGGAGTTGGTGTCGCATCATTTATGGTGGGGGCCGGAGTGGTTTAAAGAAACAGATTTCTTGGCCTGTCCAGCAGTTGGATAGGACACCCCAGATTTTACCCGGGTTGCGTGTGCATGCTCTAGTTCTAGGGACCAAACTAATTCCTGATTGGACGCCGTGAGTTGGGTCACCGTGCGTTGAGACGCTGGGGCGTCGCGACGGTGGCATCGGCACGGTGTGCGTCGGGTCGGAGCACGCAAGTCACCATCCTTTGTTGTTACCCAAGGAGGGCCTTTGATGAGGCGTTTGCTGTCCGACCGACATGTTCGTAACTCACACACGGGATGAAGCGCGTTATTGGCGATTTTACAGCGAGAGTTTTGGATTTTGTCTACTCGCCGGGTAATTCGCAATGTTCTCTTCTCCTGTGTTTCTTGTTACAGGCTGCGAGCCTTGTTGATGCAGCCGCAGATAGGAGATCTGCCAGCTGATTGGATCACACAGTCGAGACCTTTTGATGGAGTGGCTACGGACATGGGGGGACCGTTCCTCGTCCGAGCGTCTAGCCTTCGCAACGCTCGGACTGTTAAGGCGTACCTGTGAGTATTCGTGTGTCTGTCCACCAAGGCCGTACACTTGGGATTAGAGTCCTCGTTGTCCATGGAGGCCTTCGTCGTTGCATTAGACCGATTAGTATCGCGTAGAGGTTTGCTTTTTTAGTTAGTTCAGACAACGGCACGAATTACAAGGGTACCGCAAATTACTTGAAAAGATGTATACATTTTTAGAAGATAATTGTATTTAGTTAAGTCATGGTTATTATGTGAAATCGGCCAAGACCCACCTCCGCCGCGTCATCGGGGATGTAATCTTATTGAAAGATGCGAATTTGGAATTCTTTGTATTGGCGACGTGGTCGCATTATTAAGTTGATAATTGGCGGGGATGAGACTCCTCGCGCCGCTGAGGTGTTGGTCGAAGGTTTGATTCTGTGACGAGCCTTGGCGACTCTCTCCCGGCTCCCGGTTGAGTAAGCTAGCGGTCTGATAAGGATAACAGCCCGGAGCGGGGGATTGTTCGGTTTAAAAGCGTTCGGAACGCGCAAGTATGTGTCAGATTCTATTTTATTGAGATGGCAACACGGGTTGTAAAAAAATGAAATGTCAAAGTTGTTTTTTCCGGTTTACTGTCAATTTTGGTCTCAGGGAGATACGTGTAAAATTAAGATCAACCAGTGTTGAAAGAATTATGTATTTCAAGGAAATAAACAGTGGAAAAGTGGTAAAATAACCCAATTAATGAGCATTAATTGCGAGCCCTATTGTGTGTCCGAACAGTTTCGGGAATCGGTCGCCGGTGGAAAGTGATGTGTTTGGATGTTCATTACCACGGTTATAAAGCAAGGCTTATTTGTTCTCGGGTGGCATGCCAGGGGTTAGATATTTGTGTTTAGGTAAACTCCCGAAAGCTGCTGGATGAGCCAGTAGTTCGATAACGGCCTGCAACGTGCTGAGGGCGACGAAGGTCAACGAGCGAACCCCTGACTTCCTATCAGCCAGGGTTGAGTCTGGCCACCCGAATGCAGTTTCGACGACCAGTCAAGGACGTGGACTTCAACACTAACGTGAGTGTTTGATCGTTTACCCTTCAGAAAGGAATTTTAGTATATAAGAACCCCCCTTTGTATGGGAAGCCCCTTTCTGACAGGTTTTAACCTCCTTATAATATTCAAATGGGTCCAGCACGCGAGGTTTAAACCATATCTGTGGAGAGGGGGGTTTTTCATATACAACCCTGTTTATGGGAAAATAATAACATTGTCAACTTCAAAAAGCTTAATATTCCATTCAAATTCAAAAGCTTTGCTGAAAACGATTCCCAAAACTATATACATATAAATTTCCTCACATATAATGTATCAGAATATCTTTTTATCGTTCATCCAACAAGGTGGTAGAGCTAATGCCGGGCTTGACTGTGGAGGTACCACCATCTTACTCGCAAATCCTCCCGAAGTTATTCGGGGGAGAGTAAAAGAAGAGCTCTCAGGCAAAACCAGGCGGCCCACCATTGCCTGGGACCGATGGATGGCGGTTTATCCATCCCCAATTGCCGAGCCTTATATAAAACAGACTGGTGACGGGCAGCGGCGTCACTGGTGCAAGGGTTTCGGCACCGCGCTCACCAACCCGCCTGCCCAGCGTGTGTGAGTATGGGCATTTCTTCCAGGAGGACCGCCAATAGTGGCCGAAATCCAGCAGTGGACAAAACAGGCCGATGGATGGATGGATTCATCCAACAATTTATGTCGTAGTATTAATCGCGTTTATTGTTAAAATATGGCGTCCGTAAATTTTCTTAATTAATGTCGCCAGTTTCCGACGATTTACAGAGCCTTTAACCAAATTGAATCCTGTAATTTTATTGACAATTCATTCACTTTATTCATTAGACCAAAAAACATAATTAACATCATTCCGAATCCCTAGACAATTATGATAAAAATGGTAATTTTTTTAAATGGTTCTTAAGTGATGCATCACGGGTTTTATCCATGTAAATATTCATACGCAAACTATTTTAATGTGAATATCTTTTGTAATCCAGTATCAGGGCCATTTCAAAAGTAATCAATGTAATGCAATCATTGAAAGATGGAAAAATAAACAAGTGTTGATTAAGTTTAAAATTTCCGTTACAAATACCTTCTAAATTTAATACATTTTAAGGGTCACAAAAAATATTTTGTATATGATGCTATTTATTTTCATTATTTGTTGTTTTATGTATATAGGTTGTTACGTAACAAAAATCAGGGCCCTGTCATAGAAATTTCGAATTATTTTAAAATCCCTCACAGATTTAACTATAAACAGTACATGCTTCCCATTAAAGATAAATCATTTTTTCATTTTCAGTTATTACAAAAGAGATAAAATATAAATTAACCTAGTAAATTTTGTATAAAACGAGACAAGTTTTTGCGAAAAAAAGTGAGAGAATTCTTCCGATGCTGAGCACGGCACTTTCTCGGCTAATCTCAAAGCTGCCGCTCAGTGGACGTGACATATTCTTAAGTAGTGTTGTTTCAGGCTAAATTTTTTCACATTTTTCGGCAAGTTGTTTTTGTAATTACCGTTACAAAAGTAGACATGTCTCAAAAATGTGAAATCGTGTGACAAGCTCTAAAATTGTTTTTTTCGACAATTATTCATTATTTAAACAAATAATTAATCACACTAATATTATAAATGCGAAAGTTGGTGTGTGTGTTGTGTGTGTGTGTGTGTGTGTGTGTGTGTGTGTGTGTGTATGTTTCTTACTCTTTCACGCTGAAACTGTAGAATATAAAATATTTCTGAACGATGGCAACTCTGTCATCGCTCTCTCGCTCTCTCTCTTGCATCTCCGCCATCTTACAATTACGTTGTGCGTTCTACAAAATAAATCAATAAAATATCTATCATGTGCTTTTATTGTACATGAAGTGGTGCCGAAACCCGAATCTAATAGTACATAAGGACATTTTGATTTCAATCCAATATGGCAGAACAAGAAACAGCGAAGCAGATCAAGCGTCTCAAGGCCCAGATATCCCAATTTAAGGGCCAAATAACTCGGGCCTACACCTTCATAGCAGAACAAAGAGGACAGGTGCTACTAGACGTTGAAGCCATAAAACTACGTGTGGAATCCTTGCAGAAATCATTGCATGTCCACAGGGAGGTACAGTTAGATCTACAGTTGCTGCAAAATTGTGCAAATGATTCTGATTTTGAAGAAGATGAGATTGAGGACAAATGTTTGAAGGCGATCTCGGAGCTAAAAAAAGTCATGACTCCTCCTTCAACACCATCCTCTCATGCTCCTGGGAAAACATCACCACCAGCTGACAGATCAAAGAGCAACCTTCCTCATCTGGAAATACCAACCTTTGACGGAAAGGATATTATTCAATATAAGACATTCAACGACATGTTTACTGCAGTCATTGACAGAGACTCAAACATTACGCCGATTGAGAAGCTGTTTTATCTGCGCAAATACTTGAAGGGAGAAGCTCTGGCAGCAATAGAAGAACTGCCATTAGTTAGTGAGTCTTATCCACTAGCTTTAAGTAATCTTAAGAAAAGGTATGACAACAAATGTATTCTGATCATACACCATGTACATTTTTTATTGGATCTTCCGCCAATCTCAAAGGGGACCTCTGGGAATTTAAGACAGTTGGTTTCTCAAGCTCGCCAACAACTAGGAGCGCTAGAAGGCTTAGGGCAACCAGTAACACACTGGGACATGGTAATTGTGCCCATTTTGATTAAGAAATTAGATGCTTACTCCTGTCGGGCCTATTATGCTGATAGAGATCAAACAACGCTACCCACACTCAAATACTTTTTTGAGTTTTTGGAACGAAGGGCTGTGAGCTTCGAGGAGAGTGGACATGCTGAAGGTAAGAGCTATCAAATCTTTAAAAATAGAGTTAGCAACTTAGCGAGTACTAGTGTTTCTAAAGAACCTCAAGCCGTGTGTAAATTTTGTCAGACACCAGGTCATAAGTTATTTCAGTGCCAAAAATTTAAAATGCTGAGCTTTAATGACAAATCAAGTTTTGTGGGCCAAGAAAGTTTGTGTAGGATTTGTTTGAACTCACATGAAAATAAATGTCGTTTCCATTTTAAGTGTTCTTTCTGCAAAAGCAAGGAACATCATTCTTTGTTACATACAGAGCAAAATAATGTCACTACTTTGCAAAACAACGTCACTACCAAAAATATGGTCTTATTGCCTACAATAAAATTGAAAATTCAGGCTAAGGATGGCTCATATGTGGTTGTAAAAGGAATTGTTGACAGCGGTAGCCAAACTTCTTTTGCTACTAGTGACTTGGTTAAAAAGTTAGGTCTTGCAACGTTTAGGCATAGTCTTAAAATATCTGCTTTGGGTTCAAGTGAAAAATCCATAAGCCAAGCTATCAATTTAAATTTGCATTCTTTGCATAACGATTATAAGTGCAACACAATGTTTTCTGTAGTAGACAAAATAACTTCATTTCTGCCACAGACAAAATTCAATTTAAATAATGTTGCCATACCAGATACTATACAATTAGCCGATGACGAATTTAATATTCCTAGTGAGATTTCCTTCTTACTTTCTGCAGACATTTTCTTTAAGATTTTGCTGCCAAATAAAATAGAATTGAAGGAAGGCAATTTAGTCTTGCTTGCGACAAAATTCGGTTATGTAGTGGCTGGCAATTTGCATTGGGACTGTGTTTCCTTGTGTAATCAAAATAAAATTAATGATAGTGTTGTTTTGCATGCTACGATTATAGATGATGTAGACCACCTCCTGCAAAAGTTTTGGGAAGAACAACACACTCCCGAAATAAATAAGGAGGTCATATTAAAAGCTGATATCTGCGAAACCGAGTTTTCCACCTCACAGGACAGTTAATTAATAATCGGTTTCAGGTGAAGTTGCCGCTCAAAATGCCAATAGATGATTTAAAATTGGGGGACTCATTTTCTTTAGCATTGCAGAGACTGAACAGTTTATCTAAACGATTCACAAAGGATAATGATTTAAAAATTGCTTATTCCAAATTTATTAAGGAATATTTGGACTTAGGTCATGCCAAGATTATTGATTTATCTGCAATCAAAAAACCGATAGAAGAAAATTACGTCATGCCGCATCATCCAGTAATTAGAGAAGAAAGCAAGACTACTAAGCTTCGTGTCGTTTTTGATGCTAGTGCCCAAGCTGACTTAAAGACAAACAGCCTCAATACCGTGCTTCATAATGGCCCTGTAGTACAAAAGAGTCTTTTTGACATCTTGGTTTTATTTCGAAAGTATGAATTTATTGCCTTAGCTGATGTGCGTCAAATGTACAGGCAAATTCTTATAGATCCAACTCAAACTCACTTGCAAAATATACTATGGAGAGAAAATATTGATGATCCTTTAACATGCTTACAGCTGCAGACTGTGACCTATGGGGTAAGAAGTTCCAGCTTCCTTGCGACTCGATGTCTGGTGGAGCTCGCATCAAGGTATGGTAAACAGTACCCACTGGCTGCGAAGGTGCTTATGGACAACACATATGTGGACGACTGCATTTTTGGTGCTGACAATCCTGATATGCTAAAGCAGGTATGTGACCAATTGATTAAACTATTGAGCTTAGGAAGTTTTGACCTCCACAAATGGAGTTCTAACAATCAAAATGTTTTATCTGATATTCCCAACGAAAAACATTGTTTTGGTAAAGACCATGATTTTTGTCAAGAAGGGTTAGAATTAAAAGCATTAGGTTTATCATTAGATATTGCTAATGATAATTTAAAAATTAATAAACCAAAAGGGGACATTCCTAAGGAATGGACGAAGCGAACTGTCTTGAGTTGTTTTGGGACTTTTTTTGACCCGTTGGGATTGGCTGGTCCTATAGTTACTAAGGCCAAAGAATTCATGCAAAAGGTGTGGTTGGAAAAACTAGAATGGGACAGCCCACTTACTGATAAATTGTTACTTTCTTGGAATGAATTTTTCTGTGACTTAATGAACATGGAGTCCATATTGATAAAACGTAATTTAAGAATATGTAACGCCGATTATGTAGATATGATTGGTTACTGTGATGCCTCGAATATAGGGTATGGCTGCTGTATTTACCTTAGAGTTGTTCACAAAAATGAAATACAGGTATCATTAATTTGTAGCAAATCAAGAATAGCTCCGATCAATTCAAAGTTAACTATACCACGATTAGAACTTAATGGGGCGGTTTTGTTGGCCAAGTTGTATAGCAAAGTAAGTTCTGTATTTCATGACTTGAAATTGAGGCATAGATATTTGTTTACTGATTCACAAATTGTGCTTTGTTGGCTCAAATCTGTAAAGACTCCTACTTATGTTCTAAACCGAGTAAATATAATTAATACATTAACCAATGATTGTAGTTGGCATCATGTAAGCGGGATAAATAACCCAGCAGATTGTCTGTCACGGGGTTTAAAACCCACTCAACTAGCATCTCACCCCACTTGGTGGCGAGGTTCACCAGAATTGTATAATTTAAATTACATTCCAAATAATGACAATATTAATGATATCAGTCTAGTAGAGTCAGAATGTAAGGAGTACATTTCAAGTATAAACTGTAACATTATTGAGGAGTTGTTTCCTTTTTCAAAGTTTTCATCAATTTTGAAATTACAACGCGTTTTTGCGTATATGTTAAGATTTATAAAAAATTGTAGAAGCCCTAAAGACGAACGAAACCTTAAAAACTTATCTGTGGCTGAGATGAAGGACTCAATGTCATGCATAATTAAAAATGTTCAAGCATTACATTTCGCTAACGAAATAAATTGTATAAATAAAAATAAGAATATAAATAGTAATCTTAAGAAAATTAATCCTTTCATTGATCAATTGGGTGTTATGCGTGTGGGAGGAAGACTCGAGAATGCAAATATACCATACAATCAAAAGTGCCCAATAGTTTTGCCAAAAAAATGTCATACAACTGCTCTTATTATTCGAAATGAGCACATTTCTTTATTGCATGCTGGATTAAAATTAACGTTGTCAAGTTTAATTCAAAAATATTACATTGTCTCTGCTGTTAAAGAAATAAAAAAGTTATTACATAGATGTACTAAATGTCATAGATTTAGAGCTAAACAGGGGCATCAATTAATGGCGTCTCTTCCTCACTCGCGTGTAACACAAGATAAGGTGTTTAATAAAGTCGCAGTTGACTACTGTGGCCCGTTCCAAATAAAACAGTCGACATTGAGAAGATCATACATAAGTAAAGGCTATGTGGCAGTTTTTGTATGTTTTGTCACCAAGTGCATACACCTCGAGCTAGTATCTGATTTGACAACTGACTGTTTTCTAGCAGCATTGAAGAGGTTTTGTTCTAGGCGTGGAATTCCAGGCATGATAAGTTGTGATAATGCCTCTACCTTTAAAGGTGCCAACAATCAGTTGCGAGAATTGTTTTTGTTAAATTGCTCAAAGCAACATAAAGATGTTATAACAAATTATTGTACTTTAAAGGGTATAGATTTTAAGTTTATTCCAATGTACTCCCCGACCTTTGGAGGTCTTCACGAATCAGCTGTTAAGTCGTTTAAGTATCATTTCAAAAGAGTAGTGGGGAAAACATTGTTAACATTTGAAATATATTTGTTCAGTTTTATGCAATGCTGCCCCCCCCCCAATTTATGTAGAATATAAAATATTTCTGAACGATGGCAACTCTGTCATCGCTCTCTCGCTCTCTCTCTTGCATCTCCGCCATCTTACAATTACGTTGTGCGTTCTACAAAATAAATCAATAAAATATCTATCATGTGCTTTTATTGTACAGAAACGGCTGGACGGATTTGGATGAAATTTAGAATGGATATAGCTTATACCCTACCTTAACAGATAGGCTACTTTTTATTCTGGAAAAAGTATGTCGTTAAACCGAATAACACGCGGGAAGAGCCGCGGGCAAAAGCTAGTATAAAATAAAATTCAAGATACTATTTAATTCAACAACAAAAAAATAATAACTTATGTAGAAGAAAAATGTTTTAAAATGCAGTCAGAAGTTACAAATTTCGCCGATGGGACAGTATGAAACTGTAGTTTTCAGTATTTTCAGTAATCGATAAGTCCATTAAATATAAAAATGCAGTTATTGTTATTGGTTCTCAGATAGTTCTTATATAAGTAAAAATAAGAAACCGTAGCAAATGGTCTGTAAATAGAAAAAATATATATGCATGGTACACCCAAAATGGGCAAGGGGTACATTATTTTTGAAATGACCCATCAATGACATGAATGTATAGATAAAATGAGAAAACAATGGAAAGTGAAAGCAGGCGAAGCGGTAATCAATCTGTACAGGGGCTTCAGAAAAATCTTCGGAAGTCGGTAATGGACAATTAATGATACTACGCAACTGCCTGTAAGCTCTCAGTACCGCTTCTGATGACGTCATGCCGGAACACAACGAGTCGCTTGGTGGCATGGTGTCGTTTATTTATTTTTATTTATTACACTTAATGTACATTTACACAAAAACATAAAATAGGATATTAACAAACAATTTCATATTGTAGAAAGGCGGCACTTATTGCTAATAGCAATATCTTCCAGGTAACCTTTGGGTGGAAGAGATATGAAAGAAAAATATAGAGGGGAACATGTAAATGTAAAATAAACTAGAGGAAACTACATAGAGTTAATATTAAGTAATGCCTAATCCTATAATAAACGAGTACATAAACTTACACAAGAAATATATGAAGAACAGATATACATAAATAAATACATACATTTACATATATATTATAAAAAAATCATTGATAATTTTGTATTGTAGGAACAAAAATAAATAGAGTAAAAATTAGTAGTGTAGCTCACTGAAGTAGTGAGTTTTAAGTTTAGCTTTAAATGTGTTAAGAGTACGACAGATTTGAAGGGATTCTGGTAGACGATTCCATTATCGAGCAGCATGCACAGTAAAAGAATCTGAGTAAAAACCAGTTTTATGTGTAGGTATCGATAAGTTTTTGTAGTTGTCAGGGCGTTGCAGTCTGCCTCGATCAGATACGAAGGTAAAACGATTCCGTAGATAATTGGGTGCACAAGCATTGTTAAGGACAGTGAAGAGAAGAGAAAGGATGTGAGTGTTTCTACGAAAACGAATGGGGAGCCATTTCAGCTGTGTGCGAAATTCAGAGACATGGTCATATTTACGAAGACCAAAGATGAAACGTATGCACAGATTTTGAAGGCGCTCAAGCTTGTTAAGAAGCTCTTCAGTGAGATCAAGGAAGCAAGAGTCAACATAATCGAGAATTGGAAGAAGGAAGGATTGTGCTTACATGATTTTGGTTTGAATGGGCAGGAAGTTCTGCAAGCGTCGAAGTGAGTGGAAGTTTTCAAACATCTTTCTGCTAAGTGATTCAACATGAGGTGCCCGAGACAGTGTTTTATCAAAAATGACGCCCAAATTCTTCACAGTTGGAATTGTGGTGTTATCAAATATTATATAAGTTGTATCATTAATATTTACTTTGGCAAGCATTCTTGAACTCCCGATGATTATAGCTTGTGACTTTCCAGGATTAACTAGGAGACCGAAAGCCTTTGCCCACTTAGATATTTTTAATAAATGCCTGTTAATGGCGCCTATAGCCTCATTAAGTGATGCTACAGGCGTGCCAGCATACAGTTGCAAGTCATCAGCATAAAAGTGGTAGAGAGAAGATAGTTGCTTGGAGAGAATGTTGATAAAAATTTAAAATAATAAGGGAGATAAGACGCCACCTTGCGGAACGCCTGCATTTAGAGGGCACCAGTCTGAACTAGTATCGCCGACCCTAACGCATTGTTGGCGACCGCTAAAATATGAATCGAACCAGGAAATAACAGCTGAAGAAATGTTAAGAGTGCGTAATGCCCCAAGAAGAAGATCAAAATCAACTGAGTTAAATGCATGCTATTTAAGAACTGTGAGATTTTGATTTTCCACATTGAAACGGATATCGTCAGTGACTTTGACTAGGGCAGTTACTGTACTGTGACCAGGACGAAAACCAGACTGAAGTGGATTTAAAAGATTGTTGCGAGAAAGGAACTCAGACAACTGACGATGGACAATTTTTTCAAGGACTTTGGATAGGAAAGGAAGTATAGAAATAGGTCTAAAGTTTTTGAAGTCAGTAGGGTTACTGGTTTTGGGAAGCGGGATAACATAAGCTTTTTTCCAAATAGAAGGGAAAGTACTGCTCGCCAAGGAGTCATTTAGAATATGTGTGAGAGTTGGTAGCAGCACGTCAAGGATTGGAATTAGCATTTCTAGAACTATGCCATCCCAACCAACGGATTTCGAGGAAATAGAAAGGATACACTTATGAAAATATAACATACTTGCTTTTGCCCCGACTTCATCCGCGTGGATATCGTTTTTATGACAGACTCTGTATTTTAAAAGTGACAGGTGACCTGCAAAAGTCAAAGTCAAAACCTGCGAGTCGGACTCGTACCATAAATAAAAACGGCAAAAAAATCATGTCCGTTGTATGGGAGCCACCCTTAAATATTAATTTTATTTTAATTAAATTATTTATTTTTAAATTGAATAATAATATAATATAATTAAATATTCTGTGAATATTTTAAGCGTCTACCTGTTGCCGTTATCAATATCGAGCAAAAACAAGCCGAAAAATCACGTTTCTTGTATGGTAGCCCCCTTTAATATTTATTTTATTCTGTTTTTTTGTATTTGTTGTTAAAGCGGCAACAAATACATCATTTGTGAAAATGTCTTACTATCACGGTTCATTGGTGATAGACGGACGGACAGACGGACTGCGGAGTCTAAGTAAAAGGGTCCCGTCGGTTACCCTTTGGGTACGGAACCCTAAAAATGACAAATGTCCTTCAGATGTCAAAGTGACTGGTGGCAAATTTTTCTCAATTTCTCAAGACCTAATAATTTTTATAGCATAAAAAGTATCTCATTTTATTCTTAGCTCTAAGTAAGCTCTATGATAACCAGCAAAATTGGTTTAGTAGATAGTAACTACACTAAACTAGAAAACTAACAAACAACGTTTCTTATTTATTATGTTATAATTTATGAATGTGTCACCATGCGGATCACCAAATCTTTTTTCATCACGACTCATAGACATTCAACTCAGGCAGTATATGGGAGATAGGGTGGAGTCCCATATTTGGGCACTTGGTGCCCATTACGGTTTAGGTCTGAATAGGCAGCGATAGATAATTTTTGTGGGGTTAGAGGTTTTTTGCCAATGAGCTTGGACAAAAGAGAAAGACACCTGTGCGAGTTATATCGTTATTTATTGTAATTCTCGCTATAATACGTGCAAATAACATAAGGACAGTTTTGTGCCTACCCTACTTAAAAATTCTATGCACGCCACTGCCATAGAGCACAAGTAACACAAGTCCTTGCTAAATTGTTTCCGTCTATCCAACATATACGTCACTCCACCATCTTATTAAAATGTCTATAGTTATTTTACATTTTTTTTTTAGTTCTCCTCACTGATGCCGCCTCTAAAATAGTCAAAATAAATACGTATTAATAAATCAAATAAAAGACAAATAACTTCTACAACATTCATTTATTTGATTTATACTAGGGTATGTATATGATGTTGAGATAGGTAGTGCAGATTTGAGAAAGGTATTGTTACCTATAATTAATTAAGATGAAGATTGAAATTAACCCATATATACGCTCGATGATAACCTGATTGAATACCAATCAATTTGTAGGATATTGTCTGTTAATCAGGTAATTGCTCCAATTTAGAAGATATATACTTGCCTTTTGCCGCGCTTCCATCTGCCTCGGTCCATTTTTCCCCGATTTTTTTTACTTCTGTGACTGACTGATAAATAAGTCACAGCCTAAGCCGTTGAAAATATAAACATGAAATTGGGAACATAACTATTTTCTTTATGCGTGTAGAGGTAGACTAAGAAATGATTATTTCCACTTCACTACATAAGGGTAAAATGGGGTAAAAGCAAAAATGTGTTCCTAACGGATACAATGGGCTGTTTATGTCCCAAATCTACGCAGGAGAAGTCGCGAGCGTCCTCTAGTATTTCATGAGGTGATTTTGATTTAGTAGACAATTCATACTGCATATGGCAGAATGTTACTTGCACTATGGTCAATGCAACAATAAGAGAAGAGAATATACTATAATAAAATACTATAATATATTTCATTAACGTATTTGATACAGTAAATTACATCTGAATTTACTTTGTTAGGTATAATGTAACTCAAGTTACCGGGTCCAAATCGGACCGATTATGTCTCTAAGCATTTATATGTATTTTATTTATCTATATACACATAAGTCACAGGTAAAGCTAGAAGAATGGGTAAAAGTAGGTTTATTCAGGTAAACTTATAATTATGCAAGTTAGAAAAATAAATAAGTTAGAAAATAAACGAACAGTAGTATCAATCAATAATCTCATGACACCAAGCGTCACTATCATCCAAATAGTCATTAATTTTATAACATAATAATAATTCTCAAGAGTCCCTTCTTAATATATAATTTAAACTTATTTTCTAAAAAACTAAGGACCTTCTTTGGAAGTTTATTGTAAAATCTTATCCCATGTCCTACAAAAGAGGTGCCTACTTTTGAAAGCCTAATTTTTGGAAGAGCCAGTTTATGTATCTTCCTAGGGTCTATAGAGTGATGCTCACCGTGCCTAGGGAAAGTATCGATTTTTACTTTCTAAAACATCGTTCTCGCGCTGCATTTAAACTTAGCTGCCATTAATATATTGAAATGAAGTAGACCGAAAAAGATTTCACATGACATCAATCTCATCACTGTTGGACAACAATGTTGGAAACATGAATTGGCACAAGGTCCATACGAAAATGCCCATGGTCTTTTGATAATAAATTCTCAAGCGAATGACGCACATTAAACTATTTATTAATTATCACTTATGTCATTCCTTAAGGTTTATATAATGGCTGTATTTAAGCTTTTTATTTCTTTTAGATATTGATAATTATAAAGATATTAATAAAATAAAAGAGACCGAAATAATATAAAAATAAATATTTCATATTATTAATTCTTATGAATTAGTCAACGTTAGGCATGTAAGTTCCATAAAAGCGTTTTTAGGGTTCCGTAGTCTGAGAAGGAACCCTTACAGTTTCGCCATGTCCGTCTGTCCGTCCGTCTGTCTGCAGCTTAGCTCTGAAACTATTAGTACAAGAAAGCTGTAATTTGGCATGAGAATATTAATCACGCCGACAAAAGGGTAAAATAAAATCATTAACATTTTTTGTAAAGAGTATACGTAAATTGGGGATGATTTTTTTTTCTCATCTATCCCATAGTGTGAGGTATCGTTAGATAGGTCGCTTGAAAACATTGTGGTTATGTGAAAACCATTTTTAGATTTAGGGATTCGTTGTCGAAATATTAAGCTTTAAAGTGCAATTTATTTGTTAGAGTCAAGTGCCCCCCCCCCCCCCCTCCCCACCTCTTCCAGCTAAACGGTTGTTTATGGATATGTGGAAAAATTCATCAAAAACTATCACAACTAAGTAGGCTTTACAGGTTTACGAGTACAGGTCGCGCCAAGCTTTAATCTCCTCTAAACACGGGGCGATTCGTATCGGCAAGAACAAAATGTATGGGCCGTCCTGCGGAAGAGCGGCTTCCGAGTTGAGTAGAAGTTTGACGCGATCTGTATTAGTAGACCAGTCCGCATATTGTGTAGGGTAACTACGGAACCCTACACTGCGCGTGGCCCAACACGCACTTGGCCGGTTTTTAAACTTTAATGTGCTATTTTTCTCCGCTTTTTGCAATAAATAGATCAATTTAAGTATGTTATTTCATTTTTTACATTTTTTCATGCTTTTAACCCATTTAGAGTATTATAGTACTTACAGGAAGTGACGTAATCCTATTAGGTCGAATGGTGGGCTCCATAAGATTTTAGGATGCGTTCAAGAAAAAGTAAAAGATTCAAGGAAAATGATGACGACACTAAAATCCAAATAAAAGATATCGCTTGTTTCATTAAATTAAGGTAATGCACCTTTATTTTAAGATCTATCTTCTAAAAACCGTTAAAGAAAACTATTCCCCGAAAGTGGTGATAGCTCAGGGGTAGAACGCTGGCCTCTCAATCTTTGAGATCCAGGTTCCATCCCCAGCAGGGCATGCACGAATGAGGCTTTTGGAATTTATGTGCAGGTATTTAATACTTACCACTTGCTGAACGGTGAAGGAAAACTGCCCTACAAAGCGTGTACTTGTGCCCGAAAAACGGCGATAGGGCTCACCATCCATTACGTGGGGACGTAATAATCCTCGGTGAAACGCGGGTGTGCCGCTTGTGGACTGTGACTTGCATTTCGTTTCACCCTTGGGGATTCATGTCGTGACGGTATATTTATGTATCCCGATATGGTTTTTAAATCATAAATATTGGCGACAATTCCACTATTTGCCGACGATATATATATAGGAAAAATATCAATATGTTACAAATAAAGAAACAGTTTCCTCGTGATAAAGATATGCATATAAACTTGGGTCGAACTCAAATAAAGAACAACATAAATAAAGCCACTTATCACCAAAATCAGTGGAGAAACCGCAAATCACAGAGTCACTTAAAAACCACATCAAAATCTATTTACACAAAATTTGGAAGATATAAGCATATACACAAATACGGGTTGCTACATTGTTTTACACTAATATTGAGATTTCCATCCAACAAATTCCAAGCAAGCCCTCTACCGTATGTTAGAGTACTATTAAATCACGCTAGTTGGTAGTTTGCTGTTTTCACAGATCGTAAACTTATTTCGGCATTGAGCTGAGAAACATTCCAAAATGGCTGCCAAATTGCGTGTCGTATAGCGTGAGGCTATAACAAGATGCTGATTTTGTATTGTTGTGTTTTGATGCTAAATTTATGGCTTACTAGGTTGTTTATGAACTATGGTTTTATTCACCTACTATAAGTAGTTATCATTCGGTTTTCTGGCCTCCAAGTAGCTTATAAATTTAGAACTTTATACGACAGGCACACATATTCATATCTTTTAATAATTGGATATTTCAAATGCAGATGTGATGATTTGATGAAACAACCTGCTTTAATGATCAACATTTTCAAACTCGAAAAAATTACGGAAAATATTTTCGTTACAAAATTTACAACGGGTATTAGAAAATGGTAATGAATTTTAGACTTATGTTTTTCTTTGACAATTATGAAGTATGACGATATCCATCCATGCATCCATCAGCCTGTTTCGTCCACTGCTGGACATAGGCCTTTCCAGGATTTCACCACTCTTGGCGGTCCTCCTAGAAGAAATGCCCACACTCACACACGCCAGGCAGGCGGGTTGGTAAGCGCGGTGCCGAAACCCTTGCACCAGTGACGCCGCTGCCCATCACCAGTCTGTTTTATATAAGGCCCGGCAATAGGCTTGTACACAGGGTAAACAAAATATTATTCTTTTTAGTCCATCATTTAGATTATCAAAAAATATTGGACACATATTTTTTCTTTTGTCAATCAAACAAAAAATGACAGAGATAAAGCGCGTCAAAGTTTGGGAGTGGGAGAAAATGACGTCACTTCTAAGTAAAATTGTACCTAGATGTGACGTCACGCGGAACTTCAGCGGGCTATATCTTCATAATTTTTTCTTTAATTGAAAAAAGAAAAAATACGTGTCCAATATTTTCAGATAATCTAGCTGACGGACTAATAACATTTTTTTAGTCATCATGCCTATTGGGGATGGATATACCACCATCCATCGGTCCCAGGCAATGGGGGGCCGCTTGGTTTTGCCTGAGAGCTGTTCTCTTACTCTCCCCCGAATAACTTCGAAAGGATTTGCGAGTAAGATGGTGGTACCTCCACAGTAGAGCCTAGCATCAACTCTACCACCTAAAATGACGATATGTTATGTGTTTTTATTAAATTTTACCATTCTATTCACAGATATTAGTTGATTTTTTTCATAGCTTTTTTTTTGACGCTTTTTTTGACGCTTTGACAGAATCGCTGGCCACTTTCTCGGGTCATGACAGGACTATACTTGTGGGTGATTTCAATATAAATTTACTTAACAATAATAATTTCACGACAGTACGTTTGTACCAATTTTTGAGTTGTTTTTCACTTGAAAATGTTGTTACAGAACCGACACATTTTAAACAGAGTGAAACATTGATAGACCTTTTTTGTACTGATGCCCAGGCCATAGATGTTAGAGTAGACTATATCCCCACTCTTGGAGCACATGCGATAGTGTCATCAACATTAAATATTAAGAGAAAAAAGTTACTGTGTAGTCAAATTACTTTCCGACCCATAAAGAGTATTTGTATTGACAATTTTAATCAGGATCTTTATTCAATTAATTGGAATTTAAAAGCTACGTTGAACTCTGTGGATGAAATGATTTTGACATTTAATAATTACATAATAAGTCTATTTGACAAGCATGCACCTTACAAAACCATTAATGTTCGAGATAAACAAAAACCATGGCTCACCAGTAATGTGCGATACATGATGAAACTTAGAGATGAGGCACATATTTGCTATCAACGTTGTAAAACGGACAATAATAAATTACAATACAAGTCCTTGAAACATTTAGTTAACGTGGCCATGCACCACGAGAAGAAAGCGTTTTTCGAACAACAGGTAAATCACTGCAACGACTCAAAGCTACTATGGGGTACACTGAAAAAATCTATACTGCCTAGTTTTAAAAACACCTCTTTCCTACCGTCTCATTTTGATGATCCAAATAAAATAGCCAAGCATTTTCAGCGTGTCCCAGGAACAGATGTCATTACTTTA
This sequence comes from Ypsolopha scabrella, assembly GCA_910592155.1. Lineage (NCBI taxonomy): Eukaryota > Metazoa > Arthropoda > Insecta > Lepidoptera > Ypsolophidae > Ypsolopha > Ypsolopha scabrella. The sequence goes on from OU342978.1 coordinate 5,484,118, forward strand.
TCTGATTTGACTCAATATGAGCTAAACCGACATTGTAGCTCCTCTTTTGGGTTGAAAACTGTTGACGAAGAAGCGGTGGCGAAAATTATCATGTCTATTAAAACGAACGCTCAGGGATTTGACGGAAATAACCTTGACATGCTGATTTTGACATTACCACATACTTTGTCTACAATTACGGAAATAGTAAACAAGTCAATTACGTCCTGTACATTTCCACATACTTGGAAGCACGCTATTATTAACCCCATCCCGAAATGTAATGATCCAGTCGACATCGACCAACTCAGGCCTGTGAGTGTACTGCCATGCTCTCCCAAAATTCTGGAGAAAGTGGTCTACAATCAGGTAGTCACTTACTGTGAAGCTAATCACATTTTACCTCCTTACCAGTCAGGTTTCAGACAAGGGCATAGTACTACAACAGCCCTACTTGACGTCGTCAACAATATACTGACGTCACAAGATGCAGGTTTTGGCACTATTCTTATACTGTTAGATTTTTCTAGGGCATTTGACTGTATAAGTACTTCTCTCTTAATTTCTAAGCTTTCATACTACGGATTTAACATGGATACAGTACGTTGGTTTGATAGCTATCTTAAGGATAGATCCCAACAAGTTAGGTTGCGCAGACCTGACGGACGGTCAATTCAATCAGAAAATGTCCTGGTGAACAGAGGTGTGCCCCAGGGATCTATTCTGGGCCCTTTATTATTCATAATATATTGCGCTGACATTGTGAAATGTATAACTAATTGTAAGTATCATATTTATGCGGATGATCTGCAAATATATTTATCTGTTGACCACAATAATTTAGATCAATCAGTTAAGCATATTAATGATGACATTAATAAAATCTTTCAATGGGCATCTAGGAGTGGGCTTGTCTTGAATCCAATGAAGTCCAAATATATGATTCTTGGTACTAAAAACCAAATTCAAAGGATCGCGAATGGATGCCCTCAAATTTTAATAGATGGGGTAGCAATAGAAAGGGTTCATATAGCTAGAAATTTAGGTATTCAAATGGATGAACAACTCCGTTTTGAAGCCCATGTCAATGAATTAGTTCGCAGCTGCTTCTATAGACTTAAGGTGCTCTATAATATCCGACAGTATTTGAGTGTGGATATGCGCTTGAAATTATGTGAAGCACTCATTTTATCCAAACTTAATTATTGCATCTGTGTCTATGGAACGTGTATTTTTAAAAAATCACATCGGCTTCTGCAACGGATTCAAAATGCTTGTGCACGGTTTTGCTATCATATCCCACCCCGCTCTCACGTGACCCCCTATCTCAATAAGGCTGACATCCTTAAGATGTATAGCAGAATTAACCTCCACCTGTCATGCTTGCTATTCGGCGTCGTTAAATCTAAGAAGCCACTATATTTATACGAGCAATTATCATGGAAGGACAGTGAGCGTGTACGTTCGTTGAGGGCCTGTGTGCGGCCGCTATCCGTACCTTCACACCATTCGGCTGCGTTTCGGGGCAGCCTCAAATACATGGCCACCAAATGCTGGAACAATATACCGCCACCTCTGCGAGATCTAAATAATACCAAAAGTTTTAAACAAAAATATCGTTCCCATTTGTTGGCCACACAAAAAGAAAAAGCGAAGTAGCGACTGCAATTTTATACATTTTAAACACTTCTAGGCACACAATTTCTTTATTTCTTCTCGTTTATTGCATTTGTTTATTTATTTGTTACATCGGTTTTATAGTCATTTTATAATATATATTTTTCTGTATATATGTCAACTATCTATGGATGTATTTATTTAAAAGCTAATAGTATTTATTTTAAAGCTAATATTTTTTTTTCTATAGATAAACCAGCGTGGTCTCATTCACCGCAGCTGGTTCTGGCAGAATAACCAGCGTTGCAGATCCGTCTGCGGAATTATGCTGAGTCAGAACCATTTTGCCGTCACGATCTCATGCGACTTGCGTTTTAAGTAGATTTAGGTACAGGTACTGTTTTTGTTAAATGTCTATTAAAATTATTATTGCTGTTATTTATAAATTATTAATTATTAATTATTATTGCTTGAATCTACTGTTTATATTATTTTGTTATATGTTTTATCTTCTCTTTTTCTGTGTCTTGTGTGATTGTGACAGCAAATAAATGATTTCTATTCTATTCTATTCTATTCTATTCTAGCAATACGTAATGTATACAAAGCATACAGCAATGGATATGTTACTAAAAAAAGGTGCAAATGTGTCCTCGCTGTTTTTTTACCGTGCAAGTGGCAACAACAACTTTGTTACTTTTTGTGCCCCTCAGAGAATCGAACCCATGCATTTAGAGTGAGCTCTAACAACTGATCCATGTCCCGAGAGCAGCATATCTAAAGTGCTTTTACATTTTGAATATTTACGTTTCACGTGAGTTGCTCGCTATGCCCACTGAAGGCCTACCATGAGTTTTGCTTACTATACACGTTAACGTCTGCGTAAAATATTTATATGAGAAATTGTGCAGTGCCCCTAGCGGCTTACTACAGGAACCAGCATTTCTCATACAAAATGTTGTACGCAGACGGTAACGCGTATAGTGAGCAAAACTCATGGTAGGCCTACTGGTACATACTTAAACTGCCTATGTGGTACTATAGTTGGTGTACAAGACTAGAAGAAAATGGAGGTCGTGGGTTCAATTCTAGTCCATTCACACATTTGTGGTCAGTCTGCTTGCTTCGGAAGGCACGTCAAGCTGTGGGTATATACTCACTTTTCACTCGGGACGTAAGAATCGTCGGTGTAAAGTGGGTGTACAATTTTATGCTGTGACTTGAATTTCACCTTATTTATTTACATGTAATGCTAATGTAATTTTATTGAACGTAACATAAGTCTGGCAATAAATAATTCATTATTATTATATTAAAATTTCCCTATTCAATTCATGTCTTGGCAATGTATTTATAATGTATTTGTGTCGGTGTAGTTTATACTGTTAATATCAGCATTATAGGATGAAGTTTTGTTAAAAATAAATTCAACTGATCATATTTATCTTAAATAGAGACAATTTTAATTAAGGGCCAACCCTGATACTTTAAAAAAGGTACAAAATATCTTTTAAAAATACACAATTTTCTTTTTTCATCACTTGTACTGCTAGTACTGTGTGTCAATACTAAAAATAAAATACTTTGGTTGAGTAGGTGGGTAACTTTCATTGCCAATTTTATTTTCACGATCCCGTATACTTTTACAGTTAAAGTTCTCTATATAGGTTACCTATTTTATATTCCCAAAATCACATTTCTGCATGTTTATAACATAAATATTCAAGGGCCCATAATACTTCAATTTACAGTCCTGCTCTAACGCTCCTGCTTTTTAACTGTCTATCCTACTCTAATCAGATGCCGCGCACGCAAAAACATCAGTTGTTTTGAAATCGCGGCTACACTGATGTTTTTTTCATTTTTATGGAACAGTCTGCAGCTGCTTTATACTAATATCAGTTATATTATTATGCAAAGTTTTAGATTTAATTTCAAGTATTCATTGAATGCTATATTGTACGGTTTGGGGGTAATTTTGTAATTTTTTCCTATCGAGAAAATATAATGGAATCAAGTTTTCACAACAATACGGACATAGCATTAGTCCCGAACTTTATCATATTAGGTTGGGGAAAAAGTTTCTTCGCATTTTATATGAAAATTCAAAACATTTTTTAATAAAGTTCATTTATATTTAACTAAAGTATGTAGGTGTCATTTTGTTCGCTAACTTTCTGCCATCTTGTAGATACGGACATGATCCCATTGCTATAGAAATTCTGGGGCTTTTGATATAAAAACCGCGACAAGTGGTTTTGGCAGTCCTCTCGTGATGTTAACCTGACACTGCCTAAAGAATTCTGAACAAACCAAAACAAGTGGAAATCTAAAGGTGCAAGGTCAGGACTATAAGGCGGATGCATTAATACGTCCCAGCCAAACTCTCTTAATTTTTGCTGAGTGGCTAAAGATGTGTGAGGTCTAGCGTTATCATAATGAAAAACCACACCCCTTCTGTTGACTAATTCCTGCCGCTTTCTCTCAACTTCTTGCTTTAATCCCATCAGTTGTTCGCAGTAGAGTTCAGAATCGATGGTCCTGCCTGGCGGTAACAGCTCATAATTAATAATGCCCTTCCAATCCCACCATAAACATAGCATTACCTTGTTGCGAGATAACCCGGGTTTCGCCAGAGTCTGTGAAGCCTGACCAGCCTTTTTCGCACGTTCTTATCGTACGTGATCCACTGTTCATCACCAGTTATCAGGTTTTTCAAAAATGGTTCGGTTTCATCACGTCGTAATAAAGAATCACAAATGAGTACACGGTTCATTAAATTTCTTTCAATGAGCTCATGAGGCACCCAAATATCGAGCTTTTTTGTGTACTCACCTTTTTTCAAATGCGCTGTTACAAAAAAACTGTTTTGTGGTCAATTTCCAGTTCTTCAGGTACATCGTAACTACTGATATGACGATCTTTCTCCACTTTTTCAAAAATGGCATCCATTTTATCCGTAACAGAGCACCCAGAGCGAGGTGCAGCTTTGACATCAAAATTTCCGGATTGAAAACGCTTGAACCAAATTTGTGCTACTCTCACAACACTGCACTAGGTCCATAAACATCAAAAATTTTTTTCGCGGCTTGCGTTGCATTTTTCCTTTTTTGTAGTAAAATTTTAAAATGTATCGAATTTCTTCATTAGATTCACTCATCTTAACAGTAAGAAAAACAAATGAAAATCACACATTTTACCTAATTCGAACTTGGAATTATATTTTTTAAAGTTTTAACTTTTTAATAAAACCAAAACCAGCCAGATACAAATGATATAGCCAAAGAGATTTTATTATAAGTTCATACATACTATTTGCGAAAAGAGTTTTTCCCCAAGCTATTATATCAATTTCAGAGTGATTGTTGCAGTATTTGTTGGTATAAAACAGGATCATGGTAAGCGAAGTGAGGTATTATACACCCTTAATGTAGCACTTTGATTTATTTTCACAGCAAGGCCCTAAACATTGGACTAATGAATCCCATAATAATAAATCTGGGTAATAATTCAGCTCATAACGCTCTGAAACTTTTAATGGATTACTTCAATGTAGTTGAGGTCAAAGTTTATAGGGTTCTGTATAGACAAAAACCTCTCTTGGTCTGTCTAACAGTTGGGCACTAAGGTTAGCTGGTACTGTATCTACGTATAACTCGTTGAGTTCAGTCTCAAAGGGGACATGGTATACCATCGCAGATTTTACTGCACCCGCACACAAACATGTGATAATTGTACAAAATAATAATAAATATTCACCGCCGGAGATCGAAAGTAACCGACACAGCCTGCAAAATCAGTAAGTTGAAGTAGCAGTGGGCAGGCTATATTTGTCACCGAAATGATGGCCGTTGGGGCTGAAAGGCTTTAGAATGGAGACCACGTACAGTAAAGCGTAGTGTAGGCCAACTTCGTGCCCGCTGGACCGACGACCTGAAGGACGCTGTGGGTGGCGCCTGGATGAGGAGGACGGAGGACCGCGAGTGGCAAAATTTGGGAAAGATATGTCCAGCAGTGGACGGGCTGATGGATGGATGGATGGATTTACCGTGACGAGTTATCTCTAAACCAATTTGAAGCGGTTGGGATTGCGTAACAGTTTGCTTCCAACGCAAATTCAGAAGGCGGTACTGCTCAATACTGCACGCTTCGTTCGCCGGCTTTTTTCCCTGGGGATCTGAATCCCAGTCGACTGTGCTTTCGCCAGGGTTATACCATCTTTCTCTTCTGGCCAAGCCGAAAAATCGCATAGAATCTATTTGACGGACCGAAGGGACAAATTCGTGCGTCAGCTTCCCCCGTTGCGTTGCTTTCTGCGGTGTATCTGCACGCACTAGATTCAGTAGTGACGTAACCACTTCCCAACAATGGCGTGCAAACCGCGATACTAGAACATCTCGCCAAGTTTCTTGCTCTTCTTCTTTAGTAAGACTGATCGAAACAACTTTTTCGCAAAAAATGCTTGGAAAACGCCGACCCGTTAGGCGATTACACGAAATTATTCCGCTCGTTCGCAGGAAAAAAGCTTATTCGAGAATAAACGAAGTTAAAACAATTACGAAAGTCTTTCAGCAAATAGTTAAAAATAACGAGTGACTAGCGAAGCGAAGCAGAGCAAGGAGGAGCATATTAGATTTACATGTAAATAAATTTGGGTCGCCGAGCAAAGTGGAGTGGAGCAAAACGACACCCCAGTTTAACAGAAAATAATTTCACATAATCGCGTTATTTATTTATTTTGACTGTGTTTACGCTGTAATTCGGTTTTTCACGACGACATATATGTACATTCTTATTATATGAATTCAAGTTTTTTAATATTCGATATATTATTTTATTACCTAAATGTGGTATTGTATCCTAACATTTTTTTGTGTTGTGTGTGAGAATTTAATTTAATGTTCTTTTATTTTTCTCACTTTTAAAAGTAACTTGTTTGATATTGATTATGTGTGAAGCTAAATTTCATAGTGTCAGTAAATTACTATTACTATTGTTTTACGTAAGTGTTATTTATTATGTAACAGTAGTGAAATCTTGTAATTTGCCGTAATTTGTTTACTCTGTCGTATATTTTAGTTACCCTGTGCTGTAAGTTATCCTTAAATATAAATAAAAGAATAAATAGTATAAACTTTAATTTAGTTAATTAATTGAATGTTTTAAATTCAATTTGTTCAATACCCAACCTACAAAAGTTGGCTCTACAGAAGCGCATAGAACGTTCCGTAAACACCATTCAACGGCACTATAAAGGGCCAATAAAGGTTGAGTAACTCGAAATTGGCTCAATTAAATCTCCATTCAGCGTCATAAGGGTGATGTAGCGGTGACGCAGATCTGCATTTGGTGATGTACGGGTAACTTTTTAACTTAGTTATACCATAGAAGAGTTCACGATTCCTTTACCTTTATCATTCATTCATTTTACATTCATTCACCAGCAGCATTCTTGTTATTAAAATATTTCAAAAAGATACAAGTAGGTATATCGTAGTGATTAGGATTTTATTTTCTCATTAAATTATTCATCTTTTACGTAGAAATTAAGTGTGTCTGAAATTTTACTGATAAACTAGGGCTAGGTTTACGAAGAATTTTTAATGCCCCCCTCGACTTATTGAGTTTTTAACAAAATTATTACCAATTTCAATGCAAAAAGTGACTTCGAGTGTTCTGAACGCTACTATAGTACCTATCTATTCTATTTTCTCCACCAACATAGATGAAGGAATGAAATCAGGGTTCCTTTTGAGTTTGTCCCTGTGCTATCTAATGATACCTGAATTACTAGCCACATCAGGGCTTGTTATAGTAGCTGCCTATAAGGGTTCTATTAAATAGTGATGTAAACCTTTACATCAATTGTTAAAAGGGCATTTTTGTTGTATAAGTCTACAGAGCAAAAAGGTATTTTCAAATGCTTTTATACAATAAGATGGTACTGCTAGAACCTTAATACAACGTTTACGAGCCTACTTACATAGGCTTCTTTTTATCCCGAAAAAAAGCATGTCGTTAAACCGAATAACACGCGGGCGGAGCCGCGGGCAAAAGCTAGTATATTATAAATGCGAAAGTTTTGATGTATGGATGGATGTTTGTTACTCTTTCACGCTGAATCTACCAAACCAATTGGACTGAAGTTTTGCACGAATGTAGTTCTAGACCTGGAATAGGACATAGGCTACTTTTTATCCCAGAAATCAGTTCCCATGGGATGGCAATGGGGTGTCAAGTTTTTATAGAAAAGTGATGCGTCACTCTTTTACGCCGTACCTATTGAACCGTATGAGCTCAAACTTTGCAAAAATAAAGTTGTAGATCTAGAGTTGGACAAAAACTACTTTCTATCCCATAACAAGTTCCCGTGGAAAAGCTATAAAAGAGACATACAGAATGGGACATACAGAGGCGCATAACATAAGGCGTTTACTGTAGGCCATCATCTTAATAGACTGTCATGTGAACCATGGGGTAGATATTGTGTATGTATACGTATGTTATGAGTTTCATGGCCAAAGATACATAAGCAGAGGATCAATTTAGATAGCAAGCTATAGTATTGTTCGGAAACTCGGCTAGGTCTTCGTTCGGTCTCATCGAAGATACTTTACCAAAGGATTAAAATTAGTCATAAGAAAATAATATCGTTCGGAAACGCAGCTTGGCCTGCAGTCTCGCCAAAAAAAAGTTACCTGGGAACCAAATAACAGATCAATAAATAATTTCGTTCAGAAACGTGGCTCAGCTTTTAGCCTGGCCGAAGATCTTTACGAGGGGATCAAAACAGTTACAAAAAAGTCCTTCGGTCAAATAGGTACACAAAACTAATTGAACGCGGGCGAAGGAGCGAGGAAAAACTATATACGGTCCTACAATTCAAAGTGAAAAAAAATTTAATAGATGATAGAGTATCCCTAATAAACCGCATTTAATCGAAAACAAAAATTTTTGCGCGAACTTTTTTTTAACTTTCCATGGAAATTTAGTCAGCCGATTCAACCACTTTGTACTGGGAAGTGAAAAAATTATTTGAGCAAAATTTTTTTTTTCTTTCTGGAATGTGATCAGTTAACGATACATGATTTACTCTAGAATTATTTTCACTTATTATTACCTTCGGCCTTGCCAAATACACTTTAACGTAGAATCAATTCAGAAAACAAGAAATAACTTTGTTGGGAAATTTGAAAAGACATATATTAGTATGTATTTAGTATACCTAGTCGGTTCTTAAATACTGTCACTGGCCATTTATTTTAAAAATAGAACACCTAGAAAAAAATTAAATGGTGTTCGATTTTAAAATATTTTTTGATTAATAATCTGCCAAATCACAATTACATTCATTCATTTTTTACGATGGAGTGGACTCGCAAAGGGGACCGAGTAGCAGTAATTGCATTGTATTGTTGCGGCCATCCACCGAAGACGATATTCAACTTGCTTCAAAAATTAAAAATCATGAAGAGGTTCGTGTACCGTACCATCCAGAGGTACAATGAAACCTCTAGTGTCGATGACGAGAAAAGAACTGGCAGACCTCGTTCCGTTAGGACTCCAGGAGTCATCAAGGCAAGCAAGCGCGTATTGCAAGAAATGGCTTTGGAGATGGGATTAACCAGAAGTACCGTAAAAAAAGTACTCAATAAAGACCTGGGACTACGAACTTACCGAAAAAAAGTGGACATCTTCTGAACGCGCGTCTGATAGCTACGAGAGCCAAAAAACGCAAAGTTTTGCTAAAGCGGTACGCAAGAAACAGACACCGCGATATCCTGTTTACAGACGAGTAAATTTTTAATATCGAAGAGAAGTACAACAAAGAAAATGACAGGGTGTACGCTACCAGCTCTGCGGCCGCTGGAAATGCCATTCCTAGAGTGCAGCACGGCCATCATCCATCATCAGTCATGATTTGGTTGGGAGTGTCCTACTATGGCCCTAGTGAAGTGCATTTTTGTTAAAAAGGTGTCAAAACCAGTGCAAAAGTGTACCAAGACACGATTTTAGATCGCATAGTAAAAGATCTGCCCCAGACACTCTTTGGAGGACGGCTATTTGTGTTTCAACAGGACTCCGCACCTGCTCATAAGGCCAAAACAACTCAGGGGTGGTTTGAGCGCCAGAATATCGAGCTAATAAGGCATCAAGATTGGCCCTCATCTAGCCCTGACCTCAATCCACTGGATTACAAAATTTGGCAGGAATTGGAGGAGAAGGTCTGTTCTAAACCTCACAAAAATTTGAGCAGCCTAAAATTTTAGGACGGGACCAACTCCTTCACAGCGGTGATCTTCCACCTCCTCTCAAGGTGACCAAGGATTATTAGCAAATGTGATGATTGCAAACCTATATTGAAGGCAACTAAGCCAGACGACACCACTAAAAGGCTAGGTGATGATGAAATAGTTTTTGCTAAAATTGATAGAAAATACTGGAAAAAATTAGGTATGCAAACATCGCTCATAAAAACATCGATGTATTGATGTTTCTCTAGCTTAATATAAACTTACATACACCATACTTTAAATTAAATGTATTTATTTTGTTTTCAAATTATATAACACAGGTATTTACTTTTTTTCAATGTCACAGAATTTAGAAACAGTAATTTTGAGAGAAGTTTCCCGGTCTGTTTCGCTCTTGTATACTTATGAAGTAGCACCAGCTTTTGAAAAAAAATGTTCACTGGGAACGAAGGTGGCCACTATTAGGTAAATATTTAAGTGGCACTTTAGACAGATTTATCATTTCATCCCACATCTCAAGTGTATTATGTTTTTTTAGATCCGACAGTTGATGCTTTTTTGTACATCTGAACTTCATTATCAGATTTTTCTGACGAGTAAGTGTGTCTGTTCTTTTTTACTGTTCAGCACACGATTTTTCATGAATGAAATGCCTGCTACTGACCTATACTCATCATAAAAATCGGTTTAAGCATTGTTTATGGATAAAATCGATGTATCGATCATAAAAACATCGATCATAAAAATATCGATGTTGAAACATCGATGTTTTATGAACGATGCATCGAAGTTTCAAAACATCGAGGTATCGTTTGCATCCCTAGATAAAAATAGGTACTGGACAGATCATAGATCTTCTAATACTTAAATTTGTTTGTTTTAGGTGTTGTGCTCCCTCAATTTTTATGGCCAGGGTTAGCACCTGTTAGCACTTAGCCAGCCTACAGTCTCCAGATATATGAGACAGGTGAACAAACTGATTATTAAATATCTGCTGCCAATCCATATAAAGTTTCCGATGACTCAAGATGAAAAGCAAGTTGCGAAACAAGGGTATAATTTTATTGCATTATGGTCATTGTATAAAAGACCTATATTTTTTATTTACCTTATTAATATATTTCAGTTTCCAACAACTTGGATTTCCTGATGTGCTTGGTGCTGTAGATGATGGTACACATATATCACTGTCTCATCTGACAGCCCAAGGAAAGTTATTTTATAATAGGAAGGGCTTTTATAGCATAAATGCACAAGTTGTAAGTAACCACAAACTAAATTTCTAAGTAAACCTTTTCGTAAAATTTAAAAACTTAGTTTCTTGTTTATAGACGCGGTGCTAAAAGGCAAATACTAAATGTAAATCCAAACTTCCCAGGAGCCACACATGACTCAGCAATTTGGGGTTCCAGTAACCTCAATGCTCATTTGCAACATGACTATGTACCTATAAATGGGCAAAACAACCAGTGGCTTCTAGGTAAGTAAATATTTTCAAGAACATATGCACAGGCATGAAAGATAAGGTGATTTTTTATGTGAAGAAAAGTATTATGCTAATTTTATTTTCACTTCCAAAACCTGAGATTATTTATTTTTTAATTGTGCACCATTTATTTCAGGGGGCAAAGCATACCCTTTGGTGCCCTGCTTGATATCATGTTGCTTAAAATATCCCAACTCAAAACTTTATTAAGGCCCATGTAAATGCAAGAAACGCTGTGGAAATGTATTTTGGGCGGCTTAAAAATAGATGACGGTGTCTACTTAGACACAGAACTCTACATTATAAACCTAAAACGGCAGCCAGAATATTTTTGGCTTGTTTTACCCTCCATAATATGTTTATAGAGCAATCCTGGAGCGGTAAATATTTTGGATTTTGTTTGTCATGTTAAGGAAAACAAAGTACTATATAAAATACTGGACAATTTTTGGGCAGTGGAGCATAGATAATCAAAGCCTGAACCAAAGGCTAAATTTCTGAAATCTACATCTACATGGTACCGTTGAATATAAGCATTAAGCACTTTTATTCACATTTAATTATTTATTTCCAGATGAAGATGATCTTCCAGTTCAGGAGCCGATTAAAGGCCATATTGAACCCCAACAAAATATTTTTTTGGCAGAAAACTAAGTTGTAAGTAATAAGAAAGGGAAAGTTGTACATTTTAGAATAAAATGTGATGCTTATGGTACATGTTATTTTTATTAAATATTAAAAAATAATCAATTTCCCGGCTTTCCTCCCATCGTTTGGCCTAAGACCCTTAGGCTGACGCTAAGAGACGTGGCCGCATGCGTTGGAATCAGCTAAAATTTGAGCTGCTTCCCGCTGTCCCTGTGCCTGCTCCCGCGCCGCCGCTAGCGTCGCTTCCCGCTGCAGCCGCGCGTTCTCTTGCATGACCTCCATGGGGGCGTTGTCTGAATACGCTGAACTAAAATGAAACAAATATACATTCTTATTAGCCCGCAGTTTTATCCTTGCGAACGTTATTACAATGACCCGTCATCAGGAACCAAACTTTATTATTTAGTAATTTCAGAGATTACCCCCTACATCAAAATTTACCACTTTATAATGGCGTTTACACACTTTAGTGTTGAAAAATATCTGAAAATCAGCGTATACCATACATGGTAGCATCAACGGGTACCTATATATTTTTCCTGGTAACTTTATAACTTGTATAATTTTGCTATTAAGTTCTTACAAAATTTTAGCTCATAGCTCATAAGCAGGGGTCCTCAGGAAGGGCGAGTTGAGCAAGAGTGGGCTGGTCAGGCATGGAGACTCTACCACCCTGGGGCATTTGAAGCATTAAAAAAATAATTTAAAGGAGGTATTACAGAGAGGAAAATGCAAACTACACAGGTAATGAACAATTTTTTTTTGTCCAGTTACGTAAACGTATCAGTAGTTTCCTTTGTTTCAGCTCATTTATCATCTAGCAGTACATACAAATATAACTTTGCTGCTCAAAAGATGGGAATGATACTTCTACAATATATTGTAACTTTACCAGTGTAGTCTCTTGCCTACTGAAGCCGTCAATTGCTGCCCGACCAGTGATTTTAATAACTTTCCATTCTTGCTCTGTTAGATCTTTCTCACCCTTGCCTCCACCGGTATGTTTAAAAGACGCCTGGTACCGGTGGGCTTTGGTCTTGATCTTCCTAACCCACTTAATCCAAACGTATTTAAAGGAGAAAGGGGTTAGCAAGCTGTTAGTATTTGTTACTTTTCGTAAATTTTCATTTTAATAAAAAAAAGTTTTTATCCGTCCCTTTCCTGTGCTATAATTGATTAATTAATTTATGTACACAAATACACTTTAACTTAATCGTAAGGATACATTAAGCTCCTGAGGGTTTGTGTGCGGTGCGGTTTGTAACGACCGCTATAAATGAAGTAAACTAATATATAAGTTACGTTATTATAAACATTTTCATCTAGGCAAGTCGATTAACAAAGACTTAACATAATTATTTTTACAACAGATCCATAAACATATCTGTGGTGTTATGCTCTTTCTAAATGTAATCACAGACCGCTTTATTGCTTGTTTTTAATAAGAAGCACAAACATTGAATGTTAAAACAACTACAGGCCAGCCTTTCTTATTATTGTATTAACATTTTAATTCATACCATCTGCCACGCCCTCCAATCTCTTACACAGCCAAGGATGTTGAGGTCCTGAGCAAGCTCCCTCCACATTTTGATAGCTTCAGTTTCAGTATTGCCTGCATAATATATATTACTAGATAGATATATACAAGTATTTTCAAAGTTAAGTGCATATTTATTTTACTGATACTTTTTGGAATAGCAAAGTTCACTGTCAGCTATTGTGAATACAATTTCTGGCATACATTTGGTATATAATTTTACAGCAAAAATTAAATAATTCCCTCACCCCTTGCCACTATCATATTTTAATTATCTGGGTCTACGTTTTTCATGATGAATTTGGTGAGGAAGAAAATAAGAAAAAGAAACCTCTGAAATTCATGAAATTCTTGTGAAAGGTGTCGCGTCCTCGAAAAAGTGGAGTCTTCACTGGAGGCACAAATTATATAGAGATTGGAGGACACTGAAAAAATTGTCGTATCAAAACGAAACAAGAACAAGTAAACGAAAGAAAACAATCAGTTCAAATCAAAACAGCGGACACAAAAATCTTTTTTTTGTACCGTCCTTCTGGTACGACGACGTGGTATAAATCGTAAAATAACATTCCGAAATTGCATTTTTATTGATAACTGCATTTGTAGATAAAAACAATTTAAACTCATAAACCGGTAATTATCGATGGAAGTTCAGCTCTAATCGATAACAGAACAAATCATAGAAAATATAATTTTAAATCAATTATCTGTTCTGTGAATTCAACTTAGAGCAGCTTAGGAACCTCTAAAAAGTGACTTAAATTTAAGGTTGGTTGCTACTTAGAATACCAATTTGTTAAGGTATTGTCTTAAAATTGTGACTTTTGGGGCGCTCTAAATTTAGGTGTTTGCTACTTAGAATAGGTGTCAATTAGGTATTTTGTATTGGGTATTTTTGTGATGTTAGTACTTCAGTTGAAAGAAGAGTATAAATATTGTGCGATCATGTTTCGACGTTTTAGAATTCAAATGTTCAATATGTATGTGGTTATTAAAATATTTTCATGTTTTTTTGGTGTTTCTGTGGAATAACTAGATTCCTACAAAAAAGTGGATAAATCTTTCTTTGTGAATAAATGTAAGTATTTATCAAAGACTTGAATAAAGTCTTTTATTTAATATAACCTAATTTTTACTTAGCTTAGATTGTAATATTTTATTTTTAGGTATTTAGTTTGCTTGAGTTTTTAAAATTATTTAGTTTTAATTTTATATTAATTTAGCTATAAATAAGTTATGTATGGTAAATACAGAATCATATTATATAAAATATCAGGCTATATGTGTGTTTGTGTGTGAGGATGTGAATGAAGGTGTGTTTATGTTGGTGTACATGCTTTTCCCTAGTATTGTGACTGTAGTCTTGGATTTGTAATAACAATATTACAAGAAGAATTGTGTCCATAGCACAGATCTGCGCTCAAGCATTTGAAGGATTGAGAGAGTTAATAGTTTGGACACAAACATTAGAAGCATGCTTAAAAAGCGTATACTTATTGGTCTCATGCTCTGTAGGTCACATCATACTTTCTATAATAAGTACTCGTACGAATAATATATTATTGGAACATTGATTTTATTCACTAAAACTACGATGCGTTTAAAATATTTAATTGGGATTTAAACAACCGCCGTACATTTACAAAAACTAGCGAATGCTTCACACATACGTAAATACTTAACGATATAATTATTAAATCGATCAAAAACGAATCATAAAATCAAAAACATAGCGATGGATAAATCACCAAGTGATTAAAAAATATAGAAATTTATTTCTTTTTTAGTTTAAAAATATATTGTTTTAAATACTGAACTCTAAACTGAAAAATAAAAACTTTTCCTAGTGCCGTATTCAATGATATTTTCGAATAGAAACACCGCATGAATACCAGTGAACCTACTGCAAAAAGAACTGGCTTCAATACAGCAATGGGCTGAATAAAAATATGATTTCAGTTTTTTTTATGCATAAACGTGAAACGAAAAGCCTTTTCCTATTTTTGTAAAAAACGGGAACTTGTAGCATAAAGTCTCGATAACTGTTCATCGGTGCATTCGTAGAATAACCCAACCTTTTGAAACTTAAAAAAAAGTTAAAATAATAGACCATGACAAAGTAATTTCTGATTAAAATACACTCGTACTTATCCACTTTCTTATTTATTTTATTTACTTTTTTATGTATTTTAATCAGATATACATCTTAAAATAAAAACTTAAATAAACTAATTACCTACAAATATAAAATAAGAAGAAGAAGTTCTTCCAGGAGGACTGCCAAGAGTGGCAAAATCCTGGAAAGGCCTATGTCCAGCAGTGGACGAAACAGGCTGATGGATGGATGGATGGATATAATAATCTAAAATATAACTAAATAAATCTAAAAGCTAGAGATAAGAAACTGGGTCCAGGTCGCTGCCCCTCGGTAGGGTGCCCAGAATGCTGGCTACATTACCGCTCTGGATGGCCAGACTAATTCTCTGGCCGAGGTAAGCACCAGCCCTCTGATCACCCGAAATATCGACCAGGCGCGATGAAAGTTCCTTATACAGGTTTCGCGCCTCCGGACCCCACGGTCTCGACGCCAAATGGCACAAATATGTACAAGCTACTTAATGTGGCAAATTTGCGCCGCTTGTTGCCTTTTTTTGTCAGATTGTATTGTAAGTTCCACCAAGTGCAAACAAGACAATCGTACTTTTTTATGGCAAAATATTCCCATTTAGTCCCGTAAGGATTAAAAATGGCTGGCCGTTTGGTGAGCCAACCACATCAGTTGCCATAGAAAAAGCCTTAGGCCTTGGACTATCTTGATTCGTTGGAACTGAATGAAACTTTTCACACAGCTTTAAATGTGATACATTATGTATGTCTACAAAGTTAACAATAAAACAATGCAATAAAAATCAGAACTCTTTTTATTATTCTCATATACATATAATTCTGTGTGTATTTTCGCACTCGAAAAGTGCAAGATTCAAAATTGGATCTTATTTTACATACCACAACTTTCTACTGCGGCACGATTTTAATATAACTGTATAATTTTCTATCTCGGCAAGACCTGCTAGACCATTTTTGCCTTTTAAACAATTGTTGCCTACCGTTACGTTTAACCCGTAAAGTAGCAGGCGGTACTATCGTGTCGGAAAAATATTGTAAATTAATTGTTATCGAAAATCAATAATTCTACAGCTTAGGACCTACAGCCAAGGATTTACTTATGTACATACAACTTCTAAGAAACTAAATTCAATTGAACCCATCACCTCACGCATGGCTAGTCAACCATTCACCTTCCGACCAAATCTAAAGTGGTCCAACGTTTCTTCCTAGAAACCCACCCAAGCGTTTCACTGAAACATTTTAATTTTCCCTTCGTATGTATGTAGAAAAGGATTCCAAACAGAACCGCAAAGGCTTTGATAATTTTTCTACAGGTCTTGACACTTTTGTTTTACCAGGACTAAGAGTTATTTTTCTGTAGTAAAACAGCATTCTATTTTTGGTTAACTGTCGCATGCAACCATGGTGTTCACACTACGCTTTTGAATTTATGCAGTGAATATGCGTTACGCGGGGACATGTATGTATCTCTTCATATAAACTGGAAAGTCTGTCTATATAAATGTTTGCTAATATTGAAAGCCTGTTACCTAATAACAAAGCGTAAAATCACCTAACGCCCTCGTGAGCGTTCAGTATGTGTCTTAGTTAGATCAAATAGTTACAAAAATTCGGAGGGCAAGGTATGGTGGAAAAATTCAACGGTCTAGGATAAGTATCTTGGTGGCAGTCGGTAGCGCGCATGTCCTGATAAATAAAAGGTTGCAGGTTCGAATCCTGGCCCAAGCAATTTTTTCAAAGTCTTGTCTTTTCTAGTTTGTAATACACTATAATACTATTTGGAATATTGAAAGCCACTGAAACGATTTAATTTTTAAGATAAACCACGAGGTTTTTTCGAGTAATATATGTAGTGTAGGAAGTTGTAAAAAG
Organism: Ypsolopha scabrella; assembly: GCA_910592155.1. Classification (NCBI taxonomy): domain Eukaryota; kingdom Metazoa; phylum Arthropoda; class Insecta; order Lepidoptera; family Ypsolophidae; genus Ypsolopha; species Ypsolopha scabrella. Next base: position 5,501,645 of record OU342978.1, read on the forward strand.
TTGCAGACAGAGAAATCTCTTCAGCGTGGACAAAGCAGAGGGCAAAAGGCTATATGCACAACGTATTTGCAAATTTTGGGTACCGAAATATTTCGTATAAAGAAACGACAAACAAAGGAAAGTTAGATCCCACATTTCACAACTGTTTCTGTCCTTTTTAGGATTGTAAAGTTTTTTCATTTGGAATTCAGATCGTTGCTGAAAATTTTACAAGCGCTTTTCTGAGCGGTAAACTAAAATGTTGCCAATATATGGAATCCTTTGTAAGTGTGTCTATATGCCTATAAATCTGTAGTAACTAAAACAACAAGTACTTTAAGATCACGAAAAAAAAATACGGAAAATTATCCAAGCCGGCACACATTTTTATCAAATTGCAATTGAAGCAAATTTATAGTGACATTAACGAAACGCCATAGTTTAATTTTTTGTATTTGCTACGCATCTTAGTTTACGGCTCTGACGCGTGATTGCGTTCGGTCTACGGTGTACCTATAGAAAGCCTACAAAGTGGAAAAACTATAGGATCGTAGCACTCGCTAAGCGTTAACAAGACGTGGTAGGTAAACGTGTATATTGTCGGGTGTCCTAATTGACCTCTTGTCTTTTCACCAATATTTACGATTTGAAAACCTTTTCGTGGAATAGCTTTCCTTAACTGTATTTAGGAGATAGATTTCAATATAAACGTGCATGTTTAAAATAAAATTTTGAAAAAATATACTCCGTGGATACACATTTTTACTGCTTTATTATTAGTGTAGATACTATCGATATAAATAGATACCCTTGTTTCTAAATATTATTCTAAATCGTAGCGTTTTTTTAAATATTTCTGGGATATGCACAGAAAGCCAACTTTCAGTTACATCGATCTGGCTGTTTTCGAGACTTTCCGTGGAACGATTGGTCAAATCAGAACTAAATTTGCATTTTTGTCAGTAGACAAAATAATTTATTTATACTTTCTTACACTAATAACATCTTCGAAAAGGAGTCGTAATTAAGTGAAGAAATATAGTGGAACTTATACAACAACACTTTTATTAGTGGTACCATTGATGAAATTTTTGATTTTTACTTATGTGAATTGTATTAGAAATTAGACGATAAGCACGGGCTCACTTGATAATGACCCTGGAATGAAATCGAAACATGTTGGGTATTTTAATGAAATGAATGAATCCACCCATCCATCCATCAGCCTAGTTCGTCCACTGCTGGACATAAGCCTTTCCAGGACTTTGCCACTCCCGGCAGTCATCCTGGAAGAATTGCCCATACTCACACACGCTGGGCAGGTGGGTTGGTGAGCGCGGTGCCGGAACCCTCGCACCAGTGACGCCGCTACCCGTCACCAGTCTGTTCTATATAAGGCCCGGCTATTAGGGATGGATATACCGCCATCCATCGGTCCCAGGCATGGTGGGTCTCCTGGTTTTTTGCCTGTGAGCTGTCTTCTTACTCTCCCCCGAATTACTTCGAGGGGGTCTCCAAGTAAGATGGTGGTACCTCCACAGTCGAGCTCGGCATCAGCTCTACCACCTGTATATTATTATTATTTATTAGATGCCTAAAGTTAAGAAAAGCAGCCTGGCCATTTAAAGAGGAAACGCTGCCAGCCTTCTAGGTACCCTTTCACATGACGGTGTCGATTTAGATAGGATTTTTTATTTAGTTAAGTTTATTTTATTACAGGTTTAATAACAGGATTTTAGGTTAGTTTTACCACATTATTTTACGTAAGTTTTATTTATAATTTATAATCTATCCTTGTGTATATTTTGTTCTTATGTTAAATTGAAATTTTCACAGATGATGTATTTTTGCTGCCGCTATAACAAAAAATACTAAAATCGGCCAAGTGTGAGTCAGACCCGCGCACTCCCATACAACAGACATGATTTTTTGCCGTTTTTAGAGATAATGAAGAACCGTGATAGTTAGACAGTTGAAATTTTCACAGATGATGTATTTATGTTGCCGCTATAACAACATATTCTAAAACCAGCCAAGTGCGAGTCGGACCTGCGCACTTCAATACAACAGATATGATTTTTTTGCCGTTTTTTTTAGATAATGACCGTGATAGATATTACTTATATGTTAATATCATGTCTTTAAGGTACAGAAACGCGGGTGAGTGACGAAGGGTGAAGCTAATCAGTCTTTCCATGTACTTCCGCAAAAATCTACGGAAGTCGGTAACAGCTAAATGACTACGCAACTGCCAGTAACCACTCCCCCGGCACGGCTACTTATGACGTCATATCGGAACACCTCGAGTCGCTTGGCGGCATGGTGACGTCACGAGGGTGGTGACAAGCCACGGTCAAAGCTTACCACTAGTAAATACTCGTAGGTGCCTACGTGCCTAAGCTTAACCAAACCGGTTCTTGCTTGACCAATTCACTATGATACGCATTGAATCCAATGTAATTGCATTCGACGGACGCTGAAAAACTATTCGCAGATTTTTCTGTGGCGTTATAGGCATTTTTTTGTTCCTTTTTTTCTGAATTGCCAACGGTTACTAAAGGTTTGTTCAATTTCCATATTTACGTTCAACAATTTCAATATACACTTACTTTTTATAGGTCAGGAAAAGGAAAGATCTTAGACGTTACAACGAGATTGTTCTATGTTTTGTTACATAAAAGAGGGATATAGTTATGAGTTTACTTTGCATACATAGGCTACGGCTGGTTACTATTGTATTAAATTCATTTTATGAAACGGGAGTGTAGTTTTTTGTGCAAAAGTTGGGAAATATACAACATTAACATTTTAGTTTATTTAAAAATTATCACCAAAGTATATTTAGTCAAGTGCAAGTATTTTACGCATAATATAACGTAGTAAATGTGTTACGGCTAATGTAAGGTTCAAAGATAAGGTTAAGATTAGCCGGCTAATATTAAGTTTAGATTAGAAATATCTAAGGTTAGGAGCTGTCCATATGTTATGTCATCGGTTTTTCCGGTTTTCGACACCCTACCGAATCACCTGTTCGGGAGCTGAGCTAAGTGAATTGGACCCTCCTTCAAATTAAAATGGAGGTCGCCTCGTTCCGCTACGCTCGGCTCCTGGACTTATGCTCACAAGCAACCTATCTCGCTCCTCCACGCTCGCTCGTCGATGAATTTTTTTTTAATTTTATTTTTCAGTCGCCCTACCTATGTTTATTTTATAATACCTTGCCAAATAGGAGCAGACTAGTGAGTCATTGTGCAGTCTATATTCGTGTGTATTCCTCCTCTCACTCAGAATACCCCGCACCGCACAAACTCTGCAATTCGTCTTAATTTTTGCCGTTTGGTTCAGGCTGATATAGGTATTAAAATTAGGTGGCTAAAAATGAATGATTTATTAAAAATGAACATGATATCGAATATTTACTAATTTTCAAAACGGAACTTAAGATAAGCCGGCTAATTTTAAGTTTATGATCATATCTTACATTAGCCGTAACATAAATACACACATACAAAAAACCGTTTGGATTTTTAAAAACATGGGACTTTCATCTTACTAAAACTTAAAAATACTTTGTGAGAAATATATTTGTAATTTTAAAAGAACTTTAACAATAAAAAAATATGACAGCTACAATAAAAAAACCGGCCAAGTGCGAGTCGGACTCGCGCACAAATGGTTCCGTACCATAATCTATAAAAACTGCAAAAAAATCATGTCTATTGTATGGGAGTGCGCAGGTCCGACTCGCACTTGGCCGGTTTTAGTCATTGTTGTTCTACTGGCAACAGACATACATCATCTGTGAAAATTTCAACTGACTAACTATCACGGTTCATGCATTATCTATAAAAAGGGCAAAAAAATCATGTCTGTTGTATGGGAGTGCACAGGTCCGACTTGCACTTGGCTGGTTTTAGTATTTGCTGTTATAGCGGCAACAGGAATACATCATTTGTGAAAATTTCACCTGTCTTACTATCACGGTTCATGAGATACACCCTGGTGACAGACGGACGACGGACAGACAGACAGACAGACAGACGGACATACGGACAGATGGACAACGGAGCCTTAGTAATAGGGTGCCGTTGGTTACCCTTTGGGTATGGAACCCTAAAAAATACAAAACATTAAGTTATCTACTAGGGGTCCAGCACGCGCCGCGGGTACAAACCGTGTCTTTCCATCAAACTTGCTCTTTCACACAGTGACAAACGCGTAGTAGAATTAAAAGATATAAGCGCCGTATCACTTAGTTACTGGTCATCTTAATATATGTAATTTATAAACGCTACAGTAAAATGATAAAGGTTTTGAGAAACGCTCAATCACGCTAAAAACGTTTCGTTATGTTTTTTCTTAAAATACGTAGGTTAGGTAGTGTTTTGATAGGAAGGAACCATAAAGCGACTATTTCAATAAATGAATATTTCAACCATCTAAAATTTTCATAACATTTTGTAGTAAGGTTCACACCTTGCCGTGGATTACACGAACTACACAACTACACCCAGCTTTGGCCGCCATCTTTATGACGCCATAACTACCGCCTCCACAGTCTTAGTGACTTCCGGTCTAGTCATGAGACCATGCCTAAGATATCTAAATGTAGTGACGCCATAACCAGGGAGTCACACAGGAATATATCGTTATTACCAGTCCTGCACAAAATGACTTAGAGCTAGGTTAGGTCCTGGAATATTAAGTTCTAAAACAAAAATACGAGCTCAACAATAATTTATCCGCACGTTTGGACTGCATAAGTAGCACAATAAACGTAAATCTTGGGAACAAGTGAAACAACTTAGGCGGAGTAAAATATAACCTGCCTTACAATGGTGCATTTTGGTTGCCTTGTTTATTCATTTGTAATTAAATTTCTGTTGTGTCTTGTTTGCCTTGAAATCTGTCAAGTGAAGATGTACGAAATGTTATTAAATTTTGATAACCTGTCATCTTTTACGTTATTTTAGAATATAATTCTCCTTCAAAAACTCATACACTTTTTGTCATGGTTTTTCTAAGGAAATTTGATTATCCGAGAGAAGAATTGAACAAAGTTATCCCTTCATCTCTACGGCCAGTTTTATTATTATTATTACAATATATGACTTTTAAAATTGAATAAATCCGTGAAAAAATAAAACATAGAACTCGCGATTCAGACAGGTTGTCGTTTGAAAATGGTAATTTTCAGAGCTAATTAGATTTCCAAGCTTTATTATTTTACCGGAATTAATAAATTATTTAATTACATTCACAAGACCGGTAAAAAACTTACAATTGATTTTGAAGTTTGAAGATTACCCGGAACTTATTATTGTATATTTTTGTAGCTTCGCTCAAAGTTGTTTTTAGGGTTCCGTACTTCAAAAGGAAAAAACGGAACCTTTATAGGATCACTTTGTTGACCGTCTGTACGTCTGTCCGTTTGTCTGTCAAGACCCTTTATCTCGGAAACATGTAAAGGTATCGTGTTGAAATTAAAACCATATTCTCAAATCTACAGTCCCTTGAAGCTGTGAAAAATCAAACTTCTAAATTAAAAATGATACTTACGGCTGTTTATGCCGCAAAAAACGCATATTTCGATACTCTCAAGGGAATCAAAATTTATAGGGTATTTTCCGTTGACCTAGAACCATGAAATTTGGCTAGCAATACCGTCTTATACTACAAGTATAGGAACAAATCTTAAAACTATACATTTGTAATTAAATAAGAAAAAAATCATCGAGGTTAAGCGACGGTATGCGCGGTCAGAATTGTACGGGTGACCAAATCTATTTGTAGATTTTCTTAAACTTTTACTAATTTGTACGGAACCCTCGGTCAGCGAGTCCAACTCACACTTGGCCGGTTTTTTAAGTAGTAAATACTTTATAGCGGGTGTCACAAGTATCTAAAAAAATCCACTGTGTATTTGTATGGGCAGACTCCGTTTTTTTTTTCATTACGGTGTATTCCAGCTTTCCTTCTTCAGTGCAGTTCTCATGAGCAAAATGCTGGTAGAATATGAAACACATTAAAAGCACATCCCACGATACTGTCATAACTTCCCAATAACTTACTCACCCTTACACTCACACACACACAAACACAACATGCACTCTTTCATCACTTGGTTCATATTCATTAGACATGCACGACTATTGTTATTTGTTACCTACCTACTTACATATTAATTTTCTTTTTCCTAGTTTTGTTATTATGTCATTAGTTTTGTTAATATTGCATGTAATTAACATATTTTTCACATAATATTACATATTTACGATTCATTATGAGTTAAATTTTGGGATGGGATAAAAATGGGAACAGCTGTTATTGGCCCTATTCATTCATTGCTTATATTTTTATTGTTGTATTTACCGTGTTCGCTGTTGTTGTTCTTAAAACCAAATAAATAAATAAATACATTTCAATTACCATTAACAATGCGAGATATTTCAATCACAATCTTATTGCCGTCTACAATAATTTCCACGTCTTTGAAAATACGGAGGCAAAATTTACAATAGACGATAAAGTTACTGCGTTGAAGAGTGGAATACTTTACATCTGCTGTAAAAGGAAATTATTTGATTGAGACATTATTGTGATGAGATTGTCTGCCTCTAACTCACATCTTGACCACTTGAGACATAGTTTTTCAGACAGCACTTACATGACATCCATCCATCAGCCTGTTTCGTCCACTGCTGGATATCGCCACACTTTGCGGTCCTCCTAGAAGAAATGCCCATACTCACACACGCTGGGTAGGCGGGTTGGTGAGCACGGTACCGAAACCCTTGCACCAGTGACGCCGCTGCCCGTCACCAGTCTGTTTTATATAAGGCCCGGCTATTGGGGATGGATATACCGCCATCCATCGGTCCCAGGCAATGGTGGGCCGCCTGGTTTTGCCTGAGAGCTGTTCTCTTAGTCTCCTCCGAATAACTTCGGGAGGATTTCCGAGTAAGATGGTGGTACCTCCACAGTCGAGCTCGGCATCAGCTCTACCACCTAAACACCATGCCACCTATACCACCTTACATGACAGGCTATTAGTATTTTACAACGGCTGCCAATCACTAAAAATCTGGGGGCACGGCAGTGCCCCCGCCAAGTCAAGCTAAAAAGCGGCACGCCGTACCATCCTTTTCTCGAAGCAGTTCAGGCCATTTTCGCCCCCTATAACTTCGTTATAGACTAAACGAGAAGCCTGAATTTTCGGTCCCCAAGCAGGCATTGTATACACATGGTATATGTCAAATTTCATTCAATTTGAACCAGTAGTTTAAGAATTATAACTAGTCAAAGTTTCTTAATTTTGTCATTCACTGACTGACTGACCGATCATCAAAACTCCAAAGCACCTCTAGCAGACATAGAAGCTTCAAATTTGAAGTTCAATTAGTGTTTAGTGTATAAAATAAGGAAAAAATAAAATATTTTGCAATTTTGGTCCAGTGCTCTAGATACACCAACTGTATAAATAACTTTATAGCACACCGTGCGTAAAATGACCACTTTACGCAAACGCAGCATTTTCATTTTTCATTTTCCGCACTTTTGCTATAAAATATTATACGATACGAGAGCGATGAAACGTTTTCTGACGAGTGTGAGTTTGCGGCACGAGCCGAAGGTGAGTAATCTCTCATCACAATAATGTACTATTGTAATCCCATATAAATATACCGGGAAGGAAAAAAAGTAAGTAATCTACTTTAATATAATATGTTTTACTTTTGAGATACATTATGTTTTCATGCGATGGCCAAGTCCATCTATTTGTTTAAAACATAAGAGATTTTTAATATTGATATGGTCACTATAAGATGTTATTAGGTTAGCCAATTATGTAATAACTTAAGAAAGAAGGTCCCTTAAGTAGGGACTGAATAAATTAAACGACTTGGGTTTACATGGATCTCACAACTTTTTACGGTAGAAGAACTAAGTTGCGAGACTTGTTTTTTTTTACAAGTTTTGTTTTTGATGGCATTGGAATTTGCTGGCCCAGATTGTATCAAATGCATCCAGAAGCTGACAAAATAAAAGCATGAAGACAAAAAAATCGGCTTGGGGAAACAAAGAGGGCTTGGTAACATGATCCGACATAAATCCCCCAAAGCAGAACCTTTTACTGAGATCTATTTGGCATCGCTCAGTGGCAAAGGAGGTAAAAATCGTGGGTTTGACTACGGAATCCGAAAATTGTCCTTTTTCCTCACAAGTAGAACAAAATTCGTACAGTACCTGACTACGAGTACATTTTGAAGAGCTGGTTAACTAGCTACAAGTATACAGCTCTTATACTGCTTCTTTAGGTACAAATTAATACAGCCTTTAGTTCAAGCTGCACAGTAGCAGAACAATAATATTACATTGCCTGTATACAATTTGTATAAAAATAGTAATAGTAGCACAAAAGCTGAATAACGGTATAATAAACGAGACCAAATGATTGTGTATACAAACTAGAGCATTTAAGTGGGAAATAAGTGGCCTATTATACAGATTAGAGAAATTTAGTAGGAAAAAAGCAGCTTATTAAGTCATAAGTATATCCCTTAAAACAGATATTAAATAACGTATCTCAAAATTATAACATTAACCAGCATTTCAAATAAAATTATATGCAAAACGATATTCAAAATGTTTTTTATCAATACCATGTAATTTGCTTGAGCCCATATTCAGCCCTAGGCTGTTAATAATATTTTCAACGGTTCACATGATCACCCTAACCAGTACAATATATTTGTTCTATCACCTGCAAGTTTTAGAGATCCGCGTTCAAATACAGTCCACAAAATACGTTTTCGTAAGCTATTATTTTTTTGATTTATTAAATTTACACAGGCTAAAAAACAAAAATTGTAAATTTTTAAGACATTTGAAGTTGTAAGTAAGTAATAAGGGAGGAACTTAAATTGTGATTTGTGTTTCAATATTTCTGTACACCAAAATGTCACAAACTTGGCCAGTCTAATAAACACACATAATGGTGTAGAATGCCAGAAAAAAATATTCAGATTTCAATCGTTGCGCGATGATAAACATCAATGCAAATGGTAAATGTAAGCGTGTTTCATAGGTCTATGTATAATTCAGCCTGAACCATATTGGTGATTCATGTGAACAAACAATATACAGTATTAATCATCCTAGACTTTATCATTTCAAGCGATTGATGTAAAATAATAAAATAACAACGTACAAGTAATTTTAATATTTTTCTATTATTTATCATTTCAGTATAACCATAGCAGCAATTAACATAATTTCTCATCCACTAAAATGCTCATAAACAGCGTCTGAAATTAAATTGAAATAGAACCGTTATCGCCATCTTTCATATAATTTGTTACACAAAAGGTCCCTTTTACACTTTTATACATACTGTATGCAACTTCAAGTAACTTTATCAGCTTTAAGAACAAGTGTGAACCATAATACGAGTTAGCAAATGCTTGAAGTTCACATTCTCACTAGATTTAAACGATTATGTAACAGTTTGTGCTACTATGGGTGGTAGGCCGTTGAGATGGGGCACTAGGGGGAAAATTTTAACTTTACGATTCAAAAAAATTTGCTAAAGAGACTCTCGTCATCGATTTTGAAGAAAATAAAATTTAATTCAAAGTTTTTAGAAAAAAAGCTTACTGCAGCCGGAAATAGGACCGGTTCATTTTGCAAAAAAATAATACATCCCGTGTTCTGTCATCAATCTATCGATTATCAAATTACACTATAGTGTTGCTGGTAGCAACCAAGTCTCAAAAAGAAAAGAAAGTTCAGTCAAAGGAAATGTCTTATTTATAAATTTTCTTGGAATTTATACTTCTTTTAAATTATAAAATGATAATATTTTTGTAATTTTAGGATTTTTTAGGAACCAAATAGCCACATACATGAATTTCATCGATATGTGTGTTTTTCCAAAAAGCCTATGTAATTATTTACCCACGTACAAGGTATCATCTCGGTTAATCAGTTTTTAAGATAACCATTCAGTCTACCGATAGTGATCTGCGTATTTGGTGTACGTTTGACATTTGTTTGTTCGTTAAACTCTTAATATATAAAAAAATATAACTATGTACGCGCCATAGAATTATAAATTTTACTTTTCAGTAGCAATTGAATGAAAATTGAAAAATAAGATATTATCTTTCTTTTTGGTCCTTACTAGCAACACTCTCGAATGACTTAATACAGAATGTATTTTTTTTGCAAAACAAGCAGGTTCAATTCCCGGTCAAAGTTTTGAATGTATTTTGTACGAAATCGATGACGGAAGTCTTTTAAGCATATTTTTCTCTTTAGTTTAAATTTTGTCCATACTGCCCCATTTCAACGCGCTAACCTGTGTATTAGGTATCATGTTTTTAATATTCACACAAAACCACTTCAAAATAATCTGCCCAACATAAATTTAGTGATTAGCATGGTTGCCAAGTTTTTGTACTTCCATAAAACAGAAAGTATTAGTGATTGGCATACCAATTTTTTAGGTTAAAATCTACTTATGTTGGTAATTACGATAAAAATACAATTTTCATTATTAGAGTAATCATTTGGAATAGTTGATTGCAACATAAGTGATTAATTTTATAGAAAATAAAAGTTTTGAAATCACTTACCTCTTAGCATCTCCGTTAAAAGTTAAAGCTTTTTGCAGCGTCCTGTCGCCTGGCGAAATGAACTTTAGTTTTAAACAGTGTTACCATTTGTAGAATTCCGGTTTCTACTGGTAATCAAAAAAGTTGCTATTAAAGAAAATTACAAGATTACCAAATTAAGTTAATCAGTGGGGGGTGCCAAGATTACTACGGCTTACCCTATATCTCTTTTGGGAGTTCACAGGTAATCAATCAAGTAAGTTTATCAAGTCACCGCAATAGTAGATATTTATCTGGGAAATAATATGTTGCATTTCGGTTTTCCACTAAAACATTGAAAATTAATAAGGAAATTTAAAATTGGAAAGGTCACGTACTACCTTTAGCAAATACATTCACAACAAACCGAGGGTTTGTCAAAAATAGTGCATTCGCAGATTAGTTGTTTAAACTAAAATACATAATTATGCAGAAAGTCACAAAGCACGCAGCTTGGTTTCAAAACTCATTTCATTTCTACAAAACAAAGGATTTCGCCGGCAAATGAAACCCCATCAGTATGAATTATTCTCTCTAAAATCATTAACGCGACATAGGAAGGAAAAATGAGAATTAAAAAAAAAGTACTTACTCCTAAACCACAATAGATAGGTTTCGGAAAAAGAACATCTTATAATCCTTTATAACGTGAAAGGCCTCCCGGCATCTTCCAAGATGGTAGCACAGCCCAAAACGTTATAGAGAAAAATTCGCTGCATCTAAAAAAAGCAAAGTGAAGTAAAAACAGTAGACGAAAAACTAAAAAAGGGAAAATAACAGTAATGACTGTTGCAAACATATAAACGTATCGAAACAGAACCGGGTTTTTTTAAAACACTCTCTTGTTTGTTTATATGAAATTTTACATGAATTCAGAAAAGACATTATCCAACCTTTTCTTAATTCACCGTAATACTCGAAAGCGCACTTTTTCAGATATGTTTATCTGTTTGGTTGTGTGATGATCTTATTGCGCCTTAACAGTCAAAGTTATTTTGCTCAAATAGTTTGCACGCTTTGATACGCCTACATAAAGGGGCCGTCAAGATGGTGCTGCCGGCCACTTCAAAGACATCATTACGTATGGTGAACGGGCACCGGTATGATTTTTTTCGCAGCGAGCACGACAAGCTACCTTTTGACCGTTCTTATCTCGGCGTCATAGCTATTAAAATAGCACACAAGTAGCAAGACAAAGCTGCAGTTGACTATACATCCACACACTTGCTATTTATCCCACAAATTTAATTTAATTTATTTTCAGTTTCCAAAATAGCGTGCTGTATGTACTGCAAACTTTTGAGCAAACATAAGTTAAACATTTTGGTAAGAATACTTATGAAAGGAACCCGTTGATCATAATTACCTAGATTTTTTGCGGACTCGAGTAAACCATGTTGCCCATAATTGAAAAATAACACGATTTTAATTAACCATTTCCCTTCCTTTGTTTTGCTCAAGCCAGCGGATGGTTGCGTGATTCTGCTTTTTGGTCTGACAGATATAATGTTTCGGTATTGGGAAAATGTTCAGATTTCATTCTGAGACTGGCAATAGCCCGGTCAAAAAGGATTTAAGTTCACAAAACAAGTGTTCCGCAACGCGTTTATCAGATATCGCAAAATGTTTGGGAACTACTTAACTATTTATTTACCAAAGGTACCTGGAAATGTGTATGTATGTACGTACCGAATAAGACCTTTCATTATTCAAACCAAGGTCACGTTATGAGTGTCTCGTATACCGTTAATTTTTTTTCAATAGTGGCTTCTACTTAATGCATCTATAACAAAATTATCTTTTTTTTTTATTTTAATTTTATTCACGTAAACTAGGGTAACTAAGCCTACCATAATCAAGCGGTTTAGATATATTTTAATTTTCATTTTTTATCTGCTTATTTTTAAATCAAGGAACACTCAGAAAACGAATGGTTATAAACGCTTGAAGCAAAGCAAAAAATGGAAAATATGAACAACATCTTATAACTGAAATAAGAGTTTAAAAACGTATATTTAAAAGAGATGTAAAAATACACACAAATGATAGCCGAGACTAGAGATGGGCGGTGGATAAAAACTCAGTTTTTTCAATTTTTGGATAAATACTCGTATTTTTCCGTTTCTATCGGATAAAAACTCAAAACGTAGGATTAATACTTTTTCTATGGAAATTTAAAAAAAACTGCAATCACCATTGTAATAATATTCTTTAGGCATGCACGACGAAGAGCATAAGCTACATATGCTCGTGATTTGGTCATAAAATCTGACTCAAGAAATGGAAAATATAAATCTAATCATAAAAGTGGGAGAACTATCGACCTTACGACATAATATCCGCTGAATTTTCAAAATAATTTATCTAGCTAAGTACTTTGAATGGACAGTTTCTCAGGCGTTTTTCGACCTTATTTATATTCATGTTTTTTTAGTTAAATTCAGCTTCCACGTCGTACTGAGTATATATGAGAATGAAAAAAACAAAGGGGCTTAAAAATGTTAATAAGGGCGAAATTTGTTTGATACCTTAGATATGACGTCCAAGTGATCTAGACAGTTTCTAAGGTGTCATAGGAATTTTGAATGTCAAAAACTATCATAGGTCGGAAAGTGCCCGTGATATTCGTCATTCGAGTCCAAACCCGAAAGCGCTAGCCCCAGCCGTTCCGAAGTAATAGCAATTTTAAAAAAATTGTGAAAATGTTTTTTTTTATCATCAAGTGGCCGTTGTCAGGCCATTTACTTTTAGTGAAAATCCGGTAGCTCTAGCTATATACGTTCCCGAGATATAGCCATGTGACCAAATGTGACCAAATTTTTTTGCATATTTGGGTTGATCTCTTCAAGCCGTTTTAAAAACCTTCAACCGTTTAGGAAATATGGGCCGAAAAATATTTGACACGTGAAAATGAAAGACCATTTTTTTGTACCCCTGTTGTCCAAGTTTGAGGGTTCCAAGACCAACCATTCCGGAGATATGGGCCGAAAAAGATTTGACACTTGAAAAAGAAAGACAATTGTTTTTGGACCCTTGGGGTCCAAGTTTGGGGTTCCGAGACCAACCGATCCGGAGATATGGGCAAAACAAAATTTTTTTCGTGCCTCAGATATATATTTTTTTCAAAGTTTAAAGCTTTTTTGGGACACCGGTGTCCAAGTTTGGGGGGTCCAATACCAACCGTCCCGGAGATATGGCCAAAACAAAATTTTACTTTCAAACATTTTTTTTTGGAACCTCCTTTGTTTCCGGAAGTCTTATACTCGACCCATTATCCAGTAGGAATTTTTTCCCGTTCGAATATCTCAACGGGAGCAGGAATTAGCGAAAAATGTCAAAACTGTCAAAAGTTTTTTCCATGGATACTCGTCGCCAGCTCGGATAGACAGTAGGGGTTTTTTTCCCGTTCAAATATCTCAACGGGAACAGAATTTAGCGTGTAGGTTTGACCTTTGGTCTCGCCAGATCAGCAAGATACCAGTAAGATTTTTTTCCCATAGAAATATCTCAACGGGAACAAGATATAGAGAAAATGTAAAAAAAAATGTGAAAGTCAAAAATGTCAAAGTCCAAGTTTATTCTATGGACACACCTCGCTGGCTCGACTCCCGGTCTCGCCAGCTCGGTTAGACAGAAAAAAAAATTTCATACAAAAATCCCATACAAACGACCTCACTTTGAGCCCCCTAAGTCATATCAAATGTCAAAAAATGACAAATGTCAGATTTTTCTGGAGGACACATAATAGTCCCCTACAACCCCCCCCCCCCAATCTACCATGTCAATCAGTGAGTCAGTGACCGTTTTGTAGCTATATGTATTGTCAAAATAATTATATAGATATAATAGTTATAACTGCTTGTGGAATACGTTTGTGTTTTAAACTGTATTTACAGAACCCTCAGGCCACGAGTTCTATTCGCACTTAACCAGTTTCATTTTGTAAGATTTAGCTTTCAGATCATTTACTGAGTACCCACAGTACATTTGAAAAAGAAAAGGTGAAATAAAATGTCAATAAGGATGAAAATGTTTGATATTCTACTGATATTCAATTTTCATGGTCAGGTCATATGCACACAAGACCAATAATCATAAGGTAAAATCACCATAAAGAATGAAACACGAAACAAAAGTAAAAATTGTATGAATAGTATTTATCCTACTTTTGAGTTAATAACCGGATGAATATGGGTAAAAACTCAATTTTTATCCAATGGTGAGTTTAAACTCGGATAAATACCATCGCTAGCCGAGACATAATGCAACAAAGTACAGTCTTGTTTAGCGACGAATACCATACGACAACATTTATTATTATTGTTTAAAATAAAAGCACTGAACATACGTGACCATTGACGCGTGTATGCGTTCAGACTACGAAGTAGCATGGCTACAAAGCGGAAATACTATGGGAAAGTAGCATTCGCTACGCCGTATCAAAAGATAGACGTAATTGTGAAAATTCTTACCGGATTGTTTTGTGAGTGGACTATGCGCTATTAGAACAACAATGGTTTTAGTTATACAAAGCTTATTAATTTGACTTTGTTACTGTGGCAATATCTGTGTTAATTAACTTGACTTTGTCACTGTGACAATATTAAATCTGGCAATGGATACTGTTATGATGTGTAATTATAATTAATCATAATAAATGAATATGGGTTTAATATCACATATACAAAAGTCTTCGTATGGAAAGTTGATTTATAGCTACAATACGGGTTGACAATATAATCATCTATCCAATACCTAATGTACATAAGTTTGTTTATACACTGCCAGGTAAAACACAAATTTACCTGCGACAAACAAGTTATCGGTATTGTGAAAACCTACATTAACACGAGGCAATACAGGCGAGAATTCTTTGAAAAATATCACAAGTATAAACAACAGTATACCAACTATACAGCGTGTTTTGTTTTTCACATAACATTTGATGGTCTTACTATAACCGTATATCTCCTTAGCCGTATCATTACGCTATGATAGGGGAGGATCTTGAATCTTATTTACTGTAAAAAGAAATGTTGGGATTCAAAAAGGGATTTATTTTTCTACCTTAGAAGCCGTTACATCAGCTTATTATTGGACTTAAAAGGTACTTATTTATTTCTACAAATACATACATTATATACAAGTTATATTCAGTTTATATAGAAAATTAATATAGACTCAATAAGTACTCACGACCAAGGTTTAATTACCCTTTCCGTGAAATACGCAAAATAAAATGTACACTTCCTATACTAATGGAGTCGAGGTTGTACCTCCTTCAGGAGGGTAGAGACACAAAAAATATTTATTTTTCGTATTTATCAAATGGACACGCGTTGAATTTTTTTTCAATGTTTTATGATTTGTTGTGATAGAGGCCATAGTAAAACGTATTTCATGAAAATTTCAACTTTCTACATATTGCGGTTGAAGATGTAGACCCCTGTTACAGACGGACAGACAGCGGAGACTTAGTAATAGGGTCCTGTTTGGCACTGTTTGGGTACGGAACCCTAAAAACGATCCATATTCATAAGTGATTACTTCTATAACTAGCTTGTGCTTGCAACTTCGCTCACACTCAACACCGATTTATGCCTAATCTGTTCAGTTCTCATAAACACTAAATCAATTGTTAAACAATAGAAAGCAGGCTCGAATCCATTTAACGGGTTATTAAACCATCCCTACATACTTGAGCGATGCCTAGAGAACTTTTATCTGAAAATATATCTAAAACAGCCCTCAAAATTAAATATACAAAGCGAAAACCTCATTTAAATCTGTTTAGTAGTTTTACATGAATCACGAGCATGGAGGAAGATAGATATACAGATAATAAATATTATGTATACATACCTATATATACTCACGCTTGTCTCCCGAAGGGGAGGTAGAATCAGATGCAATAAGTATTTGATCCATATGGAAACTCTCCATAATATAAGTGGTAGAGCTGATGCCGGGCTCTACTGTGGAGGTACCACCATATTACTCGCAAATCCTCCCGAAGTTATTCAGGGGAGAGTAAGAGAAAAAAAACAGACTGTTGACGAGCAGTGGCGTCACTGTTGCGAGGGTTTCGGCACCGCGCTCACCAACCCATCTACCCAGCGTGTGTGAGTATAGGCATTTCTTCCAGGAGGACCATCTAGGAGTGGCGAAATCTTGGAAAGGCCTATGTCCATCAGTCGATGAAACAGGCTGATGGATGGATGGAAACTCTAGAACTCTGTAATTGTCCTGATGAATAACCGTAATTATTACGATTTTCTGGACATCCTTTCTCTTTTTACATACCCTCCCTTACACAAACACATACTCTCTCACACACACTCATCCCTTACATTAACTGCTTACAACACAAACACCTTGTCGAACAAATAAACAAATGAAACTTAAATAGAGTACGGTAGGTAGTTGAAATTAATTATCTATAAATCACAGACTTTTATAATGTCTGTGTCTATAAACACAGTATTTTCAAGTCTTATTTCTGATGAACAAATAAGGTGGAGAAATTTGTTATTGGCCTTAGTTAAAGTTCATGTTGCTTAGAGTGATTATAACACGGTTAATTTTTTGAATAAATAAATAAACCAATAGATACATATTTTCATCTGCTACGATACAACCATCAGTCTAGTCATACAAGCTCTTCTATTTGGTTACTTTTTATCGCCAGATAGAATGATCAATGTTATTTTGATGTTTAGGGATCCATACCTCATCATTAAGAAAACGAAACCCTTATAGGATAATTTTGTTGTTCGTCTGTCTGTCTGTCCGTCTGTTAAGAACCTTTATCTCGGGTCCCGTGAGAGATATCAACATAAAACTAATACCCCTTATAGAAGTCTCCGGCTAGGCTGTTACAAAATCAGGCTTCTTACTTACAACATAAAAAAGTTATTTCCCTTTACGTAATCTATTTTAATAGAAATTGGCTTGTCTAGAAAACTTGAAATTCTGTTCACAATTAGGTCTTATTACTTACGTTAGGCCAAACGCTGAAAATTACAGAAAACAACTCAATTATTAGACTGTTTGAATACATAACATGGAGTTAAGTAGATAAAAAATAAATAGATAAATATAAAGTTTCAAGTTAAGTAGTGGTACACAACTTCTTGTGGAATAAGTTTAAAACGGTTTGTATGGAACCCTCAGGCACAAAATAGATAGCTACAGAAGGCCTGCTCCCTACAACCAGCGATTTCGGGCGCACGCACATATAGACGCGTACGTACGACGATCTCGGTAGGATTCTGTAGAAAGCCAGTCAAGAGTGCATGCGATTTGCGATACAGATGAGAAGGTTAAGTATTTATAAGTCAGCCGTAGCTGGCCATCTGTACCTATTTTGTGCCTCAGGGTTTGAGCCATATCGCACTAGACCAGTTTTTTTCCGTTTCGATGAACAATTATGTCCAGCAGAGGGACAGAAGAACAAAAGAATGATCGTATGAGGGTTCAGTTTTTTTTCATTTTGAGGTACGGAACAATAAAAACGAGAAATACGTACCCTTTCCGTCAAATTAAGGGTGATCATTGGATTTCGCGGGACAGTACCAAGTGATTTTCAGCTGTACTGTGGAAAAATAATTTAGAAATAAAAATTTCCAAGAAAAGCAAATGGCTGATGAGAATTGCACCCGTATCTTTGTTTACTGGGCCATCAACATATCCGAGAGGAGCTCTGTAAAGTTTATTTAATAATATAATATGAAGTTTCCCGAAAGCAACAAATTTCGCTAAAATCCTAAAACATTTCTAAAAACATTTTTTTTATAAATTAGTAGTTCTTAATGCTTTTTTATCTAAACTGAGGAGAAATTTCCATGTAGATATTTAGTTTAAAAATCTAACACAGCAAATTTCATATCCAGTTTTCGTAATAAAATCAATCTAGCAGTTTACATTAAAGATTGATAAACTGAGTGTATTATAATACTTTCAAAAATTTGATAGATTTACCCGCAAAATATGTTTATCAACCAAAACATTAGAAGATTTGTAAACTTTTACTGTTTATTTGGTAATAAGAGTATTATAATAGGTCTTTTCTTCCCCACGCCAGCTTTTTTGTTCCTTTACCCGCAATATCACCATCTTCCTTTATGGACTCAAATATTTTATATTTTATTTCTATTCTTTCCGCGGCGTTCTAGGAATTTAGTAAATATAAGAGCCTTATAAAATCTACTTCCAGTTGGATTAAAAAGTTATGTTGTCGATATAAAATAACAGAGAAAAGGGTTTTTAAGCGTCTGTCAAGGTGGTTTGAAGCTTTTTACTTGTATAAAAGAGATTTGCGTAAAAGTCTACAGCCTTCTAAAAAAATAAATTGGAATTAGGGGATATTACCTTACATATTCAACAAAAGGTGGTAGAGCTGATTCCGGGCTCGACTGTCCAGGTACCATCATCTTACTCGCAAACTGTCCCATTTATTCGGGGAGAGCAAGAGGACAGCTCTCAGCCAAAACCAGGCGGCCCACTATTACCTGGGACCGATGGATGGTGGTATATCCATCCCAAATCGCCGGGCCTTATATAAAACAGACTGGTGATGAGCAGCGGCACCAACCCACCTGCCCAGCGTGTGTGGGCATTTCTTCCAAGAGAACTGCTAAGAGTGGTGGAATCTTGGAAAGACCTATGTCTAGCAGTTAACGAAACAGGCTGATGGATGAATGATGATGGACACAACAAACAAACCCTTAAATACTCCTAACCACTAAATTAACCAAACAACTGCAGACATCATCCAAAATAAGTTAGCCTGGTGACTTCAGATCATGTCAAACACCATTCGCATACATAATCGTCCGAACAAAGCATAGACAATGCCAGTATTACCATATGTAAGGACAACAATAAAAGGTATTTTATCCGCCCTTTATTCCACATAAGAGTACCAGTGAACATTAATTTATCTACTCCCCAAACCCCATATCACAGAATTATTATTGCCGTGTACGTACGCCAACATCACAGGCTACTTCCTGCTAGTTCTTATTACGGCGTCATAGCCTAAAAAATCGTTTACAAATGTGTAAGCTTGAACTGTATACGAGGTGTACATTCAGTCACGAGTCACAATTTCACCGGGTAAGGCAAACAATGAAAAATTCGGAAGGGTTCTTGCGCACGCGAAAAAATATCCAACTGTTAATTCGAGACCGAATTATTAAAATTTCAATTTAAAACCATATACTAGAAGCGGTAAAGCTCGTTTTGGGTTGTAAGAGGCAGGAATAAGGTGGTCGTACCGTAGAATCCACTGGCGCGCTGTAAAAACCTCATGGGTATGTATTTTGGTTCGTTTGAAGGTAATCGTGCAAAAAATGAGTATCTTTTTAGGTTGGAATTATGCGAAAAATGGCAATGAGTTATTGAAGACGTCTATTTTGCTAAGCCTCTGCTATTACTCATTCTAGTAAAGTAACTTTGGAATCTAGGTATTTCATTGAAATGTACTTTTATTTAATTATTTGGCTTCAAATAACTCCTGAGAAATCTACATTTTCTGCAAGTTCAAGGAAAATATGTATTTTGTAATTTTTATTACTCCGCATTACCCTAAATTTATTCTGTCTTTTCAATTATGTAGTTGCTACGAAAAGGTAAAAGGAAATAAGATGTAACTGGGATAATAAAATGTATTCGGGCCGTATTAAAAATGTTTCCAAATGAAGAGCATAATTTACGGAACGTTCAAAAAATTTCCTTAAAATCTCTACCACTAAATCATTCAACAGAAACATAATGTTGAGGCATAAAGATGTAATATTTAGGCTTAACAAAAACGAGTAGAAGCAGAATAGAAGATCTGAACAAACTCCGTAATTCCACCTCGTTCCGCGGACATAAAATATGAAAGACTGAGCAAAATTCACCCGGCTCCCTTGAGCGCCCACTCGGGTAGCATCGGTAAGCTTCGGGTGGATTCGGAGCTTCGTAGCGGCAGTGTAGCGGCTACGATCGCGAATAGATCACGTAGCGTCCGATTTCACTGGAATACCGTATTTCGGACCTAATTTGACCGGTGATAGTGAATGAATTTGTGAATTTTGTTGAAGTGGGACATTGGTTTTAAGTGGAATATAGCAAGTTATGTGTGTTTGTGACAGCAAAGCCGAGTTTCCTGATTGGATCGGTTGATGGTGCGGAAAAATGGTAAATGATCCTAATGTCCACATTCTGATTAGTTGCTGAATATTATGGCCTTAATTTTTTCATAGTCATTCGCTCCTAATTTTCGGGCCTCGAAATTTATTTGACGTGATATTAATCTTAGGATGTTAATTTAAGGCCAAGAAGATTTATACCTTTCAAGTTATTGCTGCGTTCTTTTTTGAATTTCCTTTTCTTCGGCGCTATTTTATGGAGTTAAACGAGCATTGGCTCATTTATTTGGTTCAACATCCCTTGAAATTGTAATGGTGTAATTATGGCTTTAATTGTTTGGTTTCAGGCACATTTAATTTTAAATACAGCATTAAAATTAGGGTTTATTGATGTTTTGAAGGTAACTATTGTACCTATTGTTTCTATTAAACAATTACTATGGGAATGATAAAATTGTAAGGTAAAACTAAAAATTGAAAAAGGAGCTTTCAAAAGTTGTTATATTTTAATATCTTTAGGTAAAACTAGCAGTAGCTGAGACGGTAGGATCTGGAGTTCAAATCCTACCACACAAATGTATGCACCAATGAGCTTTTCAGAAATTCTGCGCATAGTATTTGTATATAAGGTGACTTTCGTTTATGTAGCCAAACTCACACTGGAGACTAGCTAAATTATCAGGGCCAAGGTCAAATAACAGTTTCTTTTTGATACGCAAAATAAAGTAATGACTCCCTACACTCACAGAGTCGAGCTTGAACCAGTATAGAGAAACAAACAATATTTTTTGTATTTCACAAACAGGCTCATTAAGCCTTGGTCCCGACGCACTTACCGAGTCTCCAGTATGAATTTAGCTACATAAACGAAGGCCACCTTATACTTGTCACTTGTTGAAAAGTGAAATAAAACACTATGAGGTAAACTTATATGCCAAAAAAAACAAGTATTTGTGCCCGAGGTGCGGCGATAAAGTTTACCCCAATCGCAGCGGAAACGCAAAAATCGTCAATGAAAAGGAGGTAACTGTGTGTTAGTTGTTCACATGACAAACATGAAAACATATCTGGAAACCCTTTGATTTATGTTATTTTATGACTCGATGTAATTTTTTAAAAAACGTGATACGTATTATTTTAATTGACAAAGTCCTGTGGACTTAGAAAATGGCACCTTTTTCATCATTTTACAGTGGTTTCAGAGGTATGGGTATACAATGTTTATGCTTTCAATATTGACTTTAACCACGTGCTCTACTGATTATACTTAACAAACCCACCCAAGCGATACACAAGATACAGAGAGACTTGTCTGATTATAGAAACACTTTCTTGAAAGTATGGAGACTTATATTGCCATGTAAATTTTTTAATACATTAAAAATTTAAATAATTGATTTTGTAAAATAATTACATTAAATAAACGTCGATATTAATCCTTAAAAACAATAGAATAAGATAAAAAATTAAGATAGGAAAATAACAATAATTATTAAAAATATTTAAAAGTATAAAATTATAGTATACTTACAGAAGTGAAAAAACGGTAAAAATATTATTAGATATATATGATACAATAAGTAATTAAATTACTTCAGTTGATAGTTGATAAATGAACTATAAATCAATATAACCTCCGAACTGTTCGGCGTCCTGATATGGACGCCATTTTTCATGTCGACGTTCGGTACGGATCCTTATAAGGATCGTGCGTAGCGTACTTTAAACTGTTACGCCGCGCCGTAGCGTGCCGCCCGATAGTGATTAGCGCCTGCAGGCGTTCCAGGTCCGCGCGTGACCTGGTTTAGTTTAGTGGTTTTTATGGCTTCCCTGGTAAGAAATACCACGCATATGGCATACCGTTGTAATCCTAGATAAATTGTCAACAAGCTGATATTACTTTCATTAAAATATATTGTACTATGATCGACCTGCATGCGAGTAAATAAAGAAAAAGACTTTCTTATTGGAATCTAATTGGAATATAAAAATATCAACCAACATATAGTATTTTTATTGTACTTTATTATCTCTGTTACTATACAGTAATAGAAATATATAAAAATATTTACATCTTTTCATAGTAAAATATCAAGAAAAACAACAAATTCAGCATAGAGTTGCCGAACAGGCACGGATCCTTATAAGGACTCCAAGGTTACGCAGTGCTGTAGGGCTGTTTCCAATTCGGAACGTTGGCTAGTGTGACCACTCAAAATAAACCTCAAAAGATACCACAGAGCACAAAAAAAACACCACAGAGGACAAAGATCCGAGTCGGAACACAAAATCGATGCAAAAACTACTCTGCGGACGATCCTTATAAGGATCCGTACCGAACGTCGACATGAAAAATGGCGTCCTTATAAGGACGCCGAACAGTTCCGAGGCTGGAACGCCTGCAGTCGTAAAACGCTATCGGGCGGCACGCTGCTACGCGGCGCATCAGTTTACAGGTTAAGGATTCCGCCCATTCGATTAGTCTTGCTGAAAGGAAGGGCAAGAAACTTAAATTTGAAAAAAAGGTAATGGTGATTCGTTGTTTTATAAATAATTTATCGTTTTTAGGGTTCCACGCCCAAGGACAAGACGGAGCCCTATTAAGGGCCCATAATACTTCAATTTGCAGTCCTGCTCTAACGCTTCTGCTTTTTAACTGTCTATCCTACTCTAATCAGATGCCGCGCACGCAAAAACATCAGCTAATTTTTAATCGCGGCTACACTGAAAAAAACATTTCATTTTTATGGAACAGTCTGCAGCTGCTTTATACTAATATAAGTTATATTATGCAAAGTTTCAGATCTTATTTCAAGTATTCATTGAATGCTATCGGTTTATTGTACGGTTTGGATGTAGGTAACATTGTAATTTTTTTATATAGCAATAGTCCTCAACTTTATCATATATCAATTTCAGAGTGATTATTGCAGTATTGGATGGATTCGTTTGATGGTGGAATATCATCTTGAACAAATTATACACAAATTATTGTATCTTATACATGTGGAATAAAAGTACAAGAATTTGTGTTTAATTTATTCATGACTAGCTTTTGCCCGCGACTCCGCCCGCGTGTTTTTCGGTTTAACGACATGCTTTTTTAGGGATAAAAAGTAACCTATGTGTTAAGTTGGGGTATAAGCTATATCCATTCTAAATTTCATCCAAATCCGTCCTGCAATTTCAGCGTGAAAGAGTAACAAATATACACACACACAAACTTTCGCATTTATAATATTAGTGTGATGTGATGAGATAACATAGCCTTGTATTATTTCACCACAAACGATTAAGACCGCGCTAATTAGACACCTGATGTATGAAATAACAAAGCCTTGTCTTATTTTACCACAAACGATTAGGTCCGCGCTAATTAGACACCTGATTTTTCAATGATATTGATCTATCCTACAGGAACCATGCATTTTTTAAAAGTAGCCTATGTGTTAAGTTAGGGTATAAGCTATATCCTCTCTAAATTTCATCCAAATCCGTTTAGCCGTTTCAGCGTGAAAGAGTAACAAACATACACAACACACACACACACACACACACACACACACACACACACACACACACAAACGCACAAACTTTCGCATTTATAATATTAGTAGGATAGGATTAAATTAAACAACATATCGTTCGTGAAAAGTGGGTATATCTTGTGACTTTTAATCCACTTGGGAACACCTCCGATATCCCTTGGCGAATTCATGTCAAGACAATATGTAAATATTTATTATGGGCTAGAGTAAGGTGAAAAATAGGAATGTTTGACTACGCAAAGAGTGCCGTGTTCGACCTTAAATTTCCTGTGATGATAGATATTATTTTAGGGTCCCTGTTTTTTATATTTTTAACTAGCCTTAACCCATTGGTTCAGTCTCTGCCCTGTTTTCAGCTTGGGTGTTATTTTATTAACATCCCTTATAGACAATATATTTACCAGAGTCACAACGTTTATAATAAGAACAGCATCCAAATTCGTGTTTCTCGAATTAAAACGGAACATACAGCCAGACAGAAAGATAGACAGGACAGACTAAAATTCTAAAAATTTCAGTTTTGGCATCAGTACAACACTAGTAAGGGGTTATTTCGATAAAAATGGCACATATTGAAGTTGTTTACCTGCTTTTCAGATAAAGCTACTAATTTAATAAATCGCTATATAAAATTTGGAAACTTTTTCTAGTTTTCTTCAGTTCAGAAACGTGATTGCGTGACTTTTACTCGATAGAAATAATAATTAAAATGAGGTCTTCTTCTACACTTTTTTCATAGTATGACAAATAGGAATGACATACAGACCTGAACGATATTTCATTAGATAGATTTTAGCGATATCTAAATTTTCTCAGTTGGAAATTTTCATAGCTATTTTAGTTCATTTTATATTAATTTAAAACCGACATTTTGCTATTTTTTCCGGAATCCGTCCCTCTCGCACAGCGGATCGTTCCGCATGGAGTATCAGTGACCTTTGCAAGCGTGACATATCCTCTTAATAACTCATTTCATTTAAAATGTTGAAAAAATATTCAATGCACTGAAACAACGTTTTACTACCTTATTAATAGTACTAGCCTTTGCCCGCGGCTCTACCCGTGTTATAGTGGACGGCCAATTCCGACTGAAAATAGGTCCTCTATAATTCAAACTCAATCAGTGTGAAAAAGGGTAAAGAAAATACTGTTAAGGATGCAAACAGTTGGCAATTTTTATCGTAAATTATCTCTTGTCATTGCTTTGGGAGCCAAATCGAGTATAAAAAGAACAAAGATAGATTCGGACGAGAGGGAAAGTAAATTGTGAAAGGAATACCTATGAGTGTGCGTCGTGGGACAAACGCTCTGAGAGTTTTGTAATGTTATATCATACTAGCTGATGCCCCGAGGTTCGCTTGCAATAGCTTGGTTACTAAATAAAATAAAATATATATGGTGACATTTCATATGAGTCAAATTTATACTGAAGACTCGGTCAGTGCTCAGTATCAAGGTAAGATGACCTTTTTTGTGAAATTCGTAAATTATTATTTGTGTGTTTCCTAGAAACAAGCCAAGCCCCGATCAATTTTATAACTATGTGACGTTAACATTTTATTTTGTTAAATAAGCAATATGTGTTATCTATTCGATCGCACTTAACAAGCCCCAATATGAATTTGGCTGTACCTATATATACAAATTTCACCTGTGTAAGTTCTAAAAATTTAAAAACAAAAATTTAAGAGTTGATTTAGTATTGGTAATAACGAACTTCTCACTGAAAATATTTTTTATTAGCCATTTTTTCACTTTCCATAAAAATTTTGTCAGCTGATTGAACCACTTTGTGTTGGAAAGTAAAAAAAACCTTTTTTAATGCGTTCAGTTAACAATACATAAACGCACTATTCGCACATAACGCATTCTGTAAAAATTTACGGTTAAAACCGTAGAACCCTTTGACAGACGGTCAGACAGACAGCGAAGACTGAGTAATAGCGTCCCGTTTGGCACCCCCGCTTTTACCGACGTATTAAGTCCCAACCGTGATGGGTGATGAGCCCTATCGCCGTACTTTGGGCACAAATTTACCAACAGATTAATTAACGTGCTTTCCGACGCACAAATTAGTAAGTACATGGTGGGGACTGATCGATTTTTCGATTTGCTTTAATTTTAGTTATCAGTATATGTTATTAGTTATGTATTAGGTGGTAGAGCTAATGCCGGGCTCGACTGTGGAGGTACCATCATCTTACTCGCAAATCCTCCCGAAGTTATTCGGGGGAGAGTAAGAGAACAGCTCTCAGGCAAAACTAGGCGGCCCACCATTGCCTGGGACCGATGGATGGCGGTATATCCATCCCCAATTACCGGGCCTTATATAAATCAGACTGGTGACGGGCAGCGGCGTCACTGGTGCAAGGGTTTCGGCACCGCGCTCACCAACCCGCCTGCCCAGCGTGTGTGAGTATGGGCATTTCTACCCGGAGGACCGCCAAGAGTGGCGAAATCCTGGAAAGGCCTATGTCCAGCAGCGGACGAAACAGGCTGATGGATGGATGGATATGTAAATTAATATAAATTTTATTTTGTTCTCATCACAAAAATGTAACTTGGCCCGCGGAAAGGTGATGGGGGTCACTCTGGCTTACCACCTACCATGGCTTCAAACGTTACTCCCTAATAATCAAAATGTATAATTTGTACCAAATAAAAGTGTGCAATTTTGTTACTTGTTATAACGAATAAATATTTTTTTTGTTTTTTTGTTCCCACGATAATGACTTAGCAGGCGAGCGCTCTATTAATTAACCACAGAGGCATAGAAACAGATATTGAAAATTCATCTGGGGTATCAAAATAAATCATTTTTTTATAGAAAAAGCATCCGAATTGTAGGAACGCAAAATAATTTTTTTACTTTTAAAATAACCTTGTTCAAAACAAAACGACTTGTTTTGTTCAGATCTACTAAGGTTGTTGAAAAATAATTTCACTTGATATTTAAATAGTCGTTTCCATGACACGAACATTTCCACGTCTCCACTTAAAGACCAATTATGTTAATTTTAATAGAAATTGCGGTACCTTTTCGTGGGAAATAGAAAAATTATTTCATCGTAAGACATCGTTTGTTCCTTAAAAGAATCGATCAAGTGCGACTAGGACTAGTGCCATGAGGGTTCCGTACAAAATACAAACGTACTCCAAGGGCAGATATAATCGAACAAGGTAACTTGACAATCCGTAACATTTCAAAATACTAACCCGCTAATTTTATTAGCTATTTAGGCAGTATGCAAAAAGCTATGGGACTTCTATATATCCCTTTTCCAAAATTTTTAATTTAACAAGTTAAATGATTTTTTAAAACTTTGACTTTTTAACAAAAGCCTTGTAGGCATATTGATTTCGTACCAATTCCAGTCACTACTTCGGATGTATGAAAAAAAAAAGTGGCATGACCATAAAGCCTAATAAATCAAATGTCATTGACAGCTAGTATTTTTATTTATTTCTAGGCAAATGTATTTTAGCTGTTCAGCCCATATCCTTAAAATTTGTTTTTTTTTCAACATATCTCTAGAACTAAGGAATAAAAAAAAAATTAACCACTTTTCGGAATAAGAATAAAAAAATATCTCCATAGATTTTTAATTTTTACCCTCACAGAAATGAAAACTTGTGGATTACGGTCTATTAAAGTCCATGTACGAGTATCTAATGGGTGTATATTAAATAATTATAATATTCTTACATAAATAAATAATCTTGAATTTTTTGATTTTTCTCCTGGGTGTCTCCTAAAACACCTATTTGTGTACTGAATTACAAGTTTCAAGGTTAACTGGAAGTAACTTATAGGTTTTCATGGTAAGCCAGTTCGTATGAAATTGATTACATAAAGGGCAATAACTTTTATTCACGTTAAGTTAGAAGCTTGATTTCCGTATACTTCTGTTGGAGGTGTTAGTTTCAACTTGATATCTCTAACGGGACCCGAGAAAAAGGGTCTTGCTTGACAGACGAACAACAAAGTGATCGTAAAAGGGTTCCGTTTTGTCGTTTTGAGCCACGGGACCCTAAAAAAAATCAATTATTACAACCTCGATTTATACATATGATAAATACATCATCACGAAATAAATACTCGAGGGGGTATAAGAAGTACTCAATTGAACGCCGTGCGCGCCAGTACTCCCGATCGAAAGCTTGATCTATACCTCCTTGCACAGTTATAAAAGTGAGGCTCATCCGTTTTTAAAACATTAATGTGTTCAAGATGGACTGTAAAGTACAAATCACAGTCCCCACTCGTAGCCTGTACGACCCAACGTTTATTATGTCCAAGCGTGATGGGTGGTGAGTCTTATTGCCGTGCTATTGGGCACAATATGGAACGGCTTAACGTGCCTTCTGAAGCTCGCAGACTGGACACAAATTTGCCTATACGGGATTTAAATCCGTAACCGCTGTCGCACGTTCGAACTACCAGACGACAGAGGCGGTTTGTGTGTCTTTATTTGTGGAAATGGTAGAGGATTTTATTCTAGCCTTCCATCCATCCATCCATCAGCCTGATTCGTCCACTGCTGGACATAGGCCTTTCCAGGATTTCGCCACTCTTGGCGGTCCTCCTGGAAGAAATGCCCATACTCACACACGCTGGGCAGGCGGGTTGGTGAGCGCGGTGCCGAAACCCTTGCACCAGTGACGCCGCTACCGGTCACTAGTCTGTTTTATATGAGGCCCGGCAATTGGGGATGGATATACCGCCATCCATCGGTCCCAAGCGATGGTGTGCCGCCTGGTTTTGCCTGAGAGCTGTCCTCTTACTCTCCCCCGAATAACTTCGGGAGGATTTGTGAGTAAGATGGTGGTACCTCCACAGTCGAGCCCGGCATCAGCTCTACAACCTAAGTAGTCTTTCTATCTATTCTAGTCTTACGATTTATTATTTACAATTATTTTACGAATTACAATTTGCGGTTTTCAAACCCGCGATCGTTACGCCGATTTTGCACTACACAACAGAGGCGGTCTGTATGTATATTATATTTTTGAAAACGGTATAGGAATTTGTTCTGGCTATACAATTTTACGATTTATGATTACTCACAAATAACTTTACGATTTACATATTTTGATCTCGCAAGGATTAGTGGTCGAGACGTTCGAACCACTACACGGCAGAGGCGGTCTGTAAGTATACTTATGGAAACGGTATAAGATTTTATTATGGCTTTGCAATTTTACAATTAACGATTGCTTACAATAATTTTTATGATTTACGATTATGATAGGGCTCACCACCCATCACGTTGGGACGTAATAATCGTCGATGAAACGCGGGTTTAACGAGTTTGAACTGTGACTTGCATTTCTCACTCGGAAAACCTCTGACACCCCCTCGGGGATTCATGTCGTGACAATATATTATAATTATTTATTGTTTTTTTTCTCTCTCTGATTTTTCGAGAGAAATATGTATTTTTATCATTATTATTATTTTTACGATTTACATATTTTACAACTTCGGATTAGTGATAACGACGTTCAATCCACCACACGACAGATGAGGTCTGTATGTACGAGTATGTTTGTGAAAACGGTATAGGATTTTATTGTAGCCTTACCATTTACGATTTATAATATAAGTATGTTACCTTTACGATTTATAATTAAAAATTTAAAAAACCCGTGACCTTTGCGCCGGATTACTGGTCGAGATGTTCAAACTTCTAAACGACAAAGGCGGTTTGTTAAGTATATTTTGAGAAAAGTTATATGATTTAATTCAAATTTTACGATTAAAGATTGTTACAAATAAAAATTCTTGCTTGTCATAATGCGAGGAATTCTTGAAAGTTTTTTTTTGATGAACTTATAATAAACGGGCACAGAGGCGTAGCAACTGTTAAAGGAGGTTTCGTCGCGGATAGTTGAAACAACGGGTGACCGGAGGGCTGGCGCTAACCTCGGCCAGATAATTAGTCTGGCCATCCAAAGGGGTCATGTCGCTGGCATTCTGGGCACCCTGCCCCAAGGCAATGGTCTCAATTCTGTTTATTATTTACTAGAGAACGCCCATTACATAGGCCGTGTGGATTTGGGATAAACTTGGGATATAAACAACTCGTTGTATACTTGGGAACGCAATTTTTACACAAAAGTTTATACCCCCTTACACATAAGACGGTAAATTTAAAAAAATCTTTCATTGTATAGAATAATGTTACAAATTTCATGTATCTAGCGGTAGGCTGTGTGTTGTCTGTTAGTCAGCTGCCAGTCGTTGTGTTTTTTATCGCAATGACTATGCAAATTTTTTCTGCTTCAACAAATAAATTAGTATTGCAAATGTCTTATATTTGTAGGAAATTTCTCTTTTTAATTATTTTACTTTTTCTTATTTAAATTCTTATTTCTTCATTTGTATTGTGTTTGCTACTTTATTTACTTGTTGCAGGGAATGAATTGTATCTTATTCTTATTCTTATATTAGAATAGTTCGTTCAGTCATTGGTAAAACACAAATTTTACTATGAAACAAACCCCAAGATTACAAAAAAAAAACTTTTTAATACGCCTGCTCAAAATATGATAGATTACGTGCCTGTTTACCGTGCGTAAAATGACATATTTCGCACTCGTGCCTTTTGTTTTACTACTGACGTCATCTAGGGGAAACCGGCCACATCATTTGCTAAGCATGTAAACCTTTGTTTTACCGGATACTCTAAAAATGGTATAAGATGAGTATTTTCAAACTTTTATATTTTATTATTAAATATATTATGTATGTTAAATTGTAAAAGATGTTTTAAAAATTCAAAACGATTTTAGACGTCATAATTTATATTATATTTTAAGTATCTTAGAAATTATTATTAAAAAGATTTTAGAAAGAGACATTGGTCCTTGTAGTACAGATTGGCGCCAACCAGACTGCGTGTTCTTCTGTCGACTTGTATCTGTTTTGATTAGCAACAAAATGGCTTTTATTTTATTATTGCATGTAATTTTTCGGAGGTGTATTAAAAAAACGTCGTTTGATACACGTGCGAATGTGTTGACATTTCTCGTCCCGACTGTTATCAAAAAAGTCAATCATGACTCTAAATATCAAACTTTTCACACTTGCATCAAAATGTACTATTGTATACATTCAGTTCCAGTAGATAATGCACTTTTCGATGAAACAGCGATTTATTTTTAAGATTAGAGTGCTATCTCAATAGTAAAATTTGTTCTATACACATTGTTTATAGAAGATAGATAGTTAGTGTGTTTTTAGGGTTCCGTACCCAAAGGGTTACCAATGGGACCCTATTACTAAGACTTCGCTGTCCGTCTATCACCAGGCTGTATCTCATGAATCGTGTTAGTTAAACAGTTGAAATTTTCACAGATGATGTATTTCTGTTGCCGCTATAACAACAAATACTAAAAAACGAAATAACATAGATATTAAAGGGGGCTCCCATACAAAAAACTTGATTTTAGGGTTCCGTACCCCAAAGGGTAATCAATGGGACCCTATTACTAAGACTCCGCTGTCCGTCTGTCACCAGGTTGTATCTCATAAACAGTGATAGTTAGACAGTTGAAATGTTCACAGATGATGTATTTCTGTTGCTTCTATAACAAAATACTAAAAAACAGAATAAAATGTATATTAAAGGGGCTCCCATACAACAAACGTGATATTTTTGCTCGTTTTTGCTCGATATTGATAACGGCAACAGGTAGACGCTTGGAATATTGACAGAATATTGAGTAATATATTTACTTTAAAAATAAATAAAACAAATATATAAGTGAGGCTCCCATACAATAGACATGATTTGCTTACCGTTTTTATAGATAATGGTACGGAACCCTTCGTGCGCGAGTCCAACTCGCACTTGATCGGTTTTTTTTTTGAAGCGGATACTTATATGTTCACATCTCGTACAGTGGGGCCTGTGCGTTACTTCCGGGACATACTTCATGAAAGAAGTCCCGCAGGTCAAGGCATTTTCGTATTTAGTACTTGACAATAGAAGTATTTTGACAGGGGAGTTCTTTCATGAAAAGAACTTTATATATAGGTAAGCTTATACTGACTTGATCTGTGCATTTGTAGACAGCGATTGCGCTGCCATCACTGAAATATTCATATGATATCTAATATATGGCCGCCATTATTTTCTTCCTCTTTGATTGAGTGAAGAGGCGACCTTAAAAGTATCCACTTAAATAATTTACGTTCATATATCTGACACAATTAGCCCGCTGCTTTTTTAAAAGTATTAAATATATTCAAGTTACTTGATTTTCCCTTAAAATGTTTTTTAACTGGAAAATAACTGAGAATTTCTAAAACATCCGAAAACTCCCAAACGTACTCTAAAGTTCTTCTAGGTACTCGATATTTCATCCTATACCAGTAGGAGTTCGTTTAGAAGTCACTTTGCCGTGAGTCAAGTGTACTGACCTACATTTAACTTAGTTCTTTATTTACCTCAGTATAAACAAGCCTTTATCTTTATTTTTTATTACAAAAATACACAGAACCGGACAACCGTGAGTGTTTCATAACTTGTGGAGTGGAATAGTAATAAAATCGGTTCAAATGTAAGAATACATTAACCTATGAAACACTTTTCAGGAGAACTTTTGACGAATTCTGCTCTACATAATTTCATTCTTCATGTAAAATTTGAATAGCCACTGAGAAAAAATGTTTTCATATGAATTCGGGATTAAGGTTTTATTAAAATCTTATTTTACAAGAAAACAGAGATCACAGATACTTTATTAGAAAACTACGTTAGTTTATAAAAATGAAATAACCTGAAAAGCTTTATTAATGAGAACCATTTTCTTGAACGATATACTGATGCTACCCGATATTCTAAAATAGACTTTATTGCCTTAGAGAAAGATCGCAGGTGTGTATTTTATTGGGATTTGGGCAATACTGCTGGCTTTCCGCCAAAGTATGTTTCACCACAAACTTGTGTAGTGTGTGGCACTGATATGACTTGGGTTACTTACTTTTATATTGTTTGTAGTTTTCTATGATTTTTTTTCGTTTTATTTATAAAACTTATTTTTCAGAACAAAAAATGAAACCCTAGCTTATATAATCATAATCAAAATGCACCAGGAATTAATTATCATTAGCTATGTATTTCATGAAGTATATGGAAAAAAGCATTCCCGTTTTATTTACAAAGCCTCTTCTATGAGGTAAAACTTCACACTCTAAAAGCGTGGATCCCACTCTATCAAGTTTGGTCATCAAAATAGTTGGTGGAAAGAAGGTCGACTGTTTTTTGTGACGATTTGCGTTTAAATACAAGCAGTGGATAAACTAAAGGCATTTTTTTTTCTTTTAAGGCTTCCGTAGCCAACAAGGAACCATTATAGTTTCGTTATGTCCGTCTGTCTGTCTGTCATGTTAAATATTTGTACGCCCTGCAGGGCAGAGCTGAGAGGAGACATAATAATATTGTTATCCACACCTACTTTTGGCAATACAACGAGGTAA
Source organism: Ypsolopha scabrella (assembly GCA_910592155.1). Classification (NCBI taxonomy): domain Eukaryota; kingdom Metazoa; phylum Arthropoda; class Insecta; order Lepidoptera; family Ypsolophidae; genus Ypsolopha; species Ypsolopha scabrella. The sequence continues at coordinate 5,535,450 of OU342978.1, forward strand.
TGTCGCCAGTGTCTTGGGAACCCTTCCACGGGGCAGCGATCTGGACCAATTTTTTCTTTCAGGTAGCTATTTTTTATTATTATTAAATTTAGGTTTTATAATTTATTTTCTGGAAGTAACTTTTATACCTTTGGTTCACAAATAAATAATCTTGAATCTTGAAACTTTATTTTGCAGTTTGGTTTCATAAACATAAGTTTGTAATTTTTATTCAAATCATTTAACTTATTTGAATGGTACGGAACTCTCAAGGGCGAGGCTTACTTGCACTTGACCGGTTTTTATAACTGTGCGTGTGTCAAATTCATCGCCCGTTACACAGTATCTTACCTTTAAATAAAAATCTTTATTACATTTTTTCTTACTCTTCGGTCTGGAGTTTTGTGAACACGGTGTAACCAAAAGGTGAAGTGAAGGTTAAAGATAATGATCTGTCTAGCTGAACGGCTTCACTGAATTCAGAGAGTTCTTTAAGCGACATTTTGTGAAACTGCACTGAATAAGAAAGATTTTCTCCAAAGATACGATTCTCTTTCAGGGAAAGATTGAAAGTTGAAAGAGATTCAAACATACATACTTATACTCACGTCAGTATCCCAGAAGGAGAGCAGAGCTCAAAATTTCTTTTTACTACGATCCTGTTACACCTATGTCATTTCTTCCAAATGTACAAGCTCTTCTATTCCCTTGGTGTTTTTGACTTTGCCCCTTTCCTCTATCTGACCAATTTGGCCGACATAGTGTATTTCTACGGTCAAGCTTGCACTTGCGCGCCATATTTTTGTTTCGTCACTTTTCTTTAATTCATCCGCCTCATAAAAAAAGAAAACCGGCCAAGTGCGTGTCGGGCCACGCGCAATATAGGGTTCCGTAGTTGCCGGGTAAATATAAGTTGGTCTACTAATACAGACCGCGCCAAACTTCTGGTCCCATACATTATAGGGGGCCAAAAGTTTGGCGCGACCTGTACTCGTAAACCTGTAAAGCCTCCTTAGCTGTGATAGTTTTCCTTTTAAATTTATGTTGGCGTAATTAATATTTATATTCGTGTTAAATTACAGCTTTCTAGTAATAATAGTCTCTGCGCAATAGACGGACATGGCGAAACTATAAGTTTTATTTTCACTGTGGTTTAAATAAGTGCTTGGAACCACCTTTTAAGAAAAATATTGCCTGTGCCAGATTACCCCGCTCCTTCATAGCTTCACTTCGGGTTTAATTTAACTCAGAATTAACTTTTGCATAAATCTAATAAAATTTGTCAGTTACGTACTCGTTTGAATAAACATTTAACAAAATTATTTGTTTGTGTATATGCCAAAACTAACGAAGCAAAAAATAAAATCAAAACTCTCTGCGTGGCTTTCTGCAATTTATGTAAAGCTTTTAAAGTTCCGTCAGGGTAAGCTCGTTAAAGAAGGTATTTATCTGGCGTCGCGTCGGTTTATAAGTTAACGGATACGTTAAGCTTTAAAGCCACTTGGTTTGCAGCTTGCGGCTTACAGCTTGCGTCGATCTTACTGTACAAAAGTAACTTTAAAACGCATAAATTCCGATAATGCGGGCTATTGAAATATTGAAACATGAATACTTCTTCAACCAATTTTTAGGGTTTCGTACCCGAAGGGTGCCCAACGGGTTACATAAGCCCCGTCAATTGGGGATGGATATACCGCCATCCATCGGGCCCAGGCAATGGTGGGCCGCCTGGTTTTGCCTGAGAGCTGTCCTCTTACTCTCCCCCGAATAACTTCGGGAGGATTTGCGAGAAAGATGGTGGTACCACCACAGTCGAGCCCGGCATCAACTCTACCACTTGATTAATTACTCTAAACTAAAGTAAAACAAAAAATAATAAAATTTGTGTTTTGTTCTTTGTCGCCTTAATGCTGCTATAGGATCTATATTCCTGATTTGTATATTTTAAGGGTTCCGTACCCGTATTGTGTGATGGTACGAACCCTTTTCGGGCAAGTCTGATACGCACTTGGCCAAGAAAACGAATGCCAGCCTAAAGTTCATTTGGTGTATTTATTTTATTGTTCGCTTCTTTAATTGAGTTTCATTTACTTACTCACACTATGCATTGAAAAACGTATTATGATACACGTGCGTAAGAGCAATAACTTACTAGTAACGTTTAAAACACTTGGTTATTGCTCGTGTTTTAAATTGTCCTCATAAGCTATTGCCTCCTTACCGCACTTATAGCATAAACTGTTTTCCTCGCGTGAATATGTTTCTTCGGTAAGGTTGTTCAGTATGATCAGTGAATGATGTAGTTACTTTTAAAAAATACCAAATTGGAATCGGTTTATAGCGGTAAAACTAAGAAGACGTAGCGTCAAGGAGTCATACGAAACTGAAACTCTCACGCAGCCCCAGATCTAGGGAGAGGCAAACCGAGGCTCCCGCCCCGGGCGGATTTTCAGGGGGCGCCAAATTCATAATATGGTTGAACATAAAAAAACTTGCTCCACAAAGCGCTTAGCATACAGTGCACGTTGTTCTATCCATTCATAAGTTGATTATTAAACGCCCAGTTAGTTTTTGAATACATCCTAAGGGACCTAATGTATTCCGTGAAGATGGATTAATTTCCGAAACCGGTTGGAAAATTGTATTAAATTAAATGACACTAGTGTACAAGTGTTTTTGTTAACAATCAAGATGCTGTCTATGTTTCACCAAGTGCCGACAATCGCAAGTATAAATTATCCTAAGGGTTCATCCTAAAATTATCTGTCTTGTCTGATTGTCTGTCGTCTTTCCTGGATATATGTTTCCTATATATAATTTTACGTCACACAAATGAAAAAGTTATTTATAACGTAATAGATAATAAAGAGTACAAATTTATTGAAGGGTTCTTATTGCCCGTTCACGAAAAGTGCGAACCATTATTTATATTTGTGAGTTTTTAAGCTATTTATCTCAAACGCTGGGAGAGGGGCGCCACTATCAAGTTTCTGCCCCGGTTCGCAAAAATCGTAGATCCAGGGCTGCTCTCAGGTTTACCCGAATAGTCACCACGGGATAATAAACGACGGGCGACGTGATAGAAAAACACTTTGTCAGAGCTGTTCAAATGAAACATATGAGTCCTGCGAACTTTGGCATTTTGTCTAAATTCAAGACGTGAATTTTTCATTTGCATTTTCATTTGAATTCAAATTTTGCACTGCTGAGAATTAAAGGTTTTTGTCGGTAACGGCTTTATTTTCATACCAAAAGCAGTATGAAAGGCGAAATTATTAAATAATTAACTTTATTTTCAGAAGTAAGAATACCATCATCCATCCATCAGTCTGTTTCGTCCACATAGTCCTTTCCTAAGATTTCACCACTCTTGGCGGTCCTCCTAGAAAAAACGACCGTAGAAACCTAAGAATTGTTTGCCTTCTTTATAGTATAATTACCGATCCAAATACCCCCTCATACCTCAAGTCAATGATACATCTCTTGTCTGACAATCACGATAGAATGCTCAGATCCTCAAATAACCTTCTTCTCTCGATTCCTTTGCATCATTCCGGATTTGTATCCAATTCTTTTAGTGTGGTTGCTGTTCGTCTCTGGAACGAACTTCCCGACGATGTCAGAAAAGCCCCCTCCCGTAACTCTTTTAAGTATTCTGTGCACAGACACTACCTCTCCAAAAACACACAAATATGAACTTCTTTAATTCTTATTATTTTTTGCAGTCATGGTATGTATTTATTTATGTATTTATTTACAATATACTTATTAAAACTTGTATTTATTTATGTATTAACATATATTCTTTTTAGGTATTGTTACCTATAGTTATTAATTTAGAGTAGTATATTCATTTAATTTGTAATTTTAAAGTTTTTACTCTTCTTGCACGCCCACCTACCTATTTATCTTGTACCATCTGTGGGTTGACTGGTAGAAAATGCTTTATGCATTAAGTCCGCCTTTTTGTACTTATTTTTTGTGCAATAAAGTATTTATGATGATGATGATGAAAAAATTCACATACTCACACACGCTGGGCAGGCGGGTTAGTGAGCGCGGTGCCGAAACCCTCGCGCCAAAGACGGCGTGGCCCGTCAACAGTCTGTTTCTTATAAGACCCAGCAATTTGGGATGAAACTACCGCCATCAATCGGTCACCTGGTTGCGCCTGTGAGCTGTCCCCTTGCTCTCCCCCGAATGACTTTGCGGGGTTTCCGAGTAAGATGGTGGTCCACAGTCGAGCCCGGCTCTACCACCTACTCTTCATATACTACATGTACGGGTATTTTTTTTCTATTTGGCCATTGTCTTGATTTCTTTCTGCCACCATTTTCTGCCAATATCAGGTAGTCATTAAATCACAATTTCAAAACAACAGCAAGAACTACCACGATATAAAACTGAATATATCTGAAACACAACACAGATAAGACAACACACTCATAACGGGTTTCTTAAATGCAGATTTTAACCTACTTGAAAACACATGAATTTTAATAAATAATTCCCCCTCGGATTCTAGTGTAATTCGCAACCTACCTTTGTTACCAGTTCATTACAGATATTAACGATTTATGGTGTTTTACAGCGTAATGTTTTGTTAATAACAACGTTATTAATATATCAAATAAAAAAAAATAGTGTGACATTACTTTATGCGTATTAGACATAGACATACGTTATATATTTAGGTACATCATGATTTAATACACTTGTACCAGTTTCACAGGTTTATTTACCATTATAACTCCCAACCGGTTCCGGTTAATACACCATTTTCAAGTGATTTAAGGAATTTGGTTGATACAACGATTTACACTTAAAATAATTATATACTGATATGTGTTTGTTATTTTAAGTGTAAATCGTTTATGGCTCGTCGTATCAACCAAATTCCTTAAATCACTTGAAGATGGTGTATTAAGCGAAACCGGTCGGGAGTTATAATGGAAAATAAACCTGTAAAACTAGTAGGTACAAGTGTATTTATACAATGGTTTCAAAGTTTCGACTGTGATAACATTTTTGTATTTTTAGTGAGGTCAACATCAATAAACCTAAGCATTGTCGTGTACGTGAAAAACTCGCTTAGACGTTAGATGAAAAAAAAAGGTACATTAAAATATATTAACAGGGTAAAAATCTCGAATACACCGTTCAAATATTTGACAAGCAATTATTAAAAAACTTGGCCCTTACCCAAGTTTTAATTACTTTTCATTTTTCACAAAGGGAAAAATCGTTTGAATTTCTGTGCGCTGGAATAGTTACACAGTGGATTTTAGTGAGGTCTTATAATTCTTCAAACGCTTTTCAAATTATTACCTGCTCAGTGAAAACATGCAAACCCCGTTTTGTGTATTTACGAGTACCTAGAATAATTTACAAGTTGTTCATTAAAACAGTTTGTTTGATACTATATTTTTTCAGATTTAAAGATAAAAATTATGTATTCTGATTATTTTGTTGTTGTATAACCTGAGTGTTAGCCTCATCCTGACAAATTTTATTTTATTGTTTTTACGCACACTATTGTTTTTACACTGTGTCAAACGAGGAACCGCCGCGTGACCATGTTTGCCTCCGAAGAAACTGTACGAATACAGTGAAACTAGTCAGGCGAAATCTGACTATAAAATCATGAGTAACCGGTTCAATAGCAGTATGAATCTCAGCCACAAATCTCTTAGTAGTAAAATATTTGAACCAGCCTTCAATTTTGGCACGTGCGCAATTTTTGCGAAGGCAGATTCCGGGTGACTTAAAATGGATTTTGTGCGAATATGTATTGATTTTTTCAATTGAAAACTTTGAACGAGCATTCCTTACATCCTATAGTTTTTATTTGAAGTTTAAAGTTAGATAAATGGCATGCGGTGAAAATTAGAGTGACTAAACTACATCAAATAAAAACTATAGGATGTAAGGAATGCTCATTGAAAGATTTCAATCAAAAAAATCCATACATATCTGTACAAAATCAATTTTAAAGTCAACCGCAATCTGCCTGAGTAATTTTTGCGCACGTGCCAGAATTGAGGGCCTGGGCGGCTATTCTGGCATTATTCCGCATTCGCAATATTAATCATTAGATATTTGTCTAAAGTTAGATAAATGCCATGCGTTGAAAACTAAAGTGACTACACTACATCAGATAAAAACTATAGGATATAAGGAATGCTCTGTATAAGTTTTGAATCCATAAAATCAATATATATCCGTACAAAATCCCTTTTAAGATCACCCGCAATCTGCCTGAGTAATTTTTACGCACGTGCCAGAATTGAGGGCCTGGTTTCGAATCAAGCTGAAAACGGGGCAAAGATTGAATAAACGATTTAAAACACGAGAACCACTCCACGGATTTGGATGTGGTTTTCTTTATTATCATCGTAGTTACCCTAGTCAACACATAGACTACAAGGGGTGTTAATAAAATAAAGCCCAAGCCGAAAACGGGGCAAAGATTGAATAAACGCAAACGGCAAAGACTATTGTTATATAAATCTATGGGAAATCTGATTCGAATTTATATCCGAAACCCACGCGGACGAAGTCACGGGAGAAATCTAGTAAAATATAAAATTTCGTTGGTGTTCGCGTCAAAAATACCGGAAGCCAGATTTTATCACTCTTTTCAACAACAAAAAAAAAGTTATTTTAAATCAATAACAATGTGAATAGGCTTGGGGCTACCACAGATTAATATTATATCTACTAGTAATAGTGACCTACTACATAATATTCGCTAAGACAGCCGCTGCTATACCTATCTACGATAAGACAGCCGCTGCTATACCTATCTACGCTAAGACAGCCGCTGCTATACATATCAATATTGATAATTCGTCGTGTTGTTTTGCGAGTTATTTTAACATGTATTTCATTGTTATGCTGGAGGATAAAAATCCAATAAGAGAGATATAATATATAACGGCTAAAACAACGTGTACTGTAATTAAGACATTGAGTTTCTACTGTTGGCGACAGGTCGACATGGCACTTTCTAGTGATGTGACATCACATACCAGATAGTCGATATTGATAACTTTTGTGGTACGCAACAAAATGAGTGTAAAATTATTATTATCTTTTTATTTAAAGTAACATATTATTCATCACAATCAAATTCAAATGAACTTGTATAAAACCTTTGATAATGCTTTAACAGCGTAACCGGTAAGGGAAATTAATATAAATAAGTGGACAAGTACAAGTGTTTATCAAACAAAAAATGTTTCAAAAGTTCCACCAAGTGCCAACAATCACGAGCATCAACTCCATTGTATAACATCGCTACAGACACTTAAGGAATCTGTACTTATAAGGAATTGTTCATCTGGCCCTACTGATTGTGATTCGAATTTTATTTTGGACATAGTTCTTTTCGACATGCCGATGTAAAACACCTAGTTCTCCAGTGCCAGATTGACGGGATATTTATGACAATAATTTTTTCGTTTAGTGTCACAATTTTTCAATACTTTTCTGGCTCATTCTCGTACTTTAAGAATGAGTTATTGTTTTTTTTAACACGTGACTTTGATACATCGGAAGTCATTTTCGATACAAAACTAAAAGCAATAAGGTGAGAGAGGTCTAAATCGATAAACGCGGTCGATACCGCATAAGATGACGCGGGTGCTGTCCAGGTATCTGGGGCGTTACCCCCTCCACGACTCACCCTCTTACCCCGATTGCCATTTCGACCTGTCGCCATTAGTAGGTATGTTTGTTTAAATTGATAGGAACTTTCTGTGAGTAAAAGGAAATTTTATGGTGACTACACAAAACATAACATTCAATGCAACATTTTGTAAACTTGACAAGATACCTATCTGTATGTTCGTAGAAACCGAGCTCTTCACGCGGCGATTCGCGAAATTCTACGGATTAAAATAGAAATTTGCGAAATATGGATTTATGTAAGTATTCAGACTGCCTCTATGGTCAAGTGGTTCGAACGTCTTAACCATTAAACACGAGGTCAAGGATTCAAATTTCATAGGGGTACATTCGTGTTCCGTCTAGATGCTTCGGAAGGCACGTGACGTGAAGCTGTGGATCCATTACGGCGATAGGGCTCACTGCTCATCACGCTATGACGTCATAATTGTCGTTGAAATTAGGGGTAAAAGTGTGGACTATGATCTGTACTTCGCCTATACAAGGGAACACCCTTGACACCCTCTTGGGAATTAATATCGTGACGATAATATTAAAAATAAAATTATTTATTGCACAAATGCTATTAGCATTATCTTTCAGTTAAGCTTTGGTGATGTGAATAAATTTGGTTAGTGCCGAAAGGCGATATTCTAATGGATACCAGCTTTAATCTAAAAATTTCAGCAAAATATAAAAGATATACATATAATAAAAATGAAAGTTTACCAGCATAGGTACTAAATATATATGTAAACTTATATATTATAATATACAATAAACAGATACAACGTTATATATACAAAATACATAGACCCAATGACACAAGTCCGTACGGCCTATAACTCCAAAGTTAAGGGTCGGGGGGAGCGGGGAGTGGTATTTTTGAACTCAGGAGACACAGTTCTATCATGCAATGGTGCTAACTCCCAAGCCGTTATGCTCGACCTATTAGAGTGCAGTATCTGTTGCACAAGTTGCAGCGTGACGTCTATATCTGCACATCGGTCCGATGCACATTACATGTGCATGTAGCCTAGCAGACCGATGGTAACCTAAGCTCACAGCCAGGTATATACGACAGTTGGGATACCTACGTCAGCTTATCTACATCAATGATACCAAGAAATACTTTATAAAAAATTTTATTTAAAAAAAAAACCCCCTGACCCAGACTCAACCAATACTGGTGCTATGACGCCTCATACCACCAGTATTGGTTCTCGTCTGGGCCGTTTGGGAAACCCATCCGGGTCCCAATGGCCTCCCACTTCTTGACGTGGTGAGGGCCCGCAGCTTCGCCGCTGCAGCGGGACCTGGTCGGATCAGTAATCTGTAAATAGAAAAATTAACATTAATTTCGTTGAAGCTTACAAGACGTTCTGAGGGTTGGGGCATACGACAAACTCTTTGCTTAAAACTTCCAACGGTAATAAGAAACTTGGATGGGTCGTTGATAGCAGTTTGTAGAAATGATATACTCACAGCAGCAACCTGCGGAGGCACCTCAGGCCTGGCGGCAGGCCTCGCCTCCGACATCAGGACGATGATCATAGCCACGCAGATGGCCGCCTTCATTTTATAGTTTAGTGGCTGCGAATGAAAAGAAATAAAATATTAAATTCAGTCATAAAACAGGCGCTTTATCCCTGGAAAGAATGCACAAGAGAAGTATAAAAATGCACAAAATAATTAATTTAAATATTCAATACTTACATATAGCACGGAGAGTCACGGGTCACTTGGCACGTTGGCTGTCGATGAGCTTATGAATATCAAGGATAATTTGGGCCCATTATATAGGGGCCTGCTGATATCATCGCCTGTGACGTGAACGATCCAATGAAGCAATGTAACGAAAATTGATTAGGCATTTATGAAATAATCCTGAATTAAAATTAATAAATAATTGTGGTTAAATCGCGAGCGGTTTATACTTTTGCGTCACCCATCAGAAATAATGCCGATACCATTGTAATAATAGGCAACTATTTCTGTGGTTTGGCTGAAACCCTGACGTCAACGGAAATTTCACCATATTTTTATGCCATAACTAAATAAATGTTATCATACCGTTTGTTTTTAAACTAAAGTTGGGTTTGTACCTAATGTAGCTAATACAAAGTGCATACGTTTTGACATGCTAACTTTTTCAAACTCCGTACAAGATTAACTTGCACGCCGACCAAGTGTAACTCCGTCTTGGCCGTACGTACCACCGAGCTACCGATAAAACCGCGGTGCACGTGACTCTCCAACGCTGCATGGAGCTCGCGGTCACACAATGGAATGAGGTGCAGCGACTGTGCTATCTTTGAAGAAAAAACCATGTATTTTACTCAGGCTTATCGACAGCGGCTTGGCGCCCATCAGCGAACACGTCGCAACATACAAAAGTCCTGCCGTGATTTTGTTTTCAAAGGTGCGCATATAGCAACGGGGCGCGGCGAGAATGTTTAATTAACTACACGATAGACGCAACCTTGGCTGAAATTCAGGTGAATTCCCAATGACATCATTCGGCCTTGCCACACATGGTCCTGCCTAGCGACATACCTTTTAGTGATCGTTATCCTCATTACAACGGGTCGATAAGTCAAATAATTATTTGACCTATACCTATGGGTTTAATCGTTTGGCTAACAAGGAAAAATACTTCGGGAATCACGAAATGACGTAGCAACGAACCCGTGCTAGTTTTTATAAAACCGAAGATAAGGTATTTGGGATTATTTGGTTGCTACACAAAAGTAAAGTTTGACAACGCTTTTCGCTAACATAGCGAAACATCTCGCCGTCCGAGGGTCCGAGCAGAACGGTGACGGATAACACACAGCTTTCATAATGTAAATAATGTTTATGCAACATTACACCATCGATGTGTCTCGAGCGTTGCGGCGCATTGATACAGAGTGCATATATCAGACGTTCGTACTTGCGCTTGCTGCTCCGGCACCCTAACGTTATACTATCATTGCTGACATGCTGACTGCTACATGACGACGGTCGTAGTAAACGTAGTAAAGACATGTTCACGTCATACTATCTTACCTATGCAACATACGTGTACGTGTACGATAACTATATACATACACACACATATACACATACAAACGTGGTATGATCTCTACATTCGTCACGAACGTTTCAAGATTAAGGAATGTCTGTAGCAAAGGTCTACGAGCAGGTGAGCTTACGAACGACGTTACGTTACATATAATCTTAAAAGACTTCGTGTCGGAGTCGTCGCACCATCGAGCTACCGATAAAACCGCGGTGCAGGTGACTCTCCAACGCTGCATGGAGCTCCCGGTCACACAATGGAATCAGGTGCGGCGACTGTGCTATCTTTGAAGAAAAAATCATGTATTTTACTCAGGCTTATCGACAGCGGCTTGGAGCCCATCAGCGAATACGTCGCAACATACGAAAGTGCAGTCGAACGTTACACAGCGGGTGCTCGCCTGCGAGGCGCCCGTAAACTCGCCTACGGGCGCCGCAGTGTCGCAGTCATAATTTCTAATTATATCATTACACGCCCACATTCCGCTGAAATTTACTGGGGTTTCCTATTAAGACACTTAGCGTAGCGACACTTCGGGCGCGCCGCACATAATTTTTGTTTATGTGATTCCACGCCCAAGGTACTTGCCGCAACCTTGGCTGAAATTCACTGGAATTCCCCGTTACGACATTGCATGTATTTGCCACATATATTCAGGCGACTTTTATCGATCGTTTCATTTTACGACGGGTCGTTTATAACGAGGAAAAGCACTTTGTGAATCGATAAATGAGGTGCTAACACACCCGTGGAGTTATTATGAAAAACCCAAGATAAAGTATTTGGGTTAATTTCGTTGCTACGGCCACAAAACAAAACTAAAGTATGAAAACGCTTTTCGCTAACATATTTGCTGCTGCTTTCGCCGTCTGAGAGTCCGGCGGGCAAGACGGTGACGGATGACACACAGCTTTATAATGTAAATAAATAAAATGTTCATAAAATGTTCGTACACTAACTAGACACACACACACACACACACACACACACACACACACACACACACATATATACACATACAAAAAAAAACGTGACATGATCTCTACATTCGTCACGAACGTTTCTAGATTAAGAAAGCCTAGCTAGCCTAGGATCGACGTTACGTTACTAGAAGTCTAAGTTTTGCGCCGTGGGCTTCATGGGCTATGCAGCTGTGATTTTCTTACTTTTGTGCAACACCTGCAAGTCTTTTGCAGAGATTTATGTCTAGAACTTATCCAGGAGCAAGCCCGGAGGCTCGCAACCACCGTTTGTAGTGAAAAAATTCAAGTGCATTTTGAGTGAAATGCATCCTAGTGCATCGGGTTAAGATTGCAATGGCAAGATTCTTAGTCACACCTGAAACTGCATTCAGGCATTATAGACCGGACGGATCTGTGTTCCTGGCTGTATATGAAGCACATTTAAGACAAAGATTCTAAACTCATACAAACGAAGAAACGCCAAACTACATACACTTAACTTAACCTAAAAAGCAAAATTTATTCACACCAACGCTCGGTTGAAAGTTCCTGATAAGAAATTTATCTTAATAGTCACCGAAATATGCCCGAAAACTTGGATAATTCAACAAAATCAATTCTAAATTCCTCGCAACAGAGAATTATCTGTAAAATTTCCCCAGCTGACAGGCAAGGAATGCTCAAACGCCTGTCTGAATGAATTATTCTAGCTGAAAACGCGTTTCGACTGACAGTATACATTATTTAGACCCGAGTTCAAAGGATTGCTAAAATGCTTCGACAATAATTTTGTTCCGAGACGATGGTACTTGTCGGACATTGATGAAGGCTTTTATGTATCACATAGAGCGAACGGACGAAACAGAAGACGTGCTTCTTACAAATTTCCAATCGAAAATTGTACCAGACACTCGAAAATAAATAATTTGGCCAAGTGCGAGTCAGACTTGCGCACACAGGGTTCCGTACCATCACACAATACTGGTACGGAACTCTCAAACATACACATGAACAATATAGATGCTATAGCAATATTATGGCGACAAAGAATTAGGAGCTAAAATGGTAGTGAGTGCCTGAAAAACTCTGAGTACGGAACCTCAAATTTATCATTGTTTGTTTTACTTTAGAGTATTGACAGCAATGTGATTAAATTTAATACTTGTATATACAGGGTGTAAAAGAAAAGGCAAGAATCCTTTAAGGGTGTTAGTATGATAGGTAAAGATTTATTTTTAAATACTGGGATCTCTAAATAAAGTACTTCACAATAAGACGATTTTCTTTACTCAAAATACACTAATCGCGTGGACACCCTTGATGGTCGCTGGCCACTCGGGTGAGGGGTGCGGGTTGCGGGGTGCAAATAAGTGTGTGGGGAGCCCGGTGAGCTGCGTAGCCATAGCTTAGAAAAATGATGGAATTTTTGGTGAAAATTCAAAGTATGTTTTTTTTCTCGTAATAACATCAAAATCGTGTATACTTGCATACCCTTAAGAAATTCTTGACTTTGCATGTATACCCTGTATAATTACCGTCTTTATGATAGAGCTAAAACAATTAATGTAAGAATATGCAATTTTTTCGAAGTTTATTGTGTGGGTTTAATTTTTTTTCATTCTTATTATTTGCCGTGGTAGAGGGTATAGTAACACGTATTTAGCTGAAAATTTCAACTGTGTACCTATTACGGTTGAAGCTGTAGACTCCATGACGGCATAGGGCAAGCATTCCCCCTTAAACACATTGCGGGACACAATTTTGCCGCATATAGCCATGGCTATAGCCATAATTAGAAGTGTTATGTAAAAACATATTACATTTTCAGCTTATCAAAAATCTAAGATAAAAATCTTTCAAGGACAGTTTTACTAACTCATGTGACGGCCATATTTTACATATGTATAAATATTTTTTATTTACTCTATTACCCACTTTACTGAACAACATTAGACATTTTCCACAAAAGTTTTGTAAACGTCATTAAACAAATTCGAAAAAGCTTTTAGTACTTACACAAAAGCGTAAGATTAATTTTGATAAGCAACAGATGCATGTGTATAATTTTATATCTACCCACATACTTGTTCTTTTACTATTTAAGCAACCTAACATTTTATCAAAGGGAAAATTGACGTAATTACTTATATTAAAGCCGATGACATCGCAAAAGCAGCGGAAAAGCAAAGGTCCGGACTGACAAAGGACCGGAAAAGGTGGCGTAAGGCTCTTCTTTTTCACGCGAACTTTTCCGGCCCCTTAGAGGCACATGCCCAACAGTGAGCGGTTACTATAGTTGCTAGCTTGGATAGATAGATATAAAAATATCGTCACGACAAGAACTTCAAAATCAAAATCAAAAACAAAATATTTATTTTGTAAAATAGATACATAAATTATACTTTCTACAAGTCAAAGTTAATCTTTACAATATATATCTTTAGAATTAAAAAAATATACATAATATACTAATAAGGGAAATATATTACAAAAAATATTTAGGTTGGGCTACTAAAATGAAATTATACACCTGCATTAAATAGAGAAATCTAGGAATAAAAATATTATATATAAATGAGTAGGTGGTAGAGCTAATGCCGGGCTCGACTGTGGAAGTACCACCATCTTACTCGGAAATCCTCCCGAAGTTATTCGGGGGAGAGTAAGAGGACAGCTCTCAGGCAAAAAACCAGGCGGCCCACCATTGCCTGGGACCGATGGATGGCGGTATATCCATCCCCAATTGCCGGGCCTCATATAAATCAGACTGGTGACGGGCAGCGGCGTCACTGGTGCAAGGGTTTCGGCACCGCGCTCACCAACCCGCCTGCCCAGCGTGTGTGAGTATGGGCATTTCTTCCAGGAGGACCGCCAAGAGTGGCGAAATCCTGGAAAGGCCTATGTCCAGCAGTGGACGAAACAGGCTGATGGATGGATGGATATAAATGATGCAACGAACAAACAAGTTGATAAATAAATACGGGAAATACATTAAAAAAATATTAAGGTTGGGCTACTAAAATGTAATAAAGTTATACACCTGCATAAAATAGAGAAATATAGGAATAAAAATATTATATATATACATAATGCCTAAGCATCCACACCATTCGATTAGTATTGCTAAAAAGAAGGGCAAGAAACTTAGCAAACGTGTTTTTTTTTCATTTGTACCATAAACTTAATCTATACAATGTACTTCCTAGGGGGTGTCAGAGGAGGTTCCAGGCATGGACTGTAAAATGAGAGTCACAGTCCACACTCGTACCCCCACGTTTCATTATTAAGTCCCGTGATGCTGATGCTATAGGGCTCTCCACGATCGATCATGTTGGGATGTAAAAACCTACTAGTCCGATAGAAATGAGTTTGCAACAACTATTAATTCCTGACTCTTTTTTTAGGTTTTAATGGAAAGCGTTAAACATTATAAAAGAGGAACTTAATGTTTTCTAACAAATCTTTGTAAACGGTGAGAATAACTTAAAAGGAAAAAAATCATTTTTAATCACTTTTGTGAACATAATAAAAGCCTAAATTTATAAAACAAAACTTGACTCAGAAATTAAAAGATTTTTTTATTGATTTTATGAGTATTTTCGCTGGGCTATACGGTAAAAAGACTGGTTTGACTGTTACAACATCCATTGGAAGCGAAACGTTTTCGTTTCTGGAGTTTTTACGCTCGCTTACATTAATTATATGTACACAGAGGCTGGTCTTAACTGAATCTGAAATTCATGTAACAGAAGTAACCTTCAGTTGGAGTGATTTAAACGTACCTTCTGAAAATAATTGCGTGAGTGAACGACGTGAGTCACGCAAAGGTAACTGGGGAAACAACTAATTTCAGTCGTTCAAGGTTAAGTTTCGCTTTTTATTTACGTATTTACAAATAGTAGCTGTTGATGACATTCTGATGGGTTTTATTAGCTGTTTTTTAGGCTAACGTTGAAAATGGGAACCCTTTTGTTGCTATCTACCTGGCTGGTCATCCGCGGAATGATTCATACTGTAATTTCTGAAAACATTTTCAAGCAAAACATTTAGGCTACCTATTACTGGTCCCATGATGTTTTTTATATTATACAGTAGATTTGACCATTTCATGATCTGAGGTGCAATCGTGTACGCCAATCGTATGCAAATTGATTGTCATATTGCTATTCGGCTGAGCATATTTTGGCTGTCAAATGCATGCAATTGTCTTGTTTTGTTGTTGACAACCAAAAACTTACGATTTGAATCGTTAAACGGGCTTATTTGCTTAGCCAAATAGCCATATGACAATCCATTTGAATACGATTGGCTTACACAGTTGCACCTCTGATTGGCTATACTATGAAATCTGTTTAATCTGTTAAATCTGTCTTGCTCTGTATTATTCGCCTTCAGATTTTATGATCAACGGAAACCTAACACGCTTTTCCTCGCTTCGCTTATAGTGACACTTAACTTTGAATTTTCGTTCAAGGACTGTCGTAAACTTATTTCATACTACATTGTATGGCCACAACATTATTCAAGAGTTGAAATCGAATGACAAAGGTAATTTCAACTGCAGGAACGATGAAAATTTAAATATTTTCTTAGTATCCTATTGGTTTTTCTAGAACTTGCAATGATTTAACTCTTCATTCACAAATTAATAAATATTAAATTAATAATAATATTTAAAAACATATTGTTGCGTATATAAATGTAAAGTGTGTATGTCAGAAGAGGTGTCAGAAGTTTTACTAAGTGTTGATTGTGACTTGACACTGGACTTTCGTACACCCACGTTTACCAAAATATTTTAAATAGACTCACCCACATTGTCGTCGTAATTTGGGCGCAAGCACTGGCGTTCTAGACCATGCAGGTTTTAATGCACTGTTTTCCTTCATAATTCAGCTCCTGGTAAAGTTAACAAAATAGCACTTGTCGTCATAGCAAGGGGTCTTAGGTTCGATTCATGGCCCGAGGTTTTTTTTTTCAAATTCTTGTCTTACTTGAGATTTGTGTCTAATTGATTTTTTCTAGTTTAATAATATTTAGAGTATTCAAAGGCGATGGATTTCTCTATAAAAACGTAATCTTAAACAAAATAAATACTATGGCCATCATTTTGTTACATCTCTGTTACTGAGTGAGTCAGTGGTGCGAGCTTCACCGGGATTAGATTTGTTTCTAAATATTGACAGGCTGGAAAACCCACTAACTGAACTATTCCCGCTTGTTGTTTAATAAAAGAATAAAAAAGTTCAATCTATTTCAGAAACGAGCAAAGCCAATTTACGAATTAAAACCCCACTGTTATATAATCAACACCCTAATAATGGGCGCCTAGAGAACCACACCCAGTCGCTTTATGTCATTATTTTTAATTATTTATGTATACAGAGTTGACAATGTTATTTAATACATACAGGACACGTACATTTTAAATTAACTACATAATCTACTTGTCATACAGATCAACTTTCCCGAAGAAACAAAAATGCGGAAAAAAAATGGGTCTATTGTAAAATTTGTTTCTTTGGGAAAGTTGTTCATTTTGATCAATATATAAGGTTAAATTGAGTCAACCACCTCAATTCATACTGGAGACTCATCAGGAACAAGGTTTAATGACCCTCAAGGTGAAATTCGAAAAAAAAAATTTTTGCCCCTTTTCTCCTGCACTATAAATTGTACTTGAACTAGTCCAGGTAAAGGGAACAATTTTTTTTTATGATTTCGCCGAAAATGTTTTTGAACCTTGTTCCCAATCACTAGCCAAGTATCCAGTATGAATTTAGGCGGTTGACTGAATTTCACCATATATTGTGTGGTTGTAGTCCAGTCGATAAGACCCTGGTCTCTCAATCTAGACATCTGGATTCTAATTCTACCCATCGAACGAGTACAAATGACATTTTCATTTTATATTCCTATGATATTCTCGTGCTACAATTTTAATTTAGAACTTTATAGTATAGTAAAATGAAAATGAAACTTCAAAAAACTTTATTGGACTTTAAACGTTCAAGTAGTATAATTTAGGCAATATATTTATGAAATAAAAACGCGGTTAACTCGATTTAACAGATTTTGTACTTATTTGTTTGGTGTAACCAGGCGAAAGAAAAATAGTTTCTTCAATATTCATTTCAACACTTTTTTGACAGACTGTACAAAATCTAAAAAAATGCTTTGCAAGCAATTACAAAAGTTAAATCACTTTGTTCTTTAGGTCAACTTGTCCGTCGTATTTAAGCCTTTTCTTACTGCTTAAATAGTTAATTTAATTATCGTAGACATTGATAAAACTCTACTGTACTTGCTTTAACCTAACTATGACTTTGCGTTACGCACTTACTTTTGGGAAGGTAATTTCAGATAACATTTTTTTATTTCGTGTGGTTAAATTTATCTGTCTAGCCTTATCTTGAAGGGTAGCCTAGGGTTACCAGGTATAGTAACGTGTGTTCCTGACAAAATCCCTGATATTTTCGTAAAGGTTTTATGCAAGGATGATTGTCATGCGCGTAAGAACTCAGCTGTGGGCGTTACCAAATGTAAAGCAATTTTACAAGTATTTTGCTATTAATGCACGCTTGATGTACGTAACTTGCAAAGACAATACAATTAGGTCGTGGGCACAAAATTTAAAACGTGTGTCAAGAGAAACAAAATATTTTATTGAATATAATAAATCTAAATTACATTTTCGATGCGATATTAGAATACATATGTTTTATTTTATCCGCAACAATAAAAACACACTGGGCAACACTTTTGACATTAATCTGTTAAATTTACGTAAAATGTTACAAAAACTTTCCATAGTCACCTTACAATTTTGTGTTTGCGTTTGTATTGAGGTTTGCGAATGACGGCTGGCAGCGCGATTTCAAAAATGTTTGTTACAAATATTTAGTGAAATGCATTATGTTTATTAATTTTCTTTCCAAAATTCCTGACAAATCCCATTTTTTCCTGATTACCCGACAGAGGGCCTAAATTCCTGACATATTAGGAAAATTTCTCTGTCATGTGGTAACCCTAGGCTAGCCCAAGCCTATTACTATTAAATAATTCGGCTGTGGTTATTAACGTGAAAAGGGTCACCCCGAGTGCGTATCTAAAATATAAGGTGAAATACAATCAACCGACCAAATTCATACTCGAGACTCAGTTAGTGATCAGGAATTAGGTCCAACAATCATTTGACCAAATTAAAAAAAAAATTTTTGCTCCCGTACTGATCTAGATACAATTCCTAGCCCAGTCAGTAAGGAAGCAAAAAAAAATGTGTTCATCGAATTTCACCAAAAGGGTAATTGAACCTTGTTTCTGATCACTAACCAAGTCTCCAGTATAAATTTGGTCGGTCGATTGAATTTCACCTAGTATATTTCCGATTATAGTTGTGCCCCTTTGATATTTTGGAATATTTCAGGGTTCAAAATTTTTGGTGAGTAAAACTTGATTAATACTAGAAGTTTCTAAGATTATACAGTAGTTTCGTTTCAAAATAGCTTGCTTACTACATTTTGTTTTGATTTAAAATAACAATTCATGTATCTTAACCTGTCGTAGTGATTTTAAGAAAAAAAAAATACAAAAAAATTCAAAAATCTTTATTGATCATTCAAAGCGGTTTACATAGCTGGGTTGGAGACTCCTTTTAAGTACCTAAATACTTGTATTAGGAGACCCCGCTCTTCCACACAGTTTTTTAGTTTTTATATAAAGTTAACAATGAAGCTATAGTATGAGAGCGGTTGAGATTTAAAATGGAATAACTATAAAATTGTGTTAAAGTGGCAACCATGCCATGGGCCTGCATGTCGTTTTTTGGGTGTTTTCTTGGGTTGGCTCTTAATATCATCTACCTTAACTCGTCGGAGTACATAACAATGCAATTGGGTTTAAGGGCCCAAACTACGATCAACAGTGACATTTTTCTTTGCCGGATTCGCTTTTGTTGTGTTTTTTTCAAAGACGCACTTAAAATCAGTTTTACCGTCTCTAGTCTCTAGTGTCGTTCCCGTGTATGTGATTTATGGTAACGAGATATTTTGACGTTTTTGGGTAAAATAACAATATTTTTTTTTATAATTTGGGTGAATACAACGTGGCTCAAACCGTCTAAAAGCAGACTTCTATATTGATAGGTTAACAATGTTCGAAAACCGACTCAGAGCACACCGACTCTAATTTCAAAATTCTATTAAAAAAAAACCGCGTGTGTTCGGCAAGAAAAAGCGGCACAGGGGGGCTTTTCTCCCCCTCCTCTCCCCCTTACCCCCCAAAGCCCTTTAATCAGGTAGATGATATCAAAAGTTTAATAGTTTTCTTTTTCACGTCAAAAACATTGCTAAATAGGCTGACATTTCCATACAATGATATAAGTTCATACAGTAGCCAAGTTCAGCAAGATATCCAGATGTTGGTCAACTATTCTTGTGTGAAGGGTACCAGCACAGACCACACAGCCAGGGTAGAAGTTTAAACAATGAAGGCGTGACTATATATATATATATGTTTTTATGTAGGTATATATCTGAGTATGTATAGATTTATAGGATTTCAGGATTTTGTACAAGAGTTTTCATGTGATTTTACGTAAAATCCATAAAACTCGTTCAAACAATTAAAAATAGTTTATTGTCTCTCCTAATTCTACTTGAACAAATAGAGTAGGTAGATCATCTGTTTTGTTGTGCTTTTGTAGTAAAAAGTAAATTAATTAATAGTAATTAATTATTAATTAATATTAAATAATTTAAAGTAATTAAAAAAGTGTAATTAATGCGTTTTCTAGCAATTTTGCTAGAATCCATCCATCCATCAGCCTCTTTTGTCCACTGCTGGACATAGGCCTTTCCAGGATTACGCCACGCTGGGCAGGCGGGTCGGTGAGCGCGGTGCCGGAACCCTTGCACCAGTGACGCCGCTGCCCGTCACTAGTCTGTTTTATATAAGGCCCGGCAATTGGGGATGGATAAACCGCCATCCATCGGTCCCACGCAATGGTGGGCCGCCTGGATTTTGCCTGAGAGCTGTTCTTTTACTCTCCCCCGAATAACTTCGGGAGGATTTGCGAGTAAGATACCATAAATAACTTGAAATTTGTCAATATACGAGTAAGTACATCTATTGTGATCGCCCCCATTGCGCCCCCCCCCACCCTGTATCTGTGCCAGTGCCAGAACACATTTCACAACAAGCATTGTTCGTACCTTTCGTATGTATACTTTCCTTAAAACTAAATTTATCGTACAACTGGGAAGCCAGGACGTAATTTATTCACAAACTAACTAGAAAGACTTTTAACAGTTTGGTTTAGAATTCTAGTCGTGATTTCGCTGGCTTATTGTGATTAGAGGAGACTAAATGCAGTACCTTGTCTTGTATTTTATTTACTCGAGTCTCGTTTGAACACATATTCAATTTTTTTTAACACATCCTATGGTCTGGCTAGATCGGACCAATAAAATGAATGATGACGTCACTTCCTGTAAATAATAAAATGCTTATAAAATCGGTTTTCCAAGCACGAAAGAATGTAATATTGAAATTACATTTCTAAATTAATATTTTGATTGCATAAGCAGACAAAATAGCACTTTGATGTTTAAAAGGCGACCGAATTGTATGCCTCAATCAAAGCTTCGTTGCGCTTACATGTCAACATTCGCTTTGATTCAAAAACATTTGCAACAATTTAATGATAGTAGTTGAAGCTTATAAAGTAATCGTACATGTTGCTGAAGATTAAATTTATGCAGTTTCTCGTAGTTGCCAGCTGACAAGCTTTGTTTAATATTCCGATCGTGCCCTTGCCGCGGCTTGTCATGATTACAAGCGCTGTTTCCGTATCCTGTCTTCGTATTGTGTTAGTGACAGTACTCAGTTTGACTCGGTTTTCATTTTGAAGCGAGCGTTGCGTACAAATTGGGAGTTATATATTTCTGAAGAACTTTGGGGCTTCTTTAAAAAAGGTTCTACAGATATTTTAGATAAGCTTTAATTTATCATGGATATTTTTGATGTATTTATTGTTTAGCACAAAATCTATAGAATTATTTAAGTACTCTGCACGTATTGAAACTACGATAAAAATTTGTTTCATTGTTACTGACCATAAAAATAAGTAACAGGTCATATACGGGCTCCGTAATCATACATCTGGTTGAAATATGCTTTACTTGATACATTTATTAAACATCACTTTTATTAAAGTATTTCTAAATGATAAAAGTATTTTTTTTTTATTCTAGATGCGTATTCATCTGGAAGCTCACGTATTCCCTATCTAAACATCCAGTTTTATCGGTTATACTAAGGCAATAATGGGTTTTAATTTGTATGGTACCCCAAAAACATTGTCGAGAAAAATGCCTTTCTACGAGTGAAATGTCAAATAAACGTTCTTAAAAAGGGCAAACGCTTTAAAATTTTAATAACGTTATTTCGTATAGCTATAAAAAGACGTAATGTTTATAGCAATAAAGTTCAATTTCGTTTGACAAGGTGACCGACGACAATGAAACAATCCCGTGTTTCTATTTCGTTCGAGGTATTTTTTTGAGCAAAAACATGTTTTATCGTGTTTCTCAAAAATATGTTTTTGTTGTGCGATTGCAATGATTTTTTTAAATTGATACCGTATCTAATTTGAATTTTCAAAAATATACATACATACGCTTCCTTTATAGACACTTACAGGTACAGGTTACTTTCAAAAATATACATACTCTTCCTATAGAGACACGTACAGGTAATGTAATCGAGGTAGATGTTGATTTACTTTTACACCCCTGTTGTTTGGCATAACTACATATAAACGCTCGTCTTCACTAGAGTCCCCCACAAAGAAGCCCTCTGTAGCAGACTTAGTTCAGCCGCATCATATGCTGTTAGACGCATGAGGCAACTAAACTAGAGCCAACGAGAGATAGCACCTATGACGTTTAAATGCCCACCAAGTTTCATAATTGTTTATGGGTAAATGTCACTAAAATAATCTAATACTTCATTTGAGTTACTCTCAAAGCATTATGTCATAGCCGAAACCCCGCAGCAATAAACGCAATCTCTATTTTACCAAAGAGAGGGCTATATATAGTATAAAGCACCGGTATTGATTGAGATAAATTTTTTAACGAGCGAGCGAAGGGAGCGAGTCCTCCGAGTCTACTTGAACAATCGAAAATCGTTTGTATGTAAGTATGTATGAATGTTTGTTTGACGATAACTCGGGTATCGTTGACCGGAATGACATAAAATTTGGCAGGCGAGTAAAATTAAATATGGCAAAAAGAATTTTAAAGTTCAAACATGAGCCAAATCGGTCTAGCGCGAATCGGGCGAACGCGACTTTACAGTTCGGGGCGAACTATACAAATTTCATGATATTCCGATCAACAATACTCGAGTTATCGTCGAACAAACATTCAAACATACATACAAACGCTGGAGTGTTCTAGTAGACCCGTAGAACTCGCTCGCTCGTTCAATTAGCTTTTTAAAAGTCACACTTGCCAAAGTAAGTACCTTTTCGTAGAACATTGTATAAGTTTTTTGAATAATCTTCCAAAAAGGGTCCTCAGTTTTACAGAGAATAAGTTTTAAATGTGCATTAAACAGGGTCTATTGAAAAAGGCATATCACTAGTTGAACGAGCTTTGCTACTAGAAAAATCCGGCGTTTGTATGTCAGACGCGTTCGCAACTCAAGATTTTGGGGGTGTCATCTTGGCTCAAGTACATTTAAAGAAGCCAATTTTAACAGTCAAATAGGTCAAGCAAGAATGGATATTTTTAATACAATGGAAGGCTTCTATGAATTGTATGGGGTTTTATGCGGCCGCGCCGCCACCAACATCTGTGTTGTTTCGCAGCCTTTTCAAATTTGGTTTGCACCGTTTGAGTTGTTTTCATTACGTTATTTTGAACATTTTTGACTTAGACGTTAGAAGCAGATAAAAATTTGTTTGAAATGTTCGAAAACCTGCCATGTGATGACCCCTGTGACTCCCCCCCTCGGACCGCCACTTTTATATGTATGTATGTATGAATGTATGTTCGACGATAACTCCAGTATCGTTGATCGGAATATTATGAAATTTGGCAGGCATGTAGGTAAATTAGGCAAAAATAATTTTTAAGTTCAAACATGAGCCAAATCGATCAAGCGCGAATCAGCCAAGCGCAACTTCACATTTTGGGGCAAACTACTAGTAGTTCATACATACATACAAACTATTTAATTTATATATTGCCAAAACCGTTTGTAAATCGTTTGCTTTACAGCGTTTAAATAGCAATCAAATTGACTTGGCTATTTTTACTCAAATTGTGGGGTAATTTTCAGTATTTAATTTATGTATCACAGCCAATTTGTTTTGTTAATCATAAAGAATTCGTTTTAATAAAATAACTGCACTTTCACGTTATCAGATATTGACTAGTTTATCTAATAGTAATACAACAGTTTAACTGTTTGGGTATGAAAGTGTTGTTACTAGATTAACTGGTGAAGCTACTGATAGGAAATATGTTTAAATATTTATAAATAGATTGATAAGTGATTCTTACGTTCTATTTCTTTTTTGATATTGTTTTGCTACCTGTTACTGGATTGTTTTGCTACCTGTTACTGGGTTGTTTTGCTAACTGTTGCTAGGTTGTTTTAGGTCCATGCAGATGACTGATCGGTATTCAACTCATTAAGGTAAAACGGCACCAGATCGGTGCAAAGTGCACAGCTCAACTTTTTTTTCGTGTTTAGAAATAAAAATTGAGAAATATTTTAGTCTGTAGCATTTGACGAAAATAGTTTAGTACTATTTAGGTTTATTAATCATCAGCTTGTTACTTAATGCAAATTTAGTCAGAATTTTGTCAAAACCAAGTTAAAATGCTGTTTTAAGTTTGATGGACAAGATTATGACTAACTGTGCGCTAAGTTACAAACTGTTGCTTTTGAAACCTAACTAATACTACTTTTGTCCTGAATTGTCACAGAACATGATATTTTTCATTTTTATCTTCTAAAGAAGAAAAACAAAGTTAAGTTTTGCACTTTGCACCGAGTGGCTACCGTTCCACCTTAAGCCACCAGGAAAATCTTAGAACACATTATACAAACACAATGAAAAAAAAAAGATTTGACAGCAACGAGTAAGTCAGTAAGCTAACGATCCTGAGCTGAAGCCTAAATTTAGTAAAATTCAAGTCAATATTTTAATTCCGTTTAAATTTTTATGTGCTTT
Source organism: Ypsolopha scabrella (assembly GCA_910592155.1). Taxonomy (NCBI): domain Eukaryota; kingdom Metazoa; phylum Arthropoda; class Insecta; order Lepidoptera; family Ypsolophidae; genus Ypsolopha; species Ypsolopha scabrella. Next base: position 5,560,372 of record OU342978.1, read on the forward strand.
ATACCTCGTTTAATTACTTTACAAATATCATATTTAGAGTAATTAAATAAATATTGACTGAAACATACACAACAATACAAAAAAAGTCTGTTTGATCACATTAAGTTTTATTTGAGTAAAAAAGTACACTGTATTTTACACACATGTGTAATGAAACCAATAAATAAAGTTATTCTTTATAATCGTAGGTCATTTTTCATTGGTGCTCAATCAGAAACGGTATGCGTGGAACTTTTTCGTGGTAAAACAATGAGATGGTCAGGTTTAATTAAATATAAAAAAATAGACACGTATTTTAAGAAGTTCCGAAATGATCCGAATAATAAAATAGTTACTTAATAGTTAAACTATATTAATTACTACCAAAGCTAATGTATTTAAAAAGCTAATAATAACATATATATTTTATTCTAACCCATTATATAAAGAGGAAAGATTTGTTTGTATGTTTTTATGTATGAGGTAATCTTTGGAGCGATTGAACCGATTCTAGAAATTCTTTCTTTCGTAAAAATCTACACTATTGCTGAGTAATATAGGCTATATTTTATATTAATACAACGATCCTGACACACTTCTTGCTAATATTAAGCTTGAAAAAGTGACTACAGCCAGGTTAAAGCATAGATATATTAATAATATGGTTTAAGTAATGATTTTTTCCCATACGGGTAAATTATATCAATTTAATCTGATAACAGATTTCCATCTACCACAATCCTTACACACCTCTTGCTAATACTCGTATTTAGTTTGAAAATGTGACTACAGCCAGATTTAAGTTAAAAAAAAAATCCCATACGAGATAAACTTTATCATTTTAATCTGATAACAGATTTCCATCTACCACAATCCTTACACACCTCTTGCTAATACTCGTATTTAGTTTGAAAATGTGACTACAGCCAGATTTAAGTTAAAAAAAAAATCCCATACGAGATAAACTTTATCATTTTAATCTGATAACAGATTTCCATCTACCACAATCCTTACACACCTCTTGCTAATACTCGTATTTAGTTTGAAAATGTGACTACAGCCAGATTTAAGTTAAAAAAAAAATCCCATACGAGATAAACTTTATCATTTTAATCTGATAACAGATTTCCATCTACCACAATCCTTACACACCTCTTGCTAATACTCGTATTTAGTTTGAAAATGTGACTACAGCCAGATTTAAGTTAAAAAAAAAATCCCATACGAGATAAACTTTATCATTTTAATCTGATAACAGATTTCCATCTACCACAATCCTTACACACCTCTTGCTAATACTCGTATTTAGTTTGAAAATGTGACTACAGCCAGATTTAAGTTAAAAAAAAATTCCCATACGAGATAAACTTTATCATTTTAATCTGATAACAGATTTCCATCTACCACAATCCTTACACACCTCTTGCTAATACTCGTATTTAGTTTGAAAATGTGACTACAGCCAGATTTAAGTTAAAAAAAAAATCCCATACGAGATAAACTTTATCATTTTAATCTGATAACAGATTTCCATCTACCACAATCCTTACACACCTCTTGCTAATACTCGTATTTAGTTTGAAAATGTGACTACAGCCAGATTTAAGTTAAAAAAAAATTCCCATACGAGATAAACTTTATCATTTTAATCTGATAACAGATTTCCATCTACCACAATCCTTACACACCTCTTGCTAATACTCGTATTTAGTTTGAAAATGTGACTACAGCCAGATTTAAGTTAAAAAAAAAATCCCATACGAGATAAACTTTATCATTTTAATCTGATAACAGATTTCCATCTACCACAATCCTTACACACCTCTTGCTAATACTCGTATTTAGTTTGAAAATGTGACTACAGCCAGATTTAAGTTAAAAAAAAATTCCCATACGAGATAAACTTTATCATTTTAATCTGATAACAGATTTCCATCTACCACAATCCTTACACACCTCTTGCTAATACTCGTATTTAGTTTGAAAATGTGACTACAGCCAGATTTAAGTTAAAAAAAAAATCCCATACGAGATAAACTTTATCATTTTAATCTGATAACAGATTTCTATCTACCACAATCCTTACACACCTCTTGCAAATTTATGAACGACACCAAAAAAGAGAAGGTTCACAGTTTGACTGTATTTTCTTATAGTTTTTCTTTTTGGGGTATATTATTCCATCACTTCGTCATTTTTTAGCTGATTTATAAGATTATTTTAGTTTTGTCTTGATCGAATGACTGTCCTCAGAATTAGACAGTGGAACTCCTCAATGTATGACAGCATATCACTTGATATTGAGGCAAACGCTTTGTACCAGGATGCTGATTACTGAGTGTTAAATAAATCTACATCTACAATACTATCGAGATCTATCTCCACTACACTATTATATAAAGGGGAAAGATTTGTTGTAATCTTTGAATCTGTTTGTATGAATGTTCCATTTTAACTCGAGAGCCACTCAACGGATTTGGATGCGGTTTTTTATTATCATTGTAGTGATCTTGATCAACATGACTGCTTTAAAGGGTGTTCATAAAATAAGGCCTAGGCCGAAAACGGGGCAGAGTTTGAATAAACGCAGGCGGAGCCGCGAGCAAAGGCTAGTATAATATGATTTATTTTAATCATTTAATTTTAGAAATACAAAAAGTCCTCAAATAAAAATGTTCTTCATACATCCATCCATCCATCCATCCATCAGAAGGCAATTTCATCCACTGCTGGACATAGGCCTTTCCAGGATTTTGCCACTCTTGGCGGTCCTTCTGGAAGAAATGCCCATACTCACACACGCTGGGCAGGCGGGTTGGTGAGCGCGGTGCCGAAACCCTTGCAGCAGTGACGCCGCTGCCCGTCACTAGTCTGATTTATATAAGGCCCGGCAATTGGGGATGGATATACCGCCATCCATCGGTCCCAGGCAATGGTGGGCCGCCTGGTTTTTTTGCCTGAGAGCTGTCCTCTTACTCTCCCCAGAATAACTTCGGGAGGATTTCCCAGTAAGATGATGGTACCTCCACATTCGAGCCCGGCATTAGCTCTACCACCTATTCTTCATACGCGTGTATTAAAATCAAAATTTCACTGACGAATTTTCCAGTTTAACTGCACCGAACTAAACCTAAAGTCACATAAGTACATAGGCTACAATATTTTTGTAAGGGCTAATATATCTGACCATTGCAGTTATTGCAATAACTTTTGGCATGTGAACTTTTCAAAGCTTTGGGCTGCTGCGGGGTAATAGGAGGTAGACCAAGTATAGCCCTAGCATTATATAATAACAAAAAAGTGATTTTAAGTTATGAGTATTATTTGGTTGTGTTTATGCGCTAATTTGACTCATTTCAATCCTTTAATAGTAATATTTTTCCGGAATAATAATTGAACTTTCCTAGTTCTGCCTTTCATGAAATTGTTTGAGTCGTTTTAAGGCATGAAACAGAAATAAACATACTTACACAAAGTCACTTTCAAATTTATAATATTTGTATGACTTTTCATCTTTAGGAAAACGTTTTATAAATTTTTAGCACGCTTTAAAATAAATATAAGCAACTTTTTGTGTGTGATACTGAAAACATCTGCTAATGATTCTGCAAAAAAAAGAATCCGAAAAAGACCTAAAATCGGATCAAAAGATGCTCATCGGCAACATTGCCAAGAAAACAAGACTAAATGTGATTTTGCTATGCCGGCGAGAAGAGTGCGGGACTGCGGTGCTACACTTTAGCTACGAGCAGTCAAACTCGCATTGATTTTGTAACAAGCATTTATTAAGCAATAATTGAATGAATAATTGTAATGAGATATTTCATTTTCATCTTAAAAAATACACTTGTACTAATATTAATATCATGATCTCTATGACATTATTATTATATTTACCATCTTCAATGAAAACTGTTACTTAAATACATATGCATAGTTTTTAGTTATTAGGATATCATAACCTGATGATGCGGTAAGGCGAAACCGGTAGTTCAATAAAGTGAATCAATTGAAACAGTACAAGTGTAGTTTTTAAGATGTTGACGATGTTTCACCAAGTACGGACAATCGCAAGTATTAACATTATGGTTGGTCTCGTCTTATTTGATGTAGTTACTTATAATTATAAAATTGTTTATTGTTTGCGAAATAAAATTGCTAAAGAAAATTATGACTTCAGTGAAGAGCTTATGAACTGCATTTATTTATTATTTAATATTTCTTTGGTTAAACATTCCCAAACGTATTGCTTCATAGTAGTGCACGTATTAAGCTACGAGTAACCAAACGATATTTTTTCTGCTGAACTCGATTTGTTCATGCAGCTTCATGGGTTTATCTAACTCATTCCAGTAAATGATAGCAAAAAATTCATCTAATAGCAATTTTAGTCCGAATAGCATAACTAGTTTTGGATGTACAGCCAAATCGGTCAAGAATTTTCTCAAAAACTTTGGTTTCTGTGGAGTAAATTTTGACTAGTTTTTTGGTTGCAAAACTAGTTCAGCTATTTCTTTTTTTCAGTGTCATCTCACTTTTTCCGCATTCATCAATCTAGTTACACGCGTTCTTCTAATCAAGGTGCTTCTGGGTTGGTCCCACTTCAATTTGTCCCTAATTTGGGCAGAAGTACTTTAAAACGGGAAAAATATTATTCTTCTGCAAATTTTTCGTATATTTTTTCGCCTGATAAGATTCTATATTTATATTATATCAGATGTTTTCGTCAGTTTCCTTTCCAAATCCACCTGAAGTTTTGAAGTAATTAAAACTGCAAAAGAACAATTTGCGCACAAAAAATATACGAAAAAAACACAATGTACTATTTTACATACCTCCTGGGTAATCGCTTTGCCAACATGGCCACTTCCCCAAGGGCTTTGGCCGGAAAAAGTAACAAAAAACGTTTCCGAATACCATTAAAACTTCAAACTGTAATATGAGTATTTTGCGGTATAATGAAAATGAAAATTGGACTGGCTGTCGGAACGGTCAAAGAGGCGGTGCTTTTGTTTCCATGTCCCTTTTGGAACATGATTACTACAAAGTATTTTATTTATGATCTTGTTTGGTCCAGAGATATGATTTACCTCAAAAATAAGTTAATTTCCGTATGCATAATTTGATAGGATTTATTTTTATTCACTTCATTTTAATATTTTTAAAACATGACCTCATTATCTTCCATCTAGTATGATAATATGTTTTTGCGGAATCCACTGCTTGGGAAGTTTTTATTATGTTCGATATTTCGAACTTCCTTACAGAGAGTTTAATTTAATATTTCATCCATTTTCAATACACAAAAATTCCAATAATAATTATAAATTAAGGGCCCATAATACCTCAATTCGCAGTGCTGCTTCTGCTTTTTGACTGTCTATCCTAGAGTAGGTCTAATCAGATGCCGCAGACGCAAAACATCAGTTATTTTGAAATCGCGGCTACACTGATGGTTTTTTCATTTTTATGTTATTGTCTGCATCTGCTTTACACTAATACTTTACAGATTTAATTTCAAGTATTTATTGAATGCTATCGGTTTATTGTACGGTTTGGAGGTAAATTTCCATTTTTTTTGTATCGAGAAAATTTAATCTCAAGTTTTGACCATTGCGTTGACATAGCATTAGTCCTCAACTTTACCATATATCAATTTCAGAGTGATTGTTGCAGTATTTGTTGGTATAAAACAGGATCATGCGAAGCAAAGTGAGGTATTATACACTCTTAAGGATAAGAACGTTTCGAGCTCAGTGCAAAATGCATAACTTATGATTGAATATCTCATTTTTGAATAAAATGTATTAAATAAAATAGTTTTATCTTATTTTGCTACTATTGTTGAATAATTATCAGGTGTTTTTAGCATAATTGCGTCATATTATGGATTATAAAGCGTGAATGTCGATACAAACTTAAAAGCCTGTTTTAAGTTGGTGTGGACATTAATTTACAACGCAATGCATAGAATTACCAAAATTGTGTTAGAAAGGCCTAACTGACATTAAATTATGGTCGCGAAGTGCCATAAATCACATTTATTTAGTACTATTTATTCAATAATAAGAAAAACAATCATAAATTGTGCATTTTGCACCGAGCTCGAAACGTTCCGCCTTAATGAGAATTTGCAGAAACAGCTATTTAAAACTGTCTTTTCAATTGAAAAATCATTCTTGATGGAACCTCACTGTAGAAAATAAATATTGTTGCAACCTTGAATGTTAACAGACCAAATCCAGATAAATTCTAGGAATTACATTATTATCTGAAGATGTATCAATGAAATCGGTAGCTAAGGAAAACAAAATAAATACTGTGGAACTAGTTCAAGTAAGATTTTTCATTGGTCTCACACACTTACGTTATTTTTTTCTCCAGTAAGTTTTTTTGTAAATAGAGAAAACTTTAATAATATATATTTTTTAAATCTTTATAATAGATTAATAATCATAACATAATTTATGCAACGGAAATCAGATTTATATTATCATTTCATTATGTAACGGAAATTAGACCTGATAGATCTGTTGTTTCCTATCTATAATGTTCCTCAATAATAAACCGGTAATTGGATATTAGTCTCTGATTTGACATAATATTATATGTGGGTTTTTTCATCACGATCTCTTCGTCCAAGATGAATGAAACCAAATAGACTTGAGTGAGCACAAACTTAAAGTCAAATTTCTTCCCATAATGTAAATTTTATGATTAAAGTTGAGTAATTTACTCTCTGCCAAGATAAGGGCTTCAGCTATTATATACAAACGTACCCGGGTATGTAATGGTGTGCAAAGTTTCCGGGTCAGTCGCCATTTTGAAATTCGGTCCCTTTTTCGAGAGCGCCCGACCAAAAAAGGTAGGACCATGAAAAGATAACCTGACACTTTAAAAGGACACTGAGAGCATGATATTATGGACTTTTAAGGTAGGCGCTGATTACACGAACTGGACGCATGCAATGGGGCTTTGTTTGTTTTGAATTAATTCGAATGATAACGAATGTATCGAAAATAACTTTACCCACTCATGTCGTTAAAGATCGACTACTATTATGTTCAATTAAATTTTTGTAGTACTCTTTAAAATATATTTGAATGAATTCCTTTTTTAGGGTTCCGTAGTCAACAAGGAACCCTTTAAGTTTCACCATGTCCATCTGTCTCTCTGTCTGTCCGCGGCTTAGCTCAGAGAGTCTTAGTACTAGAAAGCTGTAATTTGGCATGGCTATACAACTATAGATATTAATCCCACCGATACAGTGGTAAAATAAAATATTAAAAAGAAAATTTTTAGGATACCTCCCATATGGTACCTAAAAGTGGGAACATTTTTTTTTTGCGTCTCCCCTATTGTGTGGGTTGTCGTTGGATAGGTTTTTTATAAATATTGTAGGTGTGTGAATATCATTTTTCGATTCAGGGATCCGTTTGCGAAATATTAAGCTTTTAAGTGCCAATTTTTTTAGAATCAAATGTCCCCCCCTATCAGCTAAGCCGTTGTTAATGGATATGTGGAAAAATTTCGCGGAAGTAGTCCCTATAACAAAATTAAAAGAAAGACTATCACAGCTAAGTTAACGAGTAATAGTCGACCAACTTAATATGTTAGTTTTTATTTTTATTTATGTGTGTTCATTAATGAAAATAAAAAGTAACAAATAAAAGCCATTAACTGGTTTCATAAATAAAATTATATTTATTAACTTGTTATTTCATAAATTCGTAATTTTTATTCAAATAATTTAAGTCTAAACTGTTGACAATCCTTAAATTTATTTATAACAACATATTACATTCTTAGGTGAATTTAAAACACAATTTCTTGTGTTTCGTTTCTCCTAAAACAAAGTTTCCTATTTAAAAACAATACAAGCTAAGCTAGAGACCCGTGACAAACTCGTTCGGATGGACGAACAGACAGCATAGCGACATTAATAGGGCTCCGTTTTGTTGTTCGGGTAAGGAACCCTAAAAAGAGCTTGTATGACTAGATTGATGGACGTGGAAAAGGCGAAAGAAGTGTAATCGAAGCAGATGGCAATCTGTAGTCTCTGCCTATCCTTCTGAGAGACCGGCGTGAGTATATGTATCTATTCAGGAAAAACCGACCAAGTGCGTGTCGGGCCACGTGCAGTTTAGGCTTCCATAGTTGCCCGGTACATTTTATAAGTTGGTCTATTAATACAGATCGCGCCAAACTTCTAGTCCCATACATTTAGAAGAACGGCCCATACATTGTCGTGTTTAGAGGGGGCTAAAAGTTTGGCTCGACCTGTACTCATAAACCTGTAAAGCCTACTTAGCTGTGATAGTTTTACTTTTACATATTGAACAAAAAATACTTTCCTTATAAATTCATCATAAATACTACTTCTGTGAATATTTTCACATAGGTATTTATAAACAACACTTTAGCCGGCAGGGGCGGGGACGACGTTTGACTCTAACAAAAATTGGCACTTCCAAGCTTAATATTGCACCAACGGAACCCTAAATCAAAAAATAGTTTTCACAAACTCATAATGTTTCTGAACGACCTATCCAACGATACCACACACTATGGGCAGAGAATATAAAGTATCATGGGATAGACGAGAAAAAAATATATATCTCCAATTTACGTTTCAAAATTATTTCTTTAGAGATTTTTTTTTACCATTTTGTTGGCGTGATTGATATGTATACCCATCTGATACTGTGATGGTCTGCTATCTGACGTAGTCAGCTCACCCCTCTCTACACAGATATAAATATACATATATGCATCGGCGCCAATACATACATATACATGCATACCCATGATATATCTAACCATGAAAGTCTGGACTAGGACTTGATTACTGAATTATTTTTCCAATTATGATCGTAGCAAATCATATCAACAATGTATCATAATTGCTAAATACGTTTAGTATTTATTAGATGTGGGATAGGAACAACTATAAAAGGGAGGAAAGAGAAAAAGACATACACAGACGGATAGTTTAGTGACTCTAATTTATTACTTTACTTTATCATTTTTTCTCATTGTTTCCAATGGCCCAAATCAATTTTATAAAGGGGAAGAACAATGAATGAACAAGAAACCCCTTTGGCCTTATTATCTATTACTTATCTAGAACATAAAGATTATGACAGATACAATTCTTTTCTATGATTAATTGCACGGTTCAGGTTTGAACTGAACCCTGACCCCTCTTGTAGAAACCTCTTGTTCTTACGGGTCTGACTTGTCTATTTTAACAAAGGCGTAATCATTGAAATTTCGCTTAGCAACACAATATCTCCCACCACTCTCTTATAAAATGTATTATATAGCCGGGATATAATCTGTGTCTTTCTTTATTGATAGTAACACTAACGCCATCGGCGCATAAGCACCCCCTGACGTCATTGGCCCTCGGTTAGACAGCCTATCCGCGCCTGCGCTTCACACGCACTCCAAACTCTGCTATCCAGTCAAACTCAAGACTTAGATCTTGTTTTGCTAGACCAATCCTCCACAAAGTAACTCTCAGCTACTCAAATCAGGTCGTTTCCTGAAAGTATAAAGATAGACTCCAGCACAATATCATTTGTAAATAATCATTGTTCGTCGATATTTTTAGGTCGTTAAGGTTCACATTTGTATGGCAAATGTAATTCGATAGCTTAGTTGCCAATTCGAATATAGGTACACGTGCGTTTTTGTCTTTTCCAAGAACATTAGACCTTTCGTTGTTGAAGTGTGTGTGTGTCCATCAATTTTTAATGTTTTTGTAACTCTATAGAATTTGAGATCCTGGAAAACAATTTATGAGCATTATTTATTGCTTACTTTCGAGAAGGACGTTTTGTTTTTTGAGACGTTAGCATATTGAATTTCACTTTGCGTTAATTGTTTGTATCCTGCTGCCTTAACTTGCTTGTTCCTTTTTTCTAAATAGATTTAAATAATTATTTTGTCATGGCAAGTTAGCCTCCAAAATGACGCCATCACACCCCCCCACCATAGTGCAGACGGTTTGAGACTTAGACTAGGCTCTAAACCTTCTTCATTATTAACTCTATGAATATCCAATAAGTATATTAAATCTGTTCAAATTTAAATCCCTTGCATAACTGCATAGGAAGAACGAAAAAAATATTACCTCGAAATGCCATTTGTTTTCCGACCGTTTTGTACTTTTGTATTATAGCACATCATAAACGTCCCTTTTTCACTTGTTAACTAAACTCTTGTGTCGGCAGTTTTAAATGGCTAAATGGCTTCTCTGTATTATGGCCCAATGCAAAGATTTCTATTTTCTATATTTCTTCTTTCGTTTTACAACCCTATTTGCGCTTTAGTCTTATTTCAATGGAGTTTACGATACTCTATACTCGGTTCCGTCATTTGTTCTGGTAAATTGCTTTATTTTCTTATTCCTTTCCCACGCTTAAATATCACATGGAATTCTACGTAATATTCAACCTCTAATATTTTAGCAAGTCAAATACTAATTTCAGCGATCTAGGTAACTACCGTGTCTTTATCTACCTTCTATACAATACTATGTCTATTAAATCAATCTTACAATTCCTCTGGTTTCATAATCTAATCCATCCTCATAGTCGTGAAGGTCTAATACACGAGTGTCAATTTGAGCAACTATATTGTTTATATAACTTGGTTACTAACCTGCTATCAAGCCAAGTCTAGATTCATGATTAGACAATACATGTATGAATATAAGTACAAATATCTGTATGAAAACTATGAGTACTAAATTTCTCTGATTTGGTTGTGTTCTAGGTTTCAGGGATTGCCTGATTGTCCTAGGTCTCTTATTTGAGATCTATTGGTTGTTACCACTTTATTCAAGGCTAGACCAAGTAAACTCAGTATCCCGAGCAAGCTGAAGGGAGTGCTATGCGCTAAACAAGGTTCTAGAGTCCTTTTTATTTTTTTAACCTTTGTATCGAAATCAATTTAGCACTGAAATTCGATTAGCTGATCCTTTATTGTTGGTACACAGATTAGCTCATGTGTCCGACTTGATTTTTATTTTTTTGTTGAGCGGCCGCTCTGGGATTCAGCTATTCGCAGAATAGGTTTTTGAAGGTACCCACCGAAGCTTGTAGCAGCTCGCTAGCTTAGAATAAAGGTATGTTATTAAGTATTGGATCCCTTTATTTAAGGTGGTCCAATTGCCTGCAATACTCGACTCTTTCAACTTTTATTATAGGTCTAGAGGATCAAATTATAATATATTTAATCATAGTGACAAAAGTATAATGCATAATCAGGCAGATCTGTACTTGGTACAGATTTTAAAAATTAATCAGAAATGACTGTAAGCTAGAATTTCGTCTGAAGGACTTTGTCTAATTAAGAATCAAAATTAACCTTGTCTCTTTAGTGACCTATCGCTTTTTCTCTTCTAAAATCAATCAAACGCCCATCGTTTGTGGAAATATTATGTGTACCTGGAATTTTTATTACTCCATATGATTTAATCGTGATCACCAAAATCTGACTTCAATATCAATTATAGATTCCTATATAATTGTGTATCTAATCTCGTTTTATTTTGTATACAGGTACATATTTACTACGCCGTTATCAATTAAACCCTTTATATACTTCGTATATCTATTTAATCAATCGTCATTAATTCAGATGTCCATTTATATATTTTACAATTTTCGCAACTCTTCGCAATCAACTGAGGACTTTTATGTCTTCGTTTACTTCTTAAATCATTAATATTAATTAATGAATTTCATAAATTTATGTATCTATTAATTAGTATTAATACTCCATTTTTATTAGCTGTTTAACTCGTTAGCAACTCGTTAAACTCGTAGCATGTTGTTATGAATTAAAGATCTATGTATGAATTTGTATGCTTATGTACCTGCTTGCTAAGACGTCTCGTTACGAGGCAAAGATCTTTAGGTACTCGCTTACAACGCAAGACCATTTTTTTTTTGTTTCAAACCTTTAGTAGTATGTGTCCTCTCTCTCTCTTATAATTTTGTCATTGTAACACTCGAGTCTTTATCTCAATTGAACGAGATATAATTAATGTGAAGACGTAGGCCCCCCCGTGCCATGTTTGGGTTTTTTTTTCTATAATAATTTCCAGGCGTCAACGTGCCTCTTCTAAGACCTTTACCCCTAATTAAAACCTGATATACCTACAAACCTAACTTCATTCACCGGTCTGATTTTACCTTTAACCGTAACATTCTGTTTCATCTTTCTGAGAAATTCAAACGCTGTGAGTACCGTTACTTCCGCAGTCCTCATAGACAATAGGTTTTGTATGTCAACTTTAAAATGCCTCAAAACGCAGTTAATTAATTGTTGTTCACTAAATGGTATTGTTAGCGACCTTATTTTCTTAACAACCTAAATTATTAGACAACTTAAACCCGAAACCTTCCTTTATTATTACTATCGCATATTTAGAGACTCAATTATTACCATGTACTATAGCGTAATTAACACACACACTTCAACCAACGCTCTGCAAAATGACACAAAGAATACAAACATATCGTAGAAAATATTTTCTGAATAATTTCAGCTCTGTAAATTCACACATAAAATGTTTCTACGTAGCCCTTCTTCTTCTTATATTCATCTTTATAATTTTGAAAAAATTAAGCCTTGATATTCATTCTGAAGAATTTAATAATGAACATTAAAAGTATATTATTTTATATACTCGATATATTTTGGCCTTAATATGGGCTGTCATGTAATTTTAATTTGTTTGTAATTCAAAACACCTCTCCAATTCCTAGTCTTGGTTGGACAAATCACGGTCTATTACTTTGCGAAATAGTATCTTGATCTCATAAATTATTTTATAGATTCCCAGTCATTTACCAGGCAATCTAGTTCAGTTTTTATCTCTGAGTTATAGTCATCCGTAGTTAAAATCCAGACCACCTAAGTGTCACCGATTCTTTTTTTTTGTTTCTTGCACCAGGAACTTTAAGGTCACATCCAAGTGTCAACTAGTTTGAAGAAACTAGGATCTTGTAGACATTTCCCCAATTGTCAACTGGTGAAACCCAGGAGCTTGAACCCAACTAAATATCTGGTTTCCTAGTATCTTTTTTTTTTTTGATCGGCTCTAGATTAGCTCTGAGACAATAGCTGACTATTTGTTGTCTAGTCACAATTTAGCACTGTGTAGACAAGATTTTCGCCCTATGTGATTTGAATGTATTCGATCAACCGATCTGAGTTCAGCTTTAGCGATCTTTTCTTTTTTTCGCCTTTGTTACATTTGATCTTTAGAAATACAGATTTTTAGCACGCTAAACATTAACTAGGGTGACATATACTTCTCAATTTTATTAATTAATTTCGTTTAAAATGCCCTTCTTTCTTGGAAGGTCATGACTACTCATGACAGTGTCGGCTAGGCCATTCTTTTATTTAACAGTAACAAATTATAGCTTTGAGCTAACTATGTAATTTCCAGTCAGAAAGTTAATTTTACGATCAAGATTTCTAGAATGAAATGTTGGCTTTTCTGGCTCTTTACGTTTTATATTACTATAAAATAAGTAAGTAAAGATGTTAAAATTAATCTGAATGAAACGTCCAACACAAGATTAAGGCTTGTATTTTTTTTTCCAAACAAATAAATAGTTCCAAACTAACGAAACGCGTCCCTGTGTATTTCTGTCTTCTCTCCCTTTTTGTCTGTATATTTATTTATTAAGGCTGTCTTTCAGTCATGTTAATAAATGTATTATAATTATTTCCATACTATGAAATAAATATCTCCCACAATCTATCATTGTTAAATAATTCAGTACTGGACCCCCTACGTTGTGTATTTTTTAAATTTAGGTATTTCAAGTTCTTCTTAGTTGCGTTTGCTATTTGCTAAGCGCAATATCTAAGATCCTGGTCACGGCACCACGTGTGATGGTCTGCTATCTGACGTAGTCAGCTCACCCCTCTCTACACAGATATAAATATACATATATGCATCGGCGCCAATACATACATATACATGCATACCCATGATATATCTAACCATGAAAGTCTGGACTAGGACTTGATTACTGAATTATTTTTCCAATTATGATCGTAGCAAATCATATCAACAATGTATCATAATTGCTAAATACGTTTAGTATTTATTAGATGTGGGATAGGGTAAACTATAAAAGGGAGGAAAGAGAAAAAGACATACACAGACGGATAGTTTAGTGACTCTAATTTATTACTTTACTTTAACATTTTTTTCTTATTGTTTCCAATGGCCCAAATCAATTTTATAAAGGGGAAGAACAATGAATGAACAAGAAACCCCTTTGGCCTTATTATCTATTACTTATCTAGTACATAAAGATTATGACAGATACAATTCTTTTCTATGATTAATTGCACGGTTCAGGTTTGAACTGAACCCTGACCCCTCTTGTAGAAACCTCTTGTTCTTACGGGTCTGACTTGTTTATTTTAACAAAGGCGTAATCATTGAAATTTCGCTTAACAACACAATATCTCCCACCACTCTCTTATAAAATGTATTATATAGCCGGGATATAATCTGCGTCTTTCTTTATTGATAGTAGTAAATATTGCCAAATTGAACGGCAATTTATAGACACAGCTTCCTAAGTTACTGACATTGGCACATTCATATAATTTTAAGCTGTTGGTGATTTAGCCCTCACATGGAGATGTAAATTAACGTTATCTCATTGGAGTATAACTTCACTGAGGACAGCTGGGTATACCTAGGTGTAAAACGCTCGTCACCGGGATTCGAACCCGGGACCTCCCTTTCTCTGAGCGTTTGCTTAATCACTCCTTCTCATTTGGAGTATTTATAACATACACCGAAACATTAACATTTGGCAAATCAAATGTTGCCCAGTTTTATCAGCTTAAAGTTCCTCGTAATGGGGCACAGATTTCAAAGAAATTTGTATAATTAAAAGTATACATAGACAACATATGGGCACGGAAAGTGTCTATTGCGAGATCATACTTTTATCAACATTTACTTTGTCTGTAACTGTCTCGATTGTGATTAGAAACTTTGGCTTATCCAATCAACTTTAATCATGATCTCGCTCAATAAACTCTTTATCCGCAAAGTTTTAAACACTTAGCTTTATCTGTTGTTCCCACGTACAGCTCACTGACTGATACTGACACTTTGTAATTTATACTGAGATTTCAATTCAAGGTTTTATCAACATTTAAGTTTTATCTAAGAGACTAGGTCGTCTCTT
The DNA here is from genome assembly GCA_910592155.1 of Ypsolopha scabrella. Lineage (NCBI taxonomy): Eukaryota > Metazoa > Arthropoda > Insecta > Lepidoptera > Ypsolophidae > Ypsolopha > Ypsolopha scabrella. The sequence goes on from OU342978.1 coordinate 5,575,596, forward strand.
GGCGCTCCAAGACCAACTGCCTGCCTGTCTTGTCTTCCCGCTTTTCGGAAAAACCCCCAACTTTTTAGGTAGATAATAATTTACAATAAATCTTACTCTAAATTAACATCTATGCTATACATATTTAGCGTCCAATTTTCACTGCACTATCTCACTAATAGCACCCGTGCACACACACTAGCGCCATCGGCGCATAAGCACCCCCTGACGTCATTGGCCCTCGGTTAGACAGCCTATCCGCGCCTGCGCTTCACACGCACTCCAAACTCCGCTATCCAGTCAAACTCAAGACTTAGATCTTGTTTTGCTAGACCAATCCTCCACAAAGTAACTCTCAGCTACTCAAATCAGGTCGTTTCCTGAAAGTATAAAGATAGACTCCAGCACAATATCATTTGTAAATAATCATTGTTCGTCGATATTTTTAGGTCGTTAAGGTTCACATTTGTATGGCAAATGTAATTCGATAGCTTAGTTGCCAATTCGAATATAGGTACACGTGCGTTTTTGTCTTTTCCAAGAACATTAGACCTTTCGTTGTTGAAGTGTGTGTGTGTCCATTAATTTTTAATGTTTTTGTAACTCTATAGAATTTGAGATCCTGGAAAACAATTTATGAGCATTATTTATTGCTTACTTTCGAGAAGGACGTTTTGTTTTTTGAGACGTTAGCATATTGAATTTTGCGTTAATTGTTTGTATCCTGCTGCCTTAACTTGCTTGTTCCTTTTTTCTAAATAGATTTCAATAATTATTTTGTCATGGCAAGTTAGCCTCCAAAATGACGCCATCACACCACCCATCATCTGAGTTAAGCCGCGCACAGACGGATAGACGGACATGGTGAAACGATAAGGGTTCCTTGTCGGAATAAGTAACCCTAAAAATGCGATAAAACGGCAAAAATCATATATAACTTCACACAAAAAACAATTTTTGAAGAAAAGGTGGTCTAAAGCTGCAAAAATAATACAAATACAATTTTATGTAAAGTGGATATGTCAAACCATTTTTCATGTTCCCCTCCAGACCGTACCTGTATAATTTACTTTTGTTTCAATTGTTACAAGTTTTCGTAAGAACGAAAGAAGAAAAAACTTTTATTCGACATCATCCTACTGGGTCCTTTGTTAAAGTAAAAAGGTGCTTCGTTCAGTTTGATAAGATTTTTTTGTCGCCATTTTTTGCGTGGGAAGTAAGGATCAGAATTACAACAATTTTTCTGCTGTTATTTGAGTTATCCTATTAAAATTGGTTTCTTTTTATTAAGACATATTTAAAGAAATACATATTCCGTCCAAAACATTTCATGTAAACTAGGTCGCCAAGACTCAGAAGCTGATAACGCTTTTACAGTTAGAAAGTTATCAGATCTCATGTAAAGCCAAGCCCTTAACTCTACAAGCCCTAACTCTACAAATCCTACATCTTGATCAAAAAGTATAGGACTTATAATATTATGTCATGCAATAATTATAGTTCCATGAAACGGATAAGCCAACTTTTTGATCAAGTTGTAGGGTTTGTAGAGAGCTTGGCTCTACAGGAGATCTGATAACTTTTTAACGGTGAAAGCGTTATGAGCTTCTGAGTCTTGGCAACCTAGTTTACATGAAATGTTTTTGATCGAATTTCATTTCTTTTTGTAAGATGCTCCACTTTATTTTATTTTATCAGGTTGCATTTTTTTGCCTCAGCTATGACTTTTTTATAGAATAGAAGAATAGAATAAATTTTATTTCAGGCTGAAGCCTGAATTTAAGCCTTTATAGCCCACTCTCAATTTTTACCTCTTTTTATAGCGATAGATCAGGGCAGCGACGTGGTATTGTGGGGTGACACTAAGCGCATGCGATGCGTTTGATTTCCTTCCATCTTCTCACCGCTTAGATCACAGATAAAATTAATAAGGTTCCAGAAGTGTGTCAAACGTGTCCCAGCGGTCTACAGTTTCAGCCGTTATAGATAGCCACTGATAGTTACTGGATTAATAATTTTACAGAATACCTACTCGTTACTATGGCCTCTAGCACGGCAAATAATAAAATTTAAATGAAATTGATACCCAAGGGTGGTCTCTATAAAAAATCCTCGGAAAAGTAAGTTATTAACATTATCATGTCCCCTTCCTTATCTCCGAAATTATAAGACCGAAAAATATAGAAAAAGTCATGGTAATACATGATGATTGATTATGTAATATTTAAAGGTTACAAGAAAAATACCGCGGTTAAGGTATTTATCAGAGTTCCTTACTCAAGAGGGTGTCAAATTGTTTGTCAGGCGCAAGAACTTTAGGGCCTTGTTTTTTGTTGCCTGGACCACTTTATGGGGTGGGGGTTGGAAGGTAAAATTAACAGATATTTAAATGTTTTCGTGCAAATCGTAGCTTTCGTACCGAATTTCCGATTTCTAGGACTTCTGGAAGTTGGGAATATATTTTTTTAATAATACAGAACCGGACCCTTTAAGAGAGTTTGGAGAATAAAAATTACAGTTTACTTAGTTAATTTATTGGTAGTTTGTGTGCTAATCCTAGCCTGCTTTCTTGGACTTCAGGTGGTACTCTAGAGGTTTTGATGATTATCAATTCATCAGTGAGTGAGTGGTCGAAATCGACGTATTTTAGTTGTATTAAAAAGAATAAGAATAAGAATAAGAATTTGTTTATTCATGAATGTAGGTGATACAATATGTAGGTCTTAGAAATAATTTTAAGTACGCTACATTCTGCCAGAAGGCGTATGAATATTTACAATAATTACAAGTTGTTACAATGCTACAAAACTAGAAATTTTAAATACCATGCCGTAGCTAAAATTATTGTTATGCAGTATTAAACAATATTAAGTCATTTTGTTCAACACATAAATTTGGGTATATTTTATTAAATTGAATTTTCGTTTAAAAAATCGTTTATTTTGTAATAGCATTTGTGAATTAGGAAAAGGAACTATTTGTTTTTAAATGCATTCATACTTAATTCTTTCCAACCATTGGGTATTTTATTATATATAGGTAGTTTAGGGCCCATAACAAATATGCTTTTGTGGAAGAGTTCTGTGTTGTGCTTATCATACCGTAACCTGTCCTTGTTTCTCAGGTTTCTATCTGTTCTTTGAGATACCTTAGTGTCAATATTATTTCTTGCAAAACTACACGTCTCAAATATATAAAGGCAAGGCAGTGTTAAAATCTTTAGTGGTTTAAAGCTACGTACACAGGTCTCGTGTGTTTTCATACCACAGATAGCTCTAATGAACCTTTTTTGTGCTTTAAATAGGGTTTCTTTTTCAGTTCAGTCGCCCCAGAAGATGATACCGAAACGTAAAAGTGAGGCAACATACCCATGATAGGCGGCTAATACAGCCTTTCGTTCAACTATTTTTGACAATTTAAATAAGGCATAAGCAAATCTGTTAAGTTTGTTACATAAGTCATCAGCATGCTGTTTCCAAGTTAACTTATTATCTATGTTCAACCCTAAAAATTTTATATTTTGTACTTCGGCCACTGCTTGTCCGTTATAATTTACATTCAAATTATCAATTCTGCAACTTCTCTGATAAAATTGCATAACTTTTGTCTTGCTTACGTTAACAATCAAATCATTACTATTTAGCCAATTAATTATATTATTCAATGTATTATTAATGTCATATTCGTAATTATTTATATTATCACATTTTATTATTGCTGTGCTGTCGTCCGCAAATAAGACCATAGGTTGGCATATACTACTGGGCATGTCATTGATATATATTAAGAACAACAAGGGTCCAAGTACGCTTCCTTGTGGAACACCGCTTACTACAGATCTCTCATGAGATGTGTAAGTAATTTCTGTTTTTGAGATAGTATCGATCTTGGTAACTTCGGTGAATTGTTTTCTATTTCCTAAATATGATTGCATTAACATAAGAGCATTTCCTCTTATTCCATAGGCAAATAGTTTATCCAGTAAGAGATCATGGTTAACAAAGTCGAGTGCCTTTGTAAGGTCCATAAACAAAGTACAGACAGGCTTTCTTTTGTCAACATTAGGTAATATAGATTAGAAATTATGAAATTCAAACTATAAAAGCTAGACAAATGAAACTTCTTGTGTTAAATGAGACTGCTTATTTTATCTTATCTTGTGAATTTGTATCCCTAGTATTATCCAGACCGAAGCTATGAGGGTTCAAAAATATGCCGAAACACTTCGAGAATGGGAACGTAGTGCCCCGCTTCCTTTGGCTTGTCTTGGCGGGGGGCACTGCCGTGTCCCCAGATTACAAAAGCTATTTACTAAATATGGGGTACGGATATTAACGAAATTTCTTTTATCAAGCTAAATTAATACACATTTTTATTCTTAAAAATTTCCTTTTTTTAGGTAAATAAATAAATGTTATTTTTGTGGATCTAGCTAAAACGGATCAAAGGCGGATAAGCCACGGAGATTTTGGGCACAAAACCCTAAAAAATGTATACTGAATTTATATACCCATTGATATAGACACATATGGAAATAAATATCTCAATAGAAATCACATTTTCGTGTTCCCTGCTCCAGTTCTAATTGGCCCCAAAATACAGATTAGACTTGTGCGCCGATACGCTACATTGCTGCCGTTGGACATTTTACAGGGTATTCAGTCAATATAGAGTCTTTCCATTATACTTGTATGAACATTGAACAACGCGCTGTGTATGCATGAGAGCGCAAATAGGATAATGAGTTGATAAAACCTACCTTATACTAATACGTATAGTTCCCTGTTATCAGGCTGCAAATCTTAAAATTTATATGTAAATTAAATTTTATTTTGTAGAACAAAGTAGTACTTGGTCATGGTTCCACTAGTTAATAATATACAGTTTTTATTACTTTGTTACATTCTGAAAATACTTAATGTTCACATACCTACGCGTTCTCAGTCGACGTAAATCGTACACCAACACCATTCAAAAAAAGATTGTAACGCCGGCAATTAGATCTGACGCCGCAGAAATTTTGCTTCGGCGCACAGTTCTGATACAGATATAACTGTTCATTGGCCCAAATATTTAATGAAGTAATAAAGATAAAATCCGGGCCGATGTTGTATTGGGACTTACTGAAGCAGAAATTATTCCCTAACATTGTGATATCTTCGATCTTGATGATATACTAAATAGATAGGTTTATTTAATAGCCACGTTCAAGGCGAATACTAAATCAAACTGCAATATTAAATATGTCTTTGAAGGCCTACTTCTCTGTATGTGTGGTCCAAATATTTAAACGATAGATATAATACAGACCTTTTTTTTTTCAGTTAACTATTTTTTTTTCGTTACCTTTGATAAAAAGAAAATCCAAAGTTAAGGTGGTCACGGAGGATCTCGGTGAAAAATGCACATCATAATATTGTTTTCCTTATTTTTGAATAAAAAGTTTGCAATAAATGCGTTATTTACAATATAGTAATTCGCGCAAACTGCTTGTTAATAGTAAGATGATCACATGAAAATTATTCAATTTTATGCGTTACATTTTAGCTGCATTACATTTCATTTTTCTGTTTGTCGTTACTTTTATGTCTCACTTCTGTATCCTTGTAATTTTCTTTGTGTCTGTACGGTGATTTGGATTTAATCTGTTATGCTATGCAGTTAATAATACATAAATAAATAAATAAATAAATTGCAACTGTAAACACGCTTTTAAGTTTGTTAACGTAATGCAAACAAAATGTAAAACATTAAAGTACTTTTTTTGTGAAGACGTTATTACTAATAAACTATTTCCGCAAATAGCTATAAAACCCATTTATTGCATACTTTTTATTTAAAAGTAAGGAAAACAACATTATGATGTGCATTTTGTACCGATGTAAAATGCTCTTACTTCTTCCGTAGATAGAAGCGATTTTGATAATTCTTTCACCTTATAGACATCTAATTAGCCTTTGCCCGCGGCTTCGCTCAGGTGAATCTTTCTATACAGTTTTTGGCTTGGCTGTTATTTTGTTAACACAAAAATAATGCCAGAATAGCCGTCCAGATATTGAATGTATGTTCAATAAAATGACAATCAATCTGGCCATACAACGAGGTGACGCTGCCATACCAGCCTCCGGGGTACTCTCCCACACGACGGCAGCGATCTTTAGAAAAAAATAATAGTTTAGTGTGTAATATTTATTTTTAATTCTTTAAGTTTGTTTTTATTAATTCATAGGAAATTAGGTGGTAGAGCTGATGCCGAACTGTGGAAGTACCACCATCTTACTCGTAAACCGCCCCTAAAGTTATTCGGGGGGGAGTAAGAGAAAAGCTCTCAGGCAAAACCGGGCGACCCACAATTGCCTGGGACCAGTGGATGGTGGTATATCCATCCCCAATTGCCGAGCCTTATATAAAACAGACTGGTGACGGGCAGCGGCGTCACTGGTGCAAGGGTTTCGGCACGCGCTCACCGACCCGTCTGCCCAGCGTGTGTGAGTATGGGCATTTCTTCCAGGAGGACCGCCAAAAGTGGCGAAATCCTGGAAAGGCCTATATTCAGCAGTGGACGAAACAGGCTGATGGATGGATGGATTTCATAGGAAATAAAATGCCTGGAAGTAGCAACGATCTATTTAAAAATAGAAAAGTTTTCATTTTTTTTCTCATCTATCCCATATTGTGAGGTATCGTTAGATAGGTCATTTAAAAACTTTGTATGTGTGTCAAAACCATTTTTCGATTTAGGGATCCGTTGGCAAAATATTAAGCTCTAAAGTGCTAACTTTTGTTAGAGTCAAGTGTCCCCCCCTGCCGGCTAATTGTTTATGAATATGTGGAAAAATTAACAGAAGTAAAATAAAATTAAAAGAAAATCTATTACAGCTAAGTAGGCTTTAGATGTTTACAAGTACAGGTCGCGCCAAACTTTTAGTCCCCTCTAAATACGACAAGTATGGGCCGTTCTTCCAAATGTACGGGGCTGGAAGTTTGGCGCGATCTGTATTAGTAGACCAGCAACTACGGAACTCTACAATGCGCGTGGTCTGACACGCACTTGGCCGGTTTTTTATTTTTTATTGTGGTAGCACGTCACTTAAGGCGTTAAGAGAGGTAAAATAATAAATCAATCAAATATTGACGCTGAAACACAGGTACTATATTTGTGGTTTTACAATATTGTAAATTCTGTTGTGAATTTTATTTAGTCCTACATTTATGTGTAAATTAATTCTAAAACATCTACACTTTACACGTATTGCTGTAATTAATAAAAATAAAATCAAAACTCAAGTCAATATATTTTATGCACATACAAATAAATCGAACATAAGGTAATCGTCGGTTAAGTCAGGGCATAGAAACCAGCGGCTCTAGAAGTAAAGCCGTTCGGGGCTCACTCGAGTCGTCTTCGACAAACGAAAAAAGGAACAAACTTACGCGAGTGAGCAGGATACCTGTTATTTCATTTAATTCATTTTTTAAAAACTTTATTCATCATAAGTAATTAGGCACGATAACAATATTCCGCCAAACTGTTAAAACAGTTTATCGGCAGACATAAATCTCTCTTAATGCTAGCACTTATGATTATTAAATCCTAAATAAAAAAGATAAACCGCGTAGAGGGTAGTTTTAATATTTAACATTTGTCTCTCTTACTTGTATACATTTGTCTCTTTCGTCGTTTGACGAAAACGAGACGAACGAGCCTCGAACGGTTGTACTTCTACACCCGCTGCTGATTTCTTTTTGTTTTTAATGTGGTCACTCTATGCTTTTGTGTTTATGATTTAACCTTGTGAATGGAATGGTATCAAATAAAATAAAAAAATCGTAGAAATTTAAAGAAAACAAAAAAAACTTTTCTTTTGATTCAAAACATAATGTCGTTTCTTTGCAAGATTTGGAGTTACAAGTGTGTTTAACTAGCGTTTGTCCGCAGCTTCACTCGGGTGGAAATGTCTTTTAATCACTGCATCTTTATTAAGATAAAAACTATTATCGACAGTTGTCGGCTTGGCGGTTATTTTATGAACAGCCCTTAGAGCCTGTATGCATTCAAATCCATTAAGTGGTTATCGAGTTAAAACATAACATACAGGCATACCGACAGACAAAACTTCAAATAATTTTAGTTTTGGTTTTAGTGCAATAAAAATAACCCATTACATTAAAAAAAATTCGCAAACATATTTAAATTACAGGCACGACATTTTGACTATTTTATTTTTAAGTAAAGATTCCATATTCGTTCCGTTTAATTTTAATGAAGTTCATAAACATTAATCTAAATTATAGCCAAAATTCAGTTCCGCGAAAACAAGTAAAGGAAATTCAATTTACGCACAGAGAAACCCAATACCGGCGTAATGTAATTAAATCTGGTATTTTTGATCATACCCTGGCAACGTTGTTCCGGCCCATAGCCATAAGTAAATATAGACTAAATAAATACAAAATGAAAACATATTCTGGGACAAACTGGCGGGATTTTGTTAGGACACAATGTCCCGTCGAAAATCGAATCAAACGCAATATAGCGGGTGTTCCATCCCTGTGCGAGATCGTAATTAAAATGTTGGGCAAAGATTACGTTGGGCAACAGATATGACATTAGCCTTAATGTTGCCATAAATATTTTACAAATCACGATACTTTATTCTAGTTTCCTCATACACCCATTTTTAGGGTTCCGTAGTTCGACAAGGAACCCTTATAGTTTCGCCATGTCCGTCTATCCGTTTATCCGCGGCTAAGATCAGAGACTATTAGTACAAGAAACCTGTAATTTGGCATGAGTATACATATTAATCACGCCGACAAAACGGTGAAATAAAATCATGAAAAATATTTTTTTTGTGGTACACTTGACTCTAACAAAAATTATCATTTCGTATTCCCATGTCAATTAGGGATGAATTTTTTTTCTTCTTTATCCCATAGTGTTGGCTATCGTATGATAGGTCGTTCAAAAGCCATTTTTCAATTTAGGGATCCGTTGGCGAAATATTAAGCTTTAAAGAGCTAATTTTTGTTAGAGTCAAGTGTCCCCCCCACCCCCGATGGCTTAATGGTTGTTTAAGAATATGTTGAAAAATTCACAGAAGTGGTTTAGGTAGCTAGGTAGGCTAGGTAGGTTTTACAGGTTTACGAGTACAAGTCGCGCCAAACTTTTACTCCCCTCTGAACACGACAAAATGTATTGGCCGTTCTTCGGTCTCCCGAAGAACTTCCAAGCGGACTAGAAGTTTGGCACGATCTGTAATAGTAGACCAACTTATAAAATGTACTTTGCATATTAGCCCGGTTGACAATTAAAATCATACAGTTTTGACTAGCAAATGAATACGATTGTCTTGTTTTGTTGTTGCCAACCAAAAACGTACGATTTCAATTGTCGAACGAGCTAATTTGCTAAGCTGAATAGCCATACGACAATTGAATTTGAATATGATTGTCGTACACAATTGCAACTCAGGTTTTATTGCACTCTTAGGTTTGTAGTTTTTTTTTACAATTCTGGGCCCTTAAACACCACGTGTTTGTTAGTGCGATAGTAGGTAATTGATAGTGTCTGTCATAGCATTATTTTCTTAGATATAACTCTGCCAATCGAGTAGCCAAAAGAAGCAAGATACGATTTCGTGCGTCAAAGATCAAAATACTGATGGATAAAGAAAAAATTTGTTGCTTTATTTTACTTTCTGTTCGGTTGACCCAAAACAAACCGTTAAAATTACAGAGACGATGTTCATGCTTCAATAAATTTCTAATAATGAATCAAAAGAAAGTGAAAATACTTATGAATAGACATATTTTTAATATACGAGTATGTCGTAAAATATGATTTAAAATGTTCTGCTGGCTACGAACACTCTTTTCAATGTCACACTTTACATGTGCATAGTCGAAAATTCTACCACAACATTTAATTTGTTTGGGTACAATTTTTGGTAGTCATGTCTGATATTTTTCTTGCTCTTTGACTTAGCGACGCAATATGGCAGCCATCACTTCAGTAGGAATGAGGATATTCCGCAAAATTCGATTCAGTTCGTTTGTTTTATTCAAATGGAGCGAGCAAGTATAATTGATTCGAGGATAGTGGCGAAGATAACGGTTTCTGTTATTCACTTTCTACAACTGTATCTGTAAAATTACTTACCATGTTCTAAGGGTTCCGTAACATATAAAGTGACATAAACACTCTTTATTGTGCATCGATATAAAATAAGTTTTACAATATTTTTAACAAAACCGGCAACAGACAACAAACATAATGATAATGGAAGATAATGTAAAGTAGATGATAAATAAGGCGTAGGCATTGGGAAAAGAATGTGATGATATTAAATAAACTTTGTAACCGTCTTTAAATGTTACAGCAGACTTTCACTTAAAAATTTCAAAATAAGTATATATTGACCGATGATACCGAAAAACGATAATATTATATATATAGGTACATATATTATATATATATGTGCATATTAATACATAATTTGCCGACTTCTTCCTTTCCGAAATATGTTATATATGATAATATGTTCTTTAAAAGTAGGCGCCCTCATATTGGTTTCTTATGTTGCTATGGAAATAGGAAATGCGCCGACTTCTAGACAACAAATACTCGTATATGTTGAAAGAAGAAAAATGTCGGCAACAGTGTTATTTCAGTACCATGGGTCTGTATTAAAATTACTACTTCAACCTTTTTAGTGAATGTCTGTCGTAACATTTGAAGTCATTTACTTTTTTTTTTGTTAAATGTTTATTTATTTCTCGTGTTTTTGTGTTGACGCGTTAAATTGTGAAATATAGATAGGTGTTGTAAACTCACTGTTCATTCTCGAGTTTAAAATTCTAAGGTCTGGTGAGGATACTGTCAATTTTCAAGTAATACCTTGCAATCAGCACACTTACACAAAGTGATTGTCGAAATCTCGAGTTATTGTGCTGTCACCCGTTGAGGAGTTCTACAACTAGGCTAGAACCGAAGATTACCTGGCATAATGACACCGAAATGTTGAGTTATGTGCTGTCATAATATTTTTGTTAATGGCATTGTGTTTCAAAACTATTATGACATTTGACATTCACAAACTCATACAAATCACAATCTATGTCCCTTTATATTTTCACTTAAGCGCGGGAGGTAATAAAATTAAAGCCGACATTTAACAGACGTCCCCAATTTTCCCGACACCGTACAAAAACAGAATCAATTGGGGTGTCCATAATTTTTGCGTGTCACAGCCTCCCTAACTAGGTCAGATGAATGATGATTAATCGTTTGTTCAGCAGCTATTTCAATTTTCATCTTTATTCATTAACTAGCCTTGTGTTTGCAACTTTACCCGTTTATTATTCCTTTACGTGCAGTCAATGAACTGGTCAATATGTAAGTATAATTAAATAATTTATAATCTTTGAATTACATTTTATCGATAGTTACCGATACCTAAGGTTGGAATAGAACATAAGTTTAACTCGATTCTTGTCACCATCATTCTGTAGAGGCAACATTCGTAGGTGATATATTTCGTGTTCGTAAGAGATATGCAATGCAAGTATCTGTTCTTTCTTTCTCGGAAACTTTTGCATCAAAAATGATGCATCGTGTTGTTATGGCCAAAACAATTGTGTGTAAAAAACTGAATTTTTGTTTAAGCGACCTAATTTAGAAAAATCTCATTTACCTAGCTGTTTTTGGCAACTTCTAACTGCCTAGATTTTTTTAAATATTGATTTCTCGTGACTTATGGCAAAACAAGCATCATAATAGAGTTACAGTCAGTGACACAAGAGCGTACGGGGTGAAAATAAAAAATGGTGGACCAGGGGAAAGGGGGGATGCTACTAATGTATACAGCGGAGCAACGACTCTGATGCACAGTGCATGGTCTCGGGAAAAATATGATTGTTGAGTTCTATCTAGGTTTTGCAATGTAAAAGTGAGACCTAGTCTCAAGCCTAACCTTAGGTCTCTCTGAATATGAGCGCAAAAACTCTTTACTGTTAACCTGTAAGTGCACCTTGTTGTAGCATTGGTTGTAGGTAGCAACATCCATTTCAGTAAATTGTTACAGCATTAGAACGGCCACCCGCGACGGCGATAACGCTCTTATCGCTGAACTTAAATGGTATTTATATTAATTTCCTCTCATTCAATTAAATATGTTATCGGGCTTAATTAACCGATCTCATCCTGTCCGTGGGGTTTATTGAAATATTAATAGTTCGGAAAAATGAAACAATACACCATTGTTCGATAAGGTTTGACGTCATACCTACGGTAAGGCATACCTATGGTAAGGCATACCTACGGTAAGGTGTACAGGTACACCTGCCGAGGTAATTAAGTGTTCATCACCTAACGATGGTGTGCATGGACGATTCAACAAAAACCCAAGTCTCTCGGGTTCGCTTGGTAAACTGCTTTGCGGACATGAGTGCACGCTGCAACGCTGTAGTGGGATAGCTTGTCGGAGCCGAACATCCGAAGAACATACAACATAGTCGAGTAAGACTGCAGGTCACGTAGCAAGACTGCGTGCATACTCAGCATGCCGGGGTGCTTGCAGTTAGAGTTGAAACAATCGTTGGTTGCATTTGTACCGTAACGAGCACATACTGAAGCTTACCTATACTTTTTTCCATACGGAGCATGATTGTGCTAGCTAACAGAAGTTAACACAGTGTATGATATGACTCCCGTAATAAAATGTAAAACTGTATGCATTATCCTTATCAATTTTTTCCTTTTCAGCTGAAAATAACTGGGTATTGCCGATATATGCATGTATTACCCGTTGACATCATCGATATTGCGCCATTTTACCACAAAATACGTTTCCCTACCTAATTTGCTTATCAATTCTGTCGTTACTGCGGTACACCATGATGTCACGGTATTTGAATTATCCCTCATTATAACGAGCTTATTCAAGTGGGAAAAAATTCGCGATAATTATGGAACAACGAGTCCTTGTTAGGTAGTTTTCGGGTTAGTATAAATGGAGGAAAGTACATATACAATCAATCATTAGCACATATACACTCGCCATAATCACAAGGCTGTGTACAATCGATCAGTCTTAACAAAATCACCATGTCATCATTCACAAAATCATCATCCACCATGAGCGGAAACTCTGGAGAAGCCGTTCATCGAGACAACGGGGAAAAATCTCGGAAGGAGCAAGAGTGGGCGGAAGAAGAAGCAAAAAAGCGCAGACAAGACTTGGAGCGTGAGGAGAGAAAACGTCAGAAGGCAGAGCAGCGGCGACTGGACAGGCACTTGATGCAGTATGCAGAAGCTTTGCGTCAGCAGGCATCGTGGCGTGGAACTCTCAACCGGCCGAAGTAGTGCTAATCATAGATATGATCATTTGTTTATATAATAAGTATTAGGTATTTGTGTACATCAGTATTGAGTATATTGTGCATGTGAGTGTTTGTTTTTGAAAATAAAAATAAAAACTTGTTCCCGATACATAGTTATTTCATTTCAAAATGCATGCCGACTTACAAATGTCACGACATACCAGTTTCCTTCATGATACTAGATATTTAGGTAGTTAGTTTAATAATGATAATAATATATTGTACTAGTTCTATCCACTAAGATGTTGTACAATCTACATCCATGCATAGATAACCGTGGTCACTACACTTTGTAACACGATAGAGGGGCACCGCGACATGCTATGCAGCGATAGGTAGGTACGGTGCAGTGTTTAGGTAAGGTATCTGTCATACCATAGTCCTAACCTTACAGGAATCATGAAAAGTATACATATTTAGAATTATAGTCTAACCAAACCTGTAACACCTATACAATGACAAATCTTAAGTATAAGTGAGGTGTATACGTGTATGAAGCACACGTGTATGTCCCGGTAATTTTCTATGGTCACTCATCAGTTTTGATTTCGTTTTGAAATACACGCCGCCAGTCGGATACAGATCATAAAATGAATATAGCACGGGTTTTCCCGAATATTTCAAGACAGTGCCAACTAAACGTGGGTTGCCGTAATACGCTGGAGCTACTTACGTTCGGCCGGCAGCCTGTAATAATATTTCGATGAAGGTCCCGTCGTCTGATCATATTTACCTATCTTTTGAGTAGTGACACATAGTTTGTTCCATATTTAAACGATAGCGTGCCATGTGGTCATACGTATTATCGGTCCATAAGGAGTTACAGATGTAACGCCAATTGCCGCCGGTCTTTGTCATAATACTGTTTGCGGCTTACATGCAGTTATTCATAGATATAAAGTTAAGAAAAACCTTATTTAGACGTCTCATATTCCTGTATGGTCAGCTCCATACCTAAACGTCGCAGATACACGTAGTCAGAGGCGAATGCACACTCAGGCCTTGCTCAAGACATATGATAAGCATATGCCAAGCATAGTTTGTGATAACGGAGCTTTGCATCCCATGTGCACATAACGCTAATCATCACGCCTTGCAACTTATCTGCGTTAGTGATGTGACGTGCTATGCAGCGGCTAGTAGCACGTTACCTAGACGTTACATCTGGTGCAGTCCAAGCTTGACTTGATTGTATCTAACATAGAGTGGTCACGAGAGAAACTAAATTTCAACTTGAAGCAACGTCAGAGGGAATGATCTCAGTACCTTACCTGCACAACTCTCCATCATCCTACACTCATAGGGGTACAAGAAAAAAAAAGTAAACATATTATAAACACAAATATTTATTTTAATAAGCGAACGTCACATTGCAGCAGCATTGCTGCACTATTTAGCACTATTATCACTGATGTTGCGAGCCGAGTGCAGCAACATTTCTGTGTCCGTCCGGTCACCCGTCGAATAGTATTCGAGGATTTGCGGATCACCTTCATGCACTTTCTGGATGACCTCTCTAAAGATTTCTTGGGATTCTTTCAGCAGAATCGCCGGGACCATGTACTTGGTTATCCACGCAGAGACGTGCGCCGTGCAGAAATGATGAAAGTGCTGTGGGATCCTGCACTCACGTCCCGGTGGTACCACTACATTAGGCCTCTTGCCGCAGGAACAGGTGTCCCCGGCGACCGCCTTGCACTTCGAAAAGCGAATCTTCTTTTCAACAAACTCCAGTATAGTGGGCACCCTCACGAGATCCCTCTCACCTGGCGGCGGCCCCCAAAATAAGGGCATGAGCCAGTCCCAGTTCACCATCAGACGATCTTCTTCTGGCCTCGTCGGATCAAAGTTGTAGCGGACGGGGCATGGCTTCCCGTTAAGGAAAGTCAGGTCGTCCAGCTGTCGTTCCGCCTGAAGAAACTGTTTGTATGCTTTGTTGAATTGCAGAATTTCGCCGGGGCTGAAAGGGGCCTCCTCGGGTATAGAAGGCCCGCGCCTCGTGAAGGTGTCCACCGGGAAACTGAGTATTCTGTCTTGGGACTGCATCTTGAGTTCTGGATGGATGTCACGGGACTCCTAAGTCTATATGATGTTCTTGCGGTAATGTTGACCGTGTAGTGTCTAGCGACTGACTGCCCGCATAGCAATTTATACCACTCCAGTTGTTTATCGTACCGAATAAAGAAAACAATATAGGGATAATATCAATTTGGAATTCCCACAACCTCGCGTGCGGGTTATCGTTCGGCGCGGTAATTGGATCATTCCTAAAATAAACGAGTGAAAATTAAAATATTCTTGGACCACGTCAGTCAAACTTTCATCCTTATGAAAATAGACGATTTACAATTCATCCTGCGCTCCCATACTGGGGCCCCGGGAGTCACTTACGTGTTCACATAGTCACTATAGATCGTATCTCATACCTACGATAAAAATTACGCTACCAATTTGGGACATCGATAACAACGTTTAATTGCTGTACTCGATGCATTGTCTTAGCTCGCAACACCATAATATAAATGCCGGGCATTCACAGGGAAAACCAGTTCAAAAGTTTGTACCTTTAGTATACAGGTAAAACATACCTATTAAGCACATACGGCATTGTGTGCGCGATAAGAGCGTGTCTTAACAACGACAATGATGCAGATCGGATGCAGTTTTAGTAGGGTGAAACAACTAGTATGTGACTCTTGACCGAATACTGATAACACAGAAGATATAAACAAAATAGACTGGGTTTCTCCAAAACGAGAAACTGTTAGGTTATCGGGCGACTTAGTGATGAGGTATTTAACTTGTGTAAAAGCAATGCTGAGACCACGTCAGCCGATATTTAGATACACGTCGCACTTAGGTATCATCCCACTTTAGTACTCCTGTTTGAAAAAGAACTACAATTATAGCACTAGTGGATCTTGTGAGTGCCCGCTATGAATGCTGCGCTGCAAGTCCAGCGTCATGCTTACATTATGCAAAAGTGGCAAAGCGGTGCATGGCCTATGAGATGCGGGTGACCGCTGCATGGCAACAAAGCAGATAATTCTACAAGAAGTATGTTTATTCTAGGCGTTCTAGGTATCGTTCCGTGAGAACGTGAGCTGTAGGTTTCTGGCAATTCAGCCCCAGCTTGGATGCTGATGCTGCGGCCCCAGCAATTCATGTTACCTGCTGCTTTGACCCATACTCATATCACTTTAGAGGCGGCACATACGAAAAAAGTCAAAATTTTCGGAAATGCATCTGACCCCTATGCACTATAGAATCTTCATCACTGAATACGAAAATAGTACCCTTGCCTTACCTAGATGTTTAATTTTGAAGTTATAGACCGTACGCTACCGTGTCATTGACTGTATCACAGTGGAGATGCGTTGTGAAAGGAATGAAACAGGTGTGTTAGGATCGTATTTGATGGAAATCTGTAGCCCCTGCCGTGTATGTGTGTATTTATAAAAACTAACTTTACAATGTCCAGAAGGATTTTGTCTCACACTTTTAAGGACGTGGAACAGTTTTTATTCTCTTGTAAAGAACATTCAAAATGTATTAAAACCAACTCCAAGGCTTGTAGCATTTACTAAATTCAAATTTTAATCGGTTTTCGTCATAAACACAGACATATAATTATAAGATAAGATAAGATAAATTTATTTATTATTACTAAGTAGCAGACCAAACATAAGGATAAAATAGCGTGGCAAGTTTCTATACAAAAAATAAGCTACATTTAGGCTTCATGGTACGAAGAAACGTATAAAAATGGGTTGTGTTTTGGCTGGCTTATGCTTGGAACATATTTGTTAATACATAGGTAACACTAAAAGTTTCCGGAACTGGCCACTTACATAAACAATATTTAAAAATTTATTGCAACATTTGAAAATAGAACTCTTTGGCTGTAGAATGCAGTTTGTTTCATCTGACTGTCTTTTGTTTTTACCTTGTGGCGCCATTTAAAAAATTGTGTGTCTGCATCAACATGGATTTAACTCGGGAAAATTTTCGTAGTATGATTTTCTACGATTTTAAGTGTAATTTGACAGCTCAACAGAGCATTGCTCGGCTTGAAACAGCTTTTGGCAATGAAGCACCATGCAAGACGACTGTTTATAGCTGGTTTGCAGAATTCAAGCGTGGTCGTATCAATCTCAGTGACGAATCTCGCGATGGTCGGCCGTCCACCGCTGTGACCAACAAAAACATCGATGCTGTGCGCCGTATGATTGAAACAGACAGGCATGTGACCTACCATGAAATTCGCGCATCCTTAGAAATAGGCATGAGTCAAATACAATCAATCCTACACAAACATTTGGGTGTGAGAAAGCTGTGCTCGCGGTGGATCCCACACAACTTGACCGAGGCTCAAAAAACGGACCGCGTCACTTGGTGCAGTGCCATGCTTACCAGATTCAACGAAGGTGCGTCAAATTTGGTGTGGGACATAGTAACAGGTGACGAAACATGGATTTATTGCTACGATCCCAAAACAAAGCAGCAATCGAGCGTATGGGTCTTTCAAGATGAGCCGAAACCAACCAAAGTGGCGCGCGTGAAAAGTGCATCTAAGCGGATGATTGCTTCTTTTTTTAATAAAACTGGACACGTGGCTACTGTTGCTTTAGAGAATCGTCGTACCGTGAATAGTGACTGGTACACGACTATTTGTTTGCCGGAAGTTATTGACGAACTCCGTAAAAATAACCGTAAACGCCGTATCATCCTGCACCACGACAATGCTAGTTCTCACACGGCCAGACAGACAAACGACTTTTTGAAGACGAAAAATGTAGAACTCATGAGTCATCCTGCATACAGTCCCGACCTGGCACCTTGTGACTTTTTTCTGTTCCCAAAAATTAAGAACCAATTACGCGGTCAACGATTTTCATCACCAGAAGAGGCTGTCGAGGAGTATGAAAAACACGTTTCAGAGGTCACCACAGGGGAGTGGCACAAAAGTTTTCAAAACTGGTTTGATCGAATGAAAAAGTGCATAGACGCCAAGGGAGATTATTTTGAAAAACAATAAATTAATTTTGTACCTTTAATAGTATTTTTTCATATTCATTCCGGAAACTTATAGTGCGTCCCAAGTAGCATATATTTTGTTTGGAAACAAGCAATATTTATATTTAAGAGAGCCTGAAGTTCACTGAGCTAAAATTGCCACGCATCGACTCTATGCGTTTATTATTAATGTTAGGTCCGTTAAAATTGCCACGCATCGACTCTATGCGTTTATTATTAATGTTAGGTCTGCTACTATATTATACATCTGTGGTCAAAAAAAAGAAGGTTGATATTTATATCTACCTACTTCTTTGTAAATAATAAAATAACGATTACACTGAGCAAGGAGACTTCCGCAAACAAAGTAAAATTTTGGAATATGAAGATTCATTAATTTGAAAATAGAACGTCATTAAGAAAGTTTACGTTGCCGAGAAGTAAGATTGGAAAGAGAGATTACGTTCGTACCTTCTGACCCTTTTTAAAATTCAGGGCAAGCTTTTAATTAATTGAAAACTTTACAAATAAATTGGGTTGCGCCATAATAGTTTTGTATTTATTCGTGCGTGATTTTGTGAAGCAGTGATTTCATTTTGTTTTGTTATCATAAACTTTGTCTAACCATAAATGTAACCTATTGGTAAATAGCAAATTATTTAGAATTTTTGAAACCGTGTTCTTATATAGAGTTAAGTATATTATTGCTATAACAAAATATCGTAAATCGCCGATTAGACCGCATTCACCCACTGTAAGGCATAGGGCCTTTTCTTCTCCACGCTATTTTCGCCGGTTTCCCGCCAGTCTAATCCATTGCCCACGAACAGCCTTGACTATAATGGTCTCGCCATCGGGCCATCGGTCTATCCACTGAACGCTTTTATTGCCAAAGTCCCCCGTCCATCTTCCTATCTAGCCAGATAAAAACATTGGTCATTGAAATTAATTGTTGCAACATTATTTTTATTCCAAACGTAATTGTCTAATTCTCGGATTTATAAGTTGTTCTACGTACCGCACGATGCGCCACAGTTCTACCAAAATACTCTCAAGATATCCTCTAAAATTTACACGCCTACAAACTCAATCTTTACATTAAATTTCCGCTTGAATTTTTTTTCTGTGTATAAAATTGTGTTGAGTGTCTTTATTGTCACATTTTAATCATTCAGAATAACAATGAAATAAAGTTATTCGTAAGATAACTATCAATACCACACAAATTCGCAAAATGTTTTGCAAAACATCAAAAACATTATTTTTGTTGTATTGTAAAAAAACAATGGCGTCTAGTTTCTTTCTTTTTGTTTTCATCAAAAAATGTCTTCACAATCTTCATATTTTTAAGGTAGAAAGAGTTTCATTTGAACGTTGCTACAGAATATTTCAATGAAATTTTCTTTCTCATGTTCCTTGATGTATACGTTAGAAAATTACGGTTTTATGTGAAACAGAAATCATCTTGGTTTTCCGTAAAAGTACAAATTACGTGTGAAATAATGTAAATTTTATGTATTTTTCATCACAAGCAACTTAGCTTGTACCACACGAAATTTTCTACACTTATTGTTATTAGTTATCGTTAAAAATGGTTTTTGTTCTCACCATCGTCTCACTTCACCTTAAGCACGGTAATTGTAGTACTTGCCGACAAGCTCTGGGGCAAAAGGTTTCTTACACGGTGTCTATGTGGTATATGCTTATGCTTCCTCAGCGGGTGACGGCGGCGCGGCGTGGCGTAAGCTTTCTTGGTGTCTGTGTGGTATAAGATCAGTCACGTATCTACGATTTTTTCAAACCGAAGCAGAAACTTGATAGTGGCGCCCCCCTCTCAAACGTTTGACATAAAGATCGCCAAGTGTTTAAAATATATAATTTTATAGTTTAAATCTATAATTTTGCAAATAATTATTATAATAACGCTGATTACTTGCACCCGCTATTAACCATATAAGCAAACAGTGATATTCACTTGACGTTCGACCGTTCAGCCTCCTGATTCTCAAACTCAGTTGCCAAACCAAGTGCCTATCGTCGAAAACATACATATCCGCTTATCTAACGATATTTTCGCACTTGAAATGACATCACAATTCATAAATAGTTCAATACCAATTGAAGGTTATTTTGGAAGTTCATTTTTTATCTGCTTTTGGTGAATAGCAACCATAGATGGCAACTGACACTGAGGGTCATAATAGGCCCGCAGGTTTAGTCGGCTCAGCTCGTAAAGCCTTATTTTCTAGATGAGTCGGGGATTCCCCTGGCAAAGATGTTACGCATATCATGCACGCGTTAAAAAATCGGCTTAGGATACGTTCATAAATCACCTTAAGGCGCATTCTGAAATGCGCGCTACGAGCAATTGCAGCGCTGCAGATTGTTGGCGCCAGAATTTCAGAATGAACCTTTAGGATTTCCAAAAACCAACTGGGCGTTTTAAAATTACCCCACCGACCCACCGATTTAAGGTCGCACCCGGCCAACTGCAGTGAGTGTTTCGAAGTTGCTCGTCACAATATGGGGGCTTGTTGTTTGATATAATGAACATATTAATTTAGTTCAGTGTGGAGACCACGTACAGCAAAGCGTAGTGTAGGCTGACCTCGTGCCTGCTGGACCGACGACCTGAAGGACGATGTGGGTGGTGACTGGATGAAGAAGACGGAGGACCGACATGAGTGGCGAAATTTGGGAAAAGCCTATGTCCAGCAGTGGACGAATACGGGCTGATAGATAGATGGATGAATGTTTTAAGATTAAATGAATAATTGATAGATCAACGTGTGCTGCATGCTAGGCGCTTTGTGGAGCAAGTTTTTATGTTCAACCATATTATATTATGGTTTTAGCTCCCCCTGAAACTGACGCCCGGGGCGGGTGCCTCGGTTTGCCCCCCCCCCCCTAAGGTTCTGGGGCTTTATAAGATCACAGTAAGGGATCTTAACTGTTAACTTTCTAGATAGGAATTTGATAATGAGTGAGTGAATTAATTTTTACAGGGTATAAATGGACAATTATCTTTATACAAAACAACTATACTTTATACCGAGCAATTTTTACAAAGAAACATAATATCCGACGATTTTTCTCATGACATGCTGCTGCTGCTTTACTTAAGTGGGTAATGTTCTTAAATTAAAATGTTCTTTCTGTAATATAATTTGTAATGTAAAAATTAATGAAAAAACACATAACCAACCATGCTAAGTTTCTTGCCTTGAATTTGAAATTGAATGCAAAATTTACAGTCGTTATTTAAAATTAGTATGGAGACGGGAACATATTTTAAATTTGCACAATAATAACTTTTACTTTTTTAAAAATTCAGCAGTACGGTACCTATATATTTTCAGCCTAAGCTTCACCGCACTGCAGACAGTGTATAAACGGACAAACAAACATACAAATAAAACTTTGTTTTTCAGATTTTCTTGCTTCTTCATGTCTTTATTGAAATATTTTTTGTTTTTAAACTTTATTGAGAACATGATTTTACAGTATTTAAATGTATATTATACCCAAATTCTAACTTAAATAACATTTTATATCTAAACTAAACAACTTATAGCAAAACTTAAATAAACTAACTATAAATAAAACAGAAGATGTGATAACAGAAACTAAATAACCCTAAAAAAAAAAACGCAAACCTGTACACACATAACAATCACAAAAAAAAGATTGCCTCCAGATCACTGCCCTGCGGGAGAGTACCCAAAATACTGGCCGCGTTACCTCTCTGTATGGCAAGACTTATACGCTGGCCCAGATAAGAGCCAGCCCGCCGGTCGCCGCTGGTATCTATCAGCTTGACAGAGAGGTCCTTGATAAATTGTCGCGCCTCTGGACCCCATGTTCCCATTGTCTCAACCCCAAAAGGTGTAAACATGTAGCTTGAACCTATTGCCGCATATTTACGCCCCTTGGAGAGCTCAGCAGCGGCCGCCGCCGAACCAGCAGCCCTACTACTCATGGAAACATGAGAGGGCGCCAGCGTGTCCACGCAGGTTGCGTCCCATACGAGCGGCCTCCCATGCTTCCACGGTATTAACGTCATACCGTCAGGCCTCTTACCGTCATCGCGAACTACTCCGGGTGGTTCAAGAGTAGCCGGAGCACCGACGGAGACAAGGGCCCTTCGGATAACGTCATTGAGGGCTGCATGGCGAGACAAGCGGCCGGCACTGCGCTGACAAGAAAGTCCATGGAGTCCGGCCCGACAAACGCTAGCCCCGCAAGGGCAGTGATGAGGTTCAGTTAATGAAGCCCCTATTCGCAGACCGACGGCCGTGGTGAAGGACCGATCGTCTAATAGTGTCCCGATGTTGGCGGATGGGAGGGCGTGGAGCCAGAGACCCGACTCGTGCTCTGCCACAGCAAGAAGCCGAGCTCGCTCTGTGATATTCCTACTTGAGGCAAGCAGTTTTTTTTGTTGCAATTTGCAACAAGGCTCATCCCACTGCCGCTGCGATGAAAAGTTATCGGGGACGTCCTCACACGGGCAGGCCACAGACCATGCCTGTTTGGCTTCATCACAGCACGAGACCTCAATATCAACCAAAGAAGGCTGAATAAGTTTCTTATACAAGGTCTCAGTGCTGTGAATAGAATACAAAAAGGCAGGTAGCGCGACATCGGACACTTTTCTTATTCCAAGCCCCCCAAATCTGATGGGAAGGGAAGCCTGAAGCCAACAACGATCGGTAATGGGAAGGTTCAGTACTCGAGTTAAAGCTACTTGAATTAGTGAATCTACTGTGGATAGCAAGTTTTTTAATTTAAACATAGGGCTGCTTCTTAAAACAAAAGTGAAGCAGGGAACGAACAGACAATATCTTATTATTTGGAAAGCCATGTGTGAATTTATTTTTGTGAGATGTGGAATAGTGTCAAAGAATTTTGATTTCTCATTGTCTAAAAACTGAGGCATGGAATCTTTCAAGATTGGCGCTCCTAGGAGGCGAAGTGAGCATTTATCCAAAATCTTTATATTGGGAGCTAAGGAATTGAAATCATCATAAATTGAGGTTTTTTGGGTATCAGGGACAGTATCGGTGATAAATATCTCGCACTTGGAGCTATTTAGTTCCAGCCCGATCTGACGAAATTTTTCTGATAGGTCTCTTAAATCGTTCAGTACAGTTTTAGAATCCCCTCCTAAGGTACCGTCATCTAGGTACCACATGTTTAAATTTGAATGCATGGATGTGATAATCTTATGGATTGCTAGACTGAATATTGCTGGTCCTAGAGGATCGCCTTGCTGACAACCAACTGAGGATAAAAGGAGATGATCCTGATATAGCAATTTTGACGACTGGCTGTAACATTGCCATAGGTATGGAAATATTTCCGGTATTACTTCTTTAACTTCTTTAAGCAGAGCACCTCTATCGACGGCATTAAATGTGTTTTGTATGTCCACTTTCAGCACAACCTCACCCCCATTTTGTTCAATATAAGTACGTAAGGCATGAACAGCTGCTTCGCAACCTCCCTTTGATCCAAAACCGAGTTGCGTGGGTTGCAAATACTCTGTGAGCTTTGGAGCAATGTGTCGGCAACATAATTTAGAGACCAGACGCCGAAAGGTTGTACCGACGGCTATTGGCCTAATACCACCATCCTTTTCTTTGTTTGGCAAAATCACAAAAAGGTACGTCATTCGGGTTCTTGTTTTTTTTAATTTACTTGAGGGTCGCCCCGGTCTTACAAACCATACAAAAGAAAAAAAAAACTTGTTTTTCAGCATTTTTATCACTAAGATATTGCAGTCACTAATTCTTGTTTCTTTTTCACTTTATTTTGCTCTCAAAAGAAATATATCTCTTGTGAAATTAACTGGACTTTCGGTGACTTTTCAAAGTTATTAGGACCACAACAAAAATTAAATCCAAACTTGGGAGAAACAGTCTATTAGTCGTAATTTATAAAAACGAGTACAATTAATTTAATCTATTTAGTCAGACGTGACCTTTTAACAACTTTTCTTAGGTCCCTTTGGAGGATAATGTTTTAAGAAAACAAAAGACGAGCAAGTCGGCTTTCAAACAAAAACAAAATTCTAGATGCCGAATAAACGAACAAGTGGATTTATAGTTATTTTATTATTTAAAACCGATAAAGTAGGCAATTTGATTTATTAATTATCAAAATAATAAAGTTATTATAATAGCGATACAACTAAGACCATTACGGGTATACAATACAATACAATATTATCTAATGCACAGAAATAAAACAAAACAAAGCGATAATTTCAAAAATAAAAGCAGTGTAAAAATTGACGGTTTTATTTTCAAAAAGCGATCTCTTCCAGACAACCATTTTATTATGACATGATTAAAATAATTTGGCCAAGTGCAAAACGGACTCACACACAAAAGGTTCCGTACCACCACACAATACGGTACGGAACCCTAAAAATATGTCATAGCAACATTAAGGCGACACAAAGGAATCTGCTAAAATGGTAGTGCATGACAAACAATTCGGTTCCCGCTGAGTGCGGAACCCTATTTATTTTTCAATTGTTATTTAACTATGGAGTATGAGCATGCATGTATGTATTTTCTAGATAGATAGATAGATAAAAACTTTATTCATACCTCTTAACAAAATATTACAAAAAAACAAGAACAACATATGTCATACATTATGTAATACATTTTACACATTTAAATAACATTGAATGATTAAAATAACAATAACATTAAAAAAATATTGAAAAAGATAAAAAAATGTGACACAGGGGCAGAAAGGGCGCTGGCTCAGCATTTATCACAGAATAATCTGTGACACTGATATTCTGCCAGTACCATGCATTAGGTGAATCTATGTCGGTAAATTTGATTAAATTTCAAACACGGTATTTAATTTATTATCTAATTTTGTAACTACCAAGCAGTTTTAGCCATTTGGGATCGGTTGGGTAAATATACATAAAAGTTACTTAAACATTAACAGAAATAAACTACATACAAAAATGAAGTAGGTACACAGATAAGGTGAAAAAAGAAAAGAGGATAAAATAGGATTTTTAATCGCCTTTTTTACGATTTGCCACTAAGTATGCTGTTTTGTTGGTCTAAAAGATATCGCTTGTAATGCAACTTGAATGTTGTTATTGTTTTCAAATTCTGAATTGGTGGTGGTATATTATTCCAGCATTTAGTGGCCTGGTACCTGAAGCTCCCGCGAAAGGCAGCCGAAGTGTGTCTAGGTAATAAAAGGCGATATCTAGAAGCTCTGGTATAGTAATTGTGCCTTGAACAGCACCACGTAAGTTTCTCATAAAGGTATTCGGGACACTTTTCATGAATTACACCGAATTCTAGGTGGCAGAGCTGATGCCGGGCTCGACTGTGGAGGTACCACCATATTACTCGCAAATCCTCCCGAAGTTATTCGGGGGAGAGTAAGAGAACAGCTCTCAGGCAAAACCAGGCGGCCCACCATTGCCTGGGACCGACGGATGGCGGTATATCCATCCCCATTTGCCGGGCCTTATATAAATCAGACTGGTGACGGGCAGCGGCGTCACTGTTGCAAGGGTTTCGGCACCGCGCTCACCAACCCGCCCGCCCAGCGTGTGTGAGTATGGGCATTTCTTCCAGGAGGACAGCCAAGAGTGGCGAAATGGACGAAACAGGCTGATGGATGGATGGATGAGCAACAATTTAACCAAATTTTAAAATTTTATGTATTACCATCCTTAAGATAGAGCTGAAACAATTCATCAACGTTAAAAAATTATATTTTTTCGAGTTTTCTTGTATCGGAGCTGAGTTAGTTTTTTTTTATTATTATTTCTCATGCATGATAGAGGCCGTAGTCACATGTATTTTGAAAAATTCAACTGTCTACCTTTTACAATTGAAGCTGTAGACCCCTGTGACCGACAGACAGACAGCGGAGGCATAGTAATAGGGTCCCGTTTGGCACCCTTCGGGTACGGAACCGTCAAACGACAGAGTTATTTATTGGGAATGTTTAGCGGTTTCTTGGATTATTTTTCCGCGTATTAAGGAAAGAAAGAATTTCTATGGTTCTGGTTTGTAGCATTAATGTCAGAATATTCACTTTTATATTCAATACAATGCCATTTAAGTTAAAAGAAATAACTTTTATACCTAAAAAGATTGCAGAGTCACTGTAATTTACTATATCGTGTAGCTGTTGAACAAGGTATGAGGTGTATGAGACAAACATTTACAGTTTTTTCAACTGATTACTTTCAGCAGGTAATTAAACGTAAGCACGTATGTATGCCACACAATGCAAAATAATAATTTAAAAAAAAAACCCGCCAAGTGCGAGTCGGTCTCGCGCACGAAGGGTTCCGTACCATTATCTATAAAAACGACAAATAAATCACGTTTTTTGTATTTGTTGTTATAGCGGCAAGCAACGGAAATACATCATCTGTGAAAATTTCAACTGTCTAACTATCATGGTTCATGAGATACAGCCTGGTGACAGACGGACAGCGGAGCTTTAGTAATAGGTTCCCATTGGTTACCCTTTGGGTATGGAACCCTTAAATCGAAGTTTCCTTTCGATTGTATCTAGATTAAAACACTGTTTCATATGTATTGATTTTATCTAGATTAGATATTGATGATGTTTCCTCAAGTTTTGCGATTGTCGCGCAAGTATTAATCTTTTCGATTCCTTTGTCAAATCAGGTCACTTTTCTAAAGTCGATATCCGTTGGTAAGCTGTTTCAAATCGATATCACAAGCAAAAAAGTTTATTGTCCCCATGGCAACGGAAACGGAGTTGCATATTCAATATTCTTACGCAAGCAATTTCCATATTCCCTTCTTTTATTAAACGCCAGTCAACTCTGTGCCGATGAAGATCTCATTTCTTGCATCATTGACACCCTAGAAATATGTATTGTGGAAATATGAGAGAGCTAGGGTAACTATACTCTGTTTTTGTGAAGTATGCAGAAGAATGGCCATTCATTGGTTATATACAGTCAATGACACGGTAGCGTACGGTCTATAACTTCAAAATTAAACATCTAGGTAAGGCAAGGGTACTATTTTCGTATTCAGTGATGAAGATTCTATAGTGCATAGGGGTCAGATGCATTTCCGAAAATTTTGACTTTTTTCGTATGTGCCGCCTCTAAAGTGATATGAGTATGGGTCAAAGCAGCAGGTAACATGAATTGCTGGGGCCGCAGCATCAGCATCCAAGCTGGGGCCGAATTGCCAGAAACCTACAGCTCACGTTCTCACGGAACGATACCTAGAACGCCTAGAATAAACATACTTCTTGTAGAATTATCTGCTTTGTTGCCATGCAGCGGTCACCCGCCTCTCATAGGCCATGCACCGCTTTGCCACTTTTGCATAATGTAAGCATGACGCTGGACTGCAGCGCAGCATTCATAGCGGGCACTCACAAGATCCACTAGTGCTATAATTGTAGTTCTTTTTCAAACAGGAGTACTAAAGTGGGATGATACCTAAGTGCGACGTGTATCTAAATATCGGCTGACGTGGTCTCAGCATTGCTTTTACACGAGTTAAATACCTTATCACTAAGTCGCCCGATAACCTAACAGTTTCGCGTTTTGGAGAAACCCAGTCTATTTTGTTTATATCTTCTGTGTTATCAGTATTCGGTCAAGAGTCACATACTAGTTGTTTCACCCTACTAAAACTGCATCCGATCTGCATCATTGTCGTTGTTAAGACACGCTCTTATCGCGCACACAATGCCGTATGTGCTTAATAGGTATGTTTTACCTGTATACTAAAGGTACAAACTTTCGAACTGGTTTTCCCTGTGAATGCCCGGCATTTATATTATGGTGTTGCGAGCTAAGACAATGCATCGAGTACAGCAATTAAACGTTGTTATCGATGTCCCAAATTGGTAGCGTAATTTTTATCGTAGGTATGAGATACGATCTATAGTGACTATGTGAACACGTAAGTGACTCCCGGGGCCCCAGTATGGGAGCGCAGGATGAATTGTAAATCGTCTATTTTCATAAGGATGAAAGTTTGACTGACGTGGTCCAAGAATATTTTAATATTCACTCGTTTATTTTAGGAATGATCCAATTACCGCGCCGAACGATAACCCGCACGCGAGGTTGTGGGAATTCCAAATCGATATTATCCCTATATTGTTTTCTTTTTTCGGTACGATAAACAACTGGAGTGGTATAAATTGCTATGCGGGCAGTCAGTCGCTAGACACTACACGGTCAACATTACCGCAAGAACATCATATAGACTTAGGAGTCCCGTGACATCCATCCAGAACTCAAGATGCAGTCCCAAGACAGAATACTCAGTTTCCCGGTGGACACCTTCACGAGGCGCGGGCCTTCTATACCCGAGGAGGCCCCTTTCAGCCCCGGCGAAATTCTGCAATTCAATAAAGCATACAAACAGTTTCTTCAGGCGGAACGACAGCTGGACGACCTGACTTTCCTTAACGGGAAGCCATGCCCCGTCCGCTACAACTTTGATCCGACGAGGCCAGAAGAAGATCGTCTGATGGTGAACTGGGACTGGCTCATGCCCTTATTTTGGGGGCCGCCGCCAGGTGAGAGGGATCTCGTGAGGGTGCCCACTATACTGGAGTTTGTTGAAAAGAAGATTCGCTTTTCGAAGTGCAAGGCGGTCGCCGGGGACACCTGTTCCTGCGGCAAGAGGCCTAATGTAGTGGTACCACCGGGACGTGAGTGCAGGATCCCACAGCACTTTCATCATTTCTGCACGGCGCACGTCTCTGCGTGGATAACCAAGTACATGGTCCCGGCGATTCTGCTGAAAGAATCCCAAGAAATCTTCAGAGAGGTCATCCAGAAAGTGCATGAAGGTGATCCGCAAATCTTACTATATTATTCGACGGGTGACCGGACGGACACAGAAATGTTGCTGCAGTCGGCTCGCAACATCAGTGATAAAAGTGCTAAATAGTGCAGCAATGCTGCTGCAATGTGACGTTCGCTTATTAAAATAAATATTTGTGTTTATAATATGTTTGCAAAGCTCCGTTATCACAAACTATGCTTGGCATATGCTTATCATATGTCTTGAGCAAGGCCTGAGTGTGCATTCGCCTCTGAGTACGTGTATCTGCGACGTTTAGGTATGGAGCCGACCATACAGGAATATGAGACGTCTAAATAAGGTTTTTCTTAACTTTATATCCATGAATAACTGCATGTAAGCCGCAAACAGTATTATGACAAAGACTGGCGGCAATTGGCGTTACATCTATAACCTCCGAACTGTTCGGCGTCCTGATATGGACGCCATTTTTCATGTCGACGTTCGGTACGGATCCTTATAAGGATCGTGCGTAGCGTACTTTAAACTGTTACGCCGCGCCGTAGCGTGCCGCCCGATAGTGATTAGCGCCTGCAGGCGTTCAAGGTCCGCGCGTGACCTGGTTTAGTTTAGTGGTTTTTATGGCTTCCCTGGTAAGAAATACCACGCATATGGCATACCGTTGTAATCCTAGATAAATTGTCAACAAGCTGATATTACTTTCATTAAAATATATTGTACTATGATCGACCTGCATGCGAGTAAATAAAGAAAAAGACTTTCTTATTGGAATCTAATTGGAATATAAAAATATCAACCAACATATAGTATTTTTATTGTACTTTATTATCTCTGTTACTATACAGTAATAGAAATATATAAAAATATTTACATCTTTTCATAGTAAAATATCAAGAAAAACAACAAATTCAGCATAGAGTTGCCGAACAGGCACGGATCCTTATAAGGACTCCAAGGTTACGCAGTGCTGTAGGGCTGTTTCCAATTCGGAACGTTGGCTAGTGTGACCACTCAAAATAAACCTCAAAAGATACCACAGAGCACAAAAAAAACACCACAGAGGACAAAGATCCGAGTCGGAACACAAAATCGATGCAAAAACTACTCTGCGGACGATCCTTATAAGGATCCGTACCGAACGTCGACATGAAAAATGGCGTCCTTATAAGGACGCCGAACAGTTCCGAGGCTGGAACGCCTGCAGTCGTAAAACGCTATCGGGCGGCACGCTGCTACGCGGCGCATCAGTTTACAGGATAACTCCTTATGAACCGATAATACGTATGACCACATGGCACGCTATCGTTTAAATATGGAACAAACTATGTGTCACTACTCAAAAGATAGGTAAATATGATCAGACGACGGGACCTTCATCGAAATATTATTACAGGCTGCCGGCCGAACGTAAGTAGCTCCAGCGTATTACGGCAACCCACGTTTAGTTGGCACTGTCTTGAAATATTCGGGAAAACCCGTGCTATATTCATTTTATGATCTGTATCCAACTGGCGGCGTGTATTTCAAAACGAAATCATAACTGATGAGTGACCATGGAAAATTACCGGGACATACACGTGTGCTTCATACACGTATACACCTCACTTATACTTAAGATTTGTCATTGTATAGCTTACAGGTTTTTTTAGACTATAATGATGTAAAAAAAATCATTCTAAATATGTATACTTTTCATGATTGCTGTAATGTTAGGACTATGGTATGACAGATACCTTACCTAAACACTGCACCGTACCTACCTATCGCTGCATAGCATGTCGCGGTGCCCCTCTATCGTGTTACAAAGTGTAGTGACCACGGTTATCTATGCATGAATGTAGATTGTACAACATCTTAGTGGATAGAACTAGTATCATGAAGGAAACTGGTATGTCGTGACATTTGTAAGTCGGCATGCATTTTGAAATGAAATAAATATGTATCGGGAACAAGTTTTTTTTTTTATTTTCAAAAACAAACACTCACATACACAATATACTTAATACTGATGTACACAAATACCTAATACTTATTATATAAACAAATGATCATATCTATGACTAGCACTACTTCGGCCGGTTGAGAGTTCCACGCCACGATGCCTGCTCACGCAAAGCTGCTGCATACTGCATCAAGTGCCTGTCCAGCCGCCGCTGCTCTGCCTTCTGACGTTTCCTCTCCTCACGCTCCAAGTCTTGTCTGCGCTTTTCTTCTTCTTCTTCCGCGCGCTCTAGCTCCTTCCGAGATTTGAATGATTCGCTCATGGTGAATGATGATTCCTTGTGATTATGGCGAGTGTATATGTGCTAATGATTGATTGTATATGTACTTTCCTCCATTTATACTGACCCGAAAACTACCTAATAAGGACTGGTTGGCATTCCATAATTATCGCGAATGTTTTCCTACTTGAATAACCCTCATGGTGTACCGCAGTAACGACAGGATTGATAAGCAAATTATTTAGAGAAACGTATTTTGTGGTAAAATGGCGCAATATCGATGATGTCAACGGGTAATACATATCGGCAATACCCAGTTATTTTCAGCTGAAAAGGAAAAAATTTATAAGGATAATGCATACAGTTTTATATTTCATTACGGGAGTGATATCATACACTGTGTTAACTTCTGTTAGCTAGCACAATCATGCTCCGTATGGAAAAAAGTATAGGTATGCTTCAGTAGGTGCTCGTTACGGTACAAATGCAACCAACGATTGTTTCAACTCTAACTGCAAGCACCCCGGCATGCTGAGTATGCACGCAGTCTTGCTACGTGACCTGCAGTCTTACTCGACTATGTTGTATGTTCTTCGGATGTTCGGCTCCGACAAGCTATTCCACTACAGCGTTGCAGCGTGCACTCATGTCCGCAAAGCAGTTTACCAAGCGAACCCGAGAGACTTGGGTTTTTGTTGAATCGTCCATGCACACCATCGTTAGGTGATGAACACTTAATTACCTCGGCAGGTGTACCTGTACACCTTACCGTAGGTATGCCTTACCATAGGTATGCCTTACCGTAGGTATGACGTCAAACCTTATCGAACAATGGTGTATTGTTTCATTTTTCCGAACTATTAATATTTCAATAAACCCCACGGACAGGATGAGATCGTTTAATTGAACCCGATAACATATTTAATTTAATGAGAGGAAATTAATATAAATACCATTTAAGTTCAGCGATAAGAGCGTTATCGCCGTCGCGGGTGGCCGTTCTAATGCTGTAACAATTTACTGATATGGATGTTGCTACCTACAACCAATGCTACAACAAGGTGCACTTACAGGTTAACAGTAAAGAGTTTTTGCGCTCATATTCACAGAGACCTAAGGTTAGGCTTGAGACTAGGTCTCACTTTTACATAGCAAAACCTAGATAGAACTCAACAATCATATTTTTCCCGAGACCATGCACTGTGCATCAGAGTCGTTGCTCCGCTGTATACATTAGTAGCATCCCCCCTTTCCCCTGGTCCACCATTTTTTATTTTCACCCCGTACGCTCTTGTGTCACTGACTGTAAGTCTCATGGTGAGGACTTTGATCATTGGCTTAGACATAGTATAAATAACAAATAGTATTCTATCTCCATATAAACGGGCCGAAACGAACCCCCCCCCCAAAACTCGGTACAACTCGGTTTACGACAGTCGCGGTCGCACTGCAGTTACTTATTTATTTATTTATTTATTTATCAAAAATTTGCACAGCATTACAGAATAATCCAATTCGCTGTACAATTAAAAAGTTAAAAGAAAGTTAACTAATCTACATAAATTATTGACATCCACATAAAATAGTTGAGAAAAATAATAACAAAAATTAACCAAAGTAAAATTATGGTCTAAGGCTTAGAATCTAAGGACATCGTCATTGAGGCTTCACTCTCACAAAACGTACAAATTACGTACGCACGTTGTCACTGTGACGCTCCCGCGCGTTTTCGTAAATTATGGCACGAAATTACAGTATATGTTGTGCATTCTAGGGTTGCTTAAATACAACTTTTATAATAATATAGCATTATCAAATACGTAAATAGTAATTTGGCAGCCCTAGTGCGTGTTTAGGCGCCAAACGGCTGTAGGTGTTGATTTCAAGGACACCGCCTAGTTAAACTACTGTTGTTACCTATACTGTGGCTTGATATAATTCTTTTAATTTTATGATGCAATGGAAAGCCAAAACTAATAAATTCAATAATGTAGACAGATAAACATCAAATACCTTTGATTATTCACAATTAAAAGCATGTGCAGAGGCGAGCTTATGTCTAAAAGAGATTTCTTCCAGCAAACCTTAGTGGAGAGAGGAAACTATAATAATAAAAGAAGTCTACGGTTAAAATCAGATGGATAGTTGAGCTCATCCATTGAATGTTATGTATTATTAAAATTATATTTTACTTTTTACGCGCCCTTTACTTTTTCCTTATAAAATTATGTTCTTTTGGTGTTGGGATACGCTGAAAAACAGCACTGTTCGGAACTTTGTTTGTACAGCAGCATTGTGCGTTGCTTTTTTCCAAATCAATTTAAGTAGGTTAAAACTTTAATAAGTTAAGTTTAAGAATTAAGAAATTTTCGATATATGTTCTTGTTGCTATTATTTTAGGTTTTAGCAATAAATCATTTTATTCTTTATGTCCTTCTTATTTTACGCAAACACGGGTTTCTGAATTCCTTGTGTATCCCCAATTATTGAAATATATTAAAAATAATATATTATATTACGCTGCCAAAAGTAAGAGTTTTTGTTCGTCTGTTATAATAAGGTTAATTAATCGGCGGAAACCAATAAACGCTAGATAGAATGAGACTAAAACTAACATAGAAGCTTATTTACCCCAAGAAATCGTCCAGTTCCGGTGCTATAAGAAGACTGATTTCGAACTTCGAAATGTCGGGAAATGGGAAAAATAGTTCGAAATATTCGTAACATAAATATATTTCATAAAGGAAAGATATTCTCCAATTACAGCTGGCTCAAGTTAGACTAGGTCATGTCATAAAGGAGTAGTGATTAAGCGTAATTAACTTTTCTTCATAAGCCACGTTCGCTAGATCCATCTAGTACGCCAAAAAGCAATTTTGGGTGCACCCTGACCAGCTAGACCACGCTAGACCAAGAACTACCTAAAAGACAATCTTTTCACTACAACTGGTGCTAGGCATCAGCCGTGACTTGCCGACATCTTCATGACGAAACCACAGAAGATATATAAATCAGTACGCAAACTTCAGGGAAACGCCCTGAATCGATACACACACACAGACGCGCGCTTTTACACGCCGTCTCGGGGATTGTCGCGAAACGTTAGCATTGGATGGCAGACCAGTTGCAAGCGCAGCACTGTCTTATAAGGTTGCTTTTAGATTTCGCCCGATGTCAGCCTTAATAGCGACAATACTGTGGAGTTTCCCTTCTGTTTATTTATCCATTGTGACGAAACCATGCCGCCAAGCGACTCGTTGCACTCCAGTATGACGTCTTGGGAAGTCATACCGGGAGAGTAGATATAGATAGTTGCGTAGTATCGTAGTTACCGACATCCTTAGATTTTGTGAAATTCCCGGAAGCATATATAGAAATGCTACTTCAATAAAGCATATCACAAAAAGAAAATACTTTTAGACATTTATGATTTTGATACGGGTTTTGTTTTGGGCAGAATCCTCTTTATTTGATTGTTGGAGTGACTGATAATATTAATAATATTGGTATCATCTCCTCTCTTCTATCGATTTGATACGACACGACATCAACTTGAGGAATAGGATAAGAGTTTCTAGTTAATTTAAATGCGTACTACTTAGAAGTCAAAGGCGTACTGAAACACCATTTCTGCGTGTTTACCGTCTGCCATCTCAGTTTATTTCCGCCTGAGGGTACGTATTGAAGTAGCTTTTCTACATACGCGAATCAGGACGGATTCCTCAAGGCGGATTACTGCCTTGTCTGCTACTACTTTTTAGATGAGTGAATCTTATCCTTGGTTCTTATGTGTGCTTTCCATCAGACGCCTTAGCTGCCAAGATAACGCGCATAACGAATAGAACACCCGGCCAACTGATGTGAGTGTTTTGAAGTTGCTCGTCACAATATGGGGGCTTGTTGCTTGATATTATGAACATATTAATTTAGTTCAGTATGGAGACCACGTGCAGAAAAGCGTAGTGTAGGCCGACCTCGTGCCTGCTTGACCGACGACCTGAAGGACTTTGTGGGTGGCGGCTGGATGAGGAGGACGGAGGACCGACTTGAGTGGCGAAATTTCGGAAAAGCATATGTCCAGCAGTGGACGAACCCGGGCTGATGGATGGATGGATGGATGAATTTAGTTCACGGTTTAACGGCTAATAACGTAAAAAAACCGGGACAAATGTGAGTCGGACTCCCCCACCGAGGGTTCCGCTTAAGTCTTTATTTTTTTATGATCTAATCACAAATGTATACTTTTCAGATTTTTCCCTATATTTGTAGTATAAGACGGTATTACTTACCAAATTTCATAGTTCTAGGTCGACGGAAAATATCACATAAATTTTGATTCCCTTGAGAGTGTCAAAATGTACGTCTTTTTACGTTAACTTAGAAGTATGATTTTTTCACACCTTCAAGAGACTGTAGAATTGAGTCCATCCATCTATCAGCCTATTTCGTCCACTGCTGGGCATAGGCCTTTCCAGGATTTCACCACTCTTGGCGGTCCCCCTGGAAGAAATGCCCATACTCACACACGCTGGGCAGGCGGGTTGGTGAGCACGGTGCCGAAACCCTCGCACCAGTGACGCCGCTACCAGTCACCAGTCTGTTCATATAAGGTCCGGCAATTGGGGATGGTTATACCGCCATCCATCGGTCCCAGGCAATGGTGGGCCGCCTGGTTTAGCCTGAGAGCTGTTCTCTTACTCTCCCCCGAATAACTTCGGGAGGATTTGCGAGTAAGATGGTGGTACCTCCACAGTCGAGCCCTGCATCAGCTCTACCACCTGAATTGAGTATATCGTTTTAATTTCAACTCGATACCTCTACGTGTTCCTGAGATAAAGGGTCTTGACAAACAGACGGACAACAAAGTGATCCTTTAAAGTTTAAAGGCTCCGTTTTTTCCTCTTGAAGTAAGAAATCCTAAAAATGGGCCCACATTTGGTTGACCATTACTCGTTAACCTATAAAGCTTACTAAGCAGTGATAGTTTTTCTTTTAAGTTCGTTACATACAAATACTGCTGTGAATTTTTTCACGTACCCAAATCATGAAACCCGCAATACTTTTGGATGACCTATCCAATGACAGAAAAAAAATATTTTCACTGTACGTGTAGGGGAGGCAAACAATTTGTTTTACATGAACTTATTTTGCCGCTTTGTCAGCTTGATTAATATGTTAAATACCCATGTCAAGTTACTGCTTCCTAGTACTAAATAAGACTCTAAATAAGCTGCGGAAAGACAGACGGATGGACATGGTGAAATGATAAGGGTTCCCAGTTGACTACTGTACCCTAAAAAGATAATCTTTCATAGTTGAAGCCTTGTTTTTTCGTAATATACATCGAGAAGACTTGATTTCTTATATCCGTGACATCCTAGTCACCCTACTTAATGTATTTACTGCGTAGAAGACCTCCTACGAGGGTACTTACCCTATATTGATGGCTTCATCAGTTGGCAACATTTTTATATTTGAGGATGAGGTGATGCTGTACTTACAATGAAATATCTTTTGTTTTTCTGTAGCAATGTTGTAAGGGTATCAATTATCAGATAACTATAAAATGGATTATAAGTATTGTTTATTTACGTTGACATTTATGTTATGTTTAAGATTTATAAACTAAAAATCCTAAAAGTGAAAGAAAAAGAAGAACCTATGCTATAAAAATAAAATTAACTTAGAAATAAAACCCTAACTATCAAAAAGTCCGCCCCTCATCGTACCCGGCGCCAAGGTCCCCATTACGCTAGCCGCGTTCCCGCGTTGGATGGCTAGGGAAATCCTTTGCGCCAAGTACGACATGGAGCGGTGGTCTTGGCACCTGTCTTTTATTTTTCTTCCAAGTGCCTTTAGAAATGCCCTGGCCTCAGAGCCCCATACGCCGGTCGTTTCAAATACGGCGGGAATAAAAATATAATTTTGTTTTAGACCATTGTATTTGATGTGCTTTTGCCTAGCGTCACTCTCAGCCGCAGATCCTGCAGTTCTGACTGTGGAGGTTAAATGACAGCTAGCATAAGTGCTGACGCAAGTTGCATCCCACAGCAGACATCTACCTCTCTCCCAGGGAACGAGGGGGAGACCATCTGGGCGCTTGCCGTCTGTCCGGCTAAGGACAGGGGGCTCCAGGGTGCAAGGGATGTTGGCTGAGACGAGTGTATTGTTGTATTAGAAATGTAATAACATAAATATCCTAAAAATAATTGAGATAAGTATATATTAGATCAGAGTTCTTTACCCTTGACAATTTTTTTGTTTTATAATTTATTATTAGGTTGTTTTTGAAATACGTATTAATGGAAATTAAGTGTTATATTATGTTTTTGAATGCTACTCAAAGCCATACGCGTCCAAACAATTTTGATCTTATATTATATATTGGGTAAAGTTGCTAGTGTCGGATTTTAACTTAACATACTTCTGCCGTAATGAGGTCACTTAATACGATTATATTAATGTTTTCCTGGCGAGATCCTGATCACGATATATTTTTATTAACAGAGTCAAGCCAAATGGTAATACTTAGGGTTAAGCGACAACTTAAAGTTCCTGATAGTTTCATGTCACATAGTGCATAAGTTACGGGTAATACTAGAAGACAGGATACACCTAGGTTTACCCGGGTAATCCTACAAAACTTCGGGGGTCGCCCCGCTCCAC
The DNA here is from genome assembly GCA_910592155.1 of Ypsolopha scabrella. Lineage (NCBI taxonomy): Eukaryota > Metazoa > Arthropoda > Insecta > Lepidoptera > Ypsolophidae > Ypsolopha > Ypsolopha scabrella. The sequence goes on from OU342978.1 coordinate 5,613,694, forward strand.
TCCACTTCACTCGGCGCCCAATGTTTATTAACATGTCAACCTAACACGCTCCTCCTCGCTTCGCTTGTCATCGCACCTATTTTTGACTTTTTTCGGCCTTTACCCGACTTCGGGCTTTACCCGTGACACATACACAATGCACCATATTTGAAATTATGTTCTGAATAACACTTATTATGAAAACGGCCCAAGTCAGTATCGAGGCTGAAAGGCTGAAAACTGATAAACTATTACTGAGGCTGCTGACCAAGCTCCACGTAGGACAAAGCTCGGAATATCTTCATAAGTAGTACATCCATCCATCCATCAGCCTGTTCCGTCCACTGCTGGACATAGGCCTTTCCAGGATTACGCCATTCTTGGCGGTCCTCCTGGAAGAAATGCCTATGCCCACACACGCTGGGCAGGCGGGTTGGTGAGCGCGGTGCCGAAACCCTTGCACCAGTGACGCCGCTGCCTGTCACCAGTCTGTTTTATATAAGGCCTGGCAATTGGGGATGGATAAACCGCCATCCATCGGTCCCAGGCAATGGTGGGCCGCCTGGTTTTGCCTGAGAGCTGTTCTCTTACTCTCCCCCGAATAACTTCGGAAGGATTTGCGAGTAAAATGGTGGTACCTCCACAGTCGAGCCCGGCATCAGCTCTACCACCTAAAGTAGTACATAGGAAAATATTATTTGATTTTATGGCTCCACTTTAAAAAACAAAAGTATTTTTCCTATGTACAAAAGAAGTTCTAAGAATTCCAACAAAAATAACACGAACATTCAAAACTCACGCACCTACCTACTTTTCACGTATAATAAATATGACCTACATCAGCGTTGAAAGGTTAAGCCTAAAATAATGAAGTCTAAGGCAGTGTCTTATTTTTATTTAAATGTTACCTTTTATTAACAAAAACAGTGGTAAGTATGATTTATATTTTATTCCGTAAGCCTTCGCGTTCTGCTTATTGCTGCTTGTGAATGTGTTGAAAATGCAATTTGGATCCCCGTTCAGAAAGCAAGAGGGTCCATAAAAATTCATCACAAGTAGGATGCTGTCACCTTGAAAAAGAAAAATAACGGTCCATAAATAAAACATCGAAAAAGGAACCATTTATCACTGGAACCCTCAAATGAAGGTATAGGGAGAAATTTCAATGATAAAGGAATGGGATTTAAGTGAAAAAGTTTTGTAAATAATTGTTTTTAATTGGCTAAACGAAGTCAGTTGTAATTTATTGGCCTGTTGTGACAAAATAATTGTTTGATAATAACGATTTCAAAATAACAATACAAACTGAGTTTTAGAATTATTGAACGAGCGAGCGAATGCTGGATTGTACATTTGTATAGGTATATATGTATGTATGAATGTTTGTTCGACGATAACTCGAGTATTGTTGATCGGAATGTCATGAAATTATTCAGGCGAGTAAATAAGGAAAAAAGAATTTTTAAGTTCAAATATGAGCCAAATCGGTCAAGCGCGAACCAAGCCAGTACAGACGGACAGACAGGAGAGCGACATTAATAGGGCTCCGTTTTGCCCTTTGGGTGCGGCATCCTAAGAATAGTGGCTCCCCTTGGCAACTGGCTGATTGCGATTGCGTAAAACAAGCTTGAGACAAGATTTTTCGTAAATTTTGTATGAAGTGAGTTATTTTAGTGAATTTTATCGATGATTTGAATCTTAAAACAAAATTAAACTAGTAGTTCGCCCCGAACTGTGAACTCGCGCTCGCTCGATTCGCGCTTGACCGATTTGGCTCATGTTTGAAATTAACATTTCTTTTTGCCTTATTTACTCGCCTGACAAATTTCATGACATTCTGATCAACGATACTCGACTTATCGTCAAACAAACATTCATACATACATATATACATACAAACGTCAGATTGTTCCAGTAGACTCGGAGAACTCGTTGACTTCGCTCGCTCGTTCAAAAACATTGCCATTAGCAAAAATATAAATATCTACCAGAAATAGGAACAGATTTTACTGTCAGTGCGATGTGAAAATACCTATGTCAAAGGAATGATAATAAACATAAAATAAAAGCACGTAAAACCCATGTCAATGTTAATAAAATCCTAAGACCTACTCGTACGTATGTAATGCCAAAAGGTGAACATATTTCTTTGTACAAATATTACTTGCTGTTTCTTTGACATAGAAGAGTTTGGAATATGTCTATCTATACAAAGAAAATTCATCGTCTGTTTGTATTACCCTATAACTCGAGAATATTACTGGGCTTCGCTTAGAGAGATCTGAACCGTGACCATTTTAGTGAAACGAGCCGATGAAAGCTTGGTACCACGGCGAGAAAAAAGTTATATAAATATAGCGGAACTAAACTTTATTATTATTTCACATAGTTAAATACAACAAAGGGTAGCATATGTCACGGTTTAAATGTGGAGGACCGTCGTCGGGAATCGAACCCACGGCGTTCATGGCCTAGCTAACTGCAAAGACTGCCTACTCTAAGAAACCACAGGATTCGAATCTGTGAGCTGCCCAGGGCCACGGCTTCAGTCGGTAGAGCAATGACTTATCTCAGGGTCGGGGGTTCGGACTTGTAGGGCAAGTTAGGGTGACATATTCCTAACTGGAAAAGGGGAGGCACACACAAACAACAATGGCTGTACATAAGGGTATATATTTCACCAGACAGAAAGGAAGCTCAAGGTCTAGAGATAACTAAGGCTTACGGCATAGGGCTTACAACTAGACTTAAATGAGTCCCTACACTCTAACGGAACCCTAAGGATACGGTACAGGCGTTACCAGACTCACAGGGCGATACTTCGGGGGCAAGGTGCCTAGGCTGCCGGAACCACTCCAGGGCTAGAAGGCTGGAAGTTGGGCGACCGAGGCGAGCTTTCCAGGAACCCGAAGCTCTGCGGCGTCGTTGATTGGACGACTCGTCGCGTGTACTGCTACGTGACTGCCTTCGATCGCGCGGGCTGGAGATCTCGCAACTTGATTCCGCTAGCGCTCGCTCCAAACTGACTGACGCGCCGTTGGTCGAGCGAAGGTAGAGTCGCCAGCGCGTGCACTCGCACGTGACTGCTTTCTTTTCAAATTGTGACCTCGCACCGTTGGCGCCCTGCGATTGGTTCCTTGTTCGATCACCTGACTGAGTCACGCCATGTAATACAAGGACGGAGATAAATCCCGTTAGAGTTCCGTGGTAATAAAATGAGGACCCTACTAGTATCGCTACACATACTAAAATTACTATGCCTGTAGTCGCGGACTCTGAATAAACCACAGACGTATACTATAGTAGCAGACCTAACATTAATAATACACGCATAGAGTCGACGCGTGGCAATTTTAGCTCAGTGAACTACGGGCACTTCTAAATATAAATATTGCTTGTTTCCAATCAAAATATGTAACAGAGATTAGTTTAGGAATTAAAAAATATGTTCCAAGCATAAGCCAGTCAGAACAACCCATTTTTATAAATTTCTTCGTACCAAGAAGTCTAAATGAAGCTTATTTTTGTATGGAAACTTGCCACGCTATTTGATCCTTATGTTTGGTCTGCTACTTAGTAATAATTATATGTCTGTGGAATAAACACACATATGCAACACAACCCATTACAATGTCTATTGACACTGACACTGGCCTCGTATTAAGCCCATCTTAGGCCAGATACGTCCGCAAGCGGCACGCCCTCTTACCATACTCTTGGTTCCTATTTCAGCATGTTTGGTAGTCAGGTCTAGTTTTTGTTAAATGTAGCGCCTTTCTAATAAATTACTTAAAGCTATCGTATACTAATAATAAAGAAGTAAAAAAGTCGTGTTTGTACAGTGGAGCCCACATCAAGCTAAACACTTTCAGTATAAGCGGACCTCTCATTGTATAGGCTTCCCGTACAATGAGAGGTCAGCTTATACTCACTGTAGTATATAGCTTGATGTGGGCTCCACTGTACATTGAATGTACTTTTTTTGAGTTTTAAATTAATTGGTTATGAAAGTGAAGCGAAACCAAAACTAAAATTTTTAAAATTATCGTCTGTTGAGTTACTGTCTGTCTGTATGTATTTTAACTCGAAAACCACTAAACGGATTTGAACATAAGACCACCAAATTATTTATTAAACTATGATAGAAAAAAAAACTTTATTCTAAACACTTGGCGATTTATCCATCGCAAGGAAATAACAAATTAACCATAAATCATTGCGGTATAGAAAAGCAGAAAAGAAAATCCTGACGTGAGGAGCTCTGAACCAGGATTCGAACCTGGGACCTTTCACTAACCTTTCGGTAGAGCAATCGCCTACCGAAGTTAAAATTAAAAAAATATATCTCTTAATAAAATTACAAGGATTTGTGTATTATCTAATAGAAAATGATATTCCATTAAGATCCATCAATCGGATCACTCAACGAATATTTTTCCTAGATAGATAGATGAACAAATTACATGCAATTACTAATTACATGCGAATTTCTGGGTGTCTTAAATTTCATTATCAGCCCTTAGAGTTGTAGACTGCTAGGTATAAGCTTCTCCCAATGCGCGTTGTTTGCGATGTTTCTGCATTATAAATGTGTCGAGTTTGCTTTAATATCAACCATTATCTCCGATGACACATCATGAAAGTTTTGAACTGAGATTCCCTTGCTGGGGGCATTCAAAATTTATTTGAATTTATTTTTTTCAAATTTTACAGGAGGAACCATTGACAAAGACATTATATTTGCTATAATAACCTTTATGATAATAACAGTTACATTAACAGGGTTGCTAGATCGGTATAATTTCATTCTCGTAGTAAATCGGTCAAATTCTACTATCATAAGAAAAACTCGTCCCTTAGTTTTTTTTTATAAAAATAAACTCTTACAATAGTAACGTACCTATAAAACGTTTTTTTTATATTTGGCTCATCATCCTGTCTAGGTGTTAACTTAGCCGCTGCAGTTGGATATGCCGCGCCACTGTCATCCTACTCATCATTTTGTGTGTGGGCTTAACACCAAAGCAACAGTTTTTAAATTGAGATTTAACGCACTGAGCCCATATTAAGCAGCAAGATTTTTCCAGATTTTATTTATCGTAAAGTACATTCTCAACCATAGTATTTCATGTATCTATGCTTAAACCTGGCTGTAGTTACTTTTTCAAGATCGTTGTAGATGGAAATCTTTAGTCAGATTAAACTGATACAGTTTCTTCATATGGAAAAACAACCGGTTTCATCACGTATAACTAACCATTTAGTCAAGGAACGCCGATAAAGCAGCTAAGCAGCGTTTTTTCTCCCGACATGGTTCACAAATATTGAATTTTCAAGCTAAAAACTTATTTTTATTAAAATAAAATATAGCCTATATTACTTAATAATAGTATAGCTTTTTATAAAAGAAAGAATTTTTAGAATCGGTTAAGTAGTTCTAAAGTTTACCTCAAACATAAAAACAAACAAATCTTTCCTCTTTATATAATAATAATCATATATACTGTAGATTAGTTTTCGGTTCATAATAATGTTGATTCTTCTAAGAGATATTTGATTATATTTGTCTTTGTTATTGAAGAGAGAAAAATTCCTACCTATCGTACACTTTCTTTCAGTTCATATAAAACTTAAGTGGATTATTTTAAGAGATTCTTGTTTATTTTTGTTTGGAACAGAAAGTTTCTAATATTTTTTTTATTTCTTACTAAAGTAAAAGTAAAGTAAAGTAAAGTTTTGACCATTTCTGCTAAGAAATTTCTGTTTTCATTAAATTATGCGTTTGATAAATTTCTGTTGAAAAATATCTGTTTTTATTATTATAGTTGAAATTATTAAGAGACTTTATTGATTTTTGTTCTTTTTAATAAAAATGTGTATTATTTATTATTATTTTATATAATTTAACTTAAAAAAGTACTAAATGTAAATGTCTCGATTTCCCGGGCAGACCCGAGAAATCGAGTTCGAGAATTCTCGAGACCCGAGAAATGAAAAACCTCGAGAAATCATAAGCGGAAACTCATACTAGAGAGTCAGTACGTGTCTAGTATCAGAGCTCAATGACCCTTTTTGGTAAATTCAAAATATTTCTAGGGTTCCGTAGTACATAATAGGTACAAAAGGAACCTTTATGGTAAGATTACGTTGTCAGTCCGTCCGTATATAATATGTACGTATGTATATCGGTTGAGAAATTAACGAAAATAAAATGACAAAATTCCCAAAACTGTCGAATTACGGAACCCTGTACGCGAGTCTGACTCGCACTTGACCTGTTTCTATTTCTTGTCTCTTTAATTACTAAGCACAGTCAGTCAGTCAGTTCTGGATACCAGAATAAATTTTTCGAAGTTCATGAAAAGTGTCATTGACCTTTGATACTGATCACTTACTTAGTCACTAGAGTGCGTTTCAGAAAATATGTATTAAGTCGTTATGTTGGTAGCATTCATAATATCATCCAATCCATCACCACACTATAACATAACGGCATATTACCTATTTTCTGAAACGGACTGTACTATGAATGAGTTTGGATGTATAAATTAAAATCACCAAGGACATGGCTTTCAGCGCGCTTAAATATATCTCCATAAAAATGTTGCAAAACGATGCCCACTGGCCTCTGTGATGTATGACATAGAGATCAGTTTAGAAGTGTGGTCGCGGAGTTCGTTCGCTAGGGCCGATCCTTACCTTTTTAGTTAAGATCTATGCCTTATACCTATATAAATTATTCACTTACATCTGAATTAGTCGTGTATAAAACCAATTATTTTGATGTTTAGTTACGAGAAAAGTAATGGAAATGTCGATAACTAATTTATTCTTTTACTTCTCATTATTTTCCTTCCCCAACCTCTTTCTTTTTAATCGAGTAAAGTTTTTATATTTTCTGTTTTAATTGTTACCCATTACTATCAATCAGTTAGGTTCAAACCCATTTAATTTTATCCGCAGCTTATACCACTATCGATATTTTGCTTACAAAGACGTGCTCAGGAAAAATTGTCACAAGTCCAACGTTGGCAAGTGCCAGATTGCGACTGGCGAGGAGCGGACCGCGTGGAATAAACAGCGGACCCGCGGTGGAACGTTGATTTCATCAGTTTTGAATTGTTTAAAAAATAAGTGATAACTTTATTAAAGCCCAGCTGCGTGCACGATCTAGATAATTTAAAGAGGAATATCACCAGATACGTTTTGTTAATAAAAGAGTGGAATTATGGAAATGCCATGATTTGGAATATATTATTTACATGCTGCATTCATGATTTATTTATATCGAGCAAAGTTTTATGTTATCATGTCACACATGCGTGGAAGACCTAGACAAAGGTTCGAACTATGTTGTGTATTTTTTTGGTAATTTATAAAATATATTCTCAGCATTTATTTGACTTTGAAATGACTGCTTCGCGCGCCTTTTACGGATAAGCCCGCCATATTTTATTTCTAAAAATTGTAACAGAGTTACATGTGAGGATTTATTGCTCCTATAAAACTTAAAAATACTGATGACCACTATAAGCGTGAACAAGGTCATCGGTGCTAGACTTTTTAAATTAAACATGGTGTCATAATTTATTAATTGTATTAAATATGAATTTATTTACTTTAATATAATTAATTATTTAAGAAACAGACAATTATTTTTTTTGTATGATTTTGTATTTTTATTTTAAAAATATTTCTACCAAATGTTTATTTTAATATTAAAACTTTTTAACCAGATTATACAACTAAAATAACAATAAGTAATAAACTAAAAATCCTATAAAAGAAAAAGCAGAACATAACGCAAATAAAAATTAAATATAAACTTTTAAAACAAACGAACCCATAAAACAAACCTATTAATTAAATATTCTTGATATTTGTCTTTTGTAGGTTGTGGGTTTTGGTGTATTGTTGGAGTATGTGGGTCATGAAGAAATACATTTCTACTTTCTTTCCACCTAGCCCAATACTCTAACAAAGGTGGCAATATATTTCTTTGATTTATTCGCCTCTTTCGTATTCTATCTTACCGCGACTGAAAAACATGATGTACTTATAAATTATCTCTCACGGTATTCGGTATAAGAGTCAAGTCTTTATTTGAAAATTTGTGGTGAGCTATAAATTTCAACACACTTAACATAATTTGAAGTGGATAATCTGTTTTGGTGAATTATTAAAACTCGTTATTTGAACGCTTTTAAGTCTTCCGTAGTTAAATTATGTATGAAGGTAAAATAAGATGTTGAATTTGTCAACTTTAGGGTCAAGAAAACTTATGACTTATGTTTGTAAATATTTTGCTCAAATTGAAATTTTCGTTACGAAGACTAAAGCTACCACCTCTGTGTCAGCAGGCAAGCGATCTACGAAAGAAGATACAAAATCTCGAAAAAAAAAAAAACAATACAATGCAGAGAATCCATCCATCCATCTATTCCAAGATTTCGCTACTGTTGGCAGTCCTCCTGGAAGAAATAATAAAAAATAAATAATTAACCAAAAAGAAGCAGTAAAAGTTTTTAAGTAATATTAAAAATAAATTGCCAACTACCACTTGAAAACGAGCTTTCACTGCAGACATCTCGGAATTTTGAGCGACAACTACCGTTTAAAAAAGCGTTACCGTTAAAAACCGAGCACTTTCTTTATAAAAGCTTTACTTATCTGTAAAAATACGAATCACTTGCAAAATAATGGCATTTTTATGGATTTTTCGTAACAAACGCCTCAACTTGGGCCACATGAAATTTGACTCTAATTAATGTCCACTGAAAATGGTTTTCACTCTTATTGGCATAATTATAACTGGTTGCACCTCTCTTAAAGGAGTACGAAGTCAATAGTTATATCGTGCATAATTAAATAGAATATGTTTTTGTGGTTATGTAGGTGTTTCGCCTTTTCAATGTATGATAATATTCGACAAGCATTATTTTTATCACATCTTCACGGCCATAGACCGACGTACAGATAGACATTCCTTAGCATCTGAATCGATGCAATAAAATTCTGTGGGCCTATTGGAAAAGCAATTTCGGGGAACCAATGATGTTCGGCCTCTTTAGAACCGCACCTGAAATTTCCTACTAAAGCTTCGGTATTACTTGTTTGTGACGAACGCTTTGTTACTTTCTTTACAATTCAGAAATACGGGACTTTATGTTAGTTTAAATATCACTTAGGAAGGTTTATTGACTTGAAATAAGTTTTATCTCTTAAGCCTTTAAAAACTGAAATTTTGGAGGATTTTTTTTATTTCCCTTGTCCCTATTTAGATGTCAATGCTGGGGACATCCTTGCGTTTATTGTCAGCAATATTTGCACTTTGACACGTTGCACGAAGTTGTGAGCACAGACGTATTATTATTACTCATTATACGTCTGTGGTTGTGAGCCCTGATGATCGGCTATTATCGGCTATCTTCACTAAGATTCAACCTGCGTCCCAGTTTACGCTTGGGTGGAGGTACGAGGTGTCTGAAAGGATTTTAATGCGCTTGATCCTAGATTCATAGTCCTGTTCAAAAGTAACAATAATTATTGAACATTCGTCTCTGAGACAAAGAACTTTATGTTTTTTTTTAGCAATAACTAACGGTATATTAAACGCTAACCAGTTATGAAGCACGTTTATTAAACTTACCGAAAAAGGAAAAATAAAATAAATTTAAATAGTAATTATAAAAAAGCGAGGTTTTTCAGGCCACCTGTAATACGGCTCTTAAAACCAGGCTTATAGAATATAATATATATTATAATAAAAAGCCGACGTCGACGGAGGGGCTGAGGCAGCTTCGACTGCGTGCACGGCTGCGACTGTCAGCTGTCAATAAGTGACGCGCAGTTGCTTTCCCGCAAAACCGACCGCCCCCTACTAACATCTAGAGTATTCTAACAAGTGCCTACTCACGACGATACAATTTATACATATTGTCGGCATATTGCAGAATTCGGCATATAATAATCAGCCTAGGCCAATCGTATTGCTATTGAGGGGGGGTTAATCTGACTTTGTCACTTTTCAAATTAATTTTAAACCTATAAAAAGCGACGACTAAATTTTGAAAAAAATATTAAATTATAATTCACTTTTGGATCTTAATATTTCGGTCGTTCGATATACGATTGCTTACATTTTCCTCAATCTGATTCAATCGCAAAAATAGGTCTAAGCTATGATCTAAATATCATTTCATTTGAGCTTTATTAAGTTCTGGCCAATAAAACTTATATTAAAATAAACATCGTAAAAAATGTGATAAAAAACAGCCATCATATTAAAAAACCATCCCTCTGATTCCAAAATAATAAATAAAAACACCTCAAAACCGCGAGTTTTCTGAGCGGCCCGCTTTCGCTGAGCAGGATAAACATATGAAAAATGAAAACGTTGGAGCAGGACAGATTCCTCTCGATATCCTCGCCTTAACACTAGCATTTATATGTAATCCAGACAGGCTCCTCTTCGCTCCGCCCGTCGTCACAACTGCTTTCAACTTTTGGTGAATGATTTTCGAATTTATACTTTAAAATCTGCTGAAGCAAATTATGATATGCCGCGTTCAACGATTTGCAGACGACGTATCTAAAAACAATAAAGTCGCAGCGATTTTTGTGAAAGTTTGAATGAAATGGGTTATTGGTTATTGAGGCCAAAACTATTTTTTTTCATGTATTTCTGTCTGTATGGAAGTTTCGTTTTAATTCGAGAACCACTTCGTTAGGTTTGGATGCTGTTTTGCTTATTATCATCGTTGTGACCCTAATCAACAAATACTTCATAAAATAATGCTTCAAAAGGGGCAGAGATCGATTTAAGCTCCCCCTCCCCCCCGAAAGATGTTTTAGAAAGTGATTTTTAGTGTTCCGTCCCCAAAGGGTAACCAGCGGGAGCCCTATTACTAAGACTCTGCTGTCTGTCCGTCCGTCCGTCCGTCTGTCATCAGGCTGTATCTCATGAACCGCGATAGTTGGATAGTTGAAATTTTCACAGATGATGTATTTTTATTTCCACTATTACAAAAAATACCAAAACCAGCCAAGTGCAAGTCGGACCCTTCATTGACATAGAAGGAGCCTTCGACAAAACCACTTTTCCCAGCATAGTGCACGGGCTCAATGCACATGGCGTACACGATCTGGTAATCAAATGGGTAACAAACCTGCTGAGCCAGCGTGCAGCTTACATTGAGACATCTGAAAAAACCTGCTGCCGGGTGACTAGGGGATGCCCTCAGGGAGGTGTGCTATCACCACTCTTATGGGTAGCGGTCATCAACGATCTCCTGGTAGAGTTAAATAAGGATGGCTTTGTTACTGTGGGCTATGCAGATGATCTGGTTATTATGATATCGGGTCTATTTGAAGGAACACTGTGCAGTAAAATGCAGCAAGCTTTACGTAAAGTCGAGGCGTGGTGTGGTAAGCATCGGTTATCTGTGAAACCAGAGTTAATCTTATTCACAAAGAAAACGAAAATCGCAAAACTAAAACTTCCGAAATTATTTGGAACCCAACTGTCTCTTAGTAAGGAGGTCAAATACCTTGGTGTCTGGCTCGACGACAAACTACTGTGGGGGAGGCAGGTGGAACACGTAACAAAGAAGGCAACTAATACTCTGTGGCAATGCAGACGAGCTGTTGGTAAGGACTGGGGACTCACACCAAAGCTCTGCAGATGGCTCTACACTGTGGTGGTAAGACCGGTGCTAACGTATGGTGCCTTGGTATGGTGGCCAAGGACGGAGCTGGCCACGGTAGAAATTAAACTCCAACAAATCCAAAGACTAGCGTGCACTCTGATCAGTGGATGTATGAGATCAACACCCTCTGCGGCGCTGGACATAATGCTCGGGCTTACATCGCCACACTTGCACATACAACAAGAGGCGATGGTCGCGGCCCTTCGGGTAAAATCTACAGGCCAATGGAAAGGTAACGCTCTAAAAACCAACCACTGCCGCATCCTTGATCGAGCTCTCGAAGTCGTACCGGAGGCGGCCAATGGGACAGATAGAACACCGAAAACCTATTTATTAGATAGGAGGTATGACTTATCTTTAGAAAAAAATACGACCTTTAACCAAAAGTCAGTAACTTTTTATACAGACGGATCAAAAAACAAAGATGGTAGCGGCTGCAGTTACATTTCTCCAGAGTTAGGACTCAGTAAATCAATGCCTCTTAACAACATAACAACGGTTTTTCAAACCGAAATGGTAGGTATACTCCTAGCGGCCAAGGCAGCTAATGCTATTTGCATAAGTAGACCTTGCGACATACTAGAGATTATGATAATAACAGACAGTGCAGCTTCGCTCTCATCGCTAAGCAAACCTGTAAGTAGATCTAAAATCGTAGCAGACTGCCATGCAGAACTGCAGAACCTATCAGCAATGTGCAAGGTAAAGTTAACATGGACCAAAGCACATAGCAATGACGAAGGCAACGAACAAGCAGACTCACTTGCCAAACTAGCAACTAGCATGAAGGTATCGAAGCAGGGAAATAGTCTGTGTCGACCATCAGCAGAAGCTATCAGGGGAGAGCTTAGGAGATACACTATCACCGAACAGAACAGGAGCTGGACAGCACGGACTAACTGCCGGCTGTCAAGACTAATGGTACCGCAAACAAACAGCAAATTAACAAGGTACCTTAAGAAACTTAAACGGCCTGATATCCGGGATATGGTAGGTATCATTACCGGACATTGCAACCTGAACAAACACCTTTTCACTACAGGCGTGACTGACAGCCCCCTATGTCGAGGGTGCTTAGACGCAGATGAGACGGTGGAGCATGTGCTGCTTCACTGCCCCGCCACTGATGACATGAGACGTAAAGCAGGGATCGCAATGAGCTCCACCTCCCCTTCTCTGGACCAGATTTTGTGTCGGCAGGCTGAAGCCGTTCGGCTCTATTTCACGGAGTTGTCCTGGCTGGGCTAGCCGAACGGGGGGAAGTGCACAATACTCACGTTCACGGAGAGTCAGTGCAGGACTCATTGCCCCCGCTACGAATTTAGAATTTTAGAGTCGGACCCACGCACGCCCATACAACAGACATGATTTTTTTGCCGTTTTTATAGATAATGGTACGGAACCCTTCGTGCGCGAGTCCGACTCTCACTTGGCCGGTTTTTAATAAAATTTACTTGATTTTATTTTTTTCCTTCATAAGGGGGTCTGCAAAGCAGCGGTACATTTTGAGTCTTAGCAATTGTTATGCCGTAGCAAATGCAAATGAAAAATTGCTACGATTCAAAATGGTTTGCTGATTTGTTGGCTCGCAACATTGTAGCCTGGGTACAAATCCATCAATCCATCAGCCTGTTTCGTCCACTGCTAGACATAGGCCTTTTCAAAATTTTGCCATGTTTCATGTTTCACCATGGCGGTCCTCCTGGAAGAAATGCCTCCACAGTCAAGCACGGCACAAGCCCTACCACCTGAAAAAATTGGTATATATACAGGTCTATTAATGACGTGCTCAGTAAATTAAACCACATGTGTTAAAGAACATGTTCTTACTGATAAACTTTCGTTTTACGACTGTTGCAAGTACATTAATAAAGAAGTCGTTTTTTCGTTATAGGTCTTTGACATCTCATAAACAACAAAACTCTCAATTTTACTCAAAAAGCGTCCACGATGCACCTTGTCACCGCGACGACGACGTGACAAGATCGAATGACGATTGCGTACAACTGACATTGCATCTTATTTTACGGATAATACCTATTTTAATTTTGTTTAGATTTTCAAATTCTTATTGTCATAAATAACTTATAGTTATAAGGTATACACTACTGTCACCGCTGCAACTTGCAGATGAACAACTAAAATATACATAAAACATCTGAAAACTGTAAACCGGCACCCACGGGTCAGGCTTTGCCTATATTGGGGCCACTGTAAAACATATTGTGTTTCATGTTTTTCGGTGTAAATAATTTTTTTTTTTTTTTTTTGTATATAACGTCTTCATTGGGCTGAAGGTATTTTTGCTATTGTGCACGTCGCCGTTCAGATACTTTCTGACAACCCTTTTTTTAATGTTAAAGGTGTGTAATTTTTTAATTCACTTTGTTTCAAATATTTTCTAAGGATGTGCTTCGTTAAGATCAGTAGAGCATGTGCTTTAATTTCCTGAGCACGCCAATAACCCAATCGGTAAGTATATGCGTTGGAACGCGTACGTTTCCAAAGGTAAAAACACTAACAAAGCAGCATCCTATTTCGTTGCGAACGTTTTCTTTCCGACAAAGTTTTGACGAGGGATATTTTTTTTTCGCCTGATCGAATTTCTTTACTTGTCTTATTTCATTCTCAAGCGAACTGCCTAAATAAAAGTCTTTCGATTTGACAAAATAGACAGTGATTTTGTTCTTGGTTCAGTGGAGGGAGTGTATTATATTGAGATTGAATTTGTCTTTTATTGGGACTGTTTTTTAACAGTAAGTATTTCTAAGGATGTTATTACCTTATTAGCCACCGTCTTATTTGGCACTCGAAATATATTATGTTATATCCCAATTTTATTTAAAATGTTTCTTTTTGATTCATGACATGTGTCAGGGAACCAATATTATGTATCCTTAAAAGTTTAATTTAAAGCAAGAATATGGAGTAACCCCAAAAAGAAACTAACCCTACTGAAAATGAAACGAGAATATGGAAAAATCCACACAAATTGGAGAAGACAAATCAACGTCGTTACGAACCTTTCACGGAAAATTATGTTGCGTTCAACCAAGCTATTTACCAAGTTATATCTTGAACTAATGAGTTACATTGTTCTGGTTAAGAGAGTAAAATAGAATATTGCTTCAAAATACACATCGAAATATTGTTTTCCTTACTTTAGTGTACTTTAATACCCCTTCCAAGATTCATGTAGTAGCCATGTATTGTAGTGTCTTCATACCACAGACAAGTTGGCTATCTTGTCTGTGCTTAATACCTAAGTTTAAAACCTATTATCACACTATCACACTAATATTATAATTATGCGAAAGTTTGTGTGTTTGTGTATGTTTGTTACTCTTTCACGCTGAAACGGCTGAACGGATTTGGATGAAATTTAGAATGGATATAGCTTATACTCTAACTTAACACATAGGCTACTTTTTATCCCGGAAAAAAGCATATCATTAAACCGAATAACACGCGGTCGGAGCCGCGGGAAAAAGCTAGTTTCTCATAAAGATAATGTTTAATATCATCACTAGCTGCCCGCGTCTTCATACGCGTGGGTGTCGAACATAAAGAATTTTCCCAAAAGATTTAAAGCGTCAGACAATTGATGAAATATTAGCTATTCATTGCCAATTATCCCTGTGATATTAAAATCAAAAATTTAAAACTGCTGCTTCTTCCAAAGTTACATTTCAGCGCCTTTTGAAAACTACTGCTTGAAAATTTTATCCCCGCTTCTAACCATGGATTTACGTTATGTTATGTTTATGTTATGTTATTTATGGAATTAAGATACAAACATTTATCTTCTTTTATACCCCTAAGGGATAACTTTACAAAAACGCCGAAACAAGTCATTCTGAATTTTAAATTCCTTACTTTCATGTCACAACATGTTAACTACAATAATAACAAATTTTCCGTATAAACTTTCATCCTCTATTTCCAAAAACTTTGGAACGTGTCATTCTTCATTTCCAACCAAAAGGCTTAATACAATTTTTTTTTATTACAAAACTGATGAATTCTTATAATTTTATCCCCTATTATATCAGTAACATAACAACAGGATATTTTTTTGGTGTATATTGCTGTTTACACAATACCTTTACTAATCAATATAAAAAAGTCTCTTATTGCAAAAGTGAAAATCTTCAAAGGTTGGAGTTAGTCTCTTTAGTTCGTTTTCTTGTAGTTTTAATGGCTTGGATGTTTGCGCTTTGTGCCCCATCCCAAACTTTCCAACCTTTGCATACTGTACCTATAGTTTTGTCCTTCGAGATTTTGTTTTTTGCCTGATATCCTTAATAAAGGTCTTTTGCCGTCCTTCCTAAAATATTTCCTGCTTACCCTGTCAAATCATGTTATATAACTTGTCTTTTATAGTGACCAATTTGTTCAGACCGATGAACAAGGTTCTTTTTATGTACAAAAGAGTTCACCCTAATTTGGTCGGTAAAAATAAAAAATGTGGTTTGCCATATCGTCTCACGGTAGTTGAGGTCACAAAGTGGATTTGTTATGTACATTGGTAGATCTGTTTTGGTACTACGGGGTAAAATTGTACTTTTTGTTGGCTGTACTCCAATTTTAAAAGTATACCGTGGATGTTGAATGATTTTGGAAACGAAAACTGGTGCTTTTAGAACAACTTTTACTGTAGGAAAATGCTGAAACCGTAAAAATCATATGTTTATTTTAAAATGCAATACTTGCCCCAACAACTTGTTTGTATTTAGGTTTGACCCTTTCTAAAAATTGTTTGTTCGATGATACAAACAAGTATCATAACCAGTTTCTGTTGTCACAAACAAAAAGTTTTAGGAGTGGTTACCAATTATTAGGTATTTTTTCTTCGAAATGAAAACACATATTTAAGTCTTGTTTTTTTCACCTCAACATATTCTTTTCCCAAGATTTTTCGTACAGCGTTGTCACTACACTAAGCTACGAACGGCGAACGGAAGGCGCGTACCCGCGTAGCGCGTGCGGCGCATGGTGTCTACAAACGTAGCCGCGTAGTGCGCACGGCGCATGGTGTCTACAAACGCAATTGTTTTTGGGATAACTTTGCATAGCCGTATCTTAATATTTTAGTACTGATCGATACTTAAATAAAAAACACGTATTTCATTATTTTCACTAAAGATTAACATATATAATTTGGACGAAGTTCAAAAAGTCAGCCTGTATATATATGAATACGAGTAAAATTAAGAAAACACATTCAAATTAACACATTCGGGCCCGGCATCAGTCACAGTATGAAATCCGAATGACCCGAAATATGTCTATTTTAATGTATTTTCTTAGTTTTATTCATATATATTATATATCATAGTTTTAATATAATAGAGCATGAACGAGGACGTCGACAATTCCTCAAGGTAGCAGCTATTCTAGATCTAGGATAGAACGCTCATGAATATTCATTCACACCTAACAAGGTCGATCGAACTGGTTAAATAAATAAAAACCGGCCAAGTGCGTGTCGGGCCACGCGCAATGTAGGGTTCCGTAGTTGCCCGGTACATATAAGTTGGTCTACTAATACAGACCACGCCAAACTTCTGGTCCCATACATTATAGGGGGCCAAAAGTTAGGCGCGACCTGTACTCGTAAACCTGTAAAGCCTTATTTTTTCACATTTCTATAAACAACCGTTTAGCCAGCAGGGGGGGGGGACGCTCCACTCTAACTAAAATTTTCAATTTAAAGCTTAATATTTCACCAACGGATCCCTAAATCGAAAAATGATTTCCACGCACCCACAATGTTTTTGAACGGCCTATCCAACGATACCCCACACTATAGGATAAACGAGAAAAAAAATGCATCCCCAGTTTACTTGTATGAGAGGTATCCTTAAAAAAAAAACAGATTTTATTTTACCATTTTGTCGACGTGATTAATATTTATATCCATGCCAAATTACAGCTTTCTAGTACTAATAGTCTCTGCGCTAAGCCACGGACAGACATACATGGCAAAACTATAAGGGTTCCTTGTTGGACCACGAAACCCTAAAAAAAGTATAAAAGGTTACAAAAAGTATTTCTCAAGAGATTAGAAAGCTGAAATAAATCCTGTTTTCGTCCTTGAATATCGCCTATTTAGTTACACAAGATAAGACTCAGCTAAAATATACGGTTACTTGACATGTCAAGGGTTTGGTCTTATTTAGAATACAAGAGTAATATTAAAATAAAATAGGACATCGGGACATCATGTATTCCCGAGGGGATGTTAGTATACATTTATATTATCATATATTCTCAAAGTTCATAGAAAAGATTCGTGGTTTAGATTCATATTGATATTGAAACGGCTACTTAACGATACAGTGTCAAACGGGGAACCACCGCGTAACCATGTTTGCCTCCGAAGAAACTGTACGAATACAGCGAAACTAGTCAGGCGAAATCTGACTATAAAAATTGTGAGTAGCCGTTTCAATATTCGTAAAAAAGTATATTTTTAAATGTTTTAGACACTCGGTCGATCAGTGTAGCTAGTACGCGCCAAAGATACAGCGTCTATCTATCCAACTCGCAGTGTCAGGCATACCGCGTGTTTCAATGTACGAGAAAGCAAGTATGATGAAAAGACATTCTATCGACGGTGCGTGCTAGACCCCCAGGTAACACACAACCCACCACCCCTCGTCAAGCTAATGGTGTTCTACTTTCATGATATAACATAATCTTCCCTCAAGTAAGCTTCAGCATGCTTTGGATAATTTGTATTTGATATGAAATGTTGTGAAATCTTTGGATAGACTTTATCGCCTCACCTGCTTTGACTCTCCTGTTTTCTGTGTAAACGCGCTCCACCTAAGATCTTATCGACGCTTCCATTCAGTACGGTAATGGCCGTACGCCCCATAGTGTATAAATAATTTGGCCAAGTGCGAGTCGGACTCGGACACGAAGGGTTCCGTACTATAACAGAACACTGGTAGGGAACCCTAAAGACATAATACATCAACAATATAGATGCTATAGCAACATTAGGGCGCTAAAATGGTAGCGCCTGTCAAACAATTCAGAACCCTCAGACTATAGAACCCTAATTTTATTATTTGTTGTTTTACTTTAGAGTATGTACAAAATATGACCAAATTTGAACCTTGTATGTGTATGTATTACCGTCTTTAAGACAGGGCTAAAACAAATAACGCTTAAAAAATGATATATATGGGAACCCCCTTAAGCTTTATTTTTTATCATTTTTATTATTTGGCGTGGTACTGGCCATAGTTACACGTATTTTGTAAAAATTTCAACTCTCTGCCTAATACGGTAGAAGGTGTAGACCTCTGTGATAGACGGACGGACAGACACACAGACAGCGGAGGCTTAATAGGGTCCCGTTTGGCACCCTTCGTGTACGGAACTCTAAAAATATATTTCAATACACCATTTCGAAGGATTTATGATTTATGAAGGTTTTAGTGCAAAAGATAACCCGTTTCTCATTTGTATTTCGCTATAAACCAAAATATTAGACTTCTATCATCTGGTAATAATATTTTCAAAGTCACCATTTTGCGAAAATTTTGAATATTGTAATCGTTTTAAAGATATCAAGCTTTACAGATTCACATACAAAGTTGTTTTCTTACCTTAAATTGTACCTATACCAAAATTGTATATTTCAGCCAGATAAAGACTTTGTAAATGCCTGTGTTAAACTATAGAGGTCTATTACGAGAAAGAACAAAAAAACGGGTTGTCAAATTTTGTACTAAAACGGTGGCTTGCCTATGCGCCTTAATATATGAATAACTTCTTATTTTCTATTATTACAAGGAACTTTGAATATTCATACAAAACGAAAACATGTAAAGTTTCATTTTAAAGAAACGGTAAACATGAAAATTGCTTTGACATTCGTTTTTAAACTTATTGCATGCATTAAGTAAAACGACTATTTCGTGCAGAATTCTTGGCATACAAGAAGATTGTATTGCTTATCGTGTCCTTTCTGTCATATAGGTTGTACGATATGGGTGTATTTCTAACCGACTGCAAAAAAGGAGGAGGTTCTCAATTCGACAGGATTTTTGTTTTTTTTCTCAATTGTTTGGGTATGTTACTCCATAACTATGGCTTAACGAAAACGATTTAAAAAAAAAAATTTTGTTTGGTAGATTTTGCTTTCAGGTAGGTTTAATTTTAGTTTGGTCGTGATCTGATGATGGTATTCAGAGATAGGCAGTGAAACTCCTCAATGGATGACAGCATATCACGCGATATTGCGGCAAACGCTTTGTACCCGGTAGCTGATTGCAGGGTGTTACTTGAAAATTGATATAATCCACCTGACCTTTGATCCTCGCATCATCACCATAGAACTCCTAAACGGATGACAGTAAATAATTCAAAAAAGTTTTGGTTTCAGTAAAATACTTATTACCAATTTTATTTAAAAACAAGTCCACAGTCGGCACACCCGCGTTTCACCGACAATTATTACGTCCTAACTTGATGGGTGGTAAGCCCTATCGCCGTTCTTCTTTAAAATAAAATAAAAACAGTTTCAACACGACTTTTTTACTAATTTATTATTAGATTTGTTAGTATAGAGATAAAGACGAAGATATTTGTCTCTTAAAATATTGGATGGATTCGATTGATGGTTCTTGATGGAATATCATCTTTAATAAATTATGTACACACAAATTCTTGTACTTTTTATTCCACATATATTTATTGTTACTTAGGCTACCGGTTTCGTACTATACCTAAACATCATCATCATCGTACTACACACAACAGATTATTAATTTAATAACTATTTAAAACTATAGAAAGAAAACAAAAAGAAAACATTTTTAACAAGCAAATATAAAAGAAACAGAGGTGAATCACCACAGCTTGCGTTTCAAAACGTTTACGTTTGTTTTGTCTCTTATTGTATCTTATGTATGTCTAGCATGCAACTTCGGTGTAGACTGACAAAAACAAACTCAAAATATCGGATGTAAATGGACTGCTTTTGAAACCAAATCTTCTACTGATCATACTTAAAAACAATTTCAAAGAAACATATTCATTTAAAAGCAGCAAATAAAAAAATATGTATTAATATGTCAACTTAACACGCTCCTCCTCGCTTAGCTCGTCGTCGCTAACTATTTTCGGACTTTTACCAACTTCCGGCTTTAACCTTATTTAGTGAGCATTTATCCGTTTTGGTAAACACTTAAGATGTACCCTTTAGGGCTCACTAGCCTTTGCCCGGGGTTCCGCCCGCTTTGATACAATCTTTGGCCCGTTTTCGCCTTGGACGTTATTTTATGAACCACCCATAAAGCCTTTATGTTGACCGGGGTCCCTACGATGATAGTACAAAAAACGCATCCAAATCCGTTAAGTAGTTCTCGAGTTAAAAACGTAGCATGCAGAGAGCCAGACAGACAAAAATTCTAAAAATTGTGGTTTTGGTCTCAGTAATACTAATAACCCAATGTACAGACACGACTTTCTTACTACTTTATTACAATAGATATTAAAACTATGATAGAAATAAATTTCTATATTTTTAAACACTTGGCGATTTATCCATTGCAAGGAGATAACAAATTAAATTTATATCACTGCGGTATAGAAAATCATAAAAGTAAATCTGGACGTGAGGAGCTCTGAACCGGGATTCGAACCCGGGACCTATCGCTTACCGGGCGGTTGCTCTACCAACTGAGCTATCCAGTTTTCAACATGATCTGCAAATTTACGCTTGTGCTTTCCCATACCGCAATGATATGTATAGTATCACTTAGTAGTGAGCCTCTTGGCGCCTAGAGGACGCCAGTGTATTCAAGACAAGTCTGAGACTATTATTTGCCCTACCGTTATCTGTTACAGCATCGGGTATAGATATCATTTTAAAAGTGTTTGTGCAACTTGCAAGACTCGCAATACACAAATAAGTCATTTCGGTCCAAAATCATTCATAAAAAAATTGAAAATAAACGTTAATTTCTGACTAAACACGCACGTTGCTGCTGAAAAGGAAGACAATAGTTACGTTGAAATAATATTAAAAGCCCATTACGAAGTTTCAGTTGATCCATGACAAACTGAGCCATTGAAAAGTGAGTTTTGTTGAAACTTGTCTCTTCTTCATAACTTAAAATGTAATGAACAAAGTTTTCGTTTTGCTTCGCTTTTGATAACTATAGTTAAAATTGAGGCTAAAATGCTATGACAAAAGATATTTAAGGACTCTGTTTAATGTATATTTAAATAGCTTTTTCTTGCATGGTTATCATTTGACTGACTATTTCAACAGTGACAGAAGTCAAAAATTACAAATTTCAAAAGTGGCAGGTGTCAAATGATACAAATGTCAAAAGTGACGAAAAAGTTTCAAAGCTTTTTAATGTGTATTTTATATATGTTACAAAAATAATAAATAGGAAAAAAGTAAAACAAGCTTTTTAAAGTCTTGTAGGTACATAGGTAGGTTGTAAATATTGTTTTTACTTAGCTATTATATATTATTTTTTTCTACTAAAAAGGCGAACCTCTTGCCCACCTGGCAGTTGCTCTACTAACTAAGCTACCGACGTGCTTATCAATTAAAGTGAATTTTTCAGCTTTGTTCGATTTATTGATTTTCTCGTTAAACCGACAGGAAAACACTTTTCACAGAGATGAGACTTAGCTCATCATGAAGGGTCTGTCTGATCATCGATTTTGTCCCTGAAAATCCCTAAAGACATTGCAAATTTTGTCAAAATTTTTAGAGCAGTTTTCCAGAAACCGATAATACCTATATTGCAATCAGGCTGTGTAATTTTACCTCGTCTTGTGATAATAAAAAGATTTTATTGCATTTTAAAGTTGAGTTTTTTTTGTTACAGGTAAACTACATTCAACGATACGCACCTTCAATGTAACAAAGGCTAGTGTTCATATTTAAATCTTTCTATCAAAAAAATATTATTATAAGAAACTGTCAAACAGCAAACTGCTACAATAAGATTCAAATAATTGTTATTTCCTTATTGTTATTTACAAATTATACAAATACAATT
Source organism: Ypsolopha scabrella (assembly GCA_910592155.1). Lineage (NCBI taxonomy): Eukaryota > Metazoa > Arthropoda > Insecta > Lepidoptera > Ypsolophidae > Ypsolopha > Ypsolopha scabrella. The sequence continues at coordinate 5,636,423 of OU342978.1, forward strand.
ATACAAATTTATTTATTTCATTTACAAAAATCATAGACATTTACAGTTGGTTGGAGACTCCTTTTAACTAAAATAATACCTGTAGTAGTAGACTCCGCTCTAGTGGACTGCAACTTATCATTCAACTAAATACAAATTCAAAAAAGGTTAGTGGTGAGTGAATTACTGAGGGAGGGTGTGTGTGTTTGTGTACGTCTGAGATTCCCTAGCCCTACGACCGAGGTCTTGGGATTTGGGATGATTGGGATCAGTATTGAAAGAACTACTAGGGAGGGTGTGTATTTAGGCTGTAGTATTTATGATAGATTATGGGACATTCCTCGATACCTCGAAACTCGATAGGATCACAACAGATTTATATTTAGTGTTCCCGCCACTGTTTGTGGCTCTCATATTGCGGGGTAGGAGTAACTTCACTTTTGCAACTGCCCCTCCCACTACACTCTACCGGCCTAATTTTGGACACAATCGGACAGTGATCAATCAGACGCTTTCGACGCCGCAGGTCTGTGCTGATTTTCATCCGTCTAGGTCCTTGCCATGACCTTAGCGCGCCGCCATATTGAAATCGCACACGCTGTGCGAATCATCCTTATCCCTTCGTGACGAAGAAGAACAGCGGAGAAGAGTACGACCAAGCACGAAGAACAAGAAGCCCATTTTGGAGAACACCAGAAACTTGATGATCCAGGCGAGGCGTGGTTTGTGGTACAGGCACCTCCTTCCTAAGGTCAGATATCTTATCTTCGTAATATTTCTCTTCTTTTCCTGCTATTAAAAAACCTATGGTGAGACAAAGCATTGCCATGACGGCACGTGCTCATTTAGTTTGTATTTGTATTACACAACAATCAGACATTGCAGTTGCAGCTTCTGAAAGAGGAAGAGATAGATATGTCATCGGCAATTTGTATAATTCAGGTATATACAATACCTAGGTAATTTATAGAATACCTGGGGTGTCCAGGCAATGTATGAAATATTATGAATATTGTTGTCCGTTTCATACTTTATCTAGGCAAAGTACACAATTCCTAGGGATTGTATAGAGTACCTACCTGCTGGTCCACCGGCAAAGTGTAAAGTTATTACCAATCAATGGGATAATATTAAGTTCGCAGTCAAAATTCGTTTTTGGAAGTCCAAAGGTTGGAAGGTAAGATGTGGCAAACGCCATACATAACCTTCGTGGTTATTTTTTTATGACCACCCAAAAATACCATTTCACTAAAAGGCTAAGCTCTGTTCAAAACGGATCATTTAAATAGGTACATACATGCCGTAATCATTTTCCCGCTCCCGCTCACGTCTTTTATTAACATTACCGGCTGCGCATTCGGTACTGTAGAGAATACCTAGGCAAAGTATAAAATAAATAATATTTCATACATTACCTAAAGGTATTACCTAGGTATTGTATAGAATACCGGATTATATATAGGTACAGGTTGCCGGTAACAGATATATAAAAAAAAAAGAGACAGACGTCGGCTGTCAATATATTTACAAGAAATGCTATTCAATAAGCAATGCAGCAAACGAAATAATTTGGTCAAGTGCAAGTTTTACTCTTGCACAAAGGGTTCCGTACCACCCTACAATATTGATACGGAAACCTTAAAACATTATAGTACAAAACAACAATATGCATACATTCCAGAGCAACATCCAGGCCACAAAAAACATGGCGCTAAAATGATAGCACCTGACAAAAATTTTGGCGCCATCTGCGTACGGGACCCTACTTTTTATTATTTTTTGTTTTATTATGTCCCACAATATGAATAAAATTAAAATTCTTATGTATATATTGTCTTTAAGTAAGTACCAAAATAAATAAATAAATGTATTTATATACCTACATTGCAAAAATAAAGTATTCACTTCATTTCATAAATACCGTTTAAATAAAGCAACTTTTTCGAGGTTTCTTGTATGGGGACCCATCTCAATTATTTTTTATGTTTTATTTTTTTGTCGTGATAGAGGCGCCTAAGTTACAAGTAGGTATTTTTTAAAAATTTCAATTTTCTACATATTACGGTTGAATCTGTAGACCCGTGCGCTAGACGAACAGACAGACAGACAAACAGCGGAGGCTTAGTAATATTATGGTCCCGTTTGGCACCCTTCGTGTCATCCATCCATCAGCCTGTTTCGTCCACTGCTGGACATAGGCCTTTCCAGGAGTTCACCACTCTTGGCGGTCCTCCTGGAAGAAATGCCCATACTCACACACGCTGGGCAGGCGGGTTGGTGAGCGCGGTGCCGAAACCCTTGCACTAGTGACGCCGCTGCCCGTCACCAGTCTGTTTTTTATAATGCCCGGCAATTGGGGATGGATATACACCGCCAACCGTCGGTCCCAGGCAATGGTGGACCGCCTGGTTTTGCCTGAGAGCTGTCCTCTTACTCTCCCCCGAATAACTTCGGGAGGATTTCCGTGTAAGATGGTGGTACCTCCACAGTCGAGCCCGAGCATTAGCTCTACCACCACTTATGTACGGAACCCAAAAATGACCCTAAGTAAACTGATGGTTCCAATAGCTGCATTCACTGCATCTACGAGTCGACCAATCATGAGTGGCCCTGTATCGCATAACAGACGGTATGAACCAATCGTCTTGCCTTTTTGAGAGTGTGCACCATTTTTAGGGTTCCGTACCCAAAGGGTAACCAACGGGCACCTATTACTAAGACTCCGCTGTCCGTCTGTCTGTCCGTCCATCTGTCCGTCTGTCACCAGGGTGTATCTCATGAACCGTGATAGTTAGACAGTTGAAATTTTTACAGATGATGTATTTTTGTTGCCGCTAAACGAATACTAAAAAACAGAATAAAATAAATATTAAAGGGGGCTCTCATACAACAAACGTAATTTTATTGCTCGTTTTTGCTCGATATTGATAACGGCAACAGGTAGACGCTTGAAATATTCACAGAATATTTAGTTGTATATTTACTTTAAATATAAATAACTGAATTAAAATAAAGCAAATATGGGGCTCCCATACAACAAACGTGATTTTTTTGCTGTTTTTATAGATAATTGAACGGAACCCTTCGTGCGCGAGTCCGACTCGCACTTGGCTGGTTTTTGAATGACACTTTGTTGTATGTTTTTTTCATGCACCGCTATCAGTACAAATATTGAAGAAAATTTTCCTAATTACCAACACTTTGTTTAATACAGTATAAAAATATAGCGGGTGTAAATAGACTGCTATAAAATGAAACCAAATGTTCTACCGACCCCACTAAACTACTTTTCCCAAGAATCATACCCGCGCCTTTGGGAAATAATTGAGTTCCAAACAAAAATGCGTGAACCCTAACGCACCGACATACGGGCGAGTTTCGACAGAGCGTCGTTCGTGAAACAGCTGTTCCGGTGCAGCGTTCTAAAATAGACCTTCATCCTACGAGATAAAGTCTTTGAGTTACAGTTGAATATCTCTTTCTCTGAAGATTTGTGCGAGGTTTTTTTTCCAATAGTTTCTCAGTATGATCAGTATAGTGTGGTTTTATTTAATGGTCGCGCTCTATTTACAGCCTGTATATTATCTTTTGTATATTCAGGCCTGCAGTTTAAGCTGCCTATTTGTAAACGATTTTAAGAGCTATGACACCGCAAAAAGAATTGCCAATAGGTCGCCTGTCATCATACTGAGATTTGTTATTATTTAAGGCGCATAGGCATTCACTGTTACAGTACAAATTTTGATAAATCCGTGTCTCTGTTATTTTTCTTTATAGACTAAAGTTTATGACCCCTATAGTTTAATATAGGCATTTACAAAGTTATTATCAGGCAGAAATGTAAAATTTGGGTTTCGGTACAATTTAAGGCAAGAAAAACTACTTTGTATGTAAATCTGTACAGCTTAATACCTTAAAAACAAAATCAATATTCAAAATTTTGGCAAAATAGTGCCTTTTGAAATATCAGTACCAGATGATAGAGGTCATATACTTTGGTCTATAACGAAAAACAATTTAGAAAAGGATTATCAAATTTTGTACTCAAACGGTGGCGTGCCTATGCGCCTTAAGTGTTGTTTTCTGGGCGAAAGAATGATTTACTTTATTTTCTATTATTTCCCCACAAAACTAAAGAATATATCCTTAAAGTAGGTAAAGCCGTCTGAAATTCCAGAAAACATCAAAAAGCCTTGGGCTAGTAATCGTAATACAAGAATCCCTAAAAAAGGTGGCGCAAGATACCATGTATCATTTTGGGCGACAAAAAGCGTAGTTTTTTTATTGTCCTAAATAAACGGCCTAAGGGTTTGGGTAAACGTCTTTCATTTCGGCCCGGGGACTGTATGTATGTATTGTAGTTTTGTATGTATGCTGCTTATTGTGATGTTTGTAAAATGTGACGTACCAACATACATATACTCACTCCTGTCTGCCAGAGGGGTAGGCAGAGTCTACAGATTTTCATCTGCTTCGAGCCTGACACACCTCTTTTGCTTCTTCTACATCCATCAATCTAGTCATACAAGCTCTTCTGTTCCGGGTTCTTTTAATTTTGCCCTTCTTCAGTATGTCGCCAATTTGGTTGGCATACATTCTTCTAGGGCGGCCCGGTCAAGCTTTACCTTCCACTTGTGCAGCATAAATTTCTTTCGTCAACGATACTTAATCAACATAGTTTCTGATCTATTTCTTTTCTTGTTGTCTGTCTGTCCATCCGTACGTCACGGATCACTTGCTCGTAGACGAAATCTAGATGTTTTTAGGTACCTCAAAAGGAAAAAACGGAACCCTTATAAGATCACTTTGTTGTCCGTCTGTCCGTCCGTCTGTCTGTCAAGAACCTCTATCTCGGGAACGCGTGAAGGTATCGAGTTAAATTTAAAACCATATACTCAAGTCTACAGTCTACAAAAAATCTTAAAACTATACATTTGTAATTAAATCATGAAAAATCATCAAGGTTAAGTAACGGTATGCGCGGTCATAATTGTACGGGTGACCAAAGCTTTTTATAGATTATTTTTAAACTTTAACTAGTTTGTACGGAACCCTCGGTAGAAGAGTCCGACTCGCACTTGTCCGGTTTCTTATATTATGTATATATATAGAGTATTGGTTCACTCACAAACTCACTAACATTATGCATCAATTTGTTTTAGTTTTAAATTAGGCTATTTGTTTATTATTTAAAGGTATAACCTCAATTTGAGATTTTAGGTTACCAGTACAGTTTTCATACATACAAATGCAGGTAAGGTAGTAGATGCAGTTTAGATGTACTCTTATTTGCAACTATGCTCATATTTATGTATGACTGTACTACACTGGTATCTTCTTTTTCTTTTTATCTACCTGACATCTAATAGCATTTGACTTATTTTAACACATTACAGTTTATTTTATTTATTTTTGACATTAATTTAATAACTATAATATTTCACTTTCACTATTTTGGACTTATAATTATAACTTACTAGCTTTTGCGCGCAGCTCCGCCCGCGTGTTATTCTGTTTAACGACATGCTTTTTCCCGAGATAAAGAGTAGCCTATGTGTTAAGTTAGGGTATAAGCTATATCCATTCTAAATTTCATCCAAATCCGTTCAGCCGTTTCAGCGTGAAATAGTAACACACGTACACACACACAAACTTTCGCATTTATAATATTAGTGTAATTAATAAACTTTTCCCAAAATTTGGTAAAATTTCTTAGACTGGCATCCCAAAACACCGTTGTGATACCAGTTTTAACATTATCATTATTTTAATTGATTTTCATAATCTCATAAATAATAATATTCCCCACTTTTCGGCAATTTCTGCGCATGACATCCCCTATATTTAATGTTATAAGATAAGATAAGATAAGATAAGATAAGATAAGATAAGATAAGATAAGATAAGATAAGATAAGATAAGATAAGATAAGATAAGATAAGATAAGATAAGATAAGATAAGATAAGATAAATTTATTCAGCTCTCTTGTTGTACAAAAGGTGTCTTAAATAATGAAAGTATCAAACAAGAACCCTGCAAGGGCGCTGCTGAATTAAGTATAGGTACAAAATTAACACTTAAGTAACAACTTTCAAGTCTTACAACTTAAATGCTTATTTTTTAAGAGTAGACCCTACTACTGACCTATAATCTTAATGTGATTCTAACTACGATTTGACTTTTCATTGTTTGCACGTCGAATCAATGTACCCATAATAATATCCTGCAAAATGTGTTAGTTATTAAAAAACCCTTGATAATGGTGTAATACCGAAACCGGTTGGGATTAATATTATATAAGGTCCTACAATTCAAATTGAAAAAAATTCAAGGTATGATTCAGTATTCCTAATAGACCAGTTTCCAAAGAAAATATTTTTTTTGGCGCGAACTTTTTTTTCACTTTTCCATAGAAATTTGATCAGCTAATTGAACCACTTTGTACTGGGAAATGGAAAAATAACTTGACCAAAAAAATACATAATCTACCCTTAAATTATTTTCACTTATTATTGAAGGACCTTATATAATTATTGTGAAACAAATAAAAGTGCTGTTATTCATAATGCATGATACACTGGTCTCGTCTAGTGGCCCAAAGCAACTTTTAAATTTAACATGTTTATTGCTTCTTACGAGTAGTAATAGTAGTTATGAAGTTTTGTGCTCGAGAGTACATGGTTCTACATTTAAAATGTTCTACATTGCTCATTTTGATGTTTCGGTTGCTTCAATGTTTTAAATAATTCTGTTTATGAAATTTCAGACAGGCGGTTAATGAATTAAAAGGAAAACTTTAAGTTATAGCTTTTAGAGCCCTTGAAATTTTCGAAATGTTTGTTTAATATTGTGATTGCATTCAAATAGTTTGTTTTTAGTTTAAACTTGAAGTACATTAATCTATTTTAATTTAGACCGCAGTGATTCAAATGCATAAAATAATTACTATACGTACTTCTAGTGCGCTGTCGTAAATATGTTTATAGCACACCGTGCGTAAAATGACCACTTTACGCACGCTGCGCTTGCGTAAAGTCGGCATTTTCCGCACTTTTGCTATAAAATATTATACGATACTCGTGCGAGAAACTTTTTCTCGACTCGTGTGATTGCAGCACTCACCTTCGGCTCGTGCCGCAAACTCACACTCGTCAGAAAACGTTTCATCGCTCTCGTATCGTAATGTACTATTATATCGCACCTATACTCGTATATTAATACTTTTACCAAAATATATTTATGTTATCCCGTTTGAATTTTTTTAGGTTTATGTTATTTATGACACACTGTTTTTAATGTGATAACACGAGTGAAAATTTTACATCACCCTTTCAGTCTGTATATTCTAAATTAAGAGCTATTAAAACTTTTTACTTTGTAAAATTAATAGTTTTAGTTATTAATAACTTACACAAAAATTCCAAAATATACTACTAAAAAACAAAAAAGAGGCTACTTTGTAATTTGGTATCCTTGTAAAATTATGGGATTTTAGGGTTCGTAAACAACGATGTTCCAAGCCATCATTGTTTGTAAATGATGGAATGATTTGCAATGACTGGCTTTAGGGTTCTGTACCTGAACGGCAACATGGAGCCCTATTAATGTCGCTCTGATGCCTGTCCGTCTGTCCGTCTTGCAGACGGAATAAGTTACAGATCTAAAATTTGGATATGTAATGTACCCAACACCGAATTATGAATTAAAATGAAATAAATTACTTTTTATTTAAAAAAATCTTGTCCCGGCGTATATGGGGTGACATTGTCTAGAACTCATTGAATAGAGCACAAACTTATTTTTGAATTATCTCCAGAAATAAATATTCTCCCTCCATTACGGTTCTAGGGGCACGTGCGCAGGCTTGTGCGACTTACGTCAGCATGACGCATGGCTCACTTTCCAGGTTGCAGCATCTCAGAAGAACGCAACTGGAAGGAACGACCGAGTAAATCGCCGAATGAGCAGGACTGTAAAACAGCCGAGACTGCGGTCGACAAGGACAAGACCATCTGGGCCATCAACAGCTTCCTTCCCTTCAAATCGGCGGGGCTGGATGGCATATTCCCCGCTCTTCTGAGATGGGAAATAGATTACCTAGCAGAACCGCTGACAGACATCCTGAGAGCATGTCTTGCACATAGCTATATACCACAGGACTGGAGAGAAGTCAAAGTAATATGGAGTTGATGCTCTTGATTGTTGGCACTTGGTGGAACTTTTGATACATTTTTGATTGAAAAACACTTGTACTTGTCCACTGATTTATATTATTTCCCTTACCGGTTTCGCTGTTAAAGCATTATCAAAGGTTTTTTGGTTGTTTACGTAATATTCAAAGTAATATTCTTGCCTAAACCGGGTAGAAGTGATTACACTCAAGCGAAATCCTTTAGACCCATTAGCCTCACATCCTTTCTTCTTAAAACTCTAGAAAGGCTCTGTGATGGGTATATCAGAGATGGGGCCCTGAAGAGAAAATTGCTACACCCGAACCAACATGCCTACAGTTCAGGCAAATCAACAGAGTCGGCTCTGCACAGCGAAGTGAAAAGAATCGAGAACACTCTGACTGCTAAAGAGTCAACCCTAGGTACCTAGGTATCTTAGGGGCTTTTGACAAAACTAGATTCATAAATATCAACCACGCTCTTCTCAAGTATGACGTCGAACCAACACTACGCGGGTGGAAAGACAACATGTTTAAGCTGAGAGCTGTACAACTAGACGTGAATGGCACCACCAGAGCGGTGGTAGCCAAGGGCTGCCCACAAGGAGGCGTCCTATCACCTCTGCTCTGGAACATTGTAGCGGATGATTTGATCCGACGGCTTAACGATAAGAGCTATCATACAATAGGCTATGCCGACGACCTGGCTATTCTCATTAGTGGGAAATTTGAAAGCACACTCTGTGAACTAGTGCAGGGTGCTATCAAGGTTGTTGAAAAATGGTGCGAGGAGTACCAACTAACAGTGAACCCGAATAAGACAGAGCTAGTACTGTTTACCATTAAAATAAAGCTGGTGAACTGGGAATGTTACTTGACAACAAGCTGAACTGGACTAAACATATGAACAACAAATTGAAAAAGGGGACCATAGCACTATGGCAGTGTAAACGCATGATTGGCAAGAAATGGGGACTACGCCCAAACATAATGCTATGGCTATATAAAGCAGTGATAAGACCAATGGTCTCGTACGGTGCCGTCGTCTGGTGGCCTAGGATGGACGTCGGCTACGTACAGAAAGACCTAGAAAAGTTTCAACGGCTTGCTAGCATGCTTACCACAGCTGCATGCGCACCACCGCAACCGCGGCCCTCGAGATAATTTTGGAAATCTTACCGCTGCACCTGTTCATACAACAGGAGGCAGCGGCTGCGGCTTTCAGACTCAGGGCAGCTGGACATTGGAAAAGCGACGACAGGGCACCACACACGCGCATCCTTGAGCTGGGCGTGTCCCACCAGCCACTAATGGACGCGCCGTGTGATAGAATCCCAAAAATGCACATCTTCAATAGACAGTACAATGTCCAACTCTTTGAGGAGACAACGGACCACTCTAATATCCATGAGATAAGGATATATACAGATGGGTCCAAAACGAAAGAGGGTACTGGGGCAGGAGCGTACTCAGTTGAACTTAATATTAACAAATCAACAGCCTTAGGTAAGTATAACACGATTTTCCAAGCGGAATGCGTCGGTATAATCCTGGCTTCAAGCGCGGTGCTCAGCAGAGAAGGTAAAGGCCTCAACATTCGCATACTTTCTGACAGCACTGCGGTACTTCGGGCCCTAAGCAGGACTACGGTAAACTCTGGGCTCATACTACAATGTCTAAACCAACTGGAAGAGGTAAGCCGACACAATAACCCTCCAGTGGATAAAAGGGCACAGCGGATCGCTGGGTAACGACGCGGCTGATGAACTGGCAAAGAAAGGCGCAAAACAAAAACCGGTAGGCGTTGAACCACTGGTACCCTTGCCTTTTAACCAGATAAGAACATGGCTGCGGGAGAGAACCAGCACTCAACTTGCTGAACAATGGGTAAGCGTGACAACCTGCAGGCAGACGAAAGAGGTGTTACCCACCGTGGACCGTCGCCTGACGAAGAAACTGCTACGACTTAATAGAACCAACCTTCGCATGATGGTAAGGCATAGCAACCTTAACAGACATTTCTAGCAGACAGCCCTCTGTGCAGAGCCTGCATGGGGGCCGAAGAAACGCCGACCCACGTGACTATAGACTGCGTAGGTGTCAGCACACAACGGGCCAAGATCCTCGGTGAACCGGGGACGCTCCGCCAGTCCTGTGGCGACCTAGGCTGCCTCTTGGGATTCTGGCGTGAGCTGGGCTGGCTAGAATAGCCAGTCCCACTATTTTCACGCACAAAGGTCCAAATGAGAGACTAGGTGCGGAAACCGAGCCCACCAAGAAGAAGAAGAAGAAGACGCATGGCTATGATAAATAATGAAAGATAAAATGATTATATTTATATTTGTATTTTAATGATAAAGAAAGTGTATTAAAATAAGTGAGATGATATATTATGTGAGTCATAATTAAGTACAGGTAACATGACAGTATTGTAAAAAAGGGGAGATATTTCTGCCAACAAACTGCCTTACAGTTTGGCGGGATATAATATTTATGTAATGTGCTGTTAAGAAAGTGAATAAACGATTTATTTATTTATATTATTATGACTTGGTGTGGCTTGCCTTTTTGTGGCTTGTCTTGGCATGGTTTGGCATGGCTTGCCTTGGCGTGGCTAGGCGTGCTAGGATCGGCTTTGAATTGGCCGTTACAATCCATTGGCATATTAATTTAATACTTCTAATTGAATTAATTTCATTGTATGACAAAACAACCATTTGTAACAGTTGTAACGGTAGACTAAATTGTAATTGCCTTTTTTTATATGAATATTTACGTACTGCATACAACGGTAAAGTATGAGGTAATCAAATTGGGATATAAAAGTAAGATATATAACTCATATAGCTTTTGCCAGCGGGTCCGCTTGCGTGTTATTCGGTCAACCGACATGTTTTCTTCTGGGATAAAAAGTAGCATATATGTTAAGTTAGGGTATAAGCTATATACATTCTAAATTTCATTCAAATAAGTTCAGCCGTTTCAGCGTGAAAGAGTAAAAAACATCGTGCTATGAAATCACACAAACTTTCGCATTTATAATATTAGTGTGATTTAAGCAATTTTCTTTTTCAACATCAATATTTTACAACGACAAAGTAAGTATTTATTTGTTCAATAAATAATGCCAAAAAATAAAACTGAACTGGCCCTTATTTTGTTTTGATGAGTATAACTACTTTCTAATAGTAGAAAATTATAAGACTCATTCTATGACTTATCCAACTTACGTTACGAGGATACTGATTTTATAGAACAGCCATTTTTTACCGCGATATAAAGGGCGAAAAGTGTGTAAGGGCAATTTTCCCCGATAACATATTTGCAAGTTTCCACTTTAAGGTCCCCAAACTAATATTTAATGGATATGGATACCAGCATCAGTGCTTAAGCTTAACCCACCGCTATAACTGGAAGGTATTTCTATTCAAAGACAAACTCTATTATCAAGATTTCAAGAGTCACCTTGAACGTGGTTGTTTATAAGCTTGTAAGCCCATTGCTCTGCAGCCTGCATGCCCTGAATTATGCGAAGCCAGCTTCTACATACACCTCTACCCTATTATACGCTACAGAACTGTGCGCCGATGTGCATATAAATTAAATAAGATGTCTTTTTTTTATTCGCTACCTCTTTCGTGAAGAAATCTGATTTTTCAGAATCTTTATTTTGTGGCATTGTAAACTATAAAACCTGGTATCAGCCATTTTTAAACACCTCGCCGTAATCATCTTTTTTTTTTGCTGAGTTTGTAAACGTAATAGCAGGTTTATTACTGCAACTTGACCTCATGTTATTTCCATGAATAATCGCTATGTTCAGTTCATGAAATCAAGCTATATGTAATGGATTCTGCTCAATTAAAAGCTTTATTAAAATCATTTCTTAAAGTATAGAGAAACGAGATATTTTCTTTTTTGTGACATGTTTTGAAAATGAATTTGTACAAAGTTACACAACTTGTATAAAGTTATAAAGCTTGACAGGCAGGTACACTAGTATTACCTAGTACTTAAACATAAATAGCACAAATCAGACCGCAAAAGTTGAAAAGATATTTTGATATTTTGAGCACATTTGCCAATCACAGCCGTAGAGAATTCTGAGATTATAAGATAGCAGTAATTTTCGTTCGAAACCATTTTTCAGATTTATTTTTCCGAAAAACTTACTTTTTCCCTCTGACTTTAAAAATAATGCAATTTTTTACAATATCACGTTTTGCGCTTTGTTAAATGCACTTACTTTGATTCCTTGAACATGTTGATATGAACAAGATAGTTGCGGGCCACCAACGGCCATTATCCTTTGTAAGTAAATAAGATTTAGAATATACAGACTGAAAGGGTGATGTAAGATTTTCACTCGTGTTATCACATGAAAAACAGTGTGTCATAAATAACATAAACCTAAAAAAATTCAAACGGGATAACATAAATATATTTTGGTAAAAGTATTAATATACGAGTATAGGTGCGATAAAAAATAATTTATTCCGGTTTTCATAGCATGTTTGTGAAGTGATGATATGGTTAGGCTTTTTTATTAGTATAAAAGATATGGTTGGAATAATATCCATTATTAATGTCTTATTCCGGTAAGGAACCTAAAAAAATAATATTTTATTTTATTTTTATTACTTATTTACATTTCCCTTTGTACATATCTAAATATGAACACCAAAGGTTGTCCGATATTGAAATTGACAAGTTCATGCCTCTTTCACAAATACACATGGTCGTTGTCTTCTCCATGTCTAAAATTTGTAAAGTACCTTACCGTAATGATATACTGAGCAATAATCTTGTTACAATTACAGGAAGGCGCTGGTGACTTTACAACTAATACGGTTGTTAACGTAATATCTTATGGTCACAATCATTAATTGCAGGTCAGTGTATCCCTGCTAGTATATTAAAATAGGATCTAAGTTATACATTTGTACGCTGACTTTGTCAACTATTGACCAAATAAATACATTTTTATTTACTTATTTATTATTTAATACGGTGCAATGGCGGTGACGTAGCGCATCGGCGCACATGTCTACAGATATTGACTTGTTGCCTGGAGTATCAGTTTCCTTCACTAAGTCCTCAAGCTTTGATGTAGTCGAGAGAGCCTTAGGAAATGATAATGTATTATGTAGCATGCACTCTTAGTCTTTGTATTAGCATAGTAAAAACAGTGCGAGACCTAAATGCTTACAGTTGCAGGATAAAAAAAATGAAAATGTATTTACTGGACATAAATTTACAAAAATCTGTATAGGTACACATATTTCTTATACTATAGGTGCTATAATAACAATGAGCTACTTAATTATATACTGGCTTATTTGTAAATTGTCTTAATAAAACTGCCGCGTTGGCAACTGTTTTAGTGTGAAACTGTATTACAGTCACCAGCGCCTTCCTTTTATAACAAGATTATAGCTCTGTACCGCGTGTTTATTCAATTAAAATTAGTTTTAATACAGGGCTAATAAGGGTTGTTCCTATCTTTTTCGGTTTTGCATGTTGTTTTTTTTTCTTTTCATAAAAGGTTATTGAGGCAGAAGCTTTGTACCAGGATGTTGATTGCAAAGTGTTACTTGAAAATAGTTTATATACCCACCTGACCTTGAGTTCTGGCCTCATCAGCATAGAACTCTTCAACGAAACAAAATGCACATCATAATATTGTTTTCCTTACTTTTGAATAAAAAGTATGCAATGAATGTGTTATAAAGCAATTTGCGGAAATAGTTTATTAATAATAAAGTCTTCCCAAAAAAATTACGTACTTTAATGTATTACAATTTGTTTTCATTACATTAACAAACTTAAAAGCGTATTTACAGTTGTAATGTAATGCAGCTAAAATGTAACGCAAATAAATTGAATTATTTTCATGTGATCACCTAACTATTAACAAGCAGTTTGCACGAATCGTTATAAAACGCATTTATTGCAAAACCAATATAATGATGGGCATTTTGTACAGAGATAAAAAGTTACCCCCTTAAGTTGGTTTGAAAATTGTAAATATTTCACATTTCAGTTTCACAGACGACGCTTTCTCTAAACTCGCCCGTATGTCGGTGCGTTAGGGTTCACGAATTTTTGTTTGGAATTTAATTATTTCCCAAACTAAGGATGTCCGCGGGGCGGGTATGATTCTTGAGAAAAGTGGTTCAGTAGGGTCGGTAGAATATGTGTTTTCATTTAGTGGTAGCAGTCTATTTACACCCGGTATATGAAACTATAACAATATTTATTATTTTACTTTAGCTACTTACTTGTAAATATCAGATTTAATTTTAGAAAATCAAATTTGCTGTTATAAGTATTTAAATTATGTATGTCAATATTAACCATATTTCCAACGAATAAACTTATTCCAGTATATTCTAGAATATGAATGAAGCCAGAGGTGTATTGAAAGCGTTGTAGGTGGAAATTTGTAGTTTTTGCCTACCCTTCTTGCAGTGAAGCTCTCAAATGTGTGTTTCATATTAAACTTCCTATTCTATTTCTTTCTGCTAACATAAAGATACACTTCTAAAATTCCCACTAAAAACATTCCAGATGGTATCGGATTCGACAGGCACGTATCCAGGGTGTCCAAAAGGTCAGGACGTCTCTAAAAATTATTTGAAAGGATAACTGTACAGAATTGCGTAAACCATAAAAATACTATGAGCTATAATATTTATACAGTTTTCCATGGAAATAGCAGACGTAATGCGGGAAGCAAAGTCGACGAAGCACTTTACTCCTTTAGGGGCAGCCAAAGTGTGACTACAAATGCACGATTTGTGATTCTTAATGGCGTATTGGCACCTACGCTCATGTATGGTATGAATGTTGGGTTTAGCAAGATGAGCATCGAAGTATCAGTGAATCTAGTGTAAATGCGTTCCTTACAGAGTATTTGTGGTTTGACATTGAATGATAAAGAGAAAAATATTGACAAACATGATCGCTGCGGCCTGAAAGAGGATGTAGAGAATAGAAAAAGGAATGCTTCGGTGGTTTGGGCATAAAGAGAGAACAAATGAAAGTAAAGTGTTGAAAGAAATGTATGCTGCACAAATGGAAGGTAAAACACAACCAGGCCGCCCTAGAAGGACTTATGCCGACCAAATAGGCGACATACCGAAGAAGGGCAAATTAAAAAGTACCCGGAATATAAGAGCTTGTAATGGCTAGAACCAAGTCACTAGATTTATTGAAAGAGAAGATGCAAAAGAGGTGTCTCAAAATCGTAGGAGATGGAAATCTGTAACCCTCTGGGAGATAGGCGTGAGTATGTATGTATGTATTTTTGTTGGACCGCCACCACACCGGGTACTGAATACGTGCCTGATCCGAAGTCACGAGCAAAAACGGCGAAGTTAGTGTCCTCGTCACTCAGGCAAGAACAAGAACCAGTGAACACAGTAACGGCGTCAGCTGAACACATTTATAAGCGCGAACAACTCGAACACAATAAGAAAGTTCCTCACCAACACAATGCAGGAAGCAAAGTAACTCAATGTCCAACAAAGCATCCGTAAGCCGTTTGTATAAAGTTATGATGTACAAAGTTCGGCGGTGAGGTTGGTTTCTGAGTTGACGGTGGCCTTTTTCAGAGTTCCGTACAACAATTGAAACCCTTAAAGCATAGTAGTCCGTTTTTCTGCGTACGCGGGCTAAGACAAGAACATTAAGACTCGTAGTATAAGAACTCAGGAAAAGTGTGATAAATCTGCGATAACATCACATTTTTTAAATGCATATGGTGTCTTGATTTTCCAAAAAAACACTTTTTTCGTTATATATCACGAAATTTTCTAGCCGGTTTCAGAAATTAATCTATCTTCAGGGGATAAACAGGTCTTAATGTTATTTACAAGCCATAAACGAACATCGTTTTAAACAATGATTGTAAGAAAAAAAGAAATAAACAAGTACACTAGTGTTTTTGTGAAAAATCAAGATGCTATGTTTGGTAGCATACGGGTAGCATCAAGTAGCATGGATGAAACTAATAGAGAAGTTTTGTCTCCTGTCGAAGCGTGTGACCAATGGAAATGCAGGAAAGCTATATCACGTGCCCATCGCCTCGACAAACGACTCGTCCTACATTTCCATTGGTCAAAGGCATCATCGAGAGACAAAACTACGCTATTCTTTTCAGCCATCTACCTACTCTTGCTGGTGTGTTTATGATGCAGTCAGATTAAGATTTTGCCGTACTCCGTGCATAGTAAATAATATACGCTTTACAGACTTTTTGTTGTTTCCTTTGTAGTAACTAGTGTGGCTAGCACACGCTAAAGATACTGTGTCTATCTTACTTGCGCTCTCACGAATACCACGTTTCTAATTTAACAAGAGAGCAGGTATTCTTAAAAGACACTGTATTGGCGGCGCATGCTAAACCCCTAATGCACGTACAACACTGACACCAGTAGAGTGCCAAGACAAACTAGTGCGGGTTTATTGGCACTATTCGCTCGGAATAATAATGAAACATTGTGAACAAAACATTAAAAACTAAAAAACAGAAAGCATTTTGGCAACGCGTCCCGTTATCTGTCCTTGTTTATTTGTCTGTTCGGGATGTAATTTAAAAAATCAATGAGATATTTACAGCACGATGTGTATTAAGATGGTTGTACATTCACAGACACATATTAAAAAAAATCATTGTTACATACAGAACAGACATTGCTTACAAATAATATTTATATCTCCCAGGTAATACCTTCCACCGATAGAAATAAATAAATGCTAACAAAAAATCAGAGTGCTATTTTAACCAAAAAATAATAGTGAAAGATTAATTATAATACGTACCTACCTATTTTATATTGTTTAACATAGACGTATTATCAAAAACTACATAAATGTGTGTACAAAATTATAATATGGCATCGAGTGATTGTAATTGTACAAATGGTTAAACTCACATCAAAATCTGTATATTTTAGGCACAGCTTGAGTTTTTGATATGCTTACGGCACATCATTATAAGGTGATTCGCTGGAAGATCGACGTGATACCAAAAATAAATCTGTCAATTTAGCCCTATTTTCACATATCTTGCACTGAAAAATTACATATACATAGCACCTGGCACTAAATCTAGCAGTAAATATAAATCTTGCAAAACTTGTCACACATACAAATATCCCCAGTTTTTTTACCTAAGGAATAAAGATTATGTACACGTTTAAAATGAAAAACAAGGAAAAAGTCCTCAAGATATAATTTTAAATAACATCATTTCCAAAAATTTGTTTAACTGCACGTAAAAAACAAAATCATTTTATTTTATAGAATACGTGACCAATAAAATAGCACCATTTTTGAAAATTCTTAGAAATCTAGAGGCTATTTTTTTGCACGAAGCAAGAAACTGACAGTTAACGTTAGTGGAAAATGCACTTTTAACTCCTATGATGCATGAACTACACTTCTGGACACATCTATTGGCCCACCTTAGAGTTTAGGTTTCGATGGCCCCTACCTAAATATGATTGCTAGATTGAACAAAAACTATTGATCCAGTTTTAAACCTGATACATTTTACCATCTTTTTCGATCGTATTGTTTTAAACTTTTTGCTCAACCTAATATAAATTTTTAGCTAGGACCAAACGAAACTGAAAATGCAAGGTGGGCCAATAGTTGTGTCCAGAAGTATATTTCACATTGCAACATTTAAGAGTTCAAAAGACAATGTGAAATAACTAATACACCATACGAATTAAAAGTGCATTTCCCACTATCACGAACTGTCAGCTTCCTCTTTCGTGCAAAAAATATATTCTCTAGCACCCTTTGAGTTTTCATTTAACACACACCCGGGGTATCGAGTTGGCAACCGTGTCGCCTAGTGGTCGACTGGTTGAATTTTCCCGGTTCCCTTATGAGTATAACTTTGTGTTCACTCTGCATTGTATTATGTTAATTCACGGGGTTGTCTATTACACATTCAACAATTGATCTTCTATTAAATAAAAGTCTGAAAACATACTAAAGTGGTTTTCATCTTACAAGGATATTTTATTTCAAAAAGCGATTTTAGAAATTGCACATTCAAATCTCATGCTATTAAATTTCTTGTTTAGATGAGCTCTTCGTCTGAAGAGGTGGGATTGAATGTCTTGGGGTCGATGAGGTCAGGACAATGATATTATACAAGGTGAAATGTATTCAACCACCCAACTTTCTATGGTAGGTTCAGTGGGTTATAGAGACTACAAAATATGATGTTTCAGGTGGATCAGACATAATGGCAGGTTACGTGTTGTGAAAAGCGTAAACATGTGCCAGTAAAATTTCGATTCAGCTCTGTGAGTGGACACCATGAGTGTATTTCTCAACCTTTTTATTAAATCTATCACCGTCAAAAATTTGGGCTGATCTATCTGAAACTTTACATATTATGTAGTGTCTATCATCTACTGAATCGCCTATAAAAAATTGACTTATGTCATGATATTAAATTTATTGATATTCAATTGTTACATCAGACTGTAGCATTTTTTATTGCAATTGTGTTCATGATATCAACCTATAAAATTTTTCGAGCCACAATCCCGATAAATCCATTGTTTCAGAAATTACGAGGGCTTTAAAGATTAAATAGGCGCTCGAAAATTGTTATTTTTTTACACACATTTTACACTTATGTCATGATATTAAATTTATTGATATTCAATTGTTACATCAGACTGTAGCATTTTTTATTGCAATTGTGTTCATGATATCAACCTATAAAATTATTCGAGCCACAATCCCGATAAATCCATTGTTTCAGAAATTACGAGGGCTTTAAAGATTAAATAGGCGCTCGAAAATTGTTATTTTTTTACACACATGTTGGATAAAACTGTCCGGATTTACTTGTTGTACAACCTTAAAATGGGTTTAGTAGTATTCCTTAGTAAACAACACGTTTGCATGTCCTAAAGAACCATGTCCATTCGGTACTCTCCGTTTAATTTAGTCAGGAGCTCGTGGTGATGAAATTTCTGATGCAACTTTGTCCCGTCCGCAGTTTGCGGAAATCGAATTTAGTTGGATTTAGTGATGGGCGACGGAGAACATTCAAACCGGAACATTGTAGTTAGTTTCAAATATTTCGAGAATAATTGAGGCGTTGAGAGCTATGTGGCCTATTCAATTGTTTCTGGCTCTGATTGCCTTTCTTTAACTTCGAAACAACTTTCCCTACGCAGTTGTACACGAATGTAAATTAGAATTCTAAAAAAATAAACACTACTAATAACAGACTTTAAAATATACTACCCCAAAACTTCTCCAGGTCTCAAAATTAAAGTTAATTAATTAATTTTATATATATAAATGGAGTTCACATTGTACATTTTGGTTAGGCATTATATTTATGTATGCTTTATTTAGTATATTTATCAACTTATTTGTTCATTGCATTATGTATATATGTATAATATTTTATTCCTATATTTCTTTATGTTATACAAGTGTATAATTGTAATACATTTTAGTAGACCAACGTATTTCCCGTATTGTTTTTTTAATGATATTCTATTGTTTTTATAAACATAAATTTGGACATGTAAAACGAATACTTTATGTATATATTTTACAAAATAAACTATTTGAATTTGAATTTAAATTGTATATATGAGCAGAAAAAGGCAAAAGATTTCTTTCAAATACGTGCGTATATTATTATAGGTTTGTTTTTTATAGTTATATATAGCTACAGCTCTGGGGCTAAATGTTTTAAAGCTATTCTATAGCCATTTCTATATTACCTCTAATTAAACTGTATTTTTTTAATACAAATTAATATTTGCGTTGGATGTTTTGGACAAAAATAAATTTAAATTAATCAAATACCCAAAAAAGTCAAAAATAAAGAAAAGCGCGGAGAGAAATGGCCAAAGCTATTTAGACGATGATTAATACGGAACACTGAATCAATCACAGCATTCACGCTAAAGTGATTGCGAATCTGGCAGCCATTAGATTTAAGAAGATTTACCCATTTGCTACGCTGAATTCATCATCGTCTAAAGCAAGCCTGTTTGGCGTAAGCTGACATATTTGTGGCGACTTACCTGAGCCCCCATAATTTGAAAGCAGTTTTGTGGTTTTTTAGTCTTCGAGTTAACCGAACTTTTTCGAAAGTTTCCGAATGACCTACGTCCCATCACTAGTTGCAGTGCTGACGACACTCAGAGTTCTCTGTGGACTATAGTTGGGCTGTAATTGTGCTGACGGTGTTTTGTGAACTTCGGGTTTGGTTGTGCAGGGAATCAAATAATGGGTTATTTGCGTTTGTTTTGATTTTATTTAATTTTAAATAGAGTTTGCTGTGGTAGTGTCGGCTTAACATAAGTTTACCATTTACTTAACTAAACGAAACAATATTAATAAACAAACATCGTTACGACATAAATCTCCGAGATGTGTCAGAGATGTTTCCGGATGTGGGTCGTTACTGGAACAGTCACCACTCTTACACCCCCTTTTCTCCGGTGATTTTAACGTCCCAGCGTGATAGGGGTTGAGCCTTATCGCCTTATTTCGGGCAAAAATACACACTTTTTTTAGGATTCCATCCTAAACTATACATTGCCAAATACTGCACACGGTATCTATCAATTGTTTAGGTTAAAAAATTGCCTACAGAATTAAAGACATAAGTTATACTTTGTTTAAAAACAAATTAAAACAGTTTTTGATAACGAGGAATCTGACATTTTGACATAATAATTAAATTTTTACTGTAAGTGACGTACACAATATTATAGTATGCACTGTGTATTCCTTGTGAAATAAGTTCCTTTACCGTCAGAAAATGATAAGTATACGAGTACAAATACCACAGACGTACTACTTAGCAATAATTATATGTCTGTGACAAATACTATGCACATATAAAGCAAGTATGCACATAAATGCCTAAAAAACTCCGGCAAAATTTAAATTTCTAAGTTGTTCTATGGTTTGACTAAACTGAAACGACTGAAAATCAGCCAGCACTGAAAATCAGCTCCTACTTGTGTATTCACAAGGAGGACCCTGCTGAACCTGTTTTTGTTTTCTACCTGTAATTTTGATTAAATTTTTATTATGTGTGTTTTGTACACAAATTATATTTTTTTGTAAGTAGATATATAATTATAATTTTATCTTTTTTGTGTTTGCTCGTAATTAGTATTGAGGCCGTCGGTGTAGTATTTATCTATCATTAGGTAGTATTAACCTATTAAAAGATAATTATGTTCGACTTTAAATACAACGCAAAAGTAAATTTATATTTTGGTGCTTTAAAAAGTTATTTTAGTTTTGATTATTTTAGACATGTAGCTTTAAGGTCCTTAGCCCATAGGACAAAAAGCTACAATCATCTTGAGACTCAATTATCCGTCAGTCCATCCGTATGTCATTATTGTTTGTCTCAGGCTGTACCAACAGTGTCTTCTACGGTGTCTTCATCGCGAGTTTGACACTCACTTTACCAGCTCTTTTATAACAAAACTTCAAATGTTTTAACAATATCTCTTAAATAATTAATGTCTTAACAAGAAAAAAATGCCTTAGACATTAAATTAAATTTCTATGTAATTATTTGACAGATAAAATCTTTGTCGAGAGTCGAGACTAATGTTCACCTAATATTTATTAAATTCCTAAATTTGTTGCGAACCCACGCAGGCTAAGCTAGATCTAGATTTTATGAAATGGTTCTTAAATTGGTAATTTTTATATTGTTAAATAAAAAAAAACATAGTCCATAATAACTACAAAATAAAATATTATAATATTTTTATGCGATTTACAATATATTTACCATACTACCTGGTAGAGGAGAAAAAAAAAGAAAAAAAAAACTTAATATTTTATCTTTGTAATAACCACACCAAATAAAATACAATAATAATAAGCTACATCGACCAATAATCAAAAACTCTTCATATACATACAACGAAAAAAAAACGTTATTTTATATTTAAATAGGTTAACATTAGTTACACAATGAAACCGCAACTTTTTTTAAAATTTTCTTAAATAATATTAATTTTCCTATGAAATCGGCAACCTTCAAAACTTTAATTGAAAATTTGAGTAAAGCAAAAACTGAATGCCGTGAGATATACGACTCTGGCAGGTATAAGTATATACAAATAAATTGCATACTTATGTTCTTTATATGAAAGTGCGTACTTTGAGCTTTCTAAAATGGTAAAACACTTGTATAGTTTTCATTGCTATGTCACTATAATTTCATACTAAACAAATCTTAAGTCGAGGAATATTTTTATATTTTTCATTCGGCGTATTTAGATGCTCTTAGCCACGCAACAGTAGAACACAGAAGTGTTAACTAATTTCAGTGTTATCGTTTAACTTTTCAGCTATAATTTGAGGTGTGATACATGTACCTCTGCATTTTTGGCATAGCCTTCTTAGGCGGTTCCCCATAGTGCGCCGGCTCCCAAAATGGACAACGGCGGCGCTGACGGCAGAAATTTCTTACGCGCAAAGGACATTCAATCTCAAAGTGTGAGATTGTGTATGTATTGTGTTTGTTTTTTTGGAAATCGTTGAAATCGCGACTTGAAAATACAAATTTGAGTTACTGTCGAAACTAGGGACATCATCGCCTCGCTCCGCTCCGCTTCGCTCGTCTCCTTATTTTATCTTAGATGTCAACCTAATACGCTCCTCCTCGCTTCACTCGTCGTCTCACTTATTTTTTTTCTATTGGTGAATTTTTTTTTTACTATCACTTTAAGGACTCAAAATTACTTCCTATCCTGTTCTTCCTAGTCCAATACTACTTAATATGCTAACCCCATTTTCCGTTTCTTTTTCTAAAGTCAGTGCCGGCAGGCAATTCAGAAACTGGTGCTGGTAGCTAATTCAGTAACCGGCGCCGGCAGCCAAATTGGGACACGGTGCCGGCAGCTGAGGCACTACCGAATCGAAATATTATACTTTTCTCAAAAAAAATTGAAATTTGTATAAATTGATGTTTTCCAGTTTGTAATGCACCCTTAAGAGGCTTGTAAAAAATTTATGGATGCTTTGTTTTCCTGTATATTTCATGAAGTACACGGTAATTGTTAACCATTTTTGGCGTATGCATTTTGACTATATAATCTAGGGTTTTGTTTTTATAAAAGACATTTGGATAAATTTTTCTCGACAGAAATAATTATTGAAATGAGGTCTTCCAGCGCACTTATTCTCCTCGATTGACGAATAGGGATCATGTACAGAACTCAAACATATTTTATCAGATGGGTTTTAACAATACCTATTTGATTTTGGAAATTTTGTAGCTATTTTAGTTTTTTAAATAAAATTGAAAAACATACTTTTTTCTCTTTTGCGCTGAATCCACCCCTCTCGCACTGCGCGTTTTTTCGCTTGGAGTGAGTGAAAAAGGTAAAATTTACATAGCTTCTTGATAATGTCATAGTTACTCTGATAAAATATAAATATAAATAAATAAATAAATAATGTAAAGCTGAGTAGCTCTTGAAAATAAGTGCAACAAATATTAGGAAGGTTTTAAAACAGTATTTTGAAACCACAATAGAAGTTCCAGAAAAAAATAAAGGAAATGCAAAAGTGTTCTCGTCTAAAACTAGCAAAGATATTTTATTTACTATTTTGTCTTATTTATTAATTTGTACAAATATACGTCAGAAAACACTTTTAGCAGATATATTTCAGCCCATTTATAACGAACCAAGAACTTGACTGTTTACGTAAAACCGTAGAAAAACAATATCCACCTTGTCTTTATTCACCGCACTAAACAAATATGCACTTTTTTAAGTAAGTCTTTCTATTTTACAACGCAAACCACCGATTGCTTCTAATATTTAAAAAAACTTGGTTGCTCATTTCTTCACCGGCAAAAATGCAGCTAGTATGGCGACCACTGAAAAAAAAAACATCGTTTTATTATTAATATCATACACCACGTGGCCCGTGGCCCCTGATGCGTATTTGCATTCCGACTACGGCATAAGGGAGTCTACGGGGTCTACAAAGCGGAAAAGCTATGGGAACGTAGCACTTAATTATGGCATGTGACAATACCATCTATAAATAATATTGTCACTCCGTATCATCTTGTGGATGTCGTAAAAGGCGATTATGGGATTATAGACAGGTATGTTACAGTCCTATTACATAATCTGTAAATAGATACATTGCCTATCTTGTCCATACGCAACTGAAAATTTATAAGTTTTGAAAAAGATCGAATACTATGGCCATGACCGCCTCAAATGATATTTGAAACATGAATACAGCACTTTTTGTCACCCGAACTGTGAAGTATTGCATTATTTACGGAACTCGGTAAGCATTTAACCGTCACAAATATCTCGATGTCTTTACTTTAGTAACTACTTAATTAGCTTTTCTGTATGCCAAATATCCCGGGTAATATATTTTGGCATGCTTTAACTTAGCTAGGTCAAAGGTGGAATATTTTTCATCCAATTGTCAAAATATAAGGAAGAGTTATTTCTTCTTATACCCGAAACTAAAGTGCTCTCCATAATATCTGGTACCCACAAATCACGGAGTAGGGTGTTAAAGATGACTGCGAAGTATATATTTTAAGATATAATTTTATGGCAAAACCAGGCGCCAGATACCGGAACAAGGGTCTTAGGGCAAGAATTTTCTCCACAAACTTCAGTTTAATATTCTTACAAATTGACTTTTATACAGCCATGATTTTATGTCGCCGCGAAAATGGCTCCACCTATCTTAATCTAAAATGGAGGTATAAAATGGGTCGTAAACGTGACAAAACTATTTGGTAAACTTGGCCTAGTTTCATGACGGATATAGAACGGTTTAATGATACCCTTCGTCTTAAATATTATTCAGGAAATGATGTTAAAGGGTTTGTTTATGACTTCCTACTTGAAATGGAGTAAGATTTTTGAAATGACAAAAAACATAAAATTTTGTGAATACTATACTAATATAGAGTATACACCAGGAAGTCTATAGCACAAAGTAAAAAAAAAATTCTTTGAGTCGTAATTATTTACATTTCATTTGTTTATTTTAAAGGTTAGAAGCCCTTAATAGGTTTCCTTAAAATGGCCAGAAATTATTGTCACTCTTAAAAGAGATGTGTTAGTGCGGGAAGTGCGGGGGTAGAGTTAAGCAAACTGACTAATTTGCGCATGGTTGTTGTTTTTATTAAAGTATTTACTAAAATATTTTATTTAATTTACGTTTATAGTTCAAATCAAATCAAATCAAAATATTTATTTTTGCAAAATAGATACATTAAGTATACTTTCTACAAGTCAAAGTTAATTTACACAATATAATATGTCTTTAGAATATAAAAAAATATATATAATAATACGGGAAATAAAATATACACCTGCATTAATAAATGATAGTCGTAAGTTTTTAAATAAATAAATAAATAAAAAATAAATAAAATAGGGGAATCTAGGAATAAAAATATTATATATACATAATACAATGAAGAAATAATAAAAACGGGAAATACATACAAAAAATATTAAGGGTGGGCTACTAAAATGTAATAAAGTTATACACTTGCATAAAATATAGAAATATAGGAATAAAAATATTGTATATACATAATGCCTAACCATCCGCACCATTCGATTAGTATTGCTAAGAAGAAGGGCAAGAAACTTGGCAAACATTCCTTTTTTCAAAATAAAACATATGATACAAAATCATATACATACCTACTCAAGTAAAGGCATAAAAAAATATAAGACTGCGGGAATTAGTCACGAGAAAAAAAAATATCTTAGTCAACCCGTCTCATATTGTCTATTACCTTTAACAAAGTAAGTTTACATATTAATTAATTTTAAGTCTTTAGAGGAATCGTACAGTATTAAAATATGCTAATTATTAATTACAATATTGAATAAGATTATTATTATTTATTACACCATGCTTCATTATCATCCAAATAATCATTGATTTTATAATAAGCTTTCTTAAGTAGTCCCTGCTTAATATATAGTTTAAACTTATTTTCAGGCAAACTAAGGACCTCCTCTGGAAGCTTATTGTAAAATCTTATACCATGTCCTACAAAAGAGGTACCTACTTTGGCAAGTCTTAATTTTGGAAAAGCTAGTTTATGTTTGTTTCTGGTTTCAACAGAGTGGTGCACACCAAGCCTCGGGAAATTATCAATTTTTTTTTCTGACATATCTAATAACTTGATAAATAAATTCACAAGGGACCGTAAATATATTAATTTCTTTAAACTTTTCTCTTAATGAATCTCGGTACTTCATGTTATAAATAGACCGAATTGCTCTCTTTTGCAAGACAAAGACTGCTTCTATATCCGCGGCTCTACCCCACAACATTATGCCATATGACATAATGCTGTGAAAATAACTGAAATATACTAATCTAGCAGTATCTTCATCAGTAATCTGCCTTATGCGTCTAACAGCGTATGCGGCTGAACTAAGTCTACCACAGAGAGCTTCTATGTGGGGACCCCACTGAAGACGAGAGTCTATAGTAATACCTAAAAACTTAGTTTCGTTAACTAACTCCAGCTTGGACCCCTGCAAAAATAAACTGACATCTACTTGAATTACATTTGGTAAAGCAAACTTTATACATTTCGCCTTTTTTGCATTTAGAACTAAATTATTTGCAGTGAACCAATCAAGAATCAGAGAGAGGGTTGAATTCGCGTCATCAAGTATATTGTTATGTCGATTCACTTTAAAAATAAGTGACGTGTCATCTGCGAATAGAACTATCTCAGATAAGTCTCTAACTAAGTAAGGAAGGTCATTTATGTATATGAAAAACAAAAGGGGCCCCAATATGGACCCCTGCGGAACACCCATTTTGACTAATGCTCCAGATGACTTTACTCCATTAATGTCTACCTTTTGAAACCGGTCACTAAGGTATGACTTAAATAACGCCAAAGATTTACCCTTAACTCCATAGTGATCTAATTTACATAAAAGTGTTTCATGATTAACGCAATCAAAAGCTTTTGAGAGGTCACAAAATACACCGAACGCATCCTGCTTTGCTTCCCAAGCGTCAAATATGTGCTTGACTAAAGCAACTCCTGCATCAGTGGTTGACCTCCCTTTAGTGAATCCATATTGTTCACTGTGAAACAACTTATTTAAGTTAAAATGAGATAACAATTGATTAAAAACAATTTTTTCGAAAATCTTACTAAATACTGGTAAAACTGAGACCGGTCTATAGTTGGAAGGGTCTTCATTGTCGCCTGATTTAAAAAGAGGGATCAATTTACTCAACTTCATTAAATCAGGAAAGACACCATCATCTACACATTTATTAAAGATTAAAGCTAAATATGGAGCTATTAAATCAATGATACAGCTTACAACTTTAACAGATAGGCCCCATAAGTCCTCGGTTTTTTTTAAGTTAAGAGATTTAAATGCTTTAATGACACTTTGTGAATTAATATGCTTTAACGCAAATACAGAATGGCACTGAGGCACGTGATCACTCAAAAGATCCTGTGCAAGTCTTGGACTTGAATTTAAGCCTTTAGTTGTCAAGGAAGGAATGTCAGTAAAGAATTGTTCAAAGGCCTTCGCAACTTCTTTATCTCCTGTAAAAACTTCATTGTTAATGTTCAATTTTAGTTCATTATTCCGTTTGTTACTCTTCCCAGTTTCAGTATTTATGATTTTCCATACTGCTTTTACTTTGTCATCGGCCATTTTAAGTTTTTTATTCAGAAATATACTTTTTGCTTTTAAACACACTAATTTGAAAGTACGTGAGTATATTTTTAAATGTTCAATAAATTCAATATTATTATTGTAGGATTTTATGTCGTACAATTCGTATAAATTATTTCGGCTTTTGTTAATACCTGGCGTTGCCCAGTCACTAAAAGTGATTTTATTACTGTTAGAAACTTTCCGCAATGTAAACGTATTTTCAAATTCTTTGGAAACTATGTTAAACAGGTCTGCAAAGAGAGCATTTGGATCATCTTGGAGAAGATTAAAATGTGGTAATTTAAGTTCTAAGTTTGCTTGAAAACATTCTAGTCTGTGAGTTGTTACAGGCCTGTAAAATGCTTTTTTGGGCAATTGTTTCACACTTTGTATGAAAGTTACAGTTTGGCCACTGTGATCAGACTGCAAGCGGTTAATAACTTTATTGTCTGAGTAGTCACAATCACAGAATATATTATCAAGACAAGTTGCTGTATTTTGGGTAATTCTAGTTGGTTCTAAGAACACATTAGACAAATTAAATGATTTGAATAACTGAATTAATTTCGTGGTCATGACCGACTTTTCTAGTATATCTACGTTAAAATCTCCACAGACGATAATTTTTTTCTTCGTATCAAATAATAACTTTAGCACTTCTTCCATTGTTTTTTCAAAAATATTGTAATCTTGTCCCGAGGGTCGGTAGACACAAAGAATTATATATTTACTCATTTCTATACAAGCCAATTCTACTTGGTGTTCAACAGAAAGTTTTACAATGTCTTTTCTTTCTTTTGACTTTATATTATTCTTGACTAGAATCATAGAACCACATTTTTCTATAGTTAATCTGTTATAGCAGCTAAGGACACTAAAATTATTAACATTAAATTGCATATTATGTTCCGGTAAATGGTGCTCAGTTAAACACAAAATATCTGTTTTTGATTCCTCTAGGAACAACTCTATTGAAAGTATTTTGCCGAGGAAGCCGCCTTGTATGTTTTGATGTACTAGTTTATATACAAAAGGCTTTCCCGTTGTCGTTAAATCTAAAAAGGATTTGGTACAACTTTGTTAGTACTTGTACTAACTTTGTCAATAGGGACAAAACTATGAAAAGAATTATTATTACAAATACCATCAATTATGACTGGTATTGAAAAAAATCCTGTTACACACATTGTAACAGATTCATTACGTGGTAAAATGCTAGCTAACTTAGTAGCCATTTGTTTTTTATAAAAATTTGGAAGGTATAGAGTACCATTTGTCAAAACAAAATCTCGAATGTACGAATTCGTGTCAAAATATTCTATTTTGTCACTGTGACTAACTGAAAATTTGTGCATGCAAATATTTAAATTATATAAATTATTTTTTGTGACCCCGTTAGTGATTCTGAGTAAGGGAATTCACAGAGTATGATTTTATGAACACTAAGTTTTAACATAAATTCAAAGTATTTTAATAGGTTACTTTGTGTTACATCAATACTATCTCCTAATAATAGAATAATTGTAGTATTTACATTGCTGTTGAATTTCATTTTCATAATATGTTCCAAAATTTGAATGAATGATGCACCTGGCATGCAAATATTAATGACATTTTGCATCATATTGTTTCCTAACAAAAGTCCTAAGTTTTTGCCAATTTTATCAGAAAAAACAATGGTGCGGTGTTCCTTGGACTCCGAAGACTCATGCGCATCGACTGAAAGTTGCGTAGGGGGCCGAGGAGAAGAGTTCGGCATTTTTGGCGCGTCAGACGTAGATGAAGGTGCTGACAAGGGCTCTGCTGCAGGAGTGGATGAGGGTTCAGCTTCTTGTTTTGATTCTCTACGAAGGCGAGCAGAGCGGTGACGTTGCCGTCGACGGGCAGCCTTACTCTTGGGTTGAGGTGTGGAGTCCAGTGGTGGTCTGGGGCTCTGAGATGGTGAGGAGCTTATAGAGATCCGAGGATCCCGAGAGGCCTGTAAAGGCTGAGTGTCCGGGCAAGCAGGAGTTGCCGGTGGCCCGCACATCAGGCAGCCAGTGTGAATGCAGCTGGCTTCTTTATTGGACAGGGATGTAAATCTCTCCAAATTGTCATTACTTATGGCTATCAGCTGATCCATGGCAGCGCTGTGCTCAATAATAGTGTTATTGGCTATATTGTATTTTTCAGTCATTTCCTTCAGTGAGCATTCAATATTTTTAATCTTGGCGTTTAATTGGGACATTTGCTTTTCATATTTAAATTTCTGTTGCATTAACTCTTTTTCTTGTTCTTCTAATTCGTTTTGTAATGTTATTTTTTGTTTTCTTAAAGGCAATTTGTTAAATTTTTGGCGGTTTTTATGAATTAATCTTTGAGTTTTTTGTATGTACTTATTTATTTTAACATACTTTTTAATTTTATTTGAGCCATTTATACTTTTTCTAGCTGAGCATTTATTCTCAGTTGTAAGGTCAATGGTCTCAACAGGGTCTGAATCTTTATTCGTCATCATTTCTTCAAACATGGTCAATGTTTTCTCGGTTTCTTGACATTGCTTTTCTTCACTTATTTTTCTGAGTTGGCAATGTGCATCAGCCAGTTGCTCTTCAAGGAACTTGATCCGTTCAAGGTTTATGTCAAATGTGTCTCGGTCTTGGTCAAATGAGGTCAGAATTATCTTATATTGATCTCGTTCAGCTCGTAGATCCTCATTTTCTATATCAAGTTATAGTTAATCATTATACGCCAATATACATACCTACATTCTAATATACGAGTATAATTTAATAGTATACTACTAGGCCTACTAATATTTGGCTGTACAGAAACAACGACCGGCCTGTTTTAACTTTAGATTGACTTTTGCAACCTATTTTGACGTTTATCCTCTGGCCAGAAAAAAAGTTGTCTGTATCCTGTAAGAAAAGCGCTCTATAAGTGCAGAACCTGACGGTAAATATTGCACATCGAGCTTTAGAAACAGATTCTGCTTTGTATAGCGTCGTCTATGTTATTCAATGGATAGTAATTTCGTGCGACAGAGATGACACTCTATAAAGCCGAATATCTTTTCAAAGCTTGATGTGTAATATTTACTGCCGGATGCTGTGTTATATCATACAAAACCTAACAAATTCTTTGACAAAGCTAGTTGTTCCTAATCTGCTGAAGTGGAAATAAACATCTATAGGTTTATCGAATAAAGTTGTAAGAAAGTCATGACTTTAAACAGATTATTTATGCATAATTTTAAAATGAAATGGGTTATTAGTATTGCACTGAGGCCAAAAGTGGAAGTTTTGGAATTTTTGTCGATCTCTTCCATTTTAACTCGAAAATCATTTAACGGATTTGGATGTGGTTTAGACCATGGCCAACATAATATGTTATATTATTAGCCAAGTTGAAAATTGTTGATACAACTCAGATTTTGAAAGACACTTCCAGAGCGAAGCCGCGGGAGCAATTATATTTCTACTAGCTTTTACCCACGGCTCCGCCCGCGTGTTATTAGGTTTAACGAAATGCTTTTTTCCGGGATAAAAAGTATTCTATGTGTTTAGTTAGAGTATAAACTATATCCATTCTAAATTTTATCCAAATCCGTTCAGCCGTTTCAGCGTGAAAGAGTAACAAACATACACACCCTCAAACTTTCGCATTTATAATATTAGTGTGATTAAATTATATTTCTTACAGTATTCACTTACTTCAAGTCTATTTCGTAAGTCAAATGAGATATATTTCCAGTTAATATTACTTGTAATATTCAATTTACTGTAAATAAGTAGCACACGTAGTTTCAAACAGTTTCCTTAATTAGTGTAACACAAACAAGCTTTGTGGAAACAAGTAAATAGAAGCGTACTGCGGTTTTACAGGTATAAACAATAACTCAGAAACGGAACTCTAAGAGATAGTCTCCGCAAAACAGTAATTTATTCTTCCTCGTTTGAAGAACCTAGCAATACCACTGGACTCGTGCACAAAGGGTTTCTTACCACCATATAGTACGGGTAACCGCAAATCGTGCCATTTATCACCCTACGAATAAACCTCAGCGCAAAAAGCTACTCTTAGCGCCATCTATCATCTGATCATTGAACTTCTGTAAAAGCTATCCAACTAGTCATTTCAGATGGCGCTATGGTTAAGATGAGGTTTACGTCACGTCTCTTCTGTCACGGAACCCTAAAAATACTTCTGCCATGAATATATAGTGCACACTTCCAGCAGTGGACGTACTAGGCGAAGAGGATGGACAGCAGATCCTGGATCCGATTGATTTTACAAATTTATTATCTTCAAAACGATAGATCGCAGTCCTGAGTGGTGCTTTTAAGTAAATTTAAAACAATTGTGTTTGCTATAATCGGAAATTTTGTTTGTTTTCAATTTGCAACTAAACTAATGTTTATGGCAAATCACAGTCCATACTCTGAAACAACTCTGACACTACTACAGGGGTTCGGGTCGTGACGATATATGTCAACGCCACATCGTAGAATTAGACATATCATGATCTGCCTAGTCGTGTCATATTTCTGTCAAAATTAGGAGGGTTGGCTCGCTCCGCTTTGCTCGGCTCCACAAATGTACATATATTTACATGTAAACCCAACACGCTCCTCCTCGCTCCGCTTTGCTTCACTCGTCATCGCAGCAAATTTTGACTTCTAGTGAAAGATTTTTGATTTTGTACAACACAATCTGCCCAATTCGACGCTTTGCATATGACATATATATTTTTTGTTTATTAAATTCATGCGTGAGACCCGTTCAACTCAACAAATAATTAATTAAATAAAGGCCCATTATTGCGTTATTCCTAAAATACGCAGTTTTAACATGCACGCGATAGATTCGATAAATTGGTTATTTACTAATACAATCATAAATGGATATTATTATACATGTATTACTAATTTGTGAAAAGCACACTAATTAACCGAATTAGAAATTGAATTAAGGCTTAAACGTTTTCATGAAAGTGGAATGGTTTATATATTAATATTGCTGATAATTATTTATTCGTCTTTATATTTTAGTTACGTTTGGATTTAAACTTATTGAAAACCCATAAAAGACAGAAAGGTATACATATTTTGGACACTACACTAAGTCCGAAATCCAATCACAAGAAGTTTATCTGCTCCTGTAGGGTAATTACAACATCAAAAATGGTTTGAAAAGTAGAGGTAATCTAATCTTAAACTGCACCCCACTCCACCTACGTTTTTATCTCTAATTATATCAGTACTATATTATATTATAATGCATTATATTGTATATATTTGCATAATATAATAGAACTATAATAATATAAAATAATGTAGTACTTTTATTATCATAGATAAAAACGTAGGTGGAGTGAGGTGCAGTTTAAGATTAGACGACTCTGCCGTAGTTCACGATGTCAGTAATGCGAAAACTAATGTTATAATTTGCATTATAACACCGCGTTTCTCCACTGTGATTGGCCCAATTTATTAAAATACCGATCAGATAAGGGCTAGGCAAAGAGTATATCTGCAATGCAGTCTAGAATACTCCCATGGAACATATTCCAAGGGTTAGTGCGTAAATTACCGTCAATTAGGGTGACCAGCCTAAATACTTGCTTAAACATAAAGCCCCAATAAAATAAATAAATAGGAAAGCCACGCTTTTCTTTTCCTAATTTTTCATAAAAATTTTGCTACAAGAGATGGTTGCAGATGAAGTCCAACTGTAACATAATAGCAATTTTGTCAGTCGGGTGGGCTATTACGAAACGAAAACATCCTATCAAAGGTGCAATCAATTGTGTAAGCCAATCGTATTCAAATTGATTGCCATATGGCTATTCGGAGAAGCAAATTAGCCAGTTTGACAATTGAAATCGTACATTTTTGGCAGCCACATGAATACAACTGTCTTATTTTGTTGTTGGGAACCAAAAACGTACGATTTCAATTGTCAAACGGGCTTATTTGCTTTGCCGAATAGACATATGACAATCGAAATTGAATACGATTTGCTTACACAAACACATCTTAGATTTTATTTTATTTTATGTGTCTATGGTGAAATTGTCCATTGCGATCAGTAGATTATGTAGTTTTATCAAAAATACCTGCTCTATAAAAAACAATTAAATTAATATTCACTTTTGGTACAATAAATATTATAGGTAGATTTTTTAGTTTGCACGTTTTTATTGGCAATTTATTTGAAATCGAAACGCTATATAAAGGTAATAAGTATTCAGGGTAGTAATTCTGGCCTTATTACTTACGCCAATTATTATTCATGCGATTTTCTATCGTCATGTGCTAATATAAATTCAAGCGACTATTACGCGTCAAATAACGAGTAGGTACAATATTTTGAGATTATATACGGTCGCGTGCATTTCTGTTATCAAATCATTTAAAAATGGGCTAACTGCTTTTCTTTCAACTATTGTGAAGATAAATAAAGTTAGAGTGTCTTGTTGCTTGTAACAAGTTGTTTGTGATCATGTAAGTGATCATGTTGTTTTAACTCAGATGTTGTGTTCTCTTTTTAAACAAAGTGCATTGCAAATTCCCGCGAGGAAATAAAGTGACGTTTTTTGTACATATCTTAGTTATTTAGGATAATAATGATTAAATTATAATAATAGTTGTAAAAAAGGTATCTGAACTTACACGCCATAACAACAGCAAAAGTGTAGAATGGGATGACGCATCCCATGTCCAGGAGAATAGGGAATGAGATGTTCCCAATCAGAGTGCCGATACGACCCAACATCATAAGGATCGAAATTGCCAGCGTCCTGAAAAAAAAATGGCGTGAGAATGAAAAAAAAAATATTTCTGTCGTTTTCTCTATAGAGCCGAACGGTATCGCACGTGACGACGGCAAGAGGCCCGACGGAATGACGCTCATTCCATGGCAGAATGGTCAGTCTCTGGTGTGGGACGCGACGTGCGTGGATACTCTCGCTGCGTCCCATATCCAGTCGACCGCTGTCACGGCTGGCCTGGCTGCTGCAACGGCAGAGCGCAACAAGCGGCGCAAATATGCAGCTTTAGGTGAAGGCCGTGGTGGCCTGACGCTCGACTGCTATATAAACAAATAGCATCGCGTCTGGTGGATGCTTCAGGAGACCCAAGGGCTGGAGCTTATCTAGGGCAACGCATCAGCCTTGCTATCC
The DNA here is from genome assembly GCA_910592155.1 of Ypsolopha scabrella. NCBI lineage: Eukaryota > Metazoa > Arthropoda > Insecta > Lepidoptera > Ypsolophidae > Ypsolopha > Ypsolopha scabrella. The sequence goes on from OU342978.1 coordinate 5,671,489, forward strand.
AGCGAGGTAATGTGGGCAGTGTCTTGGGTACTCTGCCCAGTGACAGCGACGACTTAAATAAAGTCTTTTATTTAATTTAACTATTATGTTTGTATTATTTGGTTAAGTTTTTTTTAGAATGTATTATAGAATAATTTAGTTTAAGATTATTGTATTCTACTAATTATATTAAAACGCTTCAGAGAATTTGAATACTTGGATCATCGCTCTCTATTATTAAAATTAATCTTTATTACATTTTAGAGACGAAATTATTATTAACGAACTTGGCTACACTTTTAATAAGGAATCGGCTTCCCATCAGCTTGTTTAGGAAATGGCATCCATACTACATTTCTTTATTCCGTGCACTTCACTTTGTCAAACATTTCCATAAATCTCAATGCGACAAATAAACTTGGCTGACAAATAGTTGCGAAGTACAAAAAAAAATGTTATCCTTGGTTGCTTTTCTGAGTAAGGCAATTTTTTAGTCCGGCTTCCCCTTTCACAATGTTCACCCTTCGCCACTAATACCTAGATACAGCCTAAAATATCATAAAAACAATCCACATATAAGTTACAATTAAGTGTTTGCGTTTGTATGGAGGTATGTACATACGTGGTGGCTGTCCTTAAAGTGTCGGGCACTCACTTTATTTGTTGCCTCGATGCATATTACATGATATGCGGCTCCAATCATACCAAAAGTAATTCCAAGTCACGACTTTAATAAATAAATTGAGAAGAAATAATTGAATTTCCAATAGCAATACACGCGGTGTCACGTCGGTCGACTTATCCTTCACGTGTCATTCACGTGATCACGCCACATTATACGCATTTGCCGTCGGTCAGTTGACGAAAATTGTAACAGTCAGTGCTCATGCATGTAATATTTATTTATTTGTCATCTTCCTGAGTTTCTTGCTAAGAGGAAGACTAATCCAATGGGCGGATTTCCTCCATCCATCCATCAGCCTATTTCCTCCACTGCTGGACATAGGCCTTTCCAAGATTTCACCACTCTTGGCGGTCCTCCTGGAATAAATGTACACATACTCACACACGCTGGACAGGCGGATTGGTGAGCGCGGTGCCTAAACACTCGCGACAGTGACGCCACTGCTCGTCACCAGTCTGTTTTTATAAGCCATGGCAATTTGGGATGGATATACTGCCGTCAATCGTTCCCAAGCAGTGATGGGCCACCTGGTTTTGCCTGTTTAAGAGCTGTCCTCTTACTCTCCTCCGAATAACTTCATGGGGTTGGTGGTACTTTCACGGTTAAGCCCGGCATCAGCTCTACCACCTCAATATATTCGATTTATAATAATGATTCTGTGAATGACATATACCACACAATCTACAAGTTCTTTCTGTTTTCTAATAATACACACGAATACATTAACTCAAGCCTATCTCCGAAATAAGTATTGCAGAGACTACAGATTTCCATCTGCTATTTCACTTCTTCCACATCCATCAATCCGGTCATACAAGCTCTCCTATTTCAAGTGTTTTTGACTTTGCCCTCTTTCAGATGTCGCCAATTTGGTCGGCATACGAGTAAGTCTTATTATTTCGTCACTCCCTTTTAATTTTTTATCTTTTTATGCCTACACCCCGAAACATTTTTTTTTCTGTTCTAGCCACTACCTCATCTTTCACGTCACAAAATGCCTTCGTATTTCTTACTATATAATTCTGTTTGAAGATGACTTCTGAATATGCAAGGTGATTTCCAACGTTTTCTTCTATATTTTTTGGTTTTTCAGAAAACCTCTAACTAAATATATTATGTTTGAGATAAATGGAACTACATTTCAGATTTTATAGATCCGTTCAAAGGCAGAAAACCTTTTAAATTCCTTTAGAAAAGCTTGGTTTTGTACATACAAAGGCTAACTTAATTGGGCTGAAGGAAAATATCCAGGACATTTTTTTTTTAAATCTGGACGAAATACAAATTACAAATTATTAGGTTTTCAAGTTTTTATTTAAACCTTAAAATTTCTAAATAAACAAACCCATTTTCGTGCTCCAAGGCAAAGTTGTTCTATAAAGGTGAAGTTAGGTTATAAAGAATTTAAGTAAGCCCTCGGCCAAACGGCCTTTACCTTTCAAACAAGAGTGAAAGGCCTTTGCTGAGCTATTGTTTTGAAAGTTTAAGTGATGTCTAAAAGACTAGGCTTATAGACAATGGGTTTCATTTATAGTCAACCTTCAAATAAATGTTCTCCACTGTACAAGCTGAAATTAAATTATAAAGCCAAATTCATACTGAAGAATCCGTAGATTAGTATCAAGGCACGATGTATCTTTTTGTGAGTTAGGCTAAGACCATTGTCATTACCTGCATTCATTAATGCCCAAATGGGGACTAAAATTATGAAATTTGAATCATATCTTAATTTGTTCAATTAATTTTAATTATTAATTAATTTTGGTTTTCTTCCTTTAAAAACGTAAATTTTAGTTTTTTTTTGTACAGCCGACTGTATTAAAATTGTTTTAAATGCAATAAAAAATGTATACATAGCCAAAAATATGTTCGAAAACGTCCAAACTTGCCAAAATCATGTTACTCCTGACATCAAGTTTTAAATTTAGCGCCCGCGAAGAAATCGACACGATTGTACTGCCTTCGTAAGTTTCATGGAGCATGCACGTAATAGCGAAATGAAACAGCATTACACAATATGGCCACCCTCACAACTGAGTTGGTTGCGTCATAATGTCTGCTCTTAAACCTCGGTTTGCAGCTTTCTCGAGGATTTATGCCAGTCAAAACAATTACACATTTCTTCGGCATTTTAAAAATGTGTTCTCTATTTGATAGCCTCAAAATATCAAAATAATGGAGTGTTCATAGTCAAGCCTGGCACCAGCCTATTAGCCTAGCCATCGAGAGGCAGATACGGAAATTATAGAAAGAAAAAATATACAATTACGCCCAATCGACAACATTTCATTTTACTGTACCACTTGTTTTTAATATTTATATTGAAAGTCTGCGTTAAAAAGAAGCTTATGTAATTTTTTATCTTGTTTTATTTTATGTTTTTCCTGCATAATTTAATGTTTTCTTATTCACTCATTCTAAAAGGACGTAAGTCGCATCTGAGGATTTCAAAAGTCTATGTTCATTGCCAATGGATTATTAAAAAAAAAAGCTTGGCATGTTTATGTCTGCTGTCACATGGCATGACAGTTGATTTTTTTTTAAACTAACTGGAAATTGTTTTTGAAATCCTGTGTTTACCATATTTTTAGTTTTTTGAAAACATCTCTTTATTTAATCACGATTTAACTCTGAAAAAGAAAAATATGATGCTCAGAAAGCCCATATCTCGAAACGGTTTTCAGTTTTGCAACAATTATTAATTTTTAATGTTGTCGATTGCCTTGCTGTCTTCCAATCTGGCAACACTGCAACAGCGGCGATAACGACTGAATTCGGCCGATTTTTTTTTTTTGTGTAAGTCTGCCTAGGGGCCCAGTATTTTTAAGTCCGGGCCTATATATAGTCATAATACACAGTTAGTGTTGCATTCAATAATGCCACCCTCATCAACTGTCTTAGTGGATACATAAACGGTTTATCTTCTTCTTTAGTTTAGCAGTCGTTTTAGTCGAGTCCGACTCATTACTGAGGGAGGTCACCGTTTTATTTTGCGATTTATCAAAAATTGTTATGGATCCTTATATACGAGTAATAATAGCCCAGAAAAAGAAGCAGTTCGTTTAAAATACGCTTTATTAAACTATAAACACGCTTTGTATTGGTTGGGGAAAAAGTTTCTTCGCATTTTATATGAAAATTCAAAACAGTTTTTAATAAAGTTTATTTACACTTAACTAAAGTATGTAGGTGCCACTTTGTTCGATAACGTTAATTTCTAATGGTATAGCCAAAGAGATTTTATTATAAGTTCATACATACTATTTGCGAAAAGAGTTTTTCCCCAACCTATTAGATATGTGAAACAATTCACAGAAGTAGTGTATATAATTAATTTAAAAGGAAAACGATCACAGTTAAGTAGGCTTTACAGGTTTACGAGTATAGGTCGCGCCAAACTAATAGCCCCCTCTAAACACGACAATTTATGGGCCGTTCTTTTAAATGTATGGAACTAGAAGTTTGGCGCGATCTGTATAAGTAGACCAACTTATAAAATGTACCGGGCAACTGCGGAACCCTACGTGGCCGGTTTATTTTATTTTCTGTTTTACTTTATAGTATGTACAACAATATGACCAGAAACTTATATATATATATATATTTTTTTTTTATTTGTCATGATGGAGACTACAGTTACCCGTCTTCTGTGAAAATTTCGACTGTCTACCTATTACGGTTAAAGCTGTAGATCCCGTGACAGACGGACGGACAGATAGACAGCGGAAGCTTAGTAATAAGGTCCCGTTTGGCACCATTCAGGTACGGAACCCTAACAAGTATGTTTTTTAGAACACAATCCTGTTCTGCAACTTTTGAAGGTGATTACATTTACTGCATTGATATCAACCATGTTTTGTGCACGATGAACGTTATCGCGTTGTATAATAATCACCTTAACGCGGACGCAGTAAGAACTACAATAGCATAACGTGGTCTATTGGAGATTCTACACCAGAGAGAGTTGGAAAGTTTGCTGCAAAAGTACATAATACTAGTTAAAGTTTTAGTTTGCTCACTTTTGTTGTATTTTTACGAGGAATCAAGACAAGAGCGTTTGCATGGCTTTGTATAGACTGCAAGGAAGTTTTATTTGATGCCACAAAAGTAACAGTGACTTTTGTTCACAGATATCATAAGAATATTATTCCAACATCTTTGTTGAAAATATATTAATAAATAATAATGTTATTTCGCTATTACGTGGTGCACGCTTGATTAAACTTGCGAAGGCAATATGCCGATTTCGTCACGAGCACAAAGTTGAAAACGTGTGTCAAAAGATGCAAACTTTGGCAATACTGTAAAGGTTTTCAAACGAAATATTGAGTAAAATTAATCTATTTTGTTAAATCTAAAACAACATGACTAAATTTTTGCCAAAAAGCCGTTAAAATTGAGTGCGTTACGCCAGCGGCATGTTGGCGCTTTTCAGGATTTCAGCTTGACAGATAAATTAGAGCGCCATCTCGTGTAATTGTGCCCGAAATAAAAAATTAGTGCTTCCAGCCGATCCAAAGATATTCACGAAAAACAGATTCCGCTGGAGTAACGTTACCCCAGCGGCATGTTTTTTATGATGATGGGACTGGAAGGTTAAAATGAGAACTCCTCAACGAACTACAGCAGACCTCTCGAGTTTAAACTATTTGATCGGTCTTGATTAGTACTTTTGTAAAACATGGTGACCAGGGTCTGATGATGGGACTGGAAGGCTGAAATGAGAACTCCTCAATGAATGTTGCTTAAAGTAGGATCTTCACAAATAATAAATCTATAATAATAAAATGCCGTCCTCTCTTATATTGCTGTGCCTGGACAAGGTCCATAATGATCTAATAATATTAATGTTTTTCACCTGTGTATACCTAATATATTATGGAATGCAATAAAATATATGAATATGAACAATAGCAGACCTCTCCAGTTAGGACTATTTGATCGGTCTTGATAAGTATTTTTGTAAAACATGGTGACCATGGTCTGATGATGGGACTGGAAGGTTGAAATAAGAACTCCTTAACGAACGACAGCAGACCTCTTAAGTTTGGACTATTTGAACGGCCTTAAAAAAATGTATAAAGTTGCAATACGGTAACTGACTGACTTACTCATTGACATGGTTGTTTGGTTGGATGGAGTTGGGGGGGGGGGTTCGAATGATGTAGGATTTTTGTATGGGATTTTTCACATTTTTGATTTCTTCGCCAGCTCCCCTACCCACCAGTAGGAATTTAGACTTTTTGGTAGTATCCATGGAAGTTGACGTATTTGTATGGGAAAAAATTCCTACTGGGTATTCGGTCGAGTATAACACTTTTAGACCCCAAAATTTTCGGAAACCCCCCGGTGGTCCAAAAAAAAATTATTTTAAAATGTAAAAAAATAAATTATTTTAACCATATCTTCGCGACGGTTCGTCTTGGACCCCCCAAACTTGGACCCCGGGGGTCCTAAAAAAGTTTTATTTCTTTTCAAAGTGTCAAATCTTTTTCAACCTATATCTCCCAAACCAATGAAGCTAGACCCCTGTTCATGGGGTCTGTTTAAAAGGGCTCGACGAGATCTACCAGAACATGCAAAAAAAAATTTTTGGGCCCGTCGGCCCAATCGGCCCAATCCGCGCAATGCTAATATCTCGGAAACGGTTGGAGCTACAGCTACGTTGGTTTTCAACATTGTAAATGGCTTCAAAACGGCCATAATTTGAGCAAAAAAAATTTTGACATTTGACAGGTTTTGACATTATTATTATTTTTTTTTGTTATTATGCGTATTTAAATATTTTTTTTGCACTCCGTGTGGTGGGGTGGTTCCAAAAATTTTGGGGTCAAAAGAACTTTGACTCAACCGACTATCCAGTAGGAATTTTTTCCCACACAAATATCTCAACGGGAACGGAAATTGGAGAAAATTTCCAAAAAAATCCATGGATACTACCTACAACCCCCTCCCTTACATCACTTAACCATCAAACTACTCCTTCCACTAAAACAACCATGTCAATGATTGTAATAAACAAAAAATTAAAAACAAATAAATTAAATATGCATCACTTGACAGAATTATAGGAAACCAACCAAATTATAACCGCCTTTGTAATGCAGTGCATGACGGCCACTGACCTCCAGGTCAGTGATGACGGCTTACGAAGAAGAATCGTCCAAAAACATAATATTTTTAGGAAAGTGAATAATTGATATCGAAAATATCCAATTAAAAATGAATAAAACAAAATATTTTGCTTTATTTAGGTATTGGTTATTAATTGATATCTCATTACAAGTTATTTTCTTATTTTAGATTGGTTAAAAAGTATGTTCAAAAACGGATAGACCGTGCTCTAGGTTTCAGAACGCACTCGTGTTTACACAGGACGTCTGCGTATGTGTTTGTAAGTGCCCTGTTCGTGAGCCGCACACCAATGCAAACCGGACGAAAAGAGTTTATTTTTGAAACCCTGCTATTAGAGTATCCATGCAATAATCTTATAATTTTAACAACTTTGCGCAATATATGTTATAACTACATTGTGTTTTGCCTCGATTTAAGTCATGAATTTGTTGCGTCTTCACACATATTACTCAGGAAGTTTGTATGAAAAGATACCACCTTAACGAGTAACAGCAGACCTCTCGATTTTGAAAAATTTGATTGGTCTTGATTAGTACTTTTGTAAAACATGGTGACCAGGGTCTGATGATGGGACTGGAAGGTGGATATGGGAACTCATCAACGAAAAATTTACAAAAGTACTCAACAAGACCATTTAAATTGTCCAAACTCGAGAGGTCTGCTGTTATTCGTAAAAAAGTTTCGATGTCCATCTTGTAGTACATAAAATTATGTTTTACAAATGTACTTATTAAGGCAATCAAATAGTCCAAACTTAAGAGGTCTGCTGTTGTTTGTTAAGGAGTTCCCATTTCAACCTTCCAGTACCATCATGAGACCCTGGTCACCATGTTTTACAAAATTACTCATCAAGACTGATCAAATAGTCCAAACTCGTAAGGTCTGCTGTTGTTCGTTGAGGAGTTCTCATTTCAAACTTCCAGTCTCATCATCAGACTCTGGCCACTATGTTTATAAAAATACTCACAAAGACCGATCAAATAGTCCAAACTCGAGAGATCTGCTGTTGTTTGTTGAGGAGTTCTCATTTCAACCATCCAGTCCGATCATCAGACCCTGGTCACCATGTTTTACAAAAATACTTATCAAAACCGATCAAATAGTCCAAACTCGAGAAGTCTGCTGTTGTTCGTTGAGGAGTTTTCATTTCAACCTCCCAGTCCGATCATCAGACCCTGGTCACCATGTTTTACAAAAATGCGTATCAAAACCGATCAAATAGTCCAAACTCGAGAAGTCTGCTGTTGTTCGTTGAGGAGTTCTCATTTCAACCTTCCAGTCCCATCATCAGACCCTGGTCACCATACTTTACAAAAGTACTCATCAAAACCGATCAAACAGTTTAAATTTGAGAAGTCTGCTGTTGTTCGTTGAGGAGTTCTCATTTCGACCTTCCAGTCCCATCATCAGACTCTGGTCATCATGTTTTACAAAATTACTCATCAAAACCAATCAAATAATACCAAACTTGAGAGATCGGCAGTTGTCCGTTGAGGATATCTTATGTCCACATTTCAGTCCCATCATCGGACCAGTTCATCAGCAAGATGATATGGTGCTGTTACCAGTCTTACGTCAGTACCCTTGAAAATTTACTTGAACATCCAATAGTAAGTTTATTTTTAATTTTACAGATAATATTAAAAATATATATTAACAGCCACTTCCATATGATGTTAGCAATTTGTTCATAAGTACCAAAAAAGCATCGGGTTACAGGATATGAGGCTGTGATATACGGACGGACGGACGGACAACGGAGTCTTAGCATAAAAGTTCCTTTTGTACCTTTTTGGTACTACAGAACCCTATATACAATAAATTATAACACCTTTGTGCGAGACTGTTTTGAAAAACTTAATGTTGTTCTACAAATTTGAGAAGGTTGGCACAATGTACGGTGCGGCCGCTTTTATGTACTCATTTGAATTTGGTGGGTTAATCGTCTTATTTGCTTTCTTGGTGTTTTTTCCTTGTATTTCAGTAGTTAGCAGGTTGTTTCAGCTGAAATTTTTAAGATAAATAATGTGATAAAAGTACTAATTATTAGTAGAATCAAATATACCGTCACTTAATAATAACTCATGTATTGAAGCGTTACATTACAGAGTAGCCAGATTTTAATAAAAATGGAATAACTCTGTAAGTAGTTGAATTAGGAACATCTAATTTCACAAGGTGCTTTGAATTGATAAAAGGTAAAAACAACCATAATTGGTAAGTTTCTAGGTATTCTCATTGAAGCGCAAGGGCCGATTTTAGGGTTTTTGAAAAAAAAAAAAACTGACCAACGGCGTCGATTAGAGAAAAAATAAGTTTTTACAAATTAGGAACTAATTAAGACGAACCTTAGTAAAAAAATCGTAGTTGTATGTCATACCGTTTAAGAGATACAGCAATTGGCTAAACGTTACCCCAGCGGCATCTTGAATAACTCTGAAACCTCTGGACGCACTAATTTTCTTTTTTGGGCACAATCAGGCACTAATTATATCTACCTAAGTAGCTAATTTTTATTTAGCTACGACCACGGGATAATAAACATGCCGCTGGGGTAACGTTACTCCAGCGGAATCTGTTTTTCGTGAATATCTTTGGATCGGCTGGAAGCACTAATTTTTTATTTCGGGCACAATTACACGAGATGACGCTCTAATTATCTGTCAAGCTGAAATCTTGAAAAGCGCCAACATGCCGCTGGCGTAACGCACTCGTTAAAATTACGGTTTTTATGGGTTTGTGGTTAACATTTAAAATTTCCCAATTTTAAGTTATAATGTGGCATATATGTAGATAATGTATTAAGACCCGATTTCACCATACTCTGTTAGTTAGTGGACACTCCTGTTATATTACGGACTGTTAAAGTTAGTGAGTGACCCACCATGCTATAACGAATGTTTAATTTCCTTAATCAGTTGTTAAACTTAATGACGGTTCTAGGGGTTAGTTAGATTGGGAACAGACGATTAGCTTACTGTCACACAGACCCACAGCTGTCAGGATCGGCCATGTTTGTTATTGTTTATATTGTTATCATGGCAACCGGCAAAACGAAATGTAAACCGATTTCTATTGAATTCAACAGAACGGTATTTCAAATCAGTCACCTTATCAAACACGAAACTTATAATACGATTAGTGAAAAAATGAGAAATAAAAATTATGACATTTTGTTTTGGTTGGCTTAGAATGCGAGTGAATGATTTTTGAGTAATTCCCTTAATGTTTGATTGTCTAATGGCTTGTTAAATTTTCGACATGGGACATACGAAATTAACAAAGATGTTAGTGTCCTTGTTAATTTTAATCCCTCGCTAGGTAATGTCTGATTTATGAAATAAAAAACTGGGTATGGTGAAATCGGGTCTTAGTCTGTGATTGTCAATAGACTCAGCCTAAAATATTAAAAAAACATTTCATGGACACATCACAATTTTGTATTTGCGTTTGTATGAAGGTTTGTGCTTATTAGTCTCTGGGATAGTCTTTATGATACGAGTCATCGTTTTTAGTCGAAAAAGATAGCGAAATACAATTATTTTATCCCTTTTAAGTTACAACCGAACGATTTGAGCTGTAGTTCTTACAAAAGAAGACTACCCGACCTCGTTAGAGCGATTCTATTATTTTAAGAAAATATTCAAATTGAAAGCTTTGAGGAGCTGACCTATTTTATAAAATCTTTTTTGTTCATTGTCTGAAGGAGTACCTGTTTCACATTTACCTAGGCACTTCTTGTAAAGTGCTACATGCGTAAATTTGCCTTTGGTCAGTTGAATATATTTGTAAAACTCCTTGCATGGAATTGTTTAAATTATATAATGTGTTTATTTAGAGTTTAAGATATGTTAAAGGTGCTAAAAAGTGGTAGTGAAACAAGTTTAGAGAGAAAAGACACGTTGAGAATAAAGCGCCCTATCATCGCCTAATTTACAAGTGAAGGTTGATTCTTGACGTAGAAGATTCTTTTTCTGATTTCAGTCACAGTTTCAGTTTTAGTATAAAATTTGATAACCCGTTTCTCTGTAATATTTAGTTATATACTAAAGTTTAAGAGATTCTATAGTCTAATACAGGCATTTACAAAGTCATTATCTAACTGTGTAATTACAATTTAAGGCAAGAAAATGACTTTGTATATAAATCTGTCCAGCTTGATATTTTCAAAATAAAATCAATATTGACAATTGTAGCAAAACGGTGCCTTTTAAAATATCATTGCCAGGTGATAGAAGTTTTATACTTTCTTATTAATACTTAACTCAGAAAAGTGTTATGCAATTTTGTACTAAAACAGTTACTAAAACTTAGCCTACTTTTTCATTCCTACGACACGTTTAAATGTCAGTACCTAACTATTTTTGGACATTTTAAGGAATATCTTAAAGGATGAGAACTGTTACAGCTAAGCCTCACTATTAAGTTTAAATACCTCTATAGCATTTGCTACGCCGTAGCAGAAAGAGGATGCGAATGTGTTGAAAAATGCAATAGCTCTTCGTAAAAATACAAAACGCAATATTATTAAACCGACACAGATTTTCCTAACGTCATTGTGAATTCAGTTAGAAATATCTGTATCGCTCTTTCAATATTGCGTACTACATTTAAAAGATTTATTTTGCATTTGTGACGTCACACTTGGGCGAAAATTAGATGACGTACTATGGTTAGGCGTGTAAGAAATGTACCGGTATATAGAGACGGTAGCTCAGGAGTAAAACGCCAGCCTCTCAATCCTTGAGATCCAGGTTCGATTCCCGGTCGGGCATGCACCAATGAGTTTTTAGGAATTTACGTGCATCTTACGGTCAAGGAAAATACTGTAAAGTGAACCTGCATGCCCCGAAAACCGTATGTTTGTGCTTGACGCACGGTGTTAAATCTCACCCTTATTACGTTGGGATATAAAAATCGTCGGAAGAAAGAGGGTGTACGAGTGTTGACTGTACAAGTAACATTGCATATTCGCAAACACCTCTGATGCCTTGGAGGTATACGTCGTGACTACTTGTGACAATAGGTTTATGTTGTTGTTTTTTGTGAATATAAGTGACATTAAATTATGCACCCAAATTCATACTGGAAGCTCAGTATGTGATCAGTATCACAAATAACTATCAGTTTTCGAAATTAGTAAAATTTAAATGTTACTTTCTATTGCATTGGCTCTGGGTTAGGCTTGCGTTTGTAGGGAATAGGAAGAAAAAATTGTTCGTTTTGTTCATCGAGCCTTAACCGACTACTAACCGAGTCTTCGGTACGAACTGGGCAGCATAAATTATTGTCACTGTATTATACATTTCTTTGTTATTTATTTTATTTATGTATTCTTTTTAGAGTAAACTAAAATAACGCACTCTAAAAATACTAAGAAATTACAAAGCGATGGATTACGTAATAGCTCGTATAAGTATTACTATACTCCGCGCATTGACCTCTCATAAACAACTAGAAAAGACTCACAATCTCGCTCAAAAACTGTCCGCGATGCATCTTGTCACCGCTATGGGGTGACAAAATCGAATGATGATTTTGTACAACTGACATTGCATCTTATGTTAACGACATAACGTCTTAATTAACTTTGCAAATTTTATGTTACTATGAGGTTTGTGGGTAATTAATTGTTTTTTATGGCTCTTTGTCCTTGTCTTTTATTATTGGGTAAGATAAAAATATATGTAGGTAAGTTAATTGTTTTTGGTATTGGATGTGTATGTTGTATAGTAATTATGATGTAGTATATGATGTGTTATTTCACTATTGAATTAGGTCCAGCCTGTAATGATAGTGAAAGTTCCTTAATAAATAAATGACAGTTAAAATCTATGCTACTGACTATTTAAAAAAAAAATAATAAAAAAAATATATATTTACAGAATTAATGTGTGATGATGATGATGATGATGATGAGTCAATCGGTCGAGTTATGTCTGTTAGTGTTGTCTGTTGAGTCCGGGTCCATAGTGTGCACCAAGTGACCAGATGTATGATGTCTCCCAGGTCCTCAGTTCTATGACGGTCAATGGTGGAGTAAATGACTTAATGATACGCACAGTGAAGCAGTCGTTAAAAAGTTGATTGTGGAGGCGAGTGTGAGTGGGGATGGGCAGGATGTTGTTTTGTGTAGTGTCTTAAGTGTGTCTGTGTTCGTTCATGCGGATTTGTAATGCGTTTTTAGTTTCACCTATGTAGAATGCCGGGCAATGTCGGCATTCTAATAGGTAAATGCAGTTATTAGTTTTGCAATTTGTGTTGGACTCTATTCTGTTCTTGGCGCACATTATGGACCCGGACTCAACAGACAACACTGACAGACATAACTCGACCGATTGACTCATCATCATCATCATCATCATCACCATCATCATCATCATCATCATCATCATCATCATCATCATCATCATCATCATCATCACACATTAATTCTGTAAATATCATTATTTTTTTTCATTTTTTTCATTTATTTTTTTCAGTAAATAGTCAGTAGCATAGATTTTAACTGTCATTCAACTGATGACGGCCTCATAGAAGAGGCCGAAATATTTTAAAAATCGTGTTTTTATTTAATTTTATCGTAACTAGTAATATTTAAAGAAAATAAAAGACTAAACATAGCAATTATATCTTTATTTATATTAATAAATAAATAAAATAAAATAAATAAATAAAAATTTGGTTGAAGCATTTTTGCTACTATGCGCGTCGCACGTTCGGAAACTTTCTGACGAACTTTTCTTAGAGACCGTGTGTCTAGTTGTTTATGAGAGGTCATTGACTCCGCGTGATACTCACCTTGTTGTCGTCGGGAATAACTCCACACAAATCGCTTGCAACAAACTCATCATAGTCTGCGTCAAGGCCAAGGATATGGAGAAAAAGGCCACAATAGCCGTCTTCGTGCTTGACCACCTCAAGGCCAAGGACACGGCAATGGTGATGACCCCAGAGACAAGGAAGAGGCATTTCTTCCCAACTTTGTTCACGAGGACCCCACTTACGAGGAAGGGGACAATGCAGACACAACCCATCACTATGCTGTTTATGTAAGTTTCAGTGCCACTGATTCTCTGAAAAAAAAAACAGCTCGTCAAGTATAGAACTTTAAACTCTTGCGTTTTGTACACAATTTAATGTTTATTTAGACGGGTCTACTGCGATGTATTTTTATTAGCTTTTGTTTGAGAAAAGGCACCCGACGTTTTGATATATATAATATATTTATATATTTAAATTATATTTATTTCATTATTATGTATTACGATCAACTAAAACTAACATTACAGAATTGCCTATTGCGTTAGTTTAGTAATTCTAAATTCTCACTTAATAATAGAAATATATAATTAAATTACCAAATACAAATCCCAGATAACTTAACTACTACTTAACCTAGTACATATAATTAATATGGCGCCCGCGAACTCGTTTAACGTACAAGAAAATACATTAATGTGTGCAACGGTCGCGTTAAGCGAGCGTAGTGCTCGCGTTAGCGGAGCTTGGTGCAGCAGGTTGGTGCGCGCGCGCGGCACCTTCAGCAACGGTGGCCGCCGCCTCCGCGACACGTACTCGTCGGGCACGCACAGCTGCAACTTAAACAAGTACGTGGCGGTAGACGCTTCAGTGTACACATATATACCTATATGTGTATGTAGGTGTGAGTTTCTTCCCTAGCCCTATGTCAGAAGTCTCGGGATCAATATAAAAACTACTATAGGGAGGGTGTGAAGTGTAAAATGTGTGGGGGAAATGACATACATATCCATACCCCTACGACGAAGGTCTTTGGGTCATTATCATTATAGTATAGTCCTGATAGTGTGCAAGACTACTAGGGTTGGCGTGTACTGCATAACATGATAAACAATAACATATTTACGAGTCACTTAGCCAGTTAGTGAATGTAAAGTAACCTCGTTTGATTTTCTAATTTACTTATCTTACGAGTACAACCAGCATTTCGAGTTTATTAAGACTTACTTTCAGAGCATTAGTGATAAAAAAAGATATTCTTAATTGGTATGTTTCTTAATGTAAGAATTCATTGTTTTGGGCTACAAACTCTCTTTGTTCTTATATCATTCCGTATTCATTACAAAATAGCAGTAACTTGCAAGATTCTAGGTATAAAATCTCAATGTTTAGTAGTTTGTAAATTTAAACTCTTTCGCGTTTAAACCAAGAAAACAACTACTAAAATATGCATGAGTCTCACGCGTTAAAGCAAGAAGTTGAAAACGAGTGTGAAAAACTTTATACGAAATATGAGAACACAATGGTATTTTACACACGTATACCGATGTAAAAATGAGATAACTTTCGTTTATCTAGCCCAAATTCATATTGGAGACTCTGCTGTAAGTGGTCAGGATCAGGGTTCGATGACACTTTTTGTGAAATACGCAACATGAAATTGAGACTTCCTATACTCATTGAGTCGAGGTAGTTTTGAACAAGTATATACCGAGTGTAAATAGAGTGCGACCATTAAATTAAACCACATATTCTACCGACCCTACTGAACCACTTTTCCCAAGAGTCATACCCGCGGACACCCTTAGTTTAGGAAATAATGGAGTTCCAACCAAAAACGCATGAACCCTAACGCACCGACATACGGGCGAGGTTAGAGAGAGCGTTGACCTCAAACAGCTGCAGGTTTCACGGACGATGCTATATTCGCCCGTATGTCGGTGCGTTAGGGTTCACGCATTTTTGTTTGGAACTCAATTATTTCCTAAACTAAAGATGTCCGTGGGTATGACTGTTGGGAAAGTGGTTCTGTAGGGTCGGTAGAATATGTGGTTTCATTTAATGGTCGCACTCTATTTACACCCGGTATAGAGGCCCAAAAAATATTTTTCGTATTTCGCAAACAGTGTCATTGTCGCCTTGGCCCTTACCACTTGCCGAATATCTAGTATGAATTCGGTTATATACACGAAAGCCACCTTATATATCTTAAAATGTGACCACATGCTCCACTGATCATACTAAACTACTTTCCAAAAGAATATAAAAATGAAAAAAAAATGACTTGCTCATATAACATAAGGTTTTTTTTAGGGTTCTGTACCTCTAGATGCAAAAAGGAACCCTTATACTGTCACCTTCTTATCCGTCTGTCAAGACCCTTTTTTCGGACTATGTGAAAGATATCAAGTTGAAAATAATACCTCCTACAAAAGTCTGCGGCGCCATGGTGCTGTCAAAAAACAAGTTTCTAACTTAACGCAAAAAAAGTTATTGCGTTTTAATCACAATAAATAGCTTCACTTTTTCCTGGACAGGTAGGATTTAAAAATATCTTCTATAAAGTTGTTTATAATCATGGCAGCATTTTTTATTTGTCTTTTAATCAACTAATAATTTTAACACTCTTTTCTGTATTGTATTGATTTGAACTTCCAGTTGAGTTTGAAATCCGTTCACAAGTAGGTTTTATAGAACATGGTTCAGGGGAAATCGCAAAAATACAAACATTTAATTATTAAAAGAGATATAAAGGGACTAAATTAATTAGACTACTTCGATACATAAAGTTTAATTGATCGTACGGGTCAAGTTAAGTTTGTCTCAATAAATGCATGTGGAAAATGATTGTGTTTTAAAGGGTATGTACGGGACCCTCAGGGCACGAGTCCTATTCATACTTAACCAGTTTTTTATTTTATTTCCTTAAGTTTCGCGGAGAAGCTTTCTTTAAACTTTGTGGCATTATCAATAGATAATGAAATAAATCGTTTCGAAATGTCTAGAACTTTTATAAAACTATATTTCTATACCAAAGATTTAAATATTAGAAGTTTGTAACAGATGAACAGACACCGATATAACTAGGTAAGTGTTCTTGCAGTTTCGAACACTAAAAACGGACTACCCTAGTGTTGAGAAACTCAAGACACGTAGCACGCAAGAACCTCCGCAAAAACATCTTGAGACATCCTGAAGATATAAGACCTGAACAGTACCCTCTATAACTGGGACAATTAGAAAACTGTGCTCGTTGATAATCAACGTTACTGCTAGGTCTTAAGAGCCCAACCAGTTGTTTAGGTCGATGGTCAGTGTGGTAACATGTCCGGAATATGGTGGAAGTGAATTATCGTGCTCTAATTATAATCGCTCTAATTATGTAACAAGGTTGTTGGAAGCATATAGCACCAGAACGTAGCGGATTTCATAGTTACAGCGTATGAATAAAATAGAGGTAACTCAAAAATTCAACCTAATAATTGTAAAAAATTGCTGGAAACCAAATGAAAACTGTGTACTTGATAAGTAAGTTACGAGACCTAATTACGAGTATGTACATGAAATCGTTTTGTGAATTAGGCAAGAAAAAATTTGCCCTCTTATACGGACCAACTCTATATTTTTGTAATATTGCCTTTTTTTGGTTTGCTACATGACAGGAAGGTGTATATTTTACTGTTCTTCTGCAAATAAACATTTGTATAATAAAATAGGTTTCCACTTGATGTAACAAGTTGCAATTAATGATTTTAAAAGCAACATTAATACCTACATATTTTGAATATAACTCCTACTACATTTTATTATATATTATAATGATGTCGGACAAGGTTGAAAATAAAAATGAGCTGCGTTGGACATTACAGTCAAAGCGGGATTGCAGACCGAGCCAAAGACGAGGCCGTAATGGAGCCGAGAGTGTAATGTCTAATGCTCACGCGTTTCATACGACGTTTTTCAACACACTTGCGAGGAAAAATTATAAAATTTTACCGTCTTTTCTTCCTCATAATCGAAACCACAGCTAATTGAACTGAACTGACAATTTTCTTTGAAAAATGGCGGCGGAGATTTTGTTTTTTGCGCAGATGGAAATAGAGGCACTGACGCATTCGCTAAACAGCCAAAATTAAATATTAACAAAATGAATATTTTTGTATTTACAACAAAAATTTGAGTAAATATTATTATTAATTTATTATATTTTAACTGAGACAGTATATTTATTCGCAAAAACTTTACTCTTTCTTAAGACATCAAAATTCTTGCTAAGATTTAAAAAATAACTGTAATGTAAAAAATACTAGTGCGATAATGTAAAGTAAAAAGCACGCGTGTTTAATATTATGCTTTACACCCTATGAACGCTGCAATAAGGGCCACTTTATAAGCAAGTGTATTGAAAAATTTATTTTCTGAAGATCTACAAATTGTTTTTTACTATCAAGATTCTTGTATTCTATTATGATTTATGACTATTTATTAACAAATTATGACATTGATTATTATCATAATATTATCAAATATATAATTATACTTAGTTTTAATGAATGACATACCTTACATAAAAACCACTGTTATTTCGGGCTCATCAACTTTTATATCCACACTCTTAGTTCTTTTAAATAAGCAACATTAACGCGTAGCTCTTTTGTTAAAAACAAGAATATTAGATAAAAAGATTATAAAGTATCTTTAGAAACAATTTTTTTTTTACAATTATTTTAATTTTCATTAAAATTAGGGGCTACCTACAACACCGTTTTTCTATAGTAACTCCGGGAGAAACTTGTCTACTGAGTTACCATTCATTTTTCAAGAAATACAAACACTTTTTAATGTATATTTATTTCAAAATGTTATAAAATTTTCAAGTAAGCGAAAAAAACATTTTCGGGAAGAAAAGAGCAATATTGTGAATTTTGTGGTTGATTACTGGCAATGATTCAAAAAGTAGTGTGGATAAAAAATTATTGACCCATTTGGTGAATAATATTCTGCTTTAAATATTATTATTAGTGTGCATTATAAACAAGAAAAGATAAATTAGAAACAAATGTAAAGACAAGAACTTGCAAAAAATAATAATAATATTAAGAGAATTCCAAAGCGATGGATTTCGCAATAAAACATAATCTTAATATTCTGCTTTTTGAATATCTCAATAACTAGTTTGTGTAGTTCCGGTGTATTTAAAACAGTTTCAAGTGTTTCTAGAACCGACTAAAAATCTACAACGAAACTTTGTACACATCACAATTTTAGCATTATTAGAAAAAAAATACCTTGTAAAATGATTAATTGAAATAGGCGTTACCTTGCGGAAGTCCATCACTAAGTAAAGGATATATGAATATATAGGATAGCTGCTGAGCTGTCGGGCGAACAACATCAGTTGCTGCGGAGCGGCTGGGCGAGCAACACATCAGTTGCTGCGGAGAAGCCGGGCTAGCAACACATCCCGAGGATGCCTCGTTCAGAGGCGAAACACGTGTCATAAGTTTTCTTGCTTGTTATTTAAGATTGCTTTGCTTGTATCGCTTGCTTGTTGCATGTTTTTATGCGGGCGGGCGGGCGGTGCACGAGTCTGCATTTTGAATAGCACGACAAGAATTGTTTAGCGGAATATTGCAAATTATATTCATATATCCTTTACTTATATACCTTGTAAAGTCTGTTTAGAGATGCAATCAATCAGGCAAATCGTAATCAACCTATTTATACCTGTTGAAACGACCTTGGACTTTAGTCCAATGAAAATAAAGAACTTTTTCGCAGCTTTAAATTCTATTTCAAGTGTGTATATACTTACCTATACAGGAACTCATAGCAACCCAGTTAGGCAAATGGTAATTTGCTAGATTTTACTGGTGATTTGTACATGTCACTGAGTTGGGGTAATAACATAAATTAACTGTTGGTTTTTCCTACAAAAATAAACAATGCCACGAATGGCATTAATCTTGTTTATACAAATGAGAAACCATTACTGTTATGTATTAGCAATAGTTAATATAGACAAAAGCTCTGGATTTTCATAGAAAAAAGGACAGAATAATTTCTGTTATAAAAAAGATAATTTAGTGTCAGTAATGCGGTTTGGTAGAGCTGATGCCGGGCTCGACTGTGGAGGTACCACTATCTCCTTTGGTCGCATAAAGTCCACTATATCAAAATGTCCACTGTATCAAAACGTCCACAGTATCTAAATGTCCACAGTATCATTATGTCCAGAGTATCATTATGTACTCGCGAACCCTTAACCCCGAAGGAGCCCAGCATTGCCTGGAACCGGTTGATGGTGGTACTGGTGAGGGGCAGTGGCTTGGTGCGAGGGTTTCGACACAACGCTGACCAACCTACCTGGCATGATGGGTGGATGGAGTTAAGATCCATCTTTTAGAATAATGTAACTTTTACTATTTCTACACCTTTAATTTAATTACTATGGGAGGTCAAGATTTTATTTTGCGAAATTAACAAAGTCATATTTTTAAGGAGCGCGAAAATAATAATTTATGAATTTCACAAAAAGGGTCATCGAATCTTGTTACTGAGCACTTACCGAGTCTTCAGTAAGAATTTGGCTGCATAAATTAAAGTCACCTTATATAAGGTCCTACAATTCAAAGTGAAAAAAATTAACAGATAAGTAATAGAGTATCCCCAAAGACCCCATTTTAAATCTTTTTTTTACCTTTCCATAAAAATTTAGTCAGCTGATAGAACTACTTTGTACTGGGAAGTGGAAAAATTGTTGGAGCAAAAAAATTTTTCTTCTGGAATGTGATCAGTTAACGATACATAATCTACCCTAGGATTATTTTCACTTATTATTGTAAGACCTTATACTCGTATATGTATGTAAATTATACGGCGTTTTTTTTCATTATTTCTTCAATGTTGTTTTTTGACAATGAAGAAGTAATTGAAAAAAAAAACGCTGTAAAATTTACATACCTATATATATATTTACTTTCATGTTTTATAGGGCCTTTCTCAGAAAATACAACCCTGAAATGTATACGTGACGTGTATCATACTACGCTTTTCAATGCATAGTGTGAGTAAATAAATGAAACGTAAATAAATAAACTTTATATAAATTATAAATAACTCTAGGCGGGCATTCTTTTTCTTTGGACGCGAGTTGCCAACTTGATGGAAATAAGTTGTTTTTAGATTGATACGCTCGTACATAGCTCATTTCTATTAAGTCTATCTATGGTCTACTGGCAACTTTTTATTCAATAAGTTAAAAAAAGTTAAAATAAAACACTAGTGTGGTAAAGTACCGCGCTCACCAATCCGCCTGCCCAGCGTGTGTGAGTATGGGCATTTCTTCCAGGAGGACCGCCAAGAGTGGCGAAATCCTGGAAAAGCCTATGTCCAGCAGTGGACGAAACAGGCTGATGGATGGATGGATGGATGTGGTAAAGTTGACTTTGACAACAGTTTTGAAACATATAAAATAGGTCTTTACGAGGACTTTCATTAAAAATTTACTTACCGGGACGCAAACTTCTGACTCTCCGTGCAAATTCAACTTCGTACTTTTCAGTCCATACGTGTATGCATCCAACATTTCACACAAGTCCTGAGTGACATTGGAACTTCCCATGCTAGAATGTTCGATAATCGTCGAAAGTTGAGGGAACCAGAGCCTTATGACGTTGTACCTATAATAAAAAATTGATTGACATGTCTCATAATTGCTGAGCATTGATTTTTGCTTGGTTGAAAAACCTAAAGCGTTGGTATGGCTTCTAAGAAATGGTGGTGTTTTATGGAATTCAAATACATATATAATGAGAATAATACTTGGAAATAACATTTAATATTTATTTTATTCTGTTTTTTAGTATTTGCTGTTATAGCGGCAACAGAAATACATCATCTGTGAAAATTTCACTGTCCAACTATCACCGTTCATGAGATACAGCCTGGTGACAGACGGACAGCGGAGTCTTAGTAATAGAGTCCCGTTGGTTACCCTTTGGGTACGAAACCCTAAAAACTTGAGAATTTTTAAACTGAAGCTTTAATTTAGTAGCTTAAATTATTTGTCAAAATAAATACTAATGTTCGTCACGCTAAGACAAAACGGCCTTCAACTTTTCGCCAACGGAATAAGTAAAATATAGTAGGTATTAGTTTTTATGTTTTCGGTAGTTCTCTTTCATTACGTTTCACGTTTAATATCTCAAAGGCAGGAAAAATATATCTTTACTAGAAATACCATTTTCAGTTACAAACTTCGTTATAGTTAGCCTAGTTGCTCCGGATGTCTTGATTGTACAGGATGTTTCAATATCGCTCGCATGAAAAAGCAGTTAATAGAACATCCGACCTTTGTAAGGATGAGCTGCTCTTCTGATAAGGATGTGATATTGAATTATTGATAATAACAAGCATTGAGAAAAAAATCTCCTCTGAAGAAAAAGTACATGAAATCATTTCCTTAATGACGGTTTTTTCATGTTCAGTTATGTTTTAAATCGTCAAACAGAATTTAAACCCTAAGATGGCTATACTGAAATTTTACACAAAAAAAGATATATTTTTGAAAACAGAGCCGATCAAGAACATGCAATTCCAAAATAACTTTGAAAGGTGACGTCATATAAGATCTTCTGTAATTTTCCCAGGACTTTGAATTTTTTTCCACCGTTAGATTAAATTTATGCTCAGTCAGTCAAACCGATTTTGAGCAAACAGACGGACAGACGGACATATCATGGCTTAATAAAATCCAGTTTGATCTGCTGTTCCAGTTACTGTTACTGTTATTCTTTAAGTTGTCGTTTACCTCGTACTTTTAATTAACAATTCAAAGAGGGCCCGATATAAGAATATGCTGCTAAGATTAATCTGAATGCAATGAGTGATATTAATTCTGTAATACACATAATTGTAGACACTCTCTCACACACACACATACCTCTACACCCTCATACACCCTCCCACATACCCTCGTATGTATGTACACCCCAACTATTTTATTTTATGAATATGCTGTCAGTACCCTTTATCTCGTCTTAGTTATTAGCTTAGTATATTTAAACCAGCTTATATAATGTAAACCTGTTATTGGCCGAAGTTTAGTTTTATGTTTATCTGTCTTATAATTTTTAATGTGTGCTGTTTGCTTTGTAAAAATAAATAAATACAGGTTGAAAAAAAAAACAAAAAATAAAATGCTGCTAAGCTTTTTAGGGTTCCCTACCCAAAATGGTAACCAACGGGACTCTATTACTAAGAATCCGCTGTCCGTCTGTCCATCTGTCTGTCCGTCTGTCACCAGGCTGTATCTCATGAACCGTGATAGTTAGACAGTTGAAATTTTCACATATGATGTATTTCTGTTGCCGCTATAACAACAAATACTAAAAAAAAGTATAATTACAAGATATATTTCGGGCCCTACTGTATCAATTGATGCCGGGCCCAGTAGGGCCAGAAATGTATCTTGTAACTAATTTGTCTATATACAACAATATAAAAAATAACAAAAATAAAACATAAACTCTTAAAAGTTAAATACATTTATTTAAAAACAGAATAAAATAAATATTAAAAGGGGCTCCCATACAACAAACGTGTTTTTTTGCCGTTTTTATAGATAATGGTACGGAACCATTCGTGCGCGAGTCCGACTCGCACTTGGTCGGTTTTTTGTATTTAGTGCGTCAGAACAACAAACAAATTATACAGTACAGAGGCAGAAATATCAGCAAATGCGGCGTTTAGGTATTTATTGTTTTTAACTATGACCAAAAGTAATAACAATTACTATAATCGTGCTGTTACGATTTCATGAATCGTATAAAGTTGATTTTAAACTAACCTTTCCCCGCGGCTTCGTTCGCCTGAAAATGTCTTTCAATTAACAACAGTTTTCAGCTTGGCGGTTATTTTATTAACACCTTTTATAGCCCCTTATATTGACCAGGGTTACTACGTATACGATGATAATAAAGAAAACAGCATCCACATCCGTTTAATTGTTTAAAAAAACATATTCTAAGGTTCCATTATTAACATAACTTAGACAACATAGTAATAACCCCAAGTTACTGAAAGTTACCGACGACTTATAATACTTTGTATAATTCATTAAGGCTCAAGATTCTCAAGTTATTACGAACAAACTGTTACATTAAGTTGGTGAACGCCTGACCAGTCTGTAACTTAGCCTGAACTTGTTGAACCAACTTAAAGGTGCCCAAGTTAGATTCTGTCTAACAGTTTGTTTAACTGGACTCTAGGTCTTAGATTTTCTTATCTGGAACTTGGGCAGGTCAGTAGTCAATAATGTTCCTTCGGGTAGGAGTTCGATTTCCGTCTTTGGTAAGTTTGTTCAACTCTTGGGTTCGGGTCTAGTTCAAAATTCCTTTAGGACTTTACCTTTTAACTGACCTGTGAATAGTTCAGTGGTTGAAACTTTGAATTTTAATGCCACCGAAACAAAGGCTGTCTATTAAGTGTCAAAAGGACGCCTTTCACGCTGACTCCGACTTTCCAAGATATTCATCCATCTCAAGGTAGGTATGGACTTGTCTTCTAACCTTATCTTTGAGAGTTCAATCGAGTGAAAGGCGAAAAGCGTTGCCAAAAAACTTGATAACTCTTGGTATTTCGCGCCCCAACAACTTTTGTCTTTGTACAAAGCTCAAGTTCAGTCGAGCATGGAGTACTGCAGCCACCTTTAGTTTGGCTCTACCAAGCATCAGCTAGGTGCCCTGAATTCAGTTGAGTGCCTTGGAATTAAACTCATTGGCAATGAATCGGTAATGGGTGCTGAATACTAAATCCTTGAATACCATCAAAATTGCTTGACTTTCGGTTTTTTTAGGCTGTAATTTGGAGAATGCCTTTCTACCATATTAGTTGGCAGGTAGCAAAGTTCCACCCATATTTTGCCAGTATTCCGACAGTTTAAACGCAACAATTGAAATCTTCGTTTACCAGTCGTACAGCTGAGATGTGGAACTCCCTTGCAGGGTCCGTTAAATATCTTAAGTCTATGGTATATCCCGGTCATTATAACTTATAACCATTTTTTTGTCAAAGATAGTAAATATACCTCCTGGGCGAGCGCCCTTCATCCTAAGTTCCATTGAAGCCTAACATCTGGCCAAGCATAAGCTTTTAAATAAAAAAATAAAATAAACTCTAGCCTACCAGAAGGCCATGTTTGATTTTCGGCCAGGTCAAAGTAATTTGAAGGTTTTTATGGATCGTCTTGGGAAATTCATCTTTTCCTGTTCCGCTTTCTCATTTTGCTTTCATATGAACGTTTTATAGATGCACACATAAGAAATTGAAGTTGTATCAGAGAATATATATAAAAGAGACGAAACTTTTTTTTTTTTCAGTTTGTTATTTTGATTTAATATGCACTGTTACCTTTTGTTCTAAAACTCGTATATATATCCATTCGTTTTGAACGTATCACTGAAAAACGTCTTCTTTTAACTATACCACCATATCGTATTATTGCTTCTCCAAATTCAAGGACTTTGTAAGTCACATTTCACTTCTTTTTGATTCAGTATTTTTTTCATCTGATGAACTCTTCATCACGTCAAAAGTTCACCGGCAAAGTCTTTTGAACCAAAACACGAGGTCTCGCCTTCACTCTTATTCTCCATGAAAAAAGACGTTATTCGCTAAGCCTTAGGACCCTAAAGTGCTGACGGAGTTCGTTTCGCGTACAACCACACTCTAGTGGTTTAATTTAAATCCCTGTGGAATGGAAACTTTGAGGTGCACTCAGCACTGCTTAGGCAAAAGCTACAGTTTGATCATCTTTTCCATTCAGGTGGACAAAAACGGAACTAAGGCTCAATAATATATGTTTGACAGTCTAAGAAGCACCCAGTATTGCTGATTACACCGCAAGATGATTTTGAATCGAGAGTTCTTATTACGGTTTTATATTTTTATGAATGCCCAATGTTTTGGCCAAATTATATAAACCGTAGAAAGTACCCGTAAAAATACTGATCATGATTTTTACCATTTCCACTTCAAAAGTAGTTTACCGATAACTGTGTAAGTTATTTTTCTCACTGTGTGATCAAAACTATCTTTTTTATCAGTTCATACCTTGGATAGTTAAACGTATCTGCAAGCATACAGCCATGTCTTGCTTATTCTATGCTAGACAATATTTTTCATTTCTTGTTTCTTTCTTCCTAAAATAAAAGCCCACATCCACTTTTGACACTTTGATCCATTATTCAAATAAAAACATTCGTTCTATGTTCCGGCCCGAATAAGCATTTTGGATTTGAAACAAAAACTACAATTTACTTTTTCGTAAGTCAATGGTGAAATAACTCGTGAAAAAACATCTCGGCTCTGTATTCCTCGCCCCGCTCAGGATTCTACTCTAGAATTTTTCGCTGCTCTTGAGATCCAACTTTGTGTTTCAAAGGAAATTACCTTTTTTCACTTGTTGTGTAATCTTTTTTACACTGCAAGAGTTATTAAAAAGTACCATATGTTGTGTGATCCGTATTGCGCACTTTAAATACTAATTTACTCATAATTATTTTTTAGAATTCGCCACTAGCGACACCGTTGTATGAACAAGATGGTGGTACTGTATATTGGTAGATAGTCTTTTGGGTATATGTGTTACCCCACTCAGGTTGGGTGAGATAAATGTTTTTTTGGTTATAAAGTGTTTTTCTAAATACAACCAGTCAAGCCTTTATGATGTTATTTTGAGAGTTGTTGTTGGAAAATAAAACGATAAGCTGATATATATTCTTACTTCTGTTGGTATAATCGATATTTATGACATATTGTAAATGTGAAACTGGTGTTTTTAATTTTTAAGGGCCACCATATTATTGAGGTATAACTGACAGCATAAACTTTTATGTTAATGTAAAGTTTAATCTTCTTCAATTTTATTTCCAACCACATTTTTTACAAATGTTTTTAATCTCAATTTTAAATTGTTTTTTCACTTTTTTTTTCATTCGCCGTTTAGTGTTTTTTATGTACATAAGTACATTAATGATAGCCCGAATTTCAATAAACTGTATGTAAGTAAAAAAAAAACTCTCAACGTAAATGAAATATATGATTGGAAACTAGTAACTAAACACTAATTCTCGAAACGTTTTAAAAATAGTGACGTCACTGAAGATTTTATATATTTTTCCGGGGTCTCTGATTCATTCTCCTAGTTTCCGCTCAGTCGGCCTGCCAAAATTGAGTCTTGCTGCGGACAGGCAGACAAACAGACAGACAACCTGCTACGAAAAAAGGGTCCTTTGACATAATTTCTTACACTTACGTGTATGTATGGTAGTGAATGTTGGGTATGGCAAGATGATTATCGAAATTGAGTGGATGCAGTGGAAATGCATTCCTTATGGAGTAGCTGTGGTTTTAATATTGAAATATGGAATCTTTGCGGCCTGAAAAGCAATTTGTGGCTTGGGCATTTAGAGATGATGAATGAAAGTAGAGTGACAAAAGAAGTCTATGGTGGAAGATAAAGCTCGACCAGACCACAACTGAAGAAGAGCAAAGTCAAAAGTATCCCAAGTAGAAGAGCTTGTCTGATTAAATTGATGGATATGGCGGAAGCCAAGGAGTTGTGTCATGATGGTAACACATGGAAATTTGTATTCTGCCAACCGCTGTGGGAGACAGGCGTGAGTAGTATGAATGATGTAAAGTTTTCTATAATTAATATAATTATTTTTTTGCACACTCCAATTCTTTCAGTCTCATGTAAGTTCAGGTACTAGTTAGGTCAACTAAGTACGTTGGTTTGAATATATTTCATGATGGCAGCCCAGAGCATGGAAGTGTATGGCGGGGTAAACAATTGACAGCTAACGTCGCAACAGCCTTCTTATTTGACTAAAATAATTGTAAAATTGATTTTAATTCTTTATCTTGTCTTTTTTTATTGTAGCCAATCTGCCAATCTGTTGTCAGAGTTGTTCAGGCCGCCATAGAGGAGTCTGACATAGCTTAACGACCATTATCTTAACTGAGAACTGGATAGCTCAGTTGGTAGAGCAACCACCCGGTAAGCGAGAGGTCCCGGGTTCGAATCCCGGTTCAGAGCTCCTCACGTCCATATTTACTTTTCTGATTTTCTATTCCACAATGATATCAATTTAATTAATTATCTTTTGATATCAGCCTGAACCAAGAGCTCTGCGTGCTACTTTTTGCGACACGAAAGGATCCAAACGTAAATTGCAATTAATGGTCTAACTGACTGTGCCAGGCGTCGATTGGCCATGGATTGTAACTGATCACCAGCCGCACGGTGCTACAGGTCCCTCTAATTATAAATCTAGATCATGATAACTTGAAAAAATTCAAACTTACATTGACATACAAAGAAATATCATACTGCTGATTTGCACCAAGTACAACACTAGAGGTTTTTGGAATACCGGTTTCGCATTAGCCAGTCCCATCGCAAGCTGGTGCTTCAAACCGGTTTTTAGTGGGTTTTCTCCTATTTCTTCTATGACTTGCTGAGACTTTTTCTTCCATAAGTATGCGCACTGTAAGAAGAGAAATCTTGATAAATCACTGTGTGGTAATTAATGAAGATACACGGGCTCGATCCAGGCAAATGTTTTATTTCTAATGTAATTTGAATGTTCTAACACCTTCTTATTCGACCAAAATAATATTTGGTTTAAGACCTTCTATTGGAAGTTTATTTATTAGTATAATACATTGCTTATGTTGAGCGAGGGAAGAAAGAGGCCGACTACCATAGAGGGTTTTGTTTACATTACACACGAACTTCTTCACTTTTACTATTTAACGACATTTCAAGTAGATAGTAGCATTACAAATTGAAAAATCAGATAAAACAAAAGAACGCGAATCGCGCAATTTTTTATTTTAAGTATTTTTTATTAGTATACTAATAGTATACTTATAAAAAATACTTAGAGTCTGGTTAAAATAAACTTTTTGGTAGGTGAACTCATTTAATCATGTACCTAAAGCCAAAAGACAAAATATTTTATGTCCGAATTCGCAAAATGATACTGGCCAATTGCTATGGATTTAGTTCTTTTTCTATGGGATTTTCAGATACTTTTATGGCAAGCATATTTGTAAGACAGTAATGACGTATTTTCTGCATCGTTTTCAGAAAAGTGAGGAGCTATTTTCCGAGGAGGTGTAATAAGAAATATTTCCTGAACGTATCTTCTTCGAATTTGTCTGTTTTCAGGTAAAAATTAGTTTGTTAATTTTAGCTTTGCTTAGCTAAAATGAAAGTCAAAAATAGGCCATACAGAACAGATTGTAAAACACTTTGAATAGTTTATCGAAGATAAATGACATGCGATGTAGGTATTAATTTATAACAACCAGTCGGGAGCGAGTAGGACTCTCGGGCTGAAGATTTCCTACCATTGAAATATGTTTAAGACTTAAATAATTTTAACAAAAGCTACAAATTTTTCATTACCTACAAAATTTATGAAACAAACTGCAACATTAAGTTGGTCAAGTATTCGGGTATGCAACCCTAAAAATGAAACAGTGTTACCAGTTTATGTCGTTGTAATAAAGTATACAAATAAATATGATTAATTGACTTAATTGTCTTTACCTATATAATCAGTCACTATGCAGGTCCCAGGATACGGCCCAAATAATTTTAACTATTGAATAATTTCAACTTTATTTTATTCAGTATATCTACCAGTGGCGAAGGGTCCATATAACACGATTGCTATCGGCTTGTTTAGGAAATGGCATTCATACTTCATTTCTTCATTCTGTGCTCTTCATTTCCATGAATCTCAATACGAAAAATACACTTGGCTGACAGGGAAATTTTTTGTTTTCCTTGGTTTCTTTTCTAAATAAGGCGATTTTTTTGTCCGGCTTCCCTTTTTAAAATGTTCACTCTTCGCCACTGATATCTACATATATATACACATATATACATATATATACGAGTACTATATCGTATATTATATGCAGAGATTTCAAAATCGTACCACAGGGGTAACGTTTTGAGCTCAGTGCAAAGTGCATAACACAAGTTTGTTTACTTTGTTTTAATATAAAATGTATGAAATAAAATAGTTTCATCTGACTTTGCGACTATTGTTGAATAATTATCAGGGGTTTTTATCAAAATTGCGTCATTTTATGCATTACGTTGTAAATGAATAGGTATATAAACTTAAAAGCGTGTTTTAAGTTTGTATACTCATTCATTTACAACGTTATACATAAAATACAAAATTTTGGTAGAAAAGCATGCTATATCACTGCCCACCTTACCACGCAAAACATGCACACAAGCTGTACGAGTATAAATATAAAGGACGATGAGGTGTTTGTTCACCGTACATTTTAAACAACGTCTACATAAATCCCAGTCTTCGTCACAATATTGTTTATTTATTCCTGTTTCAATTTGTTTATTACGACCGGTTTAAGTTTGACCATTTATATTCTAGTATAAAGTGCGTCAATTTGATCATACAACGAGTATTTGAGTTAGAAAAGCTACAGAACAATTAGTTTTTTCACTGAAATTTTATCGGAAAGTTTAAATGAAAGCTGATATTTATAGCTTTCGGAGTTGTGAATTCTGTATTTGTTTTCAGTCGAAAATTTCAAAAATAGGATGCATTTTACGAACAGCTTTTTTATAAATACACATTTTGATATGCAACGTGTTGGAACGATCGCGACTCCGTAGCAGCAAGAAGAAACCATATTTTGCACATGAAATAACCACGTCTACCCCCAAATGCAACTTCACAAAAGCGAGAGTGTGGAACGGGTGCCCATTATGTCAAGTCAAGCTTTGCTGGCTTTCAAAGTTTCGGTATTTTAGCTCAAATCAAAGGAAATATGTGCCAAGCATTTGCGTGCCACATTATCGATCTTTAAACTGTACTTCTACGTTAACCTTAATTGAGTGCCCATGGTCTGTCTAGCGCATTTGTTGAATATTGTTGACATTTGGCTTGCCTGCATTCGCCTACACATTTGGCAAGAGTGTAAATATAGCTACATCTGTTGCTTTGCTTACAGTTTTCACATTTTCCCACCATAAATTCGTATCAAACAGTTTACTTACAGGATAAGTGTCTGCTGGTTTCCTTGTGTTTTCTGTGTAAACCTGAATCAAGATGGCTCTCGCTTCGTCGTACTTCTTCTGAGATAGCAAATATTTGGGGCTTTCCGGTAATAAAGCATAGAGAATTAACGCTGCCAAAGACCATAGAGAACATATGTACAGATAGATGTTCCATGTGTTGAATACTGAAAAAAAAAGTCCGTAAAGTTTACGTAGTTTACAAATATACTTCCTCAAAATCGAATCAAAAATCAAAATATTTATTTTGTAAAATAGATACATAAAGTATACTTTCTACAAGTCAAAGTTAATCTTTACAATAAATGAGGCATTAAGAGCAAAAAAGGCCTTACATTTCCAGACATAATTGATTTTAATTGTAATGTTAGTCTTTTCTTGCTCTCATTGCCTCATAATTATATCTTTAGAATATAAAAAAAATATATACTAATAAAAACAAAATATTTAGGTTGGGCTACTAAAATGTAATAAAGTTACATAAGTATAAATAAATATTTTTACATATCGAAAGATATTCAGTGTTTTTAGGGTTCCGTACCTAAAAAGGAAAAAACGGAGCCCTTATAGGATGACTTTGTTGTCCATCTGTGTGTCAAGACCCTCTTTCTCAGGAACGCGTATCAAGTTGAAAGTAGTACCGTCTTATACTACAAGTATAGGGAAAAATCTGAAAACTATACATTTGTAATTAAATAAAAAAATATAGTCTTTAACGGAACCCTCGGTGGGCGAGTCCGACCCGCACTTTTCCCGGTTTTTTATTTTGTAATTTTTGAGTTAAGCCACGGATAGACAAAATGTTTTTCTTTTTGCACGGATACTTAGAGATAATTCAGTTATTAACTACTAAAAAGTAAAAATTAGTTTAAAATCTTAGTTTTATCATTCAGCTTGGCCACCATATGACTAAATGGAGACAAAATACAAAGATAACATTTTTTTTAAAAAACGGCGTCTGTATCCAAGTCTAGCACTAAATTAAATTCGCAGATGTTGTATCCGGGTGAAGATAAGTTGAATATATAAAATGAAGTGTGAGTAGGTTTCGCGCTCTGGGGGTATTTTAACGAAAGTTACAAACTTAATTTTTCAGTTTTGTTTTATCAGAAAACGTATGAAACAAAACTACAAATAAGTGGATTATGGATTACTTACATCTTAAATACTTTAATTTCAATAAATTTCCAACTGAAAACTAATTACATTGTCTTTCTAATTTAATATTCAGTTTTAGGTCAACATTCTACACAAAACATCAAAACTTCAGGTCAGTAACTGTAGCCGGTCGAGCTGGAGACCCGTGACATACAGACAAACAAACTGACAGCAGATGACATGAAGAGGGCACGATAATGAACGAATCAGAGAGATGGCTAAGAACTGGGCAATGGTCAGTGAGGAGGCGACAATATTGCAAAAGAGACGGTCGTAGTGCCAGAACCGGAAACTTATTATGAGAAAGGAAAAGCCTATAACATCCTTTACAACAGACGAATTTTGAAAGGCTGTTCTTAACAATCACTTTGATGAACAATATTTGAAAAGACCAAGTACTTACATGGATATAGATATAACCAGGAATAAATACGGTTCTTTATTTGACATACTATGTTTTTTCTGCTTTTGTTACGGAACACTAAATACATTGGAAATTGTATAAAAGAATCTGTACCTAATTTTCAAATTATAAATGTTAAATTGTAAAATTATGGACGATCAAACTTCGTAAAGAGGAAAGCCAAGCGCAAAAAGCTGCCTCTTTGTGTTTGATGTACTCATAATTGATAAAATAACACAAACCATGAATATATTAAGTTTTTCAATTCAGACAACAATAATTGAATTATATTTTTATACACATCAGTGAAATAGTCATCAAGTGTCGAGTTGTTCAGTATTATGTCTACCACAATGATTATTATATAAACCTAAAGAACTTCATAAGTAATCTGTTTATAAAACGGTGGTTTATGTTATTTTGGCCCCAATACATCAATTCTAAGCAGTGAAAGCTTTAACACAAGTCAACCCTTCATGATATGTCAAGTTATTTAAGGTTAAAAAAAAACTGACAGAAATTCCGCAGTGCTAAAATAACATTTTCAATGAGGTATTTTTTTAGAGAAGCTCCGAAGGTGTTGATGTCGTCATTATCACGTGTTATATTGAAAATACGTGTATCTATTCCAAGTATTCCTCAATAATAAACAGATATCAATAACTTCATTCAGCCGGCCATGAGACAAAATGTAAACAAGAGAACAGTGTTTATAAAACACATATATCTACATTGCGGCGGCGTATCGCCCCAAGTCCAAGTCATAT
The DNA here is from genome assembly GCA_910592155.1 of Ypsolopha scabrella. NCBI lineage: Eukaryota > Metazoa > Arthropoda > Insecta > Lepidoptera > Ypsolophidae > Ypsolopha > Ypsolopha scabrella. Next base: position 5,704,512 of record OU342978.1, read on the forward strand.
AATGTATCAATATTACATTGCCTCGGTGGTAGCGGTGGAGAAGAATTGAGGCGACCTGTTGTTTTTATTCTCTTACAAAATCTTTTGACCGAGGCTCGATATCCCATTAACCCTGCAGTGAAAAAAACTGCGGGAGCAGTTTCGTCCGGGTTCATCAATGCTTACAACCACTAACGTCAAAATAGAAGAAAAAAAAAATAATATCATTAAAATTCACGTGAGTTGACATTATAAATTATTATTAAATACCGGTTCTAACACTCACGTATTATTTTATGACTATATGCCAACTGTTTCACCGAGACGATTTCGGCATTCTCAAGACGAGTGTCATTCTTAGGACGACGACGCGGCGTTCACACGTTCAAACGTTGTTACATGGCCCCTGATAATAAAAAAACAAAAAAAACACTGCTCCTTGAAAGAGAATGGCACGTTATATAGCAAAGCCGCAAGAAAGCATCCAAAATGTATACAACTGGCCAAGCGCGAGTCAGACTCACGCACAAATAATTATGTAAATACCACCCAATCGAGTACAATAAGGATACAGAACCCATCAAAATACGGTAATAACAAAAGTATTGCCATTTTTATTATTTGCTGTAACAGCACGTATTCTGTAAAACTTTCAACTGGCTACCTACCTGAAACTGAAGACTCCTGTGATAGACAGACAGACGGACAGACAGACGAGGGTACCTTTAGGGCACGGAACCCTAAAAAAGGTGCTTTAAATAAACTCAAATAAAATATTCGTACGCAAAAAGGTAAGTAAAAGGAAATGTTGAGGTGTTCATAATTTAATTTTCACCCTCCAATGCCAATGAATTGTTTATGGTTTCACAGATCGTTAAACCGGTACTTGGGTGAAACCACCCTACTCGTTTGTCGTTATGCGTAATACGTTTACCATAACGTTATTTTTAAGCTTTATATTTTGACAGTGCGAAAACGATATTCGAGAAATAACTAAGGCATTCGGTATCGACGAAAATCTTTTTGTGCAACGCTGGTAGCTGGCTCATTTACATGGCTTTCTCTCAAAATGGAATATATATATTTTTTTTAACTATAGGCGGTGAAATTTTGCTGTTTTATGCCTGAAAAATATGTGTTTTAAATACATCCTTTCTGCAGTTTTATTTACGGTTTGATTAATGATACGTTACAATCTGCAAGATAAAAAAATCGAAAGCTTGGTCGATTTTTCAAGATTGTCAGTTTGATACTACCTTTACATGATCAAATTAACTGAAAATTGGAGATAATTATAGAAAAGGTAATTGATTAAGTATATCAACGGTACCTGTTTTTTGTTTCAGCGTAAATACGTTTTTAGGAAGAAAAAGGCGATTTTTGGGAGCGCGCGGTGTTTCGGTTGTCACGGCTCAGAACGCGCTATTTTAAACAATAATGAAACTTAGAGTCATGGGCGTAACTACGCAGGGGCCAGGGGGGCACGTCCTCCCTGGAGTATCGTCTGCTCCCCCCCCACCCCCAGAAATACGGATGTCATTAATATAATAATATGCTTTATCCAATTAATTTTTAAGGCTTTGTTTAGCATTTTGGTTTATACGTGATCTCGGCGTATGGAGGATTATCTCTACCTATCTTATTACGATCATATAATCGAGAACAGATACTCATTGATGGCTTTATAATTTGGAGGCAGCCCTCCCCCCCAGGTACAAATCCTAGTTACGTCAATGCATCCTCAAGGGATCGTCAGGGATAACGGGCTCTTAATGAAAATGAGACACTGTTTTATTACATTTTACACAATATATCCTAATTTCAGATCTGTTACTCATTCTGTCTGCAAGCTAAAGACCCATGACATACGGATAGCCTTACCATTTGGGCACGTAACCCTAAAAACGAGAGGTGTTGTCGTACACCCGCGCGGTTGCAGTAATATATAGGTACCTATAGTAGACATACGCCTGCAAACACAGTACACACACGACAGCAAAAGTGTTGTGACGGTCGAAGCCTTACACTTTTTACACGACTGACCACAAAAAAAGGAGTGTATTGTTTTCAAGGTTCAGGTTCAGTTTCAGGGTGGGTATTTTTCCTAATTCCACCATAACTTCTTCATGCCTGAACCAATATCAAAGCGTTATGATCCTGAGTGGAATAGGCTATATATACAAAAAAGTATTAATCAAAATGAATATAAAAAAATAAAAAAACAAGACCGCTGGAATAGAGATTTAATTAGGATTTCATTGCAGTCGGGGGACTATTACATTCGATACGTGTCATTTTGTATGTCCCCCGACTGCACTGAAATTCGAATAAAACCTCTATTCCGGCAGTCATGTTTTTTAATATTTTTTATTATTTCTTTTTTCAACCTAGCACTAGTATGACTTGCGATAAGGAAGTTCTTTTCTAAAAGGATATTTTAATATCTTTTAGATAAAATAAAAGCGAGCGAGGGCCATACAACGATTTAACAATTATTTGATTTGATAGAGGATAGAAACATTTGATTAATTAAGAATTAGTTAAACAATATTTTTACATTCAATTAAAATAATGCAGTACTACATTATGTTTGTAAACAATCCTTAAAATCAACAATTTACAAGTACAAACACAAAATAAATAAATTTATGAAGAGGTTTCATGTGACTATTATAGTCTAATATATAACTATAATAGTTATAAGAGTTTCAGTGTCACCTTATGAGAGGTTTTCTAGAAATCTGGCGACTATGACTCTGGCTTGATGAAAGGTAAGGGATTTAAGAGAGCAAGATTTGTTAACGGCATTAAATACATTAAAGGCATTTTGAGGATAGAAGATATTGAAAGATGTAGAGTCGCAAGGCCAGAAATAAGAACGTAGATCTATCAAAAGACAGCCCTTTTCACGGTTTTATAAATGACCATGCATTTCGTGAACGCCTCCGTAGTATTTAGATCATCTTTGAACCTGTACGGTCTATTGTCAGTCACATGTTGCATCACGTAGGTTTGCCATTTTTTTCGAAATTTGATAAAAAAAACTTTTTTTCACTGTTTTGTGTTCTACTAATGATTCTGAACCATAGAGTTCAATACTATACTTGGCAATTGTGGATGAAGTTACCGCCATCAATTAGCCCCAGGCAAGGTAGGCCACCTTGATTTGCGAATAAGATGGTGGTGCAGAGTGTTGAGCGTCTATTGACATCTGATACCTACACAAGAATATAGAGATGACGTTGTGTTTATTGATATTGTGTTTATTGTAAATATACAAGTAAAATACTCGAAAACAATGTAATTTAATAGATCTCATTTATTTATCGCTTTCACTGATCTTATTATTATGGTTTCTATGATCGCTATTGATAATAATTCACGTTTTTTTTTATGAATTTCCAGGTATACAACAATCACCGCATTGTTGCTTCAAGTTTTCAAAGGTGAGCTACAATTTTTCTTAATTAAAAGCTGAATTTTAGCAGATCTAAAAAGCAAGTGATTGTGATTATGATGAATTGTATTATTTACCTACTCGTTCTAATTAATTTATCACAGAGATTTTTTATTTGAGACTCATATTTTTATTTATTAAAGTGAATATTTGAATAGTTTTAGTACTTATTTAATATCACAAATATTAGGCTATTTACATTGTTTTGTCATTTTATTTACTTAATAAATATTAGAGTATTTCAAACAGTCCTCATAAACAGCTTGTTGTGCAATTTGGTGTATGTGTATGTATTTATATCAATGTTTTTAAAATATATTTATTCACCGCGATTAAGACCCCAATACAATCTTGAAAAAGGTTTTTTTATGTATGTGTAAAAAGAAGGTTACCTGTTTTTTATTGTGAAAACCATTGCTTTAAAATACTCCAAATATTACTATTAGAGTGCATTACAAACTAGTAAAGATCACTAAGAAACAAATTTAAAGAAAAGAACTTGAAAACATTCCTCGGGCCAGGATTCAAAACCTGCGACCTTATCAAGACAAGCACGCTGCCAATTGCGCCACCGAGGTACATATCCTGGCTAGGCTGTTGAATTTTTCCACCATACTTGTCCACCAAATATTTTTGTAAGTATTTGATCTAACCAGCTTGTAAAGCACATACTGATAGCTCACGAGGGCGTTATGTGATTTAAATTTGTTTCTAATTGAACTTTTCTAGTTTGTAATGCAGTCTAATAATAATATTTAGAATAGAAAAAGGGTTCTAAAAAACTACTTCCTCAGATCTCCAACTACCGCACTTTTAGCACATATAATACAATTTGTGATCTTGCACACGACACTACTTGATGACGCTAACAAAACATTTTGTCAGCTGTCAATGTTTCCGAGAGACGAGGCTCTAATAAAATAGGTATTCCATACCGGTCCCTCAGTGACTCTTCTGAGATTTCCCGACCCTATATAAAGATATTGACGTATTGAAGGGAAATATTTTGAATTAATTTTGTGACGGATCACTGGATATATTGGCTGGTAACAAGTCGGTTGTAACCTTAATAACTACGTTGAAATTATTTATTTATTTATTTATTTATGTATTTATCAAATTACAGCTATCATTAATGAAATAATGATTATCTTTTTCTTTGATATTCTTATCTTCACTGAGTAAAAAAAAAACTGGGACATCAGTAACTGGTTTTAATTGAAATGTGGAGTGAAAAAGAGGAGGCTTATGCAGTACAGTTCAAATGACATACTAATGAGCTTTTTTAAGAGCCATCTACCGCTCATAACTTCCAAAAGTAATGAAGTTAATCAAAAGCTTAGCAATTCTGTAATAGAAGGTAGAAGTTTATGATATAAGTGCGGTAAGGAAGCAATGTTTTAAACGTTACGAGTAAGTTATTACCCTTAACCACGTGTAACATACTACCTACGTTTTTCAATGCATAGTGTGAGTAAATACATGAAACCGAATTAGAGAAACAAAGAAGGAATAAATACTTCAAATGGGCATTCTTTTTCTTTTTTTTTGCACGCAAGTTGCCAACTTGACGGAAATAAGCTATTTTCAGTTTGATGCAACCTTTTGTCAATTAAAAAAAAATTAAACACTATTGTGGTATAAAAGTTGAATTTGACAAGAGTTTTGAAGCATATAAAATACGTCTTTACGAGCACTTGCATTGAAAAAGACATTAAAAACATAGGTACTGCCTAATTTTCATTGCCAAGATTAAGGCCAACAACTGAAGACGTGCTTGAAATGAAGCATGCAAGAATATGATTCATGTAATCATCTTAGCAAGTGTCGCAAGAAAACAGCACATAAAGTCAACACTTGTTCGTACAAAGTTTCAAGGTCGAGGTCACTTACCTAGATATTCTTCGAACAGTGAAAACTTCCAGTCTTGTATAAGAATTTGCCATGACATTACTGCTACGACGACTTGGGCAACTGCTGCGAAAGATGATTGGGTCAGCATGACTCTATCTCTCCATTCGTTGGGACAGAATTCGGAGGTCAAGGTTACCGTGGGACTGAAAGCCACGGCGAAGCTGCAATAAAAACAAAACTTTTTTACTTGGAGGTCACAAAAGATTCATTAGAAATTCGATAGATAATTAAATTTACCAATCGTTATCCCAATAACAAGTTTAGTAAACTGTACTGGTTACCCATACCTAACTTTCTCACAATATGCTGAATTATCAGCATTGCTAGATAATTAACCCCCTTTATTTCTATTATCTTAAAATTGTAAAATTGTTATTTGGATACTATAAAGTACAAAGTTAACAACATAAAATATGATGAAATAAATAACTATAATAAACTAAAAGAAACTTTTCATAACAAACGGTGTTTTTTTTTCTAATTGTAATGACTACGTCTTATTCCAATCTTACAATCAACAAAATCTTTATTATCAATTGCTAAACACAAATTGTCAAACAGACAAAAAAAATCAAAAATTAAAAAACGTATTGTTTGATATCGAAATCGCATCTATCTACCTACACTTCTATTAAAATTTTCAATAAATATTCCATCTGCAGACACAGCCACAATGTTTTATTTATATGTATTGATTGATTTGGTATTTTGATATCTAAATCGATAACTATCTACACAACCGTCACGATTTTCGAAAAATTATTTCTAGTTCAGACGCGGTCTCATTATAGTTTTATGTATGTATAGATTGGTGTTTTGATATCTAAATCGATAACTGTGAGTATCCACACTAACATTATGATTTTCTAAATAATAATATATTCCGTGTACAAACATGGTCCCGTTTTTGATCGATCGATAATATTGACACACGAGATCGTACTGGCCTGAAAGAAGATGTAATGACTAGAAAAAAAAGGAATGCTTCGAATTTTTGGGCATATAAATAGAATAAATGAAAGAAAGACGAATGAAACATGTTGTGGTGTGCAAGTGAAAGATAAAGCTTGACCTGTCCAATTGACGATATACTGGAAAAAGCACCAGAAGAGATTGTATGATTGAGTTGGCCCATATAAAAGCGGCGAAAGAGATGTGTCAGGACCATATCAGAGAAAAATCTGTAGTCTCTGTCACCCCTATGGGTAGCAGGAGTAAGTATATAATATGTTTATCTTGATAGAAATAAAACAAGGTTTTCAGGTGACTTTTGAAATTCAGACGTACGGATACAGTGACGCGTATTTGCTTTCGGACTACGGCGTAGCGGATATACTGGATACCATGAGATCGTAGCACTTTGCTACGCCGTAGCAAAACGTGGACGTGTGTTTTAGCCCAGCGGAAATACTACATAATAAACTCAATAAAAATAATTGAATTCCCGTGTCAAGCTTTTTTAACTAGCTTCTCTTGTACACTTATATAACTAATATTGATCGAAGACTAGATAACTTATTCACCATATTTGAACATTTTAATACGTTTGCAAAAGTGGTTCACCATATATAGGGTTCCGTACTCGAAGTGTGCCAAACGGGACCCTATTACTAAGCCTCTGCTGTCTGCCACAGGGGTCTACAGCTTTAGCTGTAATAGGTAGATAGTTGAAATATTCGCACGATATGTATTACCATGGTTTCCACCACGAAAAATAATAAAAACATTAAAAATATGAAAAACAAAGGGGGTTCCCACACAGGAACCCAAAAAATTTTTGAAGGTTACTTGTTTCAGCTCTATCTTAAAAGACACACAAGTTTCAAGTTTGGATTGATTGTTATACATACTTTAAAATAAAAGAATAAATAATGAAAACTAGGGTTCCTTACTCAAAGGATACCGAATCATTTGACAGCCGCTATCATATTTGCGGTTTTTGGACGCCTTCATGAATCATTTTACAGCCGCTGTCGTATTAGCGGATTTTTTGATTTGTTGTTTAAATTTGTTGTTTTTTATCATGTTTTTAGGGTTCCTTACCCGTTTTTTGTGGCGGTACGAAACCCTTTGTGCGTGAATTCGACTCGGACTTGCCAAATTTATTTTTCTCCTTTGATTTATTCATATCCTCTACGAAATACCTTCCCCTCGACGAAGATCTATTAGAAAGCATTAAGGTCCTTATCAACATGGTTAACTTTACACATTTAAACCGAAAATAGCCGGCCAAGTCAAAAGCCAAAAGAGTCGGACTCGCGCATGAAGAATTCCTTACCATTATCTATAAAAACAGATTTTTACTATTTATTGTTATAGCGGCAACAGAAATATATCATCTGTGAAAAAAAAACTGTCTAACTATCACGGTTCATGAGATACAGTCTGGTGACAGACGGACAGCGGAGTCTTAGTAATAGGGTCCCGTTGGTTACCCTTTGGGTACGGAATCCTAAAAAGCGACTCGTCACTTAAAGGTTGTTGCAAACCAGAGACAAGGAGATACACATTGCAAACTAATTTCTATAGGACTATTTTAGCCATCAAATGATTCTACTTAGGTGCTGGACTGTAACAATGTCTTTGATCGCTCATATAACATAGCCCACTGACTCCGAACAATCCGGAATCAATTTCAATCACATGTTATACGATAATGAAGGTAAACTATGCACTCAGTCTAGATCGAGATCTAGCGTATTGCTGATCCTTGTTTAGTCTAATTGCATTCTGAAGCTGCTGGTTTTTGTCTGCAAAGTCGTAACGCCTGTTCGATGCTATTATAATATTTCCCCAATTCAGGTAAGCCCTTTCTTCTCGTTCGTTCTTCGTCAATTCGGCACTTGGAAATTGTGTATTTGTGTAGATTTATTTATTTTGGTATTAAAACTGACATATTGACTTTTCTCTACTGAGAGAGTCTCTCATGTGAGTCTCTACTACAAGTATACAAGGTGACATAAATTTATCGATCCGTGACACTGAGTACTTACCAAGCCTCAAATATGAATTTGGATGAGTAAAAAAATGTCATTTTTTTTTCTTCTCTTCTGTAATTATTTTATCTAAACATGCTCATAAGTAAGGGTGTTTTTTCTTATTTCTTTTTTAGTTTCCATACCAGAAAGGTGCCAAACGGAACCCTATTACTAGGCCTTCGCTGTCTGTCTGTCTGTCCGTCTTCCACGTGGGTCTACCGCTTCAACCGTAATAGACAGAAAATTGAAATTTTCACAGAATACGAGTTACTGTGGCCTCGATCACGACAAATAATAAAAATTTAAATTTAAAAAGTTAAACCCAAAGCCCCATACAATAAACCTCGTCTTAACCATAGCGCCATCTGAAATTACTTGATTGACAGCTTTTACCAAGGTTCATTGATCAGATGATAGATGGCGCTAAGAGTTACTTGTCAACCTTTTTGCGCTGAGGTTCACTCGTAAGATGATAGATGGCGCGATTTGGAGTTATCCGTCATATGTGGTGGTACGGAACTCATTGTGCGCGAGTCTGACTTGAACTTGGCCAAATTATTTATTGTTACTTTCATACAGGTGCCATGACTTTTATGTGTGATAAAATCGATGCTTTAAATTCACTACCTATCGGTTGTTTGCAAATGAATTGAGTGTGGGAAGTTGGGCGTCTAGCGGTGTTTAGCTGTGTTTGCTGTCTGTACACTTACCACGTGGCAAAGATACATCTATTTATCTATCCAACTTCCGTTATCATGCATCGTGTTTGGCGAAAGGATTGGGACCAATAGTGGGTGATTGGGTGTTTCCTATCTAGCCTACTGTTTCATTGTACTGTTTCTTCTTAGTAATTTAACTGTATTTGGTCGGAATCTTATTTTGTTTGTCTGTAAATTTTGATGATTTATGTTTTTTGTGATTATAATCAACATAATTTTAAGAATTATAGGGTTACTATTTATGATATCCCAATATTTATTTGGGACAGGGCAAGTGAGTTTCTGTATTCAATGTTCCATCAGTAGGCCTACCATGAGTTTTGCTTACTATACACGTTACCGTCTGCGTAAAATATTTTGTATTGAGAAAGCTGGTTCCTGTAGTAAGCCGGGCACTGCACAATTTCTCATATAAATATTTTACAGTATAGTAAGCAAAACTCATGGTAGGCCTACAGGTGCCAACAATCAACAGTAGATACCAATATTCTTACGTAACATTTGTAATTACTCGGAAATATTGAAAGCATTCAAAATTAAACGTCGTTTTAAGAATCCGTGGTACAAAATAATAAAAAGTAGGGTTCCGTACGCAGACGGCGCCAATTTTGTTGTCAGGCGCTACTATTTTAATGCCTTGTTTTTTGTAGCCTTGATATTGATTTGGCATGTGTGTTGTTATTTTCCATAGTGGTTTTAGGGTTCGGCACCCGAATTGTGGGGTGGGACGGAACCCTTTGTGCACCGACTCGCACTTGGCCAAGTTATTCAATTCAGACCAGGCGAAAGGCGTGTGGTACTATTTTTTAGGGTACATAAATACTCAAATTTATTGCTTTTATGCTGTTACATGGATGTTACATAATATTAGTTACAATATGAGATACAAGTATAAACCCAGACGGCACCGCAACTTAAAATATTAAATTTACAATATTTTACTATAAAGCATTACTTAATGCATGTGACAAAACAATTTTATTAAAATAAACGAAAAAATAATTCAATAAAAAGATGGCAACGATTACGAGTTTAATGATAATACTTCCGTACCTAAGGGTACCAAATGTTTTCCTGTTAATAAGCCTCCACTGTCATAGAGACAGGGGGACAGCCCTTGTTTTACGTCACTTTATAATTATGTGATTTTTAGGATTCCGTACCCAAAGAGTAACTAATGGGACCCTATTACTAAGACTCCGCTGTCCGTCCGTCCATCTGTCACCAGGCTGTATCATATGAACCGTGATTGTTAGACAATTGAAATTTTCAAAGATGGTGTATTTCTGTTGCCGCTATAACAAAAAATACTAAAAAACAGATTAAACTAAATACGAATAATAAACAAACCTGATTTTTTTGCTCGCTTTTGCTCGATATTGATAACGGCAACAGGTACACGCTTGTAATGGTCACAGAATATTTAATTATATATTCACTTTCAAAATAAATAATTAAATTAAAATAAAATTAATATTTATGGGTGGCTCCCATACAACAGACATGATTTTTTGCCGTTTTTATAGATAATGGTACGGAACCCTTCCTGCGCGAGTCTGACTCGCACTTGGTCGGTTTTTCTTATTTATTTGTATTTACTAGTAAAAAGGATTTTTTCAAATACATTTTTACAAAACATTTAGTGTTTTTCAAAAATGTTACTTAAATTAAGAATATTGAAAAACCTCTCATCTTTTTCTGTGGAAATTATTTTATTTTACATTTTGTCCAATTTAAGAAAAATGTTTTTACATTTATATTTAGTTCAATAAATAAACTGGATTTATTTGAACCTGCACAATGAATTCTCTTGAATCAATATTAAAGTATCTTTTGTCAATATGTATCTATTATGATTCTGGCATTCTTGACTCAACTCATTTCTCAATTTATTGCACAAAGTATTTTCGTCTAGTTACAAATAAATAACTTCAAGATTTTTATCCATGAACTACACAAAGTGAAATACTGTAACGTCAATGGAGTAATATTTTTTGCTTATATTTAATATTTTTATTTACCGTATATAAGTTTTGCTATCGGTTTTATCGTTTTAACGACACTTCAGGCATTAATTATAATAATTAAATATAAAAAATACAGAGTTTGGTTTGTTTAAATAATTGATAATACGACCAAATGAAGAAGGTCATATCAGTACGTAGTTCTAAGTTACATTCGTTTATACATGTCTTTTGTTATTGCAGAATATTATATGGATGAAGTCATGCATGCATGTCACATTATCTTAAAATAAACCATGCAATAAATCTCAAATTGAAAATTTTACGTTGACTAGTGTCTTCAAAAATATTATGTAATTTCTGTTGTGTGTGCACTGTACTAATGAATACAATTCTTATTTCTAATCCTATTTTTTTAATTAAAATAATGTAAAATTTTGACAAATATTAAGTTTCTATTGACATACAAATAATTTCAGTGTTACAGAAATACCAGTCGAATCCAGATATACTAATATAATTTAAATTATTTTAATGCGCGCTACAAAAGAGAATATAACGAGATAAAAACTCTTGATCATTAAATAATAATTTGCGATTCTGATACTTTCTTTAGTTTTCGTCCTTTTCGGTGTCTTTGTCTTTTTTTGAGAAGATACACATTACATAGTATTCGAAACCGGCTAGATGCATGTAAAGATTCTCGAAAAAAAGTAAAATATATCAGTGATAATGAGTGTGTTCTTAAAAAAAAACCTCCAAGGATGCCGAAAAAGCCAAGTTTTACCTTGTGCCCACATTTGAAAGTATAAAAATTATATTTTTGGGGATACATGACACCAACACAGAAATTAAATTCTTGGCCTTCCTTATTTTATTACTTGCGAAGGTGGATTTGACGTCATTATTTTTCCAACTTCTACGAGAATTAGATATGTTCCTCAAGGACCTGCATTAAACCCTTAGCAAGTGTCACATGTTAAGCTACACACTCTAATTAAGACGACAATTACTGCTGGTGACCCCGGGTGCGTGCGTCTCATTCACACGCATGACTCGTCCCGTATTGATATCTCCGTCGCTCGACGGGAATCAAGTTGCGAACGCGCTCAAATGTAACTAAATAATTAATTATAATTATCGTAACCAAAATTTTTCAAATTGTTCTTTGTTTGCAAACTTTATTAATTAAACCGTTTATACGTTTTAAATTAAACCCAGGTTTAGTATTTATTTAGTTATTGTACGTAAACAACCAAACAAACCTTTGATAATGCTTTAACAGCGAAACCGGTAAGGGAAATTAATATAAATAAGTGGACAAGTACAAGTGTTTATCAAACAAAAAATGTTTCAAAAGTTCCACCAAGTGCCAACAATCACGAGCATCAACTCCATTTATTTAGTTAATTATGATGAAAATTTAAAATTCAAATCAAAGCACATCATTCCAGGTGTTCTGTAGTTTATCACTTTTTTTTTACTTTTATGGCGTCTGATTAAAACCAGAGACCAATTTCGACTTTCAAGGTCTACATGCATGTCAGTGTAGCCTTCTTAATAAAAATATTTTCCCGTTTCCTATTAACTTCCAAAGCTTACTGTGAATTTAGCAAAAAAGGAGGTCCAATTTCTTGTTTTTTTGTTCGCTTATGATTATCTGGTTTCATTTAAGATAGGAGAATATTTACAACCGGTAAACTAGCACAAATTCGGTGCGGTTTGTTTATACAGCAAGTAATTGGAGGTAACAGTAAGTTTGTACCCAGCTTGTGTGCAGAGAGGTGTTCTAAGTTACGTGGTATTTGGTTAAGTATCGATTTTCTTGTGTCTATAATTAGGGTTGCTCGTTTCATGTTTCAGGGATGAGGGTAGGATACATCCGTGTACTAGTTTTAAAGCTGTCCGAGTATTTGGATATCGGTTGAGATGGGAGAGTTATAGGTTTACAAATTGTAAATATATATACAAGAAGACCATAGAGTGAGTGCTGTATCCTATGTAAGTTCCTTCTCATTATCCTGCAATCCTGTCTATCCTTACCATGTAGCTGATGCTTAAGGTGTGTGTTTAGAGAAATCTGTACATTTACGGCCGAATATTATTTCTTGTTATTACTCTTATGCACGACTTTCTTTTATCATCGTTTTCATGGTCAGCTAAATTCTATTAAATTGATTACATAAAAGGCAATAACTTTTACCGCGTTACGCTTAACCCTCAAATGCATCCTGTATCGAAAACGATACAAAGGTTTTTTATTTATTGTATACTTAGATAATTTTATTTTCAAAATAGAAATTATATGATTATATTAGCTAAAAATATGTTTGCAAACAGCTTTAAATTTTTTTTAACTTTAAAATTCTCTTATCTATTTATTTATATTTGTTTGTTTTTTTGTATTTTGGTTTTGGCAGGGGTAATACAGAACAAAACACAAAACGTAATGTTATTTACTTGCTAAACCAAATTTGCCAAGGTTTTGAATAAGACCGATAAAGTTTTCGCATACCTCACGTAAGGGCACGTCTCATTCAATTGCAGTACATATCTAGTTCATCTCATAAGAGATCATATATTATTCACGATAATATACATGGATTGAGAAAATAGGAAATTTCTAAAATCTAGTAAACTAAATAAAACAAAATATAAACATATTTTTCTCTTTAATTCGTTTAATCTACATATATAAAAGTTAAATATGGCAATCTATAAATTTATTTCAAGTTTACTATAATCAACGATGTTCCAAGCCCTAGATTTTGCATCGGCGCGGGCGCACCAAAGGCGGCCCGGCAAAGATCCACCACTCAATTCAGTTGAGGCGTAGACTTTTTGTTTAGTTTGCGTGTGACCGCCAAGACGCAAGCATCTCAAATTATTTGTTCTTTAAAGAAGTGCAAAATCGACACTGGAAGGAAGAAAAAAAAACGCTGGTGTCGAATTTACTTTCTCTTATGACATCAAAGTTATAGATATGCTAAAATATAAAACAATAAACGTAAATATTTCTGTGTTTTAACGGAAAGTATTTGTATTTACTCGCCTTGTTGTTATCTCTTTCGTATCATTATAATTTTATTCATGTCAACAATAAGACGTCGTAAACAGACAGAAGAATGCAATCAATTTTCTACCCTAATGCATTAATATAAAGTCAAAAGATATAAAAATTTAATCATTGAGCTCTTGAATAGCTGGCTGATTGTTATGGTTTTACGACATCTTATGTTATGACCATAGAACGCAAAATATCTTTTTTCCTTAGATCGCTTGGTGGAAAACAAATTTAATCTTAAATTAGTGCGAGGTCTATTTTCTTAAAATCTAAACATAGCTTTTGTGTTATTCTTGTTTTGTTTCGGTGTATAGATGTAGCTATAATTGTCTATATCAAACTGGGGACATGATTTGAAACTGTTTTTGTATGGCATGATAAATCTAGCGCTTGGAACATCGTTGACTATAATATAACATTTTTTTTTATTGAAATGAGAGCCGATCTACTATGAGAAGAATTACCACTAATCTGTGAGATACTCGTAGATTCAAACCACGATATGGACTGGACTGTTTAGCTATTGTAATTAGATAATAAAACTAAAGAGATTGGGTAACTATTAAATTAATTAAATGCATAATTAAAAGCTCTTGTGTTTCGAGTTCAAATACCCATTTTGTTTTCCTGTAAATAATAACAGAAATGGCTGTCCCATTTCAAGGAAAAACAATTTGAGGCCAGATTTGTTATTTAAATAAACAATTATGCCTTTGAAAGACGAATGAAGTGGCATTGAGGTATTGTTTAATTGAATAAATGAAAAGTTCGTGAAAATTAACTTGCTAGAATACAATCGTACACATAAATATAGTGTAAACATTATTCAGAGAGCATTGCAAACTAGTAAAGATCAGTCAGGAAAAAAAATTCAAAATATTTCTTGCTTGTAATTTGTTTCTCATCTAGTTTGTAATGCACTCTGAACAATGTTTAGATTATCCAAAGCGATGGATTTCGCTATGAATTATAATTATAATCAAAAATCACAATATAATATTTTTTTTTATTTTCCCTAAGTTTCATATTCGTTTCATCATAAAATATAATTTTTATATAGATTAGATTTGACATGTAAAACGTATACTTTATGTATCTATTTTACAAATAAACATTTTGAATCTTTGAATCTATAGAGGTGTATTTTTCCAAAAATATGCGCCCTATATAACATGAGGATGCATCCAAATTCTACACAAACATAAAAAAACTTGCCTTAAAGCTGCATAGGATATGTACGATTTTGAATTTTAAAAAGGCAATTTTTCAATCATAAAACTGAAAGTTTTGGACGTACAACGCGGTAAAACAGCAAAGCCGTACGAAAAACGCAACGGGTTTTATCAGAGATTCACCGTAAAGTAATTAAGTGGGTACTTTTTATGTTGCCTCTTTACCGATATGTACATCTAATAGGTAAAATTCCAAGAAGCTTATACGTTGGTTGCTTTTTCTAAGAATCAAGTCAAGTTATTTACTCGTAAGATTAAAACTATTATGTACAGTTTTCAGTTTGGCGGTTATTTTTCCAACAACCATTTAGCCCATATGTTGGCTAGGGTCACTATAAATGGCGTGCCCCCAGGGTTTTTGAAACACGCATGCGAGACCCAATAAATATTTATGTATGAGTTATTTTATGAACCAAAAGAAGGAAACTTACAAAAAGGTTTCTTGACCAAGGCGTATTCATGGTTCGGGTCACATAATCTCCACACGGCACAACTAACGATGTTTCCGAACTCATTTTATAATATAAAAAATGCAACAAATACGATATTAAAGCTTGTTACTGAATCACCTACAGCAAGTAAACATGGTAGTAAAAAAGTCGTGTCTGTACATTGAATATTTTTGAGAAATTTTATATGAAATGAGTTACTAGTATTGCACTGAAGCCAAAGCTTTTAGAATAAATAATAAAAGTCGCAAAGAAATTCCTTAGGTAACCTTAAATCCCTTACACAAATACACACTAACAGGGTGCGACAGAATTGGGGTTAAGTCGGTCATTTCCAGTCTCTCCTACACACCAAATCTAGTGTTTATACAAGAAGCATAGCCCATAAATTACACTAGCTATCTCATTTAGTGGATCGCAACGTGTTCTACAAAGAGCTAAACGAGGGCTTGAATTTAGGTAGTAAAGAGAATTCAAATGGTTCTATGTGGGTAATTAATTGTTAAAACAGTTTTGGTGGATGCGGAAGCGTTTGAGTAGTGAAAGCAAATATTTTGGATGAAATTGTTGTCTTTGCAACAAAAGGACCATGAGTCATTCTGCACCTATTTTTGAAAAGCTCTCAACATAAGGACCATATAGATTGTTGTGATGAAAACACTTGTACTTTTCTACAAATAATATTTAATACTACACTACCCAACCGGTTTCAATATTTAAGCATCATCAGAGGTAATTCATTGAAATAGGCGTTACCTTGCGGAAGTCCATCACTAAGTTTTGGATAGATGAATATAATTTGAAATATTTCACTAAACAATTGACGTGCTATTGGAAATAAAGACTCGTGCACGAACTCATCATTAGGGGCTTTTAAATTAACAAAATATTTTAAACAATGTTTGTATTGTTAGATGTCCGTGCAGTAAGTTAATTAAAAGCCCCTGATGATGCTTAAATAGTGAAACTGGTTGGGTAGTGTAGTATAAAATATTATCTGTGGGAAAGGAAAAGTGTTTTCATCACAACGATGTTTGATACAATCAATCAATTTCCATAAACCATTTACCATACGTAATTTAAAGTAGTCTTGCTTGAAAGGGGTATGAACATTTTTATAGGAGTTTTGCGCCTATTTTTTTAAAATCCTTCAACAGTGATGAAACCCTATGTCGTGACGGTGACGAAGACGACGATGATGATGAAAACTGACTCCGACCGTTCTAGAACATGGCGACCACTGATGGAATGGATGAACATTTATTTGTACCCAAATTATTTTCATTTCTGCATACCAAAACACAATTTTGACGCTGGATTTGTACTTATCTGGTATATAATAAAAGTACAGCCCAAAAGCTTTCATATGATGCTTTCATCACTGTTAGGGGCTCTTACAAGAATTGGTGCAAAATTCATATACAAATGCCCATGGTCCTTTATTGAAGCACTATTACTTTTAAAGAAACCACTAAATAGGTTGAATATTTACAAAAAGTAGATAAGATATCAGTGAAACAGGATAAGTAGTTTTTATCACGATGTTGATAATTTTTGGCACAGCAAGTGACAAAAATTCAAGACGCATTTTCTTTCAATTTTGTAAATTGATCAACTACTCTTTAAATATTTCTACCATCCTCTGGTTTACATAGATCTTCGGGTGTATAATACCTCACTTCGCGAACATAATCCTGTTTTATAGCAACAAATACTGCAACAATCACTCTGAAATTAATATATGATAAAGTTGAGGACTAATGCTATGTCCATGCTGTTGTGAAAACATGATTCCATTAAATGTTCCCGAAAGAAAAAAAAAATACAAAGTTACCTCCAAACCGTACAATAAACCTATACTATACTAATACTATAGTATTTAATGAATACTTGAATTAAGATCTTAGTTTTTATTTTTATTAATGAACACACATAAATAATATATTAAAATGTGCTATATTTCGACCCCTCAGTGGCGTCGTCATCAGCCGAATGGAATTTATTAATTAAATGCCATTGACTAGTTTCTTGAATAAAATTATATTCATAACCAGAAATTAGATCCGAAACTTTGCATAATATAACTGATATTAGTATAAAGCAGCTGCAGACTGTAACATAAAAATGAAAAAACCATCAGTGTAGCCGCGATTTCAAAATACGAATAACTGGTGTTTTACGTGCGCGGCATCTGATTAGAGTAGGATAGACAGTTGAAAAGCAGAAGCGTTAGAGCAGGACTGCGAATTGAGGTATTATGGCCCTTAAGAACCGAAAAAAACAAGGATATTTTCTAACCCAATTTCATAAAATGGCTCGAGTCAAGACGTCAAACGTAGAAAAACAATGGGTAAGAATAACTTTCACGCTTTTAAGCGCAATAAGATCTGCGAAAAGACTTTTGTACTTTTTCATGAAAAAAACCTGTCAAGTGGGACTTGAAATCACGCTTGGAGGCATTTCTTTTTGAATTGTTTTCTCTTTGCTAAGAGAAAAACCTTGTGAAAGTCTACATGTTTCTGAAATGTTTTGCTCCAACACGTTTTGTTGTAGGTGTAGGGAACAAATAAAAACTTTTCTTTGATGGAACCTATGATTTTTTAATTTTATTTAAACAGCCAAGTGTTCATAAACCGCTTGTTGCCAAGCAACGAGCCACTTTGGCAAGGTTTTATTTTATATTTTATTTTCTTAATTTAGCTTCGGTTTTACAGTTTTGTTTACTGATTGGTTAATACCACACCACCAATTTATAAAAAGTTTATAGTTTATCTAGATTTAACAACCATATGTCTGAGAACTCTCCTTCTATTAAGAAAAAATAGATCATGCAGTCCATAAAACTTACGCGTTATCAAATCAGCATAGACGTTAAATATATTAATTGGATTTTTTTACTCTATACGACATTAAGTATTAACGACCTGAATCCATCAAATTGCTACGGAACACTTTATATCAGTCTGGTTATACATATAACGTCTCGGCCATAACGTAGAATTTATTGATCATATCATTATCTGCTCTAATATCATGACATCTGTAAAAACTAAAGGGGTCGCCTCGCCCAGCTCCGCTTCGCTTGACTCCCGAATTATGATCACAAGCAACCAAACACACTCCTCCTCGCTTCGGTCTCGTTGCACCTATTTTTGACTTTTTATTGGAAGTCTATATACAGGCTGCTCATAAAAAAATTATACTCACAACAATCCTTCAAAGAACTTGGCGACCACCAGTACCTCATATGTCTGACTTGACGCCGATATGATGGTGAAGAAGAATATCCCTCCGTAGCCAGTCAGGAGGAATAATTTACGACCAAATGTGTCTGTTAGGAATCCGGCCAGGATTGAAGAGAGCAGCATGCCTGAAAGAAAAAAAAATGTGGCGCTTGAAACTTTACTGGACTGGAATACCTCTGATACTCTTTTGGAGATACATTTCATGACGATATAGAAATATATGATTAAATTTGATTTATTTCGCAACAATAGTGACGGTAAGGGCTCTAGGAGAGTTTCTGATTTTTTTTTTATAGCAAAGCCTCAGTGTCTTTCAATTTGTTCGTCCATAACATAAGCGAAATAACTAGCCTGATTTTTAACTAAGGTATATTATTACAAAATTAAACTTAGATACCAAATAAAATAAAATGTTTTGAAAATTCAGAGTTGAGTCAATGAAAAAGATG
Organism: Ypsolopha scabrella; assembly: GCA_910592155.1. Classification (NCBI taxonomy): domain Eukaryota; kingdom Metazoa; phylum Arthropoda; class Insecta; order Lepidoptera; family Ypsolophidae; genus Ypsolopha; species Ypsolopha scabrella. The sequence continues at coordinate 5,723,962 of OU342978.1, forward strand.
TCTATGAAGATCAAGATATATGTACGCCACCGTACAGACCAATTTGTAAAAACTTTACTCCATTATTTTTAGTGAGATTTAGCGTGCTTGCAAATGTTATTTTCTTGAATCCACATTTTTCAACCGAAGACGAGACGAGATAAAATTTGCGAGCTGTAGACGCTGAAAATATTCAGAGATTTTCGTAACGTACGACTTTTAGTCTACGCTTGAGTTCGCAAAACCGTTGCAAAGTTTACATTTACCTTCTTTTAAATTTCAGATCTTGCTTAAACATCTTTGTTTTTCAAAGTTGAGAAAACATTAAACAATTTTGGAAAAGACAAATGAAACAATTCGCGATTCGAAATTACTCATCTAAAATTTCAATTTTCGAACAGCGGAAAGTTCGAACTCTTCGCAGCAGATGCCGCGCAGTCTGGCAATCCTTCAAAGTTGAGACCATTATTCTTCTGGACAAGTTCATCCATAGACAAGTTTGGCGAAGTGCAGGCTCTCAACTTTTGTACGGGTATACACAGTAAAGTTGACACGATGAGTTTAGGAGTTGATACGGGTACAGCTGTTTCCTTTTGCTCATTGTGTTACTGTGTTTCTGTTGTGTATTTGTAATTGCTTACAGATGTTTTATCTCACCTTGGCGGGTAAAGCTTGGTTGTATTAGTGCGTGCAGGTATAGTTTCTGAAGTGCGCTCTCGCTCATACACATTAAGTATATACACGCGGGAACGGGAGCACGCACTATAACTAAGCCTTGATTCGTCATCGTGAGATAAAACATCTGTAATATAGTAAAATGTTTATACTCTAGTTAGTGGTGACACAATAGGGGCAAAAATACGCAGGTCGTTAATGTTTAACCTTACAAACGGATGAGTTCGTTCAACGTAACAATATACTTTTATTGTTATTAAATGATACCATTGCGATATAGAAAATCATAAAAGTAAATCTGGACGTGAGGAGCTCTGAACCGGGACTAGAACGGTTGCTCTACCAACTATCCAGCTCTCAACATGACCTGCGAATTTACGCTTGTGTTTTCCCATACCGCAACGATATGTATAGGTACTCACTTAGTAGTGGCCTAGAGGACGCTAGAGAACTGGATAGCTCAGAGGTAAGCGAGAGGTCCCGGGTTCGATTCCCGGTTCAGAGCTCCTCACGTCCAGATTTACTTTTCTGATTTTCTATACCGTAATGATATCATTTAATTTGTTATCTCCTTGCGATGGGTAAATTGCCAAGAGTTAAAAAATATGGAAATTAATTTCTATCATAGTTATATTGTTTTTTTTTTCATTTGTAAGCAGTTTAATAAGCTTTTAAATGTTAAAGATTTATCATGCAACCATCATCCGTTCTTGTTATGTTTTAATAATATATTTTAGATCCTCAAGATTTTAGCAAAAATAACTCATGCTCAAAATCTGTTGCAGCAGATTTTCTTTAACAAAACTAAACAAAATCCCTCTATATTTTTCGCTTACAAAATGTTATCTCGTATCGTACAAATATGGATTTGATAAAAATAACAAATGGTCGGTTATATCGCGTCTGAAATCTGGATTTTAGGATAAAGACAATACCGCCCAACAACAAATACAAATACTTAAATTATGATGTTGTGACAAGATTTATTGAGATATATGCTCATATTCTTTAGCTGTCTTAATAATTTAAAAAAAACCGGACTAGTGCATGTCGGGCCACGCGCAATGTAGGGTTCCGTAGTTGCCCAGTAAATTTTATAAGTTGGTCTACTAATACAGTTCGCGCCAAACTTCTAGTCCCATACATTTAGGAGAACGGCCCATACATTGTTGCGTTTACAGGGGACTAAAAGTTTTGCGCGACCTGTACTCGTAAGCCTGTGAAGCCTACTTAGTTGTGATAATTTTCCTTTTAAATTCATTATATACTAGGTGAAATTAAATCAACCGACCAAATTCATACTCGAGACTCGGTTAGTCATCAGGAACAAGGTTTAATGACCCTCCGGGTGAAATTCGAAAAAAAAAAATTTTTTTTACTCGTAGAACCTGCACTAGGAATTGTACTTAAACTAGTCCAACCAGTACGGGAGCAAAAAAAAATATTTTTCGAAATTGGCCAAAAGGATTACTGAACCTAGTTCTTGATCACTAACCGAGTCTCTAGTATGAATTTGGTCGGTTGATTAAATTTCACCCTATATACTACTTCTGTGAATTTTTTCACATTTCTGTAAACAACCGTTTAGCCGGCAGGAGGGGGGGGACACTTGATTCTAACAAAAATTAGCACTTTAAAGCTTTATATTTCGCCAACGGATCCCTAAATCTAAAAATGGTTTTCACACACCCATAATGTTTTCGAACGACTTATCCAACGATACCCCACACCAAGGGATAGACGAAAAAAAAATCATCCCCAATTTACGTGTACGGGAGACAGCGTTAAAAATATATTTTTTTAGATTTTTTTACTGTTTTATTGACGTGATTAATATGTATACCCATACCAAATAACAGCTTTCTAGCACTAATAATCTCTGCAGCTTAACTAAACTAGCAGCGGACAGACGGACGGACAGACGGACATGGCGAAACTATAAGGGGGAACCCGGAACGGAGCTTTATTTTAAGAGAATACCACGTTAATATTTTTTCATCACTAATGCTCTGAAAGTAAGTCATATATAACTCGAAATACGGGACGTAAATTCGATTTACTTTCCTAGGGAGGTAAGAAAATTTGAAAATCAAACAAGTGTTTCTTACAGTCACTAACTATATAGTCAAATAACAATGGAAACTATTTGTTTTGCCTATTTCTTTTTTATTTTGTTATTCTGTATTTTATATACCTATATATTAATGGAAAAATATGACTTTTTCTTTTTTTTGTGCAATCGTGTCTTACTGGCCAGTGTGATTGTTTTAAAAACAAAACTAATTTAGATGCTGTATTCATTATTAAACGTCTTTTTTAAATTTTATTCAGCATATTTTTGCAAGTCAAATTTTTCCATAATAATATCAATATAAATTACAGAATAACAAAATAAAAAGGAAATAGGCAGAACAGATATTTTCCATTGTCATTTGGTGAGACAAGTGATTGACTACATAGTTAGTGACGGTAAGGAACACTCGTCTGATTTTCAAATTTACTTACCTCCCTAGGTAAAATTGAATTTACCTCCCGCATTTCGAGTCATATATAACTTACTTTCAGAGCATTAGTGCTGAAAAACTAATTTAAGTTGATAAATTGCCAGTCTAAATTTTGTAAACTTAGTTTAGTTTGTTTAATCAGTTTTTAAGTCACGCTGTCATTTACGATTGACATAATTAAAATTGTATAAATGAGCGTAGGCTGTAAATTATCTTACAAATTTTTGTCCCATGATTGTTATTACCAGACTCATCAAATTTAATACATGTAGTAATTACGAAAATTACTTTTGAGGTTGCAGCCAGAATCAAATTAACTATGTACGATACCATAAGTGGAAATGTGTCTGGACTTTACAAAGTTCTAGATTGTATACGAAGGAATGTCTGCCCAATTTACAAAACATAAGTTTTGTGTTTTATTTTAGAGACACGTGTGTACTTATTACAAATATTAATTTTTATTACGAATGATGGTCTACTATGTCTAAATTGTTATTAGAATAGATATTTTATAAACAAGTTTGTAAATACCGATGCATTCATAATATGCGTTTTATTTTAATTATAAAATATAGGTAGGCTGGTATATGAAACAATTTAGTTACGCAATTATTTCATTTTATTTTACCTTGGTCGTGACCACTTACTGAGTATGAATTTGGCTGTGTAAACGAAATTTATCTAAGATAAGGTTCTAAAATTGAAAGTAAAATAAATTTCAGAGATGACTATGTAGCGATAGATCACTTTCCAACGATTTTTTTTTCGCTCGGTCTTTTTTTTTCCGTAGAAATATTTTTCAGCTGATGGAACCACTTTGTACTAGGAAGTAAAAAAATAATGGAGCAGATTTTTTTTTCTTGGATGTCATCAATCAATTAATAATGTGTACATAATAAATATAAAATATATCGTCACGACATGAATCCCCAAGGGGGTGTCAGAGGTGTTCCGTGTGTGAACTGTGAAATGCAAGTCACAGTTCACACTCGGCATACCCGCGTTTCACCGACGATTATTACATCCCATCGTGATGGGTGGTGAGCCCTATCGCCGTTTTTCGGGCACAAATACACGCTTTTTAGAGCATACAGGTTTCCTTACGATGTTTTTCTTCACCGTTCAGCAAATGATAAGTATTGAATCCATCCATCCATCCATCAGCCTGTTTCGTCCACTGCTGGACATAGGCCTTTCCAGGATTTCGCCACTCTTGGCGATCCTCCTGGAAGAAATGCCCATACTCACGCACGCTGTGCAGGCGGGTTGGTGAGCGCGGTGCCGAAACCCTTGCACCAGTGACGCCGCTGCCCGTCACCAGTCTGACTTATATGAGGCCCGGCAATTGGGGATGTATATACCGCCATCCATCGGTCCCAGGCAATGGTGGGCCGCCTGGTTTTTTTGCCTGAAAGCTGTCCTCTTACTCTCCCCCGAATAACTTCGGGAGGATTTCCGAGTAAGATGGTGGTACCTCCACAGTCGAGCCCGGCATTAGCTCTACCACCTAAAATTTATAGTATTAAATACTATGCACATACATTCCGAAAAACTCATTGGTGCATGCCCGGCTGGAGATCGAACCTGGATCTCATAGATTGAGAGGTCAGCGTTCTACCCCTGAGCGAGCTCCGCTTATATCTACCCCACGATTATTTTCGTTTATTACTGTAGGACCTAATATAATAAGAATTAGGTTTCCGAACTCAGAGCGAGCCGAATTCGGTATGTAAAGCAAAATTACACGGTGCTGAGTCCAAAATCGTTTTAAAATTTCAGGTTTCTAGACCGTATTTTTCTATTTTAAGCTTTTAAACGATGAGATCGTATTTTAACAAAAATACAAAAACGATCTTCACTTTCATTGGACCTTTAAACGACGTCACAGGATTGGCTGATTAGGGCTAGGCCCAAAGCCAAAAAATAAAATGCTCTTTGTCTTTTCCTTGTTTGTCAGACGCTATGGGATTTGAACCCGGGGCTCCCGTATTAGTGGTCGAGTATTCGAACTACAAGACCACAGAGTAGTCATTCTATTTATAGAATCTTATTTAATGTTTCTGACTATTTGTCTTGAGTCTGGGCTGCTTATTATTATGATACATATTTGCAGAAAAAATACTTTTGTCACGTGCACACACACTATTCTAATCGGTCCTACATCTTTAATATTAGATTTATACGTGAGGTCACGCATAATTAGAAAAAAACCGGTCAAGTGCGAATAAGTGCGTCTTGCGCCCCGAGGGATCCGTACCATTTTATCGACATTTAATACAACTTTAAATAATGTATAAAAAATAATATTATTAAAAACACAACATCGCAATTTTGTTAAAAAAATGACAAATTTTCAAATTAAATGACAAAGGTTATGTTTTAGTTGCGAAATCATTCACTTTTAAATACATACTCATATCATTAATAGAGTGTATTACAAACTAAAAAAGATCAAATCTCAAGTAACACAATAATTAAAATTCCTAGGGCCATGTTCGAATTTTTTCGAAACATTTTCTAGTTTTTGTAATTTAATAATATGTAGAATGAAAAAATAATAATATTCAGATTTATTTCGTCAATTCTATCAGAACAGAAGTGAAATTTTAACTTTTTGCGTTAAGCTAGACGCTTTTTCAACAGCACTATGAGACCGTAGACTTTTGTAGGAGGTATCCATTTTAACTTGATATCTCTTACGGGGCCTGAGAAAAAGGGTCTGGACAGATGGACAACAAAGCGATCCTATAAGGGTCCCGTTTTTCAGGTACGGAACCCCAAAAATGTGTAAAATGCAGATTAGTAAGTCGTTATTATACCCAAAATTATTAATCTCACCTACATACGGCATGGCATTCAAAATGCCTTTTTGCAGCAAATTCATTTCCAAATCACACTCAGCTGTTGGCAACAAATATGCCGAAGAATTCGTCACTAGCACACAAGATATAACTGCCACTAGTGACGTAAGTAGTAGCCTGATGTGGAAGAAACCAAACTTGCACTCTTTTAGTGCAACATTCATTTCTTGCATCGGAGTCGGGGCCATAGAGCCGGGTTTCCCTGAAAAAAAAAAAAAAACAATTGAACGTGATTTTTCTTTTATTTTTCCCGTGGCACGAGCACAATGTGTAGGCGGCCAGTAAAAAACCTTTCTTTCCGACTTACGTTGTTATTTCTCTCTTCCTGCTACCCATGTTCTTCACTTCTTATTACCAACGCTGAATTTGTCTGATTGGCAACATATTTATTTTACCACGCTTTGCTTGCAAGTTCGATCATTCGATAACTTCGATTTTTGTGAAAATAATACTATTATTATATAAATAATACTGCAAGGTGGTAGAGCTGATGCCGGCCTCGACTGTGGAGGTACCACCATCTCACTCGCAAATCCTCCCGAAGTTATTCGGGGGAGAGTAAGAGAACAGCTCTTTCTCAAGACGAATTTCTAAAAAATAGTCACTCGAAAATGGTTACCAGGTGTACCAGTACGTCTATTCTGGCACCTGCGCGAAAATTGCTAAGGGTGATTTTTAAAGGTATTTTCTATGTACGTACGTATATTGTTTTTTTTTTGTTGAACATTCTTTACATTCCATAGTTTTGATTTTTTGAGGCCTAATTACTCCAGTTTACATCGCATTGTATCTATCACACCCTTATCAAAAGTCAGAAGACTGGTATTGCGAGTGAAATATATTGCCAGAATAGCAAATCAGGCACTCAAACCCAAAAGGGCAAAACGCCCAGGAAGGATTGGTTCGTATTGTGTATAATGCGACACTGCAGTGGGGAAGGGTGAAAATTTTCAAAAGGGAAGCCGGACAAAAATACCGCTTTACTCAGAAAAGCAACCAAAGAAAACATTTTTTTTTGTCCTTTGCAAATGTTTGACGAAGCAAAGAGCATGCAATAAAGAAATGTAGTATGGATGCCATTTCCTAAGCAAGCCGATGGGAATAGTGTTATATGGACCCTTCGCTACTGCGACACTGGTCCACCCGTATTTGGTCGATTAATAGTGACAATGAACGCTATTGGAGCTGACACATGCGCCTGGAACAGTTTTCATAGGGTTCCGTACCCGAAGGGTGCTAAACGGGACCCGATTACTAATCCTCCGCTGTCTTTCTGTCTGTCTGTCTGTCCGTCCGTCTGTCTGTCACGGGTCTAGCTTCAACCGGGAGAATAGGTAGAAAGTTAAAAATTTCACAAAATACGTGTTACTACAGCCTCTATCACGACTAATAAAAAAAAAATAAATTTAAGGGGAGTCTCCATACCAAAAGCCTCGAAAATGTTGCATTATTTTGACGTTATTTGATTTGACTCTTATTTAAAATCGGTAATACGTAGAATATTGTAGGACATACTCTAACGTGAAACAAAAAATCATAAAAAGTAGGGTTCCGTACGCAGACGGTGCCAAAATTTTTTGCAAGGCGCTACGTTTTAGCGGCTTGTTATAGTGCAGAAGGTGAGACTGGAGAATTGTGATTGCGTGCACACCATTGACATTATGGAAAACAACTCTTATAGCAGAGCAGGCAAGGTCTATTTCTTAAAAATCATGAAAACATAAAGTATACATCGTAACAAAAGAAGAATAAGATAAAAGTCAAACTATAATTTTTTGAAAACAGACCTAGCCTCGACTGCTGTAAGAGTTGTTTTCCACAATGTCAATGGTGTGCACGCACACAATCACAATTCTCCAGTCTCACCTTCTGCACTGTATGCCTTGATTTTGTTTTGGCATTTATATTGGTTGTTACACTCGTATTTTGGGATGACACGGAACTCTTTGTGCGCGAGTCCAACTCACACTTGGCCAAATTTTTTTTCACCGCTTATCAAACTCCCATGTCTTTTCCGTTCGCTGGAATGAATGAATGAATATATTTATTCAGCAAAAGACATACAGGTTTTTGTTTACAAAATATTAAAGCCAAACTGTGTAGCAGTTTATCGGCTATACTCTCGGTACATGTATGTTTTCATTATACATTATTATATATTATATTTGGATGCGGGCTTTAAATAATAAAATATTCTTAGTCATAGATAGTATATGTTTGTTTCAGTTGTTTTACACATATGTATGCACTTTCAATCAATAAAGCCGATTTTGAAGGTTTTAATTTTAAGTTAAGAAACTTACTAAAAAACGTAAATTTAAGTGACAGCACTATATTTTGCTATTCTAAAGGGTACACCAGCTAAAATGAGCGGGTGTCTCTTGACACTCTTAAATTGAATTCACAGACAAAATCAGATTAATAGACCACAGATTCGAATGCAACATTAACGGTAATTTCATTCGGTCAGTATGCAAAACTTTTATATTTCTACTTCTTGGTAGAATTATGAGTATGTTGTATATTATTGCATTTTAATGACTTAGCCTCTCTGCGTGGTTTCACACACTGGAACAATGTTTTTGGAAAACTTCGTGATATACCTAATTCCTCGAAAAAGATTACCAAAATTGATTAATATCAAAATTAAATATAAGGTCCTACAATAATCCATCTATCCATCAGCCTGTTTCGTCCACTGCTGGACATAGGCCTTTCCAGGATATCGCCACTTTTCGCGATCCTCCTGGAAGAAATGCCCTTACTCAAACACGCTGGGCAGGTGGGTTGGTAAGCGCAATGCCGAAACCCTTGCACCAGTGCAGTGACGCCGCTGCCCGTCACCAGTGTATAAGGCCCGACAACTGGGGGTGGATATACCGCCATCCATCGGTCCCAGGCAATGGTGGGCCGCCTGGTTTTGCCGGAGAGCTGTTCTCTTACTCTCCCCCGAATAACTTCGGAAAGATTTGCGAGGAAGATGGTGGTCCCTCCACAGTCGAGCCCGGCATCAGCTCTACCACCTGTGATACCTACAATAATAAGTGAAAATAATTCTAGGGTAGATCATGTATCGTTAACTGATCAAATTTTTTCTGATCAAATATGTTTTTCACTTTGAATTGTAGGACCTTATACAAATTTTTCTGTCAATTCATAGTTGTAGGTTATTTTTAAGGTTTTCATGCTGGCAGCACTAACAATTTTGACAGACGAAATGTTGTTTTTTGGGAAATCGATTCTTTGTACAGAACCTTTACGTATGTTAACTGTTTCTAGTTTTCAATAACAGAAGCAGAAAAAGGTCTACCAAGAAAAAGACGGAGCCAATTTAGGAGAGTCTAAATGCCCATATGATTTTGTTGTATGGTAAGTTTTGATTCCGATGAAATCAAACTACATTATGCCCAGCTTTTTCTTCTTATGGAAAGTTTGGAACCAATTCTCTGTAAAATGCTATGCGTTGTGCCAACCTCCAATAGACGGGATGCTAACTTCTTCTAAAATATCTGCTTTTCTAGGAAAGGGGGCAAATCCTGAAACTGTGAGATGTGGACCTTGTCTTTAAAAGCATTGGGGTGGCAGCACAGACCAGTAAGCCTTACTGGTCTGGTAGCCAGTTTTTTACTTACCTAGGTACTTGTTTTTTTTGTCTTTCAAAGCCTAAAGTATCAGAGGTCACTTAACACTATAGCCATACAAGCCTAGCATACCTGGTGGCAGCAAGATTTTTAAAGAATTTTGACGGCTATGTTTGAATACCTCCTTCTGACGAAAATTTCTTCCAACTAGTTAGAAGGTTAAAATGTGCTCTGTGCATAACTCCTTCTATATGCTATTTGAATTATGAATACTGTTGGTTGGTATACATCCTTCTAGAGTGGCCCGATCAAGCTTTACCTTCAACTTGTGCAGCATAGATTTATTTCATCACTCAACTTTAATTCATCCTATCTATATGCGCAAACCTATTACATAAGATATATTTTTCTATTTATCTACATCAAAAAATGATTGCAGAAATCAGATTTGGTTCCCAATGGGCAGAACGTCTAGAGCAGTGTTCTGTATTAGTGGTATTCTATGCAATGGGTTGGATTACACACAGATTGCAGAAGTTAAGGAGAATATGCATCCTCATTGTTTGAAACGCAGTATGCACTCTGTGTAGTTGGTTCAAAAACAGTTTTCTTATAAATTAAACTTGATGTATTTATTTTCAGTGCAACGCATGGATCTGCAGCCACTGGTGAACTGCTGCTGTTTCTTATGAGGAGAGATCATGAGTGACAACTGAGTCCTGGTTGATACAAGGCTGGTTTGCCGAAGACTATAGAAACCATGAGTCAGATACCTCGGTCTGAGCCACAATCTAGATTGATCTATTATTTTGTGTTTAAGTGATATTAATTAAATCTGTTGTAATCTGTTAAGTCACTCGTCTAGCTTAATGGCATTGGAAAATATCTATTATGCCTAATTTATCTCTATGTTGTATTTTATTTCTATTAAAAACATGGAAAAAAATCACTTTCATATTTTTCTAAATGCTAAATTAAATGTTTAAAAGTTTGGCCAGCACTATGATTGAAAAAATCGCATAAAAGAAAATTGGCGGCACTATAATTCCATTGTTGAAAACATTGTTATAAATATATTTTCGTATTTTTTTCATCTCGCGTTAGTGATGACAAGTAAAGTGTTCAACACAGGTATAAATCACGGATCAATTACACACCAAAACAATAAGACCCCGTACGCTTCACCCGCTCGCGGTCGTGCACTTCAATATCTCGGGTGCGATTGATCACTTATCTCCCTTGTATAACTATGTACCACGAGTATTAGGTTAGGGTGATTTATTTCTTACGATAAGTTGTATAATATAATGTACAGTTTTTGTCAAATAAAGCCATGCAGCCTTTGTATCTATCTACAGAGATGTTATCCACGACCCCCAGGTTACACCGCCGAGTTCAAACCACTGAACTTCGAAAATGGTTGAGAGAATGAAATGCTTTCATTCTGTTTACTTTAATTAATGGGTCGTTAAGATTGTGCAACCCGTAATTTCTATTAAAATAACATTAATGTGAACATTACAATCCCTTTTAAAGGCCACAGCAGAACCTTAATTGTAATTTTATGAATATACATTATCAGGTCTCTTCCTAAATTTGTTCGTTTTAAATAAGATTTTCCGAGAATTTTTACTTAAGAATAAGTGTGTGTACAGCCAATTTTTGTAATTTATTTTTTGAACGTAGAGACGTAGACGTTAACATTTTTTTAAATAACCGATTGCAGTACAGTCAGCCGAATGGACATACCGACAGATTACTAGACAGTCTCATTTGAGACAACCCAAGCTTCCAAAATACCGGGTGTAAATAGACTGCTACCATTAAATGAAACCACATATTCTACCGACCCTACTGAACCACTTTTTCCAAGAATCATACCCGTGAACACACTTAGTTTAGGAAATAATTGAGTTCTAAACAAAAAAGCGTGACCCCTAACGCACCGACATACGGGCGAGTTTAAAGAGAGCGTCGACCTCAAACAGCTTCAGGTTTCACGGACGACGCTCTCTCCAAACTCGCCCGTATGTCGGTGCGTTAGGGTTCACGCTTTTTTGTTTGGAACTCAATTATTTCCTAAACTAAGGGTGTCAGCGGGTATGATTCTTGGGAAAAGTAGTTCAGTAGGGTCGGTAGAATATGTGGTTTCATTTAATGGTAGCAGTCTATTTACACCCGGTATAAGTTACGTAATGTCCTTCATAAAAGACTTTTAGTCTCATTTTACCTGAATGTCACATTAAATCAATTTCGTTGAAGGGCCACTTTGTTTACCATCTCTTTTGCAAAAGTTATTAATTGGTTTAAATGGATAAAGATTTTTTATCGTGGCAATGCTTTTGTTTTGTCAAATAGAAAGGGCCAATGAGGAGTAATCAAAAGATTCCTAAACTAAATATACTTGGGCCATAAAATAAATAATTGAATAATATTCATCAATTCTTTAATCAACACACAACAGTGTTAAAATATTTGCTTACTTTACTTTTATTGTCTGACATTATACAAATGATAAGACAAAATGTTGAATAATAATGAAATAAACTAAACATTTATCACCAGAAAGAAAAAGTTATGCTTAAGCAATGCAATATATTTACAAAATTACTTCTACGTTTTTTGCCTGCGGTTTGTAACCCGCGTATTTTACAAACTCTTTACACTTTTCACCTTCAACATCTTTAATATTGCTTGCAACATCACCCTTTTCTCCATCCATCTTATACATTTGCGTGTACAAAATCTTCCAATCATTCCCTTTATAATTTTTATCAGGAAAATCCCTCTTGTACAGCTTAAACCAAAAACGATCTTCTTTCACAATATAGTGCACTCTTTTGCAAGTTTCTGATGTATTCAAAACATCATGTATAGAAAGGTTTAGCAATATTTCGTACAATAAATTATCTGGAAGGCCACTTAGATTAGCTTCGCGTGGGTAGTAATGATTAAGGATAGCTCTTTTAATTGGGTTGATAATTTTCTCTTTAAAAATCATAGACAGAGCATCCAAGTTTGTGAAAGCTGTTGGGATTTTAAAGTCTCTTGAGACAGATAGGTAAATATTTAATGGCAAATACAAAGAGTAAGTTTCTTTGTACAGTTCTCTTATGGTCACATTAATCAAGACGATATCACCGCTCAGGAAATTGGCAATGAGTTTGACTCGCAATTCTTTGAATCCTTTTAATAAATGGGGTGCGTCGTATTGATCAACTTCTTTATTTCTTACAGAGGTGATGAAGTCTTTTATATCCAAAGCACCTTCTCCGTCATCCTTTATTAAGTTAAAATCATTTTCTTTCATCAGAACGAGAAGCAAAGCGAAAAAAAGGTCGTTCCTCAAAGATTTTGGTTTGATTAATTCTTCAATCAAAGGTCCTATTGTTCTTTGGAACGCCGGAGGCAATGGCTGCTTTATATTTACAGATCTCTCCATTATTATATCCTTTAAAAATGTTAGGTACTTTAGATGAGAAATATTTGTGTTGTTTTGACTTTGCAGAATTAATATTTAAAGGAAGGTGACATAACTTATGCCACTTTCAAACAAATTGACAAGGAAAATTTTTCTTTTAGCGTGACGTTTGCTTACCAGCTTTTGATAAAATATTTAACCTGTTTGGTGTGTTTTTTTAAATCTTTAATAATTAATATTAATTAAAATTTCCTTTTTTAAAACTGAGGATCTGTAATTAATAAATAATAATGAATGATTAGATAAAAATTAACCCCCTTAATCCACATTATCGCTACAACAATAGTAAAACAATAGATCGAAGTCCAGACTCGGAATCATCTTACAGATGCAAAACAATTTTTAATCTTCAATGTTTTATTTATAACTAGCCTTTGCCCGTGGCTTCACCCACGTTTATTCAATCTTTGCCCAGTTATCGGCTTTGGCGTTAGTTTATGAACAACCCTTACAGCCTATGTGTTGACTGGGTCACTACGATGATAATAAAAAACACATCCAAATCCGTTACAGTGGTTCTCGAGTTAAAACGGAACATATAGACATACATACAGACACACAGATAGACAAAAGTTTTAGTTTTGGCCTCAGAACAATGTCAATAACCCATTTCATTTCAAATTTCACAAAAATATTCAATGTAACGACGCGACTTTTTTTACAACTTTTTAATTACTATTGATAATTTCAATAATAATTAATAATTATGAAGGGGTTATTTTTGTACGGCTTATAATTTATCAATTGGATAAAGTATCAGAAAGTTTATTTGTCAGAAATTCGTCAAAAAGTTCGATAGCGAGTACATCAGAACGTAGTGAAATCGAGCATCAAACGAAAGTTTGCAAATATTAAATCCACATATTAAAACCGATTTTGAAGGCTTTAGTTTTAGTTTGACATACATAAAATTAAACTTAAGTATGGTTAAAATTTTCAAGTCTGCATTTTATAAACGTCAAACTAAAATTTTAGTTTAACAGCCATAATTTACTCAATTTAGTGATTTTAACGTGTTTTGGTAATTTCAAGGCACATTTTAGAGCTGTCATTGGATTAAATTTAAAAAATTTAGTTGTATGTTATAAGGTTGCTGTTACTGTTGCTGTTAGACTTTTTACTAAAAAAGACTAGCGCGTGGGAGTAACATCTATTTTAGAACGGTACACATAGATTATGGTTTTGCTCCGTATTTCTGTTTCTAGCTTTTGGTCTCAGATTCATGTATTTATTTTATATTTTTATACATGGTGACTCTTAATCCAACCCTGATAATTTAGTATTTTGTAGAAGAACACAAACTGGTTTTATTAAAACCATTCTAAATCATATTCATAATTATTTTCCAAAGTTAAAGCCCTTTGAAAACTTTGAAGACTTCTTACTAAAAAAGACTAGCGCGTGGGAGTAACATCTATTTTAGAACGGTACACATAGATTATGGTTTTGCTCCGTATTTCTGTTTCTAGCTTTTGGTCTCAGATTCATGTATTTATTTTATATTTTTATACATGGTGACTCTTAATCCAACCCTGATAATTTAGTATTTTGTAGAAGAACACAAACTGGTTTTATTAAAACCATTCTAAATCATATTCATAATTATTTTCCAAAGTTAAAGCCCTTTGAAAACTTTGAAGACTTCTTACTAAAAAAGACTAGCGCGTGGGAGTAACATCTATTTTAGAACGGTACACATAGATTATGGTTTTGCTCCGTATTTCTGTTTCTAGCTTTTGGTCTCAGATTCATCCATTTATTTTATATTTTTATACATGGTGACTCTTAATCCAACCCTGATAATTTAGTATTTTGTAGAAGAACACAAACTGGTTTTATTAAAACCATTTAAAATCATATTCATAATTATTTTCCAAAGTTGAAGCCCTTTGAAAATTTTCGTAAAATCCAAAGAAATCATGGTCACCCGAATAAATGAGATAATTTGAGCTCGCTAAGTTATTTTTATTATTGATCCCATATTTTGGACTAGTTTCAACTTTTTCCGTATCGGAATGGCTAGGTTAACCATAAATTTTATTTTTAAGTTACATTTTTTAATAATATTTTGACTTTTAATTTTAATTGTTTTTACATTTAAAATGTGTTCTGCTAACGTTTCTTATAACCTCTAAAATTATCGGGGTTTGTTTGAAAGTCATCCTCTATATAAAATAATATCCTTGCTGAGTGACTTACTTACTACGCCTAGACACAGAATAATTATTATTAGTCTAGATTAAACTGCGGGACCTAGGAACTTGTGGACTGTATATTACTTGCATGACGTAGGCCAGGGGTGCTACCACTTACATATTGTGTCGGCGATCTACCAGAAAATATTTTGAAAGCAAGGGATCAACTGAACTATATTACTTTGTATGTAGGTACTACTGAGATATTTTATTTAGATATGGTTTTACTGCACTTTAAAATTGAATTGTACATATGTACAAAATGAAGGAATCCTAACTTATGAATCACGAATTCTGTCTTGATAAGAAATCAAAATTGTAAAAATAGACAGAGACAATAATAGGTATATTGCTGGCGATTGTCTCGAAAAACTTTATAGATAATTTCGTCGTAGCGATCGACTATTTGAGCCCTGACGTAAACGGTCACTAAGAAGGAATTTCAGGAAACCCCTTTAGGATCGTATGAAACTGGTCCCACACGAGCAAAGTTGCTGGGCTGGTTTGTTTATATTTGTAAAATAACAAAGCAGTTTCAAGCGCTATCTAGTTATTCGTTCTATGAACCGTTGAACTCACCAATCGAAACCCTTATTTTACTATGGTCATAAGAATTATAATGGCTTGATTTACACGCGATCGTGAGATAAATTAACTTTAACATTCCAAGGAAGTTGTGATATAGATACAACCACAGACATATAATTATTACGCAGACCAAACATAAGGATTAAAATACCGTGGCAAGTTTTCATACAAAAAATAAGCTTCATTTAGGCTTCATGGTACGAAGAAGAAACGTATAAAAATGGGTTGTTTTGGCTGGCTTATGCTTAGAACTTATTTGTTAATTACTTAACTAATCCCTAGTTTATACTTTGTTTGAAAACAAGCAATATTTACATTTAAAAGAGCCCGAAGTTCACTGAGGTAAAATTGCCACGCGTCGACTCTATGCGTTTATTAATAATGTTTGGTCTGCTACTATATTATATTATACGTCTGTGGATACAACATGGAACTATCCAGTGAAGAAAGAAATAACTGTACTTAATGCACAATTTCTTTATATTTTAGAAATAAAATTATGTACCCTAAGGTAGTCAATATTCCCAAGACATTCACCAATCCATCCATCAGCCTGTGTTCGTCCTCTGCTGGATATAAGCCTTTCTAAGATTTCACCACTTATGGCGATCCTCCTGGATGAAATGCCCATATTCACACACGCTGAGAAGGCGGGTTGATGATCGCAGTGCCAAAACCCCTGCACTGTGACGCCGCTGCCCTTCACCGTTCTGTTTTATATAAAACCTGACAATTGGCGATGCATATACCGACATCAGTCGGTCCCAGGCTCTTACTCTGTCCCGTTTTAATATTCTAATAAGATATTTAAAATGATAATTTTTCTTTTCAATGCAAGTCCTCGTAAATAACCATTTTATACGCGTCAAAACTGTTGTCAAAGTCAACTTTACCACACTAGTGTTTTATTTTAATTAAATTAAATTGATTGAAAAATAGTTGCCAGTCTTTTCTTGTGTACCCTAGATAGACCTGAATGAAAGCAGCCTACGAACGTATCAAACTAAAAACAGCTTATTTCCATCAAGTTGGCAACTTACGTGCAAAGAAAAAGAAAAAGGATGCCTGATTGAAGTTCATTTGGAATATACATATATTGTTTTTTTTTGTGTTTTTAATTTAAGCATTTTCCACTTTTTTTATAAGAAATGTGTCGTTTCATGAATATAACTTACCAGCTTCGGCCAACGCTGCCAAGTTCACTTCACTCATTTTTATTCACTTTTTTTAAACACTTATTCAATAAAATTTGAAATAAACTGCATTCCTTCAGCACCTGCTTCCAAATAACTAGATTCAACTAAAACTATATTAATAGTTATAAAGTACGTCATCTTTGATATTGAGCGAAAACTAAACCAAATCCAGCATAAGAAGACACGTCGAGTTGTACTTCTCCTAAAGGAACAGATCTATTTAAGAGACCATCTCATGTAAGACACAAGAATACAAGTGTAGTTGTTGTCTCCAATGCGTAGACATGATGATTTATAGCAAGTGTTATCTTTGCGTTGATTTACATAAGATATGCCTGATGTTTCCGTTGAATGAAATATTTTGACATCACTAATTATGTAACGCTAGTCATTACGCAGCTTATTAAAAAACGTTACGAAATATCTTTTTTTTAGGTTATCGCTTATATGATTTGGCTTCGGTTTCATTTTTTAAGGAAATCGACTTTGTTTTGACATTCATATCAGTTAGTCCAGATATTTCTCTGTATAACTACTTATTTTTGGGAAGACGAAACTCTAAATCATAATAGATTGTTGGCTCTTAAACATCAAAGAAGAGTAAATGCAATGGAAATTCGTTCCGTACGGAGTATGTGTGGTTTGACATTGAATGATAGAGTAAATAATATTGACATATGGGATCGTGGCGGCGCGAAAGTAGATGTAGTTACTAGAATACAAAAAGGCTTCCAAAAACAAAGATTGGAATAGAAAAAGGAATGCTTTGGTGGTGACGACAGGATGAATAAAAGTATAAAGTGGCAAAATAAATTCATCGCCTAGAAGGACGTATGCTGACCAAATTGGAAACGTACCTACTGTTGAAGGGCAAAGTCAAAAGAATCCAGAATAGAAGAGCTTGTATACAAAGATTGATGGATGTGGAAGAGGCGAAAGAGCTAGGTGTATCACATTTTAAGCCCAGTAGTAGTTTTAAAAGAGAGCATGATTATGGCATATTCTAAGTTTAGTTATTTTGTCTTTTTTACTGCTTTTATTTTCATACAGTAACGATACTTTTAAAAATATGGTTATATTAATAATTTGCAATATTCCTAGGGTTGTCGTCCGTAAAATTTATAAAATAGGGCAAAGAGTTCGGGTTGTCAAGCTTAAAAATCGGACATCTCTATTCTTTTTTACCTCACAAATAAATAAGTAAGTTGTTATTATTTATTTATAACACAAAATACCTTAAGCGTTGGTAAAATTACCCTATAAAATTAACAAAGTCCTATTTCTCATCATTCCATAAATGAAAAGAAAGTAAACCAAACATATTTTTTGTTCGTCTTAGTAACGAAATGAAAATTCCAGGCTGCCCTCGATTCGAAAAAAATGTTAACCCGGACAGTATGCAAAACTCCGCCCCGCTGAACACCCTGCAAACTAAAACAAATCTAAACCCTTTTATTATGCTATTCAAAATCCAGATTCAAGCACCGCCCGCCTTCTCGCTATTAACATGCACATGCAAGCAGTACAAGTTTAAAGAGAAAAGCAATTCAATTGCTGGTGAGCGGTCGAACAAGCAACTCATCCTGAGGACACCGCGTTCAGAGGTGAAAAACGTGCCATATGACAGCGGCGATCTGGCAAACATTTTTACTTATAACTTTTATTTGGTGAGTATTTTAGTTGATATTCGTTTAATATTTTTAGGTAGCCTATTTAGGCTTTAATACTCCCAAATATAAAATAAATAAATAGGTATCTATAGGTATATAAGATTGCTTTAAATTTATACTCAAATTTCTTGTATGGCATTTTTAATGCAGGAGAGCAGGTGTTGCTTGAGTCTGCATTTTGAATAGCATAGCCAGAAGTTCAGCGGAGGATTGAAAATTATTAATGTAAGCTGATGATGGACTTCTGCAACGTAACACCTATTTCAATCTAATACTCATTATTTTCTTCAATGAACGAGAGAAAACATAGACTATCCTATTCCTCGAATCGATTAAGACGTTCAAACGGAACTTTTAAAACTAAAGCAAGAGAAATAACAAAGAAGCCACGTTGCCACTTAGAAGGTCCAATCGTCCCCTCTATACAACTTTAATCAAGAGCAAACCTAGCCTCTTTTGTTCTCATTCACACTGTAATGCATACAGACTGGATAAAAACCTTGGTGTACTTGAACTAAGGATGGATTTGCATCGGCTTCAATTGTCGAAAATGGTGGAGATACAAAAGCTAAAAGTACAAAGGGGACTTTGGTATTGCAACTTTCTCACTATTGCTAGTGAGAATCAATACTGAGATCAAAGAATCTTCACATAGACATGTCGAAATGAAACAGTTTACAGCATATTGCCAGAGGCTGGTTTAGAATGGAGAGAATGGAGTGAAGCGAGATTTTGAAATTTAAATTGATGTTGAAGGCATCTCACAAAATAATGGAGCAGATTGGATTGTACAGGGTTATTTTCTGGCACCTGCTAAATTTATTTATAGTGAGACTCCGTGGTCCTTCGGGATATATTTATGTGTGACTTATATAAACTTTGAATAATTTAAGGCCATCAGCATAAAGTTTCGATAACGTTGGACGCCAGCAACCGATGCTTATTGGCAGTTCTTATTGCAGCTATATGTACATAGAAATTAAAATCGTTTACAAATAGGAAGCTTGAAGCTACAGGCGTCTGTAATTTCAAATGCAAAATCATACAAATGCAACGAATTAAAGCTTTCTTTTTTAGGACCGTTAGGGGAGTAAAACTGAATCTCGGTGCATAATGATTTTGATATTATTTCCCTTACTTTTAAATAGAAAGTATGCTATAAATGAGTTTTATAGCAATTTGTTTTATATAAGGTCTGGCAATTGGGGATGGATATACCGGCATCCATAGGTCCCAGGCAGTGGTGGGCCGCCTGGTTTTGCCTGAGAGCTGTTTTCTTACTCGCCCCGTGTGTGTGAGTATGGGTATTTCTTCCAGGAGGACCGCCAAGAGTGGCGAAATCCTGGAATGGCCTATGTCCAGCAGTGGACGAAACAGGCTTATGGATGGATGGATAGCAATTTGGACAAACTGCTTGGTGATAATAAGCTTTTCACACAAGGCCATTTGACAGACTACATTAGAAGAGTTTATTTTGCTATAGACTTCTCATTAAATGCCCACTCCAAACACAATAAAACTTACACAGCACTTTAGACAGTGTTTATCCAAAAGGATACTTGGCGCTGAGTTTGTTAAAATATTCTTGTGGAAATATACCTAATTATTATTATAAAGTAATTTGCGCGAACTTCCATGAAACGCAAATATTGCATAATTTTTATCCAAAAGTAAGAAAAGTAATATTATTATGTGCACTTTGGACCGAGACTCTCATTTACAACTTTATTTATCTTATAAGTAGTAAATTGGAAATTCGTACAAACGAAAGCAATCGCCGCGGTACTTTGGAACGGTATGCTATGATTACACTAATCCCCTAGCTTCTATATTTAAACCGAGTTCTCAATTTGTCTATGGCTTCTAAATCCTTAAAATTCGTCAAGTTTTCCCTTAACCTGTTACCTGGTAGAGCCGGTTTAACCACGCTGACTGGCCGACTAATCAATTAAGAGGTAATCGTGGCTGGCGGCACCGCAACCCGTTAAGTAGGTCAGCTGTACATAATTAAGCTGGCTCTGTTTTAAGGGGTTCCCTAACAAAATGAAAACCCTTACAGAGGGCTATCTGTTTGTCTGACTGTCTCCCTGTTCGTGAGATACTCAAATATGGAAAAATATAGTAAAATGAATAACAGGGATTCCAGAAAATCTAAGAAATTCTATAGTGACAGCAACAATAGTTGTGAACACTCATTGCGAATATATTTAAACAGAAGTCAACTAATACTTAGTTTTAGGCAAAATCGAGTAACATAATTCATCCTTCATTAATGGAATACGGAATCTGATATCGAATATGCGATGTACATTTCTACGACTTTTTTACACATCGGGGCAAAATTAAAAGAGGTTAGTCAATTATTATCGGCCCGGAACACAATGTTAGTTTTTTGGCTAAAAATCTGCTAACTCTTTTTACTTTAAATGTTCATAGTGCTTGTCTACACCGAAAATATTTCATAATTACACTGAAGTATAATGTACTACGTCTAACAACTCAACGTATGTGTTTACGAACCCCACTACTTTTAATGTTGTCTTAGTTTTAATTGTACCAGAACAAAGGTAGATGGCGCTCCTTGTTCATAGATCGCGGTATCGAAGTGTTATTGAGATTTCGATAGTGTATTGTGTACTGTCAACAATATATTCGGCTATAATCAATTCGGAAAAGGTTGTTTTAATTTTACACCTTATACCCAGTACATACAGGTCATTATAGCGAACAGTATGGGTAAATTGATTATGACCACTTATTTAGTAAACAGGAGCAATAAAATATGAATTATTGGTTAAAAAGTAAATAAACTAAATAGGAATGAATAATCACTATTTAACTTTTTAACTATGTTTGTCCAAATACGAAAAAAAACTAAATGTTTGGTCACTCACCTCACCACACATTTTTGATGTGAAGTCTGATACGTCATTATTATTATTATATAACTTTCACATTATGCAGGTGGCAATAGTTTTATCCTATCCTACTAATATTATAAATGCGAAAGTTTGTGCGTGTGTGTGTGAATGTTTGTTACTCTTTCACGCTGAAGCGGCTGAACGGATTTGGATGAAATTTAGAATGGATATAGCTTATACCCTAACTTAACACATAGGCTACTTTTTATCTCGGAAAAATGCATGGTTCATGTAGGATATATCAATATCATTGAAAAATCAGGTGTCTAATTAGCGCGCATCCTAATCGTTTGTGGTGAAATAAGACAAGGCTTTGTTATTTCATACATAGGGTGTCTACTTAGCGCGGGCCTTAATCGTTTTATGGTGAAATAAGACAAGGCTATGTTATCTCATCACACTTCACACTAATATTATAAATGCGAAAGTTTGTGTGTGTGTATGTTTGTTACTCTTTCACGCTGAAACAGCTGGACAGATTTGGATAAAATTTAGCATGGATATAGCTTATACCCCAACTTAACACAAAGGTTAATTTTTATCCCGGAAAAAAAGCATGCCGTTAAACCGAATAACACGTGGGCGGAGCCGCGGGCAAAAGCTAGTTGCTAATATATTTTAGAACCAAAAACATAGCAAAGAATATTATTAACTACGGTTTCATGACACTATTATTGTAAAGTAAAAGCCAATCTTTGAGTAAGGAAAAGTGGATCTTGTTTATCAATTTAAACTCATCATAATATTAATTATTAGTAACAGCAAAATACTCAAATATAGTGTTTCACTTTTTGAAAATTTGTTATTAAAATATATTTTTATTGATGGAACTCGTATTTTGGGTACGATGTGCGATTGCTGAAAGTTATTCCCATTTAGAATTCCATACTTAAGGTTTACTGAATGGGATATCACAAAATACATGTTACTATGGCCTCTATCATGGCAATATAAACTTCAATTGAAAATATTTGGAACTTTTTTTAAGCAAATGTAAAATAAGAACATTTACCTGAATAAACGTCTTTATTTAACAAAGTTACAACATAACGCTTCATAAAAAGAATCAAAAAGGAACATACTTTTATTACTTTAGCAAAAGTAATAAAAATAACTATAAAACCGACCTTTGTCAAACTTATTTTGCTCAACATTTGACACATAATAAAGTGAAGTAACCCGAAGATTTCAAACAACAATCTTAAGGAAGTATTTTCGGGTCCGTTTACCTGAATAAACATTGTGTCAGTTTGTAATCCGTAACAAAACTCTGATCTGATTGGCATTTAGAAAATAACAAGTCATTCTGGGATAAGAGTTTTTATCACATAAGTTATAAAGAGTCTCATACTCGTAAATATGAAACATCTTAAGAGAAATATTCTTACTTGAAAAATTATGTAATGCAGATATACCTATATTAATATTCCTACTTTTTTTTACAAGCAGACGCTTTGCAGCGTCATTTGCATTGATGCGGTTTGTTCCAATCGCGCGCGAGTGGCACATCTCACAGCGCCACTAAGCCGTTGTTTTGACAGTTGAAGTAGGAATTATATCGCTTATTTTGACAGATGTTCGCGTTAAAATGCGTGATAAATGAAGTCGCACGTTATCATGCTACGGGCGCAGAAACCTAAAGTCTAAATTTGTTTGTTCTAGACGTAGATACCAGTCAGGCAATCAAGGTGTTTGTTTTATAAATATATATATAAAGAATTATTATAAATCAAAATAAATAGTGCGGTACAACACAAAATCTTTCAGTTTTCAGATTTTAATTTTATTTATTTATTTTCCCCACAAAGATACATTTAAATCGAAACCCGAACATCAAAGATGCGAAAAATATGTGTGAGAGTTATAGAAGATAAAGATTTGCAGTCTCTGACCTCCTACCTAGGAGGTAAATTTTGAGTATGTGTGCATATATTTTATTTTTACAGTTACATTTGTAATCTTCTAGGAACAAAATTAAAGACGAAATTGATTTTAGGGCACTTCTTATAATAATAATTATACGCTTTAATGCGTCGTTTGCGCCATTGTTTTGACCGCAAGTGTAGAAACGGAATTAACAGCTCAGTTTGTTAACATAGTTTGTTACCTGTTAATTGCCTGTTTAGATTAGTTTAACGATTAGATGAGATTATACGGTTTTTCGCAACTAGATTTATCTCTCTAGGAAATTCAACAAAATTAATTGGGACGCCTGCTTTCATTTAGAGCCAAAATACATTAATAGAAAAGTTGTAGGGTAAAAAAGCTAAAACATAACCAAGAAAGTTAAAAGACATGATATTGTTAGGTATTTGCCGTTCTTCCTAACAAGACTAATCGAAATGACGGACTTAATAGGCATGTATTTATTTATGGACCTAAAACGCATTATAGTATTTAGTATCTATAGGAAATGATTATCTGTTTTGAATGCACATTGTTGTGCACACTAAATATATTTTAGTTCATGTAATTGACAACATTACAAATTAATAATTGGTGCAAAACTAAAAACCATTTCGAGATATAGGCCTTCTGAGCATCATATTTTTTTTTCAGAATTAAATCGTGATTAAATGAAGACATAATTTTAAAAAACTAAAAATGTGGTAAACGCAGGATTTTAAAAACAATTTCCTTTGCTTCGAAATTCATTTTGTTTAAAAAAAATCAACTGTCATATCATGTGACAGTAGACATAAACATGCCAAGCTTTTTATTTAATAATCGATTGGCAATGAACATCGTCTTTTGAAATCCTCAGATGCAACTTACGTCCTTTTAGAATAAGTGAATAAGAAAACATTAAATTATGCGGGAAAAACGTAAAATAAAACAAAATAAAAAATACATAAGCTCTTTTTTACGCAGCTTTTCAATATAGATATTAAAACAAATGGTTAACTAAAATGAAATGTTGTCGATTGTATTATTTTATTAAATACTAGCCTTTGATCGTTTATTCAATATCTGCCCCATCTTTGGCTTGGACGTTATTTTATTAACACCCATATACTCTATGTGTTGACCCGAGTCACTACGATGATAATTGAAAAATCGCATACAAATCCGTTAAGTGGTTCTCGGGTTAAAAGCGTTTATTTAATCTTTGCCCCGTTTTCGGCTTGGGTGTTATTTTATAAACACCTCTTATAAAGCTATGTGTTGACCAGGTCACCAAAGTGGTAAAAAAACCAAAAAGACAAAATAAATAACCGGCCAAGTGTCTGTCGGGTCACGCGCTGTGTAGGGTTCCATAGTTGCCCGGTACATTTTATAAGTTCAAACTTCTAGTCCCATACATTTAGAAGAACGGCCCATACATTGTCGTGTTTAGAGGGGGCTAAGAGTTTGGCGCAACGTATACTCGTAAACCTGTAAAGCCTACTTAGCTGTGATCGTTTTCCTTTTAAATTCATTATATATACTACTTCTGTGAATTTCACATATCTATAAACAGCCGTTTAGCCGGCAGGGAGGGAGACGCTAAATTGTAAAATAGTTTCGACACACCTATAATGTTTTTGAACGACCTATCCAAAGATACCCCACACTATGCGATAGACGAAAAAAAAATCATCCCCAATTAACGTGTATGTGATATACTCTAGATTTATTGTTACCATTTTGTTGGCGTAATTGATATGTATACTTATACCAAATTACAGCTTTCTAGTATTAATAGTCTCTGAGCTAAGCCGCGGACAGACGGACATGGCGAAACTATAAGGGTTCCTTGTAGGACTACGGAACCCTAAAAACGGCTAAAAAATCATGTCTATTGTTAGGGGACCCCCTTTAATATTTATTTTATTCTGTTTTTTAGTATTTGTTGTTATAGCGGCAACAGAAGTACATCATCTGTGAAAATTTCAACTGTCTAAACGGACAGCGGGTCCCGTTGGTTACCTTTTGGGTATGGGAGCCTAAAAAATTAGGTTTATTGTATGAGGACAGCCTCACGCTTAATTTTTTTCATCGTCATTGTTTGCCGAAATAGAGGCCATAGTCATACGTATTCTGAGAAAATGCTGCCTATCATGGCTGAAGCTTAAGACCCCTGTGACAGACGGACGGACCGACAGACAGACAGCGGGGGCTTGGTAATAAGGTCCCGTTTGGCACTCTTTGGCTACGGAACCCTAAAAAGTACCCAGAGGATGTTACTAGGTATCAATATAAACATTTTTGTAGTTTATAATAATCACACCGTGTAATTTTCGTGGTCGCAATTTTTAATGCTAGTATTTTCGAACTATACCGTTTATACCGTTTTCATTTATTTCTAGTACAAATTCTGTGAAATCCGAAACCCATGCGTGTACATGCATTTGTACATGATGCATGTCATTTGGCTAAATAAATTATTCAGAACGTATTTCCTTTTAAAAGGAAGTACTCGAAGCCTTGTTAAAATTCACTGAAATATTCATTGCTTATCTTCATTACATTATTTTACAGTTTTCGGTCACAAATCAGAAACAATATATCAACTGAATCAATAATACGGACTTTTAACATTTTGCTCTTATATTTCAAAAAGGTATAAAGAATGTTTTCTTTCAATTACCACGTTACAATGATATATTATATAAATACTAACACCTCATTGCTACATTAAGAAACCTAATCAATCATTCACATAAATAGCGTATACAAAACGTCACTTCATTTCCGACGGAAAATATTGTCTTATGAAAATCCATTATAACCTTCTTAGAATTACTTTTTTTGTCTAAAGTTTCATAAACTTGGGCAAAAAATTCCATAGAATTAAAAAAATACTGCCTGGCTAAATATTTATAATTAACATTATATAATAATAATAATGAAAGTCTGTGGCGTGGAATCATATTAATAAGCTATCCATGCATGACGGGAAATCAGCAGTCAAATTATGCAACTTACTTATCCATTACTTGTAATTTGACATGAGCGTGAGCAATACGGATCAAAAATTTTCTTAGTTGAAATAAAACTAGGTACATTATAACTTCACGTGATGTGATTTATAATTTTTCTCGTGTTTTTAGAAGCCTTTGTAGCGGCCAGGCTCCAAATGAATGTTTGAGAAAATAACAATTCCACCACCCGCGGGTCTACCACGTAATTCGATGATCATCGTAATGGGCTTCGTTTTGACAGTTGAAGCCCATTATTGAGCTTCGTCGTACCGCTTAAAATAATTGTGATGGTCTTCAAGCCTATGTCAATTGAGTGAATGATTTTCATACATATTTGACGTTTGAACACAATTATTGGTATCGCGTAACAAAAAAACAAAAAAAAACCAAGTTCATGACCATTTTGAAATGTCAAATGAAAGCCGGACCACCAGAGCTCCGGTGTTCATAATAAATTTGCACAATTTTGGTATTTTCCAGCAATATTGTGGGGTACCTAAATCTACTATGCTTGGTTTTTCGTAGATATAACTTTTCGTGCCTTGTTTACGTGTTTTTGTTCTAATAATCGAATGGCGAGAGCGTACTTGCTGTCTGCGGCCGGCGGAGGAGGAACGCCTAAAAACCAGGGAAAGAATCCAGCGAAGGATGCAGAGAGATATTTGCAGGCCGATGCTTCTACCCAGCGACCTAATCTTCTACCAGAGATATCGTTCACGGAAAACTTTCGCCTTTCAATTAAATTATTTATTATTCACAGGTATGGCCTGTTGTTACCTACTAAATTATGCAAAAAGTTTTTCCCATAGTGCCCCCTTATCTACACCCCAACCCAAACTTATTGTTACATGCCAATTTCACGAAACTTTGCGACGAAAAAAACACTGCAGTGCGTCCAGAAATCAAGGTTTATTAGTTAGTTTCAACCAAAACAAACAAGAAAATGTAGTGTTACTCATCTACTTACTTCAGTGTACTTCTGTAATCAAATAACCAAGCCTAACATTGAAGTTTACAGCTTACTGTGTAAACGAGTAATTAAATTATCAAACATAACAGTGAAGTTTCTGACATCTTTTTTACAGATTCTGGTAGCATTACAGATGTATGCCAGTGCGGGTTACCAAGGTGACACACGTAGGGAAAAACAACTCCCTAAACCTTTCACAATCAAAATGTCTGATGGAAGTTATGGAAGCGCTGAATCCACCACATATCTTGCAAAAATATATTCATTTTTCAAGATCTCAGTCAGAAGGGAATGAGACTTCAGAGAGGTAATGTTGATTTATAATAATACCTTTAATTTGTAGTTGTTAAAATCAAGTACAAATACTGTAATATTTCAAATATTCACACACAACATTAATATTATTTGCATTTTCTTTAAGATTTATGGAGAAGTTTGGATTTCTTGTGCATTTGCCCCAAGGACAATGAAGAATCATACTTCAACATGAAGAGACCACTCACTCAATGTCATAGTGGTATTTAATACTTTCCAAAACATGAGATGAATTAATTTGGATGCACTGAGCATGGATCTTCAGCGTCCACCTCCACAAATTCCATTCCATCGAGACCATAAACGAATTGATGAGGGAAGAGTTGCTTTGGTCGATAGGCTGTGGAGGAGTTGACATCTAAATTAGTTATAGAATATGTTCACTATTTGTATACCACATTTTTTATGTTTTAACCAATTTTAGTGTAATTTATAAGAAATGTACCTATATAATTTGCAGCAGTCGCTGTTTGTACCTTAATTTTAAAAAAGGGTATATAATACAATAATACTATACCTTATAGTCTTTCACAGGTGATGGGACTAATGCATGGTACATGTATCTACTAAATTTTGCAATTACATTATTTATATTGATAAGTTTATTGTAAACATGACATGTAATTTTTTGTTGGTTGTTTTTTTGTATTTAGACTTAATTTAAGTGTTGATTCTGCAAATTCTGCTCAATTAAATATATTATGTGGTCTATTTTAATATCTGAAGTATGAATAAATAGAATTATTGTATTATGTACCCTTTTCTGAAATTGATATTTAATGACTAGAGATATTATGTACATAAAGCAGGTATTGATCAATTAACATTGTCAGTTTTAGATCACATTTAATGTTATTAAGTTAGGATGCCCACAGAATTTCTGGACACCTCTTTACTCTGCTTAGGATATAAGGCCTTTGGTAAATAAAGCGTATGTTAGGTTTTATCACTGTCAGAACAATAAATGACTTCTGTTTTGGCTATGACTTGGTCTTTTTTCGTCCCATCATCTTCCTGAATGGATTGATTGAATACATACATACATAATAAGTACATAAGGCTTATGTCCAGCAGTGGACGAAACAGGCTGATGGATTGATACATACATAATACTTATGCCTGTCTCCCGAAGGTATAGGCGGAGACTGCAGATTTCCATCTGATATGACTCAGACCTACATTCACTGATTAAAACTTTCGTCAGGCTCCGACACTGACGGCAGGATAGAGTATACCATTTTCAAAGCATGTGACAGATGGCATTAGAACCTGTGTTGTGTTAATTTATGAATGCGGCCCTGGCATAACCCTCACATAATGTCCTTCTAGGACAACCAAGTAGTTATATCTTCCACTTTCCTTACCATTCTTTTCATTTGTCATTCTACTTTCATTCATACCCTTTATATTTAGACCAAACAACTAAATGTTTTTTTCCATACTATTAGATTTTAATTCTTTTATAATCTTGTCAAACTTAGATACTTTTCTCAGAATAACATCATTTTGAACCTACATGGAATTTCAGAAATAAAACACTACTTTTGCACTGGTTATAATTTATGTATTAACACACTTATTTTTAGTAAGTACCTACTGAAACCTCAAGTCTTACATATTAGATTTTTACCATCTATTTTAACAATTAACTAAAGTAATTGCTAAATTACCTCGTTAACAACACTGCATTCAAAATCACAATACATTTCCACTGTGACTTAACACATTGCCCGGTTAACATTGTACCAATATTGTTGACCATCTTCTCGACAGCCAAGTCCAACTTCATTCACAATCACAATACATTTCCACTGAGACTGTACATGTTGCTTCGCTAATAGTGCTGCAATGTTGTTCACCACCTTCTCTACAGCCAAGTCTAAGTTCTCCATGAAAATGTCTTGTCTCTGTCTGTATGCTGGCATTCTGAAACATAATATTTGATTGTTTTAAGTAAAACAAAAACAGAAACACGCACTGTATTGATGATGTTGAGTTGGGACGCCTGCTGGGCTCAGTCAGGCGGATGGTTGGCTCTCCACTTGGAGCTATTCCATCCAATTCCCATTGCATGAAGCTTTTGGTATTCTAATGTCCCAGGGGTATTTCCTCCTCAAATCTTCCGCAGGCACTGTATTATGTTACACTGTTGATTTTCCCATAAATTTGAAATTAAATAGAAGAAAAACACAACAGTAGGTAGGTATACTTACTTACTTTTATTTACAAACTTGAAATGTGAATGTGAAATATAAATGAAAACGAAACTTTTCGAGGGAGGTTATTTTTGTCATGTGCGTTTGGTTATTCATTTCTCATTTGCGTTTATTACGTTAAGTGATACATTTGAAAATAAAACAATAAGAAACATTGTAAAACTTCTTTTCAATACGAAAAGAGGATCAGACTAATTAAATAGGTGCTCATATCTACGAATAACTTGGTTTATAATAACTTCGAAAACGCATCAACCCATAACTAAATTGAATAAACAAAACGCAGATTTTCATTCGTTCATGATGTTCATTGTCATTGTAATTTTTACAAAATAGGTCCGATTCAGACTCTGGTAATGGTAATGAAGTTCAAAATGATGTTCAAACCCATGACAATCAGAATTACGTGGTAGACCTGCCGATATCATATTCTACGTACTATCGCACACAACGCTTAAGAAGCGAAAATCTAAAAATTTCAGCACCTTATTTAACATTTTCAAATGGACTTTAATACTGTTGAACACATTTTAAGCACAGACAAATCTTTCGCATTGAGCACTAATGTAACATATTTGCAAATACTATTTTTACATTTTTTGTTGTGATTTATCTCCTACACCTTGCTTACAGAAAAATCATCACATTCTCAACTTCAAAGAGCTAAATCTTTCATTCAAGTTCAATAACTTTGCTGAAAAAAAAAATGTATATCAGACAAATTTGTTGGAACATAAATGTACCAGATTTTTTTTATTTATCTCATTAACTGTTGGAAAAAATATACTTCCGTAACTTTTTCTGATTAATCTCGCCAGTTTACCGCAAATTTTTGTATTGAATATAGCATAATCACAATTAAAATGCCTTGTCTCAATAACCTATTTATCCTTAAACAATCGAATTGGTTCTGCAATTATATTGACAATCCATTCGTTTTATTAATTAGACCATAAAATATAATTAACTTCACTCCAAATTCCAAGACATTTATGATCTATAAAGACACTTCATACAAAAAGCGTAATTTGGTGGAATGCCTCTTAACTCACAAAGCACAAAAACTTTCATAACAAAGAGGTTGTGGTGAATGAGTTATTATACGTTATACTGCGAATGTACGTAGTAGTCAGACGTGCTGCTAAGGACTAAGCAATCTAGATCTAAACGTATTCATGACGTCATTAGTAAAGCCTTTTCCAGAAAGACCTTTGCGTCCGACAATTAGGTTCCTAAGACACAGTAGCCTCACAATTCATCACGTTGTTTATGGTCTGGATGTTGAGTAAAGACGGTCTTAGCCAAGACCGTAATCTTGGCTGGATTATTGTAAGAACCTAGATTAAGGTGTACGAAGGACTATTCAACGCTGCTTAAAGTTGCTAAAATTTATTAAAATAATAAAAAAAAAATATTATATTGTTTTGTTGTTCTGTACAGATTAAAGGCCATGTTTTAAAATGTTCTTTGTAGTAAAATGTACACGAATTCATAAAAGTAAAGCTTAGAATTCGTATTGATATTAAATGTAAAATTTATAACAATAAAAAGAACTTTCTCATATGGATATATTTCAAGCTTATTATTTTAAACTTGTAAGTATGTTTAAAACATCGATACCAAATAAATGTGCTCAAAGTAAACAAAACTTAATAGTACACAGGGGTTCAACAAAAGCAGTCCAACCAAATCCAGCGAGTTCTAAGCGCAATTTAAGCCATCTGCAGAAGAAGCAATAAAGAAACCAGTAATATAACGCGTATCGTATACCCTGAAATACGGCTAACCTATCGCTTAACGTCGCCCTCACACCCAGTTTCAGATAACGTTCTCCACACGAAGTTGTGTGATAATCCTAACTGATATCAGTTAAAAATTTGTAGTACTAACAAATGTCCCAGCTGATATTAAGAAAACAAAGTACTTATGTGCTTAAATAATAAAAGATGAACGCAAGGATCTTGGTCAGCCTAATTTTCAGTCATTTATTTACTGAAGGTGTCTGTGGGCGCATTCGAGTCTGCATGACAGAGATACTCGTAGATATACCTAGTCCAAATCAAAAAAATAAATATTAGTCGCTGATTAGTTATAAAAGCTGTGTTTTAATAAATTGGGCCATTTACATCGCAGAATCCCAGTGTTATGTTATTGTAACATCGGACAAACAATGTAAGTACTCAGGACATGTTTTATTAATAAAACCAACCGTTTTTGATGTCGTAATTGCCTGATTGTAGTATAGGAGTAAATAAAAATGATCCTGATCAGTCAGAACCAACAAGTACAGCGTTACCCAAGATACGAGTATATTTGATAAACTGCTCTCTCGCCATCGTTATCACGTAAGCGATAATTTATATTCAGATCATAATGATACATGAAGGGACGGTTCTTGTGTGAAATGTTGTGGCCGATCTCTGATAATGTAAATTACATTTTAATGTACGTTGGAATGGATTATACGCTTCTGAATGTACAGTAGTTCTATTTAAATACTGCGCAGAAGAATGAAAAGAGCTATATTTATAAAACGACAATATAACAAAAAAAAATCATAAGCAAATTAGGCATATTCTATGGTTAAGAAAAGGAGTCCAGCTCAGCTTAATGCCAACCAGCCAAAGCCATAGCGCTGTTTTTCCGCTTCTTCGAAACTCTTCGGCAAAGATCGTATTTCCTTCCAGTACAATCCATGACAGATAGAGCATGTCCGGTCGGTTCATTATATATTTCTATGCGCATTATACCTATGGCCACAGTATGGTAACAACAGAAGGTAGTTTAACTAGGCGGTGTCCTTAAAATCAATACCTACGGCCGCTCAGTGCCTAAACACGCGCTAGGGCTGCCAACTGACTGTTTACGTATTTGATAATGCTATGTTATTATTATTATAAAACCATACAATGCACAACATACTCTGTAATTTCATGCCATAATTGACGAAAATGCGCGGGAGCGTCACGTATGTGACTGCGGTCAAAGAGTACTATGAATACTGCGGTGCGACCGCCACTGCCGTAAACCGAGTTGAACTGAGTTTGGGGGGGCGGGGGTTTGTTTCGTTTCGTTTGTATGGAGATAGAATTCTATTACTTATTTATACTATGCTATGGCAGATTCGTAACTAAATGCGTTGATGCTAGGGGGTGGCAACTGTAAAATTTAACGATCTGGTATTATCCCAACTGATAAAATCTATAATAAGGTAGCAAAAAGGTCGTGTCTGTATATTAAAATATTATATTTTTCAAAATTTTAGCAACGGTGTAGTACTGAATCCAAAACTATTTTTTTTTTATTTTTGTCTGTCTGTCTGTATCTATGAGTATGTTCCGTTCTAACTCGAGAATCACTCAACGGATTTGGATGCGATTTTTTTATTATCATCGCAGTGACCCCAATGGTCAACATATAGACTATAAGGGGTGTTCCTATGCGGGAGAGACGCGAGGGACGGGGGGGGGGGCCGCTCGTTGGCCATTCGGACTTTGACAAGCGTTCTGCTACTGCTAGCTATTTTTGTAAAAATTGAAAATCTTTTATATGTAAACTATACGTAATTAAAACTCAGTTATTTAAAACTCTAATTTTATTAATTAAACACGTCATAATTAGCAAGGGGTGTAAATGAAATAACGCCCAAGCCGAAAACAGGGCAGAGATTGAATAAACACGAGCGAAGACGCTGGCAAAGGCTAATAAACTAATAAAACCAATAACCAACCAACTAATAAATGTCCGCCTCTGTGGCAAAGTGCCTTATAATCCTTCCAATCCAGAGGTGCACAAAAATTTGCGTAAGGTTTGCGTGCTTTGAAAGTGGTCCATTTGTGCCTGAACTACGGCGATAGGGTTCACTACCCATCACGTTTGAGACTTAATATAGCGGCTTAAAGCGGGTGTACCAAGTGTGGACTGTGACTTGCATTTCACAGTATAGGAACACCTCTGACACCTTCTCGGGGGTACAGCTCTTGAAGATATACCATGTGATAAAATAATAAAAGGTCTGTACAGTTCATATCCTCAAATAGTTTGCACGCTTTGATACACCGAAAGAAAGGTGCCGCCGAATCGTGCTGGAAGGTAGATGATGCCTGCTATACACCTTCACACCCATTGTGTTTCTGATAAATTTATTTTTAGGTTTCAGTACCTCGAGACGAAAAGACCGATCACCTTGTTGTCCGTCTGTCTGTCTGTGCGTCTGTCAAGACCCTTTTTCTCGGGCGTCGTGAGAGAACAGAAGTCTGCGGCCCCATGGTGATGTAAGAAAATCAATAGTTAAATACCTATTACGTAATCATACAAATGGCTCAACATGAAAACCTATTGGGGCCCTTAGGGCACTTTCAGTTGATTTAGAAACTTTGAGTTCCGTTCAGAAGTAGGTTTATGTAGTACAGGTATAAGAAAAAACCGGACAAGTGCGAGTCAGACTCGCTCACTGAGGGTTCCGTACAAATTAGTAAAAGTTTAACAAAATCTTTAAAGAGATTTGGTCACCCGTACAATTATGACCACGCGTACCTTTGCTCAACCTCGATGATTTTTAATGATTTAATTACAAATGTATAGTTGTAAGATTGTTTCCTATACTTGTAGTATGTGACGGTATTACTTGCCTTTCATAGTTCTAGGTCAACAGGAAATACCCTATAAATTTTGATTCCCTTGAGAGTGTCGAAATATACGTTTTTTGCGGCATAAACGGCCGTATCTTTATCTAGAAGTTTTATTTTTTCACAGCTTGAAATGACTGTAGATTTAAGTGCATGTTTTTAATTTCAACTCAATACCTCCATGCGATTCCGAGATAAAGGGTCTTGACAGAGAAACGGAAGGACGGGTGGACGGGTGGACGGGTGGACGGACAAACGGATAGACGGACAACAAACTGATCCTATAAGGGATCCAATTTTTCCTTTTGAGGTACAGAACCCTAAAAAACGAAAAATTGGCGGTATTGAATTATTTAAGCATATACTTTCAAGGATTTAACTTCGTTAGACCCCTTTGGACACACAGAGTTTAATGGATCGTAAGTTTCAAGTTAAGTTGGTTACTCATAACTGCACGGGGAAATATTTTGTGTTTTAAATGGTACGTACGGAACCCTCAAAGAACTAGCCCTACGCGCACTTGACCGTTTCTATTTCTCTGTTATTTGACTCTGAGGTTTCAGATGGCTGATAAAATGTAAGGTGACTTCAATTTATGCAGCAAATTCATACTCAAGACTCGGTAAATGGCCGGTATTAAGGTTTGTGGGTTACAGATTAGAAAAATTTGAAAGGAATAATTGTTTTGTTCTCTATAAACGCAAGCCTAGTTCCGAATCAATCACTATTAGATGGAAGTCAAGAATTTATTAAAATCAGATTGGCTCTATTATTAGTATTGATTATTCTGGATATCATTGACAATAAAACTGTAATAAAAAGAACTGATTAAAATTAAAATTAAACATTCTTAGGAAATACCAAGAACTTAGATAGAGATATTTGGAATTTCCGTAGATTTACATAGTAACTTATTCAAAAATTGAAATCAAAAACCATCAATGGAATCCGTCAAATTTCAATGAGGTCACACATATTTTCTCACAGTTTCCAATTGCTTTATTACTGCAAACAGTTTATTTTATTTATTTATAAACAGTAAGCAGGAATAACGAAATACCAACAGTACAAATTAAACATAAAACTTGAATTCTGATAGGCGAACCAGTGACAGGCGTTAACAACATTCATATTTAAACCGATTGTAAACACAAAGCAGACATATATATTTACAGTAAGTACCAAAAATAAAATAATGTTTTTCAAAGTTTGTACGTACCCTGTACTTAATCTAATCATATTAAATAAAATAAAATATATATATACATACTGAAATACTATTCCATCCATCCATCAGCCTGTTTCTTCCACTGCTGGAAATAGGCCTTTCCAGGATTTCGCCAATCTTGGCGGTCTTCCTGGAAGAAATGCCCATACTCACACACGCTGGGCAGGTGGGTTGGTGAGCGCGGTGCCCAAACCCTTCCGTCACCAGTCTCTTTTATATAAGGCTCGGCTATTGGGGATAGATAAACCGCCATCCATCGGTCCCAGGCAATGGTGGGCCGCCTGGTTTTGCCTGAGGGCTGTTCTCTTACTCTCCCCCGAATAACTTCGGGAGGATTTGCGAGTAAGATGGTGGTACCTCCACATTCGAGCCCGGCATCAGCTCTACCACCTATAATTATATTATAGAACTACTATTATCTAACATAAAATTATACAAATAGATATATAAAATGGGAAGTAAGGTTAAATTGAACAGAATTTTAGTAAACTGTTCCTAAACTTGGTCAAGGATAAGTGAAATATGTCAAGATCCGGGATAGTTCGACTTTTCTTGTTAGAGCAAAATAAGTTTGACTTGTTAGGGCAAACGATCTGCAAAGTTTATGTCATAGAAAAGGAATTATCAGGGAAAGCTCGCAATAGCAGAAAGGGCGCAAATTGTGCTTACGCATTTTTCTCTGTTGGTATTCTCACGCTGTTGTGTTTTGCCGCAGTGAACTATTTCAAAATATTGCTCAAAACGTTTTTTGAGTTCAAAGCAAGATATTTTGCCACATTGGCCAATTACAGCCGTCGATAATTCCTAGATTGTAAGATGGCAGCCATTAATACGTTCAAAACTGTGTTTAAGATTTATTTTTTCGAAAAATATACTTCTTTGACCAGACTTGAAAAAATCATGCAATTATTTAGAAGATACAACTTTTTGCGCTTTGTATAATACACATATATTACTTTGATTTATTAAACACACTGTTAAAACTGTCGCCAACTGCCATTATCTTTTATAAAGCAAAAATTCATTTTAAAGGTTTAAATCCATCCTTCCATCAGCCTGTTTCGTCCACTGCTGAACATAGACCTTTCTAAGAGTTCGCCACTCTTGGCAATCCTCTTGGAAGAAATGCCTTTACTCACACAGGCTAGGCAGGTGGGTTAGTGAGCGTGGTGCTGAAACCTCCGCAGCAGTGACGCCGCTGCCCGTCACCAGTCTCCACCAGTCAACAGTTTTATTTACATAGCCTCTTGAATTTAATCCAAAAATGGAACTCAGACTTTTAATTCTCTTTGTTCAGTCATGCTCCACGGACCTTCCCTTTGTAAATCTTACTGTTGCATATTCGAAACCAATTGGTTTCCATCCTTTTTCGTTTTGTACAAGCACAATTTGTTCTAAAAAGCGTACAAACAGTTATTGTGAGTGGTGTTTACATAAAAAGTGAATAAATTGATCGGAAAATATAAAACGCTAAGCTAAAAATAAGCATTTGCTTTAAAAATATTGTCGTAGCAAGCTTGGATAATTCGTAGCGTTCACATCTACTACGGCGCAGAATAAACACTTAATTTTGTTTGACTTGTTAGTAGAACCCTGCAACGTTTAATCTAGTGCGATATAAAGTGTTTTAAAGAGTTTTGATAAATTTATTTCGTAAGTAAATTACTGATTTAAAAATAACATTTTTGAGTCTATACATATAAAATATAACGTCTGTCTGTCTGTTCGTTCGCTTATAATTTGAGAACCAATCAATGGATTTTGATGCAGTTTTCACTGAAAGATAAAGCATTTCTTCGGGAAGGTTTAAAGCTATCTATCATCACGCTATGACAAAAGGGAGCAGCGCAATGAGAATTTTAGTGAGACATATGGAAGGTTCGCTGCCGTAGCACAGTCGATCGTCGCGGGTTCAAACCCCGACTGGTAAAATTTATTTTCACTTCTTATTTTTTATTATTTTATTTTATTTTCTGTACATATAAAATACAACGTCTGTCTGTCTGTTCGTTCGCTTATAACTTGAGAACTTATCAATGGATTTTGATGCAGTTTTCACTGAAAGAAAAAGCATTTCTTCGGGAAGGTTTAAAGCTATCTATCATCAGGCTATGATAAAGGGGAGCACCGCAATGAGAATTTTAGTGAGACATGGAAGGTTTGCCGCCGTAGCACAGTCGATCGTCGCGGGTTCAAACCCCGACTGGTAAAATTTGTCTTCACTTTTCATATTTTATTCCATTATTTTATTTTCAACAAAAATATTTCCTTTTGTAAAAAGAATATTAAAGCTGAAATTATATCTCTTGATTGAGCAAAGACCAATAACAAAAATATTTTTATTTTCAAGTGCTTAGAAAACGCCAACTCTGGGAAGCTATCCTGGATAAGGGCTCAGTAAGCTGGCGTTGTAATTGTTTGTAAGCTGGCATTGAAATTGTTTTTATTTTAATACACTAGATGGCGCTGCATGTTTCAAAATATCGAATTTGACGCAGTCTGGTTCAAATCAACTCACGTTAAAGTTTGTCTACACTATTATGTAAAGAAGAAAGATTTGTTTGTTTGTTTGTTTGCATATAATGGGTAATATCTAGAACTACTGAACTGACTATAAAAATTCTTTAAGCACTCAATAAGATTTTTAGTTAATCATGTGGTATGTACGACTTGCGTAGTAGTATTTATGTAGTCTCATCGTCGGGTTTTCAATCATCCACTGGTAAATGTTTTTTTAGGACACCTCTCAAGTTTAAGTTTATTTGATCGGTATTGATGACTATTTTTGGGGAACATGGTGACCAGGATCTAATGACGGGACTGGGAGGTGGGTACGGGATCTCCTCAACGGATTACAGCAGACCCTTAGAGTTTGGGCTTATTTTATTGGTATTTATTAGCACTTTGGTAAAACATGGTGACCAGGGTCTGATGATGGGACTGGAAGGTAGGTACGGGATCTCCTCAACGGACAATAGCAGAAATTTCGAGTTTGGACTTATTCGATTGATATTTATTAGCACTTTGGTGAAACATGGTTACCAAGGTCTGTTGATGGGACTGGAAGGTGGGTATGGGTTCTCCTCAACGGACAACAGCAGACCCTTCAAGTTTGAGCTTATTTAATTGGTCTTTATTAGTACTTTGGTAAAACATGGTGACCAGGGTCTGCTGATGGGACTGGAAGGTGGGTACGGGATCTACTCAACGGACATCATCATCATCATCATTTATTTATTCACAAATCATATACATGACATTTGAATTTTGGTAACTAAAACTAAAATACAACAATAATAATATTGAACTATGTCTAAAATTACAAATTGCAAAAACTACTTACAATTTGTCAATCGAATACATGCACTTCTTCAATAAAAACCATTTTAATTTATTTTTGAATTTAGTGTAGCTAGTAATAATTTTCAACTCTATTGGCAATTTATTAAACAATGCAACTGATTGGAATTGCGCACTGTGCCTCACTATATCTAACTTCGGACATAAACTAGTGGCTAGATCTTTGCGGCGGGAGCCTAATCTCTCTTCCTGTTTAGCTTTTGATTCAAATTTATGTAACTCCTTGACCAAGTCCGATAAAAGCACCAGAACGTAAAGACTTGGAGCTGTTAAAATTTCTTTTGTAAAAACAACAGCGGACCCTTTAAGTTTGGGCTTATTTGATTGGTATTTATTAGCACTTTGGTAAAACATGGTTACCGTTGCATATTGTCGTTAAAAAAATCATATTATTTTGTTTTCCTTATTTCCACGAAAATCTCTTCGACGCGGGCGGAGCCGCGGGCAAAAGCTAGTTTTAAATGAAATACGACGAAATAAAAAGTGAATTCCTATGCTTCTATGACCTAAAATTATGTTATTTATCGAAGGGTTACTATTACTAGTTACACTAGTTTGTACTAAAATCGAGTTGATTTTAGTACTTTTGATGTTCCGGGACTCACTATATACAATCTTCTAAGGTAACCTACCAGTAGGCTTACAATGAGTCACGTTACACGTTACTGATTGCATAATAGTAGTTTATGAAAAGGTTATTAAAAACACGAGTGTCAGTTTAAAAAACGAGGCGTAGGTGAGTTTTTCAATAGAACACGAGTGTTTCAATACCTAGTTATGTATAGTTTCATACACTACTTTATCCAAACTCATGTCTAACAACCTGTTTTCAAAATAATCTTGATAAAATTTGTCATTAGCCATTTTTGATTTTTCTTGTAAAAGTTCGTTCAAAAGAGTCAAATTATCATAACCATCACTGCTGTTAGTAATTTTGGGACAAAATAATACTATTGGTTTGACCCATAAAACCACAGTAAATAATAATTTCCACGTAATATATGCCACCAAAATCCAACAGTCCACCACAATTCAGGCCGAAAATAAAATGAAATTGTGACCTCCTTTGTCACACAGCATTATTATATAGTACATTTTAGAGAATAATAAATGATAACCTCATTGGTATTTAGTATTTCACCACAGACATGGCTGTTTGGGCTAAGTTCCCTTTGCCTTCCTAGTTAGTATCACATGTACTGTATCTCAGAAAAAGTTTTTGTATAGCATTATGTTGTTCGGAGACCTGTACTATAATTTATTTTTTAAGTTTTTTAGAGACGTTCATGAAAAATCTTTTTCATAATGCCAGTAGTTTTGAGTTCGTAATGAGGATTTTACGATATGAGGTTAGATAAAATAGTTTGTAGGAGAAATTCTAGTTCCTTTCGTAAGCCGCTAGGGGTGCTGCATAATTTCTCATATAAATATTTTACGCAGTCGGTAATGTATCGTGATCAAACTCATGGTAGGCCTACAGCTCGCTTCTTTCCTAAAGGATTTGCAAAGAACTAGTTTTGCCTACGCAGAACTCGTTTGTCCTTAAACTGAGTTCGACTGGTAACAGATATACATAAACGATATTTGATTACAATCATTTTTGTATTTAATAACGTTGCAGGGTTGCCGTCAATGACATTTTAATTTTAAAATGCTATTTGAAATTCTAGTTGTAACTTGAGATTTAGTACACGTACAGTGTGTGACAAAGATTTTGATAGTGATAAAGTTATGAAACCGTTTGACCCCAGTTTATCCCATATCTCTACATTCCCACCTCACCTCCAGAGCTCTATTTCACAACTTATGTCGTAAACTTGCAGCCTACGAGTAATTGTCAGAGGCTGTAATGTCTTGGGTTGGCTTACAGATGTCGTCGTGAATTCAAGATGTCACCAAGACTGCAGAAACCTACTGAGTTATGGTTATAGATCCACCATCCATCAGCCTGTTTCGTCCACAGCTGGACGTAGGCTTTTCTACGATTTCACCACATTTGGCGGTCTTCCTGGAAGAAATGCCCATACGCACACACACTTGCCACTGTATAATTTATTGTGATGCTGAGATAGATCACATGTGATCTTACAGCAGCACTGGTCCATCATACTCTGTGATTAAAAGTTAATGAAAATAAACAAAAAGGCCAAAATTCGCAATTCTGGCTTACCCAATTACCAAGTACTAAGGGAGTAAATTTACATATTAAAAAGAAGTTATGAATTTTTAATTTATAAGCTTTATCTCAGACTTTTTAGAGTACCATACCTCAAAATAAAAAAAACAGAACCTTTATAGTTTTCCGTCTGTCTGTCTGTCCGTATATCAATACCCTTTTTCTTAAAGCCCGTGAGATATATCAATCTGAAACTAATATCTCCTACAGAAATCTACGGCTTTATGATTCTGTTAAAAAATCAAGCTCATAACTTTTACTTAGTATTAATGTCATAAAAATTGACTCCCCCTAAAAACTTACGGAATACGTATAGGAAAAAATACTAAATTGCATATATTTGATATATCAAGTACCCGATTGAAATGTTAAGTTAAGTTAGACATTTATAACTGCACGTGAAATAAGTTTGAGTTTTAAACTGTATGTATGAAATTCTCAATACACGAGAGTTTTTTTTTTTATTTTCATTATACTACTAGTTGATTAGGTCAGACAGCGTAATGACTCCAAATGAGACACACCTTTTCACGAATTTCGGTGATACATGATAATAATACCGCCTCAGTGGCCACTCAACCGCAGTCATAGTAGAAATAGGAAGAATACCTCGAAATAGAAGCCTACCGATACTTAAATACTTACTGTTGCAGGGTTGTCCCTAACTCTTTGTAGCGAAAGCGCGACTTCGGTGTGCGGGCTGTGGAGCGCAACCCCGACTTGTACCGGCAAAACAGGCATAAATGTTGTCGTTGTGCGCGTGCTGGGACGTGTTAGCCGCGCTCGGTATTTTTTGATGAAGATACTCCTATTCTGTTTTTACTATGCCGCAAGTCACGGATTCAAATCTTATCGGGGCACTTTTTGTATCCGATTTGGGTGCTTCGGTAGGCATGTCGAGAGGTCCATTATTAATGCTCGAACCACAGCGGTAAACCTCACTATCCATCGGAATGGGACGCAATAATCGTCGGTGAAAAGGAGTGTACGCGTTCAATATTCGTAAACACATCTGACACCAATTCGAGGATTCATATCGAGACGATGTATTTTTTATAATACTAAAAGTTTTATGAAATTGGTTGTTGAAGTATTTTTATATAAGGTGACTTTCGTTTATAAAGCCCAATTCATATGGGAGACTCAGTAAGTGATCAAAAACAAGGCTCAAAGACTCCTTCTCTGAACAAAAAATATTTTTCGGATTTTGCAAACAGAGTCCTTGAACCTTGGTCCTGACGACTTACCTAGTCTCCAGTATGAATTTGGCCATATGAGCGAAAGTCACGTTAGTGCATAATTATATCTTTGGCTATCTAAGTCACAAATTTAATGTCTCAAGAACTATTCTTTGATTTTTTTTTGCATTTTTTATAGACTCAACTGCATTTCTTTCTCTAGACGCAGAAATATTACTGCGATCGTTTTAAAACTTCAAGTAAGTTAACAAGTTACTAGCTACTGTGAATAAAAACG
This sequence comes from Ypsolopha scabrella, assembly GCA_910592155.1. NCBI lineage: Eukaryota > Metazoa > Arthropoda > Insecta > Lepidoptera > Ypsolophidae > Ypsolopha > Ypsolopha scabrella. The sequence goes on from OU342978.1 coordinate 5,766,889, forward strand.
AATTGTATTCAGCATTTCGTTTTCTTTTCTGCTGAATTTTTCACGTTTCAATTAAAAAAGTATAACCTTTATTTATAATTTATACATTAATCTATTATTAAACTTACACGACCTACCATTTGACCAATGCTTTACAGTCCGAATCATCAAATCATTTGACCCACCAGTAACAGAAATTCAGCTCAGAACATGGGAGTCCTCGTTCATGTGGTCACTTGGTTACGGACCAGTGCCCTGTTTATGAAAAGTACAAGTTCACAAGCTACACGTTACGGGTTTTTTTTTAAGTCCTTGTAAACTGCGTTTATGAGTTGAATTTACAAAACTTGTGGCATTTTTGATTGTGAAGTTCTACTTGTTTTTTTTTTTAGAGAAGGCTGGTAGAACGTATTCGGTTGTATACCTAACAAGTACTCCTCGTCTTTTTTTTGTCATGAGGTATAACTTTAAAATATTGCGTGCCATTCCTTCATTTGAGTTTCATGTTATTTCAAAGTACCATCAAGACGACCACAAACCAATGGCATTCCTTTTACAGCAAAAACGTTATTCACCACATTCTGCATATTTTCTGGCCATTTAACATATTCTGTAAACATAACTTCATTCACTGCTGCCACAACGCCATGAACAGTGTTCCACTTCCAGTTCCTTTAGTTCCAGTGTGCATATCAACTGTAATTTAGACGACAAAGCTTGATTTCTTAAAGTACTTCATTGCAAAGGTTCCCCCAAAACATACATTAAATTTGTATTAATAAATCTGGGGGGCAAGGCAGTGCCCCTGCCCCCGCCAAGTCGAGCTAAAAAGCGGCACGGCCGTACTATCCTTTTCTCGAAGCAGTTCAGGCCATTTTAGACTCCTAACTTCGTTGTGGATAAAACTAGAAGCCTAAATTTTCAGTAACCAAGCAGACATAGTATAAACACGGTATATTTCAAATTTCATTCAATTTGAACAAGTAGTTTAAGAATTATAACTAGTCAAATTTTCTCAATTTTGTCACTCACTCACTCGCTCACTGACTGACTGACCGATCATCAAAATTCAAAGGCCTTCTAGCAGACATAAAAGCTTCAAATTGGGAATAAAATTAGTGTTCAATGTATAAATCAAGGAAAAACTAAAATATTTTGCAATTTCCGTCAAGTTTTCTAGATACATTAACTGCATAAATAACTTTGGTATCCCAAATAAATACATGGGATTACAAAGTTACATTTGCAGTTGTAAATAGAAGGTACCGGAAAGAAAAAAAAGTAGGACTATCTACAAAAATAAATGTAATGAGTGATGTTGTGTGAATGCGGTGTGCGGTCAAACCTAAACTGGTTTTTGTCACACTGTTAGTATATAAGTCTTATTGTAAACACTGTTTTGTTAATAAATGATGATGATGATGACATGAGATGCCATCAAAAACAAAACTTGTAAAAAAAACAAGTCTCGCAACTTAGTTCTTCTACCGTAAAAAGTTGTGAGATCCATGTAAATCCAAGTCGGTTAATTTATTCAGTCACTACATAAGGGATCTTCTGTCGTAAGTTATTACATATATTAGCTAATTTAACAACATCTTATAGGGACCATATCAATATTAAAAATCTTTTATGTTTTAAATAAATAGATTTAAACAATATAGCAATCGCACTAAATAATCTTATTTAATATAATATGTATTACATAAGAGATACGTGGTGTTTTCATGGTAAGATGGTGGTACCTCCACCGTCGAGCCCGGCATCAGCTCGACCAACTATCTATTACTAGAGCAGATTTTAGTTGTTTAGTCTTTACTATTTTAGTTTGACTTTTGGTTCTCTTGAAAATAATTGTATATGTCCTCAGGGAACTGTCCGTTCCAAGGAAAAAGGTAAAGCCAATTCCCAATTGAAGAATCCAACCAGTACAAAAATAGAAGAATATTCAAAATCGGTTCAGTAGTTCCAAAGGTTCCATCCATCCATCCATCAGCCTGATTCGTCCACTGCTGGACATAGGCCTTTCCAGGATTTCGCCACTCTTGGCGGTCCTCCTGGAAGAAATGCCCATACTCACACACGCTGGGCAGGCGGGTTGGTGAGCGCGGTGCCGAAACTCTTGCACCAGTGACGCCGCTGCCCGTCACTAGTCTGTTCTAAACGAGGCCCGGCAATTGGGGATGGATATACCGCCATCCATCATCGGTCCCAGGCGATGGTGGGCCGCCTGGTTTTGCCTGACAGCTGTTCGTTCTCTTACTCTCCCCCGAATAACTTCGGGAGAATTTGCGAGTAAGATGGTGGTACCTCCACAGTCGAGCCCGGCATCAGCTCTACCACCTGACAATATATTTAAATGACGCTTGAATTTAAATAACGGCTAAGACTTTATGGAACTATAAGCCTATGTCCAATTTTAAAGTCTAAGCATTACAATAGTAAAAGAATTTTATTAATAACTATATCCCTAAGGAACTGGTTTTTAGGGTTCCGTAGTCCAATATGGAACCCTTATAGTTTCGCCATGTCCGTCTGTCCGCGGCTTAGCTCAGAGACTATTAGTAATAGAAAGTGTAAATTGGCATGGGCTTAATCACGCCAAAAAAGTGCTGAAATATACACTCGAATTTTTTTTTGATGCGCATAAATTGGGGGTAAATATTTGTTTTCGTTGGATAGGTTGTTTAAAAACATTGTGGGTGTGTGAAAACCGTTTTTGATTTAGGAATCCGTGGCGAAATATTAAGCTATAAAAAGCTAATTTTTGTTGGAGTTAAGTGTCCCCCCCTGACGGTTAAACGATTGCTTATGAATATGTGAAAAAAATCATAGAATTAGTATATATAATGAAGTTAAAAGGATAACTATCACTTACAAGTTTACAAGTTGCGCCAAACTTTCAGTCCCCTCCAAACTGGATAAAATGTAGGGGCCGTTCTTCGGGAGACCAACTTCCGAGCGGACTAGAAGTTTGGCGCGATCTGTATTATTAGACTAACTTATATAAAAATGTACTAGGCAACTACCAAACCCTACACCATGGGTAGCCCGACACGCACTTGGCCGGTTTTTCTATAGCCTCTAACAAGGCAAAAACTCGAAAAATTGCAAATTTGCAAAATTTTGACGTAACATGTTTCAGCCCTATCTTAAAGACCGACCCACATACTAATTTCAAATTTGGTCAGATTATTGTACATACTTTGAAATAAAACAAAAAATAATATAAATTAGGATTCAGTACCCAGAGAATGCTGAATTGTTTGTCAGATGCTACCATTTATAATGTCGTTATTTATATTTTTATGGTTCCGTACTCGTATTGTGTGCTAATATGAAACCCTTACACATTTTCAGATTTTGTTGTAAATCCGAATAGACGCAATAATAACGCCATTTTTAATAGCTTTGCTTGGTAATGGTACTCCATTCAGCGCATCGAAAATTCTCAGGAATATTTTTTCTTTTTTAACTTTCTAAAGCACAAGCCAGGATCTTTTAACGTACGTTATCCTGTAAGAGAGGATGCATAGGAAAGAAAGCTGGGAATTCCAGGAAAGTGGAAGGCACAAAGAGCAGGAAATAGTATTAGACGGACGGTCTGTGCCATCGTTAGATGCCTTTATGTATGGGGCATGTCGTTATATCCTGTAACTTACTAGATTTTGCCTGCAGCTTTGCACGCGTTTCCAAACTATTATCGTCAGTTTTCGGGTTGGCGTTAATTGTACTAACACCTCTAATTGCCTATATTTTGACAAGGGCCACTATTCAATGTACAAAAACAGCCTTTTTACTACTGCTTATTAGTCTAGATATATATACACTCAGCGGCACAATTAGCGGAACAGAGCAACATTTTCATATAAATGTGGTAATTTCGAAGCCTCGGTTCTCCGTCAGGTAATGATTCAGATGAGATCTGATAGGAGCTATCTAGACTACAGATAGATGAGGTCCAGACTGCTTAAAGAACCCAACTGATCAAACCGATAGTTAACATAAGAGTTATCCATGAAACAAACAGCCTCATAAATGGTATCAGAATGTATGGAAATCCGAACCCTCAAAACTCTACACAGTCTGTGGTATAACTGGCTTGTCTGATCAGTTGGGTTCCTAAGGCGGTCTGGATCTCGTCCATCCGTGCTCTAGATAGCTCTTATCAGATCTCATCTGAATAATTACCTGGCTGAGAACCGAGGCTTCGAAATTACCACATTTATATGAAAATGTTGCTCTGTTCCGCTAATTGTGCCGCTGAGTGTATATTTATTTTTCTTCGTCTTTTTCAACGACAGCAAATGAATAAGGTGAAATTCATTTAACCACCCAATTTTCTGTCTTAGGTTAAGTAGTTGATGGAGACTACACATGCGAAGTTTCAGGTGGATCAGACAGGATAATGGCAAGTCACATGATGTGAAAAATGACATTCATAAAGTGTAAGTAAATTTTTTATTTAGTTCTGTGAGTGGACACCATGAGTGTAGGCATAGCTTTGGATTCATCGTTATTCTTCGACTGTCTTTCGTGGATGCTCTAAACATCTCTAAACAGACTGATTTATTAACGCCTGTTTTAGCTCTCCCACTTCTAGGGCGAGCACCCTTCATCCTAGGTTTCAGTAACGCTATCATAAATAATAGTGTCCAGGCGTAAGCCGATACAGTACAAATTAGGTATCATTATAGAACTATACTGATACCGGAACTACGAAGAGTAGTATGACTCAAAGTTTGATAACTGTTGCTCCATTTGGATAAAGTTACTCTTCCTGCCATTAGCGTCGTCGTCTATTTATTATTAAATTGTATTACGATTAATAATTTTAGTTATAGTTGCAAAGTTAACGGAGCCACGTGCGTTTTATTAATTGAACCTCACTGTTTTCCTTCACATATTTCATCAAAATGCAACTTGGAAGCTTGTGACTTAAAATTCAAAATCGTCTACCAGGCATAGAAACGAATGGTCATTGAAATTCCAACCTAATGTTGCAGGAACTAGAATTGAAAAGTGAATCTTTGAGATAGGATTCCCGTGCTTCGAGGAATGGAATACAATCTACATTTACAGTTGTCTCCATTAGTGGAGTGAATTTAGTTATTCACGTTTTCACTCAGTGCTGGATCTAACATCAAAATGTATATGTTACGGCAAAAGCCCAAATAGTGGTAAATTCTAGGATTTTAGTGATGGCAGTGAAAATCTATTTTTTTTTTAATAATCGTTAATTTCGGTCTTATGCCGTCAGTTAACTGGTTGATCTTAGGTTTTACTACAGAGTTGTGGTAAATGCAAAAAAATGCAAAACACATTTGGAGTTTGTTTTCAGTACAACTGCACGGTATTGTGGGAAAGATGTGAAAATAAATAAGAACATTATTTAATCTTAATGAAACCTTTTAGATACACAGTGGATGTGCAGATGTAGGCATTCACCTGCAGTTCAAGCTTCCTAATTATAAACTATTAAACACCTATGACGCCTAAAATAAGAACTACTAATAGGTAGCGTATTATGCTGGTGTAAAACCTTCTTTTGTTCCTTAAACCTTCAATTGCTGAAAGTGACTTTGCCTTAAGCTATTAAGGATGGATATTTAAAAAAAAATTAATCTATTTAGTTTTCTGTATTTAGAGTTGTACACATTTTTGCCTACCATTCTTACTACTTTTTCACCACAGTAACGGTTGGCTCGAAGAAATTTCTTTAGAAATAAGCTCGCCTTTGTACAAACTATTGTTCATGTATATATTGTGTAATTATGTTTTTTGTACAATAATGAATAAAGAAGCTAAACTTCAAAAAGGACGAACAAATTTTTAGAACTAAAAATGTAAGTAGCTTTTTCATTTCCAGAAAGTTTCCAAAATAGCGTGTAGGTGTACTGCAAACTATAAACGTGTCTTTCTCAACATTAACCATTACTTTATAGTATATTAATCATTACAAGTAAAAAATTATCCACTATTTAGAGCAATTCGGACTTTTACCATCATCACTTGGAAAATTTTAGGTTTTACCGGAAAACCCTAGGATTTACCACTATTCGGGCTTAACAGTAACATTATGTAACGACGTTAAATTTAAACCTAAAGGAATAGATAACGTATAATATGCTGCCTGATGACTGTTATCGCTACATTATCACTCGTTTTATTTTTTAATCGATTTTGGTATAACACGTGGCAAATACCGTGCATTTTGTCACAAGTAAGTTTTTTTTGTTTTGTACTACTGTGTCCCAAAAGTACCCGGAAATTATAAATAAAACACAAGGGGTAATTTTAATCATATAAACTTATTTTGTCCCTTTCAAAGTAACTTTCATTAGAGGCACACGCCAGCGCTTCAACCAGTCCTCGAAACGCTTTTCATACGCCGAAATCGGGATGACTTTCAGCGCCTTCGTCGTATTTTCTTTCATCGCCTCTATGGTCTCGGAACGCTTTCCGCAAAGCGTCAATTTAAGTTAAGGAAAGAGAAAATAGTCACATGGTGCCATATCTGGTGAGCAGAGTGCCTGCAGAGCGATGTTCGTTGAATGTTTGGCGAATAATCATGGCTGTGTGAGCTGGCGCGTTAATCGTGGTACAAAATCCATGTGTTTTTCACCCACAAATCTGGCCGTTTGCGACAAATAGCATCACGCAAACGCGTCATGACTTTGAGATAACAATCCTTGTTGTCTGTCATGCTCGTTGGAAGGAACTCATGATGAACCACACCCCGATAATCAAAGAAAACAGTCAAAAGCGCCTTAATTTTTGACTTGGTTTGACGCGGTCTTTTTGGTTTCGGCTCACCTGAAACAACCCATTTGGATGCTTGTTGCTGTGTTTCCATGTCGTATTCGTAGACCCATGTCTCATCACCGGTTATGTTGCGTTTCATAAGCGTGGAATCGTTTCGTGCTTCAGAAAGCATCTCATTAGCAACGTCCATTCTGCGCTGTTTTTGCAGTAAAAAACAACGACCACAAAAGTTATTTGTCACAAATGTTAATTAGTCACAAAATACTGGACAGAGGTTAGATTATTTTTTCACCGCCAATCAATGACAGTTGTACCAACCTAAAGCAAAAAGAATTTTTTAAATATCTCTAACACGGGATTTTGAAATGAAAATTTCCGGGTACTTTTGGGACAGAATGTATTGTATATGTAATTGTAGTTTGTTTCTATGTGTTTATTTCTTTCTTTCAATCCGTAACTAGATCTTGTCAAATGAAGACTACAAAATGCAACGAATACATTTTAGAGATTTTTTATCGAAAAAATCGATACACATTCGTAGAAAACCTATTTCAAATCACTCAAAATCTACCTTTGCAATTTTTCCGCTTGGCTAGAATAGCTGTCCTATGTACCTACCTAGGATGACAGCTCGATATGCACTGTCTGTTCTTCTTAAGGTAGATCAACAGAGTGAGACAGAGCACTGTATCAAGCGCTATCGAGCTCGATGTGGCTTGCTATGCTAGACTAACTGGACCTTTAAACGAATGAATGAATGAACCGTCAAGTACGTAAGGTATGTTTTTATTCAACATGATTAAGAGTAAGAGAACAGCTCTGAGGCAAAACCAGGCGGCCCACCATTGCCTGGGACCGATGGATGGCGGAATATCCATCCCCAATTGCCGGGCCTTATATAAAACAGACTGGTGACGGGCAGCGGCGTTATTGGTGCAAGGGTTTTGGCACTGTGCTCACCAACCCACCTGCCCAGCGTATGTGAGTATGGGCATTTCTTCCAGGACGACCGCCAAGAGTGGCGAAATCCTGGAAAGGCCTATGTCCAGCAGTGGACGAAACAGGCTGTTGGATGGATGGAAGACCCTAATACAAAGTTAATAATGTTAAACAAAATCTTTATTAATAATCAAGTAGTAAAAAGGTCATGTCTATACATTGAACACTTTTTGTTCCTTGGTAGCACTACAAAAAGTGCCACACACACAAAACGCGAAAATAATGTACACGTCATTTATACAACCATCACCAAACAGACTTTGTGACATAATAGGTTGGGGAAAAACTCTTTTCGCAAATAGTATGTATGAACTTATAATAAAATCTCTTTGGCTATACCATTTGTATCTGGCTGGTTTTGGTATTAATAAAAAGTTTAAATTTTAAAAAAGATAATTCCAAATTCAAACCGAACGCAAGCCGCGAAAAAAAATTGTGATGTTTATGGACCTAGTGCAGTGTCTGTGAGAGTAGCACAAATTCGGTTTAAGCGTTTTCAATACGGAAATTTTGATGTCAAAGATGCACCTCGCTCTGGGTGCCCTGTTATGGATAAAATGGATGCCATTTTTGAAAAAGTGGAGCAAGATCGGCATATCAGTAGTTACGATGTAGCTGAAGAACTGGGAATTGACCACAAAACAGTTTTGGCGCATTTGAAAAAAGCTGGGTACACAAAAATGCTCGATATTTGGGTGCCTCATGAGCTCACTGAAAGAAACTTAATGAACCGTGTACTCATTTGTGATTCTGTATTACGACGTGATGAAACCGAACCATTTTTGAAAAACCTGATAACTGGTGATGAAAAGTGGATCACGTACGACAAGAACGTGCGAAAAAGGTCGTGGTCAAAGGCTGGTCAGGCTTCACAGACTCTGGCGAAACCCGGGCTTCAATTACTCTTTTGGTGGAATTCTAAATATATATTTTTTTTTTTGCTTCCTTCCTGTACTTAAACTAGTCCAACCAGTAAGGGAGAAAAAAATATTTTTCGAATTTGGCCAAAAGGATTATTAAACTTAGTTCCTGATCACTAACAGAGTCTCCAGTATGAATTTGGTCAGTTGATTTAATTTCACCCAATAAAATATGACTTTAATTTGTACTGCCAAACTCATACTGGAGGCTTGGTAAGTGATCAGTAACACGGATCGATAACACTTTTTGCTGATTTCGCAAAATAAAATCTTGATGTCCCATAGTAATTGACTTTGGGCTGGGCTTGCGTTTGTAAGGAACACGTTACGAAAAGAATAACTTACGAATTTCACAAAAAGGATCATCGAACTTTGTTACTGAGCACTTACGGAGTTTTCAGTAAGAATTTGGCTGTATACATTAAAGTCACCTTATACCGGGTGTGAAAGCAAAGTCAAGAAAACTTTAAGGGTGTGTTAGTATGATCGGTAAAGATATTTTTTTAAATACTGGGATCTCTAAATAAAGTACCAGTACCTCATAATAAGACGATTTTCTTTACTCAAATACACTAATCGCGTGGACACCCTCACGGCGCGGCGCTGGCGACTCGGATGAGGGGTGCGGGTTGCGGGGTGCAATTAGGTGTGTGGGGAGGCCGGTGAGCTGCGTAGCCATAGCTTAGAAAAATGATGGAATTTTTGGTGAAAATTCAAGGTATATTTTTTTTCTCGTAATGACATCAGAATCCTGTATACTTTCATACCCTAAAGGGATTCTTGAATTTGCATTTACACCCTGTATACAGTGCTAAAATTATTTTAATGAAACAGTTCACGAACATAAACTTTATACGAGCTTTAATAAACAAACAACAAGTTCATATAAAGTTCAGAAAACCGAAATTTACGAAAATACATATTTCAACTTACTTACCCATATCCAAGGGGGTAAACAAAGATTTTGCTTCTTTCACATTTATCAGCGCTTTATCCAAGGCTTACGAACCAAGTGTGGTAGTGGCCAAACAAAAACCTATTGTGAATGATAATATTATAGATAAAAAATTGGTCTACAAGTCGTAATATTCTGGATACTGCTTAACACAAGAGTTAAGTTCACTACCTTTTTTGCTACGACAAATTAATAGTGCTACGAATCCACAGTTTTCCGGTTGTTCTCAGCGTAGCTTGAAAACCACTTTCATTTCAATAGTTTTCTTGGTAAAGACTCGCCAAGATTGCAAGACCCCCGACGTAAATTGTGCTGAATGAATTCTTGTGTCATGTTGTTTGTGAAAAAAAGGAACAAAGAATTTAATGTACTCAGAAACAAAATACGTTTAAATTTACGCATTGCACCAATTTTTATCATAATTGCATTCAACTTGTTTTATTAAGGCGACTCTATTCGCCTTAACTCCCATACTAGTGGTGTTTGCTGATAATATCTTTATTGATAGGTACTTGCTTATTATTTTTTCTTGTTCCATTATATCCCATACAATTTCCATGACTTGAACCTAAAACATTTATCAAAATCAAATACATACAAAAGTAACAAGCGTATAAGCTCCTGGATTTTACACATATTTTCATAAAAGTTTATGTATCGTTATACAACAACAGATAAAGAGATAAAATAACTTAATTCAAAAACAAGAAACATTAAATAAATCACAAGCATAAAATGGTTACAAAATAGGTGGGTACAATGAGGACTTATTTAATCTATACGATTATCTGGCGGTCCTCAAACTAAAACGAGCTTGATTCGTGAGGACCTTTATTATACAAATCAAATAATTTTAGGTTCACAGCATAGTATATTATACTATTCAAATATATTTTTGTTTTATTTCGATTTTTGGGATATTTCTCCCAAAATCATAGGAAGACCCAAAACCATTCTCGAGTTTTTTCAAGACATGAATTTTGTCTCGCGTTAGCTTAGTGTTCGGTTAGTTCCGTACGAGCTGGGGAAATGAACGTGTAGGCCAACCAATAACAGTCAGTCAGTGCTCTGTAATCCGAAGTTGAATGTAGAATGAAATAGGAAGCATAGGGACCCCGAGCGCGAATGACATCAAGCCGCCGGCTACAGGCCTCTTAAGACCTTAAAGCCGATGAAAATAATTTTGTAATCGAGACCGGTTAAACAAGTTTAGTAGTCAGTCAAGTGCGAGTAGGACTCAAATACCGTTTAAAACACAAGCGTATTCCACAAACAAGCAGTTATATGATATGACCAAACTTATTGACACTTACGATCCATTGAACTCCATATGTCCAAAGGGTCTATACATAATTAAGTTGGGCCCTATTTCTTGATGAATAATTAAAAATCGATTATTTTCATATTTTTTCTTAGACGTGTGATATAAGACCTAAAACTTCAAGCTTCTTAGTCCACTGTAAACTGTAAGTACCCTATAGGTTTTCATTAAGAGACAATTCGTATGAAATTGATTACGTAAAGGGCAGATACTTTTTCGCGTTAAGATAGAAGCCTGATTTTTTAACAGCACTATGGAGCCGCACACTGCTGAGTATAAGTTTCAACTTGATACAGATAGCGCGCGAGTTCATGTCCACCGGAGCCAGAGGCGATGCGCGGGGGCAGCTCGCCCTGCCTTCACCAACCTCGCCGCATAACCTGCAGTCGAGTGTTGTCCTCGATGCTTGTGACGTGCGCTTATCGATACCGTAAATTAGTCGCTATTGAAAAGACGGACTAATGGAAAATATTATCGACAAATTCGTTATTGAAGTCAGCGATGGCGAAGAAATTGATTCCGACTCTTCTCTGTCGGTTGTCTTTGCATCTGATTGTGATTAAATGGAATTTAAAAAAATATTTTCTCTATTAGCAATAAACAAGTAAGTACTAAGCACATTAATTTTATTTCATAATTTGCAAAATTACCTTGAGTGACAATACATCAAATTGACAGCTGTTGACAAAATCGGTAGTAATTATCGACATTCCATCCATCCATCAGCCTGTTTGGTTCACTGCTGGACATAGGCCTTTTCAGGATTTCGCCACTCTTGGCGGTCCTCTTAGAAGAAATTCCCATACTCACACACGCTGGGCAGGCGGGTTGGTGAGCGCGGTGCCGAAACCCTTGCACCAGTGACGCCGCTGCCCGCCACCAGTTTGATTTATATAAGGCCCGGCAATTGGGGATGGATATACCGCCATCCATCGGTCCCAGGCAATGGTGGGCCACATGGTTTTTTTGCCTGAGAGCTGTGCTCTTACTCTCTCCCGAATAACTTCGGTAGGATTTCCGAGTAAGATGGTGGTACCTCCACAGTCGAGCCCGGCATTAAATCTACCACTTAAATTATCGACATTACCATAATTGATTAGGTCACAGCACTACCATATTCCTCAGGATGGACATGAACTCGCGCGCTATCTGTATCTCTAACGGGACCCGAGAAAATGGTCAGACGGGCAAGTGTTCAGCGGAACAACTCACACAAGTAAATAAGTTCTTCAATTGCTACAAAGGCTAAGTGATGCTCCAATCCAACAATAAACAGGTTTCATTTACAATTCTACGGTTCTTAAAGCCCAAGTTTTGGGTCTCAAGAAATTCGTGGGAGAACCTGATATATCACCCTATTTATTAGAATACACCAAGGAAATCCTGTTTTGAGACCAGAGAAGTACAGGTGTCTTGTACAAATAAAATCTTTTAAATATAAGGAATGTACACTGCAGATATTCAATCAAACAAATCAATACACATACGTAGAAAATCCCTTTCAATATCACCCGAAATCTAAACGAAATTTCATTAAAATGCTCTCCGTTTTCTTATGGAACTATAAAAATTTGAGGACGTGGTAAAAAAATGTAGGTAACAATAATATCCTTTTTATGTCAGAATTCTCTAGAACGACCTAAATGTGACTGCTTGTTTATTTTTAGTATTACTGCCTACTTTTCAGAACTTCTTGGATTATACAAATGTAAATTTGGTACCAACGGATAAGAAGCCAAAACTTTAAATTAGGTTTTTCTTTGGGTACTTTTTGAAATGATTTCTATATACGGACACAATTTCCTTGGAAAGTTTGTAATGAAATTTTATTTCGGGCGGCAGTTGATTATTTTTGCGGTATTAAATTATTTTAACTTGGCATGATTCCTCGTTAGTACCCTTGGGACCGACGCTGATGAAACTGGAGGGTTTCTTTCTTCATTTTTCGTGTGTTAACGGAAAACCTTTTAAATTGTGAACGAAACGCGAAAAACCGCTGGGACCATAATTAAGGTTTTTTGATGGACCGACTAGCGACTGGACGGACGGTCTGAAGGACGTTGTGGGTAGCGGCTGGATGAGGAGGAAAGAAAAGTTACCTTATTATCATATATGTATAAGAGTACATACTAGCGTTGACGTTGTTGTTTATTATTTATTATTTTATATATAAGGTGACTTAGATTAATACAGCCAAATTCTTACTGGAGACTCCGTAAGCGGTCAGGAACTCAGGACCAAGGTTCAGTCTTCAGTTCAAGTCTCCAAAAAGTTTTTTTTAAAGAAAGTAGGTGGTTTTTAGGGTTCCGTAGTCCGACAAGGAACCCTTATAGTTTCGCCATCTCCGTCTGTCCGTCTGTCCGCGGCTTAGCGCAGAGACTATTAAGACCATTAATACAGAGGATATAAGAATTGATCACGCCAACAAAATAGTAAAATAAAAAGTCGAAAAAAAAATTTTTCGGGTTACCTCTCATACACGTAAACTGGGTATGAATTTTTTTTTCTCGTCTATCCCGTATTGTTGGATAGGCCGTTTAAAAACATTGTGGGTGTGTGAAAACCATTTTTCGATTTTGGGATCCTTTGGCGAAATATTAAGCTTTAAAGTGAAAATTTTTGTTAGAGTGGAGCATCCCCCTCCCCCTGCTGACTAAACGGTTGTTTATAGAAATGTGAAAAAATTCACAGAAGTAGTATATATAATGAATTTAAAAGGAAAACTATCACAGCTAAGTAGGCTTTACAGGTTTACGAGTACAGGTCGCGCCAAACTTTTGGTCCCCATATAATGTATGGGACCAGAAGTTTGGCGCGGTCTGTATTAGTAGACCAACTTATATGTACCGGTCAACTACGGAACCCTACATTTCGCGTGGCCCGACACGCACTTGGCCGGTTTTTTTATTATTTTGTCATTATTGTTTCATATTTTTATTATGTGATACAGATGGTTGACATAAACATAGTCATATAACTTTATTTCATGGAACAAAATGTTACATCGAACTAATGTAAAATTCTCTTTTATGTGTTGAAGTCTGAAGATTTCGGGAAGACAGGATACTTATACCCTCCCAGTATAATACGGGCCTGTGTTAGCATGGGTTTTCGATGAAACTTGCGTTATATACCCACATTCTAGAATCTAGAGTCTAGATGTGTCAACGGGTGAGAAGATAAAATGTGGGAAGTGTCAAATATACCGCTAGCGGCAATGTTATACGTTCGGTTGCTGCTACTTCGCTGTCAGTCACGTGACTTAGATAAATACGTTCGCTTGAAACGAAAGTCTTCCAGCAAAAAGTCAAAATATGTGCGACCCTGATCTAAAGGAGGAGGAGTGCATTAGGTTGCTGGTGATGATAAATTCGGAAGCCGAGCGAAACGAAGCGAAGCGAGGCGACCCCTGTAGTCTTAAGAGAATGATATACGGAAAAATCCTTCTTGTTTTTCAATTGACGGCACAGCACCCAAACGTGCTCATTTGCCGCTAGTGCGAATCTAACTAAACCCAAGCATAAGATAATCACACTAATATTATAAATGCGAAAGTTTGTGTGTGTAGGGTGTGTGTGTGTGTGTGTATGTTTGTTACTCTTTCACGCTGAAACGGCTGGATGGATTTGAATGAAATTTAGAATGGATATAGATTATACCCTAACTTAACACATAGGCTACTTTTATCCCGGAAAAAAGCATGTCGTTAAACCGAATAACACGCGGGTGGAGCCGCGGGCAAAAGCTAGTTAATTATAATTTCATTTTAATTTTCTTTAATTTAGTTGAAAGCGTCTTCCTTTACGTTTTGTTTTGGCCATTTCAACAAAATGTATAAGTAAAGTGATATTATTTTTCATTATTCTGACTTCATATCTTTCTATCAGTATACTCTGTCATAAAACTTGTCAACCTTCTTTATTATCTTTGAACTAGAATGAACACAACGAAAAAAGTACCCCAAATTAGGCCATTTTCGTATTTATTCTTCCGCAATAAGCACTTTGGCAGGGGACTTCTGTCGTGCCGTGTACTCTACTTGGAACTTCTATACGAGATGCCTGACGGTACGACGTACTTACTTGTGCTGACGAGTAGATACGGTCTGACATTCGAGGCATGGTGGTAGTTGAACCAACTTGACCCGACAACTCATGGCCCTAATAACTACTGGACTCAGATAAATTATAATTTTGGGACTGGAAGTAGTCGGTCAAAATGGGGAATCGAATTGTAAATTTTCTAATAGTTAGTCAAGTTGCGATTGTTTTTGATCCGTTATTTCCTACTTCAATTTTTTTTTACATTTGATAGTTGGGTCGAAAAATATCAAGTTTATGAAGATATTTATTCCACAGAGTATAAAAGTACTGCCTAGTAAAAAGACATGCACACATTTTTTATTACACTATGGACCGACACAAAGACAAAAAACGAAACCATGATATATTACTAGATAATACCTACAAATTTAAGAACAAACTTTTAATTGTTTTTATCTTTTTTACAGGTACGTGTATTCATAATCATCAATTTGTAAAAGGTATGATAATATTTGATGTTTCTCACATGAGACTACAAGTATTTTAATTCTTCAATAGAATAGATAGTCCTGACTTTTTTCTGTTTATTACATCTGCTCATGTTATACGATTTTTTTATAATTTATCTCCTTATATGGGTGTATTTTGTTTTAAATAGTTCCAAAACGATTAAATTGTTTACTTTTTTTATTTTAAAATTAATAATTAGTTTTATAACTTTATATTCTAATATATTTTATATTACTACTAACATCAATATAAATTATTGTTATATTTATTTAAGTTTAGTGATTTAAAACGTAAATCGCTGAAGGCATCAGCGCTCTTTATTGACATTTAGTTGTTTAAGAATTTTCTTTTATCGATGCTAAACATCTCAGAAGAAAGAAAATTGAAAAAAAAAAACACAAAAATGAACTTTCCTAGACATGAACCCGATATCGCTTGGATGGTGAATAAAAATGTAGACGAAAATTATTGATTAGGATATGAAATATTTAGTATATTTTTTAAGTATCTTAATGTTAAGGTGGTAGAGCTGATGCCGGGCTCGACTGTGGAGGTACCACCATCTTACTCGCAAATCCTCCTGAAGTTATTCAGGAGAGAGTAAGAGAACAGCTCTCAGGCAAAACCAGGCGACCCACCATTGCCTGGGACCGATGGATGGCGGTATATCCATCCCCAATAGCCAAGCCTTATAAAAAAACAGACTAGTGACGGGCAGCGGCGTCACTGGTGCAAGGGTTTCGGCACCGCGCTCACCAACCCGCCTGCCCAGCGTGTGTGAGTATGGGCATTTCTCCCAGGAGGACCGCCAAGAGTGGCGAAATCCTGGAAAGGCCTATGTCCAGCAGTGGACGAAACAGGCTGATGGATGGATGGATGGATCTTAATGTTGGGACTTGGGTCGTCTCAGATTTTCAACATAATTCTGCACTTTCAGGCTTTTCAATTATGCCTTCTCCGTACGCCCCATAAGTATGGGCTGACATACAGATAATAATTAAATACCCAATAGCCAGCAAGAGATTTACTCGCGACTTGTCAACGTCACAGGCGCCCGAGAGCTGGGAAATACCTCGGACAACTTCTACAACGAGGAAATGCCGCCAACCTTTTTAGCTCTTATCTGGAATACACGCGCAAGACCTCGCGCGTAAGCACTTGCGCATAGTCGAAGGACTAGGCCCCAATACATTGCGTCCACATGTTACGCGCGAATCAATGCGCGAGTTACAAACGTATTGGGGCCTAGTACTTCGACTATACGCGCGAGACCTCGCGCGCGCGTGTGTAACACGACATGTGGACGACATAGGGACTAAAGGGCGATTTGTACGACTTTTTATTTAGTTTAGTTTTTAGGGACTCTGCCTACGGCCGACGGCGATTTGTCCAACTTTTTGTTTAGTTTAGCTTTAATTATTAGAATTTTAAATTATTAAGTGGTAGTGGTAATACTAGTGGTTTTATTTTATACCTACAAGTATTTATATTTTAAGGTTTTTGTTTGTTAAATGTGTTTTTATTAAAACCCCAATTATGTGTTTCAGTTTGAATCGCTTAGGTTCAAACCACATAGCCCACTGAGTTTCAGACTTATCCGAGATAGGGCACTTTGTGAACACTATCACACTCCGGAACATCCTAACGGGGAAGAAATGGGCGACCCAGACAGCTTGACAAACTTGTATTTTAACTTCATAACTCCTATCCAGACGGAACAAGGACTATTTTGCAACGTTTACGGTGCAGTTTTAAAGTGGTATAAAAGCGTGAGAGCTAGGCCATAAATCATTCTTATACAATGTGTATGTTGGGTGTTACTGAAATTAAGAAAGTATTTTGAAAGTTTAAAATGATACTGTTATTTCAAGATTGTAGGCTTTTACCCATACCTATATAATAGAATGTGTGTGTCATATTTTAAGGATTCCTAAAAGCAAATTGATACCATGTTATGTTAAGCGAATGTTATTTGAGTGTGACATTGAGGGTACAAAGGCAGACAAAATGAAAGAGGTTAAGTGAGAGTAAGGCTTGCACATTGAGGGTTCCGTACAATTCAAATGAGTTAATATCATATCCTAATCTACTAATACATACATAAAATGTTTTTTTGTTGGTTTGTGACCTACTATCTCGAAAACCGCTTAATGTATCGACATGATAATTTCTCTATTTTATAAAAGAGATCTTGGAGTAAAATATAAGTTATACTTTGTGCAGCTGCAACTGAAGTAACCTGAGCTGTAAGCATTTTAGTTTAAAAAGTTGAGTGTCTAATTATTGTGGTCTAGTGGATCAGCCGTGTCACTTCTGCGTAATTGCGTTCGCGGAATGTTTGCGATTTCGTTAGTGTTCATTCTCACATTAAATTTATATCATTGTGGTATAGAAAATCAGAAAAGTAAATCTGGACGTAGGGAACTCTGAATCGTGATTCGAACCCGGGACCTCTCGCTTACCGGGTGATTGCTCTACCAACTAAGCTATCCAGTTCTCAACACGACCTGCAAATTTTACGCATGTGCTTTCCCATACCGAAACGATATGTGTAGATACAGTGGCGAAGGGTCCATATAACACGATTCCCATCGGTTTGTTTAGAAAATGGCATCCATACTACTTTTCTTTATTCCGTGCTCTTCGTTTTGTCAAACATTTCCGTAAATCTCAATACGACAAATACACTTGGCTGACAGGGAGTTGCAAAGTACAAAAAATTTCATGTTTTCTTTGGTTGCTTTTCTGGGTTAGGCGATTTTTTTGGTCGGCTTCCCTTTTCTAAAATGTGCACCCTTCGCCAACGATAGATACTCACATATTAGTGAGCCTCTTGGCGCCTAGAGGTAGCTAATGTATCCAAGACAAGTCTAAGACTATTGTTCTACCGTCACCTGTTACAGAATCGGGTGAATACACATTACTCGTATCGAAACTATGATAGAAATAAAGTACCACTTATACGAAAATGGGCTACAACTGACAACATTTTACGCCCCACAATTTTTTTTGTAGAGAAGAAATAATAAGGGATGTAATTGTACTTTTCTCAAAAATACATTGTAATATTACCATTACATACTTTAAAGACCTATCAGAAAATACTTCATCCTGGCGAGCTATTTAAAAGTGTCCAGGAAATCTGAATAACTGTCCAGGAAATTCGTATGAAAATCCATTACATACCATATGTTCACAGAGTACATTTCATGTGTTTTCTTTTTAAAACTATCCGTGTCTATGTTTTTAGGAGACTAAGGAGTTTGGCGATCATAAGGTTTTCAGCGGCCAATTTACAAAGAAAAATACAATGAATTGCAATTTTATGTTTAGAATGTACAAATGTTTGCTATATTTTATAACTGCAATAAAAAAAACAACAATGTATAATTTTTATTCATTGTAAAGGTTTGTTTTAAAACCATTGAATCCTTGAAATTTAACCTCAATGAGCGTTTTTCTCGTTGTTTTTATTCTTAATTCTTAGCGTTCCTCTAGATGGCGTTGTACATGAAGAAGGCTGCATGACGGTAAATACCGTTGCCCAGCTGGCAATAATAAAAAAAAGTTGCGTAAAAGCGGGAATTTATGTTGCTATAAGTTTTAGTTGAAAGTGTTTTGTGCAAATAAATTACAAAATGAGTTCAGAAGCGGACTCTGATGTAGATTGTACTTCACTTATGCTTTGCTGAAGAAATCAATAACATTAAACATGACTAATTGCACAGATATGAGCAAGTAAATTTTAATATTTCCTAGTCAGTTTATTTGATTTGATGAAACTCATTATCATGAAAACCATGAAAATGACTAATTTTATTTTTGAGAAAAGCACTTTGCTTCTACCATTAATTAGCAATCCTGGTCTTAACAGTAATGTACTAATACTCGATAAAGTGAGTGATGCACAATATGCAAGGGCAAAACAAAAATCCGCTCCTGTTTTATGTATGGGTCCCTCCCTTAAATTTATTAAATTGGATTTCGAATTAAATATTCGGTTTTGGGTTATTGATATATTTCGTACTAGTTTTGGGTCAACATACTACACAAAATATGCAAATTTGTCTACAAGCTAGAGACCCGTGGCATGTGGATGGATAGATGGGTAGACTAACAGACAGCAGAATTATAACATTAATAGCGCTCAATTTTGCTCTTTGGGAACGGATATCTCAAAATGAGAAATATATTATTTTTAATAGAATATACCTATAAGAAAAATACTCGCTGCTTTTTGAGTGGCATTTCGTTGAACAATCTGAGTGTAAGTTTTCTTTAAAAACATTTTCCCGCCTCCTTCAGGATTTTAATAATAGACAATAGTTTATACAGGTTTTATGAATATCACCAGCCTACATTTTTTATTGCTTGCTATTGAATAAAAAATTGGTGATGGTGGTATTATCACTACCTAATAGGACAAATACAGTAAATCTTTAAAAAATGTTTGAGTGTTTGTGTATGTTTGTCACTCTTTCACGTTGAAACGGCTTGACGGATTTGGATGAAACTTGGAAATGATAAAGCTAATACCCTATAACTTAACACATAAACTACTTTTTATCCCGGAAAAAAGCATGTCGTTAAACCGAATAACACGATGGTGGAGCCGCGGGCAAAAGCTTGTAGGTAGATAAATTAGTAAAATACTAAAACCTCATTGTAAATAATACATAGATTTGTGGAACTATGCACCAGTAATTTTTACTAACATTTATGAATATAAATTAGTCAACCAGTCAAGATATCATAAAGCCATGCATGTGTTTTACCTTTGAATGTAGTTACAAATGATATTTTCTCCGTGGTTCTTCCAAAACGTGCTCAGAAGGCGGCATCGACTTATTATTAATTTAATCTACGTTCCAACTTTCGGAGTAAAATTGATTTTTCTTTTAGCCTCGTTTACTGTGCTTCGTTAAACAAGTTTACATAATCTGATTGTATCATCCCATAATCTGTTTATATAAGAAAATTAATTCAAAACAAAGACTTTTAGGCCTAAGAGGTTTTAAGGACGTATAAAGTTTCATACCGCTTAAGTTTCTCTTAGAAGATGAAAAATATGTACTAATTATAAAGTTTCTTGCAACTTACACTGAACTAAATAATAATGAGCAAATATACCTATAATAAGGGTATAAAAATTCGCTTGAGAAATTCTATATTTTCCATGAAAAAGTGATTAAAAAATTGTTTAACCGGTAGGTAAATTGAAATTTTGAAATTGAAAATATATTTATTTATCACAATTAATTACTCACACACAGTATACATTTTGAAATATTCTAGATTAAAAAAAAACACAAAACAAAAATTAAAAATACAATTGGATATAAAGTAACATTGAATTGGGTAATTACCTAAATGTGATAAAAAGAGGCAGACTCAGCATCTGTTGTGAGTTGTCGAACAACAACACAACGCTGATTTACAGTCTGTCCCTTTTCATGCACTAAATTAAATTTACATATTACGAGTACTTACATAAACACAAACTAAAATTTTAAAAAATATACAATCGCTACAAAAAGTGGTGAAACTTTAAAAAAATTATAATTATAGTCACACTAAAATTATTACTAAATCATTAAAATTACACATACGGAATGCCAAAAAAGAATCAAAACAAAAAATCAAAAATTTGGCCTGGGAACAACACTAAAACATGCGACTTACGATATATGGTAGGTATGCTCTCATTTCTACATATATTACCTTACTACGTGTGTGAAGATGAATGTATAGTATATTCAAACTGCAATACTAGACCTGTCTTTGAGGGCCTACTCTCCTAGGGGTAGTGCAATCACTTTAGAAAAAAACACATAATTGGCATGACATAAGCAAAATATAATTCCATATTTATAAAAAAAAACTGTCTTCACTTTTGACAAAATTAAATCGAAAGTTTCCAATAATTTATGCAAGAATTCTGTATATTATATGCCATATATACGAGTACAACAAATACTGAAAACGCCGATTTTTAATATAGGTTAATAATAATAATAAACACTTTATTGCACGGAAAACACAGATAAATACAATTCACATTATTGAAAAACATGGCAAAGGCGGACTCATTTCTAAAAGAAATGTCTTCCAGTCCACCAAAAAAACGCTGATGGAGAAAATATTTACAATTTAGCTCTGAAAATTAATTCCAGTACAATAGATGAAATATGTTTATAAATAAGATAACGTACATACACTATTACCAACCTAAAAGTATGCCTAACCTAACACCCTAAACACAACATACCGTACTAAATTAGTACATTATTATCGTGTTTTTAGATATTTAATTAAATAAAAAACCGTTGTACGTATCACTTTATATTTCTCGGAAAACAGAATGACAATCTCCCGTTACCCACATTCGCAAAACAACAGCAATCATCATAAAAGTTAAAACTACCTACCTACATATACTACAATCCCTCCACCACTATTTAAATAAAATACTAAAAATACAATTTATCTTAACCTAGGTTCTTTATAACAAGGATTCTGATTTCTCGTCCTTCGGGGAGGACGACGGCGAATGGCCTCATCAGAATTAGACTCGGAAACAATATCATCTGGACGACAATCTAAAAATGCTTCTTCTTCCACTGGACCAGAATTAGCATTATCCTCGGACGTCGATGCTACATCCAAAACTAACTCATTTGCCTCACTCCTCTCCAACCCTGGATCAGACGCAGGCGATGGTGGTGACGAAATACTCCCAGGAGTACACACATCACTAACAGTTTGAACTGGATACGTGGATGATTCTACTCGTTCACGATCGTCATCATCTAGAGATTGATCAAGACAATCTTCAAAAGTACTAAAATCGCCATCATTGAGATCCGCCAATTCTGATCCCGTGTATCTTAACAATTGATCAACATGTTTCTTAATGCTAATATTTAAGTCTGGTAGAAAAACAATGAACATTCTTGAGCCAATTACTTCTTTAATTACACCGATCTTCCACAGATGTTTCGTGCCATTGTAGAAAAAATGTTTTATCAGTACTTTTTGTCCAACTATAAACTTCACTTTTCTATGGCCTCCGTATTGATTATGCTGTGAGATCTGTTTAGAACAAACAATACGTTTAGCTTCGGACGCTAACGACACTGCTGATGGCTCATTATGTTCAGCACAAACGGGGACCCGCATAAGATCAAACCTACATCGCAAGGGGCGACCTATTAGAAGCTGAGCTGGCGAAAAACCTGTCGTACAGTGCACAGAGTTCCTATACTCAAACAAAAAATTATTTAATTTTTTAACAATTGAAGTCTGAGTTTCGTTTTCTTTTATAATGACTTTTAAAACTTTTTTTATTGTTTTGACGCTGTTTTCTGCTTGGCCGTTTGAAGCTGGATGATAGGGGGCGCTTGTTATGTGTTTGATGCCGTTTGCACTACAGAAACTCTCTAATACGTTTGAACAAAAGTTAGTTGCGTTGTCCGTTACTAATGTTCGAATTAAACCGAAACGACTGAACATTTCCTCTAGTTTTGCTACGATCGAACTACTGTCCGTAGTAGGCAGTAAAAAACATTCCACCCACTTGGAATGCGCATCTACTGCGACCATATATTGTTTACCGTGTAAAGAAAACATATCGATGTGAATTCGCTCCCAGGCTCGCTCGGGATACGGCCACGGCTGTAAGGAGGCACGTGGTGGATCGGAACGCAACGCATTACATAAACTACACGACCCTATTTTTTGTTCTATGTGCTTATCAATATTAGGCCACCACATATGGGACCTGGCTTCAGCTTTAGTTTTTACCACACCAAAATGCGAATTGTGCAATTCTTCTAACAATTGCTCACGAAACTTCGAAGGAATAACGACTTTATGACCTCTCATGATACAGTCATTCTCTAAAGATAGTTCCACCCTACAATTAAAATATGGCTTTAAATCCTCGTTCGTTATTTTACTGGGCCACCCTTTTTTTATTAACTCCATCACTTCCCGTAATACGTTATCACGAGATGTTTCGACCTTTATGTCATTAACAGAAACCGCTTTCAAAAAGGAATCACGTAAATAATTAACGTACAAGGTGTAGTCTGTACCTAGCATATCTGACTCATCGAATCTATCGACTTTGACTGATCGAGATAAAAAATCTGCTACGTTATTCTCGCTTTTAACGTATTCAATCCTATAATTGTACGCTGATAAAAATATAGCATATCGTTGTAAACGGTTCGCTGCTAATTCAGGTACACCCTTTTTTCCCCCAAATATAGTAATTAAGGGTTTGTGATCCGTACGCAAAATAAATGGAACCGTGCGACCATATAAGTAATGATGAAACTTTTTAATTGCGAATATTATGGAAGCCGCTTCCTTTTGTATTTGTGCATAATTACGTTCTGCTTTAGACAAAGAGCGTGATGCATAAGCCACCACTCTCTCTGAACCATCCGGCTGCCGTTGAGCTAGTAAAGCTCCCAACCCTTCAGGCCCAGCGTCTGAAGTCACTATTGTCGGGTACTCTGGATTATAATGAGCTAAAACTCGTTCATCAGCCATTTCTTTTTTTATTCTTTTAAATGAATTTTCCTGTGCCTCTTCCCAAATCCATTTTTCACCCTTTTTTAATAATAAATGTAATGGACTAAGCAAACTAGACGTGTTAGGAACAAAACATCTATAATAATTAACCATCCCTAAAAATGATTTTAATTCGTTAACATTTTTGGGTGGTTTACAATTCAAAATTGCTTCAATTTTATTTTTTGATTTGTGCAGCCCATGTTTATCTATTACAAACCCAAGGTACTCTACAGATTTTTGAAACAGCTTACACTTATCGGGCTTCAATCTCAAACCTGCATCTTCTAATCTACTCAAAACTTGCTCTAATCTTTGAATATGGATTTCTTTTGTTTCCCCCGTTACCAAAACGTCATCTAAAAATATACAGGTACCCTCAATATCTCCTAACAAATTTTCCATGGTTTGTTGAAAAATAAAGGGTGCATTACTTAAACCAAAGACCAAACGATTAAAACGGTATAAACCCTTATGAGTATTGATGCAAGTTAGGTTTTTAGACTCGTCTAATTCTAGCTGATTGTAGGCCCTAGCCAGATCTAGCTTAGAAAACTCCACTCCATTGTGCAGCTTCGCAAACAAATCTTCAATACGAGGAATGGGGTAGTTGTCCAAGTTGTCCTTGGTGTTTTCCAACCCAAGAACGAAACGATCCCTTAACGCTGTGTCTAGTTCCGATTTAAACCCACAGTATAACGCCAAGTTACGCACTCGCGCCGCCCATTCAGCTAAATCCTCTCCGACTCGCTGTTCTGCTTTGTAGAAGGCATATCGCTCAGCAAAACTACTTTTCTTGGAAGCAAAATGGGTATCCAGTAGCACCAAAATTGCAGAAAATTCCGTGTTCTCCACGTCATTGGGGAAAGCCAAATCTCTCACGACACGGTATGTGTCCTCCACCAAAGCCGCCAGTAGTAAAGCTCTTCGTTTTACAAAAGACTTGTCGGTTTCTTCGTTAATTCCATTTGCTAGACACGTCTGATTAAACCGACTTTTAAAAATGCTCCACTCCTGCACTCGGTGGTCGAACGTGAGACTGTTTCCAATAATATTGTTTGCCATTTTCAACACAATTATGTTGAACACTACTCGATACGCGTGAATCCCATCCTCGTCGCCAAAAATATCGTGTTTTTAGATATTTAATTAAATAAAAAACCGTTGTACGTATCACTTTATATTTCTCGGAAAACAGAATGACAATCTCCCGTTACCCACATTCGCAAAACAACAGCAATCATCATAAAAGTTAAAACTACCTACCTACATATACTACAATCATATATATATATATATATATATATAATATATAATATATATATATATTTGAATATGATAAACTACATAAATACTTACAATATACACATATTTAGTAGCTAAGACTGCTAAGACTGTTCAGGGTTACGTACCCGAATACAAGACCAACTTGAATTAGCAGTTTTGTTTCATGCAGTTTTTAAGTAATGATAACTTGTAATATTTATTCAAACATTAGAACGGTACAGAACTCGCAGAGCGCGAGTTCTAGCCGCACTTGATCGGTATCTTTCACATTCAGTCAAATTAAAAAACGTAGTTTTATGTGACATCCCTAGTTGCATTTTAGTTTTTTCTGATTGGAAAGAAAAACAATGTTTCGACATTAAAAACTCAAAGTTGAAAAATGTGACATTCCTTGTTGTCAATTGTCAATGTAAATTTTCGCTGCACCCTTTATTTGATGAAAACGTGAACAAAAAGTAACACTCACATTTCATAGGCTTCAGTGGATCTGCCTCGTAACTGGAGTTGTGTGTTCGCTTGGCCTAAATGCCTTGTCTCTTTTTCAATAGACTTTGTAAAACTGCAGCTTTCCTATGAAGCAAAAGCGTTTTATCGTTTCGTAGGCGTATTGTGTATCATTTTATTTCATTATGAATTATAAATATTTGATTGTGTACGTATCGGGCCCGAATAGCCTGAAATATGTGTTTCACACCGTTTAATGTTTTTTCTTATAATATTTGTAGAAAATCATAAATAAAAGACAAAATAATCAATAATGTATTTATTTTACATTGCTGATGCTTGTGATCGTTGGCACTTGGTGGAAATTAATACACATTATGTTTAGTTTTAACACTTAATATACATATATATAATTCAAGTATTTGTGTGAATAAGTAAAAGTGTTAAAAATACACATAATAATGTATTTATATACTTCTAATTTCGACTTTTGGGTTATTTTATCAACCACTTTATAGCTTATATGTGGACTAGAGTCACAACAATAATAATTAAAAAACCGCATTTAAATCCGTTTAGCAAATCTGAAGTTATAAGAAAACCGGCCAAGTGCGTGTCGGGCCAAGCGAAGTGTAGAGTTCCGTAGTTACCCAGTACATTTTATAACTTGGTCTACTAATACAGATCGCGCCAAACTACTTGTTGTTCTCCCAAAGAACGGTCCATACATTGTCGTGTTTAGAGGGGACTAAAACTTTGGCGTGACTTGTACTTGTAAACCTGTAAAGCCTACTTAGCTGTGATAGTTTTTCTTATAATTGAATTATACATCTGTGAATTTTTCCACATATTCATAAGCAATTAGCCGGCAGGGGGGGACACTTGACTCTAACAAAAATTAGCACTTTAAAGCTTAATATTTCGTCAACTGATCCCTAAATCGAAAAATGATTTTGAGAAACCCATATTTTTTTAAACGACTATACGATACTATACGACGCGGTAAACTTGAAAAAAATATATTCCACGTTTTTTTTTACCATCTTGTCGGCGTGATTGTCGCAGGCATACTTAACCTTCTAACCTAAGCTACCACCTCTCTTCTGCCTGATTTAACCAAATGCCTGCGACAAGTGTATACCCATACTAAATTACAGCTTTCTAGTACTAATAGTCTCTAAGCTAATCCGCGGACAGACGGATATGACGAAACTATAAGGGAACCCTAAAAACAGAACACATAGACAGAAAAACAGACAATTTTTTTATAAATTGTAGTTTGGTCTCAATACTATCACTAATAGCCCATTTCATTCAAAATTTCGCATTAATTTAGTGTATAGACACGACATTTTTACTACTTTCCTATATTAGTATAGGTAAATATTGGAGATACGTAATTAATTTGGATAGTATTTTCTGTTGCTCGTGCCGTCAGAACATAAAACATAAGTGCGCGTTTAATCGAACTCTGTCCCGTTTTCGGCTTGGGGTTATTTTTTGTATTCACAAAAACCACTAACCAACATTATTAAAGAAACTCCACCTTGAAACCGCTTAACCGCTCAAACGTAACCCTCAGCTCGCAACCCTAAAGCATCCGATCTCAAAACTGGGCCGCGCTATTTCCGACATCCTGGCTTCCCCACTTCTCAAGTTTTTAAACTTCTACCGTACTGTATTTGTGTTTCAAAGCTTTAAGCTCCATTTCCATTGCTAGGAAGCTTCGCAATTTCAAATTGCTATGCGCTGAGTTTGGACTTTTAAGTTACTAATAATAGACAGTGTTCCGCAATTCGAAACCCTAGATTTAGTTACTCTATGTAAAGCTAAACTTTTATTGTGGCTTCTTTGAAGTTTTTTCCTGAGATAACGATTTCAATATCGCAATCTCACTTCGTAAAATGGTTTCATAAGAAAGTACTCTTAAATATAATTTTGGTCTTATAGGCTCACCTTCGGCTCGTGCCGCAAACTCACACTCGTCAGAAAACGTTTCATCGCTCTCGTATCGTAATGTACTATTTTAGAACAGTACAAGTGATTTTTTGTAGAACATTATTATGCTTAAAAATATAATCATTTGATCTCCACATACATTTTCAAAATATTTACATCTTTGGAGCATATCTAAAAAAAACAGTATTTTGTTAGTCTGGGTAACCCTAAAATTTGGCTTCAAATTGCAAATTCAGAACGCAAATAATATTCCAACAGCAATGCTAATCTTTCTGGTTCCTAAGGTCCTTTTAAAATCGATGTTCGTTCTAAAGGGTTCCACTTGCTGTCAAGATTATTCGCGATCCATTTAATTGAAATGCGGTTTGTTTGAAATGTAAATTTGAGGAGGGTTCATCAAACATTCTGGGGTACGAAACCTGCTTGTCGATGCGGCACTACGTTTGTTAGGGTAAGAAGATAGTTTATAATTATATAGGTCAGTAATAATTACAAGAGGCCGAGGGCATACCTCGGCCAGAGACTTAGTCTCGCCATCCGAGGTAATGCCGCCAGCCTTCTTGGCACTCTGCCCAGCAGCATCGATTTGGACAATTTTTTTTAACCTTTTTTAGAACAGGTTTAGTTTTAGATGAAATAGTTTTTAGTGTTTTATATAATGACTTTTGTAAACATAATAGGTAATAAATTTCATTTTTGGGTCAGTATGTGTTGGTATGTTTGCTGCTAAATACTTTGCTAATTCTGCAAATTAAGTCAATTTAATAAGATATATTATTTTAGGTTAAGGTGGTTCGTCGCGGTCGCGTTCCGAAACGCATAACTTAGGATAATTGTTTTATTATTTTTAGTAAAAAGTATAAAATAAATATGAATAACGGCATTATTGTATACATAATGAGGCATTTCTAGCAAAGCTATTTTATTTTATGCATTGCGTTGTAAATAAATGGGCACAACGACTTTAAAGCTTGTTTCTTGTTGTTTTGCAAATTCATTAAATACAACTTAATGCACAAAGTTATACAAATTTTGCAGAAAATAAAACACAAATCACGATATTCTATTTTTTTCATTCAAAAATAAGAAAAAAAAACACATGTTGTTCGTTTAGGAACGCGGCCTCTTACTGAGTGATTTTGAACTTCAGTATGTTGTCAGAAAGTCTATATTAGAACGCTCGCTTCGCGCGCTGCCGGCACGCAAAATCTGTGAATTTTAGAGGTTTTTCTGGGTTTTACGAAAAAGTATTCAACGTAGGAGTTTTTTCACCTGATATCGGAAAATCAACCATATTTTCTTGTTATAATAGTAATTTCAGACGTAAAACTCAAGCCGTTTAGACATTAAACGACTTAATAACTTCCATCCATCCATACATCCATCAGCCTATTTCGTCCACTGCTGGATTTCGGCACTCTTGGCGGTCTTCCTGGAAGAAATGCCCGTACACACACACGCTGGGCAGGCGGGTTGGTGAGCGCGGTGCCGAAACCCTCGCACCAGCGACGCCGCTGCCCGTCACCAGTCTGTTTTATATAAGGCCCGGCAATTGGGGATGGATATACCGCCATCCATCGGTCCCAGGCAATGGTGGGCCGCCTGGTTTTGCCTGAGAGAATAACTTCGGGAGGATTTGCGAGTAAGATGGTGGTACCTCCACAGTCGAGCCCGGCATCAGCTCTACCACCTAAATAACTAATTTAATTTAATTAATAATTAGGTAACCGACTTGACAACGGAAAGACAAAGGTCTGAAAAAACAGGTGTCCAAGTTTTACATTGATCAGATAAGTAGTTGACTTAACAAGATTACTATATACATTACTTAGGAGTACGGAACTCACCTTGTTTACTTTTCATATTTTTGCGCATTTTTCGATAAAGTTCCATCTACAATGTCATCTTATGTAGTCAGGTGGCTTTAGAATTTTAACATATCTATTACCAGGTTCATAAGCATCGAATTTAGTATGAAGTTACCTTAGTGTGTACTGATAAATGTTAGCCTAGGAGCCCACTAAACTTTACACGATTTATTTTTTTATTTTTTGTTTTTCTTTATTTAAACTTGAATAAACTAATTACCTAAAAATGAATATAATACTATTAAAAATAAATTAATAACACTAATATTATAAATGCGAAAGTTTGTGTGTGTGTGTGTGTGTGTTTGTTACTCTTTCACGCTGGAACGGCTGAACGGATTTGGATGAAATTTAGAATGGATATAGCTTATACCCTAACTTAACATATAGGCTACTTTTTATCTCGGAAAACAGCATGTCGTTAACCCGAATAACACGCGGGCTCGCTCACTCATTTGGTGCTTCTATCCACCCGGTAACAGTAGTTTCACTAAGCCACCTAAATAAGTGAGTGACCACGGCAGATGGAAATTTGCCAAAAACTCAAGATGGTATAAATGGTAACTACGGTGACTTCACTTCTCTTAATGATGATTAAAAATTAAAAATTCTCGATGACGTTGCCACATTACAAGCTAAATAAATGCTATTTATATTTTGTCCCGGTGATTTTTTACTTGCACGTGACATAAGTGGTAACCAAAAATACAAGACATGGCTAAAACAAATCTTTCTACCATCTTCATTTCTTTATTGAAAGTTATCTGTCTATTTATGCCGGACAATTACCTGCGTAACGCACAGCACAAACTAATACCAGTTCTAGGTAGTCACCCGCAGCAAATAGCTTACTTCGCTTAGTTACCTACACAATCGTCATAGGTACCTACAAGGGCGTCTCCAGGATTTATTTTTGGGTGGAGCACACAGGCCAGATAGGTATGGATATAGTGTCCCGCTTAATATTGGATCAAATCTTTTACATAAAATGCTGCACTTGTACTTAAAAGCATGACACAAAAAGAAACTAATATAATTAAAGCGGTAAAGTGTTAATCTCTCAGCTCCTTGTTTTATTTGAACCGTTTGGGGGGGCACGTGCCCCTGTGCCCCCCCTCTGGATCCGCCCTTGGGTACTGTGTCACAGATTATTATAATCGTTACTTCCTAAGTGTGATATATTTGCTTATAAGTTTATGACTGTGGCAAAAGAATGTCTTCAGTACTGTTTATCCAAGGATTTGTCCTTAGAACAGTTAATTAATTTATTATTGAATTTGAAATAAATATACAAATACTGCTTTTGCCATCTTTTCATTTAATTAAATACACAATTAGAACAATAAACTAAATGTAATATATCTCTAAATTATTTAGTTTATTGTCCTTACTGTGCTTATTTATATTTATTAAAATATTTACAAAATATTTATATACATTTTTATAATTTGTTAATCAGTTTTTGTTTTGATTTTATGTGTAACACTTGAATTTTATAGCGAATTCGTTTTCTGCGACGCTGTTCAATTTATTTGCATATGAAATAAATAATTATATTCTGGTATTATCCAGACCGAACTGAGGGTCCAAAAATATGACGAAACGCTTCGAGAAAATGTACTTAGTGCCCCGCTTCCTTTTGCTCGTCTTGGGGGGGAGTACTGCCGTGCCCCCAAATAACTTGACTAACGATCTGATTGATCTATCAACATCTAGATTAAAGGGCTGGATCTAGCAACATGTAATTGTAGGACCAGGTTTTTGTAGAACAAGTGTCTTATTTAGACAGATTTGGCCTCCCCATCATATGACCAAGGTTCGATCCCCAGCCGGGCATGCATCAATGAGTTTTTCGGAATTCATGTGCATAGTATTTGTTCTTACTTACCACTTGTTGAAAGGTGAAGGAAAACATCGTGAGGAAACCTGCATGCCCTAAAAAGCATGTATTTGTGCCCGAAGAACGGCGATAGGGCTCACCACCCATCACGTTCAATTGGGACGTAGTAATCGTCAGTGAAACGCGGGTGTAAAGAGTGTTGACTGTGACTTGCATTTCACAGCTCACAATAACACCTCTGACTCGGGGATTTATGTCGTTACGATATATATTTATTATAAGGTATACCTAAAGCTGCTTCACAGACGACGCTCTCTCTAAACTCGCCCGTATGTCGGTGCGTTAGGGTTCACGCATTGTTGTTCGGAACTCAATTATTTTCTAAACTAAGGGTGTCTGCGGGTATGACTCTTGGGAAAAGTGGTTCAGTAGGGTCGGTAGAATATGTGTTTTCATTTAATGGTCGCACTCTGTTTACACCCGTATAATATAGGTTTTTGTACGACATCGACATAGGCATCCCCAAAGAAGTGAGTTGAGAAATGTCTCACGGGATTAAGAGAGTTTGAATTTTAAAATATAAAATTACATGATGTCTTAAATCAGTTCATCTTACTTTCCAATTTGAATTCCCCTCATTTCGCTCGTTATCATGCAGTCTTATTATCAAGAATCCTTACTTTTTTTACTCTCATCAGTCGTTCTCTATCTCCTAAATATCCGACATTAAAATTATATTTTCATCCGACTTATGACGACCCTTCAGAGGAAATTATGTGATTTTTTTTCGAAAAACATCACGTTTTTGAATGTTCATTTTGATTTTATAGTAGATTAAAATAATAACTTTTGACTGATGCCGCGAAAACATAGCAGCTGTGATAAGTTGCTACATTTTTTTCTATATTTTGTAAGACAAAATGTAGTCAAAAATCTATATTAGCCATGTGTAATTAAAGTCGATTGGGTTAGTGGTAAAGGAACCGTGACCAGATCTAGCTTGGTAGAACGATGGTAGAGTAAACAAAAATGTTTATCAAACGAGCTGAAAGACCGTTTTGCAGTATTAATATTCATGAAATGTTATGCTAGCCTGGTACACAAACTGTTTCTGTGCAAAATGCTCAAATTTATACTGTATACAGTTGTATCAAGGAATAATCCAGGATTTTTTTAGGAAACAGTGGCTTATTATGCTTCCTGTGCTGTGAAACAAATCATAACCAACAAGTTTCAAAGTTTTGTAAAATATATTAATTAGATTATATTTTTCAAAGTTATATAATTTTATTAGTTTCTTTTAACGCTAAGTGTGATTTAAAAAAAATAACCATCTATGTCAATTGAATCGAAGAACATAGAGTATAATATTCACTACCCACCTCATAAGCACATAGGCGTAAGTTTAAGTTCTACCCATCAGATGTTTGTTTGCATTTATTTTATTATTGGTTATGCCCACACAATGAAAATTGTATTGTTTCGTGTGTGTTGTGACACTTTAAGGGCCCTGTAGCCGAATGCTTGAAGCTAGTCGCGCTCGTGGTCGCTATGCTTGCTATTTCATTCTATATTCAAGTTTGGGTTATAGAGCACTGACTGACTGTTATTGGTTGACCCGAACGTTCATTTCCCGAGCTCGTACGGTACTAACCGAACACGCTGCGAGCGGCAAGCTAACGCGAGATAACATTCATGTCTTGAAAAAACTCTAGAATGGTTTTGGGTCTTCCTATGATTTCAGAAAAAATATCCCAAAAATCGAAATGAAATAAAAACACCTTTGAACAGTATAAAATATACTATGCTGTGAACCTAAAATTATTTTATTCGTTGTATTGCTTCTGGGACATTACGGTACATAAACATTCATCAAAATATGTGTAAAATCCAGGACTTTTATACGCTTGTAACTTTTGTATGTATTTGATTTTGATAAATGTTTTAGGTTCAAGTCATGGATATTATATGGGATATGTAGAAAAAGAAAAATAATAAGCAAGTACCGATAAATAAGGATATCATCAGCGAACTGCGCTAGTATTGGAGTTGGGGCGAATAGAGTGCCCTTAACAAACAGATCTTTATTATTAGCAAAATTAAGTTCTTGGCAACTCGGCTCAATTTTTCTGTTACCTTGTATTTAGTCACCTGGCATGGGCGTATATAATGGCTTAGTGGGTTCGGATCCCCCCCATTAGCATATGTGGAAAAAGAAATATTCGCGTTGTACACTTTGTTATTCGTTACGGCTTATCCGTGCCTTAAAATACAAGCTGACATTAATTTATGCAGTAAAATTCATACTGAAGACTCGGTTAGTGTTTGGGTATCAAAATTTGATGACCCATAATGGTGTGACATTCCTAAATGATTTTTATGGTTTTCTTTACAAACTCAAGTCCAGCCCCGAGTCAATTACTATCGGAGGTCAACATTTTTTTTTTCTCTTTTTAATTCTTGGACCCCCCTTGAGAAAGCTTTGGCTAGGCCCATGTCACCCAGTAAGCCTTTAAAATATGCGGAGCAGAAGAGAATAACTCATTTTCGAAACCAAAAACAGGATTATAAGTTGGTATCTTATTTGTTTCCAGTTGTGTATTTACAATTCCTATTCTCCTAGCTACGCACACCTCACGTCAGTTTGAATGGCGAAGGAGAACTCTGCAGAATTTTAAACGCGAGCTGTCACCTTATTTTGACATTTGAATTACAAATTCGGAACTATTCGTCGAGTTAGTAAAGAAGTTCCGAACTTAAGTTTATAGGCTGGCGGGTAGTTTGAGTTTATAGTTCAACTTTACGGTAGTTGAGCCTTTGCCTTATCTTGTTAAGACTAGGCTACGATAGCTATTTTAATATTTAACGAGGGAAATATTAAACTGCATATTTTAACATGAATTTATATTGAGCATTTATATATTTTTATGTAAACAACAAAGTTTGTTATGAGAGTGCATTACGAAGAATAAAATCAATCAAAACAGCTTTCAAACAAAGTTTCCATGCGGAATATTTTTCTTTTCTCTCATACTATAAAGACTATTTCACTAATAAGTATGCTTTAAGGCTACATATAAGGTCATATTAAGCACCTCATTTTGGATCAATCAGAACTGAACTCTACGACGTTACCTCACTCAGATGTGGCTGTTACGACCACCAAGAAACATGCGCCCACATATACCTGCGTTTTTATTTAATAACTCTGCTTTAAGATGAACATTTTAAAATATTCAAAGACGAACTGACGATGTTTTTTGTTACCTTTTTTAAAAAAAAATATTAAGGCTGTATGGTTTAAGGAAGGTTATTTAATATAAAACAGACTGGTGACACACAGCGACCCGCCTGCCCAGCGTGTGTGAGTATGGGCATTTCTTCCAGGAGGACCGCCAAAAGTGGCGAAATCCTGGAAAGGCCTATGTCCAGCACTGGACGAAACAGGCTGATGGATGGATGGATTTAACACTCAAAAAACATGAATTTAAATTAATTTTTTTTCTATCAAGCAATCTTAATGATACTGTCTATATTATTATTAGTATACCGATTAACCAAGTTACAGTGTGATATGCTCATTTGAAGTTTTGCATCTATCCTTATATGAAGATATAAGCTCGGAATTTTCGTGGAGAAGATTTGTACACGCCCCACTGGCGAAGGGAAATATTGCGAGGTAAATATGTAAACCCCAAAAAAAACGTGCATTTGTGCCCGAAGTATAGCGATAGAGTTCATCCCTATCACGCTGTGACGTAAAAATCGTCGACGAAAAGCTGATGTACGATTGTTAACTGTTTCTAGCCTACATAAACGAAAACATCTATGAAATTCTTCTGATATATAGTCGATACGGTGTGATTATTTATTATTATAAGGTCTTACAATTCAAAGTGAAAAAAATTCAAGACATGATAGAGTTTCCTTCAAAGACTATTATCCAAAGAAAAAAAAAGTTTTCGTTTTTGCGCGAACTTTTCTTTTCACCTTTCCATAGAACTTGAGTCAACTGATTGAACCACTTTGTACTGGGAATTGAAAAAAATATTTGACCAAAAACATTTTTTTCTTCTTTTTTGTGACACATGATCTACTCAAAAAATTTTTTTACTTATTATTACTGTGGGAACTTATATACAGAAATTCTATAACTGTAGTACTGTAATCTCCAAGTAAAGATTCCAATGTATAAATACACAGATGTCTTTGTCTCCAAGATTCAAGCTAATATCACAGAAACTAAAGTTTTTGACAGTCGGATGAGATACTGACACGATTCCATTAATGTTCGTTGAAAACTAATTAGTAATTACCCTCCATCCATAAACTACCTACTCATCGTCTTCGAATCACCATCTCCGAGGGCAGTACCTTGTTTTCCCATAATGAAACCGTATTATAATACCCTAACGAAGTCTCTCGCATGAATATGGGTACTTTGATACTCTTGTAACGTGTATTAATTTATTCAATGCCTGAGGGTATTCCATTGCCGATTTACGTCTGTGAAGCTGTGGAATATGATTAATGCAGATTACTTTAAAATTAGTAAAAGACACATAGCGAGCTATTTTTTTCTTGTTATAAGTTGTAATTTATGATTTTTGATGTTTCACTTGAAATTTGAAAACTCCATCTTTTAACATACCTATGTTGGACAAATAAATTATATTGATTGATTGATTGATTGATTTGTTTCTAAAGTTGATGTACTTTAGTTTTTAATGCACTCTAGATACTGTGTACATTATCCAATAGAAATAGATTTCGCTTTCTATGCTAATAATAAAGTAGTAAAAACACGAAAATAAAATAAAAAATTGGTTTTGGCCTCAGTACAACTAATAACCCATTTTTTTTCATACTTGTACTCTTTCACTTATTTTTATTTCCGAGTAGTTTCGTTTTAAGGCGACGATTTTGGCGACATGGATCTCTATTTTTCTCAGCAATAAAAAACATATGTAATTATCAGTTTATATACTAGATTAAGCATTTCATTGCCATCATTTTGCCCGAAGATTTAGTTGATTGATTAGTTTCCATAGCGAAGAAAAAAATATTTAGATAACCTCTTTTAAAACAGAGATTTCTATTTTACTGACAAACGGGAGCGTATGAAGCCTCTAAGTTTTTTATTTAAATTAGTCTACAAATACACTTCAATATGGCCGATTGGATTTATTAAATTACTTATAGTTGTCATTTTAAATGAAAAATACTGTTACGGCATAAGCTAGTTCGTGAGCGCATATTTGTATGGAGTAAGTCCTCCTCACTCCACTCCCCTAAGGCGCCGATTTGAAATAAAAAGTTGATCAACGCCTCGCCTTAACGGCAATTTCATAACCCATTTCTTTTAAAAAAGAAATACTGGCGTCATTGATGTAAGAAGATGATTTATCCAATTTACGGCGTTATTTGTTTTGTTTTTTTTTTTGGTTTGTATGTGATCTCTTTGTATGGAGGGTTATTTCAGAACAGATACTTGTTGATGGCTTCTTGAGTTAAAACTGCCCCCCCTCCCCCTAGCCACTTACGCCAATGTACTTCACTAGAGGTATTCCCTTCCATATTAGAATGTTGATACTGCTGATTGTTGGCTTTTGGTGGAACTTTGAATACATATTTAACAGAAAATCACTCGTACTATTTCACGAGTTTATTTATTTCCTGACCTGTTTTGCCTTTATAGCGTTTTCAAAGGCATCAACCGATTGACATTGATTACTCTAACGTAAACTGTTTGTGTTATATAAAGATCAATTATAAATCCTTTGAAAATGCCAGAAAGGCGAAACCGGTCAGGAAATGAATAAATTTATGGAATACTACAAGTGATTTTCTGTCCATCATACTTTTCATATTACTTTATTCGACAGATTAAATTATTTTTATTTTTATTTTACCAGTATATGGCCTAAAATTATTGTAGTTATATAGGTAATAATTAATAATAGAGAAACTAAAAAAGCAAAAAAGAAACGTGTAAAAAGAAAGAATTCAAACACCTTTTATTACTTTTTCCCTCGGTATAAATGCTCATTTGTGATATTTCTACCTTATCGTTGTGCCTAGTCTTAAATGATTTACATATATTTCTGAATGGTGCTAGGGTTGCGTAAGTAGAAAACGTTATTTAAGACAACTCAAGCTGCTCTGGAATACACTAGATTTCGGGTGACTAATTATTATTTGATTACCACAGAATGTCATATTTTAAGTGTAATGAATTACTTTTGGAGAAAGTATTCTAGTATTAAACTAAGTTTATAAAAAAAAATATATATATATATATATAGTAAGTACCCATAACAAATAAACAAGTCATTAAAATTAAACATTAAAATTTGATTGTCTGTGTACGCAAGTCACTATAAACATTATTATGAGTGTGTTTAAAATTATAAAACATTTACAAATTATTAACCAAGCTATTTTGTGGCTCTTTAAAGTGCTTTTTTAGAATTAATTCATAGCTGCGACTTTGGTTTGAAGGTCTCGACCACTTATGCGGAGGTCACGGGTTCGAATCTAGCAGGAGCACATTTGTGCTCAGTCTGTGTGCTTTGGAAGACATGTTAAGCTGTGGTTCCATATTTGTGCCTGAAGTACGGCGATAGGCTCACCACTAGGGTGGTCCAAAAAAGTGACAGTTACAAATGTTTTGCTCTTCAAGGCGCTTCTTGTTCCATACCCTAACTAAATAGACAATTCCTACAAAATTTCTGTTCAAACGGACTATAATATATCTAGAGGTCGCAACCATGTGCGACTTATTGAATTCAACAAAATAAAGCAATACATGAAAAATCTAGTTTTATGTTCGGAAATATTTAATTTTTATTATTTCTGACACAAGGTTCTCTTAGAAGAATTAGGGTAGACTTTTCCATGGAGCTCTACCAGGCGAAGAAGATACTGCGCCTAGGTTTCATCTCTTGTCAAATTTAATTATACTGCTAGATTAGGACAACTCCCTTTTCGATAGAGTCGTTAACAACCTTCATTTCGGTACCTTTCTGCAGAATCCTGCTGAAAGAGTTTGTAAGTTGCATCCTCTAGCCAATGGTTAGAATCTTTGAGCAAGAAGCTCTTCGACGCAATTTACTTGGCGTCTTCCAAAAGGACATCAAAGATGTTGGCAGTTCTTTCTGTGACATAGAAATCTAATATACTTCCTATACGAGATGACGACAAGCCACCCATAGTAAAAGACCTTTCAATAGTCGCACATATGCCCCCTTTAAGAACAGTGTTTGATGCAGTGGTATCAAAAACTAACTTACGCAGCTGATTCTTCAGAACCAATTCGTCAAGCGTCTTGATGCACATATATTGAGGTCGACCAGCCCGCGAGGGATTAAAGGAACTCCAAGGAACTTCTCATTTTTTTCATTTTTTTATTTTATTTAGGCAACATACAGTCGTTTACAAATATTACAAAAGAAAATAAAAGAAAAACACAAAAAGACCTAAAGTCCCATAAAGGTGAAACACTTAATGAAAAATTTCGAACACAGTTATAACGACACAGAATAAAATCAAAATATACTTAACATTAATAAGAACACAATCAGACTAACTAAATTAAGTACATACATAAATACACAATATCAGAATTTGAACACAAATACAGCACATATGATGAAAAGAACATACTCATGTCACCCAATGGATATTAGGATGGCTAACCGATCAACTTTCTCTTTTCCATTGACTATGTCCGGCAGAAGTTTGCCGTCCCAGTGCAGAAGCGAGCGTTCATAGAAAACTCTGCTTTATCTGCTGTTGCAACCGCCGCCTCTCGACAGAATCTGCGTGGTCACCGGATAGTGCTTCATGAAAGAGACGTACTTATAATGTCCTGTCAGAGAAGAGACATACTTATAAGATCCTGTCAGAGATGTAACCATGATGAAAATGGCTTTGCTATCACAGATATTTACTCGGTCGACTACATTAAATGTGAATAGATTTTTGGTCTTTTTGGGTCTCAGAGTACCAGTAACAGACTTTCTAGTCTCTTTTTCAGCAAGGTTTCTATCCTGAATACCAAGCTGGCGCTGCACAAATCCTTTCTATGCATATCGAGAAAGATTTTGTCCTCTTCAACCGTCATTGTCTCCATGGCGTTTTTCATAAAAAATATTAGTAACTGAGTACAATTTGATAAAAATCGCACTTGGTTGCGACCTCTCCATATGGTTCGTTTTCATTGATTTTTATTTTCAATGTGTATTGTGGTCAATGAGACAAAGGGAAAATTGAAGAAGAAAGAAATTTTGAGAAAAAAAAATATTATACATTTAAGGACCACCTACTCACCAACTATTACGCTAGGGTGTAATAATCATCGTTGAAACGTACGATTTTGGACTGTGACTTGCATTTCACAGTACACACCCGGAAACACCTGTTAATTTCCAATTTAATTTCTAAAAAAATAAAATAAATTACACACAAATTCTCGTGTTTTTTTGAAAATTATTTTTCGCCTATAATCATCAATCTAATCCATTGACTATTAGAAAATACAGTTGGACCCATTTACCACTAGGGCTGACGCCACGACGACTTCGAACAATAGTTTTGAAATGCGCCGCCTGCCCTGTGTTGGTGATAACGTGGGAGGTTATTACCATCAACTTAGCCTGCGTAATGTGGAGTGTCTGTGAAAATGAGACGCCTGCTTGATTTAAAGCGCCGTAATACATCCTCAGCTTCATAAAGAACGACCCATTGCGATATGAAAATTTCGGAGCTCTGGAACAAATGGTTTTTGGTATTCCGAAAGAGAAACTTTTGCAGTTCCATTACTTAGTACATTCATTTGTGTTCGACATGTGGGTACAAAATTCACATTACAATACAATATTTTTCTTAATTTACATTTGTTTCTGATCAACGAGTTACTCGTATACCGTCGTAGTTTCTTATTTATCTTTTCTGGTTTTTAGGGTTCCGTAATCCGATAAGGAACCCTTATAGTTTCGCCATTTCCGTCTGTCCGTCCGTCCGCGGCTTAACTCAGAGACTATTAGTACTAGAAAGCTGTAAATTATTTTCGATTTCAGCTTTGGATCCAGTGTAAAAGTTGTTCATGTGAACGAATACTTCCAAAACAACTTAAGTTTCACGATGTATAAATAGTTGTAATAATAAATCTACCAACGTAAAAAAAGCTTTAAAATTGGCTAATCTAAAATGTCTATAAAAAACCAAACACGTATTGGTTGTGCTTTTTATAGACATTTTAAATAACATAATAATAGTAAATTTTTACTTTACTTTAACAACCTACACGTCCGTATAGTAAGAAAATACTATAATATAAAATAAATAATAACAACCAACAACTGTTATGCTTTTTATACGAGTTTTAAATTACTATTATTAGTTAATAACAACCGACAGTTATAATAATAAGAAAGTACTGTTTGAATAGTTTAACCATGATAAACTTGAGTAAATATCTTGCTAATGGCAATATTTTATCAATTGTCATATCAAAGGTAAGTTACTTGCTTTTATCAACGAATAATGAAAGCAGAATCATGGCAGTTTTTATTGTTTTAATTTGGTATATTAAATATTTTACACAAAAGTGATTAAATTTATCGAGACATTTTCTGAATGTAAGAATAAATTTGCAGAAGTAAAAGAATTAGTGAAAAGCGCGGAAAAACACAACATTCAACAAAAAAATGACGTGTTTTTTTTGTTCGGTGCCTCCTATAAATCGGCAAGCCATACTTAAGTGCCATAGAGCCCGCTAAATAAAAGAAACTGTCACTTCGTCAAAAAACTTCGTGTGTTTTGGATGCCTTTTCCTTTATTTCTGGAGAAAATAGCTGGATATTCCGCTACGTCAATAGCTATGGGCTCTAATATACTGAGGGAATAAATTCTCATTCTCTTCCGGTTGGAGAAAAACGGGCCTTACTAGTGTGGTGTTCTGAAGACGTTGCGTTGGTATACAGTGGATTTTGCACCATTTTTGTCCAGAAATTCAATGTTTGTATGACCGACATCTATACTAATTATAAAGTAGTAAAAAAGTCGTGTCTGTACATGGAATATATATGTATTTTCTATATGTTAAAAAAATGAAATGTGTTATTATTTAGAATTGTACTGAAGCCATATCTGACCTTTTCAGATTTTTATTTTTCTCTCTGTCTGTATTTACCATCGAAGAAATAGCTACAGACCTACTTTTCGCTCATATTACCATTACAATACGGATGAAAAGTAGGCCTGCGGCCATTTCTTCGTTGGTACCTATGTTCCGTTTTAACTTGAGAACCACACAACAGATTTGAATGCGGTTTTCTTCATTATCATTGTACTGATCCTTGTCAACATAATAAGCTATAAAAGTTGTTGATAAAATAACGCCCAAGCCGAAAACGGGGCAAAAATTGAATCAACGTGGGCAGAGTAGCGGGCGAAAGGCTAGTAAATAATAATATTATTACCATTAATGTATAAATATATATTACATAATAAATATTTATCCAAGTTTATTATCTAATGTATTACAATAATTAATATATATTATATATATATACATATATATATATATATTTATTACCAAAATTTTAGTTATATATAACTTATTCAGTTACTCGTTTACACACGAACACGATCGCTTCGATTATTCATTTATTTATTTTTCTAACCGCGCCGCGATGAAAGAGGCTGGTCCATATAGAACAGGTTTTTATACTTATTTTATGGGCCAGAGCTCGGTTATTTAGCACAGCCATTTTAAAATGTAAAATAGATTTTTACCTTCGTTTTTCTAAATTTTTCATCTTGTTTATAACAATGTTTTAGTTTTATTTTAAGTTTGATAAGTACTTAACATCACTATTATTAGGTAACCCTATCGTTATTATGATTTAGATTGTTTGTTTTTGTTTTTTTGGCTTATGGCATTAATAAATAAATTTGTTTGTTTGTTATTATTAAATCTCAGATGATATTTTTCAGTCCTTGTCTTTAAAAATCAAAACAGTACCGTACATATCCATTTCACTTAAACATAAACATATAATGCCAATACACAAGGGTACTCCTTTATTCAAGTGAATCAATTCCTTCAACCCCATTCCTATAAAAACCATCCTTAAAACTATCTATTTAAAGCTATAATTCAATTGACTTGAATCAAGTGGCGAAGGAAAACCAAAAGCCCCAAAGGCTAAACGTGATCAGATAGGATACTGATAGGATTCCCGAAAAATCCCCACTTTATTCACGTTTCTATAGTTTTATATCACTATTAACTGAACCCAAGATCGGTCTTGTACCCATTTTCCATTGTCGTTCGCAGGATTCTTTATCTTCAGTTTTATATCGTAATTTCCCTTTTTTCCGTTAGAATGGTTGCTGATCAATGTATCAACGAGATAGGAACAATGCCTGCTTCTGAAGGTAATGTGTTGTCATCTGTGTCGAATATGAAGGTAATTTTGTTCTCCGAACAATATACGCTATGAAAAATGGCTTTTCACAAATAGGAATGATTTAAGTTTTATACATGTTCATTTTGTATTGTCTATAATAAATAATCAAATAAAGTCAATTTATTTTATTTTATTTATAATTAGTAGAGTAGGGTTAAATTACCCTGAAAAATATATACATAAAGAGTCGTTTTTTTGTGTAGGAGACAATAAAAAAAACAATGAAGTAGGTAACTTTTCAATTCTTAATTCAATTCAAATAGACATGAACAGG
Source organism: Ypsolopha scabrella (assembly GCA_910592155.1). NCBI lineage: Eukaryota > Metazoa > Arthropoda > Insecta > Lepidoptera > Ypsolophidae > Ypsolopha > Ypsolopha scabrella. Next base: position 5,810,110 of record OU342978.1, read on the forward strand.
TGGGTGGTAAAGCTGGTGCCGGGCTCGACGGTGAAGGTACCACCATATTGCTCACAAATTCTCCCGAAGTTATTCAGGGGAGAGTAAGAGGTCAGCTTGCAGACAGGCACAACCAGGTGGCCCACCATTGCCTGGTATATCTACGGGCGCCATCTCGTTAAATCAGCATCTGATTGGATGCCTAGGATAATAATTAAATGGCGGCATTCAACTAAATTCCTAAGGGTTGCTCAGCTAAATGGTTCAACGCAACGTTTAACGAGAGGGCTGAATGACGTTTAGCCTTTTGGCTAGTGATAGGTTAGGTTGACATGTAAGTACATAATTAGGAGCCGAGCGAAGCGGAGCAGAGCGAGGCGACTACCGTAGTTTTAACAGAATTCACGATAAATCAAATATGGCGCTCTAACCGAAATCCCCAAAACACTTTATCAGCTGTTGACGCCATATTTGTTATGGGACTACTAGCGCTATAGTGGCAAAAACATGAACTAAATTTAATGACGCGGCGGCTTTTCCGTATCCAAATTCGAGAAGCCATCTCGTTAAACGTTGAGGTATCTTAACTTCAATAACGAGAAGCCCAGGCATTTAGTTGGATGCCGCCATTTAGTTAGCATCCTAGGAATCCAATCAGAAAGCTGTTTTAACCAGATGGCGGCGACATATCCATCCCAAATTGCCGCACTTTATATAAAAAACAGACTGGTGACGGGAAGCGGCGTCACTAGTGCAACGGTTTCTTCCATGAGGACCACCAAAAGCGGCGAAATCTTGGAAAGGCCTGTGTCCAGTAGTGGACGAAACAGACTGATGGATGAGACATGAACATTCCATAAATAAAAAAAAAAAATGAAAATTATAGATGTTGGAATCTCTATACAGGGTATATTACTAAAGTAACTTCATGTATTTTTGAGGTGTCACCCCATATCTCCGACCCCTATACTATTTTGCCCCAACGATAGCATCAGGGTCCAGTGAGTACAGAGTTAATGATTCGTGTTCGATTCTTGAAGACTTTATTTGTTGAAGAGACGAGACTGTCGTTATCTAAGAGCAAAGACGAAATTCGGAGCGCAAATGAATCATTGGCAAAGGCCTTGGAATTCTTTAAACGGCTGAAAAAGGTCTTGCTAAAAAGGCCCTTTTCTGGATAATTGGTTAGCCTTGAGAGTTGTTTGGTATAAATCTTATCGTATTACATTGACGAGTTGTTAAAACTTAAATATTATTAAAGAAATAGGAATACTAAAATCACTTGTAATATAGCAAAAAATAAATTAGTTGTACCAAGTTTCCAGAATATGTAAACATAAAACTCTCAAGTTAGCACAAGATAACTAAAACATAAGTATTATTTCAACATAAAAATATGGTGTATCATACAAACGATAGATTTAGTATGTACACACCGACTACCTACATCATTTAAGATCACTTATTGAAAAACGTAGAACTAAGAACCATTCTGGCCCTATGAACAGATATTCAAAATATATCAATATCTTGAATATTATTAGTGTTTTTACATACTCGCCACAGATAGTTATTCCGCCTATAGTTGCATGGTACGAGTGTAAATTACATTTAGAGAGGATGAAAGGAACATGCCTCGGCGACTTCTGGAAAAAGGTAAAGTTAAAAACACCCAGAATATAAAAGGCCTTGTATGCCTAGGGATGTGGAAGAGGCGTGTCAGGATCGTAGCACCTTAAGCTATCTTTCCCTCTGGGAAACAGTTTTATGTGTGTATGTTAACCTGTTTGCTTGATGAAAAAAATTAATAACAATAGAAATATATTGTACGACGTCCGCCTGCAAGCAAAATAATTTCGGGTAATGGGTCGGCTTTTTATGACATAATTCGTTTTTTCACGAAAAAGCGGATTTTTTACGAAAAAGTTATCTGTTAATTACTAGTATTATGATATTGAAATTGAAACTCGTTTTGTTGGTTCGTTGCGATGACGTTTAAATAACTGGAGAAAAGATTTTACGTACATAGAGGTTTGTTTTATATTAAGTGTGTCAATAACTTTGAACATTAAATCGATGGCTAAGGCCGTCGACCCCGGTATGAAAATATTTTTATTCCCAAGCTCAAAAAGAGCTTCACATTTCCATATAAAATGTGGGTTACTGACTTCCCCGGCCCAGGTGTTTTCAGCAAACACTAACGCCATTATTGTATGATTAATATCGTGTGAAAACTCCTACGCAGACATATTTCGAGGGAAATTATATCTTGTAAAGCTGTAAATAACTGCTATCATAACATTATACCCTGTGCTTATACACGATGGCGCGTTAAAACGGAGATACTTTGGAGAAAATCTGCTAAAAATGTTAACAAATGTTTAAGAGAAACTAAAGAGGGGGTGGGTAGATACAAGTCGGTGCTACTACCGCTAGTTTTTTTTTTCTTGAATTCCAAGGAGGTTTAATAGTGGATGTCTTTGGATGCTATATCAAAATAAATTATACACAAATTCTTGTACTTTTATTCCACATATATTTATTTTTATTCTAACTCAGGCTACCGGTTTCGTATTACACATCATCGGGCCAACAAATATCAAAATCTATTTTAATTGTACCTAAAAATTTTACGTCATGAAGTGTCACGAATTGCAGGATTACATTTATTTTTCCAGTGCTCACTCCCGCAGTCTATGACGTCATCGCAGGGGGTGGAGGGAGGGCCTAAAATGTCGCTAAATGGACCTTCACAACAATATAATTACAACTTTTAAAATTTAGGAGTATGAAGCTTTCAAAAGTAGACGAAATTTTATTCGCAATTTTTCTGGAATGTCCACCGGGACGACAAGAAGACGTTTATAGAATTCACGTCAAAATGAGAATATCAAACGGATGTTTTTTTTTAATCGTAACATTGCTATTTTCTTTAGAAATACGTAAATATATTTAAAAAAACATGACTTACGCATGTTACTAATGGGGTCCGAAGCATATATAACAAAAATACCGTTTCAAATGTTGATACAAAAGGAAGAAGGTTAAAATTTCGAGCACGGGCTTAATTTAATGGGTTACTCAGAAGTCTCAACTAAGCAATAGCATTCCCCTCTTAATAGTGCTCACTCTATTAAGTGAACATTAGCTAAGTCTTCGGACGATCAGCCCCCAGATTCTGTATCGTAAAATCAGTTGCCAAACCGAGTGCCTATCGTCAAAAACATATCCACTTTTCTAAGGATACGTTCGCACTTTAAATGACGTCACAATTTGTAAATAGTACAATAAACATTGAAGGTTATCTTGGAAGTTAATTTTTTATCTGTTTTTGGTGAATAGCAACCATAGATGGCAACCGATACTGAGTTACATAATAGGTCCTCAGGAATACAGACTCTTTGGATTTAAACTCGCTACCTTCAGATTAGTAAGCTGGGCTTAAGGCGGCTGGGTTTCAAAATGATGTGTACTTAAAATGTTCATGCCATAAAAATTTAATTTTAGACATTTTGCAAATAAGGACATCAATCAGTCTACATTTCACGATACGTTAATTCCTAGTAAACACGAAACTTCTAGATCTATGGCTCCATAAAAGTATTTCTTTTGTAAACACAATAAATTTTCGGGTAAAAGCACAAAGTAAATAAAATAAGTATTCATACTACATAAGAAGCTTTACATACAGGTAAATAATGATCACATAAATATTGTCACAAATATTCTCATTTATTTCTGTCGAAAATTGCTTTCCACGTAAAGGTAGACATCTTTGATCGCTAAAGCATAAATTCTGACGACTCTTAACACGAAAAGAAAAAAAAAACACGCACCTCTTCGTAAACAGGCACAAAAAACCAGACGAAATCAATCAAATTTCTTTGACATTGTGTTTTTACATTATTACGTTTTCCACATACACGTATAATATATTACTTTTTTTCTTTTCATACGAAGGATCCATTAAGACGCGATATCATTGCGGCCGGCGCCTCAAAGAAATCTTGAAGCCTTAAATATATAAAAAGCCTACTTAAACGGAGAAGTAATCAATCACATGCGAGCCAAGTTTGTCAGTTAAATGCCTGAGGGTTTTTTACAGGGAGAGACTTTAGCATGGCATGTATTAGGCATGTAATAGCATGACGTTAAATATAAAAGTCAACGTTTGAAGATTTCATAATTGGACTCGATTATATTTTTAAGCATCTTAGTCCAGATTAAAATTTTTGCTGGACAAAAAAATCGGATATGGGATAAATTCTAATGCGTCAACTTGTTTCATAATGGGTATTGGAGTTGGAGGAGCATTTTATTGCACACTGAAACAAATAGGTTCCTATCAAGAGGTTTGTTTGTCAATTTTAGCTATATTAATTAACTTCTTGATTGTTTCCAATGTTTTTATGATCAAGTAAACAAGTTGAGTTAGTACAGGAAACTAACTCTAAGTTAAGATGTTGTTTACGGTTAACAATATCTTCTTCAATTTACATATATTATTTTTTTCAGTGATAGGATTTGAACTAAAAAACTAGTAATAAATTATTTTGCATTCAATTTTCTTCAATGTAGGTCCTATTAAGAATTATTACACAGCGTTAAACTACAATTTAAATTTAATAATTATCTTTGATTGTGTTCCTAAATGTCATAACTTCGATAGTTAAATTGCTTTTCACGCATGATTTTACCATTTTCAGATATCAATACCAAATCATGAGCACATGTAGCTTGTGCTTATCCTAGTGCATACATAAAGAGTAATATTACAATGACGATGTCAGTTTTATTTCTAATTTCCATGGACAAAGTATTTATCCTTCGTTTTGAGTATTTATCCAGAAATGGATTAAAACTGGGTAAAATAGTATTTGAGTATCTATCCACCAACTACTCGTATACCTGGTGTAATAATTATGTTTAAAAATCTAGCTCTAGGTGTTTTAAATTATTTATTTTAGCCATACTTATTTCATTGGTCCGTTAGGATATAATAACCATTATTTTTATGTTTGCAAGTAATATTTTGTAGTAAACTTTAAACTTTCGCGATTTTCACACATTATTAACTTTGTTAGTATTGACTAACAACATACCTTAATAGATACGTGCTTTAAGGCGCCTAGGCACGCCACCGTTTTAGTACAAAATTTGATAACCCGTTTCTCTGTTGTTTTTCATTATAGACTAAAGGTATAGACCTCAATAGTTTAATACAGGCATTTACAAAGTCGCTATGTGGCTGAAATGTTAAATTTTGATATAGGTACAATCTGAGGCAAGAAAACCACTTTGTATGTAAATCTGACCAGCTTAATATCTTTGAAACAAAATTAATATTCAAAATTTTGGCAAAATGGTGCCTTTTAAAATACCAGCACCAGATGATGGAGGTCATATAGTTTGGTCTATTACGAGAAACAACAGAGAAACGGATTATTAAACTTTGTACTAAAACGGTGGCGTGCCTAGGCGCCTTAATTCAAGCACGTATCTATAAGGGGGGCTTATTCCAATTTTGTCTCTTTTCAAATCCATTTTAAGCCATCAAATTGTAACATTTAGAGTCTGAAAAAAATATATGTTTTAGATACATCTTTTCTCCAGTGTTATTTACGGTTCAATTTTCGATACGATTAACTTCGCTCGATCGAAAAAAAATCTGAAACTTGGTCGATTTTTCAAGATTTTTTCATTTTGTGCAGGGTGTACTTAACCAAATTGTGTGAAAATTACAGATAATTAAAGAAAAGGTACTTTAGTAACTATTTTCGCGGTTACTTTTTTGATAAATATAATCGTTTTTATTCTTTAATTTAAAAGGAAAAGTTGACTGGCGAATACTCGCGCCAGCAGCCTTCAGTTGGCTGCTAGCCGTTGTCGACGCAAGACCTGTGTCAGTTTTCTGAGCCCCGTTCCCCCTCGCCACTAACCTTCGAAGCTATTCGTTGTGTGTAAATATACTATGAGTGAGATAGAGTTGTGTGTAGGTAGATAAATTGTATATATATTAAATCGTATGTATATAACATTATTATTAGTTAGATAAATCCTAAAATAATCGTGTAAATAAAAATTATTTAGCTTTAGCTTGGATGTTCTAAAAATGGGAATTGAAGAAGAATAAAGTGTCAAATCTGAAATCGCGGAAGCTAAGAAAACTAAATGGGTAAGTGTACTTTGGATAAATTTATTAGTTTAGGGCACATATAAGTATCAGTGCATCTAAACCAGTTTTATGGTTATCTTTGTTCGAACTTGAAGATACCAGGTGTATCAGTGACCTGCTTTCAAACTGTAACCAGATGGTTTACTGATCGTACAGAACAACTTTGTTGTATGATATGATATTTGAAATTACGCGGAAAAACTTTAAGTGACCAGTACAAGTATAACAGTACAACAGTAAAACATCACAATACTTACTCTTGCAGTCACAAATGCGATTGTATCCAGGTGGTATTATTTTTTTGTAAACATATGTACGTACGAGTAGTATATTACCAGAAGACTAAATTAAATTTGTTAATTTCAGCTCATTAGCTCATCGTTCTGATCGGGGCACCTTCTCATCGAAAAAATGCCTATAGGAACGGTAAGTGACTTTATCCTTTTTAGAGTTCTCTAACTAACCATATACTCTTATATTTTCGCTATGTTCGTCTGTCTGTCCATTCTGTAAGCCGGCACTCATCCTATCTCAGACGGATACTGTAGCTAAAGTTATTTTGAAATCGACCATTTCTTTGCAGACGTGCAAATTTCACAACATAAAATATTGCGTACTGCGTATAGTCGAAGATTATATTGTATAGAGTATTTTTATTATTATAAATATTAAGCTCGTGATTTGCAATAAATCCTACTTCCTACTAATATTATAAATGCGAAAGTTTGTGCGTGTGTGTGTGTGTGTATGTTTGTTACTCTTTCACGCTGAAACGGCTGAACGGATTTGGATGAAATTTAGAATGGATATAGCTTATATCCTAACTAAACACACTTTTTATCCCGGAAAAATGCATGGTTCCTGTAGGATAGATCAATATCATTGAAAAATCAGGTGTCTAAGGCCGACTTACACCAAGCAAACTTAACCCGGGTTAACTAACTTTTTATGTTTTGTCCTTTTCACATCAAACCATAAAGATACAGAAGTTAACCAGAGTTAAGTTTGCTTGGTGCAAGTCGGCCTAAGTAGCGCGGTCCTATTCGTTTGTGGTCATTGTGGTAGAATAAGACAAGGCTTTGCTATTTCATACATCAGGTGTCTAATTAGCGCAGTCACTAATCGTTTGTGGTGAAATAAGACAAGGTTATGTTATCTCATCAGCATCACACTTCGCACTAATATTATAAGTGCGAAAGTTTGTGTGTGTGTATGTTTGTTACTCTTTCACGCTGAAACGGCTGAACGGATTTGGATGAAATTTAGAATGGATATAGCTTATACCTCAACTTATCACATAGGCTTTTTTATCCCGGAAAAAAGCATGTCGTTGACCCGAATAACACGCGGGCGGAGGGCAAAAGCTAGTAATAAATATTTTGATATTTTATATTTTTCAGAGAGTCGGAACTGGTGCCACGTAGCATTGAAGCTGATGTCCCTGACAATTCCATTGTTTTCTGGATCCCGTAGAACCTGTCACAACTATTGGGTTAGTTACTACAGGTCATTTTCAGGTCACTTCCTAAAGTCCCTTATCTATATTTTAATTTTTAGGTGGACCGAACCGGAAGTGGAGATCCCTACACAGAAAAAAATCTCAAATTGATTAACTTTTTTACCCCGTACTGAAGAAATTCTTCTATAGTTTTTACTTTTAGTTTCAGAAAATCCCAAGAAATTACCGAACCTTTAGTGATAAAAATACGAAGACGAAGTATTAGACTTGTCTTATTCTACTACACTGAGAGGAAGACACCCGTATACGCGTGCTTTTTGGACCTATCGAAGGCCTTCGACTTGGTGTCTTACGACATACTCTGGAAAAAGCTTGCAGAGGACTCTGACTTGCCTCCAGAACTAATCCAGCTTTTTAAGATCTGGTATGACAACCAGACAAATGTAGTTAGATGGACGAATGGTTTGTCTGAAGTGTATAGGTTGGAATGCGGGGTGAGACAGGGGGGTTTGACTTCACCAAAGCTTTTCAATCTGTACATGAATCAGCTGATTATTGGGCTCAGTAGCTCCGGGATTGGGTGTTCCATTGACAGTAGTCCTGTGAACAATATAAGCTATGCAGATGATATGGTGCTGCTGAGCCCCTCAATCAGCGGCCTTAGTAAAATGATAAAGATGTGTGAATCTTACGCGATGGCTCATGGGCTTAGGTACAATGCTGAAAAGAGCAAACTTCTGGTCTTCAAGGCGGCAAAACATATGACACGCCTCCTGTCTCTCTTTGTGGCACTCCCCTTGCCAGAGTCAAGCAATTTAAGTACCTGGGTCACTGGGTCAACGAAGAACTATCTGATGATGTAGATATAGAGAGGGAACGCAGGGCGTTGGCGGTGAGGTGTAACATGTTGGTACGTAGGTTTGCGCGATGCACAAAAAACGTCAAGATAACCTTATTTAAGGCATTTTGCCAATCTTTTTATATCTGCAGCCTGTGGATCAACTTTACACAAAAATCTTACAGCGCCCTGCGTGTCCAATATAACAATGCATTCAGGATGCTGTTGGGATTGCCTCGATTCTGCAGTGCTTCGGGGATGTTCACTGAATCTTATACAGACGGCTTTCATGCGATAATTCGTAAGAGGGTGGCATCCCTGTTGTGCAGGGTTAGAGATAGCTCTAACAGCCTCCTGAAAGTGTTTGCCGAGAGGACAAGCGGTCCCATCTTGCGTCACTGGGTGTCATTGCATACCACTTCGACAGGCAGTGGCACAAGATTCAGTTAGATTAAGTTAATTTAATTACACCATTATTGTAATACTAATATAGTTTTTAAGACCTTGTTACTAACACTATGGGCACTGCCTGAAATAAAGATTACATTATTATTATTACCAGGTACAGGGACAGCTTCACGTGACGGAACGGCGATTGTGTCTCTTCGGTATTTGGGTGGGAGAAAATGAACCTGTACATATTGAAAGGATTACGAGAGATGAAAATTTTTGGCTGACGAAGATGGAAAAAAAAGTAAAATTTTAAACAAAATGTTTATTACCGGAGATAGTAAACCCACGGCATATATGTGGGATGCCTATAAGAACTCTGACTTTGCTTGGTAATGAAAATAGGTGTGAGAAAGAAAACGCAGAGCCTTTACCTATCTCACAGCAACAATCAAGCTATGATTATTCGCTACCGGGACCTAGTACACGTATAATTGATTTCTAATTTTGTCAATGTTCCGAAAGTTTATGAGATAATTTATTGGCGTGTTCACAAAAAAATATATAAAATTAAAATTAGCTAATCGATTGAGTTTTCAGCGAAAAGGTAAATTCACGATTTTTGTGAATGGTTAAAAGGTCGCCTACCTATTTTCATAATATTGGTATGTCGAAAACATTTTTCGATTTTTCTAGTAAAAGATTGTTTGTAATTTTCTTCGCTTTTCTAGAATGTCAGTGGAGTCAAATTATAAAACGTTTGACCCACATTTACGCAGTAAATAAATAATTAAGTTCCCCGTAAACTATGGCGCTAAAATTCAAAAGTCCACCAAACTCGCGCCCTAGTGCGCGCCGCCAGTCATAGATAATGTAAGAGCGAAAAAAAATTAACTGTAACCTTCTTATTGCCGAAATATTGTTTTGTACGTATTACATAATATTATAAGATTAGAATTGATAAGTTTACAGATACCGATTTGTTTAGTTGTTCTTCGACGGAGTTCACAAAAACTGCTTTAAATATAATTGGTTACCAATCGCATTAGGTGTAAGCCTGTAAAGATTGTATAGCATAAAATGTATATAAGGTGAAATTAAATCAACCGACCAAATTCATACTGGAGACTCGGTTAGTGATCAAGAACTAGGTTCAGTCATCCTTTTGGCCAATTTCGGAAAATAAATATTTTTGCTGCCTTACTGGTTGGACTAGTTTAAATACAAATCCTAGTGCAGGCACTACGGGACAAAAATATTTTTTTTTTCGATTTTCATCTGGAGGGTCATTAAACCTTGTTGCTGATAACTAACCGAGTCTCCAGTATGAATTTGGTTGGTTGATTTAATTTCATCTAGTATATATAAATATAAATATATAAATATATAAATATTTATTATAATATCAAATGTTCGTATTACAATATCATACCTCATTGGTATTAGTTATTAAAACCTTGGACATGAATGTATGGTATAAGTCCCTGTTGCCTTCCTACTTGAAAAGAGGAACCAGAAACTTTTTTTTATAGTTTGTGTACATATTAAAATGAAATAAATAGTGTTATAAAAATATTAAGGAATTATTATTTAACGGTATATTACTTCTACGTCTACCCTCTTAAACACATGGTAGAAAGGTAAAGTTGATTAATATACAATATAACGTATTTTATTAATGTAGGAATATGGTGTTCAAGTGTATTATATTTTTTCTTTTTGAATGTATATGTAATGTATATGTAGTGGACTTTAAGTATATAAATAAATAAATACATATAAATGCCACAATCTGAAATTTATATATATTATTTCAGGTCCTATCTTGATCTTGTCATTTATGTATATTTTATTTTATTATTTACTCATAGCTCTACCTTTATTTCAATTTTTTGTCCGATGTAGTGAATTCCCCTAAATTTACAAAGTAGCGCTGTTAGCAAGAATAATTATTAGTTAATTTATGGGAATCAATTATTAGTACGAAGTACATTTACTGCCCAAGCCCATTTTAATGTGCGGCGGTTCACGCGAAGTCGCGTCGCTCGGGCGCATCGCAATAAAATACGTCGCGGTCAACTGGCGGGGGCGGAGGTAGCGATAAATGCCTACAGGGCCCGAATAACCTGCCCTTTAGTCAACCTCATAAGACCCCAATACAAAGTTAATAATATTTTGTAATGCTATCACTAAATGTACTCCATTGTCATGAGTCATTTAACTACTAATTATGTTTATTTTCTCAATTAAAATGTGTTCTACAAATGCTTAGAAAATGCACCCTGAAATTATTGGGGTCCCGTTTAAAGTCAACCTGTATATAAGGCTGAAAAAAATTCTAGGGTGGAAATTCTAGGTGTGCTCCGTAATCTTCTACTGCATACATTAAAAAAAAATCATTTTCAAGTTTTTGTGTTTAATATATATATTCAATAATTATCAATTTTATATTTTTAACGCGAACCCATATATGGATTCGTATTCACTAATGTGATAGCACAAAAAAGAAAAAAAAAAATTTGGGTCAAATATAATTTTCTTTACTTACCAGCACAAAGTGGTTCCATTATCTGACTAAATTTCAATGAAAAAGTGAAAAAGTTCGCGTGAATTAAAAACATTTTTTTGTGAATAGTGGTCTCTTAGAAAGAGATCCGCAGTCCGCTTTAAAAAAATCTCTTTGAATTTTAGGACCTTATAATATTATTCGTACAGCTGAGATGTGAAACTCCCTAGCAGCGCCATTATATTTTTAATTCAGATTCCCTTAAAAGAAGAGTAAATAGGTAAGCATGCTTCATTCCGTAGCGGAAAAAAGTGTTGTGTCTGCGTGCATTTAACTGACAAACTGTGAAATAAATAACAACCACCGATCCTTGCCATGTTATAAAAACCTTCGTTAAAAAAACTTCTTCCAGTTTACTTTTTATGTTAAGCTTCTCCTATAATGTTCTCGAGGATTCTAAAAATGTTTTGTGAGTGACGGCAGAAATAATGAGATTTTAAGTTTTTATACCTTTTAATTTAAATATTTTTCTAAATGGCAGATGTGCAAAAGTATCTTATTGTATTACCAAGTACTCTTACTGAAAAAAAAAAACGCCTAATATTGAGGCTGACAGACAATATGACTCTTTTAACATCGTGTTTAACATGGAAGTACGGGTGGCCATTTGGTGTGGGATAAACTGGTCTCACATTATGGGCCCATAATACCTCAATTCGCAGTCCTGCTCTAACGCTTCTGCTTTTTAACTGTCTATCCTACTCTAATCAGATGCCGCGCACGCAAAAACATCAGTTATTTTGACATCGCAGCTACACTGAAGGTTTTTTCATTTTTATGTTACAGTCTGTAACTGCTTTATACTAATATCAGTTATATTGTGCAAAGTTTAAGATCGAATTTCAAGTATTCATTGAATGCTATCTGTTTATTTTACGGCTTGGAAGTAATTTTGTAATTTTTTTCTATCGAGAAAATTTAATGGAATCATGTTTTCACAACCGCATGGACATAGCATTAGTCCTCAACTTTATCATTTATTAATTTAAGAGTGATTGTTGGTATAAAACAGGACCATGCGAAGTGAAGTGAGGTATTATACACCCTTAATGCGACAGCCTATTATGTGAAATGTAACATTGTATCGGTTGCCAACTGGTTGCCAAAGACTAAAAACATATATAAATAAAAACTGAACTTTCGAAATTGCCTTCAGTTTTAACTGTATTTAACTGTTCACGAACTGTAAAGAACATATCCTTAGATAATCGGAATTCTATACTATATCTATGTTTGATCTTTAGTATTTTTAAACGTTTGAAAAATAAAAACATGCAATTAGAAATCAGTAGAATTTCAGAATGTATTCTCATTAATGTTTTTACTTTTCAAATGTTTAAGAATGTGATTTTAAATAAGTAAGAGCAACACCGCAACGGACCAGTAAGCCGATGGGAATAACCCGTTAGGTTTACACGTGAATAAAATTAATAATTGATTTCAACAGAAATACAATTTACCTAGGCAAATTATGATATATGCCGGGTTCTACGATTCGCCGACGGCATAACTATAGACTTACTACATCCATCCATCCATCCAACAGCTTGTTTCGTCCACTGCTGGACATAAGCCTTTCCAGGATTTCACCACTCTTGGCGGTCCTCCTGGAAGAAATGCCCATACTCACACACGCTGGGCAGGCGGGTTGGTGAGCGCGGTGCCAAATCCCTTGCACCAGTGACGCCGCTGCCCGTCACCAGTCTGTTTTATATAAGGCCCGGCAATTGGGGATGGATATACCGCCATCCATCGGTCCCAGGCAATGGTGGGCCGCCTGGTTTTGCCTGAGAGCTGTCCTCTTACTCTCCCCCGAATAATTTCGGGAGGATTTCCGAGTAAGATTTTTATTTTACTTTATTTTTTTTATTTATTTATGGAAAAACAACAGGAGCAAACTACAGAAAGCAATAGTATTATAGAAATGTTGACTTGTACATAAATCTACTCCCTTTAACATTTTTCACAAAGAGATAGACTTGTAATAAACTTTTGGTGAACATTACAGATGAAAGAATATAAACATAAACCTAACTTAACTAAATCTACAACTACACTACATTACAAATTCTGTCTTCCGAAATAGTAAATACATAAATAGATATGTCGGAAAATATACATACACACGTATACAATATATACCTACTGTACTTAAAATATTACATTCATAAACATATTCATATTAATACTATACGTACCCAATGTTTGATATATTTTAATTAATTAGATTATATTACTTGATTTTTTGGTGGTGGTACTTACTACAAATACAATAAAAAAGAAACAGTCTAAAATCAAATTAAAAAAAAAATCCCCAAATCAAATCAAATAGTTTAGTTTGGAAAATAGATACATAAAGTATGTACTATACTTTCTACGAGTTATGGTCTTCTTTGGTCCGCTTATAGTTGCACTCTTTTTAAGTTTTTGATGAAAGATATTCGATTTCATATTTTACGATCCGCCGATGGAAGTCGTGATTATACCGAATTCCAAGATTTTCTGACGATTTACAATGTAAGGTGACTATGAGAGATATAGCCATATTAATACTGGAGACTCAGTAATTGGTCTCGATTACCCTTTCTGTGAAATATGCTATATAACAATTTTACTTTAATATTTTTCTTATTTCCCAAACGGGGTTATTGAACATTCGTCTTGATCACTTACTATATCAATCAAAGTCACCTTTTATTTTGAGTATTAGTTTTCATTTAGTATAATTCATGTTTTTTAAAAGTCTTAATAATGAATATTACATTTGGCCATCTGTCGTGCGTAAATTATATAATTTTACCTTTTAACTGATTTATTCATATCACTCTGAATATTTATTAATTATTTACCAATAACTCACATTCCTACTTCTACCACAATTACGAGAGTTAAAAAAAAACTAAAACTTTTCTTTGGGATAAACTAACAATAACCAGATAAAAACCAATAAGTACGTTGTACAAACAGTTTAAGGAACAAAATTTTCCTCTAGGAAGCTTTACTTTGCTCTAGCATCATATAACCACAAAAATATAGTTATTTAAGATACACGTGCGGAAAGTAAGGTTTTATACGAATAAGTGTCAAATTGAAAACACGAGCGCAGCGAGTGTTTTCACTGGCACGCATTCGGATATAAACCTTTTACGCTCAAGTATCTTACAACATTTTTCAATGCATTTTGCGAGGAAATACCTACGACAAAAAAATAAGTATAATAAAGAAAATTTATTATAAATAACAAATTAATTATTGAAATTGAAAGTAATGTTTGAACAATTGTTAAAATTGAATGTGCAGGTCTTGTCCGCTAATTTAATGGTTTGGCTTAGGTTACTGTTATTGTTACATACTTCCTGATGTTTTCTTGTAGACGAGAGTGATTCACTCGTTAAAGTATGGCCAGTTGAAGTAGAGGGTTGCGGTTCTGTCCAGTCAGTATGAAATGAGGCAGAATGGCGCTGCAATTTATTCGGGATCATATTTTCATCTGAACAGACCGTTCAGTTAAATTCTCTGATTGAGCTATTTTGCTACATATGTTTTTTTTATTCGCGAAAGAATCTTCAATGTAATTTTCAGCTACCGTATTCGACTTCCACCCTCCATGCCGTTTTAGAGTGATTTTATCTGCCCCCGAATCAGCAAGTAAGGTAGCGGATGTCCTTCTGAAACTGTGACCTGTGTATGATTCCGGCTCTGGTAATGGAAGATATGTAGCGATTTTTTTCGGCATTCCACCAAACTTATTTACGCCTTTGCATTAAGCAATACATTTTCCATTTTGAAAGTTTTGAAAGAATCTTCGGCTTTTTGATTTTGATAAACGCAAAAACTCGTATTTTTTAACAATTTTGTAAAATTGCTCATGAATTGTGAAAGATCTGGATATTTTGGTCTTTGTATTTGGAATTTTCACTAGTAACGTTTCGCCGTGATTTTCAATATCATCCACATGTTCGCAAGTTCCTCTCGTCTATATGCTCCAGTTATTCCAAAAATTAAAGCAACCTGTAACAAATTAATTTAAAATTAACTTGTAAGCTAATGAATAAGTAGTATGAATACTGACCGTCGTTGTTAGTAAAAAATATACCTACCTTTGTTGGTAAGTACTTGCTATCTGGCCTTTCATTTAGGAATTTTTCTATATCGCTTGCAGAGAGCACTTTTTACTTTTTAGATTTAAATCCATCATTTTGTCGTTTTCAAGAAGGCAATTAGTTTGTGGTAATTTTGTAGGTTTATGTCATTTTTACAGCTGATGGTGCTCTTCGACATTGAATATTTAGACCATAATGAAGATGGTTTATATCTTGATGCCAGTTCATTGAAGTATGCTAAAAAAACGTTCTCAGAAAACGAGGAACAGTTTTTGTCCATTTTCCACTGTAGAAATCTTTGGTATTCTTCTAAGTATTTATCTCTCGATTTTTGCGGCAAAGAATTTTCATTTGCTATTTGGGCTTCTTCGACGATATTTGTAGGAGTTAAATCTATAACTTCTTCATTAGAACTCATTTTACGAGATTACTAGAGGTATAACCACAAAATTAAAGTAATTTTATTTCACCAAAGCCTATTTACAACAAAATGGCGTGTTTTCTTTGCAGAGCGCACGTTTCATACAGTTTTTTTTTTCTTGAGGCAAAGGTACAGTATAAATACAGCCAATAATGTGAAAAATATTTTTGTTTGCGGAAACAAAACACGTATTTTTAAATGAGATAATCAAGAATCTTATGTGTTATGGTGTTTATCATCGTTTAATTATTGCTAGAGCGCGCATACTTATAAATCATTGTTTTTTTTCGGACAGCAAAACCTCCTTGCTTCTTTGTATTTTTTTAAATTTTATGACTTGCACCATGCACCATAGAATCAAAAAATTAAAAAAAATTACTTTATTTCACGCGTGAAATAAAGTATTTCAGTACTGTTTTATTTCACGCGTGAAATAAATAGTCGGTTTCCGCATAATTTTATTACGAAAAAAAGAAAACTTTACGAGCAACTGCATTGAAAAATAATTTATACTTGCGATTGTTGGCACTTGGTGAAACTTGGAAAACATCATAATTAAATTCACTTGTACTAAATTCAATGGTTTTATTTTAAGATTCACACTTTAATCCCGACCGTTTTCGGTTAATACACCATTCTCAAGGGATACAGGAATTTAAATCATCTCTATTATGAGCCATTAAAGATGTACACAATGACCATGTCAAAATCAAATCGGGATTAAAGTGTTAATCTTAAAATCAAATTAGTGAAACAAGTACAAGTGAACTTAACTATGGCAAAAACAAATGCAGAAGAACAAGTGGAGTACAAGTGAAAAATAAATGCATACAGACAGACACACACAAAAATTCAAGTTCTAGCCTCAGTACAATACTAATAACCCATTTCATTTGAAACGCAAAAATACTCAATGTACAAATTCAAATAGTTTATTCTGTAAAATAGATACAATAAATAAAGTATACTTTCTACAAGTCAGTATTAATCTTTGAAAAAAAGCAAAAGAATATGTAAAAAAATAATAACAAATAAATAAGTATAAGGTGTCTCTCGTCAAACCCATACCGGAGACCTGGCAAGTAGCAGGACCAAGGCTCAATGACCCCTTCCACGACATACGCAAAATAAAATTCAGAGACACACTAACTGAGTCGAGGTTGTTCTCAAATAAGTAAATAGGCACAAAAAGTATTTCGTACCATTTGCAAACAGGGTCACCGAGCACAGACACGACTATTTATAATTACTGTCATGTTATGATATTTATCTAACCTCATATCGTAAAATACTAACTAGGAAAGCAAAGGGAACTTAGCGCATACAGCCATGTCTGAGGCTTAATATCAAATACCAATGAGGTTATTATAATATCGCGGCGTGACAACGGAGGTGACAATTTCATTTTAATTTCGGCCTGCATTGTGTATGGCTGCCGGCGCACGCAACGCGTACACATGCGTGTAGGACTGTTGGATTTTGGCGCCGTAGCTCACGTGGAAATTACTATTTACTGTGGTTTTATGGGTCAAATCAAAAGTATTATTTTTCCCTAAAATTACTAACAGCGGTGATGGTGATGATAACTTGACTCCACCTGACATTCTGGAAATAACGACGGAAATTACGAACTCTTTTAGAACGAGCTTTTACAAGAAAAAAAAAATTGGTTAACGACAAATTTTATCAAGATTATGAAAACAGGTTGTTAGGCATGAGTTTAGATATAAAAACACTAGGTATAAAAACACTCGTGTACTATTAAAAAACTCGCCTTTTTTAATAACCTTTTTATATACCAGTTTCATAAACTACTATTTTATGATATAAATAAATCAATACTTTACCACTTTATTATTAGTCTAAAGATATTTTCTTGCATACTTCCAGCTTTAATAAAAATGGAAGCGTGTTAACATTGCTATCAAGGTAAACCGTACCCAAATAGAAGAACGTGGCGAAACTAGGTCAGCTCAGTTGTAAACTTTTTATTTGCTTTTGACTAGGTTGAAATTATAACCTCGTTAAAACGTTAAGGGCTTATACTTGACTGCGACCGGGATTTTGTCGCCTTGAAACAACAGGGGCTTAATTGTAACTAATAATAATTTGTAACTAATAATAATTTGAAAATATTTTTTTTGTGATAATATCTCAATTTCAAGTAGTCGTGAAATATTAGATACTAGCTTTTGCCCGCGGCTCCGCCCGCGTGTTATTCGGTTTAACGACATGATTTTTTCCGGGATAAAAGTAACCTATGTGTTAAGTTGGGGTATAAGCTATATCCCGTTTGAAAGGTCTGTGCAGGTACACCCTGATACGAGGGCCCTATGAAATAGGGTTCATACCGACAGTGCGATCTTATCATTTAAATGCATTTGTCACTACGAACAGCCCAATAGATTCGAAGCTGTTTTACACTCAGTAACTTCTTAACAATCTCCATAATAAAACTTGACCAAATGACCCGATATCTGAGGTCCTCCCATTTTCGAGGCCGACCTCTATTTCGGGTGATTATTGGCTGATTAACACACCTGACCTCTGATTAGGAATTATTAACACTTAACACTTTTTAACATTACACATCCATGTCTGAGGTCCTCCCATTTTCGAGGCCGACCTCTATTTCGGGTGATTATTGGCTGATTCACACAACTGACCTCTGACTAGGATTTATTGAAACAGAAAACACTTATTAATATACACACCCATGTCTGAGGTCCTCCCATTTTCAAAATAAAAATTTGAAAATAACAATAATTGAAAAATACTTTGTATGCTATTTAATTCATATACGTGGATACCCTGGAGTTATGGGATATCAAAAGGAACACGTTGTATACGTGATTATTTTGTGTTCTTATTTAGAGTATGATCTTAAAACTAGGTACTGGTCCAATTAACTTTTGCCATGTCATTGCAGAGTTAGTTTAAGGATTCCCGAATAAAAATCTTTAGACCTACTGTAGGCCTATTCTCAGTCTGTCGAATTAGCCTTCTCGATAGTAAAAACCCATTTTATCTGTCGAACTCCATACATTTTTAGATCGAGTTTTAAGAAATCTCACTTCGATTGTTCCCCGGAATTGCCCCCCAGGAGGGCAATTCCGGAAACACGGTCGAAACGAGATTGCTAAAACAAGACCGAAAAATGTATGGAGTTTGACAGTTAAAACGGGATTTTACGGTCGAGAAGGCTAACTCGATAGACTGAGAATAATCCTCCAGTTGAACTGAATTACCGCAAAACACCTACCTACCTATACTATTTTGATAAAAGTATGACATAAAAGCAGATTTCAGCTTCATGGACAGAATCCGTACAATTTTTGCCAAACGGGACACCTGTCTATCTGTTTGTCATTCCGTCGGTCATAGGGGTCTGGGGTCTGCAGCTAGAACCATAATAAGAAGAAAATTGAAATTTTGACAAAATACGGGTCACTGTAGCTTCCACGACAAGTAATACGAGTATATTATAAAAATATGTATCCCAAGATAAACCCAAAAAAATGTGACGGGACCCTATTACTTTCGTCCGTCTGTCCAAGGGGTCTGCAGCTCAAACATATGAACCAAATTCTTCCAAACTTCAACATCTATACAAGAAAAAAAAAATATTCTTTGAATGTAGTTTTCCTTAACTTAAAAAATAAAATAAAGGTTCCTGTAAGTAAAATTTGCTTTCATTAATATTTAAGGTACTTTTCCTCCAGGGGTCATCGTTTAGTTCAACCTGTATATCAATTTGGAAAAATAGCATTTTTCAATGTTATTGTTTCAGCTCTACCTTAAAGATTTCAAATTTGGGCAGATTGTTGTACAATTTGGGTTCTTTACTTAACGGGAGCCAAATTGTTTGTCGCGCGCTACCATTTTAGCAGCTTGTTTTGTATCGCTTTGATGTTGCTACGACATCTATATTGTTGTTATTTACCATGTTATTAGGGTTCTGTAACCGTATTGTGTGGTGGTACGGAACCATTTGTGCGCGAGTCCGACTTGCACTTGGCGAAATTATTTTTTATTTAGATCCTGTAATTTAAGCTTAGGCAAGGATCTTTGTTCGGCCTAATTGTCAGTAATTTACTTATTGCAGATGTTCTGTGGGAGCAATCCCGAAAGTTAAAAAGTTTTTTATTTTCGTTGACTTATATAAAATCAGCTTTTCAAAAATTTAATACATAACCCTAATATTATTGCTATATTTTGTCGTGATTTTTCTTTTAATGTCCCAACAGGTTTACTACAAAGAATATCATTTAACCTGCTTCAACATCTAATTTGTTGTTTGTTTTTTGATCTTAGTATTAGGTAAAATATTTTACTCATGCGTCCAAATTGACGGATAAAATTGCAAGGAAACACTAGTTGTAAAATTATGCATTCGAGGACATGCTAGGTCCTCTAAACAGGCTGGCAACCGTTTAACACATTTTTGAATGGTGGCGCCACATGGTGGCAACACACTGGAACTACATACACAAGTGACCTTCTCTCACACTCCGAGTGTTAGACATTTCACTATGTGAAGGAGGTCCTCTTCGTGATTGGTCTGAAATTTTGTGAGGTAACCAATCAAAACGTGGGCTTTCCGAATATCTATTCGAATTTTTGATCTGCGAATTCGAGGCGAACCTCGAATTTGATCTCGACCACAAATTCGGGTCTGATGATCAATTCGCGACCTCGTTTATGGGTGAAGCCCAACTCACCCTCACACACACACACACACACACACACACACACCCTTTCGCATTTATAATATTAGTGTGAAGTGTGATGAGATAACATAGCCTTGTCTTATATCACCACAAACGATTAGAACCGCGCTAATTAGAAAAATAAAGGAACCATTATAGTTTCGTTATGTCCATCCATCTGTCTGTCCACGGCTTAGGTTAGACTCTTACTACAAGAAAGTTAATAACGCTGACAAAGTGATTAAATACAACCTTGAAAAAAATATTTAAGGGTCCCCTACACGTAAAGCCGGAATGTTTTTTTTTGCATCTATCCTAAAGTGTGGGATATCATTAGATAGGTCGTTCAAAAAACACTGCGCTGTATTTCATAGTTAAGCTCCACTTCAAATTCTGGGGATACACTTACGAAGAATTAATAAAAAAGTTATTTTGGCACTCTTACTTAGATTTCACTTAAGTTTTTCACTAAATCATAAGACAAAACAAATTAACAAAGAGAGGAAACAAAAAAACAAACTAAATAAATAAAACTAAGAACTTCGAGTCTCAATCGAATAGAAGAGATATAAATAAAAATGTAGAAATAAAGTTCATAAAAGGGCCACGGATGGGCTTCCAACGTTCTTACAAACGGAAGATCAAAAGCGGACCCGTCATGGAGATAGGAATATTATTCATTCATGTTTCATGCAAACTGTTTCAAAAAGGTACTGAGGTAATACATCATTATCATCATTAATTGTAACTAATAATAATTTGTAACTAATAATAATTTGTAACTAATAATAATTTGAAAATATTTTTTTTGTGATAATATCTCAATTTCAAGTAGTCGTGAAATATTAGATACTAGCTTTTGCCTATTGTCTTTCACTGTGCTTCTTATTTTCTAAATACGCAATCATTCAGAAAAAAACCGGCTGAGTACGTGTTAGGCCAAGCACAGTGTAGTGTTCCGTAGTTGCCCAGTACATTTTATAAGTTCGCCTACTAATATAGATCGCGCCAAACTTCTAGTCCGCTCGGAAGTTGCTCTCCCGAAGAACAACCGCATACATTGTCTTGTTTAGAGGGGACTAAAAGTTAGGCGCGACCTTTACTCTTAAATCTGTAAAGCCTACTTAACTGTAATAGTTTTCCTTTTAACTTCATTATATATACTACTTCTGTGAATTTTTTCACATATTCATAAACAACCGCTTAGCCAGCAAGGCGGGGAGGGACACTTGACCCTAACACAAAAAATCCCGAAATCAAAAAATGGTTTTCACACACCCATGTTTTTGAACGACCTATTCAAGATACCCCATACTATGGTTAGACAAGAAAAAAAATGTATCCCCAATTCAAGTGTAAGGGAGATAACCTTAAAAAAAAATTGTTTCGTTTTTAGGGTTCCGTAGTCCAACAGGGAACCCTTATAGTTTCCCCATGTCTGTCTGTCCGTCTGTCCGCGGCTTAGCGAAGAGACTATTAGTACTAGAAAGCTGTTATTTGGCATGAATATAAACATTAATCACGCCAACAAAATGGTAAAATAAAATCTTGAAAAAATATTTTTTAAGGGTATCTCTCATACAAGTAAACTGGGGATGATTTTTTTTTCTCGTCTATCCCATACGTCATCTACCGTTGGATAGGCCGTTCAAAAACATTGTGGGTGTGTGAAAACCATTTTTCGATTTAGGGATCCGTTGGTGAAATATTAAGCTTTAAAGTGAAAATTTTAGTTAGAGTGGAGCGTCCCCCCCCCCCCCTTCTGCTGGCTAAACGGTTGTTTATAGAAATGTGAATATATTCACAGATGTAGTATATATAATGAATTTAAAGGAAAACTATCACAGTTAGTAGGCTTTACAGGTTTATGAATATATGTCGCGCCAAACTTTTGTTCCCCTCTAATGCATGGGACTAGAAGTTTGGCGCGGTCTCTATTAGTAGACCAACTTATAAAATATACCGGGCAACTACGGAACCCTACATTGCGCGTGGCCCGGCATGCATTTGGCCGGTTTTTTTTTACCCATTTTGTTGACGTAATTAATATGTATACCCATACCAAATAACAGCTTCCTAGTACAAATAGTCTCTGAGCTAAGCCCCGGACAGACGGACGGACAGCTGGACATGACGAAACTATAAGGATTCCTTGTCGGACAGATTTTTTTATATGCTCTCTAACACCAACTGGTCTAATATAAGATTAAAGGATCTAAAATCGAAGTCTGTAAAAACTTTGTGCTTTCTTTTAAAGTTGCCTCGTCTTAGATGCATAGTTTTTTTAACATAAAATAAGAACAAAGCTATGTTAATCTGTAATTATTTTGCGCAAGAAAACTACCAAAGGTGACTGAAATACAAAAAAAAGTTTGTCCCAACCCAAGTAAACTGATCTAATTAATTTCTCATATATTTCGAGTTCACTCTACAAAATAATATCTCAACAATTTATCTTTCAATAAATAAAATTAAGCGTATATCGCGCACACAAATATTTTTAATAGTTTTATTTGTATTATTAGGTAAGCAGCAAATTTAGATCTAGACATGATTTATAACTAAACAAAGGTTAAATTTGGTTTTTCGTATTTTGTGGCGCGGCGTGATAAATTTCAATATTTAAATGGTGTGTTTAAACGAATATTTAGGTAAAATTATCTGTCAAATAATCAGTTTCAAAGCTTATGTTTGACAAAATTAATTTGGTTGTCAGTAAATATACGAATTCAAACCACTGATATTAACTGTGTTAAGTTGTAATCTAAAATCGAAAATTTAATGAAAACATCTGAAAATTGATCATTAATCATTCATATTGGTATAGCAAAAGGATTACCAACGAGCCGAGCCTCAGGTTAATACTAATGTGAAATGTTACAACATAACAATAGTACATTATGATACAAGTGAGCTGCGTTAGACATTACAGTCGAGGCGGGATTGCAGCCCGAGCCGAAGGCGAGGCCGTAATGGAGCCGAGTGTGTAATGTCTAATGCTCACGCGTTTCATACGACGTTTTTCAACACACTTGCGAGGAAAAATAATAAAATTTCACTGCTTATTTTTCCACATAATCGAAACCATAGCTATAAATTGACAATTATCTTTGAAAAATGGCGGCGGAGATTTTGTCTGATGTTTTGCGCAGATGGAAATAAAGGCACTGACGCATCCGCCAAACAGCCAAATATTAAATATTAATAAACTGAATAGTTTTTGTATTTACAACAAAGATTTGAGTTAATTTGTTGATAAAAATAAATAATTTGATAAAATTTAAGTATTATTTATTATATTTTAACTGAGACAGTTTATTTATTTGAAAAAACTTTACTATTTGTCAAGACATCAAAACTCTTTGCTATTATTAAAAAAAAAACTGTCATGTAAGAAAAACTAGTGCGATAATGTAAAGTAAAAAGCATGCGTGTTTAATATGCTGCATTATGACCCTAAGAACGCTGCAATAATGGCCACTTTATGAGCAAGTGTGTTGAAAAAATGTTTGCAATGAGCAGTAAGTCCGCCAAACTGATAATAATATTGATTTGAGGTTATACTAGTAATCAGTGCCAATTAATAACCGCATAATCCTAATCAAATATTGTGACCACAGACAATAAAGGTGTAACTTCAACAGCTATGACGCAATGCAAAGCACGCCGACATCGTATGGCATTTATGAAAAAAAACCGAGCATAAAGTTATCCGAATCCTAGATGGAGTTAAAATCAAGGATTATTTTATTATAAAAGTAATAGTAAGCTTCGCTTCGCTTCGCCAAATAGCACGCGGGCGGAGCCGCGGGCAAAAGCTAGTATTTCTCATATTTCGCAAACAGGGTCACGAGTGCCAGTATGAATTTCGCAATTAAAAGAAAATCGCCTTATATATCTATAGGTATTATATGTCTACTGGTGGCATGTTCTGTCAGCTTTTGAATACAAAGTACATCGTAAAAGTGTCTTCGACAGTTTTCGGCTCAGCGGTTATTTTATCTACACCTCTTATAATCTATATGTCGCAATTTTATGTTCAAATCAGATTTTTGATAAAAAAACCAAGGTCTTTGATCAAGGACCGGGAGAAGACAAAATTATGATTTAGTCTTATCATAAACCTGAGAAAATTTAACATAATACTGCGTACATTATATTGACCAAAGTCGCTACTATTACAATAAAGAAACTGCATCCAAATCCTTTAAGTGGTTCTGGAGTTTAAACGGAACAAACAGACAGACAGACAAACAGATTGACAGGTAGACAGATGAAAATTCAAACAATTGTGGTTTTGGCATCATAATAACACATTTCGTTAAAAAAAATATCGAAATATTTAATGTAAAGACACAATTTTTTAACTATTTTAATATTACACTTAGCGCGCGAGTTGAATGCAGATCTAAAGAATGCGCTATGGCCAATCTCTCCACGCACACAACACTACAGGTAGACAGATGAAAATTCAAACAATTGTGGTTTTGGCAACATAATAACACATTTCGTTAAAAAAAAATTCAAATATTTAATGTAAAGAAACAATTTTTTAAACTATTTTAATATTACACTTAGCGCGCGAGTTGAATGCAGATCTAAAGAATGCGCTATGGCCAATCTCTCTACGCACACAACACTATACTGCAAGCGTGTATTAATAATAATAAAGAACTGTTTATTTAAAAAAAAATACATTTGGTTTCTAATCTAAGGGTTAAATCATACAATTTTTAAGATTATATTCTTGATGGTTACCTTATCTTATGAGCTAACAAATAATATTTAATGTTTAAAGTTTGGATGTACATCTTCCCATTGATGTATTTGTCATGAATAGGTATAATACTGAATAAATGTGAGGGAGGAGAGGTCCTCCCGTCCTTCACCTGAGCCCGTGATTGCATTAAACTCGCGCGCTTGCTGTTTAATATTTTTAAAAATGGATATCATACTCACGTTGTTTACTAAACGTCAACTATTTCACCGATACAACTTCGGCAACAATGGTGATCGCCACGTCACCGTCCTAAAGGGTACAAGATGGGTACCTTGAAAATGCTGAAAATGATCATATGAGATTAGTATCAGTTTTTTAAAATATTTTGTATAAAACTTCATTCTTGTGTTAAAATTATCCATTCTAAGCATGCGCGGCGGAAGCCTATAGGAAATATGCATAAAAGCAAAAAAAAAAAAAAAAAAAGGCCGCGTAACCGGCGGAATTTTATTGAAAAAGTTATACGAGCCAAAGTCAAAAATAGATGTGACGAAGAGCGAAGCAAAGAAGCGAAGAGCGTGTTAGATTGAATAAATTAAGGAGATGAGCGAATTGAGGCGATCCCAGTAGTTTTAACAGAATTCATGATATACATACGCAAAAATCCTTTTTGTTAGTGGCGAAATAATAACGATATACACATATATATATATATATAGGTATATATGATATATACAGATACCACCGGCGTACATTTAGCTACACCGCTTAGTCAAATTAATAGATTATTTAACAATAATAAATAAAAAAATTAAGCACATAGAAGAAATACAATATAATCCCTGAACAAACATATTGAACACCTTCAAAGTATCAAATCAGCTTCATTTATATTTCACGTATCAAAAACGAGAATTATAATTAAGCTCCAGTTACGAATTCGGTCGTTGTATATTTAATTCAAGTATATAATTTACATCACTAAATGAAACGCTACGGAATTACTTGTTACAAATTAATTTATAATTATATTATTTATCCAATTATTTCTCATTACTAGAAATTTTAAACCTTTTTGACACATAGAAACGTGCAGGGAGACCTTGAAATAACTTTATAGACTGAACAGAGGGACTAGAAAGAGTTTCTTTCGAAAGAGTCTTCAGCTGTCAAACATGATATTTTGTAAGTGAAAAATCAATTTTGACACGTGAAGCCTCTTTCAAAAGATACTCTTTTTGTACCTCGTTCTAGGCCCCCTGATATGGTCTATTGACCAATATAAATGTGTTAATATTTTTTTTAAAGCACTGTTGTAGACAGTATTATTTTTTATTACGTGACCTGACCCGATAGTTTTTAGATACCTATTTTAAACTAAAATGTTAGTGTCAGCACTTTTATTACAACACTTTAAAATAAAGTAAGGAACTTATCTTCCATTTTGCTGTGCTCCATTTTAAAGTGTTATAATTTCTAATAAAACATACAACACTGTAAGAAAATCCGATTTTGCTGGAATCCATTTAAAATGTGTTTTTTAATGATCCTATTTTAATGAAAGCTATATGTAACAAAAGGTAAAGATTAAGCGAAAACCACTTGGTCAACATCATCCTAACTCCATGGAACTGTCCATCCGTGCAAAGTTGAACGAGGGGGGAAGTTTGTAAGAGACAGCACGAGAGAGGGGGAGGCAAGTTATAAGGAATTCAGCACACAGACAAATTGTATTAACTTTCCTAAAAAGAAAGGAATAATGTTATTTTTCCTACCTATCTGGGACTGACGGAAGTGAAAAAAGTAGGTAGCTTTTTACGGGCTCTTTTTTCTCTCTTCAACGACCTTTTTTAGGGCAAATTATTTATCTAGGCCTCTGGTTTTTGAAGACGATATACCTTAAGAGAAAACTTAATAAGAATTGTTTAAGGTAACTGAAGATGTCGATTTTTGATATCTATTCAAGAAAATTGGACGAGTCTCCTCCCTCAGAAATTTTAAAAGGCTATTGTCCAATTTTCCAACGAAATCGTCAGAAACTACGCAATAAAATCCATCCTTTCATTCAAAACATATACTAAACGCAATTTTTTTTTATGTGTTGTAAATAAAAATAATGCAAAGAAATAAAATCATAATTTTTGCGTATTTTGAAGTTTCTATTATATAATAAATAAATAGGTATTTGTATACTTTACATATTTGAATACATTGTTTATTAACCAAGAGCTATTATTAGGGCGTTATAGTTATTCATTGTGATTTGATTAAAAATATGGTCACTAACTCTCCTTATTCTCATCAAGGCTAAGATAATAGCAAAACAATAGATCACAGTCCAGATCACGGCTCGGATCTATCTTAGAGATTGAAGGGAAAACATGCGAAATAACCAAGTCACTTGAATAAACAACCCAGTATAGTGGCAATTAGTCGAGCATTTCCGTCCCATATCCAGTTACAGGAACTAAATACAAAGCCAAATCCGTTCGTTAAATACCTACACCCTACATTCCATGCTAAATTCTTTGTACATTCTCTGACTTAGGTCACAGTATAGGTAACAACAGTAGTTTAACTAGGCGGTGTCCTTGAAATCAATACCTACGGCCGCTCGGTGCCTAAACACGCGCTAGAGCTGCCAAATGGCTGTTTACGTATAATGATAATGCTATATTACTACTATAAAAGTTGTATTTAAGCAACCATACAATGCACAACATACCTACTCTGTAATTTCGTGCCATAATTCACGAAATGCGCGGGAGCGTCACAGTGACAACGCAACGTAACTGCGGTGCGACCGCGACTGTCGTAAGCAGAGTTGAAATGAGTTTTTTTTTGGTTCGGTTCGGCCCATTTGTATGGAGATAAAATACTATTTGTTATTTATACTATGCTGTAGCACCTAAGTAAGAGATGCACATACTTATTGAGGGTTCGCGCCGCCTAGTCAAAAACAACTAAGGGCAGCAATCGAAAAGTAAGAAGATGAAAAACGTTTGTGTACATTTTAATTTGTAGAACATACAATTTGTCTTATATTCACATCCAAACTTGTCGATAAATTTCATTATTTGGTACTGAAAATGTTTCTTTGCGACGATAAGACGAGGGGTGATAATTAAATAAATTTTCTTCGTTAAATTTGCTATCATTTATCATTTTGTATGTCATTCAATTCAATTTGAATTGATTCTGCTACGTTTTTAGACAAAATTGCGAAAGCATTGCTAAATAAGTTAATCAAGGGCGTATTGCTTCTTTAAAATCTGTCAAATGTTTCTGAATAGCTTGTAACAAAATATCCACATTTGTATCATATAGTCAGTACCTTATCAGCTTTTTTGACGTTTTTAGAGTTTCATAGCACAAAATTAAAAAATTGGATCATTATAGGATCATTTTGTTGTCCGTGAAAACATACACTGTACTTCCAGTTGACTTAGAAACTTAAAATTATGTTTACTATTAGGTCTTTTAGCATACCAACGGCTCGGAAAAAGAACTGAAAATTACCTATATGTTTAATTATTTAAGAAAAATAAGGCACAATTCAATTATCTACTTTAAATAGGTAGAGTTTCATAGATCATAAGTATCGTAACCGCTCGTGGAATAAGTTTGTCTTTAAAACGGTGTGTACAGAATCCTCAGAGGACAAAACGCACTTGACCGCAATTTTTTTTTACTACGACATTTATGTATGTGCATGTGCTATGCATGAATATTATCAAAAAATTATCTATTCCTTGTTATTTAGGGCAAGGTGATCAGAATTTTGGAATCATTTCGTGGCTCATCAAAATTTCACTTGTCCCAATGAAACATCGAAAAACTGTTAAGATATACAACATTGTACCGACTCTACATAGTAATGCGAATCCACAAGTTTTCATTCCTAATGAATAAAAAATAAAATATAAATAAGATGAAAAAATATTAAATCTATGGAGATACCTTTTTATTCTTATTCCGTTTAAATATTTTTTTTATTCCTTAGTTCTAGAGATATGTTGAAAAAAAAACAAATTTTAAGCATATCGGCTGAACAGCTAGAGTATATTTGCCTAGCAATAAATAAAAATACTAGCTGTCAAGTCAAGTGTTATAGTGCCACCAATTTAACTGTTCAGTAAAATCATTCGCCGTCTCTTTCTAATTATACTCTTTCCTACCGCACTAGAAAGAGATGGGTGGATAATCCAACTGAACAGATAAGTTGGTGGCACTGTAATGACATTTGATATATTAAGCTCTGTGATCATGCCATTTCTTTTTTTTTAAATACAATCAAAGTAGTTTCTGGCATTGATACGAAAGTCATTATGCCTACAAGGCTTTCGTTGAAAAGTTGAAGTTTAAAAAATAAAATTGATTACGTCAAATTCATAATTTTGGAAAAGGGATATACACAAGTCCCTAAGCTTTTTACCTACTTTCTAATTGCTAATGAAATAAGCTGGTTAGTATTTTGAAATGTTATGGACTATGCGATATAAAACTGGAAATAACAACGCCTCTTTGGCTTTCGAATTTTGATTAGCGCTGGACATAATAGCAATGAAAGTACTGGCTGGACACATGTTTAGTATGAAGTTGGGGACTATGGCGTTAATTGTGAGTAGGCCAATCATGGCTGAGCCATTGTCGTATGATACACAGTACGAAATAAGACCTTTTGAGTACCATTTTTGAATGACAATTTGTTAAAAACGTGTCGTTCCTTCAAAATAAACTTAGAAAGTTGGAATGAAACGATCAATACTCAGTTTTCTTACCGCAACAAAGTTTCATGCCTTTTATAAGTTACCGACACAGCCTCTTCAAAGAGCTTGAAACTTCGTACGTGTGCTCAAAGCTTATAATCCTGGCTACACCACCAATTTGCAGCGGCTGACCCTGCCTCTCGCAATACTACTGCTAGATGGTTCTACATGGAGTGCATGGAGGGATTTGAAAGCTAAAAACTTTTTCCTGCAAGTCTTTCAAGAACTTGAACACCTTTTGTAAAGTACAACAGGTAAACGGAAAAGATATTGTTAGAAATGAGAAGTTGTAAAAGATATCGATTTCACAAGCCATTCAAACTCGTGCAATGTAGAAAAAGATCTCACTGGAAACCGATTGCTTTTGGAAAAACAGTTAAATTGTTGTTGAATTGCAAGTATTTATGTTATTCAGTTTGGAAAATTAAACAAAACGATTTGTTTCAAAAGGAAAAAACACGTGTCTTTATACATTATCAGTTGAATCCTTCCATAAAAATACAGGATATTAATATGATATTTTTCCGTATGGCAAGAAATTGATAAACTTTTAATTTCAAATCGGCGTCTTAGGGGAGTGGAGTGAGGGGGACTTACTCCATACAAAATGTGATTACGAACTAGCTTATGCCGTAAGGTCGTATGCCGCAAAACATTATTTTTCATTTAAAATTACAACTTTATGTAATTTAATAAATCCAATAGGCCATATTGAAGTGTTTTTGTAGACAAATTTAAATAAAAAACTTAGAAGCTCCATTCGCTCCCGTTTGTCAGTAAAATCTGTTTTCATAGAGGTTTTCTCAAGATTCTTCTCTTCTATGAAAGTTAATCAATCAACTTAATCTTCAGGCAAAATAATGTCAATGAAATGCTTAATCTAGTGTATAAATTGGTATTTACATATGTTTTTTTATTGCTGAGAAAAATGCAGATCCATGTCGCCAAAATTTTCAATGCGTCGCCTTAAAACAGAGTATTCTACTAACACTAAAATCGCAAAACTGCTGCTCCATATAAAATTAATATACATACTTACCCGAACAAAATGTATGAAACAGCTGTATTTTTATTGATTTTTGTATTCATCCCATACTAAAAGTTGTTCAAATGATGGGGCTACATACTAAAGTTTAGAAATGTTTTTGGATCGCTTGAAACTGTCTATATTGTGATGCTTTGAAACCTTAAAAGGTTGAATCTACAGCAAGTAAGTAAATACCTTTCAAATGCTTTAAAGTAGTTTAAGAAACTGATAAAATGCTTAAACTTTTTTAATTCAGAAGAGACTAGCTTGACTTATACGCACATACGAGCAATACAAAAATCTAACATACATACATACCTACATATACGCTCGTCTCTCAGATGGTCAATCAGAGACTACGGATTCCCATCTGCTACGACCGTGACTCACCTCTTTTGCTTCTTCTACATCCATCAATCTAGTCATACAAGCTCTTCTATTCCGGGTACTTTTTACATTGCCCTTTTTCAGTATTTAATCTGACATAACGTCTGACAGCACTTGGTAGTACGTCAATGTTTGTACTCATTGAAACGCATTCTCGATACAAAAAACAAATCTAATGATGTAATAGTTGTGCTTAGACCTGGTTTATTGTTATATTAATTAATTCTCAATTATATCAGTGAACGCTCTTAAACAGGAAACTGAAAGACAATATTTAAAAACTCAATGTATAGAAACATACACATTTGTCACGACATGCATCCCTGAGACACCCCTCATAGGTATTCCCAAATGTAAACGTGAAATGTGAGTCACAGTACACACGAACATCCGCTTTTTATCGATGATTATTACGTCGCAAACGTGACAAAAGACAAAAACCGGCCAAGTGCGTGTTGGGTCACGCGCTATGTAGGGTTCCGTAGTTGCCCGGTACATTTTATAAGTTGGTCTACTGATACAGATCACGCCAAACTTCTAGTTTACATTCTAGGACCCTTAGAAGGACGGCCCATACATTGTCCTGCTTAGAGGGGATTAAAAGTTTGGCGCGACCTGTATTCGTAAACCTGTAAAGCCTACTAAGCTGTGATAGTTTTCCTTTTAAATTCATTATATATACTACTTCTGTGAATTTTTTCACATATCTGTAAGCAACTTAGCCGGCAGGGGGGGACGCTTGACTTTAACAAAAATTAGCACTTCCAAGCTTAATATTTCACCAACAGATCCCTAAATCTAAAAATGGTTTTCACAAACACATAATGATTTTGAACGACCTATCTAACGATACCCCCACTATGAGATAGACGAGAAAAAATAAATCATTCCCAATTTACGTGTATGCGAGGGTACCCTTAAAAAAGGATTTTTTCGATATTTTTTTTTACCATTTTGTTGACGTAATTGATACTTTTGTATGTATACCCATACCAAATAACAGCTCTCTAGTACTAATAGTCTCTGAGCTAAGTCGCGGACAGACGTACAGACGTACAGAAGGACATGGCGAAACTATAAGGGTTCCTTGTCGGACTACGGAACCCTAAAAATGGGTGGTGAGCCTTATCGCCGTAATTACGGCACAAACTGACCAACAGCTTAACGTGCCTTCTGAAGTATGCAGACCGAACACAAATTATTGTGCACCGCGAAGGCTCTAGGTTAGTAGGCAAGCGCTCTACCACTCGACTGCAGAGGCTCTACCACTGGTACACATTAAGTAACCCTCTAATACCTCCAAGTCAAATGGAGCTATACATTTGATATTATTATGATTTACAAACACAATGGTGTCCCTGACAGAAATATTACCACTATTTTATTAATGTTGTAGCTAGAATTCTGGCAGAATAACAAGATTTTCAGCAAATATGGGATCGAATCCAACCGGAACCACCAGCTTTGCCAATAATATCTCAAGCATAGTGGATAAATTTTTAACAGGATTTTGTCGTAAACTCTTTCTATAAAATTTCAAGTTATTCTCACTTTATCGGTTGAAGATTTTCTTTGATCTTTATTTCTTATTTTTGTTGAGGTTATGTCTTCTTGACCTTCCAAGAACCCTTCGACCTTTGTACCCTCAACTATTTCGTGTCTTAAATATTGACAGGTGGGCATAAAGCAAAACATTAACCAGATATCTTTGATTGATTGTTTCAACGTTTGTATGCTTATTCCTCTCATGTTTATCAACCATGCATACAAAAATTCAAGTTTATATAAATACTACATTACTGGTCTGAAAAAAATATTTTACGATGTTGTCAAATCAAATCAAATCAAATTTCTTTATTGAACAATTGGTTTACAAAAAAGATAGTTAAGACTCTGAACCCCAAACTAATATAATTGTCCTTTGGGGAACAGTGTGATACTGTAGTTAACACAAAGCCACTGTAACGTCTAGTCTGCATTCCTTAAGTATACTGTGAATTAATGAAATACTAGTAAAATTAAAGAAGCCTGATGGGGCTGTGTAATTGTATTCCTTTGATTTTCATAATAGCGATATAGATTAAGGATCAAAGCCTCTTTTGTCTGCACCAGCTATATGACGAATATATCGATTTATTATACTCACACACAAAACACACTCACACGAACCCTGAAATATGACATATAAAGTCTGTGCATATAAACCCTTACATTTATTCATATACTTTTAAGAAAGGTTAAGGCAGTTCCATCTAGTTTTACAAAAAAATACATAATTTATTATTATAACACAATGCGCAACTTTGGAGCAGCAGGAAAAGCGGGAAAGGAAGAAGGAAGTCGCAACGTTTTGTAAAGTAAATAAAGAACACTTTTGTTGACTTCTCTAAATTCTAAAATAAATTCTCTTGAGACCTTCACAATGAAGGGAATAACTGTATGAGTAAAGTAAAAATCCATCTCCTTTAGTCATACCTTTAGTCCTCTTCATGACGATGGTCTCGCGTGAGTAGACAGTGGTGATTATTAGTGAACACACGTTTGTATTCCTTGCATAGCATGATAATGAGATGGCATAGCCCCAAATAAAGAACCTAGACGTTGCGGATCTATCATGAGAAAAAAATGGAGGCGGGTAGAACCATAGACTTAGGATATACCAATGCCATGTCAAAATTTCTATATAGTCTGTCAAAAAAAAATTAACTTAATATTGAAGAAACTATTTTTCTTTCGCCTGGTTACACCAATTAAACAAGTACAAAATCTGTTAAATCGAGTTAACCGCGTTGTTATTTCATGACTATATTACCTAAATTATAATACTTGAACGTTTAAAGTTCAATAAAGTTCATTAAAGTTCAATATTAATTTCAACACTTTTTTGACAGACTATACCTACAAGAAAATTTTACGTCATGAAGTGTCACGAATTGCAGGATAACTTTTATTTTTTAATGGTCACTTCCGCGGTCTTAGACGTCATCGTGGGGGTGGAGGGAGGGCAAAATATATATTTTTGTGTTGTCGCCAAATGAATATTTACAACGATATTACCATAATTTTGTAACTTCAAAACCTTAGGAGTATTAAGCTTTCAAAAAAATTATACACTTGCATAAAACAACCAAAAGGTAAATTTATAAATAAATTTGTAAATAAAGTTACAAACCTACAATAAAGTTTGTACGATCTTCTCTTCTTTTCACATCGTTGATTCAACTTCATGAGAATTTTTCGTAGTAGGTTGCCTGTTGAAGCGCCTGATGAAACTTAATAGCAACACCTCCATCAGCAACATCTTGTGTAATTTAAACGTCAGTGTCTCTTCTCAATTTTATCTGTCACCGGTCAATACAGTTCTAATTAGCTGCTCCTGATTTTTATTCTTAAATCCACAACTCAATCCCGAACATGGTCCTGGATCGAAGCCGGATGTGTACCTAACTAGTATCACTTATTATATTGTGAAGATCATCGTTTTAAAGTGGATTTATCAAGTTAATTGTGGAAGAGAATATCAACCGTTAACGTGACGTAATTAAATTATCCAGCAAAGTGGTGTTTAAGCTAGATTTATAAAATTAATCATAACCCAGCACTCAAAAAGGTAGTATTTAGTGTAAATTAAGGTTTACTACACATATAAGGTTAGTATATACTGAAATACATATTTTATTTTTACTGCTGTTTACGTAGGTACCTGTTGCATTGTGACTAGAACACTTATTTTTGTATTCTGCAGTAATTAAGTTAAAAAA
The DNA here is from genome assembly GCA_910592155.1 of Ypsolopha scabrella. Taxonomy (NCBI): domain Eukaryota; kingdom Metazoa; phylum Arthropoda; class Insecta; order Lepidoptera; family Ypsolophidae; genus Ypsolopha; species Ypsolopha scabrella. The sequence goes on from OU342978.1 coordinate 5,845,414, forward strand.
CGTACTTATTACAGTATAGTTGGCATTAAAGCTACATTATTTAACTTATTAAAGTATTACTGTTTTATATCGAATGTCTAGTCACATTAGAAAATCGTGCATAATAAATTTACCTATAAAATAATTATTTGTGTTAGGTTTTTTCTAAATGAACACTTTGTTGTTTACATAATACAGTTATTTCCGTGTTATCACACCGATTGTATCGTTATGCATTCATGTTAATTTAATAGTGAACAGATAAATGTCATACTGAGAATTTAGTTGACAGCACTCATCTCCCAGAATGGCCGAAAAAGAGAAAGGCGAGTTAATAAAAAAGCGAGGAAGCTTCAAAGGTCGCTTAACTGTCTTCGCTAACTACACTCACAACTTGAGTGAAAATGTCAAGTCTTTGACTAGTTTAGACGCCAAAGAATTACAAATACGTATGGGTAAACTTGAGTCATTATATGAGCAATACGATGAGGTACAATTAAAGTTGGAGTGTTTAGTGGAATCCGTAGACTTGCAATTAAGCGAGCGTGCCGATTTCGAATCACAATATTATACAACAATGGCTACTGCTCAGAATATCTTGAGTGAGTACAACAAGAGTAGTGAGGAGTGTGCAAGTAGTGATAAATGCACTCGTCCAAGTAATTATAAGCTTGTTAAGTTACCTACTATTCAGTTGCCAAAATTTAGTGGCTCTTATGATAATTGGTTAGAATTCCGTGACACATTTACTAGCCTCATTCACTCGAGCGACGACATGGATGAAATAAATAAGTTTCATTATTTACGTGCATCCCTTGAAGGATCAGCCGCTGTAGTAATACAATCAATAGATTTTTCATCCAGTAATTATGCGGTAGCGTGGGGACTTTTGTGTGAGAGGTTCAACAATAAACGTTTGTTAATACAAAATCATGTTTCAGCCTTTTTCAATATTGAAACTATAACAAAGGAGTCATCTGTGACTTTGAAAAGCCTAATTGATCAGTTAAATAAAAATTTACGGGCATTAGAGTCGTTAGGCGAACCTGTCAAACAGTGGGATACCCTCCTAATTTATATTGTGACTCATAAATTGGATCAAAAAACTTACCGTGAGTGGGAAGAGTATAAAGGTCGCGGAGACAATGATACTTCAATTACGTTCGACACATTTATTAAGTTCATGCGTAATCGAGCAGACTTAATCGAAACATTAGAGTTGTCACGTAATATCCAGCCTACCATGAACAAGTCAAGCGCTAAGTTGAAAACTATGGTTTCGGTACAACATTCTAATAGTTCTAATACAGAATCAACACAAAGGACTTGTTTTATGTGTAAGGGTGACCATTCATTGTCCAGTTGTACACAATTTCTCGCTTTAAGTAATGATGCTCGACTAAACTTACTGCCAAATTACAAGATTTGTTACAATTGCTTTAGGAAGGGTCATTATTCTAACACTTGCAAAAAGCCAGGATGTAAGATTTGTAAGCGACGTCATAACACTCTTGTTCATGTAAGTGAACCAAGTAAGATTATAAACACACGTAATGCAAATAGTGGTTTACGCGAAAGTGCATCTTCACCGCCGCCGTCTTCGTCCTCAGCTGCCAATACTTCAAGCACTGTAGCATTGTCAGCTAATGTTGCATCCTCAAGTCACAAGCAGAACGAAGTGTTATTGTCAACTGCACTAATTAAGTTGTTTGACAGTGATCATCGCGAACATATTGTCCGCGCCGTCCTTGACTGCGGTAGTACCTCTAGTTTAGCGACTGAAAGACTTGTTCGTCAATTAAATTTACCAACTAGTCATGTAGATAGGTCGATACTGGGCATAAATAACGTCACTTCGCACGTAGGCAAAACGTGTCGTATAAGCATGAAATCATTAACCAACAGCTTTTCTGCTGACATTCATTGCTTTGTTTTGCCATCAATTACCAGTAATGTTCCAGGCCGTGAAATCGATATTTCTAGTCTTAAAATACCATCAAACATTTGTTTAGCAGACCCGACATTTTACACGCCTGCTAAAGTCGATATTTTAATTGGTGCTGATCTCTTTTGGGATTTGTTAGGGTCGCAACAAATTAAGCTAGGTAACAATAATCCCATTCTTTGTGAAACTAGGCTAGGGTGGATTATTTCAGGCCCTATTTCTAGCAATAATTTCACATTTCTGTCAAGTGATTTGAGGTGTAACTTTACCAAGATTGCGTCTTCTGCTGACGATCATATGAATGACATTCAAAGCGATTTAATGCGTTTTTGGCAGCTAGAGGAAGTTAATTCAAACTCACCTCATTATTTTCCTGACGAAAAGCGGTGTGAAGAACACTTAAAAGAAAATACAACGCGTCTCGATGACGGTCGTTTTTGTGTTCGCATACCACTTAAACACAATCCTAACATTTTAGGAGATTCCTATCAAAAGGCTAAACAGTGTTTTTATTCTTTAGAGCGCAGATTAAAAACCAAACCCGAGTTAAGTCAAATGTATTATGACTTCATGGCAGAGTATCAGTCGTTAGGTCATATGTCTGAGTGTCATGTCACAAATAAAAATGCATATTTCATTCCCCACCACGGAGTCTTGCGAGAAAGTAGTACTACCACTAAGCTTCGTGTCGTGTACAATGGCAGTTGTCTTACGACCTCTGGCGTTTCTTATAATGCCATTCAGATGGTTGGACCTACGGTACAAGACGACTTACTGTCTATTCTACTTCGTTTTCGGCAACACAAGTACATTTTATGCGCTGACATAAATAAATTCTATCGACAAATAACTGTTCATCCATCTGACAGATATTTACAACAAGTGCTCTGGCGAGACAATGAACTTTGTCAAGCTATCAAGACTTACCAACTTAACACCGTAACATACGGTACGGCTAGTGCTCCATTTCTGGCTACGCGCTGTCTTAAACAAGTAGGTCTTGAATGTAAGAATGCTAAAATAGCTGAAATCATCACTCACGACTTTTACGTCGATGATTTACTAACAGGAGGTGATGACTTAAACGAGGTCAAGGTCATACGTAAAGAAATTACGGACGCACTCACATCAGCTTGTATGCCACTTCGAAAATGGAAATCGAACTAACCTGAGTTAGTACCTGAGGTTACTCAAATGACTCGTAATTTAAATATTGGATCTAATGAGCCTGACAAGTTGTTAGGGCTTGGCTGGCACGCAGATTCTGATGAACTCTGCTTTCCAATTAGTCCGTCGATTCCAAAGAGTAACACAAAGCGTGATTTACTTTCTGTTATTGCTCAAATTTTTGACCCTTTGGGGCTATTAGCGCCTTGCGTAATTCTGATGAAGATGTTAATGCAACAATTGTGGTTGCACAAATTGTCTTGGGATGATCCCTTAACTTCAGACATCCAAAAACAGTGGAATGAAATTGTTACCATGTTACCATTATTAAATAAGATTCGCATTCCACGAATCATCGTCTGTGATTCATATAAAACGCTTGATTTACACATTTTCGCGGACGCTTCTGAGCGTGGGTATGGTGCCTGTGTCTATGTTCGTAGCACCAATGATAATGGCGAGGTTTCAGTTCGTTTATTGATGGCTAAGAGTCGAGTGGCTCCAATCAAACCCACAACTATACCAAGACTGGAATTATGTGGTGTTTTAGTAGGGGCACGCCTCTATGAGAAAGTAACGAACTCACTTCGAGCTAAGGTGAACAAGGTTCATTTTTGGACCGACTCCACTATTATGCTGGGATGGTTACGCATGTTGCCTTCTAAGCTTCAGCCGTTTGTACGCAATCGTGTTGCTGAAATTTTAGAAAAAGCAGGTAATTGCATATGGAAGCACGTTCCAACCGATAAAAACTCTGCAGATCTAATATCTCGAGGTTTGGATATTAGTACCCTGCAAAATAATAATCTTTGGTGGTTCGGTCCCGACTTTTTGAAACAAGATGTTTCAGAATGGCCTTCGCAACCCAAGCATCTTGAAACATTGCCTGAGACTCGACCTGACGTATCATTAAATATCACCGTTGATGATATTAACAACAAAAATGTGTTGATCGATTTTAGCCGTTTTTCGAATTATTCGTGGCTTGTACGCTCCGTAGCTTATGTTCTACGATTTATTAAGTCATGTAGGAAACAAACCATAGAGACAAATTTTTTAGATGAAGAGGAACTTCGTAATGCCCTACAGGTCATTATTTTGAAATGTCAAAATGACTCCTTTCCAGAGTATAAATTACTCTGCAATAAGCAGACTTTACCGATAAAGAGTCCATTACTAAAGTTCAATGTCTTTTTAGATGAAAATAATATACTGCGCGTTGGTGGGCGTCTTGACAATTCAAATTTCTCATATAGTAAAAAGCATCCTATATTATTACAGTCCACTCATATTTTTACGAAGTTATTGTTTGACTTTGAGCACATAAAGTTGATGCACGCTGGTCCGCAATTATTACTGGCATCAATTAGGGAAGTGTATTGGCCCATAGGAGGTCGAAACTTGTCGAAAGCATCCTATCATAGGTGTGTACGATGTTGTCGCATGCGCGGTAAAATCGTTACTCCTGTGATGGGAAATTTGCCACAAGAGCGCCTTCTACCAGGTGGCTATCCATTTGAAAAAGTGGGTGTAGATTACGCGGGCCCTATTATGAGTGCTAGCCGTCAAGGTCGCGGATGCAGGCTGGTAAAAGTGTACATTGCAATTTTTGTGTGTTTTTCCACCAAGGCAATTCACTTAGAGTTAGTGGGGGATTTAACAAGCAATAATTATTTATTGGCACTGCGTCGATTCATTTCAAGAAGGGGAAAACCTATTAGTATTTACTCTGATAACGGTACCTCGTTCGTTGGTGCATATAATGACATTTCAAAATTTTTAAAAACACATTGCAATTCTTTGGGCGAAGCTGTGTCTAACGATGGCATTAATTTTAAGTTCATTCCGGCCGCGGCATCTCATTTCGGTGGTCTCTGGGAGGCGGGTGTTAAATCAACAAAATATCACTTGCAAAGAGTGCTGGGAAATTGTAACTTAACTTATGAAGAGCTAAACACCACACTCGCGCAAATTGAGGCGATATTAAATTCTCGGCCCCTGACGCCACTCTCTTCAGATCCAGCGGACTGCACTCCACTGACACCGGGCCATTTTTTGATTGGCAGGCCATTGACATCTTTGCCGGAGAAAGACTACCTAGATCATTCGACTGGCCACCTTACTCGATTTCAGCGAATTGAACAACTCCGCCAGCATTTCTGGTCCAGGTGGAGTAAAGAGTATGTTGCTGAGTTGCAACAAAGGATCAAGTGGCGTTCATCAAAGGACAGTTTGAAGCTGGACACGTTGGTTGTAGTAAAAGACGACAACCTGCCACCACTGAAGTGGAGATTAGGTCGAATATTTGCAGTTTATCCTGGAGCTGATAGCATCGTTCGAGTAGCTGACATCAGGACTTCCACTGGAGTTATCCGGAGGGCATTCAGCAAGATTTGTCCCCTGCCTGTATCTACATCAAATTCTGGTTGAAACTACAGCTTTCAACGCCCGGGGGCATGTTGAAGCGCCTGATGAAACTTAATAGCAACATCTCCATCAGCAACATCTTGTGTAATTTAAACGTCAGTGTCTCTTCTCAATTTTATCTGTCACCGGTCAATACAGTTCTAATTAGCTGCTCCTGATTTTTATTCTTAAATCCACAACTCAATCCCGAACATTGCCAGTACCCGTACACCACAGCTTTTCAAAGGTCATCTCACGTGCCGGAGTTCCGGCAGGCAGAGCATGAGAGTAGGTAGGCTTGGCCTGCGCGCTGACTTCACATTCGCACTGTGCATGGGAATCATTGATGAATTCTATCACTGAAAAAAATATGTAAATTAAACAAGATCTTGTTAACCGTAAACAACAACAAGTACTAACGCAAATTGTTTACTTGATCATTAAAACATTGGAAACAACTAAGTTTCTTGCCCTTCTTCTTAGCAAGATTAATCGAATGGGCAGATTTAGGCATTATGTCTATTTATAGTTTATTTATCTATTAACTTATTTATTCATTGCATTATGTAGGTATATACAATATTTTAATTTTTTACTTATGTTTGTATATGCATGTTTCGTTAGGCATTACATTTATTTATGGTCTATTCAGTTTATTTATCAACTTATTTATTAATTACATTATGTATAATAATATTCCTATTCCAATAAGTCTTTATTTTATGCATGTGTATAACTTTATTAGCCCAAATTAAGCCCAGTTTTTTTATATATTTCTCGTATTATATTAGTTTAATCATACAATATTATTTTTACAAAGATTAGATTGGACATGTAAAACGTATACTTTATGTATCTATTTTACAAATAAACATTTTGAATGAACGAATAAGTTAGTTAATATAGCCAAAATTGACAAACAAGCCTCTTGATAGGAACTTATTTGTTTCAGTATAAGATGGACGTATGTAACTGGGAACTTGGGAGGCTCGATCAGACCACTTTGGGAACAAATACGTATGAACACGAAATGAAAAATAGGAAAAACGTAAAAACCTTCGGAAAAACGAAAATGAAAAAAATATACCCTTTGCCCAGTTCGAAAGAGGATGAACGAGGATCTCTTCCATTTCAGGCAGACTCTATACCAACTGCGCTGCTGACATGCAAAATCTTGCATGGTGGCAATTATACCGTTCGTGAAAACTCTCAGAAAATGATTTTTCATAGAGACGAGACCTAGCTTAATCGATTTTTCACTCTCAAAAACCTGTAAATTTCAACGATTCTCGATTACAAATATACGAGTATAAATGTCACTGTAAGTTTATAGAATCCGATAGTTTATAATTTTACTAGTGAGATTATAAATTAGGGTAGGTGTTTTAATGGTCGTTTATAAACTAACATAACCTAATCTAGTGTAATAAACTATCGGATTTTATAATGTCACAGTGACATATTCCTTTATCAGTATTGGATATTTACATATGTTTATAGCAAGGTTTTGAAACTCTACGTGACGAATTTCGTCACACACAGCTCCCAAAGTTTACACAATCTGTCTGGTAATTGTTTATTAATCCAGAATGTCATGTCGAAATTGGATTTTACTTCAACTTCTTGAAAATTAATTTATAAGCTAATTTAATATGTGTGTTCGTTAAAATTAATTAATTTTTAAGTATATGAGGTGAAATTTATTTATGCATCCAAATTCACACTGAAAACTTGGTAAGTGATCACTTGATCAGTATGACGGATCGATAACACTTTTTGGTAATTTCTCAAAATGTAATGTTGACATCCGATAGTAATTGACTTAGGGCTCCGCTTGTGTTTATAGGGAACACGAAAATAATGATTTACGAATTTCACAAAAAAGGTCATTAACCTTAATGCTAAGCACTGACCGAGTCTTCAGTATAAACTTGGCCGTATAAATAAATATATGAATAATAAATTTCACCTTATATGTTAATGCTTCTTGTAGCTTTTCAGTTTAAAATAAATAAGAAATATGACGTACAAATTATTTATTCGATAATACTATTATGATAAATGTTTGATACCAAAAACTAAAAAGACGGTTATAAACAAAGCTGTTAAGCCTTTTGGTGGGGCACCAAGCTTTTAAATAAAGAAAAAGAGGGGTTTGGTTAAATATTTACCGCCACCGGGGGGTTTCGACCAATGAGTACTACGTAACTCGTGTACACGCATTTCTGCGGTTCAAATAACGATTTAATACGATTTATTTTTGCACGGAAGTTAAAAAACCAGCCAAGTGCGTGTCGGACCACGCGCAGTGTAGGTTCCCGTAGTTGCTCGGTACGTTTTATAAGTTGGTCTACTAATACAAATCGCGCCAAACTTCTAGTCCAATACATTTAAGAAGAACGGCTCATACTTTGTCGTGTTTAGAAGGGATTAAAAGCTTGAGCACTTTAAAGCTTAATATTTGGCCAACGAATCCCTAAATCTAAAAATGGTTTTTACACACAGAAAATGTTTTTGAACGACCTATCTGACGATACCCCACACTATGGGATAGATGAAAAAAAAAATCATCCCCAATTTACGTGTATGGGAGATGCCCTTAATTTTTTTTTTGCATTATTTAAATTTACCGTTTTGTCGGCGTAATTAATATGTATACTCATGTTAAATTAAAGCTCTCTGGTACTAGTAGTCTCTGGACAGACGGATGGACAGATGGAAATGGCGAAACTTTAAGGGTTTCTTCTAGGACTACGGAACCCAAAAAAGTACTTGCATAGATAGATTGATGTGCAGGCAACTATACATAACATTTTTATTCTTATTTTTGCCGAACGGTGAATACCGAAAACCGGGTTTAAAAGTTAACCCCATCATAGGGTTAATTAACCCTTCATGGGAGGTTTAACCCAGGCTTGTCATCATAGGGTAACATTATGTTTGGAAGCTAAGCCTATCATAGTGTTACATTAGGTTTGAAACCCTCCAACACCGCCCTTCAACAGAAAGTTAGACCTTTTTCTCGCCAGTTACTTTTGATCGGGTTCCATAGGGATATTATCACATTATCACAATTATTATTATTCATTCACTTTCAGATTATTCGTGGTTATTAAGCATATCGATATGGTTTAATAAGGTTACACGGTTACCCTTAGCGAGTAAGCACAAAGAAAGCCTAAAATTGAAACCTCAATCGAACATAGGGTCTGTGTACCACTTACGCATAGGCTTACTCTAAGAATAGCGTTTCTATTACTCTAAGAAATGCAAAAACACTTTGAAAAACCCATGCAGTTACCCTGTAATAGGGTTACAAAAATGATCCTTAGAGTAAACACATTGTGACCTTCAATGATCCTCATATCCGGCAAGGCTACCCCATCAAATCAGCTCACCTCATCACACGCACGCTACGAGATCACTGGCAAAGGGACCCGAATGGGTGTAAGATGACGTTTCTGCTACTACTTATCCGCCTCTATTTGCCAGCCTTGGCGCCTTTAGAAATTCCAATAATGCCTATTTTGATTTCTATTTTCTTTTACTTTGTGCTACGTAGAATATCTCCTTGGCCAGTACGGTGGCTTTATCAAACCTTAGTATAGTAGTGGCTAGCTTCCAAAATTAATGTGCAGCTACTGCAGAGACATTTATTTAGCTCCTTCAAGTTCCGTATTACTGTCATAATAGTGTATAGGAACGTTGCGTTATCTTTAACTACACACTACTGTCACACGGTGTTTTGTGAACTCCTGTGTGGCTACAACGTCGATACAACGTTTGTTCTACTTGTGGTCTCACACATACTACGTTTGTCAATGTGCGATAGAGCAAGTACGATTAAAGACACTATGTTGATGCTAGACCCGCTGATGTGCAAAGAGACCTCTGTCCTTAGGGGATCTTAGCTATCAGATCTGCATCTGAGATCTGAAGATTGTTCCGTCGTGATATTTTCGACACAATAAAGAACAGATTTGTTTTTTATTCCTTTGACAAACGGAAGGTATATCGGGGATCTTTTTTTGCACAGGGAAAGTTACGGTTTGCGGGTTTATAGGACGATTGGACTGCCTCCAATTGGCCTATTCCTTTTTCACAAATTTGTTAATTTCGAAAATCCGTTTCGTGAAATTGCTTTTCTTAATTGTTTTTAGTTGACAGATTTCAAAATAAACGTATATATCCTTTAACAAATTTATAAAAGTAATGTCTTTCATTTGATCTTCAGTGACGTCATTTTCACATTATAAATATATTTATTTTTCTTGAACGCACCCTAAAGTTTGACAAGGATCCGACCGTTCAACCTATTATGGTGAAGTCACTTCCTGTAAATACTAAAATACAAATAAAATTATTATAAAATCATGAAAAAAATATTATTGAAATTACATTCCTAATGAAACTATTAATTCCAAAAATCAGACAAAAATAGCACAGTGAAGTTTAAGAAACAACCGAATTATACCCATTTGATTCTATTTATCTCTCACAAGTTCGGCCTGTGTCTTGAAAAAACAGATTTAAAAATGAGTATTTTGAAAACAGGGGCAGCTCAGTCCGTAAGATGTCAGACTCTCAAACAGGTTCGAATCCTGTTGATGGATTATGCACCAACGTGTTTAAGAAATGTGCTGAACACTGCATCCCCTAAAATGGTATATTTAAGTCCAAAGTATGGTAATAAGGTTCAATCGGGACGTAACAATCGGCGCTGAAAAGAGGTTGAAGGAGGGTGATTGTTTGAGTAGTGTTCATTCTTGAAAACATCTGTAATACCCCTTCGGGATATCAGTCGCAAAGATATCCTTGTTTGTGAGCTCGACCGTTTATTCAACCTCGTTTGAACCTGCAACAGAAATAGAAGATTCCATTTAATCCCCGCTGACAAAAGGTTATCGATTCAGCAGTTATAAAAATGAAGAGGGTGTTTCCCGGATACAACCAAACGAATCATTCTAAGGGTTCCATCCCCACCTTTGAAGTTACGAGCCAAAAAACTGATCCCTGCAAACGGTAAGTACCGAAAGGTACAGTCACGAGAAAATTTACGATTTTTTTTTTCTCTTTATTAGAGCACACTTCATCCTGGTATGAATGATATAGTGATGATTCATAAATTTTTTGATAGGTGTACTAAAATAATGCATAAATAAAAGTGCCCGGTATTAGTATTACCAACTTAGCGCTAACTAGTGAATTATTAATTTGCTAGCGCTCAAAATGCGTTAGCATCTAGCGGTTTTTTATAACATATCGGATACTCGTACGACCAAAAAATGTATATCTATTGCTTGAATTTTCATCATGATACATTAATTATGGCTACTGATTTGGCACGCCTTACGAAACAAATTAACTTGAAAAAACTCATAAGACAAGCAAAATAATAGGTAATATTAAAATGAAGTTGTACTTTTTTTCCAATAACTTGTTAATCTGGTGCTTTTTGAAGCAACTTTTTGCGAACGGAAACTAACACTGACTAACAGCCCTTCTGTGTAGATATAGATAAGCAGAAATACATGCAAAAATTCAAATAATTGTGGAAAATAACATACTTTAGACATAAATATACCTGAAAACCAAATTATTTCCACATAGTAAAAATTCTGCTTACATTGACGAAATGTTTTTTAAGTACTGTGGCATACCGTAAACTGACACTTTTTTGCCCGACTGTACAAAACAACACTCGCCTCTGTCATGCATATCACGTTCGAACAGTGGCGTGTGACCAAAGTATTTTCACCTTGCTACGAAAAAAGTCTGTATGCAATCGATTACTTTTCTCCTAAAAATAAAAACCAAACGAAGCTGGGTTCCGTTTTTAAATCATTATAATATTAATATTTTTGAAAGTAGAATGTGGCTCTAGTTTAATCTGAATTTATGCCATACATTATTTTCATTTATGAAACATCTAAAAATGTCACAGAAATCATAATCGACATAAAATTAAATAAAATGCGATGACAATTCACATAAATGAGTATTGAACATTATTGATTCGACTAGAGGTAGCTGATCCCGGGCTGATACCGCCACCATCTTACTCGCAAACCCCTCTTATTCGTGGTACCTAGAGTAAGAGGGCAGTTCTCAAAGGTTCACCTAACGTGGGGCCGATTGATGGCGGTATATCCATCCCCAATTACCGGCCCTTATATAAAATAGACTGGTGATGGGCAGCGGCATAACTCATGCGAGTAAGGCATTTCTTCCAGGAGGACCGCCAAGAATGACGAAATCTTGGAAAAGCCTGTGTCCAGCAGTGGACGAACTAGGCTGATAGATTGGTAAATTATTTTTGATGAACAAAAATGTAACTGGTATTTTATATTTGTTCGCATTAAATGTTGTCACCTCAAATTTATAATTTTTACCCGTAATATTTACCAGATTCGGTTTCATTTCATGCCTGTACCACTGTTTTGTTAAATTACTTGTAATTTTTTTTACGATTTAGTGTTAAAATTTCAATACCTATAAATATGGGAACATGCGAATTAGTTTAAGTTATTTACCATTACCATTTTATCAGTCAGAGGCGAATAAATTAACTTTATCCATCCATCAGCCTGTTTCGTCCACTGCTGGACATAGGCCTTTCCAGGATTTCGCCACGCTTGGCGGTCCTCCTGGAATAAATGCCCATACTCACACACGCTGGGCAGGCGGGTTGGTGAGCGCGGTGCCGAAAACCTTGCACCAGTGACGCCGCTGCCCGTCACCAGTCTGTTTTATATAAGTCCCGGCAATTGGGGATGGATATACCGCCATCCATCGGTCCCAGGCAATGGGAATTAACTTTATATTTTTGATTAAATAAATATTTGGCTCTTTAAAGCTTTTTATTGTTTTTATTTGTAGTATATGTATATAGATATATATAAAAAACACATAAAAAATTAATTCAAGATATATTTCGGGCCCTACTGGGCCCGGCGTCAGTTGAAAAATCACGCCGGGCCCAGTAGGGCCCGAAATATATCTTGAATGAATTTTTTATGTGTTTTCTATATATATCTATATACATCTACTTTATATTTTTGGTATTTCTTAAACAACCTATATCGATAACTTTTTTCCATCAAACCCTATGAAGTCGAAAGTAGAATCGAAAATAAAAAACATTCACATTTTTCATGATGGCGTGTCGCCGCACGATCGCGATATTAAGTCGATTGTGTGGGCCGAATCGTCACCGGTAATCGCCACCATTCGACACAGTAAAATTCCTAACTGATATTAGTTTAATAATTGATATAACCAGCTCTATGATCAGTCGCTTGTTTATTACATAAAAAAATATATTTAGGTATTAAGGATAATAAAAATATGTATACAAATATCAGATTAAATAGTTTTTAGTCTGCATTACAATTTATGTTCCTATGTACTTCGTTCGTTCGTGTTTTAGAGACGTTCATGAAAAAAAAATCATTATGCCAGTAGTTTTCAGTTCGTAATGAGGATTTTACGATATGAGGTTAGATAAAAAATAATTATAGTATAGGTCTCCGAACAACAAAATGCTATAAAATAACTTTTTCTGAGATTAAAGTACAGCATGTGATACTAACTAGGAAAACAAAAGGAACTTAGCCCATACAGCCATGTCTGAGGTTAATATGAAATACCAATGAGGTTCATAAAATATGTTCTCCAATAAGTCCAATACATACAAAACAGTAACGAGGTTACAGTTCCTACTTTATTTTCAGCCAGGTATTGTCTATGGCTTACGGCGCGTTGGACTCCGTCTGTCAATGGATGAACTGTTTGTTGCGCCATAGTTTTTGAGGAAATTTATTTATTACTCACTGTGGTTTATGGGTCAAAAGAATTATTTTATACTAAAAGTACTGACAGTAGGGATGGTGATGATATTAGACTCTACCTAACATTCTGGAAATAACGACGGAAATTACGAACACGTTTTGAACAAGCTTTTATAAGAATAATCAAAAATGGCTAAGGACAAATTTACAAAAATTATGAAAACAGGTTAGTAGGCATAAGTTTAGATAAAGTAATGTATGAAACTATACATAACTAGGTATTCAAATACTCGTGTACTATTAAAAAACTCGCCTACGACTCGTGTTTTAAACTAACACTTGTGTTTTTAACAACTTTTTTTTGTACCAGTTTCATAAACTACTATTATATATCTACTACAACAAATTTTCTGTCTCAATTTATCGTTTATTTGAACAAAGAGCAATGTGACAACTGACAGTTCATGCTAGTGGAAAAAGCCCTTTTACTTTTATGATACATGAGCTATTTCACATTGCAACATTCAAAAGTTCGCGACAGTGTGAAATGGCTCATACACCATAGGAATCAAAAGCACATTTCATTTTTCAGTTTGCTCCATCGTTAAAAAAAATAAACTTTAGGTATTATTATTACGTACATAATTAATAATAGGCGATAGAGCTGATGCCGGGCTCGACCGTGGAGGTACCACCATCTTACTCGCAAATCCTCCCGAAGTTATTCGGGGGAGAGTAAGAGGACAGCTCTCAGGCAAAACCAGGCGGCCCACCATTGCCTGGGACCGATGGATGGCGGTATATCCATCCCCAATTGCCGGGGCTTATATAAAACAGACTGGTGACGGGCAGCGGCGTCACTGGTGCAAGGGCTTCGGCACCGCGCTCTCCAACCCGCCTGCCCAGCGTGTGTGAGTATGGGAATTTCTTCTAGGAGAACCGCCAAGAGTGGCGAAATCCTGGAAAGGCCTATGTCCAGCAGTGGACGAAACAGGCTGATGGATGGATGGATGGATTATTATTACGTACATAATTCCCGCAGTAAATAAGATCAGTCAGGAACAAAAGAGTACAGTCACGCGCGAAAGCGTTTTGGCTTAATGTGTTAAATCTAGTGTGCGATCGTGTGACAGGTGGCGCGATTGCAGCTCTCTCGTTCTTTTTACGAATTCACTGTAAACGCCTTTTGTTCGTTCGTTACCTTTGACGTGAGCATTTAAAAGTCCAGATTTTTTGGGATCATCAATGAAAACGTGTAAAAAATAGCCTTTGGTATTTTTTTTTTTGTGACGATATTATAAACAAACTGGTCTAGTGCGAACGGGACTCGTGCCATGAGGGTTCCGTATATACTGTGTAAAACACAAACATATTCCCCGTGCAGTTATTAAACTACTTAACTTGATACCCACGATCCATTAAGCTCTATGTATCTATGGGGTCCAATTCGGGTGGGAAAAATATCTCCTTGAATAATTAAATATTGGCAATATTTTTTTTTTACCTCTACTCCATAGTGTGGCTTGTCGTTAGATAGGGCTATTAAAAATATTGTGGGTGTGCGAAAACCATTTCTCGATTCTGGGATCCGTTTGCGAAATATTAAGCCTTAAAGTGCAAAGGGCTGCCGGCGCCGGTTGCTGAATTTGCTACCAGCGCCGCGCTGGTTGCTAAATGGTCTGCCGGCACTGATTTCGAAAAAGATGCTGGAAATGGGGCCAGCATATTAAGTAAAGGGCTAGGAAGAATAAGATAGGAAGTAATTTAGGGTCTTTAGAGTCATAGTCTGAAAAAAATACCAAAAGAAAAAAAATTGGTGCGACGCGCCGATGTCCATTATGGGAGCCGGCGGCCCTGGCGGCAGATGTTTTTGAGCTTGGCTGCCGGCAGTAATGTACTGCCGGTTCCCAACGGCGTTATTTTTTATTTCGGCATTAAAATATATCAAATATTAAAACCTTAGAAATGACTGAATGGGCGTAGTTCCCTTCCTTTCCTATTTATAGAAGTTGCAATTTAACAGCAGAAAAAAATATTTCAAAGCATTATCATGACATTATTTTTTTCAATAGAAGAGACTTTTACGGATAAGATATATGTATTTTATTTGGAAAAGTCTCTACTATGGAAAAAAATATTCACTATTTTTCAGTTTATCAGGATTTTACGATTTTAGTGTAGATAAATTAAAAATTAAACCCTATTCCCATTGACATTACAAACCATGGACTTCGGGTGTAGTATAAAATTTACCAAAAAAGTGTCCTTAGTGAAGTGTCAAAATATTAAGAAACAAAACATTTTAATTTGAATCGTATGCCATTGCTGCACGGCTTAATTTTGATAGACGTGTGATTGAAAACCTTTTTTAATTTTCAATGGTTTTGACCCTCTTTTGGTTCGGACACTTTTGAGCACAGACCCGATGTCCACTTGGTAGTACGTCAATGCCTATTCCTTATAATTCTCGCGCCTTTAATTAATTATGAATAAAATTACTATTCTTGTGAAACTTGTGGTTGAAATGAAAAAAAAAAACCTATTACTCTTTGTAATTCTCGTGCCTTCTGAAATATTCCCCTGTGTGTTAAATATTATCTTTACAATAACTAAGAGTAAATGGGGTGAACTCTGTTGATAAAATAAACGCAATATATCAAGAACGGCCTTAAACTTGTGAGATATGTGACCCGGAATTGTGGTGGGTCGTTCCCGTTTCGGATGATCCCTTGTTGATAGAAACATAAATTTTATTTATTTTTAATTTATATCTGGAACGCAACCAAACGAGGTGTCCCTTCTCTTGTTTTTAGTTATCTTTGGTTTTGTAAAAACTGCCGAAATTAATGGCCGCATACATTGAATTAAATAGTTGTGTGTGCAAAGTGCCTTTTCTCAAGCTACAACCTACAACCCTATAGATGTAGTGTTTTGGCATTGCCGTCCCAAGCACTTGTCGAACGAATTTTAATGGTTTTGGAAAAGAAAACTAGAGTGACAGTGCTTGCTTATACGAAAAACCTTTAAAATGGGGTGAAAATTTAAACGGCTAAGAAATGCTGTTTTCTTGGTTTTGTTTAAACATATTTTTAAGATGATTTAGTTGACTTTGTGGGTGGCGGCTGGGTGAGGAGGACGGAAGACCGCCATGAGTGGCGAAATTTGGGAAAGGCCTATGTTCAGCATTGGACGAACACGGGCTGATGGATGAATGGATGGAATTCAGGTAAAAAATGAACTGTTTTCTTTTATAATAAATTATTTTTAATACTTTATTAATACCTTAATTCTTCCTCAATTACGGTTGTCATAAAATGCACTTGTCATCCACAAAAAAAGTTTATCTCGAGATATAAAAACCGTATCGTTGTCTGAAATATAGAAGCCAAATACCACTAGAAATCTCTGAGATTTTTGAAGCTACCAACTTGAAATTTGACAGTTTGGTTCCGTACACCACACAGGCAACCGTTAAGATTCCTTAATGTATGTGAAAACAGGATGACAATTCTTACTATCTGATAGATTATCCTGATAGTAAGTATTGTCATCCAGTTTTCACATACATGAACAGCTTTTGTGATATACTCGTACATTTATTAAATCTTAGGGCGAAACTAGTCCAAAATATAATGATTATAATTTTGTGAAACAGTAAAAGTGTTTTCTTCAACCATGATGATCTTTTACCAAGTGCCGACAATTGTAAGTATTAACTGTGCGTATTGAAGTTTGTTACTTCTTCAGCGCTGGTACAGCCGTGGTGGGCAAAAGGCTAATTTTTAGGGTTCCATATCCGAAGGGTGCCAAACGGGGCCCTGTTACTAAGCCTCCGTTGTCTGTCTGTCCGTTCGTCTGTCACAGGGGTCTACAGCTTCAACCGTAATAGGTAGCCAGTTTTTCAGAAAAAACGTGTTACTATAACCCCTACCACGACGAATAATAAAAAAAATTAAACCCAAGGTAGTCCCCAATCAATAAACCTCGTATTAAACATAGCGCCATCTGAGATGACTTGTTTGACAGCTTCTGCCGAGGTTCATTGATTAGATGATAGATGGCGCTAGCAATAATATTAGCTTGTGTGGCTTTTTGTGCAGAGGTTCATTGGTGAGCTGATAGATCGCGCTAATAGTAGTCCTTTTTGTACCATTATGTTCTTAGGGTTCCGTACCCGTAAGATGTGGTGATACGGATCCCTTTGTGCGCGAGTCCGACCCGCACTTAGCCAAATTATTTACAAATGGCAAGGAATTGTTATTGTAAGAGTGTAAGAGCCCCAATAACTTTTGACTGGTCTTATTTTTCCATAAAATATTGTTTAGAATAAGTAGCTGTGGGTGATTCGGTCACAACCCGGGGAAATGGGCGCGCTGCCAATAAGACCAAGTTCCTGATTTCCTTGGAGTTTAGAGCTGAAGCTGCTTTAAGGCATAAGTGGAGTGGAATTTATTTAAATAAATATGCAGTTCAACTATGAAGCAGAGAACCAATTCGTTAAGTTAGTATCTGGTTGTTTTTGTGTTCTGCCAAAAATGGAAATGTTATTAGTGTAGTTATTTTGATATAACTGGATTCGATTTTTATTTATAAGCTTGTGTCTTGCTTCTGAGGTTATGGTTTTCACGGTTTTTTGGTTTAAAACTTGAGCTCTTAAGGCAAAATATGTCCATCGCACAACGAAAGAGATAAACATATCAAAAAAAACCAGGGCGCGTCCGAGTAGATAATGCAGTGAATCAAGAAAAGATTGATTTTTAGTGAATAATATTTCATAGGTATAAACTGAAACGGGAGCGTTTTTTTTAACGTATTATACAAGAGTCGTTATTGTTATTTTTACTTTTTTAGTTTGGATGGACTACTGTTTGGAACTGAAAAAACAGCCTTCACTTTGCAAATTTTTTCCATCTATATAGCGAATTTTAAACTTAATGATTTAGTATTTTTCGAAGAAGGATTAAAAATATTAACCTCAGTTTGATCGTTTTCTTATTGAATAAGGAAAACCCTTGAAAAGACCAAAAGTTTTGATTAAACTGGCCTTTTGCTGACCATTCTTTTGTCAGCTGGCCGGACCCTCTATAGGGTATCGTGATGAGATATAACGCTAGCCTTTCGGGGAACTAAAATCAATAAATAAAACAAAATAGGTTTTAGAGAAGGGTATACAAAAATACACAATAAATTCGAATACTGGGTATGACAACAATGGTATATTTTAAAGAAACCATATACTATAACGATCTTACTTAACAATTCCCAAAGAAGCACACGTATAATGACAAACAAAGTAATTACCTAAAGTTCCCTATTATTGTACAAATAATATCTGAAATCACACAGTACAGAATTTCAAAGACAAAATAGATTTCACTTATTAATTCAGGTAGTTAATAATAATCACAAGCTTTCAAAATAAAACATAGAAATTCCAAAATATTTTCGACAAAAACGCCAACAAGAAATCAAACATAGAAAATCGGTCAAGTGCAAGTAGAACTCGCGCCCTGAGGGTTCCGTTCTATTCAAATAAGTTTGAATAAAAATTGCAATTATTACCTATAAAATGTATGAAACAAAACTGCAAAGTTAAGTTGGTCGAGTATTCGAGTACGTTAACCCTAAACCTATACAAAAATCGGTGTTTTCAGTATTTGCTGTTTAAAAACAGTATAACAGCATATGGCACATAATATAGAGAAATTTCCAAATTTACAACTACTTCAGCTTCTTAGATAGACCCCGTAACAAAAATGGTGCAAGACTGAAGACTCTGATAGATAGATATTTTTGGAGATAAAAAAAGTTATGTTTGCACTCTGATAAATGAGTTCTAGACACATGCCAGGAAATGAAAAAATATACAACGTGAAATTTAAGTCATTTTGTTAACGAAAACTGGTGATGATAGTACTTGTCCATATGAACAACTTTTACTATGGAGCCAACCGTGAAAACGAAAAAAAAATATCAGCTATTTTCTAATATACCTAGAAAAGCCAAACTCGACCCAAATGCATGAAACTGCTGATATTTTTTTCACGATTTCAGAGTTGGTTCCATTGTAAAATTTGTTCATATGGACGAACGAGTACTATCACCAGTTTTCGTTAACAAAATGACCTAAATTTCACGTTGTATTTTTGCCTCCTCCTTTCTTGTGTTTGTGACCCCCCTTAAAAATTAATTAATTGAATTTTTATTTAATAATTATTGTAAATTGTTAAACTATCATTTTAAGATTATTTAATTGTTTCGTTTTTTTTTGTATATAGTACGACAAATAAAGAGTAAGTATTCCGTCATGTCTTACTAACAAATCTTCCCAAAGTTATTCGGCGGAGAGTAAGAGAACAGCTCGCAGACAAAACGAGGCGGCCCACCATTGCCTGGGACCGATGGATGGCGGAATATCCATCTCCAAATGCCGGGCCTTATATAAAACAGACTGGCGACGGGCAGCGGCGTCACTGGTGCAAGGGTTTCGGCACCGCGCTCACCAACCCATCTGCCCAGCGTGTGTGATTTCTTCCAGGAGAGCCGCCGAGAGTGGCGAAATGTCGGAAAGGCCTATGTTCAGCAGTGGACGAAACAGGCTGATGGATGGATGGATTCCGTCATTAACATTTAAAAATTTAATATTGTTTTGAAAAATATGCATTTAAAAAAAGAAGAGGTTGATCAAGATCATACAAAGGAATTCGATTTATCGAAGGTGAAAAAAGTTATGGAAATCAACCATTGAACATTTTCATGCACAAAAAATACCGAAAGATTCGGAATCTTCCAATTACGAATATTAATCGGAGAAAAATAGATTGAAAAGGAAATATGAAAATTTGCTAGCAGCTGCCAATTTTGTATTTTATTTGAATAATTTTGGTTTGGTTAATTTTGCTTCGGAGTTGTTTTAAATTGCAAGGAATTTACATTTAATTAAATAAATATACAAATTAATATTCAGATCTAGTTGGATTTAATTTCTACATCCACGGCCTAATCAGCATTATGCAATTTTGTTTAAATTTATTTAATTCTATAAACATCAACGGGTCGTTAGCTCCCATTAAAAATACTCGTAATAAACACTTGTTTGCCATCCCCGCATGTTCCAAAAATTCCACAAAAAATATTCTTTTATACAGAAGCCTCACTTCTTACAATAAAGAATTCTCAGACATAGATATATTTAGATTTAAGTTACATTCTTTGAAGAAACTGTTGAGAAGAAATTTGTATGAGTAATAACATTGGTGTAGATTCAGTGTAGCACGGCTTAGCTTGTTTGACGAGACTAACCTTATTTTGTGCGTCCTGTACTTATCTTGTTGACTGAAAGAAAAGTACAGAATGCTTAGATGGGGTTTGGGCCCATCAAATGGGTTGGGTTGCTGTACCAGAACAAACCTCGGATCGAGGCGTTCTGTTAGCACTCGCTAACATTTTGTGATAAGGTGGTGCCACTACCTTCGGATTACTATTGATGTCTAGATATTAGCTGAGGGTGGAAGCGACATCTGCTTAATATGTGGGAAACGCTTGAGTTTGGAGGTAGGTTAGGTTGATTGAAAAGGATGTCAAACCAAACGTAAAAGTATCAGTTGTTTAGGTCAGATGGCATTACTTCCGGGATTAGAAAATAAGACAGACCTTATTTCCTTATTTTACTCAGGAAATGAAGAAGTAATGTTCAAATAAATTCCGTATGTTTTATTCTTAATGTTTGGTAGCAGGGAAAGAGTGAAAATTACGTGAATCGAGTAAAGATGTTGTTTCTATACTAAATTACGCGAACATTAAATTCGCGCCGAAAACGGGTATTTCATGGATATGTAATAGTATGGAGTTAGAGATTGCTGGGTGTCTAAGGTTGCTAGGCGAAATGGGTCCACTAAGTGAAAAGAAGTAGGAAATGTCTTTTGAAGAGAGAGATTTCGGGGGCTTTACAAAAGTAAGGAAGGCAGAACGCGGGCGATGAGAGCGCAGTAGCAGGAAATTGGGTAAACTTCGATTCAAGAAGTTCCGTCATAATTCGCTGTCTTTCCGTCATAATGGCGCTGTTATTGTTAAATTGCCAAGAGCCCGCTAGAATTTAGTATTGGGGGAAAAGAGGGCGACACTGCGTATCTTGCAATAAACTCATGAACCTTGGCATAGTACAGATTAGGTGAATTGGTTTTAATGCTATGTCAAAAGTGCCACTTGTTGCAGCTAGGTGGCGTATTTAGCAAAGCAGTAAAGGAAACAGATTCCATTTTCGTATTTTAATTCAAAATAAAGTAAAACCTGCTCAAATGAATTTTAGATATTTTCATTATCTTAATAATTGGTGGTAAGGAAAATTAGAATCACGAAAAATACTATTTCAAGCTAAAAAGGAAAACATTATGATTGCTGTAGTCCGGATGTCGGCGTTGAGATTTCATGACCATATAAGGTAATACGGAAATGAGAGAATGCGTGGCCCGTGGATACGGGGAGTGACAAGAAGTGAGCGGGGTATGGAAGAATCGGCGTGGCTTGGCGCCGGGAGTGAGTCGATAAAAGTGGTTGTAGGGCGGGAACGGCTCCCAGTCTTCGGAGGTCAGTCTTCGGAGTTCGGTCTTCGAGGTCCGTCAAGCGAGGCACAAGTGCAGTAATTAGTCGCGAATTTATTTTCTTGGGTTTTAATTTTATAAGGGCGTTTGTTTTATAGTTATATTATTTTGCTCGGGGTTATTTTCTTCAAAGTTCTGTCGGAATTATTTAGAGTGTGGAATACTTTTCGAGAAAGTGCAGTTTAAATTTAGAGATCCGCGAGTGTTTGTTCGAGGAGTTTTCCGTAAAACGAAGATGTAGATCGGTTATAGGGCATTCCTTTTGAGGCTTGTTTCAAATGATTTCCTAAGAATTCTGGGGTCTGCTTTATATTTTAAATAATATAAGGTAAAGCTGGATGTTGCGGCTGTGAAAGGCTTTGAGCTCTAGGGCTCGGCTGGCCGGGGGAAGGATGGAAAAAGCCTCATTAAGAATCGCGGTTATTTGTGTTATATAGTTCAGAACAGTTCTCGGGACGCGGATATCAGACCTGGGCGTGGGGTTTTGTATTTTGCTGGGGTTTGGTAATAGTGAGGGGAGATTAGCGCGGGAGCTACTCGGTATTTCGAGCGTGGCAAAGGTGGGTGTCTCTGGGTTTAGTTTGGGGGTATTTTCAGTAGGCTTGACGGCTAATAGGTAGGGAAAATATGTGATGCTAAACAAAGAGAAGTCTCTTTGGGGTACCAGTGTTGGGTAAACTTAACGGTGACAACTGACGGCCCTGGTACCTTCAACCTCTCCGGAGGGGCAGTCGTTTTGAGATGACGCTGCAGCGGTTTAGTTATACCGTATAATATCTCCCATTTCTGACGTTACCATGTGATGTTGCCTGGGCGATCACGAGAGAAGTGTGAACCGGACATTGCCCCTCCAGGTTATCATCCGTGGCGCAGTTTTGGTCTTTATGTATATATTAATATATTTATCACACAACCATATAGGGAACTTCCGGTCAGTTGGGTGAGGCCCTTACCTTGAATCACCCGCTGACTGGCACGGAGAGTTTATAGGCAGTAGGTACACGTAGAGGAGAAAACTCGCCTCGCTTCTTTATTTTAGACTAGTTGAGGGATGTGATTTCCGCTGTGACTCTTTGGGAATCACCGCACAAACACAATTAAATGTAAATGTGAGATTTTATCTCTAGTTTTGGGTTTTACACATTTGGCAGACTAGGAATTCTCATTCTAGGTACAAATGATAGGCAGGTAAAGTTTGGATAGTCAATTTAGTCACGATATTTGTTAGGATGCATTACACACTCACACAATTAAAAGTAAATGTGAGATTTTATCTCTAGTTTTGTTTTACACCAAAATAGGCTGAGAATTCTCTTGGCTATTCCCGGGTAGCCAGATCAGTCAGGGAACTTGCGGGAGTGCTGGGACGTTACAAGGAATCTTAGGACGTTAGAATTTCACGTAGGGTCGCAAGAAGGGACGATAAATTGATTAGAACACAGTCAGGTATTATAGAAAAATGTAGGACGGTAGAATTGTGCTCAGAGAAAGTAGGGTTCTGAAGGTTGTAGGCTCCTGGTAGTGTAGGTTTTAGTCAATTATGTCTTGGTGTTACACGTAGGTACGATCAGGTTAGGATCCGTAGGCTTTGAAGGTTTTTAAGGGGGTAATTCTTGTAGAACCACGGATTGGTGAAAATTAGGTCAGATAGGTAGGCGGATATCAGCTAGGTTCCAGATTTTAGTTTGAAAAGAATAGGCGAAATTCAGAAGTTAATAAAGGCAGAATTTGTTTAGATCAATCTTGTAACGTGTCGAAAGCATTCAGTGGAAAGCCTCCCTGATTGTCTGGTCGAGAAAGCCCTTAAATGACTGAAAGTTATTTTGTTGTGAAGTAAAGTTAAGTAATGTTTTGCTCTCAATTCTGCTATCACATGGATTAAACTTATGATCATCGTTCTCTGATTAGATAGAGAAAGTTCGACCTCAAGCTCAGAAACACTCCTACTTACATGAGTGTCTAGTTTTTCAAGATACCCTTTTATTGAGATAAACTGTTTTGGTGTGAGAACCATCAGTTCAGAGTTTGGAGCAAAGTCCAGTTCTAAGTCTTAATTACAGTAAATAATTTTGGAATCATGATTTCCTTATAAAAAAGGAAGATTTCAATATAAATAAATTTACCAAAGTAAGTAGCTTGGTTTCCATAGAAAAGGAATGATTTCTATTTGTGAATAATATTGCCTGAAAAATAAAGGTAATGAGTAGATGCATTTGTTCATACTAAGGGAAAATCCCACCCTTTTAGCCAAGCAATGCCGTGCTAATAAGAATCTTCTGTATACCAAACGGAACAGAAATCTTAGTTCGTCAAGTGTGAATAGATATATCTCTCCTTGAATTAATATTCTCAAGTACAATGTGGCCGAGAGATAGCCTTAAATACTGCTGAAACTATTCTGGATCTAACAAGGAAACCAGCTAGCTGAAATTATATCTATCTGAGTGAGACATCTTTCATATAATTATAGCTTTGATTCTGAGACATCAGAACGGCTACTTACTAACTGGAATTCAGAAGAATTGAAATTAGTCAGACTAGTAGAACCGAATTAGTTATCTGTATGACTGAATTAATCCAGTATTGACTGCTAATAAATTTCTGTTAGAATAAACTACCTTAGAGCTGTTCTCATGTAGAATTCAGTAGGTTCAGAGATTGGACATGTGATAAGGAGAAGTATGCAGCTTTTACTGAAGTAATTAATATTTCACAGTAAGGTCACGATATTTAATTACGAGTAGGTACTCCTTGAGGTTTCTTAGTGATTCTTCCTCCAAGGTGTGTAGACAGGGAATCACTGTTCTTAGGTTTTCTTACAATAAATAATGTACTATTTAAAGATTACTGAAAGATTTTATAATGAGACTATAGTAGTGTTTGGTAGAAATTAAAGACTTGCCAACATGAACGATTTACTATTACAAAGTAACAAATCTTACAAATATTCAGTATAATAATACTGTCTTACCAAATTACAATATCTAAGTACTTAATGCCCTATAGCACAGTACAAATAATGTATCATCAAACTAAATGCAAAATTAAAGTCTATAATAATATAAAGTATTAAATCCCATTTTCAAATAAAACTAAATAAAACCTTTGTTCAAAAAAATTCACGGGTTATTCCCCATCCGAAAGGTAAGGGCTTTTATGTTCGACTTATACTCTTATTATCTAGGAGTATAATCTTATCATCTATTACTTTACTTAAGCAGAACCATAGAAGCTTTTGCTTTTACCGAACCCAAATTGACCGGTAGGGGCTATTAAACAAAAAACATAAAATTGCGGTATCTTCTAGATGAATTATATTAAGTTTCAGTTACTCCTCTCACTCTCTTACATAAGCCTAGTCAATAGGTGATATTCTCTTGGATAGTTTCAATTCAGTATTGACATCATATAATAACTTAGCTAGGCGCAGATGTTATTCTATTTACTAGGGTCAGAGGAACTATTTACTTCTCGGATACTTTAGGTAATTTAACTAGACTTATTAGGAAATGTTGAGTTCGGATTCATTCTTATTATCACTAAAAGAACTAGGGTTACTTAAATACGGTTCACAACGAGGGGTCCTATCACAGCTGCTAGACGATCATTTGGCCTAATACTAGACTAACACCCTCCAAACCTTGTTTGTATTTATAACTAGTTCAAGCTACATGTGAGAAGGTAGAGTGGGTAGGTAGTGAGACGGAAAGTGTAGTTAGCAGAAAAGTTGGTAGGTAGGTGAGGTTAGTGTGGTAGATTTTTAGACGTAGAGGAGGTATGTTTCAATTAGAAGCCGTGACCAGAATATTGCAGTTTTTGCGATTATAATATTAAAATTAACTACTAGGACATATGTCGGAATAAAGTTTTAACAATATCATGGTTGTAACGTTGTATTTTGAATTCATTTTAGCGTTTTTGTTTCATTAAAGCACTGTGATCATGTTTTAATAGCTGGGATATTGTATTGCGATTTCTAGTATTTATTTGGTTGGAGTGTGTTAGTCTAGTTCAATTGTTGCACGTGAGACGGAGGTGTTATAAGAGTGATATTTAGTTTCTATGTAGTAAATTCATTCAGCGGTAACACAGATGCACATTATTATCTTTTCCTTAGTGCGATTGGGCGAAGCGAAGTTCTTGGTTAGGAAGTAGACTGGATTATCCACATTGCATACACCTGCGTAGCTTCTCAGGCGAGATGGGTCATACATAATATGCATATAGGGCTTTTAGAACTCAACCATCGTAGGCTGTATCTGAAAAGTAGAAAAAGATAATTAATTTCGGGCGAATGTATGGAGAATGTCTGTAATGTTGTGAATAGTTATATTATTTTATCATTAAGAAGCTATAGCATAAATTTACTTTAATATAAGGGGTTGTGTTTGACGTTGTTGGACTAATGAGCATTGTTTATTAAAGTAGCCTAGGTAATTTAGGCCACTTTTGGATTGCAATACTATAGATGTTTGCTCAAGATAGCAGTACTAATAACCAATATGAATGACCGGTATAGGAAAACGTAGTTTTAATGCGTTCTTGATGATTAGGCAATTGTAAAACAGGTTTGAATGAATATACGTACCATTGTATGAGATGAGTTTGGCTCGGTTAATTGGGTTATCCTTGGTAATCTGTAGTTGTAGGTTTCATTGATATCATCAACGCCATGTCCAATTTTGCACCTTTGAGAATCATCCTGAGTTGCGCTAAGTTCCTAATAATGTTGTCCCGAGCTGAAGGTGCATTCCATCTTCATCTCAACGCACGCACAAGTTAGTTTATTTATTATTTATAGAGATATCAGAGATATCTCATTTGTGATGGTTTTGAACTATTCATATTCAAAAGTGGTTTGTTTGTTTTGACTGTCATAATCGCATTGGTTTGTTTTTAGTATTTTTTAACGGCTCTGGACTCAAAGTCCATTTGTCCATATTTGGGGGTTTTTGCGTTGTCCGGTCCGATGTCGGGGTCGGGCGCCGCCGGTGCGATATCGGGGCAAGTAAAATGTATGGAATGAGTAGTCTTTCGCATTGTCCGATCCGGTATCGGATATCGGAACCGACACCGATGTGTTGGCGGCACTATCGGACGCCCATGAGCCGTCGGACGATAATGTTTTTATGTTGATATACCTATATCTAAATTGTCTCTGTGTGCGCTTGCATTTCCTTAGGCCCCAAAGCCATTCGAATATGTGTGTCTTGTTTCTTGATATTGTTTGTCAGATGAATTAGCAAATATACATATCGTGGATTCACTTGTAGGAAAGTAATTAAAGAACTTTCTCGGTGCGTCTTGTAGCTCGCAAAAGAGAGTATAAAATGCTCTCTCTGAATATTTATCTTCCGCAATGGGATGTATCCAAAATTGTCTTAGTCTTCCGTAATGACCTGTCCGCACTAAAGCTATCGAGCAAATGGCCATATCAGAGCGATTTTGTTGGGTAATGCGAAAACAGCACATGGTGTGTCGGTTATCGGATGTTGGTTGTCGTCGTCCGGCACCGGTGTCGGGTTGGATAGTGTGGAAACGTTCTTAGTCTCATGGAACGAAAGCGACGCGTGCGTTCAAAAACAAAAGCAGTGTTAGTGGACAAGTCTAATTGCTTAGAAAATGTTTTTCATCTTCGTGTAGTAGGTAAATACTTTGTTTGAATTATAGGGGACTGCTTGGCAGCACTGTGGTATTATTTTAGTACTTTTCGAAATTATTAAATTGTTTTACTAGAATAAAGTAAAGACGCGGTTGGTTATGTACGTCGGGCTAAAAAGATGTACAATCGTATGTACGGACTAGGGTTTACGTATTTTAAGTATGAGAGGAATCGATTGTATTTTGCTCTCACTTATTTAGTAGTGAGTTAGGTGCACAAATACTTAGGTATAAACCTGCAAACCTGCAAACCTGAAGTCAGCTAGGGATGACGTCATCACTTCAGAAACAATCGCATGAGTTTACATTGCGGGTCGGTTAGTAAACGTGGTATACATTGCGACTCGAGTAGAAATGAGATATTATGTGTTTTATTTTATAATCTTATTACGAACACATAATAATATGTAGTAGGAAGAGGATGAATAAATGTTTAGAAATATCGGGAATATTTACTGATGTTAGACTGAGCCGTAGAGTTAATATTAAAATTCGTTGTTCCCTTTTAGATCGAAATATTTTTGAAAAATTTCACTATGATGTCCATGTAAATCATAATTTCGGTAACTAACAACATGAAATTCTATATAAGGATTATTTATGATCATATTAGTTTGCTCAATAATATTTAATCAGGCAGGGAAATGGGAATATTATAGGAAGTTTTACGGTTCAGATATGGTAGTCATCCATCCATCCATCCATCTGCCCGTGTTCGTCCAGTGCTGGGCATGGGCCTTTCCCAAATTTCGCCACTCATGTCACCGCCGCGCCGTCCTCGATGACGTCCTTCAGGTTGTCGGTCCAGCAGGCATGTTGTCGACCTGCGCTGCGCTTTGCTGTACGTTGTCTCCACTCCATTGCCTTTCGGCCCCAACGGCCATCATGTCTGTGACACCTAGATACCTAGTTTGCGAATGTACGTACACTGTTAGGCTGTGGCAATGTTAGTGATGAGTTTGACAAATTTGTGTTATCCAACAAAACGGAAATTGACTTATTATTTCATTTGTGTTTAATGTTACAAGATAGGTTGTTCGGTCGAGAATTGAGTTTTCTGAACGTGTTTATGCTGCGTTCTGGTTCTTCATTTCATTATGAAA
The DNA here is from genome assembly GCA_910592155.1 of Ypsolopha scabrella. Lineage (NCBI taxonomy): Eukaryota > Metazoa > Arthropoda > Insecta > Lepidoptera > Ypsolophidae > Ypsolopha > Ypsolopha scabrella. The sequence goes on from OU342978.1 coordinate 5,874,065, forward strand.
CGGATAAATTTTATCCAAATCCAAGCATTAGGGTCGCTCTTATGATTATTACGATCAAAGGAATCTATCATCTACATGATGTTTTCCGTGGATAGTCATCTGTATGAAGAATATGTGAGTAGATGTGTAGGGTGACAACAAAGCTTTTCTGTTCAATTTGTCCTTCTTTCACTTTTTGATTATTCGCTATTTATTGGTTTGATCACATTTTAATCTCAAACATAAACGACCGGTCTAGAATGTTGTTTTTAATTTTATTTGAGGAAGCTTTATTTTATTAAAAGAGTTTTTTATTAGGTATTGCGTTTTAATGTTTTATTTGAACCAACATCTTGGTTGACACATGCAAGCAACCAAAAAGCAGACAGAGACAGTCATAGACAAAATTTAAAAAAATAATATTCATTGTTCGGTGTACATTGCTTGGTGATAAATAAATTTATACATTGATGGTTTTAGATTATTGTATCTATTTAAATATTCAACACACCCCCGTAATCTAAAATCCTCAATTTTACAAATTAAATTTTCATGTTTTCAAAGTATCTAATTTTTTAAACAAAAAAAATATTATTGACTTTTAAATTGAACATTTTTTATGCAATGGTAAAGTTGTTTTCTGTCTCTATCTTTATATTAACACTGATTAATAAAAAAAATCCTTTTAGTAAAGAAACATAGCAGTCTTATACAAATTAACAGATACATAAAAAAAAATCATGTCACTATTTTAGATGCAAATCTATCAAACTTAATCTTTTGCAAAGGTTTAGTGAATAAGTCTGCAATTTGCTCATTAGTTGGACAGTAATATACTTTTAGTTCACCATTACAAACTTTCTCATGAATGAACTTGAATCGGACATCAATATGTTTAGACCGTCTATTTATCACTCCGTTTTTTATCAAATTTATGGCACTTTGATTGTCCACATATAGCTTTACACTAACACTTACACTTAGTAATTCTTCACATACACTTTTCAGGTATAACAGTTCTTTCAAACATTCAGCTGCTGCTATATATTCTGCTTCGCTGGTTGAGAGTGCAACAATTGGTTGTTTTCTTGTGCACCAGCTTATCGGGTTACCACAAAAATATATAATGTAGCCAGTCGTGCTTCTTCTTGTCAGGGGATCACCGGCATAGTCAGAGTCACAGTACGCTGTTAACTCAACTAGTCCATTGCCTTTTCTGTATACTAACCCTTTTTCTTTTGTTCCTTTCAGGTATTTTACTATTCTTTTTATTGTTGTGACATCAGAATCCGTAGGATTTTCAGTTCTTCTTGCACAATAGTTAACTGCATAACTTATGTCTGGTCTGGTTTTATTTGAGATATAAGTTAAGCTTCCAAGTAGTTGTCGGTATGGAAAATTTGTATTACCATTACTTTGTTCATCATTGTTGTTTCCTTCCATCGGTGTGTTTGCTGTTTTTATATCTGTCATTTTATAGTCATCTAAGATTTTATTTATGAATTTTGCTTGTTTTAGTTTCAGTGTGTCTTTTGTCTTCTCTATTTCCATTCCGATGTATCTTTTGGGGTTTCTGTCGACTTTCATTTCAAATCTTTTGCTTATTCTTTCCAATATTTGTTCAATTTTTGTATCATTTGTGCCCACAAGAATGCCATCGTCTACATGTATGCCCAAGTAGATTGTAGCATCTTCGTTTCTGAATATACATGGTTCTGCTGTTGTTTGTTTCAGACCTTCAGACTCTAGAAAACTTGTAAAAGTCAGATTCCATTTTAAAGGGGCTTGTTTCATGCCATATAAGGCTTTCTTCAATTTGCATATTCCTTGTAGATCTTCCATTCCTTCTGGTGGATACATATAAATATCCTCATCGATCTTTCCATACAGAAATGCTGTTTTTATGTCAAATGATTTTATGGTGAATTCTTTCTCTTGTGCTATTGCAAATAGTAGTCTTAATGGGCTACTGTTAATGACAGGACTAAATGTCTCATTATAGTCAATTCCTTTTTCTTGTTCGAAGCCTCTTATTACTAATCTGGCTTTATATGTTCCATCTTCTTTGATTTTTAATACCCATCGGCTAGTTAGGATTTTCTGGTTTTCAGGAATTTTCTCTTTTGGTACAACTTTCCAGGTTTCATTTTTCATTAGGGATTTCTTCTCTTCATTGATAGCATCTATCCATTTACGTTTGTCTTCTCCATTTATTGCATCTTCATATGTGATCAAAACATAATCATTATATCTAGTTGGTATTTTTCTTTCTCTAGTTGGTCTCTTTTTTGTATCTTTGTTTTCATTTTCTTGTGTAGAATTATTTTCAGTTCTTGGATTTTCTTCAGTATTTTCTTCCAGTATTGGGATTGGGACAGGATTCTCTTGGACGATTTCTATTTCAACATTTGTTTCAGAGCAATTTTCATTATTTTCATTCTCATCTTGTAGTGAGGTATCTTCGGTTATTTTGTTTGTTGTTAAAGGTTCTTTGTTTTCTTCAATTTCTTCATGAACTACAATGTTTTTAGGTTCTTCAGTAGGATCATCATCACCGTTCTTTTTTGACTGAAATAAAACATCTCTTCTTATTATTATTCTTTCTTTTTCTTCATCAAATAGTCGATATCCTGTTGGGGCATACCCAACCATTATTAGTTTTTCCATTCTAGATTCCAGTTTTTGTAAGTGTCCTAGCCTTTTGCTGTATGCATCAGACCCGAATATTTGTATGTTTCTAAGATCTGGTCTCTTTCCCGACCACATTTCAATAGGTGTCAAATTGTTTATTGACTCAGATGGTGATCGGTTTATTAAATATGCAGCAGTTTTGGCTGCTTCTCCCCATAGGTAAATCTCTGCTTTAGATTCAAAGAGTAGAGCTCGCACTTTTTCCATAATGGTACGGTTCAATCGTTCGGCCTTGCCGTTCAGCTGGGGGCTAAATGGTATAGTGTAGTCTAATATTATTCCTTTGTTCAGGCACCAATTTTTCATTTCATTACTGGTATACTCACCTCCATTGTCACATCTTATCATACTTATTTTCATCCCTTTTTCTCTTTCTTTTTCTTCAACATAATCCTTGATATTTTTAAATGCTTCACTTTTATTGGATAGGAGTTTAATTTCAGTGTAATTTGTGAAGTCATCAGTAATAGTGAGTATGTATTTCTTATCGTCATAGGTGTTTGGCGAAATTGGGCCACAAACGTCGCTATGAATGATTTGAAGTAATCTTTCTGCCTTTGTTCTTTGTGTACTGAATGGCAGTCTTGTTTGTTTAGCTTGTAAGCATACTGTGCAAGTTTCTGGTAACATATCAATGTCTTTATCGGTTATGCTTAAGCCTTCAACACATAGTAGCATTTTTCTCATAGTTACCTTGCCAGGATGTCCCAGTTTTATATGCCATTCAAGTGCACTGTTATGATTAATTGTTACTAGAGAATTTTCTGGTTTTGTAGTTTCTAATTGTATTGAATACAGTCCGTTGCTCTTCTTGTTCCCTTGTAGTATTATTTCTTCATTTCTTTTAATAATGACTTTATTTTTTGTGAACAATACTTCTCCATCATTTTCTGTAATTGCATTAACAGACATCAAATTCTTTTGTAGTTGAGGCACAAAAAGCACATTTTTTAAATCACATTGTTGTGTTTCTATTTTTCCTTTTTCTGTGGACTCGATTTTTTCATTTTTCTTTGCCACTGTAATATCGCAGTTGTATTTTGTAACCTCGCTCAGTAAATCCAATTTATTTGTCATATGTGACGTACATCCTGAGTCTATTATGAACTCTTCTGGACTTTTCTGTATTTCAGTAATAAACGCTATCTTATTATCCTTCTTCCTGAAGTAGCACTTTTCTTCCGTGTGATTATTTTTTTTGCATATTTTGCACATCTTTACTTCTTCTTTCTTTTTATAAAAACAATCATTTTCATTGTGATTATTCTTTTTACAGATCTTGCAGAACTTTTTATTATATTTGTTTTGGTTTGTCTTTCTGAAGCTCGCTTTGAATGCACATTTTTGTTCATAATTATCAGTAGATTCTTTACCAAGTCTTTGTTCTTCTGTTAGGAGCCTTGCTGTCAGATTCCTTAATGTTTTTTCACTTAATGGTGATGAATCCCAGGCTGTTGCAAAATTATTGTATCCATTCGGTAAGGTGGATAATATCTTTGACATGATCATGTTGTCATTAACTTTTTCATCAATGGAATTTAGGTGGAAAGCTATGTTTTCTAGTTTACTTATGTGGTATGTCATATCTTGCCTGTGATCATACTTGTATTCAAAGAAATCTTGCAGAAGTTGACATTTTTGTTGTGTTGTACTTTTCTCAAATATGAAGCACAACTTATCAAACATTTCTTTTGCACTAGGGCAGCTCATAATCAGGGGCATGTGTTTCTTGTCAATTGTGTTCATTATTATTTTCTGAGCTCTTGCATCATTTTTTTCATGCTCCTTTCTGTCACCACCCAAAGCAATTGCATTTTCTTCACCGTGCACTATTTCGTGCAACCCATAACTTTTAAATATTATGTTCAGTTGGAATTTCCAACAGGAAAAAGATTTCTCATCACAAAGCTTCTGAATGCCTGCAATTTCTTCGTATTTTTCCATGTTTTACTTTCGTCGATTTTGTTTCACAGGAACACGCCACAATGGCGGCACTTTTTACTTGTTATTTTCGTTATAGCACTGGTTTTTTTATTTTTTTAGTTTTCAGTGGTAAGCGGGGACTGGGCCCTTAACCTGTTGTTTTTAATTTTATTTGAGGAAGCTTTATTTTATTAAAAGAGTTTTTTATTAGGTATTGCGTTTTAATGTTTTATTTGAACCAACATCTTGGTTGACACATGCAAGCAACCAAAAAGCAGACAGAGACAGTCATAGACAAAATTTAAAAAAATAATATTCATTGTTCGGTGTACATTGCTTGGTGATAAATAAATTTATACATTGATGGTTTTAGATTATTGTATCTATTTAAATATTCAACATAGAACGGTTAGAAATGACTTTCATCCCAATGCGTGGTAAACCAAAATAATCAAACTAATTTGAAGTTTTTATAAGTAGTGCTTCCTTTTGACAACTCTTAGTAGTTACTGGCATTATCACAAACCGGTAAAAGAATAACATTAGTTAGACAACGGCATGGACGGGTGAAGAATGCCGTTGCATGATTTACTTGTATAATGTGTTATTGATATGACGAATGTACTTCGATGACTGTCGTCGCCTATATTAAAATTATACTAGCTTCAGTTTGTCCCGTGGAAACCATCTGCTCACTTTTAGTCAAGGAATATTAACTATATTGCGCCAAGGAGAAAATTATCGTAGTGTTACCGGTCTTATTTATCAGGTAGAACACAATGCCCACAATCGTTTAGCAATAATAATATCCTAGTAATGAATGGGTGGATGAATGCATATAAGTCTTGTTCTGCGCTCCTATCGATGAAAAGTTTGAAAGAATGAGGGTCGCTCGGTAAGGTTGCGTAAGAGTTCTTTGCGGACGGAAGGTAGATGCACTAATAGAAAAAGGAGGTTTATGAAGGTGATCGTTGTTAAATGTTTTTATGTTAGATGACGTTCATTTATTTGTTCAGTGATGACGTGGTAGTCCGAATCGGTAATATTAGCGAGACTGAGGGAAAACTATTTTAATTTTGGGGTGACGCTTTGCGATGTCGTTGTAACTTTTGGTTATATTTTGCGTTGCGGGGAAAACAAAGGTTTTTACAAAATAAAAAAAAAATCTTGCATCGATAAGAGAAGTGAAAAGGGGTTCGAGTGTTCGATCCTTGTAGTGTGATTGATAAAGAATGGGTAATGATAATTTACGAGAAAACAATTTCTTTGGTAGCGTTATAGCGTAGGTGCGGTAAATGAAACGTGATGATGGGCTATGACGATAAGTTACAAGAGACTAACTTCATTGGTAATGTTATAGCGTAGGTGCGGTGAGTCAATTGAGGGAATATGCAAGAGCTCGTTGCTTACCAAGGGATGAAGGGCATCACACTAATATTATGAATGCGAAAGTTTGTGTGTGTGTGGTTGTTGCTCTTTCACGCTGGGGCGGTTTGGAATGAATATGGCTTATACACCAACTTGACACATAAGCTGCTTTTGTCCCGGAAAAAAAATCATGTCGTTGAACCGAGTAACGCGCGGGCGGAGCCGCGGGAGGAAGCTAGTAGTTCATAAAGGAAATAATAGTTTCGTAGCAAGTTTAGAAGTGTGGAAAATAAGTAAGTTTCAAAGTTATTGAGAAAAAGGGAGTTAAGTGAGATATGATTTGAATGAAGTTATAAGTAAATGAAAGGGGAAATAAAATTAGTGGTTAGGTAAATAATAATTTTGTTTATCTACTTCTATGCTGAGGTTTAAACTGGTGTTGAGAGGATTTGTAGTTCAGTAAATTGGAAGCTAGCGGTTATCGTCGGGTACTAAGCAATTATAAGAGAGAAATTATTAGGAATTGATAAAATGGGACACCTGGGTAGGTTATCAACGAATCGTATGTACTCGTGTGTATGTATCGACAGTTTCGTTTCAGGTAAATGAGATCCCCTTAGAAAACTTTTGCATTAGTAGTAAAAGATAAACAATATTAGATTCGGGTTTTAAAAATAGGTAGGCCCTTGTATACTCATAGTATTCACTTTGGATGTGTTCTTAAGAATGAGAGAGATAGTATTTTTGGGTAGCGACGGAAGGGCACTCTTTAGTATAAATACCTGTCTACATTTAATAGGGTGGAACTCAGAGCGAAATTTAGGTCAAATAAGCATGGGTTAGTCAGGAAAGATTATTACGTGGACTTAATAAATAGATTAGGTTATTCTAAGTTAGTAAAGTTTCAAGTCATTGAAGAATAATACCCACATGGTATTAAAATAGATGTAACAGGATAAACCGTATAACTTGATGGTCGTAAGAAGGTAAACTTAAGCGAGAAAAGTATACGAGTTTCAGTGTTAGATATTCGGTATTTTGTAAAATCTGAGAGTCGTGTGTATAGAGTTGTGTACATTTTACATACCTATATTATTCTGAAAATAATTAAAATAAATAAATGGCTTACAAATGATGAGTGTGTAACCTTGCACAATTTATAAGAGTTCCACGGACGAAGTGGGAATTCGTAGCTTACTATACTTAACTATGAGAATTTGCCAGATAGAATGAATGGTAATATCTGACAAGGTGAAGTCAGGTTTACAAGCTGGAGGGTCGGAGTTTTAAAAGGATGGTAGTCTGGGAAATTTATGGATAAAATGAGAACTCGAATGTACTTCAGAATGTGTCAAATAGGAGTCAAGTTAGGGTGAGTGAATTTAAAACGCAGGGTTCTGTGTTGGCGCTGTGATATACGAAATCGAAGAACTAGTATGACCTCGTAGATAGGAGTGGAAGAGGCGAAAGAGGTGTGTCGGAATCATAGTGGATGAAAGTTGACAGTATATGTTTATCCCTTCAGGAGATAGGCGTGAAATAGTATGTTCGTCTGATGTTTGAACGGTGTCTATTTTCTAATCCTCGAATACGATAGTTGCTTAAATATAGTAGGGTACTTGCGGAATATCACTTAATTATATAGAATTTGTGAAAATCAAGAATAAACTTTTGTTTATAAAATAAGAAATTGCGTGATTAGAATAATGGATGTGGAGGAGACGAAAAATGTGTGTGTTAGGGTCGTGGCAATCGGAAGTATATGGTCTCTACCTACCTCTTTGAGAGACGGATATGAGTATATATGTATGTACTTGTATGTACTATGTTTGTTACGAAATTAGTCAACAATGTACTACCTTATTGGCGCGAAGGCTACAAACAGTAGAGATAGGGCCATAACAGTTTTGTGACGGGAGAGCGGACAAATATTCATTAGTTAGTGTGATCTTATTGTTACTCTGAGGTACGGAACTCTAGTACAAATATTATATACATATGAGTTTCGGGTAATATTTGATGACAGAGATAGCGTTTGACGGTTTAATAGAATGTTAGAAACAAGTGGGTATTATGATAGAGAGGAGAAACGTTTCGAGCGAATAAACGGGTTCCATATATTGGTGTAAAAAAATTAACATAATATACATGTCGAGACATTCGTAGTGGCTAATGACCATGAAGACGTCTTCAGTCGAAAACCAGGGGGGTCGGGTTTAGTTGAGAGGTTTAGATGGCCTAGGTGAATTTTATTCTTTTCACTTTTATGTTGCTACAACTGAATATTTTTGATAACGGTATTCACTATACGGTATATGTTATATTCAAATCGTAGTCTACGGGTGAACAAACTTTACATACCCTGTAGTATGAACGTGCAGCGTCTTATTAAAATCACATGTTCGCCTAGGTAACATTTAAATTAAAAATATGGTTTTGAACCATTTTGGATTATAGGGATTGATTGCCCCATGCAGTATAGGTGAATTAAGCTGTTTTACAGAGTGTTAAATCTAGTAGTTTAGAGGATGAGTTGTGACCATACTGTGATAGACAGAGGAATTCTACCGTGAAGGTTTCATTCTGCACTTTGGTTGCAGGACCTTAATTACAGCGAACAGCTTTATATGCAGTGACGCAATATTTCATAGACGTTAATTCAAAAGGGAAAACATCGTGATTTGTAGCGGAAATTACGAGTAAGGGACGGATTCACAATTAGGGAAGCTTAAACTTATTCTGGAGGAGAATGCTGGGTACGTTCTCCCTTTTTCTTGATGAATTCTTTTTTTTGTATCTTTCTTCATTGTCTACCGCCGTACTTACCTCTATGATGTTGTAGACATTACACCACTATAATTCTCTCAGTTTCGGGTTGAGTTGTTGGGACATGCAATATGCAAGTAGACGGTTCTAGAGTCAGGAGAAATTATGTGAGGGGCGGAATAACTTAAGTATGAGACAATTTGTTTACTGGTACGTTATTGGTTACAGAGGCTAGGATCGTCGTCATTAACCTTTTAAAGATTAGATGAAGTATTTGACCAAATAGTAGACTGTAAGTCTTTAAATTTTGACGAGGGCCTAGATACTTTTGTAAGCTAGTGCCTGAATTTAGTTTATTGCTTGAGAATTTTATAACAACATGTATATGAGCGGGAATAGGATAATTTAGGGACCGAAATATTCTTATCGAGTATCTTCGCAATTAGTCGGGTGCAACGTGACTCTTACTAGTATGAGTTTTGGTTCTGTTTCATCGTTAATTCTATCTACAAGATAATCTGATACTTCAATTTTATGGTTGTATCTATCTATTTAAATCCTGACACATTAGACACAAAAGTATACCGTTAGCTCAAGTAAATGGTTCCTCATCATGGAGTCTGGTTTTATGATTAGGCCCCAGGTCACAGTTAGTGCCAGAATGCTCTTATACGTCTTACCCCTTAAGGTTTAAACCCATGTAATAGAATGATCAAATATTTAGGAATATTACAAAAGAGAGTGAGGGCCAGGAATATAGAGAAATTAAGTCGTTGGGTTATTTCTAACGGCTCGTGAATTAGGCAAGTTGTTCAGGTTGATAGCGGGGGAAATCTCTCAATATAAAGGTTAAAATCAAGATTAAATTTAGCTAAATTAATTGCGATCATGTCAACGTAAGCAGCGAAGCTACGGAACGTGAACAATTAGGTATATAAAAAACTGTAGGGACCTCTTTGGTTATTTAGATTAGGAGACCTAGGGAAAGATTTAATTGTAGGAAATGTTGGTTTGAGCCAAATTGTTTGATGTGATTTAGGGTTAAGGGTTGAGAACGGCTTACACGCTACATGCTACAGAGCCATTGTGACGATTCATTTTTAACCTGGTCAAACAGGAAAGTCTGTATTGAATGAGCTGGTGGATCCTTAGAGTGGCGAGAAAGAGAAATCCACGCGTGGTACATTTGGGAAGTATGAAGAAAAAGGGGAAAGAGGATTTTAATGGTATTGTAGTATAATAATATAAAATTATACTATAATATTTATTAAAGAGAATGCAGGTTGTAAAAGAGGGCTCTAGGGAGGCAACAGTTTTGACAGTATAGATGAAGTTATTGTAGCTTGGACCAGAGGCACTATACCTAGCAAACGGTTTATTATAGAAAATTGGAGTTAGGTTAAATTACGAAAAGAAGTACATGATAAACCCGCACTATACAGAAGCTCTTACTCCCTTTTCGGCAACTGCACACTCACCAGGAAACTTATGGGGCTTGCAAGGGGAAGGGCTCTAGCTGAGATAGTTAAATTAAAGGATAACCTTTATGAGGCGGTTCATCGCTTGGTATCTGGTGGAATTAGAGATAGTCCATGGCAAATCTAGTGTTAATCGAAAAATTGGATTGGGTTAGAAGGCCATCTTATTGCCACTAGGGCATACTGGATTCACAACCCGGTACTCTCGTTTCGTCAGATTTCTCGCAATCGAAGTAATAGTTATCCATAATTAAGTTATTGCGAGGTTGGAGTCCGGATACTTGCGGGATTCGGTTAGTGGATTGGTTTAAAAACGCACACACCCAACTACATTCTGGAAAAAGCCATAATAATTTGTTTTGTAATCAGTGGTCTCTGCATGTTAGCGAGTCTGAAGAGAAAATTTCCTTCGGCTGAACTAATGTATGCTACGTAAATTTTGAGGGTCGAGCTGTACCAGAACAAACCTCGGATCGAGGCGTTCTGTTAGCACTCGCTAACATTTTGTGATAAGGTGGTGCCACTACCTTCGGATTACTATTGATGTCTAGATATTAGCTGAGGGTGGAAGCGACATCTGCTTAATATGTGGGAAACGCTTGAGTTTGGAGGTAGGTTAGGTTGATTGAAAAGGATGTCAAACCAAACGTAAAAGTATCAGTTGTTTAGGTCAGATGGCATTACTTCCGGGATTAGAAAATAAGACAGACCTTATTTCCTTATTTTACTCAGGAAATGAAGAAGTAATGTTCAAATAAATTCCGTATGTTTTATTCTTAATGTTTGGTAGCAGGGAAAGAGTGAAAATTACGTGAATCGAGTAAAGATGTTGTTTCTATACTAAATTACGCGAACATTAAATTCGCGCCGAAAACGGGTATTTCATGGATATGTAATAGTATGGAGTTAGAGATTGCTGGGTGTCTAAGGTTGCTAGGCGAAATGGGTCCACTAAGTGAAAAGAAGTAGGAAATGTCTTTTGAGGAGAGAGATTTCGGGGGCTTTACAAAAGTAAGGAAGGCAGAACGCGGGCGATGAGAGCGCAGTAGCAGGAAATTGGGTAAACTTCGATTCAAGAAGTTCCGTCATAATTCGCTGTCTTTCCGTCATAATGGCGCTGTTATTGTTAAATTGCCAAGAGCCCGCTAGAATTTAGTATTGGGGGAAAAGAGGGCGACACTGCGTATCTTGCAATAAACTCATGAACCTTGGCATAGTACAGATTAGGTGAATTGGTTTTAATGCTATGTCAAAAGTGCCACTTGTTGCAGCTAGGTGGCGTATTTAGCAAAGCAGTAAAGGAAACAGATTCCATTTTCGTATTTTAATTCAAAATAAAGTAAAACCTGCTCAAATGAATTTTAGATATTTTCATTATCTTAATAATTGGTGGTAAGGAAAATTAGAATCACGAAAAATACTATTTCAAGCTAAAAAGGAAAACATTATGATTGCTGTAGTCCGGATGTCGGCGTTGAGATTTCATGACCATATAAGGTAATACGGAAATGAGAGAATGCGTGGCCCGTGGATACGGGGAGTGACAAGAAGTGAGCGGGGTATGGAAGAATCGGCGTGGCTTGGCGCCGGGAGTGAGTCGATAAAAGTGGTTGTAGGGCGGGAACGGCTCCCAGTCTTCGGAGGTCAGTCTTCGGAGTTCGGTCTTCGAGGTCCGTCAAGCGAGGCACAAGTGCAGTAATTAGTCGCGAATTTATTTTCTTGGGTTTTAATTTTATAAGGGCGTTTGTTTTATAGTTATATTATTTTGCTCGGGGTTATTTTCTTCAAAGTTCTGTCGGAATTATTTAGAGTGTGGAATACTTTTCGAGAAAGTGCAGTTTAAATTTAGAGATCCGCGAGTGTTTGTTCGAGGAGTTTTCCGTAAAACGAAGATGTAGATCGGTTATAGGGCATTCCTTTTGAGGCTTGTTTCAAATGATTTCCTAAGAATTCTGGGGTCTGCTTTATATTTTAAATAATATAAGGTAAAGCTGGATGTTGCGGCTGTGAAAGGCTTTGAGCTCTAGGGCTCGGCTGGCCGGGGGAAGGATGGAAAAAGCCTCATTAAGAATCGCGGTTATTTGTGTTATATAGTTCAGAACAGTTCTCGGGACGCGGATATCAGACCTGGGCGTGGGGTTTTGTATTTTGCTGGGGTTTGGTAATAGTGAGGGGAGATTAGCGCGGGAGCTACTCGGTATTTCGAGCGTGGCAAAGGTGGGTGTCTCTGGGTTTAGTTTGGGGGTATTTTCAGTAGGCTTGACGGCTAATAGGTAGGGAAAATATGTGATGCTAAACAAAGAGAAGTCTCTTTGGGGTACCAGTGTTGGGTAAACTTAACGGTGACAACTGACGGCCCTGGTACCTTCAACCTCTCCGGAGGGGCAGTCGTTTTGAGATGACGCTGCAGCGGTTTAGTTATACCGTATAATATCTCCCATTTCTGACGTTACCATGTGATGTTGCCTGGGCGATCACGAGAGAAGTGTGAACCGGACATTGCCCCTCCAGGTTATCATCCGTGGCGCAGTTTTGGTCTTTATGTATATATTAATATATTTATCACACAACCATATAGGGAACTTCCGGTCAGTTGGGTGAGGCCCTTACCTTGAATCACCCGCTGACTGGCACGGAGAGTTTATAGGCAGTAGGTACACGTAGAGGAGAAAACTCGCCTCGCTTCTTTATTTTAGACTAGTTGAGGGATGTGATTTCCGCTGTGACTCTTTGGGAATCACCGCACAAACACAATTAAATGTAAATGTGAGATTTTATCTCTAGTTTTGGGTTTTACACATTTGGCAGACTAGGAATTCTCATTCTAGGTACAAATGATAGGCAGGTAAAGTTTGGATAGTCAATTTAGTCACGATATTTGTTAGGATGCATTACACACTCACACAATTAAAAGTAAATGTGAGATTTTATCTCTAGTTTTGTTTTACACCAAAATAGGCTGAGAATTCTCTTGGCTATTCCCGGGTAGCCAGATCAGTCAGGGAACTTGCGGGAGTGCTGGGACGTTACAAGGAATCTTAGGACGTTAGAATTTCACGTAGGGTCGCAAGAAGGGACGATAAATTGATTAGAACACAGTCAGGTATTATAGAAAAATGTAGGACGGTAGAATTGTGCTCAGAGAAAGTAGGGTTCTGAAGGTTGTAGGCTCCTGGTAGTGTAGGTTTTAGTCAATTATGTCTTGGTGTTACACGTAGGTACGATCAGGTTAGGATCCGTAGGCTTTGAAGGTTTTTAAGGGGGTAATTCTTGTAGAACCACGGATTGGTGAAAATTAGGTCAGATAGGTAGGCGGATATCAGCTAGGTTCCAGATTTTAGTTTGAAAAGAATAGGCGAAATTCAGAAGTTAATAAAGGCAGAATTTGTTTAGATCAATCTTGTAACGTGTCGAAAGCATTCAGTGGAAAGCCTCCCTGATTGTCTGGTCGAGAAAGCCCTTAAATGACTGAAAGTTATTTTGTTGTGAAGTAAAGTTAAGTAATGTTTTGCTCTCAATTCTGCTATCACATGGATTAAACTTATGATCATCGTTCTCTGATTAGATAGAGAAAGTTCGACCTCAAGCTCAGAAACACTCCTACTTACATGAGTGTCTAGTTTTTCAAGATACCCTTTTATTGAGATAAACTGTTTTGGTGTGAGAACCATCAGTTCAGAGTTTGGAGCAAAGTCCAGTTCTAAGTCTTGATTACAGTAAATAATTTTGGAATCATGATTTCCTTATAAAAAAGGAAGATTTCAATATAAATAAATTTACCAAAGTAAGTAGCTTGGTTTCCATAGAAAAGGAATGATTTCTATTTGTGAATAATATTGCCTGAAAAATAAAGGTAATGAGTAGATGCATTTGTTCATACTAAGGGAAAATCCCACCCTTTTAGCCAAGCAATGCCGTGCTAATAAGAATCTTCTGTATACCAAACGGAACAGAAATCTTAGTTCGTCAAGTGTGAATAGATATATCTCTCCTTGAATTAATATTCTCAAGTACAATGTGGCCGAGAGATAGCCTTAAATACTGCTGAAACTATTCTGGATCTAACAAGGAAACCAGCTAGCTGAAATTATATCTATCTGAGTGAGACATCTTTCATATAATTATAGCTTTGATTCTGAGACATCAGAACGGCTACTTACTAACTGGAATTCAGAAGAATTGAAATTAGTCAGACTAGTAGAACCGAATTAGTTATCTGTATGACTGAATTAATCCAGTATTGACTGCTAATAAATTTCTGTTAGAATAAACTACCTTAGAGCTGTTCTCATGTAGAATTCAGTAGGTTCAGAGATTGGACATGTGATAAGGAGAAGTATGCAGCTTTTACTGAAGTAATTAATATTTCACAGTAAGGTCACGATATTTAATTACGAGTAGGTACTCCTTGAGGTTTCTTAGTGATTCTTCCTCCAAGGTGTGTAGACAGGGAATCACTGTTCTTAGGTTTTCTTACAATAAATAATGTACTATTTAAAGATTACTGAAAGATTTTATAATGAGACTATAGTAGTGTTTGGTAGAAATTAAAGACTTGCCAACATGAACGATTTACTATTACAAAGTAACAAATCTTACAAATATTCAGTATAATAATACTGTCTTACCAAATTACAATATCTAAGTACTTAATGCCCTATAGCACAGTACAAATAATGTATCATCAAACTAAATGCAAAATTAAAGTCTATAATAATATAAAGTATTAAATCCCATTTTCAAATAAAACTAAATAAAACCTTTGTTCAAAAAAATTCACGGGTTATTCCCCATCCGAAAGGTAAGGGCTTTTATGTTCGACTTATACTCTTATTATCTAGGAGTATAATCTTATCATCTATTACTTTACTTAAGCAGAACCATAGAAGCTTTTGCTTTTACCGAACCCAAATTGACCGGTAGGGGCTATTAAACAAAAAACATAAAATTGCGGTATCTTCTAGATGAATTATATTAAGTTTCAGTTACTCCTCTCACTCTCTTACA
Organism: Ypsolopha scabrella; assembly: GCA_910592155.1. NCBI lineage: Eukaryota > Metazoa > Arthropoda > Insecta > Lepidoptera > Ypsolophidae > Ypsolopha > Ypsolopha scabrella. The sequence goes on from OU342978.1 coordinate 5,889,277, forward strand.
TAAGCCTAGTCAATAGGTGATATTCTCTTGGATAGTTTCAATTCAGTATTGACATCATATAATAACTTAGCTAGGCGCAGATGTTATTCTATTTACTAGGGTCAGAGGAACTATTTACTTCTCGGATACTTTAGGTAATTTAACTAGACTTATTAGGAAATGTTGAGTTCGGATTCATTCTTATTATCACTAAAAGAACTAGGGTTACTTAAATACGGTTCACAACGAGGGGTCCTATCACAGCTGCTAGACGATCATTTGGCCTAATACTAGACTAACACCCTCCAAACCTTGTTTGTATTTATAACTAGTTCAAGCTACATGTGAGAAGGTAGAGTGGGTAGGTAGTGAGACGGAAAGTGTAGTTAGCAAAAAAGTTGGTAGGTAGGTGAGGAATAGGAGGTTAGGTTATTAGATGTGGGGGGGAAATGTTTCATTGCGTTGCACCAAATCGACCCCAACACATTATGTACCTATCTTACTTAACATTATCTGTAATAGCCTACCTAATACTTATACTTAAATCCTCACTCATGCTTACCGATAAAACCTTACTATGTGTTAAAATATTTGTAAAATTTTAGTGCTATAGGTATATAATATAATTAAAACTGGCGCAAGCTCGACTCAAAAGCCGTAACAGTTTCCTGAAAGGCACTAAGGCTCTCATTGACGGTCCAGCAAACGCGAGATGTGATCGGTGGAAGAAAACACTCCCTCCTCCTCCAAAATTTGCCCCAGCTAAAGAACATCTAGCACCTGGATACAAACACCCGTGGCCTATATGGAAAGCACTTAACCCCAGGTCGGTCGCTGCAGAGACAACCTTTTCAAATGGGGTTTCACAAAGAACGGGAGCTGCGACTGCGGAGCCACCCAGCAAACCATGGCCCATCTCATGTCATGCCCATTGTGCCCGACCACCTGCACGATGACCGACCTTCTCGAGGCCAACAGCAGTGCTATCAAAGTCGCCTCTTTCTGGGCCGGAAAAGTTTAACGCCATCGAAACGCTAAGAAGATAATATAATTTAAGATATGTTATTATATATAAACCTGTGACTGTCTGTATACATAATAAAAAATAAAAAAACATAAATAAACTTTTGCAGCAGTATAATTAGTAGATTATATACAGGATGTAAATAAACAAGTGTCTTTAAATGAAACCACATAATAGACTGATCACTTAACAAAACGCTAAAATTGTACCGCCTGACAAACATTCAACAGCCCCTGAGTACAAAAACTAATTTTATTTTTTATAATAAATTTTGAGTATGTACAATAAAATTATATTTATCTAACCTCATACGGTAAAATCCTCATTACGAACTCAAAACTACTGCAATAATGAAAAATATTTTTCATAAACGTCTCTAAAATACAAAAAAAAAATATTGTATAGGTCTCCGAACAACATAATGCTACAAAAAACTTTTTCTAAAATTACAGTACATGTGATACTAACTAGGAAGGCAAAGGAAACTTAGTCCATGCAGCCATATCTGAGGTTTAATATAAAATACCAATGAGGTTATTATATAATAATCTCTAACATGTACTAAATAATATTGCGGCGTGACAAAGGAGGTCACAATTTCATTTTATTTTCGGCCTGCATTGTCTATGGCTGCCGGCGCATGCTATGCTGCATGGTGGACTATTGGATTTTGGCACCGTAACTTACGTGGAAATTACTATTTACTGTGGTTTTATGGGTCAATTCAAAAGTATTATTTTTCGCTGAAAATTACTAACAGCAGTGATGGTGATGATAATTTGACTCCATCTGACATTCTGGAAATAACGACGGAAATTACGAACACTTTTAGAACGAGCTTTTATAATAAAAATCGAAAATGGCTAATGACGAATTTTATCAAGTTGTTAAGCATGGGTTTATATAAAGTAGTGTTTGAAACATTACATTACTAGGTATTACAACATTCGTGTACTATTAAAAACTCACCTACGTTTTTTAAACTAACACTCGTGTTTTTAATAACCTTTTACTGTACCAGTTTCATAAATGACTATTTTATTGCGAAATCCATCGCTTTGTTTTGAAACCTTTATATATTACCGTCTTTAAGATAGAACTGAAAGAAGAAACGTTAAAAAAATTGTACTTTTTGAGTTTTATTGTATGGGTACCCCGTAAGTTTCCATTTTTCTTTTATTTTTATTACTTACCGTGGTAGAACCCAATAAAGTTACAAGTAATCTGTGTAAACTTCACTTTTTTACCTATTACGGCTAAAGCTGTAGACCCCTGTGATAGACGGACAGACAGACAGCGGAGGCTTAGTAATAGGGTCCCTTTTGGCACCCTTCGGGTACGAAACCCTAAAAATGGACCTGCCCATACAAAATTAACAGACAATTTTAAAAAATGACGTAATTTGTTTCTGCAGGTTTATTTTTGGTCTAGTGATTCGCTATGATCACTGGATTATGTAGTTTCATTCAAAGAAACCTGTCTATTTAAACCCGGTATAAGTTTATCTCATCATGGACAACGGAAAATACTAATTAGTATTAGGCTCTCCTTTGTACAATAATTGCATTTTAGCTATAAAGAATTGAATTAATGGAAATTTTCCTCTGTAGCTCGACGTAGAGGTTCTACAAAGCGCTAAAACTATAGGATCGTAGCACTTGCTACGCCATAGCTAAAATAGCGAATATGTAACCAATATAGTGGTATGAAGTATATTTTGAAAGTTGTACTAAAATTTAAATTAAATGAATTGATATTAACTTTGTTTTTTATTTTATTTATTATTATTATTGAAGATAAGTATGATTAGACTTAAATACATTTCAAGATATAGTTCGGGCCGTACTGGGCTCGGCATCAGAATGGAACTTTATTTGATTTTCATCGACTTTGTGCTTTAACGTACAAATGAGACGAAAAATGTATTTGTTTGGCATTAAATCCTGACACCCATCCTTTACTTTATATTAATCAAGTAATAAACTAAGCAGACCATGGTTCAGTAAGTCGACAAAGATATAACGACAGTCTAAAAAGTTGTACAAAACGAAAGTATTTTCATGAACCTCTTTAAACGAAATCCTCCAACCAAACCAAGTCAGCCGACTTAGCCAAACAACTGTTCAATAACCACTATCGACGAAATTAAGCTGTATGGGCGGACAACTAAGCTGTATAGGCAGATAACTTAACTAAGTCCGTTGCTTGGATTACTAATCGTGATCAGCGTTAAAGTTACCTGTGGAACTTCGTTATTCGGTTAAGTTACAGCATTTTCAGCGATTCTCTATATATTCTATAACTACCAGTAAACGGACAGTAAGCACACAAAGTAACTTTCCTTTTTAGGGTTCCTTATCTTAGAATGAAAAAACGGAAGCCTTATAAGATCACTTTGTTGTCCGTCTATCTTTTCGTCTGTCAAGACTCTTTCTCTCAGTACCAGTTATGTATGGTATGTATTTATTTATGTATTTATTCACAATATACCTATTAAAATTTGTATTTATTTATGTATTGGAATATATTTTTGATTATGTACCTATTTTATTTTAAATATTATGTATTTTCAGTACAGTTTAAGTATTAACATTATATTTTTTTTAGGTATGTTACCTATAGTTATTAATTTAGAGTAGTATCTTGACTGGAAGAAAATGCTTTATGCATTAAATCCGCCTTTTTGTACTTATTTTTTGTGCAATAAAGTATTTATGATGGTGATGATATATCAAGTTGAAACTACTATTTCCTACAGAAGACTACGGCCCCAGAGTGCTGTTAAGAAAGATTTCTAGCTGGCCAGATTTGTTCTATTTTATTTTTTTTACTGATTGTTTTTCTTTTTCAATTTATGGTTACAATAATATGTGTATATTATTGTAACCATCGTATTTTTACTTGTCTTCAGAAAAATGTATTTCTCTTTCTTACATTAATGGGTGTGAAAGAAGCGAAAGAGGTGTGTCAGGATTTTAGGCAGATGGGAATCTAAAATCTTCGCCTACCCTTCTGGGAGACAAGCGTAATTATATTTAATGTTATGTAATGTATGCTGTGCGATTTCTTGTGTCTGGAGGTATTTAAAATCAATTACTTTTCTTTCTTCTGTATGTATGTAATCATTTGGTAGCTAAAAATACTACAAGTTTTTTTTTTTCACACAGTGTTTTCGAGAGAAAAAGTGGAACTAGGAACTTCAATAACTTATAAATTATTTGAGGTGGTTGTGACGTATTCCATCTCCAAACGCACAACTTGCCATTGTTTTCTAATCTTGAATAAAAAGTAAGGGTTTATGGCACCACTCGATAATGTTTGAATATCAGTTAGGCTTTCTAGCACGACTAAGCTAAATTATTGCTGAGCTCGCATTAAAGTTGTTTTGATCCCGCTAGGTGTAGACACATAACCGGAAGTAGATTTACTGCCGTCCAAGTAACAGTATCACCCTTAGCCTATAATACTTCCGTCGACGCTTTCGATGCACGAGATACCCAGAAATTAGGAACTGTTATAACTAACTTATAGCCAAGTTCTGTTTCATGGGCGGAGGTTGCTTTGAAGGAAGTTTTCACTAAGTTGCGAGGCGTTTTCCTTTTCTTCACCCTAAAGGTGGGTTTAGATCTAAATATTATAGAACTAGAGCGGGAACAAAAGCATTCTTTTGTGTTATTTTAGTGTAAAAGACAATAATGTTTTTGCCATTTACATCAAAAGAATACTAATAAACAAGAACAAGCTCTATGGATGTTTGATCAAGGCAAGAGAATGCTCATGCAGATAGATATTATGAATTTGGAGAGACCGCCCCACGGAGCGAACACTTCCGAATGCGAAAGAATGCTCTAAGCAACTGGTCGCACGTTCTTGCGGCGTATTTGAACTAGGCCCGAAATGTAAAAAAGGCGTATTGGCGTTTAAGTAATTTTTACAACTTAACTGTAGAATTTATCTCAAAATTAATTTCAAACAACAAAGTATAAACTACAATTTTTCCAACTTACATTTTAGAAATATTGCCTACCGATTTAACTACGATTTGTTCAAAATAAACCACAAATCCGCTATACATTCTTAGTATGGCCGCGCAATGGCAGCAATCAATAAATATGACCACGATAAAAACGACCACGAGAGTACAGAGCGAGGTGTCTAATCGTCGTACGCTCGGCACAGCCTTAAACTAGTGATAGTTTTTAATACATTGTAAACAATTTATAGAATTCCCGTCGAATATAGATGGGGCAACCAAAAAATGCTCTTTACCTGTTCACACAAACAGAATTTGAAAGAGTAGGCATAGAATGAGCATTCACTCGTTTAGTCTAAACCCACCTTAAGTAGGTTGAGGTTTAGGGGAGGGGTAGGCCCTGGGGTTAAGTGATGTGGCTTAAATGTTGGAGGTAAGGTAGATGGGAGGTTTTAGGGGTCCGTTAAAAAGAAACGGTTGTCGTGTTAAGAGTGTAAATGTATATATTATTCAGCAATTAGATTGGAGAAGGTAAACAATAGTATTGCAAACAAATCTTGACGTTCAGTCGAATACTTGTTCCAGAATAATCACTTGAGAAAAAATGAAAGATACCTATAGATATTTTGGGCTTGGTAATGATATCCAATTCATTAATATCTCAGTAAATTCAGAATAGCATTTTTATTATAAGAACTTTGTTTTTAGGTTTGCTTTGAGCAGTGGAAACACTTTTTTTTTGGACCTCTAATCTGTTTCAAACCATCCAAAGAAATGAAAATACCAACCATCAGTTGACTACAACAGGTGCTTTAATAATGTTTTGTTTTTATATAAACTTATCATTATTATTAATTTGCTACAGCTTCTAATACTTTTAAGATATTATAAACAAACAACCATAAGGTGTGGCTTCATACAGATGGACTACTTTTTACCCTTAAACAATTTGTTTTAGTGTTTAAACAGTTAAACTTCAGTATCTTATTCCCGAATTAGTTCGATAGCTAACTAAAGAAAATATAAAAATAAAAGTCTAGTGTTACTTTGGACGAATTTATACATTTGTAAGTAAACAGATTGAGAGTATTGTTAAACAAGTTACTCACATACATCCACTTTAACGTGAAAAACTTTTCATTTGTAATAAATAACTCTACTTTTCAATGGAACTCTCTGCTGGCATCCTTTTATCCTGGTATCTGTTACCCAGATTCCTTTAGAAGACGAATAAATTGGTACTGTCTGGGCGACTGCGCTTCATTTTAGGTCTTATCCCGCCTTTTCATCAGGCGCGTTCATGGCCAAGCGATGTAAATAATAAATAAAAATATATATTTTTAATGTTAAATAATAATAGTTGGCGAAACTAAAAACATAGGTAGTACTCGTCTATATGAACAACTTTTTATATGGGGACTATAAAAAATTCTCAATTTTTTTTCCGCCTTCTCATAGTAAACCAGACGGCTGATAGAGTCAATTTGTATTAGAGGAAGTAAAAAAAGTTACGAATTTCCCTTATGCCCCATAGAAAAAGTTATTCATATAGACAAGTGCTACCTTTGTTTTGAGTTTCGCTGACTATTATTATTTAACCTTGTATTATGGTGTAGGGTGCTTCTAATTTTAACTGACAATTTTCTTTGAAAAATGGCGGCGGAGATTTTGTTTTTTGCGCAGATGGAAAAAGAGGCACTGACGCATCTGCGAAATAGCCAAATATTGCCAAACAGCCAACTATTACATATTAACAAACTAAATATTTTTGTATTTACAACAAAAAATTGAGTTTATTTATTGATAAAAATAAATAATTTGATAAACTTAAATGATTATTTAATATATTTTAACTGAGACAGTTTATTTATTCGCAAAAACTTTACTATTTCTCAAGACATCAAAACTATTTGCTAAGAGTAAAAAAAACTGTAATGTAAAAAGCATTAGTGCGATAATGTAAAATAAAAAGCACGCGTGTTTAATATGCTACATTATGATTATGACCCCAAGAACGCTACAGTAAGGGGCACTTATTAAGCAAGTGTGTTGAAAAAATACTTTATTTGTTTTAACTACATAGAGGGGGGTGACCCGTAATAAAAGGAAAAAAGTGAAAATTTTAAGCACCCTAATATGGTAGCCATAACGTATAAGATTATTTCATGATCTAATCGACAATATCGTAAAGTATGAATAATAAATTTACGATAGACATCTAACAAAAAGTCAAAAATAAGTGCGATGACAAGCGAATAGAGGAGGAGCATGTTAGGTTGCTTGTTATCATAAATTTCGTAGCCGAGCGAAGCGGACTGGAGCAAGGTGACCGCTTTAGTTTTTACAGATGATGTTTGAGCAGATCATGGGGACTATACATGAAAACTCTAATAATTTACGTACTATTTGGCCCCCGCGTTTCAGGTTCGACCTAGTTTTGGGGACCACTGTCAATCGTATACTAAAGCTTTTTTGTTTGTATAACATCAGTTTAACATGTATCCGTGTAATATTTTTCTTTTGGTAAATAAAATTTTATTTGATTATTTGATTTCATTTCATTTGACATACCCACGGTTTTAAATTTTTATTTTTCGTGTTGGTGGACATAGTAACACGTATTCTGTGAAAGTTTCAATTGTCTACCTATTACAGTTGCAGCTGTAGACCCTTGTGACAGAGAGGAGGCTTAGTAGTAGGGTCTCGTTTGGCTCCCTTGGGGTACGGAATCCTAAAAATGTTCTTTCTTCCAAATTATACACAAACAATATTTTATAGAATTATCACTTGTTGTTACTAGCACGTACAAGTGTCAGTATTTTTCATTACGACTACTCCATCTTTTTTGGTATAATCAAAAGATTAATTTTTGTTTTTTGGGTTTTAATTGTAACGTGTATTTTAATTAATATATTTCTTGGATTATTTCTTTCTTTTTATTATTTTTTTGACATTTTATATAAAATTACAAAATAGTTTGATTTCATACAAATGTGCCATACAAAATTAGTGAGATTACGCTATCTCAGTGTTCTTTCAGATATATTACTATGTGATATGGCGGTAAATCACGTACAAGCTTTATTTGAACTTTTAGAGAAAAAAAACATATTAATGTGATAAGAAATTTGACTACGCACATTAAAAAAATCATATTTTAAACAATCTTGTAAAAGCTTAATATCTTTAAAAACTTAGTCTAGTTGAGATAACGCCTTTCAGCTTAGTTGGGCAGTATTGGATATAGTAAAAAATTCTGCGGTAGTATAACATGTCATACCGACCACAACTCTTTTAGTTTAGTGATGTAGGTAGATTCACGACGCGCGTTTTATGTCGTCAAGGATAGCATTATATATTTTAGGTACCAACGTAAGCAGACATTTATTTGCTTTCACGGGTCTCCTGGCAGAATGTTACGGAATTACCGTAATTTACTCATGCATACAAATATGATATGATCGATACCATTATTGTATGTATATATGGTTATCAGATCCAGTAACGTGAGTTCCTGTCAATATCCCTGATACATCAATAAATTTTCTGACATTTTCGTTCAATTTTTTTGTTAATGCTAATAACATGATGCTCAACAGGCTTTATAACAAACTCAATAAATAAAATAATTTTAACCATTTATTCAATCGCTTTCAAAAATTCTTGACATGTCCCATTTTTTCCTGAATTCCTGACATGACGGAAATACCTGTCATCTGGTAACCCTAATGATATGGCCAGGACAAATGATACCATAATTTTGCAATCGTACTGAGCATACTGAACAATTTTACTAAGGTAATATAAGGGCTCAAAAAACATTTCACGCCTTCATACTATTTTCAAAACCTACTGTAATAAATATAAATTAGAATCTTTCAAGCAAACAAATATTTTTGAAAAACTCCTCGAGCCAGGATGTAATGCACTTTATTAATAAGAGTATCCAAAACTATGTATTTCGCCATGAAATAATTTACGCGAACACATAATTTATTTTATATTTTGGGTGCAAGCCATGTTTTTTTCTACCACTGCGTTAGCATTGTCCAGTATGATGAGTAGGTTATTAAAGGTACCAATACATTTAAACCTGTACTTAAATGTGAAAAAGGGATTTGACGGAATCAATGCGCAGACCGTCCCCACACTCCTTGCCAAGTTTTTGTGAATATTTTTTTGGCAAATAAATCCGCTAGTAGCTCTAGGTAACAGCTTACTCGTACTTTTATGAGTGTCGTCATATGAGAATAAAGTGGAAAAGTGGAACGACGGGAGTTTCCATGTAGATTAAGGTATATTATTTATATTCATTCCCGTATCTCTTATGATAATCAGTTTTGGTAACTTTATTTATTTAGGTACGTATTTTTTTCGTGTTTTTAGATGTGCTCCTATTTGTATGCATGAGTAAATTACGGTATTTCCGTAACATTTTGTTTATGAAACATTAGGGAACTTATAAAAAGTTCTACTAAGATATTGTGATGTATTTAAAAGTAAGCTTGCCTTTTTTAAACAGTAATAACATGGGGCATGAAAAAATATCTACATATCTATGTACTGAATGTTTTTAAAACGGATTGTACTTCCAGGCTCGTACCCAGTTTGTCCCCTGATAACGAAATAAAAGCCTACTTTGGCTACTTTCAGTCTATACTCTCATATGGAGTGGACATCTGGGGTGACTCTGCAGACTGCGAAAAGGCACTAAAGATATAAAAACGTGCAATTGTTTAAGACTTATAAGATCCTCACCTTGTACATACTCGAAATAGCAAAGTATGCGAGACGAAACTTACATCAGTTCCGTAAAAACAGCGACGTCGCATTTGTCTATGGATGTCGGTACCGTAAATATAAGACGACGTGATCGGCTGTACATACCTGCCAGGAGACCCGTGAAAGCAAATAAATGTCTGCTTACGTTGGTACCTAAAATATATAATGCTATCCCTGACGACATAAAACGCGCGTCGTGAATCTACCTACATCACTAAACTAAAAGAGTTGTGGTCGGTATGACATGTTATACTACCGCAGAATTTTTGACTGTATCCAATACTGCCCAACTAAGCTGAAAGGCGTTATCTCAACTAGACTAAGTTTTTAAAGATATTAAGCTTTTACAAGATTGTTTAAAATATGAGTTTTTAATGTGCGTAGTCAAATTTCTTATCACATTAATATGTTTTTTTTCTATAAAAGTTCAAATAAAGCTTGTACGTGATTTACCGCCATATCGCATAGTAATATATCTGAAAGAACACTGAGATAGCTTAATCTCACTAATTTTGTATGGCACATTTGTATGAAATCAAACTATTTTGTAATTTTGTATAAAATGTCAAAAAAAAAATAAAAATAAAGAAATAATCCAAGAATTATATTAATTAAAATACACGTTACAATTAAAACCCAAAAAACAAAAATTTATCTTTTAATTATACCAAAAAAGATGGAGTAGTCGTAATGAAAAATACTGACACTTTTACGTGCTAGTAACAACAAGTGATAATTTTATGAAATATTGTTTGTGTATAATTTGGAAGAAAGAACATTTAGGATTCCGTACCCCAGGGGAGCCAAACGAGACCCTACTACTAAGTCTCCTCTCTGTCACAAGGGTGTACAGCTGCAACTATAATAGGTAGACAATTGAAACTTTCACAGAATACGTGTTACTATGTCCTCCAATACGAAAAATAAAAATTTAAACCCGTGGGTATGTCAAATGAAATCAAATCAAATATTCAAATAAACGTTTATTTCCATCCATCCATCAGCCTGTTTCGTCCACTGCTGGACAAAGGCCTTTTCAGGATTTCGCCACTCTTGACAGTTCTCCTGGAAGAAATTCCCATACTCACACACGCTGGGCAGGCGGGTCGGTGAGCGCGGTGCCGAAACCCTCGCACCAGTGACGCCGCTGCCCGTCACCAGTCTGTTTTATATAAGGCTCGGCAGTTGGGAATGGATATACCGCCATCCATCGGTCCCAGGCAATGGTGGGCCGCCTGGTTTTGCCTGAGAGCTGTTCTCTTACTCTCCCCCGAATAACTTCGGGAGGATTTGCGAGTAAGATGGTGGTACCTCCACAGTCGAGCCCGGCATTAGCTCTACCACCTACTACGTTTATTTACCAAAAGAAAAATATTACACGGATACATGATAAACTGATGTTATACAAACAAAAATGCTTTAGTATACGATTGACAGTGGTCCCCAAAACTAGGTCGAACCTAAAACGCGGGGGCCAAATAATACGTAAATTATTAGAGTTTTCATGTATAGTCCCCATACAAGGAAACTCTATTATTTTTTTTTTACATTTGTTGTTTCAGCTCTATCTTAAAAATTGTAATATATACAAGTTTCAAATTTGGTCAAGTTGTACATACTCTAAAGTCAAACAATAAATAATGAAAGCTTGGGTTCCGTACTCAGGGAGAACCGAATTGTTTTTCATGTGCTACGATTTTAGCAGCTTCCTTTGTGTCTTATTGATGTTTCTACGAGATCTACGAGTATCGATTCAAATACTAGTTATCTTTTTTTTTTGTATCAAAAAAACAAGGACAGGACGCTTAAGACGTAGTAGGTCGATCGCACAACGAAAGAGATAAGCATATCTGAAAAAGCGCGCGTCTGAGCAAAGCGGTAAATCAAGAAGAGAATGGATAATGCTGTTTTTCAAGGAATAAAATTTAATATAAATTCATCTCCCCCGAATAACTTCGGGAGGATCTGCGAGTAAGATGGTGGTACCTCCACAGTCGAGCCCAGCATCAGCTCTACAACCTATTCCGGGATTATAAAAGGCATAATAAAATAAATTGGAAGTAAAGAGAAGCAAATAAACTACAGCAAGAAGTCGTAGTAAAAACTGGGCGGTGAGAAAAAACTAATCTAATCGTAATCGAACATTAAATAATTCTAACAGTCAGTAATATTCGTAAAAAGTAAGTAGATGCGAATAAACAATGTAAGCATCTTGTGAACACTTTATACTATAATCTTAGTAGACGATAGGAAAGTAAAAATATCTTAGATCTTAAATCTATACACAAATACACAATATTTTATAAAATTGTCACGCACGTGTTGTTACTATAACCAAACACGGTATCTTAATTAGTTTTTTGACAATTCATTGAGTAACTCTTAATTACTTGTATAAGAGCCAAATTTAGATAAGCTGCAAAATGCTACCAAATTATAGCAATCGACTTAAAGAACAAATGCACGAAATGCTTGTAAACTTGTCTTTAATGAAAAATAGTGGCAGTCTAGTTTCCTTCTTAATTGCAGTACTGTAAATATTATACTTTTTGATTAATGTTCAGAGCGTCGTCAGAGGTATCCCAAGAGGCGCGTAAAATCAAAAACTAGGTAAATAATTAAGCAAATGCTACGTATCTCTGACATACGACTTAAATAAATAAAATAAAAAAAAAACATTTCATTTCAGTTATAAGTAATGTAGAGATACAACTTTTTAGTTGCTAGATACAAAGTATTTCAATTTTAATATTTCTAAGCTGTATAGAGCGGTAAAAATGAGATAACGCTATTTACCTACTGATTTTGAGTTAGTGCTGATTAGCTTAGTATATGATCAGAAATTTGAATAGACAATTTTTTTAAAGGTTTTTTTTATATAATATAAATTAAGATACGGCTATTTGACTTAGTGCTTTCGATTCCTTATGCTCTCTACTATAATAATATGATGAAAATACAAAAAACGTATTTTTTGAGATACTGCCTTTTAGCGTAGTAGGGCAGAATAGTGATATCAAATGACATAACTATTAGTGATACTTGCGATTGTTGGCACTTGGTGAAACATCGTCAACATCTTAAAAAATACACTTGTACTGTTTCACTTGATTCACTTTATTGAAATCTATAAAGTGAATCAAGTGAAACAGTACAAGTGTATTTTTTAATATAATGACATAACTATTTTAATTAATTATTGTTATGTACATAATGAAATTGTATAATATACATATTTTTATAATGTATCCATTATACATCATTTGTAATAATTTATTTAGACGTATGCAAAGAAACAAGTTAAAACTTAGTAAAATTAGTATTATTCCGACAAATGTGTTCCGTATTATTTTTAAATAACTTTAGCTACTATCATTGTATTAGTATCGTTATAGGAAATAGTAGATATCGAGAACGGTACAAACATTACAAGTTTCTGTCTCACATCAATCACGTGGTCGTCGGCACGCACAAGTGGTAATACATTATTAAAAAATCGATTCCCTTTCACGGGTAGGGAAATAACTAGGTGCTCATTCTTTTACCTATAGTGAGGTGGCTTAGTCAAATTAGCGTTACGTGGCGAATAAAACCACTATAATTTAGTATTTATTAGTAGAAGGTACTTTAGGGTACAAAATAAGTGTTTGCCCCCAAAAAAAAAATTTGCGGTGCAAAATTCCAAAATAGCCGACAAATATGTACAACAAAATATAAATTTTAAGGCGAGATTATCCACAAAAATCTGTCCTGCTCCAACGCTTTCATTTTTTACATGTTAATCCTGCTCAACGGAAGCGGGACGCTCAGAAAACTCGCGGTTTTGAGTTGTTTTTATTTATTACTTTGGAATTAGAGGAATGGGTTTTTAACATGATGGCCGTTTTGTATCACATTTTTTACTACGTTTATTTTAATATAAGTTTTATTGTCCAAAACTTAATATAGCTCAAATTAAATGATAGTTGGATCGTAGTTTAGACCTATCTTTGCGATTTAATCGGATCGAGGAAAATGTAAGCAATCGTTTATCGAACAGCCGAAATATTAAGATCAAAGAGTGAAATATGACATATATTTTTTGCAAAATTTAATCGTTGCTTTTTATTGGCTTAAAATTAATTTGAAAAGAGACAAACTCGGGATAACCCCCCCTTCACACAAACCATTTTACTGTTAATTTTTAATTAGACCTTTAAGTCAACTAAAAAGAAAAAGATATTATGAAGAGTAAAATAAATATTTTTTTTGTAATTGCGTGTTTTTATACTTAACCTTTCAGTGATGCCAAGTTGACTGGCGTTACGTGGAGATGTTGAAATGTCTGTATGACTCCGCTACGATATCCGTCCAAGTACAGGGTGTACAAACAAGACCGATACATCTTCAGCGCGGCGTGAGACAGGGAGATGTTATTTCCCCAAAACTGTTTACCGCCGCGCTGGAGGACGTTTTTAAAACACTAGACTGGAATGGACGAGGCATAAACGTAAACGGAGAGTACATTTCACATCTTCGCTTTGCCGATGACATCGTGATAATGGCGGAATCGCTGCAGGAACTGGAGGTAATGGTGCGCGGCCTTAGCGATTCTTTGAGACGAGTGGGCCTGCAGATGAATTTGGAGAAGACTAAGGTCATGTCCAACTGTCACGTCATCCAAGGGCCACTAATCGTCGACAATGTCAGCATCGAAGTTGTTCAGAAATATGTTTATCTGGGTCAAGTCATACAGCTGGATAAAAACAACTTCGACGCCGAGGCTGACAGAAGAATATGCTTGGGTTGGGTGCTCCCTTCGGAAAGTTGCGTCACATATTTATTTGTCGCCGAGATGATGGCCGTTGGGGCCGAAAGGCTCTAGAATGGAGACCACGTACAGCAAAACGTAGTGTAGGCCGACCTCGTGCCCCCTGGACCGACGACCTGAAGGACGTTGCGGGGGGCGGCTGGATGAGGAGGACGGAGGACCGACATGAGTGGGGAAATTTGGGGAAGGCCTATGTCCAGCAGTGGACGAACACGGGCTGATGGATGGATGGATACTAAAATAAGAACAACGATAAAATAAGAATCACGATTTAAAATGAAATACACTGTTTCCCAGACAAGCGCGCTACCAATTGCGCCACCGAGGTACTTACCTAGACCGTTGAATTTTTCTAGCTTGTAATGCACATACTGAAACAAGAGGTCGCAGGTTCGAATCATGGTCCGAAGAATTTTTTCAAATTCTTGTCTTTACATTTGTTTCTAATTTATCTTTTCTGGTTTGTAATGCACTCTAATAATAATATTTAGAGTATTCCAAAGCGATGGATTTCGCAATAAAAACATAATCTTAAATAAACTGTAATAAAATCAAAGTAAGCTGACAGGATTATAAATTTGCTTTTACCTTATATTACAGTTCATTCAAATTACTTAGGTGGGTTTCATTTAATCTCACATAACTAATTTAAATTCCTTTTAGCTCTACATAAACTTTTCTCTAGATCTTGCGTAAATTACGGTTACTTAAGATTTATCAGCACACAGAATTAATAGCCAGTGCAGAGATGAATCACCATTTTGTAAATAAGGCGTACTCTAATGTACACGCAAAGATCGCATTAATTTTTCTGAAAAGGTTTATTTGTAAGTCAATATTTTGCGGTAGAATTCTAGGCGCTATTATAACTACTATTAATTTTCAGTCTTATTATAGCACACGTTTAAGAACAAATCTGAAAATTACCAATATTCGAGAAGAAATAAACTACAAACTTAAATAGACCCTTTGAATACCTAGATTTTAATAGACCGTAAGTCTCATGTTAATTGCTCAATCATAACTAGTCGCATAATAATTTTGTGTTTAATACCGTATGTAATGTACGGAACCTTCAGGACACTAGTCCTACTCGTACTTGACCAGTCTTTTCCTAAATCCATCTTTTCTAAATGCCCAAACCACCGAAGCATTATTTTTTAGGGTTCCGTATCACAAGAGGGAAAAACGGAGCCTTTTTAGGATCACTTTGTTGTCCGTCTGTCTGTCAAAACCCTGTTTATCTCGGGAACAAGTAAAAGCTGTCAAAAAGTCAAACTTCTAAGTTAACGTAAAAAAAAGATACGGCCGTTTATGCAGCAAAAAACGTATATTTCGACAGTCACAAGGAGATCAAAATTTATAGGGTATTTTTCGTTGACCTAGAACTATGAAATTTGGTAAGTAATACCATCTTATTATTTATTTATTTATTTATTGGGAAACAAACAGTTTTCTTATCACACAATAAAACAAATAATTAGCTAAAATGTAAAACCAAAAACGTTTCCACATAAACCTTCGCAACAAAATTAATTAATGCATGGACATTCACAACAACACAAGTTAACAACAAGTATAGGGAAAAATCTGAAAACTAAACATTTGTAAGTTTTTAACCAAACTTGCATTTCACAGTTCATGCTCGGGAACACCTCTGATACCCCCTCGGGGATTCATGTCGTGACGATAATGTTATGTTATGTTATGTTGTAATTAAACCATAAAAATATAGTCAAGGAACCCTCGGTGATGGGCAAGTCTCACTCGGTTTTCAATTTTAGTCAGTACATCTTCTTTCAAGCTAAAGCGATAAATGTAAATATTTTTCAGTCATAAATCATGCAAACAATAAAGCAATCATATGTACATAAGTGTACCTGAGTGTAGGTACACTTGAACGCTAAAAAGACTAACTTATTCAAATTTCATATTTCATAACGAGCGCGTACGCTGAAGGAAATATTTCGGGTGAAATTCACAATGATTAATGATGCCCATTACCAACCGCCGAATCGCAAGGCTGTTTCTCGGTCTACTATTCACTACAACTTAATTTAACTCTTTTCACTTAGCAATAAGGACGATTTTTTATGATTACATTCATCTAAAAGTCATGGTGAAATGTTACTTTTTCGGAGACGACTTTATTATCGCTTTGTGACATTCCGAATGACTCTGACAGCGTTTGTAAGCGACTGTACTTTTTGATTACTTTTCCACGCGGTGATTTTTCGATATTCTGTGACAGATATGAATAAATAGGAACGCGTTTTTGGTCTGCTGGTTCGAACATCTCAATCACTAATCCAGACGTTCAGATCTGTAGGAAACGGGCTTAGATCAGGGGAGCTACTCCGAAGTGAAAAAGTTTGATCGATTTATCATTCGGTTATATATATCCATCTCTATCACACTCTTATTGCGTGCGTCAGAGATGTCCATAATGCTGTAACAATAAACGATCGACGAAATCTTTTTGGGAGTACCGTCTCCGTGCTTTGCAAGACACGAGTCTATCCATCCATCAGCCTGTTTCGTCCACTACTGGACATAAGCCTTTCCAGTATTTCGCCACTCTTGGCGGTCCTCCTGGAAGAAATGCCCATACTCACACACGCTGGGAAGACGGGTTGGTGAGCGCGGTGCCGAAACCCTAGCACCACTGACGCTGCTGCCCGTCACCAGTCTGTTTTATATAAGACCGCCATCCATCGGTCCCAGGCAATGGTGGGCCGCCTGGTTTTGCCTGAGAGCTGTTCTCTTACTCTCCCCCGAATAACTTCGGGAGGATTTGCGAGTAAGATGGTGGTACGTCCACAGTCGAGCCCGGCATCAGCTCTACCGCCTATCACCCAGGCTCTGAATAAAAAATTATATTAAATTAAAATACATGAAATAAGAGCCGAAAAAAAATACTTTTTTCTTATCCCGGCATGTGGGAGTCTTTATCTAGGACTCATTAAGGTGGTAACGGAGGATCTCGATGCAAAATGCACATTATAATATTATTTTCCTTACTTATGAATAACAAGTTAGCAATAAATGCGTTTTATAGCAATTCGCGCAAACAGCTTGTTACTAGTTATGAGATCACATGAAAATTATTCAATTTTATGCGTTACACTTTAGCTGCATTACATTACAATTGTAAACACGCTTTTAAGTTTGTTAATGTAGTAATGCAAACAAAATGTAATAAGTACATTAAAATATGTAATTTTTTTTTAAGACTTTATTATAAATAAACTATTTCGGCAAGTTGCTTTAAAACACATTTATTGCATACTTTTTATTCAAAAGTAAGGAAAACAATATTATGATGTGCATTTTGTACCGGGGTAAGATGTTACCCCCTTAAGTAGAGTACAAATATGTTTTTTATTTTTTAATCTACGAATGGGGGGGGGGGCATTCAAATTTTCAGTTTTAGACCTTTTTTGTTACGGAGTCTATCTAAAAACTAAACTAGCTAGGAATTTGAAATTTTCCGTACATTACCATAATTACTTATTTACATAATATTTGTATAATATTATATACTACTTATATTTATATGTCTGTTTGAGACGTAATAATCGTCGGTGAAAAGTGGATGTACCAGGTGTGGACTGTGACTTGGAACACCTCTGACACCCCCTCGGAGATTCATGTCGTGGCGATATGTTCGGTAAGCCCTAAATCAATTTTAGTAAAATTTAACACTTAACCCAAAAATAAATGTTCCATGAAGAAGGCGCAGCGACCGAGAAGGCTATAATTATCGGCGAAAATTACTCTGAAAACATTTTAAACGAAACCTGTAAAAGTTGCTTCGAAAATTTGTATAAAAACAGCAAACACCGTTTCGTCATTAGCCAATCCCATCGATCAACGTTTAAACGAGTTTCGAATCCGCCAAAAATGTTTTAGCTTCCAAAATATTGGAAACTGTAAAATATACATCTAAAAAACGTGTATATTTTGTTTATTTATATGACTTGTATGAGTATACATAACTATTACTCGATATTAGAAGTTCCCTGACCAAAATACTAACATTTTTTTATTTATTTTATGTCTACATATGACCTTTTTAGGGTTCCGTACCCAAAGGGTAACCAATGGGACCCTATTACTAAGACTCCGCTGTCCGTCCGTCCGTCTGTCACCTGGCTGTATCTCATGAACCATGATAGTTAGACAGTTGAAATTTTCAGAGATGATTCATTTCTGTTGCCGCTATAACAACAAATATTAAAAAACAGAATAAAATAGATCTTAAAGGGGGCCCCAAGCAACAGACGTGATTTTTTTTTTCGTTTTTGCTCGATATTGGTAACGGCAATAGGTAGAGTTCTAGGTAGGTAGGTTCTAGGTGGTAGAGCTGATGCCGGGCTCGACTGTGGAGGTACTACCATCTTACTCCCAAATATTCCCGAAGTTATTCAGGGGAGAGTAAGAGAACAGCTCTCAGGCAAATCCAGGCGGCCCACCATTGCCTGGGACCGATGGATGGCGGTTTATCCATCCCCAACTGCCGAGCCTTATATAAACCAAACTGGTGACGGGCAGCGGCGTCATTGGTGCAAGGGTTTCGGCACCGCGCTCACCAACCCGCCTGCCCAGCGTGTGTGAGTATGGACATTTCTTCCAGGAGGACCGCCAAGACTGGCGAAATGCTGGAAAGGCCTATGTCCAGCAGTGGACGAAAAGGCTGATGGATGGATGGATACACCTGAAAAAATCCAGTTCGTGTAGTTTTATGATAAAATCAATGTTAATATTGCTTCAATCAAACTCATAAAAATAGGTACGACAACGAGCGAAGCGAGAAGGAGCGTGTTAGGTTGCTTGTGATGATAAATTTGGGGAGCTAAGCGAAGCGGAACAAAGCGAAGCGACCTCTTTTGTTCTTAACATTTCATCATTTTATCTAAACTAGTTCAGGTTTTTGATCAAAAAACTGGATTTTCTCAGGTTTATGATAAGATTTAATCATAATTTTGTCTTCTTACGGTTCTTGATCAAAAGCCTAGGTTTTTGATCAAAAACTTGATTTTGTCATGAACTCGCGACCTTTATTTTGATGTTAGTGCACATTTAATTTGGAAAGACTGTTTGGTCTAATGGTTAGAATGTCTAGACCACTAGTCCGGAGATTGCCGGTTAAAATCCCGTAGCAGCACATCTGTTTACGTTTTGCTTGCTACGTAATGTACTTTAAGCTGTGGTTCAGTATTTTAGCAGAATTACGGTGTCGGGGCTCACCAACCACGCCGGGATGTAATAATCGTCGGGGAAACGTGGTTGATCGATTCACAATTCACAGTTTAAATCAGCACGTCGTTGGCATAATATACAATGTGTATGATAAGATTAAATCATAATTTTGTCGGCTGCTGGTTCTTGATCAAATGCCTAGGTTTTTGATCGTAAACCTGATTTTAACATAAAAATGCGACATATACATTAAACCAACCTGAAACCGATAAAATTATACAGTCAGCAAAATCATTGCCTCGTTTCACAATTACGGGATCAGTGAAACCTAAAAGCAGGCATTATCGATATTACCAGCGTGAATAATGTCCCGTAACCTACCGCAAATACTGCGATTTGGCAAAGCTTTGCTAAATGATTCATCGATTTATTGAGCCACTTTTATAACGACGTAAGCCCATGAAATATCAACATATTCGGCACTTTTATAGGGAATTTGAATAATTTTAACCTGAAATATATTATGATTTGTAGTCATCGTTTGGGAAACCCTAAACAATATGAAAGTAAAAATTAATTATAAACATTTTTTTATAAGTCTCATTTGGCTTGAGCACCATACCTACACACCTACATTGTTAAGCCCATTTCATGGAATAAAAAACCAGCCAAGTGCGAGTTGGACTCGCGCACGGAGGGTTCCGTACCATTATCTATAAAAACGGCAAAATAAAACATTTCTTTTGTATGGGAGTGCGCAGGTCCGACTCGTACTTGGCCGGTTTTAGTATTTGTTGTTATTGCAGCAACAGAAATACATCATATGTGAAAATTTCAACTGTCTAACTATCACTGTTCATGAGATACAGCCTGGTGACAGATAGACGGACGGACGGACAGACGGACGGATGGACGGACGAACGGAGGGACGGACAGCGGAGTCTTAGTAATAGGGTCCCATTGGTTACTCTTTGGGCACGGAACCCTAAAAATACAGGCACGACCTATTTACTACTATATTATTAGTATAATTAGATTTATGTACATTTTACTATCAATCTTATAAAATAAATATCACATTTGATTAGTACTCACACTACAGAACCCGACAGCTGCCTTGTCTCATGTCATCCATGACAACCTCGCCTTTCTGCATTCGTGAAAACTACGATAAACGATTTGTTTTACAGTTTTGGGTGACTTGCATGACTTGTGTTTCACCAGTGTTCCATCCAACAAAATATTTTAAACCAACGTTCTAGAGCAGAGGTCTCCAAACTTCTTAGGCTAACGGCCCCACTGAATCCCCACTAAGCCCCAAGGGCCAAGACGTAGATAGATCATATACCGTGTAGTTTTGACGCACAAATTTTCTTACCACGACTAGCCGGCCTTTGGGGCAGGGCGTTGGAGTAGACTTCACTCAGTTCATAATTTTGGGTGATAGGTACCCGTGAGCCAAACCTGAAATAGCGTTGTAAAATAATAGTTTAGATTAATACGCCTGCTAACGCTAACATACCGCTAAGTATCTCGTTTAGATGCATCATACACACGTAATCATAACCTCATTTTTGTAAATTAATGTACATTGTGAATTTTACATTATGTGAATTTTAATTTAAAATGAATCGGGCCGAATTGCTGGTGCTTGCTGGCCAAAGTTTGGAGACCTCTGTTCTAGAGCGCCCTAACCTTTTTCAATATTGATTTGACAACCAACCGTTTTGTGTCGGATATGTTTTAGAGATCCGTAGATAATAATAAAGTTATTTTAGTTTTCAAAAGATGTTGTTAGGACCGTAATAGATAGAAATAAGAAATAATGTTCCGTATCTGCCTACGCTTCTATAAGTCAAGCTCGATAAACATCTGAATACCATCGCTATTTCCTTAGTTTATTAGAAGATATTCAAATGTTTTCTAACTGCTTTTCTATTAATTTTTGTCATAATCATATTACATCTATACTTATATAATCCATCCATCCATCAGCCTGTTTCGTTGACTGCTGGAAATAGGCCTTTCCAGGATATCGCCAGTCTTGGCGGTCCTCCTGGAAGAATTGCCCATACTCACACACGCTGGGTAGGCGGGTTGGTGAGCGCGGTGCCGAAACCCTTGCACCAGTGACGCCGCTGCCCGTCACCAGTCTGTTTTATAAGGCCCGGCAATTGGGGATGGATATACCGCCATCCATCGGTCCCAGGCAATGGTGGGCCGCCTGGTTTTGCCTGAGAGCTGTTCTCTTACTCTCCCCCGAATAACTTCGGGAGGATTTGCAAGTAAGATGGTGGTACCTCCACAGTCGAGCCCAGCATTAGCTCTACCACCTAGGATACTTATATAAGGTGACATTAATTTATACAGTCAAATTCATACTGGAGACTTGGTATGTGATCCGTATCACGGATTGATAACACTTTTTGCTGATTTCGTAAAGTGAAACATTGACTTTAATAGTAATTTAATCGGGGTTGGGCTTGCGTTTGCAAGGAAAACTAAAAAAATAATTTACAACTTTCTAAAAAAGGGTAATTGAACCTTTATACTGACCACTTACCGAGTATGAATTTGGCTGCATACATTTTTGTCAACTTGTATATACCATACCTTTTCTATGGAACTCATGATTTTTTGCAACAGTAAGTCGTAGGTAAAAATTGTTATGTTAATATTATAAATACATTAATATTTGCAACCAATTAGCGGATCTCGATAAAAACTTTTGTAGGGAGATAGTTTAGAATCCATATAAACACATAAGTTGCTTTAAATCTCAGAGAGACTAGCTGTTATTTTATATTATGAGAAAAATTACTGTATGCGGTTAAACCTGCGGGCATAAAGCTAGTAAATCATAACCATATCATGGGCACAAAACAAGCAAAATAGAACTGTCGTTCAGAAAACAAAAAGCCTAATAATATTCCGAGAAGACCTTAGAGAATCCTTACAAATCTCTACCTATTATTCTATTCAGAACCCACCTATTGTTTCTCATCAAATTAGCTGGTCCATAACGATTTGGATAGACCAATCACATCGCTTTACGTCACGCCATCAATAAATGGCTACTCTAATTAAGAAAGAAGTTTATGTAAGGGTGTGTCTACACGGAGTATTAAAAATAATTGTTTTATCAGTATGTTGGCTAAAAGAATCCACAATCTATATTTTCCAGCTTAGAGCTTCCAGGTGAACTTTTCTTCGGCGTTATTATACCACAATTATGTTTTTTTTTTTCATTTATTTCAAATAAAATAAAAATAAGATTTTTTGTTTGATAAACACTTGTAAGTGTCCACTTATAAGTGGACAAGTACAAGTGTTTATCAAACAAAAAATGTTTCAAAAGTTCCACCAAGTGCCAACAATCACGAGCATCAACTCCAAAAATAAGATTACTTTTTTGAAATAAGAACAAAACTTAATCACACTATCACACTAATATTATAAGTGCGAAAGTTTGTCTGGGTGTGTGTGTGTATGTTTGTTGCTCTTTCACGCTGTAACGGCTAAACAGATTTTGGTGGAACTTAGAATGGATATAGCTTGTACCCTAACTTAACACATAGGCTACTTTTTATCCCGGAAAAAAGCATATCGTTAAACCGATATATGCTAGTAATAGCATATAAATCTACGCAAATGAATGAATACGCAGAATTTTTGTATATTTGCAAATAAAAATTATATTAAAGATCAACACCGATGTTTTTTTTTTGCGAAACAACTGTAGTGTACTAAAACGATTCACGTGCAATAAAAAAGACAGTTCAAAACCTATTCACTCTCGGGGTCAATAGAGTTAGAACCGCTGGACTTTTCACTACGAGTGTACTCGATTGATCAACGGCCATGTAATAAACCACTGTCACTTGCAGACTTTGAAATTCTGGATAAACGTAGCCACCAAAGAAATATCCACTAACCCAATTTTCGCTCTTATCACAGTCGGAATACAGTTTAAAGTAGGCCTATGGATTATATTTCGATAGTCACGGATGCAGTATCGTGTCATACATTGTACAGTAAACATCCATCCATCCATCAGCCTGTTTCGTCCACTGCTGGACATAGGCCTTTCCAGGATTTCACCACTCTTGGAGGTCCTCCTGGAAGAAATGCCCATACTCACACAGGCTGGGCAGGTGGGTTGGTGAGCACGGTGCCGAAACCCTTGCACCAGTATACCGCCATCCATCGGTCCCAGGCAATGGTGGGCCGCCTGGTTTTACCTGAGAGCTGTTCTCTCCGAATAACTTCGGGAGGATTTACGAGTAAGATTATGGTACCTCCACAGTCGAGCCCGGCATCAACAGCGGGTGTAAAATTGGAAATAAATAAATGGTTTTCATAAATTACCTTTACTGTGCTCTTTTACAGGCAAGTGTGCGCAAAAAAAACACTATGTACACATCCCCCTTCTATTCTATTACCAAATAGCGCGCAGCAAAGACCTCTACAGTCAATATTTCGTTCGTTCGAATGCAACGTTTCTAATCTACGTTTATCATCCGTATCTGAGATATGGAACTCTCTGCCGGCGTCCGTTTATCCGAATATTGGTTACCCAGATTCCTTCGAAAGAAGAGTAAATACGTGCTTTCTGTGTAAACGTGCTTCTTCTTAGGTCTAATCGCCCCGCTTTTAATTCTGCGCGGTAGTGGCTAAGGTGGGGACCCTGCGTTGCGTCGTCTTCGCAGCTCCAACAAGTATAGGTATATATAAAATATATATATTTTGTGATATGCTGACGACGACGATCTTGCGACGGCGCAACTCAAAGCACTAATGGGGCCTCACCCTAAGCCCACCCAAGTAGCATTTTACTCCATTTAAGAGTACACATTTAGTTCCCAGGTGTACTTGAAGCATTATTACAGTTCACTCGTGATGTATAAGCTGCATTATTGTGATTAATTACACCTATACCTGTCTAAGGGACTTATAGGAGTGTAGAGTTATACTGTTATACGATTGTTGGTGTTATAATACTCTAACAACTATCCTTTAGTCAGCCGTCTGACTAAGAGCATTATAGGAGGGTAGAGATACGCCAACCGCTGTTTAACGGCCTACTTGTACGATGTTACAGAGCTAGCATTTTAATAGAACACATGTGGTCATTTATAAAGCCAAAGGCTGTTATGTTTACTTGTTTTAGACTGTTATACAGCTGAGAGCTGTAGTAGGACTTGTTTGTGATCATTAAAATAACCTTTTTTTACTGCTGTACAGAAGTGTTTAAATGGTTCATATGTGCACTGTAGGCTGTTAAAAGGACTACATGTGTTGTCTATTAACATCAATAGCAGTTTATTTGTCCACAAGTACTACTCTTATTGGCTGTAAGCTGAACATGAATGTGAATGTGATATTCTATTACACTTATCCCACAAGCTGCGTGTTATTATTACGTCTCGTGCAAAAAATTGTGAAAATGAATAAAAATCCTGGAAAATAAGAGCGAGAACCGGTGGAATAAGAAAAAAAATTGCAAAAGAATATTCGCAAATTTATACAGAAAGCCGGTAACATAAATACTCTGAGACCAAACTGTGTGTCTCACACGAAAACAAAAAGTGATTTTTGTTAGTTTGTTACAACATTTTTACTTTAGGTACTCATACTTGACTTAGTACCTGGGCTAGGCGATTTAACGGACAATAATTATTATTGCGGATATCTAAAATTTCAGTATATTAAAAGAATTAAACGATGACACAAGTGACCTGAACTACATCTTAAAGCTGTACATAAGTTCACATTAGAATAAGTTTATAGACATTGGCTCTGTAGTGGTGCAAATGTGGGACTTTAAATAGAAAACAGCATTCTAACAGAACACATCTGAACCTATATACGCTTCACCGCATTAAATTGGAGTTATAACAGTTCACATAGCCGTATTTCATTTCCACCATTTTGTTCTAACCTAAAATATTTACCAAATAAATCTCCAAAATTATCATGCAGATTTATCACAAAATACGTAGATAGAGCGATTGAGTTTTGGTTTCATGTTATAATTAATTACCGTAGTATAATTATAATGCCAATATAATATCAAACACTGAAAATTGTAGATTTCCTCTCAGCCAGTTTTAAATACTTTAAAATGAATATCGCGTTTTTACAGAGGCGCGTGAATAGTTTAGCTGTAAATATGTATATATTTCACGATAAAGTTGCATTCCCATGGCATTAACATTATTAAGTATTTAAAACAGGTACTACCTCGTGTTATCATATATTTTTATCCTTGATCCGCCGGAGTTTGGTTTCTGATGGCACACACAAAATCAACTATGAGGATAATAATTAATAATAAAATAAAGAAATAATTTAGGACACACGTGAACTTTAGGTAGCACTGGAGTTATTTTGTGGGATTTTTTAACTGTGAAGGCTGTGTATTTAGCCACTTGTTACTCTTTATTACACTCATGTACTTAGTATGGTTCACACTGCGTCCCATATAGTGCCGTAAGTCAGCCTTAAGTCCGATGTTACTACTTAAACAGCTATTATAATGCTATTATACTGCTAATGTACAGCCATAGTGAACTTAAGGCTGTCTAATTTGTGCCCAAACTGGTTCTATAAGAGCATTATATCAAGCTATACAGCTCTTATACAGCTAACTTACACAGCTTTTGGAGTACATGTGAACGACTAGACAGCTTATATAGAACCCCGAATGCTACTTGGGCATGTCCAGATGCAGCACGTGCAGAGATGCGAGACCTGGCGCGTAAGCACTCGCGCGTAGTCGAAGTATTAGACTCCAATACATTCCGTCCACATGCTACGTTTGTATCTCGCACGCGCGTAGCATGTGGACGCAATGTTTATGAGCCTAGTACTACTAGTCTGCTTACTACCTTTCACACGGCGCGGTGCAAAGATTTTGTCTTGAGATCAGCACTGCACCGCGCCGTGTCCGCAGGCTCTCAAGCAAAGCAAAATGTTTACCTTTTCAGTCTTATATAACACCCCCGAAGTTATTCGGGGAAGAGTAAGAGAACAACTCTCAAGCATGCACAACAAGGTGGCCCACTGTGCTGGGGACCGATTGATGACGGTTTATCCATTCCGAATATATAATATATTAATTTTCCGAAAAGTATTAAATGATTTATGGCATCTCGCGACCCTAGTTTAGTGTCAATTAAGCTTTTTCATCAAAATTTTACAATACCTTGTAAATGATGTCAACACCAACTTCAAACACGCTTTAAGTTGGTTTGGATGAATATCGTGAATACGGGAACTTATAATCCATAAAACCTCCGATTAAACAAAAGTCCCGAAATGACGTACAGCAATTTTATTTTTTACGAGACCGAAACCAACCTCCTTAACCACAGTGTGAATTGAAAAAAGCTATATTTATTTAGGAAAATTTTTCAATGTAAACATGAGTAGATGAAGATCTGTAATCTCCGCCTGAATGATAAGCGTGGGTTTGAATGTTTTTTACGTACCTATTTCATTATTCATTATCAACGTTCATATTGTATACTTTGGTTATTAATATTTACGCACCAATATGCACATGGTCTATCAAACGTTCGACAAAGATCTGATCTAAGAGGCTATTATCTTTTATCCGAGATGCTCGTTAATAGCGAATATACGGCGGTAATATCAATAAACCTAGAATATTCCGGATAGAGAAAGATTGGATTTGCCTTGCAGTTATGTTTGTGGGAGAAAATGGCTGTACAATAAAATATAGACGTGTTTTGTGATTATTTCCTTCTTTTTTCAAGCTTCTAAGAAACTCTTTACCACTAAAAGATTCGTGGTTTAGATTAATATTTATAGAAAACGGCTGGCCACGATTTAAAAGTCAGATTCCACCTGACTAGTTTCACTGTATTCGTACAATTTCTTCGGAGGCAGACATAGATTTACATGACACTCTAAGGAACATTGAAAATTGACGTAGAAATGATTTGGTTTTCTTTCCGAAAACACAGAATTTGCAATTTAAAAAAATACATATCTATGTAAATTTAAAGGTGAATGGCAGGTCTAATACTGAAACTTGACCCAGTGTTATTTCAATGAGTTTTGAGATATTCATTTTATTAAATCAAGTTAAATTTAAAGGAGTATGCCTTAATAAAATCTATATCTTAACTTTAAATGTCTTAATGGACGGATAAACGAGATATTTGCTTTTCTGTGACATGCTTTGCACATGAATTTTGTACAATGTTACAAAACTTACTTTATTTACACTAGTATATTAGGTAAATGTTAATAGCACAAATTGGAACGTAGAAGTTGAAAAGACAATTTAACAGCACATTTCCCAATCACAGCCGTCAATAATTCTAAGAAAAAAAATTGGCAGTTCATATTTTTTGTATAAAACCTTATTAATTTCCCTGGACTCTAAAAAATCATGCAAGATACAACACCGCGCTTTGTACAATGCACGTTCTTTAATGTCTTGAAAAATTGCAGGCTGCCACCGCCCTTTAACACTTTTTATCCATATAAATTTTTGATTTATATTTGATCTATGTTAATATTTTTATCTGGAAGGATCTTGGTTTAAACATTAAAATGTAATACGTAACTATCACGATTTCTTATAAAATTGAAGCCATATTTTAGATAGATTATTTTAGATTAGATTAGTATGTAGGTGTTGGTTATCCAAGAATCTTAATTTAATAGAGAGGCAGCAACGAAAATTAACATTCTCTTTTTCTTTTCAGGTATACATTAACTCGTACATGACATAAAAATAAAATAAAACTAAATTATTGTTATCAAAACCAACCTTTTGGATTTCTTGCCAGTCTGTTAGAGCAAAATAGTTTTGCCTAAGCCAAACTGATTTCTGGGTTGTCGTCATACAAAATTAACCAGGAAGGTTATGTATGACAGTACCTCCGCTACGTTCCACGGCTCGACATACATAACCTTCTAACCAAGCTAACCTACTAAAACAGTTTAACAATCTTTTTTTTTATCATACATGGAATTTATTTTTGATTTTGTCATACCTATGATGACGATTTTTTAAGTTTTTGGACATCCCAATAGGAGGAGTAGGCCTTTAAAGATAGGTCTAAATTGCAGTTTAATTAATTTTTATTTTGCTCTAACGCTTCTGCTTTTCAACTGTCTATCCTACTCTAATCAGCTGCCGCGCACGCAAAAACATCGGTTATTTTGAAATCGCGGCTACACTGGTGGTTTTTTATTTTTATGGAATGGTCTGCAGCTGCTTTAGGTATACTAATATCAGTTATATTATGCAAAGTTTCAGATCTAATTTCAAGTATTTATTGAATTCTATCGGTTTATTGTACGGTTTGGAGGTAAGTTTGTAATTTTTTTCTATCGAGAAATTTTACTGGAATCAAGTTTTCACAACAACATGGACATATAATTAGTCCTCAACTTTATCATATATCAATTTTAGAGTGATTTTTGCAGTATTTGTTGGTATGCAACAGGATCATGCGAAGCGAAGTGAGGTATTCTACATATTAACATGGAATTTATTTTTGATTATGTCATACCTATAATGACAATTTTTCAAGTGTTTGGACAACCCGTATATGAGGGGTATAGGCCTTAAGAGATAGGTCTGAATTGCAGTTTGAGTAGACATAATAAAATAGGCTTAGGACAATGCTTCCGACATACGCATCACACTATACCGGGTGTAAATAGAGTGCGGCCATTAAATGAAACCACATATTCTACCGACCCTACTGAACCACTTTTCCCAAAGTCATACCCGCAGACACCCTTAGTTTAGGAAATAATTGAGTTCCAAACAAAAATGCGTGAACCCTAACGCACCAACATACGGGCGAGTTTAGAGAGAGCGTCGTCCGTTTCACAGACGTCGCTTCACGGACGACGCTCTCTCTAAACTCGCCCGTATGTCGGTGCGTCAAGGTTCACGCGTTTTGTTTGGAACTCCATTATTTCCTAAACTAAGGGTGTCCGCGGGTATGACTCTTGGGAAAAGTGGTTCAGTAGGGTCGGTAGAATATTTGGTTTCATTTAATGGTCGCACTCTATTTACACCCGGTATAGTGGCAATGCTCCGTGATTGGCTATATTGTATACTAGGTGTAATTAAATCAACCGACCAAATTCATACTGGAGATTCGGTTAATCATCAGGAATAAGGTTTATTGACCCGCCAGGTAAAATTAGAAAAAAAATTTTTTTGCCCCTTAGTGCCTGCACTAGGAATTGTACTTAAACTAGTCCAACCAGTAAGGGAGCAAAAAAATATTTTTTTGAAATCGGTCAAAAGGATTACTGAACCTAGTTCTTGATCACTAACCGAGTGTCCAGTATGAATTTGGTCGGTTGATTTAATTTCACCCTATATTTAACTTACTATGGTGACTTTAATTTATCCAGCCCAATTCTTACTGGAGACTCGGTAAGTGCTCAGTAACAAGGTTCGATGATCCTTTTTGTCAAATTCGTAAATTATTCTTTCCGTGTTCCTTACAAACGCCTCGCCGGGTCAATTACTATGGGACGTCAAGATTTTATTTTGCGAAATCAGCAAGAAGTGTTATCTATCCGTGTTACTGATCACTTACCAAGCCTCCAGTATGAGTTTGGC
Source organism: Ypsolopha scabrella (assembly GCA_910592155.1). Classification (NCBI taxonomy): domain Eukaryota; kingdom Metazoa; phylum Arthropoda; class Insecta; order Lepidoptera; family Ypsolophidae; genus Ypsolopha; species Ypsolopha scabrella. Next base: position 5,919,674 of record OU342978.1, read on the forward strand.
TGCATAAATTAAAATCACCTTATATTTACCTCTTGCTCGCCAGGTCTCATGTTATAAAAAATGCGTAGTACTTATAAATATTACTATTTCATAAATCCTACTCACTCACAGAATTTGAGGTCACGATAAATACCTACTTTTCCTTTAAACCTGAGGTTTTAAAAGCATTTTATGCATAATTTATGTAAATTCCTTTCATATAAGAGTTACTGCCAATGCGATGGGAATTGTTGATATTTACTGAGAGGTATTCATAATATAATCTTTCCTTGCAAAAGCAACGTAATTTTTAAATTATTTAAAATTAATTATACATATATTTTTAAATAAATTACAGTATATAAGCTATTATTTACAGACATACTAACATAGTGAAGTCCATTATTGGCCCTGCGGGCTGATATAATTCTAAGTCAATATTTACTGTATTTGCTGTGGATTTTTGTTTATAAATAAAATAAAATAAATAAATAAACGACAATTAGCGGTATAGCCAGTAAGGGCAATATTTCTGTGCAAAAAAAATAGGACACATTAACGAAGATATATCTTTAAATTTACAAAAATATTTTTTTTCTGTTCTTGCACCGAAAGTGCAACTGCATATTTTCCAGTAAATGTTAACATACAGCTTCTTAACATTCACTGTAACATTTACATAAATTGTCCTTCACAATTTATCCAGGCCTCTTTCGACCCTAAGGTTTGGGTAATAAATTTGAAATCCCCAGCTTTAGGACTACAAATGTGATCAAATTAGGGAACGTAAGTAAAGGCACGCGAGGGAAGAAAACTGACCCTTTTTAGAAATAATTTTAAATTTATAATTTTATAAGAGTTGTGGTTAAAAGACTGACAGGTACTAAGTATTAAAGACCTAATACATGTGAGTTTGACGGTGAAAGGGGGCTTTTCTGTGGACGTGACTTTTATTAGTTAAATTATTTGGTATTCGTACACCATTACTTTTTACCAACTTTAGCATATTTATAAATCTAAATAACCTCATAAATAAAAAAAACAGGTCAAGTCCAAGTAACACTCGCGCCTGCGGGTTCCGTAACAGTGGCGTGTATAGAACTTTTTGCTGGAAAAAGCAATGAGAAGGTCAAGTTTGATGAGAAAAACAACATGAAAAAAATTAAAAACCAATTTGAAAAAAATATATTTTGTATGAAATCGTGTAGGTAGAGGCAGTGCCTACCCTGGTGTCATACAAATAATGATTTTTCAAAGTGACATTTAAATTTTTGCTTATTTTTTTATTGTCAAACTTGACCTTCTTATTGCATTTGTAGCAAAAAGACCTATGCACGCCACTGTTCCGTACCATTCAAATAAGTTAATAGACTCAAATGATATGAATAAAAATTTCAAACTTATGAAATGTATGAAACAAAACTGCAAAATGAAGTTGGTCGACTATTACTCGTTAACTTGTGTAGCCTACTTAGCTGTGATAGTTTTCCTTTTAACTCATTCTATTACTTATGCCGTTTATTTTTTACATGTCCAAAAATAACTATTTTACTGGCGGGGGGGGGGGGGGGGGGGGGGCACTTCAACAAAAATTTGCACTTTAAAATATTTCGCAAACGGATCCCTGAATCGAAAAATGGTTCACAATATTTTTGAAAGACTTATCCTTAGACCAGCCCACAAAATGGAGTAGAGGCGAAAAAAAAATCCGTCCCAACTTTACATACAGGAAATGTTACTTAAAAAAAAAATTTTCTTTTCGAAAATAATGCTGTAACAAATAACAATTATATTTAATAACTTAAAACATAAAAAAACAAAAACTTATTCTAAACTAAAATTACCTTACAATATAAATTACACACTTAAAAATAACTACAAAAAATATACCTCATCTAAAATTGACCCCTGCGGCATGGTGCCCAGAACGCTGGCCACATTTCCTCTTTGAATGGCCAAACTTATACGTTGGCCGAGGAATGCGCCAGCCCTCTGGTCACCCGATGTTTCCATTAAAAGAACTGATAGATTTTTTACTAGTTTTTTGGCGCTGGGACTCCACAGGCCGAAAGTTTCAACCCCAAACGGCTCAAACATATAAAAGCTTCCTAAGGACGCATATTTGCGCCGTTTTCAGCAGTTTCGGCGGCCACCCCAGCGGCCCTGATGGATTGGGAGACGTGGGAGGGCACCAGCGTATCGACGCAGGTCGCATCCCACACTAGCGGCCTCCCCTGTCTCCAAGGTATTAAAGTCATACCGTCGGGTCTCCTGCCATCGTCACGTGCAATGCCTGTTGGTTCTAGAATAGCAGGCACGTTGAATAGTAGCAAGAGCCCTTCGGATGATATCATTCGAGGCCTCATGGCGAGAGCGCCGACCCGCACTCAATCGACAAGACAGCCCGTGGTGTCCCAGGTTGTCAACATCGTGGCCGCAGGGGCAACGATGTGGGTGAGTTAAAGCCGAGCCAAGGCGCAGTGCAATGGCCACCCTGAACGAGTTGTCGTCCAACAGGGTTCCGATGTTGGACGACGGCAGAGCCTGTAGCCAGTAGCCCGACTCACGTGTTGTGACGGCAGTGAGACGAGCTCGGTCGATGTCAGAAGGACTAGAAGAAATTAGTTCAATTTGTGTTTTTTTACAAATGGGTTCGTCCCACTGCCTTTGGATGGCGGGTTTTTCCGGAGGATCTTCATTCGGGCAAGCCATCGACCAAGCAAGTTTGGCCTCCATACAGCAAGAGACCGCAATCTAAATTCTACGATATGCTGACGACAGATATATAAACCGGCCAAGTGCGTGTCGGATCACATTCAGTATAGGGTTCCGTAGTTGCCCAGTACATTTTATAAGTTGGTCTACTAATACAGATCGCGCTAAACTTCTAGGTCGCTCGGAAGTTGCTCTCCCGAAGAACGGCCCATACATTGTCATGTTTGGAGGGAACTAAAAGAGTATATAATAATAAATTATACATATATGTGGAATAAAAGTACAAGAATTTGTGTATAATTTATTCAAGATGATATTCCACCAAGAACCATCAATCGAATCCATCCAATAAAAGAGTATATACTTTTCGAGTTGAAGTTTAGTTGAGTTTTAGAAAAACAAAAACAAAAATGACCCTAATGAAGAAAAAGTTGTTGTTATATATTCTTATATATTTATTTTTTGTAGATATATATTTTATTATATATACATACTTCCTGCACATTCCAATTCCTAGTTTATAAATCAATCCTTAGATTTACATAAGCCACCTAGCATAGGTATAGTTTAAGTTTTAATTTTAGTTTCAGGGTTCAACAGAATAACAGCGCTGTACGGCACTTACCGCAGCACTAAGCTGATTTGAATCCCTTTTTATTTACCACCTTTTTCAAAATATAAGATCCTGTTACTTATATTTATTATGTTATACATTCTTACTCTTTGTTAATTCTAGTTGTGTGTGATTTTTCATGTCTATTTTGTGTATTGTTGGAGGTATTTAAAATAAATTGCTTTTCTTTCTTCTTTCTTCTTTCTTGACATGATGATTTGGGGGGGGGGGGTCATGATCCCACCCCCTGCGTAGGAGCTAATCGTTAGTGAATGTCAATTTAAAACAAAGAAAATAGGTATAAAAAATTGTATCTTATCGTAAAAATTTGGCAGCAAGGATTTTTATTTTGTACACGGGCGTATTTTTGACCTTGTGTGAGGTGGGTACTTTGAATGGGAATTAATGAATACTTTATTTTTGAAATATATATATAGGTATATTATAACTATCAATAATATAACAACATCTAAATTATAGCCTATATTTAAGTATTATAACAATTTGTTAGCCTTTTTAGGGTTCTGTCATTCGACAAAGAACCCTTATAGTTTTGCCACGTCCGTCTATCCGTTCATCCGTCCGTTTGTCCGGGGCTTAGCTCAGAGACTATTAGCACTAGAAAGCTGCAATTTGGCATGATTATACAAATTAATCACGCCAACAAAACGAAAAAGTAAAATCACAAAAAAAATGTTCTTAAGGGTACACGTAAATTGGGGATGATTTTTTTTCTTATCTATCCCATAGTGTGGGGTATCGTTTGATAGGTCGTTCAGAAACAACAAGATGTGTGAAAACTATTCGATATATTAAGCTTTAAAGTGCAAATTTTTGTTAAAGTCAGCCCCCCCACCGTGCCGGCTAAACAGTTGTTTATGGATATGTGAAAAAATTCACAGAAGTAGTATATACGAGTATGTATAATGAATTGAAAAGGAAAACTATCACAGCTAAGTAGGCTTTACAGGTTTAAGAGTGCAAACTTTTAGTTCCCTCCAAACATGACAATGTATGGGCCGTTCTTCGGGAGAGCAACTTCCGAGCGAACTAGAAGTTTAGCGCGATCTGTATTAGTAGACCAACTTATAAAATGTACTGGGCAACTACGGACCCTACACTGCATGTGATCCGACACGCACTTGGCCAGTTTATATATCTGTCGTCAGCATATCGTAGAATTTAGCATGTCATGACTCCTCTCGTCGTCATACATAACTTTTAGCGAAAGATTTTCGAGTCCATACTTTACGATCTGCCAAAGCAAATCATGGTGGAATTTATACGATTTGCCGACGACAAATCTGCAAAATCTGCGACAAATCTGTACAATTTAAATTATCCACACAACCCTAAACACGCTTTAAAGTTGTTGTGCAGGATTATTTACAAAGTAATACATGAAATAACACAAATTATCTAGAAAGGCCTAATTCACATCAAACTATTGTCACAAAGTGCCATAAATCAAGTTTACGTTTTGTTAAAAAAAAAATGTTGATCGGTTAGAAACAGAAGCCGGAGAAACTACCTTAAAGACTTTTCCATTATTTCTACTTTCCTAGTAAATGGCTGAGCCAGTTTTTATAAAAAAATCGTTCTTTTGTTAATTGATAAGAGAGTTTTTGTTTCTTGGCTTTGTCCGTAGCAATCATTATAGAACTTTATCAGATTATAATTTCTTGTCATGGTCAAATTTAATTGCTTAGGGTTCCGTACTTCAAAATGACAAAACGGAATCCTTATCGATCACTTTGTTTTTGTCTTTTCGGTTATAATAAAAAAAATACAATCTCACTATACGTAGAATATGACGCTGAATGCAGGTTGTCAAACAATCGTTGAGTCCAACCCCCTGATTCTGTATCGTAAAATCAGTTGCCGAACCGAGTGCCTATCATCGAAAACATACATATCCGCTTATCTGAGGGTACGTTCGCACTTGAAATGACGTCATAATTCGTAAATAGTTCAATACCCATTGAAGGTTATTTTGGAAGTTCATTTTTATCTGTTTTGTTGCAAAGCAACCATAGATGGCAACCGACACTGAGATACATAATAGGCCCGCAGATATGTGTTGAAAATTAAGCATAATTTCGAAGAAATTAAATACCATGTAGTTACGATACGAGTACGAAAACTTGAAAATATGAATCAGTTTATAAAAAATGAGTATTTTTTTTATATTGCCATATGGCATTACTTCCCAGAATTATATCCTTATAAGCGACACTATCATATGGTGCAATAATGTACAGTCATACAGAGTGTTTTTTTTTAAACAAACCGGTCGGTTTCCGGCTGGGGAGATTATTTATCAAAAATCTTTGATGCAGTTTTGGTTTGCAACAAAATCGTTCCCGAGACTTCTTTGACCATTTTTCGATATTCCCTATAGTTTCGGATTTGGCCATCCACGCACACTTAAAAAACTAAACCTATCCATACAAAATATTGATGACGTTTTAAAAACCAAGCAGTGCAATTAGAAGATAAACACCCGGTTCTACACCACCATGTAGAATACAATAAACAGATTCTGCGTAGTCGCAACTTCCCTTCATACAAATCCTACAGTAGGTAAATTATGTGCAATTTAGGTCTATTTGTTTTGAACGAATAGTACGATATTCCATCACAGACGTATAATATAGTAGCGACCTAACATTAAGCCGACGCCACGAAATTTTGGCGACATGGATCTCTATTTTTCTCAGCATCAAAAAAACATATGTAATTGCCATATTAGATTAGGCATTTCATTGACATAATTTTGCCCGAAGATTTTGTTGAACGATTAATTTTCATAGCAGAGAAAAAAATATTTAGAAAACCTCTTTTCAAACAGAGATTTCTATTTTACTGACAAACGGGAGCGAATGAAGCCTCTAAGTTTTTTATTTAAATTAGTCTACAAATACACTTCAATATGGCCGATTGGATTTGTTAAATTACTTATAGTTGTCATTTTGAATGAAAAATACTGTTTTGCCGCATACGACCTTACGGCATAAGCCAGTTCGTGGGCGCATATTTGTATGGAGTAAGTCCCCCTCACTCCACTCCTCGCCTTAACAATAAACGCATAGAGTCGTCGACGCGTGGCAATTTTAGCTCAGTGAACTTCGGGCTCTTTGAAATATAAATATTGCTTGTTTCCAAGCAAAATATAATAAGGAATTAACAAATATGTTCCAAGCATAAGCCAGCCAAAACAACCCATTTTTATACGATTCTTCGTACCATGAAGCCTAAATGTGGCTTATTTTTTGTATGGAAACTTGCCACGCTATTTAATCCTTATGTTTGGTCTGCTACTTAGTAATAATTATATGTCTGTGTATTCCATACTGCCAGTACTGGTCCAGAATAGATGTGTACGCCATCTAGCGAGCTCATGAGAAATCTCAGACAATATGAGGCAAACTCCTCATTCTCGAATTCCCGAAAGAGACAGCAATAATCGCCGACATCAATTTTTATCACTCTGCATGTAATAGGAGGGTAATGACGCATAAAAAAGTTATAAAACTCAAACTCTGTCTATGATTACTACTTGCCATAAACAGGATGACGTCATTACTTACGTAAGTATAAACAAAGTAGATCCGTCTTTGTTCTGAGAGATAGAGGCTGTTGTAAGGGCTATTACAACGTTTTTACTTCTTATCCTCTGTGGTGTGTTACGCCATATTATGGCAAAAATTTTACAAGATGTAACAGAAAGGCGTTGTCATACTTTGAGAGCTTATACTTACGATGAAGCTAATCTGTAATCGCGAAAAAAGCAACTGCTTTATACAAACAGATGAAATTTGTAACATTGCTGATATTTTTTTGGCGATTTAGTTTTTAGCTTAATAGTTAAAGTCATTCTACCATTGACCCAATTAGCTTTTCAAATAAGGACACGTTTTGTACCATAGGACGACATAGTAAGGAGAGTGTGGTCAAAATCTGATTCACAATCCTTCTCAGACAACCCCTCTGGAATAAAAGCCGTAGCGATATATTTATTTATTCAATTGGGGTGCATTACAAACCGGAAGAGATCAATTGAAATAAATTTCAAGTGAGAAAAGTATTTTGAAAAAAATCATCTGGCGAGGATTCAAACCTGCGACTTCTTGCTTTCACGGCAAGCGCGCTAACTACTGAGCCACCGAGGTCCTCAAACTGGACCGTGGAATTTTCCACAATACCTGTACCCCAAACCTTTGTAACTACTTGATACATCAGCCTGTAATGCACACACTGAACGCTCACGAGGGCGTTTGTTATTTCACGCCTTGTTCTTAGGAATAAGATGGCGCTGTCGTCGCTACAATATGTGCTGCTTCAGACAGTCAGGTAATGCACTCAAAATAATATTCAGAGTAACTAAAGCGATGGATTTAGCTAAAGATCATATAATATCTTATATTAAGGCGCCTAGGCACGCCACCGTTTTAGTACAAAGTTTAATAATCCGTTTCTCTGTTGTTTCTCGTAATAGACCAAACTATATGACCTCCATCATCTGGTGCTGGTATTTTAAAAAGCACCATTTTGCCAAAATTTTGAATATTAATTTTGTTTTAAAGATATTAAGCTGGACTGATTTACATACAAAGTTGTTTTCTTGTCTCAGATTGTATATATATAAAAATTTAACATTTCAGCCACATAGCGACTTTGCAAATGCCTGTATTAAACTATTGAGGTCTATACCCTTAGTCCATAATGAAAAACAACAGAGAAACGGGTTATCAAATTTTGTACTAAAACGGTGGCGAGCCTTAAGAAACTGTCTGTAATTAACACGCTATTAGTTTCCAATAATAATGACAAAACGTGAACATATTAGTAAAACAAAACTCAAAGAATGTTACCTACCAACTTGAAATGGAAGACATTACGCAAAACATACCCAAAATTAAACTCGTGAGAACGTACGTGCCCAAATCTTTACTGGATAGATAAAGGTGTTTCTACACAATACATGGTGAAAATCACTTGGGCTCTATGTAAATAGCGTAGCATAAGCAATTCCATCAGTTTGGTTCTGCCGAATAAATACCCATTTCAATACGAAATTGCTATTCCAGTTTTCTTGTCGCTACTTGTTAAGAGGCTTCACAATGCTTAACTTCAGTATTGCTTTAAGGCTTTAGTTTTTTAATTGTCTATCATGCTCTAATCAACTGCCGCGCACACAAGAATTTAATTATTTTGAAATTGCTGCTATATTATGAAATTAACCATAATTTTTTATGTAAGAAAGATGTTGTTCTTTTTTTTATTCTATTACCTTTTTTTAGTTACCAATACTATTCAGTAAAACTTAAGCTTAAAATTGGCTACGCAAACAACATATTAAATATATTACCGTACCTGAAATGGACCAAACTCAACTACGAGTTGCGATTTATACAACTGCAGCTGATTTTCAGTTTTGGCCTTGTTATACAGAGTGTTAATATAATGAAAAGTGTGCCGAACTACAGTTCGTCATGTTACAAATAGTTTCCTTTAACTTGTATTAATAATAAAAAAATATTAATTTTCGAAATATATTTCGGCCCACTATGGGGCCGGCATCAGTCGAATAATTATATATATATATCGCATCGTTACAAATACAAATACAAATGACACATGCTCGTAAAAAAAAAACAAATTCTAGTTCCCACAGTAGCAGTAGAATATATATAAATATTTATACACACAAGAATACAATATAAATATATACGATAAAAGTAAGATCACTAATATATTACTGATGACTAATATTATAATTTAATTTATAAATTAACAAAACATAATATTAGTAATGATAATAATAACAGATGAGGGGTAAAATATATGATATGACGATATGATAAAATTCAGGGTAGTCATAGCAGCAGTAATTTTTGTGGTTCCTGTTTTTTGTAGTCAGTATTTGCGTGTGATAGCTTCGTTTTAAATGGTTTTGAAATATAGGAGCAGAATCGCTTTTTTCCGTGAAATTAATAGTTTTTAGAGGTCATTTAATTATAAGAATATATCGCGTGTTTATTTATGAGGTGCAATTAATAATAATTTTGAGTCGAATAATAGATCATATTAATTTTTTAATGTATGTTTTTCATAAACAAAGTTAAGTATTGTGGAGCCTCATAAGTTACTTTGTTCGGTAAAAATTGGTTCACTGTAGTATTGGAAGCCCGGAATGTTATGTTAATTCTATTTCTGGGGAATTTTTCTACTAGAAAAATATTTAGGAAGAACTACAGGAAAAAAACGGCCAAGTGTAATCCGGCCTCGCTTTATAAGGGTTTCATAGAGTAAAATAAAACCATGTTTTTTCAAAATAATTTTCTCAGTTGAAATTTGTTTCAATTGATATTTTCTACTTTTTAATACACTCTAAATAATGTTAATAAGAAAAGCTGTTAAAAACAAAACGTTTGTTTTGCTCACAGCTTACAACCGGCATTTTCAGTATTTGCTGTTTAAAAACTCTACAATAATATGGTACAGTCGCGTCAGAGATAGATAAACAATATATATACAATAATATAGTTATATAAAATCAATGCAGGTACACATCCCTAACCATATAAAAACGGTCAAGTGCGAGTAGGACTCGCGCTTGGGGGTTCCGTACCATTCAAATAAGTTAATAGACTTAAATAATATTAATAAATATCACAAACTCATGAAATGTATGAAAATGTATAAAATAAAACTGCAAAATTAAATTGGTCGACTATTACTTGTCACCTTAGTTGTGATAGTTTTCCTTCTAATTTCGTTATTGCATACTACTGCCGTGAATTTTTTCACATATCCAAAAGCAACCGTATAGCTGGTAGGGGGACACTTGACCCTAACAAAATTTGCTTTTTAAAGCTTAATGTTTCGCAAACGAAAAATTCATATATTCAGTATTTTTGAAAGACCTATTTTACGATACACCACAAAATAGCGACGACGCGAAAAAAAAATCATGCCCCTTTACGTGTGGGTGCGGCAGGTGGGTACTTTAAAAAAAATCTACTTTATATATTTTACCACTATATCGATTGGAGTAATTATATACCCATGCCAAATTACAGCTTTCTAGTACTAAAAGTCTCTGACCTAAGCTGCGAACAGAGAGACAGACAGACCGAAGGACATGGCGAAACTATAAGGGTTCCTTGTTGACTACGGAACCCTAAAAAACCTATATATTATTATTTATTTATTAATCCACGATATTTCCAGAGGGTTGTGTACACTATTTCGGACGCCGATACTATACAGAAACTAATACTAACAACTAGTTTCTTTATTTATTTCATTAATAAAAGAATATAAAAAATATTTTACTATATTCGATGATTTTTCTACAATGACACTCCACAAGCTAGGAAAAAAAAACAGTTTGTTTCACCTCCCTTTTCATATATATCATCTCCTTTGGAAAATAATTAAATTTATTTCTATTCAATATTCGGTTAAACCAACATTCTAATCAAAATATCCAAATTTCAGATCCGCAACTCAGTTCCTCTACGGCTCCGTTTTGCCTTTAATAATATATACCTATAAATATATATTCATTTATATAACCAAATTTCTTTCGATTTTTTTTTTGATTTTGTAGGAAATTTAATCTTGTTTTAGAAAAAGAAAACCGCATTAGATTGTGACAACTCTTTTCGGATATATAGCCAAAAACAAATCGGCGGGAAAAATTGGCGGGACAGCAAAAATCACCACAATTACAATTACAATTACGGGTTAAACTAAAAACGGAAACCCTAAAAACTACTGATATAATCTTAATAGTCACACTTGGTAAAACTTGAAAAAATCCTACGGCGACATTACTTCTGAAACCGAAAAATCCTTAGTAAGAGCAGACATTTTTTTTAATACTCATAATTGTAAAAAACAGAAAAACACTTGTCCAATATTTATCTCCTGACCGGTTAGTATCACCACTGTGTCATTGATTGCACTGATAGACAAAGACAAAGAAATTTATTTGTAAAAACAGTAGTAAAATATAAAAGATGTTGAAAAGAGGTAAGATCTATCACGTTTTAACCTAATAACGGCATACAAATATCAGAGAGGTGGCATGTGCCCTGATGTAAACATTGTTATTAAATTTGTGGGAAAATACACGTGTTCTGTTCATAACAATATAAATTCGACTAAATACCGAACAGCGATTATCGCTGATGCCGACAATCACAAAATGCCATAAAGCATACCAGTCAGGATATATTCAAAAAACGTGAAATCTTTACAAACCAATTAGCAAATGTTGGCGCTCGCTACAACACTTATAGAATTTACAGAATTTCGATTTCGTACGAAATCGTTTTTGAGTATCAGTTTGTTCCGGAGAAATTTCACGTATTTGGAATTTTGTCGTGTTAGACGATATCCTACAACGATTCCTGGATTTTCTCCGGGCTCCAGTTGATTCTGTATGTAAATATCATCAGCTTTATCCGCCCAGCCGAGCCGTTATTTAATTATACCGTGAACGAACAGATAGACGGACATTGAGGCTTTGCTTTAAAAATAATTTGGTCAAGTGCGAAGTAAGAGGGTTCTGTACCATCCTTAGACAATTTAACACGGGACCTGGCAAAGCGCGACTCTTAGTACTGAAATTATTCTGCCGTTTTCCACGGGAGGGGAGGTCAACACGCACAGCGTGTATTCATTAAATGTGTACTCAGTCACGCACACTCCTGCGAAAAATTGATAAGTCACACTAAATCTAAAGCTGCAACACAAACATAAAACGAGCACACTTACATTAACAAATTGTTCATGTACTTCGGCAAACGGGGATAAGTGCGCTTGCCTAATCCCGTGTTATATATAAATGGTCTAAGCTAAAGTACCATCACACAATACTGGTACGGAACCCTAAAAATATACATATCAACAATATAGATGCTATAGCAACAAAATTAGGCGCTAAAATGGTAGCGCCTGTCAAACAATGTAGAACCCTCTGGGTACGAGGCCAAACATATATTTTTGTGTCGTCGCCGAATGATCTTCACAACGATATAACTATCATTTTTGTAACTTTAGCTGTATGAAGCTTTCAAATGTACGTGAATTTTATGTCGCAATTTTTGTGGAATTCCCGCTGCGACTACGAGGAAGACAGAATGGACATAAATTAACGCTTCATATGGCTAGACCTTTAAAGGTACTTATTATTATAACATGCACTGATAATACCTAGCAATAAACATAATAACATGAGCTTTTAAAATTCGATAGCTTATAATTTCACTAGGTTAAGGGAGTTTCTATAAACAACCATAAAACAAATCTATCGTTAAATATAATCTCACCAGTGAAATTATAAACTATGTCATTTTACAAACGTACTCTACGGTTGTGCTCACGTTTCAATCTACTTTATTTATTTAGCGACAATTTATACATTTTTACTGTTTTTAACTTAGTACGAATCCAACTGTCGATACCGACACATATAGAGAAAGAGACGTCAAACTGAACTCTGTACTTACGTCAATATAATACCATAACTTAGGTTTCTTCTATTCTTTCTCTTCGTGCTCCACAACTAAATAACTTAACTACAGCTTATATCAAATATATGGAACCTTAACTATTAACTCCTACACGTAAGATAACATAATATATTATATAAAAATATTTTACTAATTCTAAATGAAAATTAAATGAAACTCGGAAAAAAAAAGTTTCATTTTTAAGTCAAAATTAAAATTAAACGAGAGCCACGTTGAAAGTCAATTTAATTTTCTCATACATTCGTGGATCCAAACTACTTTTTTATTGACATAAGAACTTTGGCAATAAAGAATTTGTTCGCGAGAGTTGGCAAAGAAAAGTGAACATTAATCCAATAACACAAGGCTCAAATAGCCATTTGTGACTTCATATTTTGTAACTTTCAGCAAGGGATAAGCAGGTCCTGAAACATTATTTTTAACTTTATAAAGTCTGAATCGGAAAGTCACATAAAACGGAAAGTTTCTTAATCTTAACATCTTATTAAACTTTTACAATAAAAACTCAATATGGTTGAACCAGCGAAGTAAAACAATAACTCTGTGACATTTCTTTATTGGTTTTCAATTTCAGTTCGGTATTTTTTACAAATAGCTGCACCCCCAAATTTTAGAGAACAGAAAAACTAAGCACCTTGCGAAAAAATCTCTCTTTACACGAATCAGTAAAAATATACAGTACCTGGCAAAAACAAAAATAAAGTACTCGACTCCAAAGCTCAAAAGGATAAAATAGACCCATAAAATTTGCTTTACAACAAGTGTAGCTTTTTAATTATTTAGGATGGTAATATTTCAACCCTCTGAATGGAGTGTTATTAATAGAATTGTAAATCATGGGTAAATGACAAATTGGATTTACAGTAACTGTAAATTATTTTTTATTTTTTATTTACTATGACTGTTGAAGGATAAAACGTAATATTCGTTGGGCAATAAGTAGTGAAATATAGTAAATAAATAATCATGATCGGTGTGCCCTAAAAATACAAGTGGTTGTGACCGAAGTACGGTGATAATCTCCGTAGGGCAGAAGTCGCTAAAAAAATTGTTTACTTATCACTCTGAAACTCTGAACACTTTTACGACTTACACTTTTACGACTTACACTTTTACGACTGTATTCAATTAGGTACATAAAAGTATCATCGCGACATGAACCACCAAGGATTTATCAGAGATTTTTCCAAGTATGCAAAAACGCTATTCAACAGTCCACACTTGCAATGTATAACCACGTTATTACATCCCAGCTTGATGGTGGTAAGTGATGAATTGGTTATAATGAGACAAGATTGATTTATTTAGAAGGGATTTTATTATTGAGAGGTGACACACAAGTTAACATGGCGGCGGTTGACAGTGCAAGAAGGAGATGACACATAAGTGAACGAGACAGCAGATGATTGCGTTCCGTTTACATTTCTAACACTGGCCCTTAAACAATGCAATCATTTATCAAACTGGCCCTTAAAACAAAAGCTATAAAGTTTTTATGCAACTTAAAATGAACAGGTAACATTATTAATTGATTTTACAATATTTAAATTGTCTCCGCTAAGCCAAGTTGACTGACAAATTTTTCAGTTTTCTCTTTAGTTAAAGGTTTAGTTAAAACATCAGCCGTCATTTGATCGGTAGACAAATAATTTAAATCAATAATACCTTTGTTTACAATTCCTCGAATGAAATGATGTCTGACATCAATATGCTTAGTTCTAGAGTGATACATTGGATTAACACAAAGTTTTTGTGCTGATTGACTATCATTAAACATAGTAATTTTACAACTTGTACCTAAACATTCATACAAGAAAGTTCTGATAAACAAAGCCTCTTTACATGCGTCAGAGAGTGCCATGTACTCCGCCTCCGTGCTAGAAAGAGCGACCGTCTTTTGTTTTCTGCTTTCCCATGATACTGTAGACTTACCTATTTTAAAGACAAACCCAGTGAATGACCTCCGATCTATCTCATTGGCGGCCCAATCTGCATCAACGTAGGCGCTGACATCCATACTACTCTTTTCATAAGTAAGACAATGATTAACCGTACCTTTCAGATATCTAAGCACCCGTTTTGCTGCCTTCCAGTGTATTTCAGCATAACTATCGTTGAACTGACTGAGTATGCTGACTGCATGAGCAATGTCTGGCCTCGTGCAAACTGAAATGTACATTATACATCCTACTAATTCTCTATACGGAAAATTATTTTCATTACAATCTGCTTTTACAAGCTTCAGCCCAGATTCCATAGGAGTGCATGCTGGCTTGCAATCAGACATTTTAAAACGCTCCAACACTCTTTGAATATAACTAGACTGATCTAAAGTCCACTTTCCATCTCTTCTGCATAGTTTCATGCCAAGGACGTGATATGCTGGCCCTAGATCCTTCATTTCAAATTGAGTCATAAGCTTCTCTTTAATTTTCAGTTTCTCTTGTTTGTTATTCGAAAATAAGATTATGTCATCGACATAAAGTGCTATAATAGTCACAGTTCCAACATGATTCTTCATAAAAACACATGGCTCTGAAGAAAACTTTCTAAAGTTAAGTTTTTCTATTAAAACTGTATTTATCTTCTCATACCAACTCTTAGAAGCCTGTTTGAGCCCATAAATCGCTTTATTCAGGCGATAGACTTTGTTCGGGTTCTCTTTATCCTCAAAGCCCTCCGGCTGTTCCATGTAGACGGTCTCCTTGAGGTCTCCATTCAAAAATGCAGTCTTCACATCAAGGTGATCTATCTCCATATTCATCTCAGCGGCCAAAGCAAGCAAGATTCTAATAGTTGAGTACCTCACCACTGGTGAAAAAGTTTCATTGTAATTTACGCCATATTTTTGTGTATAACCTTTTGCTACTAATCGAGCTTTATATTTCAATACTTCTCCATTCAATCCTCTCTTCCTTTTATAAACCCACTTGCACTTCACAGGTCTCTGCCCATCTGGCAAGTCAGTCATGGTCCAGCATTTGTTATCCAAAAATGATTTATACTCATCTGACATAGCATCTCTCCATTTCTTGGATTCTATTCCTTGCAAAGCTTGTACCACTGTCTCTGGTTCGTCATCAAAGCGGCTTATCTCGGACAAGTGTGGAGACTGCGATGCTAAGTTCACAACTTCAGTGTACTCTTCTGAACTGTCCATCGATGTGTCACCTGGAACGTAAGTTTCATCGCGCGAATCATCTGATTCAAGGCTACTCACTGATATAATACTATCCCGGGGAATTATAGTAGATTTATCAGATCCCGCATTACTGGGTATCCCTGTTACATCATTTAAATCTGATAAGGACTGATCTAGTCTTGACTGCTCTGGTGACTGATCTGATATGGACTGTTCTTGTGACTGATCTGACATGGACTGGTCTAGTGACTCTGGAACAGTTTCATTGCCCATATTATCTTCAATCTCATGAGAAGTTGAAGAGTTTTGATTGTGAGAATATGTTAGAATTAGCTCAGTGAATTCATCACTTTTACCTTTTGGTAAATAAAATTCATTTTCTAAGAAAGTTACATTTCTTGCTTTAATGCATTCTGACGGACGTGAAGGGTTTAGTAATCTATACCCTTTTGTCTCTTCACAGTAACCCACAAAAATGTATTTGTTACATTTTGAATCGAATTTCTTACGTTTTTCTATCATTGCATAAGCTAAACAGCCAAAAGTTCTAAGGTGAGTAATATTTACCCTTTTATTTGACCATTTTTCCTCAGGAGTAGTGCCCAGAACAGCTTTGGTTGGTGTCCTATTCTTCAGGTAAACAGCAGTATTAACTGCCTCTGCCCAGAACCGCTGATCAAGGCCTGCATCGAGAAGCATGCACCTGGCCTTCTCCACTATGGTGCGGTTGGCTCGTTCAGCAATTCCATTTTGCTGCGGTGAGTGCGGTACTGTGGTCTGGTGACGGATCCCGCAGCTCTTTAGGAAATCCTGTAAACATTTATTTACATATTCACCACCATTGTCAGTGCGCAATACCTTTATCTTATTCCCTGTTTGATTTTCTACCATAGCCTTAAACTCTTTAAATTTATCAAAAACTTGATTTTTGGACTTCAGAAAATACACATAGGTTTTCCTAGTGAAATCGTCAATAAATGTTAGAAAGTATTTCGATCCACTAAATGAATTCTTTGAAAAAGGCCCACAAAGATCACTGTGCACAAGCCCTAACGAGACTTTTGCCCTACTCTTGGACTTCTTTGGAAAAGGTAACTTTGTTTGTTTACCTTGAATACAAGCAACACATGATTTGAAAGTTGAGTTATCAAAATCCATGCCAGTAGCCATACCTTTTAAAAGCTGCATACTTCGCACATTGAGATGTCCAAGCCTTCTATGCCAAACCTCCTGCGACTCCCTGGATGCAGCCTGAGATCCTGGCACGGCCACCTCTGCAACTGGGTCTGTTGGTAAAACAAAATCTGTCCCCCTTCCACACACAGACGCAGCACATGACTTCTCTTTAGTAACAAAAGAAGCTTCACCTTTGGTATTGAGTACATAAATACCATTTTGAGATCTAGCCGTTGCAACTACCTCATGGCCATCACAAACTTTACACAATTTTCCCTGAAATGTTACACTAAAACCTTTACGTGCCATTGCACTGACTGAAAGTAAGTTAGTCGCTAGCTTAGGTACATATAACACATCACTTACAGTTCTTAAAGTGTTCTGTAAAGGAATTTTCACATTTCCTCTTCCCGATGACATCAGTTTTTCACCATTCGCAACACTCACCGATACTGGAGTGTCAAACACGAAATCGTGTAACATGTCTTTGTCATTACACATGTGACTGGTAGCACCCGAGTCCACATACCAAACATCCCTGGATAATTCAACAGATAACGCAGATAACAAGGCCTTATCTGAACTCTTTCCCTTTGAATGACCATCATCCTTGGCTCTGCGAGGACAATCCTTGATGCTGTGGCCCGGTTTCTTACATCTGAAGCAGCGAAACACCTTTGCCTGTTTCCTTACTATCAGCGCTGTGCTTGCATCGTCTCTTTCTTGTCTCCGCTGATATTCTTGAGTTAATCTTGACCTCACAAACTCAGTTGTGAGTTTCAAAGTCGAATTTTCTAAAGTCATGATGAGTGGGTCGTAGTCTGATGAGAGCCCGCTCAGCATTACGATAGCTAGAAAATTGTCTTCCACGCCAGCGCCTATATCGTCAAGCTGTTGGCCTATTTCGGCCACCTTCGTGAGATATGACTCTATGTTTGAGAAAGAATCGAGCTTCATCCCGAACAACGTGCGTAACAATGACAAGCGCCTGCTCAGGCCTTTACCTTCATAAACATTTTCAAGGTTGCTCCAGGCCTCGTGTGCCGTCTTCGCGTTTCTTATGTGCGGATATACACATGGTTGAACAAGAAGACAAATACGAGCTAATGCCTTCTTCTGTGTTTTGTCATCTTTTTCCTTCTTTTCTTCCACAGCGTCCCAGAGTTCTTCATGTATCAGTAACATCTTTGTTACAAACTTCCAAGTGCCGTAATTGTCGACACCACGTAGTTTTTCGATGGTCGTCTTGGGGTCGGCCATGATGCTTGGAATTACGAACTTGGGGGAAAACTATGACAATCTGTCTGAATTCAAAAAATATATTTAATTTAATCACAGGGAAGCAAGCTGGTGCCCATAACCTGATGAATTGGTTATAATGAGACAAGATTGATTTATTTAGAAGGGATTTTATTATTGAGAGGTGACACACAAGTTAACATGGCGGCGGTTGACAGTGCAAGAAGGAGATGACACATAAGTGAACGAGACAGCAGATGATTGCGTTCCGTTTACATTTCTAACAGTAAGCCCTATCATAGTATTTCGGGCACAAACATGGACCAACTGTTACCTTGCCTTCCAAAACACGCGGATCGAACACAAATGTGCCCCTAGAATTTAAACTCCCGATTTCCGAATTAGTGGTCGAAATTATCAAACCATTAGACCACAGAGGTTAAAACGGGCAGTATGTATTTACTGTTACGGTATTTATTTAATTTAGGTAAAGCGCCTAAAACTACATAAGTCTAACTAAGAAATAGCTAGTTGCTAATAAATAACTTGGGAGGAAAAATCAAGTGCTAAATGTTTAATGGTACTGTATTGCTTTAGCTTGACTCGTAACGAGCCTTTTGGGCACTTTACTGAGCTTTTATGGGTCCTTCGTGACGAAATAGGGCGGTGGTTCAAGTGCAATTGGAAGCTTAAGACAGACATTCAAAAAAGAAATAGCTGTAGGTAGCTTTTGTACATTTTTTTACAAAAGAATCGGTGTTTATAAATTATTTTTCTTGATTAACCTGTGAATTTGTTCAGGACCAGGATAAAGGGAAGTAATAATATATGAAATATTGAAAGTTAACTTTAGCGTTGCATTCTATAACTAAAATTTATTTCGAGTCAATTGCTAATTCATATATTTTCATGAAATAGCACAGCAACTTATTTTACTAAATAATAAAGAAACTTTGTTCATTAAATAGCACAGAAATCTAATTTATTAAATAGCACAGAATCTTATTTTATTTAAATAATAACACAGAAACTTTCAGACAAACGCTTCACCGAATTTAATTCATTAAATAGCGCAGGAACCTAATTCATTAAATAGCACAGAAACTTATTTAATTTAAATAACACAGAAACTTCAGACAAACGCTTCACCGAACTTAATTCATAAAATAGCACAGAAACCTAATTCATTAAATAGCACAGAAACTTATTATATTTAAATAACACAGAAACATACAGACAAACGCTTCACCCTACTCCACTTTATCAGCCCAGTGTCGTTTTGGAAAAAATATATGTAATGAATCAATTTGGACAGACTTTGAGATTCTAAATTAGCTAAGTACATTATCTCAGCCTAAACTAGTGTGGTCCGTCAGATTATACTCTTAAGTGGTTTATATATTTTATAATAAATTATAGCTTTTCTTTTTTCTTGAAATGTTTAGTAGAATGTACTATAATCATTTCAACTATACAACGTGAAATTTACGTCATTTTTAACATAGTACTCGTCCATATGAACAACTTTAACTATGGAGCCAACCCTGAAATCGTGAAAAAAATATCAGCTGTTTCATAGAAAAGTAAAATACCTACTCGACCCAAATGTATGGAACAGCTGATATTTTTTTCACGATTTCAGGGTTGGCTCCATAGTAAAAGTTGTTCATATGGACGAGTACTATCACCAGTTTTCATTAACAAAATGACTTAAATTTCACGTTGTAAAAGTATTATTTTATCGTATTATTAAAACTTTTAAATGTTTTGGCATTACCCTCAACAATTGCCCCATTACCAAAGGTTATTAGCTGGTAGAAAATACGAATAAGTACCTATGAAGCTCACATTTGTAAAATAATTGTATTAAGTGCGTTTTTTTTTAATTATAATACCTCGTTTTGCTCTTCTGATTTATCACAGCACAATAAAGTTATCAAGGAATCGCAGAATCACATAGAATAAATTTTCAGTCCTGAAACTAAAGTCTTTTAAATTCGCCTTCCACCCCCATTTCGCGCCATGGCATAAAACAAAATGGCTGCCTGATGGTTTTACGTAAAATCATCTGAGTGTCCGACTGTGGCCCGTAAATCCGCTGTGATGACTTTATGTCGCGTAGATTTTGTTAATTCTACCCTTCGCACTAATTTGCCCAGGAATCTGGAGGAATTTATGTTCTGGCAAGCTATTGTTCTAGATTTTCTTTGTAAATCTTTGGGAGTGTCTGAGAGACGTTTCATAAAACTGCCTTTTAGTATGGATGGCATCTGGGTTTTATGAAGATAAAAACTGTGAGACAAAAGACGAAAATGAAAGCTCTAATATTCAGTCCAAACTTAAGATAATTTGGTAAAATTAGGTGTGATACTATTATCAGAGTCTACTCTTACACTGAATAACTTTTGTTCTTATGTTCAATGTGGGACATTGGCCTTTTTTGTTCCTTTTAATTCAGTATGCATGGAATAAAAATCACCTTTCCCAATTAGGCTGGCAATACATGTCAAATTTTTCCTTACGATAGCTGGATCCGATAATCTGAACTGACTACCGGAAAGCGTTTGTGCCATATTATTTGTTCGAACACTCAGAACACGTTGGATCCAATAGTAAAGTCCTACATCCGAGTCGTAAACAACGTAAAGGCTTTTACGATTTTATTGCCCTTCCGATTGTCTGCACCTTCATACTTCATACATTACATACATTTAGACAGGACAAAATACACTTCCGATTTCTCCTTTGGACGGTGTTGCCAGACGTACGAGAATTCTAGTAATGTACTTGAATTTCAACTTATTTACGATCTACGAGAACGAGGCAAATATTTAATAAACCTATATAATAAACCTAAAATTGTATGTGCTTTTGTTGATTTTGATTTTGCTTGTAATATTGTTAATTTTTGTTGCTCAGTATCACTCAATCACGGTTGTCAGACATTTTTGCCCAGAATAAAACTTCTAACCAACAGAAACACAGTTAATATTGAATAAATAGCCTATCTAAATTATGCTGCAAAACAGTCGACACGCATGTGGGGTTCGGACATAAGGAGGCTTTATACATCAGTCTACGCATGGAGGTTACATAACGGTTAGGTCTAGCTTGACAATATTATTTAAAACCGAAATGACTGTTTGTGCATGGGCTAAGCTCTCTTTGCCTTACTACTTAGGTTATTGTACTGTGATAGCAGAACAATATTTTATAGCATTATCTTGTTATAAAAACTATACCCACTATAATTTATTTAATGTTTGTATGTAAAGTGTTCATACTCAGGCTATAATAAAAAAAAATATTATGATGTTTCAGATGAAAATAACTCTCGGTAAGTCACTTCAAACGAATAGGGTGTATCCAATAGCTGCACTTCTTCTTCTTTTCTTGCATTAATACTAAAAACAGAACATGGTCTTCCATCTTTTCTGTCCGCGCCGTATTTGATTAAACGCTCGCACTGAAAAGTCAACAAAAAGTCGGTCGGACAAAGGAATCGGACATGTATCGAGTGAATACGATCCGATAGTCTGATCCAACAATTGGAATAAAAATCGGACGTGAGCACTACTACCTAATATATTATCTAGTCGAAGATGGTTTTAAATATGAAATTCAGTAGTGTCTAACCTAACCAAATATATTTATTCTAATGAACTTTTAGTTGCCATTATTATGTATTCGATATACGTGTAACCAAACACACAATCTGTACACATTGAATGTACGTAGTATACAGCACAAATGAAATGCAAACATTGAACGTTGCTGAGGTTCCCTATTTGCCGTGACATCCTTCAAATACGTGCGTGTATTTCGTAACATCTCCCATTCAGACAAAAATAGTACACGGATTCTTGCAAATATTTTCCTTGACAATATTTTTCTGAACGTTTGGGGTCCCTTATCAGTGATGGAGAAACGTTATGCGAATGAAGGAGCGTGGTAGCTGTCAAGCTTATTACTTGGGTTCGATCAACTACGAAAACACGAGTTTGTCTATAATAATATTGCTTTGATTTTTAGTTTTTCGTTTCCCAAGATTGCCAAACGGGACCGTCCGTCTGTCACAGGAGCTACAACTTCAGCTGTAATAGTAAAATAATAACTGAAACATGAACCACAAGTGATCATTTCAACAGCACATAGCATTTGTTTGTGTTAACTAAGGTACACAGTACTAGTCCGCCATTTTTCCATATAATTTCGATTTAATAATTATTCTTTCACTAAATGTTTTGGTCTAATTTTCGATTAAGGCTATTGGAATAAGTTGAACTTAGATTGTTTACACCTAAAAATCATACATCTGTTTTTGCACACAAAAAACAAAATAATACATATTTTTTAATATTCAATGCCCATATTTAACGCTAAGATTTTCTGCTAAACAGTAATATCTTGAGAGCGCGTGAAAATTTAAAGGAAATATACATGTTATTTGACAACAAACTTGCTTTCGCAGTAAAATTTTGCGCAAATAACGGAAACTGCATTTTCATGCCGAAATTATAGCTGCTGCAATCACAAAACACTAAATGGTTGCTATACAAAGTGTACTCTGTGCACACTAACAATCTTCAAAGTCCACTCGATCCACAATGAATAGTTGATATTGCAAATGTCAGGCGTACAATAAAGAATAAGAAGATATATTAATTCACCGTTTCGCTCGTAAGTTACTCTCACCTGCATATAAGCTTTAATTTGGTACACATTCGTTGTAAGTGCTGAATAATTGGTAAGTCGTGAGCCCATAATCAGTTCAGCTGTTAAGATAACTGTTACCCGATATAATTCTGTTATAGCTCTATTATTCAGCAATAGTGGTAACTTATTCAGCTGGGTGCTGAATAATTTGGGGCCCTTTTTAGAGTATATCAATCGAGGATGCGCTGAAAATGCTGTTATTCAGAAGGTTTATTCTGCTAATGTTTCCACAGTTGACTGCAATTCAGCTACTATCCAGAAGTTTGGTCTTTATTGGGTCATTACGATGCTAATTAAAAAAACACATCCAACCAAATCCGGTGAGTAGTTTTCGAGTTATACCGGAACATAACAGACAAAAATAATTTTATTTAAAATATTTTTACTGCTACATTAATAGTACAGATTTCCAAAAAAAAACATTGCTATAATATTCCACCTATCAATACAAATCCGTATTAAGCGAATGTAAAAGCTAAAGACCGAATCTCTTACTCTCATATTTTATATAAAAACGAATAAATGCCATATTAAAAATGCAAATTGAATTTTTCCAGCTCGTGGCTTTGCTATTGTCGGGAGTTCGAGTGTAAAATTTCAATGTGCGCCCATACTTTTTCATGAATGAATTATTTTTATTATATTGTGCTACGTACGAAATCACTTCATTGTAATCTATATAAATAATAATAATAAAGTAGTCAAAGAAGCCAAAGCTACCATTTTTAGAATTGTCTTCTTTTTCTCTATCTGTTAGTGTATGTTCCCTTTAAACTCGAGAACCACTAACCGGATTAAGATGCAGTTTTCTTTAATATCAACGTAGTAACTGTGGTCAAAATAGGGGTGTTCATAAAATAACGCTCAAGGTGAAAACGGGGCACAGATTAAAGCGCAAAAGGCTAATATCATAATATAGCGGTTGCGCAGGCGCTAAGACGCTGGATTTTCCATCTTGAGAAACGGGCTCGCATTTTAAATAGCACGATAAGAGTGGGAATATTGCAAATTATTAATATATTCCGATGAAGTAAATATTATTTTTATGGGGAGAAACTTAAATAACATAATAATCTATCTAATCTAAAACTAAACTTGTTCTAAAAAATGTAAAAAAAATTTGTCCAAATCGATGGCGCCGGGCAGAGTGCCAAGAAGGCTGTCTGGCATTACCTCGTTGGATGGCGAGACTAAGTCTTTGGCCGAGGTATGCCCCGCCCTCCTGTCACCCGAGGCATCGACCAGGCCATCCATTCTCTTTGAATAGACGTCGCGCGTCAGGTCCCCACGGCCCGAGAGTTTCGACGCCAAACGGCACAAATATGCATCCTCCCCAGAGGTTTCCTTATTTGCGCCGCTTGTTAGACTCGGCTGTAGCGCCGGCCTTGGGTGCGGTTGCTTGGACATGGGATGGGGCCAACGTATCGACGCAGGTCGCATCCAGCATTGGAAAAAAAAAACGATTTTTTTACAAAGATCAAAATATCCTGTTTTAAACAAAATTAAAAAAAAAACATGTTTAAAACAAATATACTGATGTTTTTTGCGGCTGTTTTAAACATGTTTAAAAAGTTTTTTGGGTATCGTATTGGTAACTTATGTACCTAATGTAAAATTATTAAAAAGCGTTTTTTGAATGTTATCAATTATCATAATCTAATCATGTATTGAGTGAAAAATAATAAGTGCTTTCCCAATAAACACGAAACGTAGAAATGCTTGAAAATACAAGTACTCACCGACACCGCCCGTTCTCGTCTTTATATTTGGGGAAACCCCCGCCAGTAAAGGAATTTTCACCGCGCCGATTAATAGAAAAGGATGCGTTAAGAAAAAAGAGTAATAACAACGACACGTTCGATAAAAGGAAAAAATAATAATTTATATGCTAAAGAACAGTGTTTGGTGTTTTAAACACGTTTAAAACAATTTGTTTTATACACGTTTAAAACAATTTGTTTTATACACGTTTAAAACAATTTGTTTTAAACAAGGGTGTTTTTTTCTCGGAGTTCTAAACACTGTTTTAAACAATGCCAACCCTGGTCGCATCCCATACCAACGACCGGCCGTACTGCCACCGAACGAGCGTCATGCCGTCGGGCCTCTTGCCATATTATTCATATATTCCTAAGTTAGTGATGGACTTCCGCAAAGTAACGCCTATTTCAATCAATTATATATGCTATTCTTCGGTACTTGTACGGCGGCCCGGTCGCATATAAATAAATGCTAATTCAATACGTCTCTTCAGGTGTAGACGAACCGAGATAGCATTTCCAGATGGTAAACACGCTGAAATGCTGTTTGAATACGTCACAGTTGATGACGTACTAACGTAGGTTTATAGTCATGGAAACGTACTAGAAACCCTCATCCCATTCGTCAAGCTCGATTGCCGTATTAGCGTAAGATGTATAGTACAACCTCACTAGTAAAATTATAAATGGATTTTACAATCTTACAAGAATATAATATGCATTTATTTTAATTTATTGGGGTATAACCTCTAGCAGTTTCACGACTACCTTCTACGTTTATTAAAAAGCCGTATCCCGCCTGTGGCCGTCATCCACTTTCACAGAGCTTGTCAATTTTACTTATAACTGTTGATATTCTTTTTGAAACTTTTATTTGCAATGTAAATAAAAGAATAAAGTAGATATTTCATGCAAGTTCTAGAAATATTATAGTTTTATATAGATAGCCCGTGTAAACAAGGATTTAAATAAACGTATTTTCATAAGCCTGACTATCCATTGACTGTGCTTATAGCTGCATATAACTCGCTTTGGCTTCCCTTCGCATTGAGCTAAAATTACCAGAATTATATCCAATCCAATAATCAAAGCCATCACACTTAACCATGACGCGAATAAACCAATGAGCGGCCAGTATATCCTTTTTGTAAATTAAAAAAAAAACAAATGAATGTTACCAACCTTAGTTTCGAATTTCCAGTAATAAAATAAGTGAACCGATTGGTTTTGAAATTTGGGTATTATCATTGTTATAATATCTAATACGAGATAAACAGAAAATAATCTGAAGCGGTAGATAAAAAGCCCTTCAAAATTGTGATCACGTCCCTCGACACAAATAAAATGAAATATGAGTCTACTACATATCTTTAGATGACATTCAATGTGAGGCAGGAGACCCTATTGTCACGGCCCTACATTACCCTAGAAACCTTCCCCTGACAACAACCTCAGAAATGATCTCTACAGTCTTGACATTAGATGTGAAAATGGAACAATTCAGGTGTCTAGTAGGACTCGAGATGGTGGAAATGCGTGACAAGTCATGATTGATGGCTAGAGGACGTTTCATGTGATAATCTTCATATATTTATGATATATGAACGTGTGTTGTGATGTGAAGTTAAATGTGGTGGGAATCTTGATTTTCTTTCTTGAGAAATGATGTTTTTTATCCGTTGACTTTGTAGTGCTATATGATTCTGAAGATAGCGTTTCAGGACGCCGTTATTGGTTTCCTTTCACTATTCATTTATCTATATGTCGCCGTATGATGACGTAAACTGCTTTTTCGCGAAAAATCGAGTTTTAACGTACCTAATGGCTGACCCATTACGCGATCATATGAAAATTTAAAAAGCAGATGAAGTCGGACTTGGTTTGCTACGACGTTTAACTACAACTTTATGCGGCGGAAGCTCAGGGGTAGAACGCTGGCTTCTCAATCTTTGGGATCCAGGTTCAATCCCCGGCTGGGCATGCACCAATGAGTTTTTTGGAATTTAGAGTGTTTGTGTTCTTACCTAATACTTACCACTTGCTGAACGGTGAAGAAAAACATCGTGAGGAAACCTGCATGCCATAAAAAGCGTGTATTTATGCCCGAAGAACGGCGATAGGGCTCACCACCCATTTCGTTGAGACGTAATAATCGTCTTGACTTGAATTTCAGAGTTCACACCCGGAACACCTCTGACACCCCCTCGGGGATTCATGTCGTGACTATATATATTTATGAAAGTTTCGATGGACCCATCGCGGCTTGAGATTGCAATTTTTTTTTTTGTTGGTTGAGTTTATACAGTCCAAATTGATAGTAGAAACTCGGTTAAAGTATTAACCTAAGCTAATGAGATATCCTTTTCTTGGAAATTATTTTTGTTTGCCAATTTACTTTTTTGAAAGAGAAAATCCTGGTCTCACATTTCGGCCATAGCACAGTTCATCTTCACTGGGGATCTGGGGATTGAAGGTAATAGTGCAGGTGAAAAGACAATGCCCCGTCACAGTTAATAACGCAATTCAAAGACCAAAACCCATAGATATAAGCTGTATATAATGTTCTATGTTCTATATTGATTTTAGCCAGGATCGCCTCGCTCCACTCCACATCGCTCGGCTCCCGAATTTATGATCACTTCCTCGCTTTGCTCATCGTTGAATCTAATTCAGTTCAGCTTATCCTGGCATTGACTAGTCAAAGTTTAAAGCATATTTTTAGTTTAAATGTTTGACTATTGAGTTTAATACATCCTAGGTTTGCCTAAAATACGTCAGTCAAAGGCTAAAATTATAAAACCTATTTCTGGGTTTGACAAAACCATTGGTCAAACCTAAGATAGTCCAGTCACTCTGCGGAGAGATGGCTTTGACTATAACATAATATATAATAAGTTCAAATTTAGATGTTAAAACGCCATAGTTTATTATCGCATCGCTTATCCTAATATTTCCTGTCGTAATTAATTACGTAATAACATCTAATTAGACGAAGGCTCTCATGGCCTAGCTCATAACAGCTCACAGCCCAGATGACGTCACTCCTAAGTTCCTCAATGGCATCTTAGGGTCCAGCCATTAACCCTCCGCAGACCTTGGCCCCGAACAAACGGGGTGATATAGGCGTGAGTAGAGTCAACATATTCAGGTCATGTGTGTTTTCGGACAATTTCATGTTCTGCAGAAATGAGACTGGCAGAGATTTGGGTGAGCTTTAATTAATTTTTGGTTCGTGTTTTCTCCGTTGTCATAATCGATTTAATTTTTTTTTTAATTCCTTACCTTAACACGCTAATTATAATGTCAGAAATGATTTTTGCTGCTACATATATATTCTCAGTCAGTGTATATCATAATATTAATTATATGATCGTTGTTTCAACTCTTTGTTTGGACGAATTTCTTTATAAAATAGTTTGTTGTTTAAATTTAAAATATTTTTAATCTAGCTGAAGCAGTTTAAAATATCAAATACAAACATATTTTTTATAAAAAAATGCTTACCATAGGTAACTAAAATTGTAATCAATTTTATTCGATATATTTACAAAAAGTTGAAAATATTTATTACTAAGCCTTTAACTAAATGTAATATAAAAAAAAGAATTAAAAAAAAGGTGAAGCATATTTTTATATCATGACACCCGTGTCTCCGGGGGGAGGGGGTAGACGGTACCCTAGGGGCCGTGCCCCCTTGGCCCCAACCTAGTTAAACCTCTGGTTGGCCACTTTCTTTAATATCCTGTTTTATTTCAAAATAATCCTTAAATCACGGATTAGCTGCAAATGAAACTCTTTGGTTTTATTTTTATCTCAATCATTCGCGAATAGAATTGAGAAAAATCTATGTATTTGTACATTGCGTTCCTTTCAGCCGTCTTGAATTTTACGTCGGCCAAATTTTTTCTTTGGTACAACTCTAGTCATGTCATGACAGGTCGTCTATTAGACAGAACTGTCACGGTACGCCCATCGCTTACTTGGATAATGACCCGGGAAAAAGACAATCTGTGGGTAGAGTCGGTTTAATTTAGACACGTAGAAAAGCAACAAAATGTAGAGTAGACAGCGGTTCTATATTTATACACCCTTAGTTCTTATCAGTTTGGTTTTATCAACTGTATGATTATAAGAAACTTTCGAGTGAATTTTTCTCTATGGAATCATACCATATTTTTTAAAATATATGCAAATACACTGTAATAAGGTTTTTCCATCTTCTGACAAAGACAATCGCTCGCTTGAAAATTATTTCGCAAAGAAACTTAAACATGTCACTGTATAGTTTTTAATGAGTTCTTTTTGCCTTATTTTGAAACAATAGATTATGCTTTTCACAATTTTCAGTATCATATTGTGAAAAGCATAATCTATTGTTTCAAAATAAGGCAAAAAGAACTCATAAAAAACTATGAAATTACAAAGAATGCATTGCCTCTAGCGGTGCTCTAGTAAGATCAGATGCAGTACCGCTAATAGCGGCGACGTATACATTTCCAATAGAAAACAATACGTTGCCGCTAGCGATACTGTAGATGTTCAGATACGGTTCTGTGAATTAAAAAACAAGAAGGATTTCTGAACATATCGTAGTCGGCAGATTGTAGAATTGGACAGATAGAAACCGAAAATCTTTCACTAAAAGTTAAATATAGGTGCGACGTTTGGGGAGCCGAGCGAAGCGGAGCGTAGTTTTAGCAAAAATACGGTATTACATGCATTGATATAACAAAAGGTAGATACGGTACGTTCTTACATAGTTAGCTGAAAAATGGGCCCCTTTTTTTTAAACAAGCGCCACCGAACTACAGCGATAGAGTGATAAGCTCCGACAGTGGCGCGAGCGAGAAAGTTTACACAAAACAGGCCCATTGGGTCTATATTTGCAGGGCCGTGCGTGAGAAGCGGGGTACCGTATCTTCCGTTTGTTTTATCTAAGATTACATGTAATCTAACACGATCCTTCTCGCTTCGCTCATCGTTGCACCTATTAACGACTTTTTGCTAAAAGACTTTCGTAAACTTATTTCCGATGAAAAAATCTGACAAGGATTCAAATCCCGAACCTAGTTACTGGCATCTAATACTGTCACCCACTGCAACAGTGATTCGATATTTGAAGCGGCTAATTCAGCGAATATATTAATGTTTTTCACGTGATAGTCACGTGCCTTTTTTTTTTAAAGCAGTGAGTTATGTCCTCGGGCGTATAATAATAATTATATGTCTGTGGTTGTGTCCGATACCACCGGAAATTATTTAAGTGGATACTTTCAAAGCCGCCTCCTTACTCAATTAAAGAGGAAGGAATTAATGGTGGCCATAAATATCATAATCATATGTCAGTGATGATGACAGCGCAATCGCTGGCAACGAATTCACAGGTCAAGTGTTAAAGACTTCGCTATTGGATGATATATGTAATAATGAAGACACTGGTTAATAAACAGTACCAACATATGACAAGGCTGTATGATCTAAAACATTTGCCTGCCTGATAAGGCAAATTAAACAAAAAAAGTAAGTAAGCTTATCCCGCTTATCAAAACCAAAAGTTCTTTTCATGAAAGAACTCCCATGTCAAAATACTTTTATTAAATACGAAATGCCTTGAGCCGCGGGACTTCCTTCGTGAATTTTGTCCCGGAACTGGCGTACAAGTTCTGTGCAAGCCTTCCTAGACGAGATGAGAACATAAAAGTGTCCACTTTAAAATGTCTATTTTGGGGAGAGGACGCCATGAAAAGGCTGCCCACATGTTACAAGACGGAATACTTCTCAAAGCACAAACATAATCAAGATTCAGAACAGGCTCCGTAATTATTCGACATCCCGTTACTTCGGTAGCTGTAACTTCTCTTTGTCGATTACTCGCAAACTTGTTACTGCTTTGTTACTAAAGTCTCTTCAAGGGTTGGTTTGGGTTATTCATATTAAATGGTCTACTTAGCAATGTACCCGTATAAATTATAGCTCCGCCCGCGTGTTATTAGGTTTAACGAAATGTTTTTTTAAGGGATAAAAAGTAGGCTACGTATTAAGTTAGGGTATAAGCTATATCCATTCTGAATTTCATCAAAATCTGTTCAGCCGTTTCAGCGTGAAAGAGTAACAAACATACACACACGCACACAAACTTTCGCATTTATAATATTAGTGTGATGAAACATGTTTTTCAAAACTAAATTTTATATTTAAGTTTAAAATAACTTTTTTTCGAGAAAACCTCGACATTTACCATCATTTTAATATGTAATATGATTTGGAAATACCAGCATTAAAATGTATGTAATGTTGTTTGAGTAGAAATAAATACTTAACAAACAAAATGTTTCACATATTATAACTGGTCAATAAAAACACAACGACGCGATTTTTTTCTTATTATTTGCAACTTGAATTGATTAGCACTTGCTTACCAAAAATAAGACAAAAAAATCTGAAAAATTAAAAATATTTTCATAAGTTGCCTTTTCAAAGAACACCACGATAATAACTTAAATCCGCAATAAAGCAGTAACAAGTAAATTTTTCGCTCCAGAACGGAATTTCCGCTGAAGAATTCTTTCCGAGGAGAAATTACAGGTGTTGAAACCGTGCCAATTCCCCAGTTGGCACGCTGAGAGGCTCGCCTCACCTGATGGTTTTTTACACCTGAAGTAAAGATACGACGGGATGGCACGACACCCGTTTACTTTTGTTGCAGGTTTGAAAGGATTTTATTAAGCCTTTTTAATATCGCCTCTGTGATCTTGACCACCTCTGTTTGCTTAGTGGTTCGAACGCCTCGGTTTTACTGTTGGAACAAATTGTTTTTCGGTCCGTGAGTTGCGGATTCAGGTCCAGTGGCCCGAAGTCCGGAACTAGGGCTCACCAACCATCACGCTGGGACGTAATAATCGTCAGAGAAACGTGGGTGTACGAGTTTAGATAGTAAAATAAACAAGAATGATATATTTTCGACACCCTTGAATTCAGAACCAATTGCAGTGAAGTCGACAAATAATCTAACATTTATCTATCCAAAGAGTCAATAAAATTAAAATTACTGACAAACTGTTTTCGGGCAAACCAATTTCAAATAAAGCACTTTATTAACGCTGGTTGTGGTATGTTATTATTCTCCAAGAAATTTTCTCAAATTCTACATAGCAACACAATTTCAACTTATATAAATACTCAGACTAAAGTAAAAACTTCAAGTCGCTGAGTAATAAAAACCATTTTTATTTCAGGGTAACTAGGTTAAGGTTCATTTTAGACTTGACTATGCCCTAAAAAACTTCTTTTTGTTTAATTACGGTAAGGTAAATTTTCTCTGTTTATCTTTCTTTTATGGTCACTATGTAAAGATAAAAATGTTTTTTAGGTTTTATTTAACCTACCTATAAGCAAGTTAGTTGTTTTAATAATAACTTTTCATAATGTTATATACTGTCACGGCTTTGTTTATTTGTTACCGAATTAAAATGGTTTTCAAATTGTAATAAAAAACGTTTTCAGAAAAACTGCACCGACTTCAAACAAGGTTTATGAATTATAAAATAACTTTTTAGTGACGTATTTCCCATAGTCAGAATAAATTGTATAATATTATATAGAAAGGTGGGTTCATAAAATAAGCCAAATTTATGGATTTTAAAAGACAAACGAAAAAAATCAACAAACTTACGCCATAATAGCCGCGTGTTGGATATGATATGATGATGTCGATTAAATCGATGAAACCGGTACCGTTCTGAAAATAATATATTAGTGGAACAACGTACAAGAAGTTTAAATATTTTTCTATTGCCATATTTTTAACTTTTAAAGCTTTTTCCTTAACGTCAAATGTCTATTGTACCTATTATACTCAACTGTTGCCGGGGTCAGATCGGACCCGAAATATATCTTGAGATTGTTGTAATTTGTTCAAACTATGTATATAAATTATATTTCATTGTAAACTGAACTTAAATAATTTTGCTAACGAAAACTGGTGATAGTACTCGTCCATATGAACAATATTTACTATGAAGCAAACTCTAAAATCGTGAAAAAAAAATCTGCTGTTTCATACATTTGGGTCGAGTAGGTATTTAACTTTTATATGGAACAACTGATTTTTTTTTCACGATTTGAGGTTTGTCTCCATACTAAAAGTTGTTCATATGGACGAGTACTATCACCAGTTTTCGTTAACAAAATGACTTAAATTTCACGTTGTATATTAAGAAATAAAAGAAGCATTTTTTATGAAAATTTTAAAGAAATCGCTATCCATCCATCAGCCTGTTTTGTCCACTGATGGACATAGGCCTTTTCAGGATTTTGCCACTCTTGGCAGTCTTCCTGGAAGAAATGCCCATACACTCTGGGCAGGCAGGTTGGTGAGCGCGGTGCCGAGACCCTTGCGCCAGTGACGCCACTGCCCCTCACCAGTCTGTGTTATATAAAGCCCGACAATTAGGGATGGATATACTGCCATCCATCGGTCCCAGGCAATGGTGGGCCGCCTGGTTTTGCCTGAGAGCAGTTGTTCTCTTACTCTCCCTTGAATAACTTCGGGAGGATTTGCGAGTAAGATGGTGGTACCTCCACAGTTGAGACCGGCATCAGCTCTACCACCTAGTAAGTAATCGCTAAATATATTTCAATTTTAAAATGCGGATTGTCTTCTCACACTCTGGTGGGGGCATGGGGTTTTAGTAGGTATTGGGGCTGTGGCCCCCTGACTGAGCTCTCTACCGCTGCCCATAACCATGGGAAGGCCTGTGGTGTTGGTGCCTTATTTGGCGCAGTCTTGTGAAAGCCCTTGGGATCACTGACGTCACGGCCAGCCACGTGACCTTGTCGCATATCCTGCGGCACAACCCCATTGATACCGAAGAAAAAATTTTTTGCAGCACCTTTTTATGTCTGTTAATAAATGTAAAAATATAATAATTTTTAGGTACAGAGAGCACGTTGAAAAATAAAATCAGATTAAAAACCAAAATAAGAATTAAACCATACAAGTTTCCAGCTAAAAGCACCCAACAGCGTGTATTTAGGCATTGTGTTTATTTATCTATCAACTTATTTATTGCATTATGTATAATATATATATCTTTTTTTTTTGCTTTTGTAAGTAGGTATATAACTTATTTATATACTTGAGGAAATTCGGAGGTATGGGAGCGGTGATGTCAGAATGCCGACGGTGAGAGTCACATGCCACGTCTGATGACAGGTTCAGGTATGGGTGTCAGGATGCCGATCATCAGAGTAACATGCCACGTGGTCGTTGATACGTCGATCTCATAAATAATAGCACAGCCACATGGTTCACAATGTCTGTATTGATAATCTAATGTTACACACTTGAAATACAACGCGATGCACTAGATAAAAGGCGACATTATCGGTCATGGTGAAATTACAGTAAGAACACAATCAATAACTAAAGCCTCATAGTGAGAACAGACAAGTTTCGTCGCAACCAGTTCGACCACGCACCAAAAAAAAGT
Source organism: Ypsolopha scabrella (assembly GCA_910592155.1). Taxonomy (NCBI): domain Eukaryota; kingdom Metazoa; phylum Arthropoda; class Insecta; order Lepidoptera; family Ypsolophidae; genus Ypsolopha; species Ypsolopha scabrella. The sequence continues at coordinate 5,954,053 of OU342978.1, forward strand.
GTTTTTCGCTAATTTGATTTCAAAAGTCGGATGTCTACTCCCTTCTGTCGTTCGTGTAACTATGCCAAGACAAGAACCATGTCCATCCAAGCGCGGTATAACCAAAACGCTTGCGTTCCAACCAATCAAAACGAATAAGTTACAGTTACCAACTTAACATTACAAATCTTTCAAATCTGATTGGGTAACTCAATCAGTCTTGCCAACTTTACAAAACAAAATAAAATATCACCACAGAAAAACTTGCCATATTCCATAGAGTAACTATTGGCGTACAGCGCCATCTGTTGGCAGCGTTAACAACCTTCAAGTCAAAGAAAGAATAGACAATGAATCACATTTTAGTTCGGAAATACATTCGATGACAGATCCGATTCGTAGTTTGTTACAAAATAATCGTTGTCGACTGGTGGTGGCTCCACATCTCGATTCGACATACTTATATTTATAATTTCAATCGTATTCAATGTATGCAAGCAAAACTTATGAATATTGTTATTGTAATTCCCCGTATTTTATTTATTGTTTTATCTTAATGCTTTGATTAATGCTGAAGTCCAAAAAAAAAAATTTTTATTTGCCTATATTTCAAAAATATTTTGATTTAAATTATGCTTTATCATTGAGGTTATATTTATGCATCCTCCATCAGCTGGACATAGGCCTTTCCAATATTTCGCCCCTCTTTGCTGTCCTCATTTCTCCTCATCCAGCCGCCACCCGCAATGTCTTTCAGATCGTCGATCCAGCGGGCACGAGGTCGGCCTAATATAGCCGAAATAATAAATAAGTTCATATTAGCCCCTAGCAAAGGGTTAATTATACGCATTATTTTATTACTTATACGTTTATTTATATAGCAATCCAAGTGAAATCGATTTAGTGATTTGTGTTATTCTCTATAGAGCTACGAGTAGGGGTAGCTAAACTAGTCATATGAACTATACATAGTAATCTTACCATTTAACTAAACAAAGTACATACTATATCAACTTAGCCAGAAAAGACAAAATTTAACCGTTATGAACAACAAAAACATGGCTTTCAACTTTACTGAGCTCGAATATTTTAATTACAATACCACAAAAAAAAACCTTTATATGAATCCATTATGTGCGAATAACATAAAAGCATTCCTTAGAGTCGCAACCTACTTTGTAAAATCGAAACGCGGCTTCTACGTGACCTTTCAGTACAGTCGCTTACACAAGTGCTTAATAATTCAGAATCGAATTTAGCGAGCAGAATGTACGGCTTACACGTTTCGCCTATTTCGGAACGTAATGATTTGAAATATAGTGACAGCGCGTTAGATCTGTATTCGTAAGCAATACATTTTCTCGGCTGCGTTCGTGGTTAATTATAAAGTGCTCACAGCAAATGAAGCCACATTATCTTCTGATCATAGAGAAGAACATTCGCAAACATTAATTGTGTGTAAAACAATAATAAATTTCGTATTTTTTTATTAATTCAATACATTATTTAGTTTTACTTTGTCCGATCAAATTACGACGACTAACATGTATGACATAGCTTTATTTATGTAATTATTAGCTTGAGCTGTAATAACTAGCCAGTTGAAACTTTCTCAAAATATGTACTACTATGGCCTTTATCACGACAAATAATAAAGATTCCAAAATAATTGAACTCAAGGGGGGTCTCCGTACAATAAAGCTCGTGTTAACCAAAGAACCATCTGAGATGACTTGTTTGAAAAGTTTTTAATCTTTTTATACCGAGGTTCATTGGTAAGGTGATAGATGGCGTTGAGAGTAGCTTGTCAACCTTTTTGTACCATAATGTTTTTAAAGTTCCGTACCCGTTATATGTGGCCAAGTGATTAAGCATTGAGGTACGGTGTTCTAAGAACCAAATAAATATTCCTAACTGAAAAAAACCTCAGAGCACTTTTCATGTAACCTGTCTGAAGCACTGGTACAACGTGACCTTCTACTACAGTCTCCTACAGAAGTGTTTAATAATTCCAGACCTTCAAAGCTGCGAACTCGTGGCTGATAGTCTGTGGCCTGTGGTTGGCTCTTTTTTTATTTTAATGTTTTTTTTACCACTCTTTTTATAGATTTGCCACGACGTACAAAAAAGGAACTCTTATATATATATATATGTCTGACTGTGTGTCCGTCTGTTTATATATACATATACATACATACATCAGCCTGTTTCGTCCACTGCTGGACATAGGCCTTTCCAGGATTTCGCCACTCTTGGCGATCCTCCTGGAAGAAATGCCCATACTCACACCCGCTGGGCAGGCGGGTTGGTGAGCGCGGTGCCGAAACCTTTGCACCAGTGACGCCGCTGCCCGTCACCAGTCTGATTTATAAGGCCCGGCAATTGGAGATGGATATACCGCCATCCATCGGTCCCAGGCAATGGTGGGCCGCCTGGTTTTTTTGCCTAAGAGCTGTCCTCTTACTCTCCCCCGAATAACTTCGGGAGGATTTCCGAGTAAGATGGTGGTACCTCCACAGTCGAGCCCAGCATTGACTCTAAAATACCACCTTGTTTATATATACCTATATTAATTTATTTCTCTGTCGTAGAATTGGTTAACCAGCAAAATTTATCTACAAATTATATTCGACTCGATAATAAAATCCTATTTCCTACTTCCCACTATCCTACTAATATTATAAATGAGAAAGTTTGTGCATGTGTGTTTGTGTATGTTTGTTACTCTTTCACGCTGAAACGGCTGAACGAATTTGGATGAAATTTAGAATGGATATAGCTTATACCCTAACTTAATACATAGGCTACTTTTTATCCCGAAAAAATGCATGGTTCCTGTAGGATAGATTAATATCAATGAAAAATCAGGTGTCTAATTAGCGCGGACCTTAATCGTTTGTGGTGAAATAAGACAAAGCTATGTTATCTCATCACACTTCACACTAATATTATAAATGCGAAAGTTTGTGTGTGATGTTTGTTACTCTTTCACGCTGAAACGGCTGGACAGATTTGGATGAAATTTAGAATGGATATGGCTTATAACAACTTAACACATAGGTTACTTTTTATCCCGGAAAAAAGCATGTCGTTAAACCGAATAACACGCGGGCGGAGCCGCGGGCAAAAGCTAGTATACAATAAATTTCATTTCAGACAGTCAACATAAAACACGTTATTTCAAAAATTTTTGTGCGCTACAATATATTGTGTAATTGCAAACACAGTATATATTTACATAGGTCCTTGTATCAGATCTATAGTGCAGAAGGTGAGACTGGAGAATTGCGATTGTGTGCGTGTAGACCATTGACATTGTGGAAAACAACTCTTAGCAGTCCAGGCAGGGTCTGTTTTCAAAAATTATGGTGTGACTTTTATCTTATTCTTCTTTTGTTACAATGTATACTTTATGTATCCATGATTTTTCAAAAATAAACCTTGCCTGAACTGCTATAAGATTTGTTTTCCACAATGTCAAAGGTGTGCACGCACACAATCGCAATTCTCCAGTCTCACCTTCTGCACTGTACCAATATAACTTTATATATGTCGTCGCCAGATCATATACATTTTCTGTTAAAACTAGGCAGGTCACCCCGCTCCGCTTCGCTCGGCTCCACAAATTAACGATCACAAGCAACCTAACCCGCTCCGCTCGTCGTCGCACCTTTTTTCACTTTTGGTGAAAGATTTTCGGTTTCATATTTTACGGTCTGCCCAATTCTAAAATCTGCCAACGACATATATACAAAGTGACTTACCCCCAGTTTCGTATTTTAGGAAGATCTCGCTAAAGCTCTGGTTTCATAAGAAAGCGGTGCCCGTAATATAGCAGCCATTATACATATGTATATGATCTCTCAATATTTTGCAATAAGAGAGACAGAGATAAGTATACAAAACAGCCGCTATATAGTACATTACGATACGAGAGCGATGAAACGTTTTCTGACGAGTGTGAGTTTGCGGCACGAGCCGAAGGTGAGTGCTGCAATCACACGAGTCGAGAAAAAATTTCTCGCACGAGTATCGTATAATATTTTATGCAAGCGCAGCGTGCGTAAAGTGGTCATTTTACGCACGGTGCGCTATAAAAGATATTACGGCACCGCTCTGTTAGTTGCAAGCCACACAGAAACGGCGCGGTGCGCATCGAGCGCGCGGGCGTCATTCAAATTTCGTACAAAACGAATGGAAATAAAGTCGCAATTTGAGGTATGGTACGGACGCCCGTTCCACGCCCGACACCGCCTGAAACATACCATTCCGTGTATTCAAATTGCGACTTTATTTCCATGAGATTTGTACGAAATTTTAATTTGAATTGACTGACGCTCGATGCGCACCGCGCCGCTTCTGTGTGGCTTGAATCTTAGGAAACCAAAGCCACAAATTAACCAATAACAGCACTAAATTTCATATTGAAGAGGATAAATCAAATCAAAATCATCAAAACCGTAGTTAATTTTTCTGGTTTAAATAATACATGTAAAAAAATTAGTGCCTCAGCCAAGAATATAATGAAAACTCTTATCGTAACAATAATCGTCTTCTTCTAGAATATTAAGAAAACAAAACCAACGATTGCTCTAACAAAAGATTTCATGTCAAATTAATTTATTCGATAATTCAATTTAAGGTTAATTGAGCAAAAACCTAAACATTAGAGTATTATTTATTGGTTAAACCAGTATGTACTTTATTAAACTCTGAAACAAACCGATAATTCATACAACCTTTAGTTTTTTTATATATATATATGTATATAAAATAATTAACGAAGAATTTTCCGGAATTCGTCGCTTTCGCACCGTGATTTTTTCTGCAATAAGTGATTGATGAAAACATGATCCATCCTCTTAAGCTGTAAAGATTACGTGACAAAATTAAATGGTAACATATTATTCAGGTAATATACGTAATTTTAGGTAGGGAAGCTTGTCCCCAAAAAATCCATTAGTGTATTTTTTAAAACGTATTTTTAAGCATTTCTTATACCCCATGACATTTCTCAATTTTATGATATTTTATTATGTACATATAGAGTGAAATTAAAACAACCGACCAAATTCAAACTGGAGACTCGGTTAGTGATCAAGAACTAGGTTCAGTTATCCTTTTGGCCAATTTCGAAAAATATTTTTTTTTACTCCCTTTCTGTTTGTCTAGTTTAAGTACAATTCCTAGTGCAGGCACTATGGGGCAAAAGAAAAAGTTTTTTTTTAAATTTCACCTGGAGGGTCATTAAACCTTATTTGTGATGACTAACCGAGACTCCAGCATGAATATGGTTGGTTGATTTAATTTCACCTAGTATATTTACTTATTATATAAACTCAAGAATAAAGACAAACAAGTCGATTAATCATATTTATTTAGATGACATTTTATTCGATTCATAACTTTCTATCTACTTTTTCATATACTTTTACTTATATTGTTTTAACACCAACTCCGAGCTTAATTGTTTTTTTCTGAATTTATTGCTTAATTGATTTTTACCTTCAATTCCTCATATTGCTATATGGCAATGTTGAAATTTCTAGCAATTTTCCGTTACATAGTTTGTTGTTCCAGAAATAGTTGCCTGTTTATTTTGTAAAACCACAAGGGAAGTTAGATCACATGTTTGTTGTTGTGTTTGGTTCTCGTTGTCTATGTGCATAGTATACGCAGCCTGGATGTTTGGCAAAGGCAATGTAAAGTTAGTGATTGAATGCGAACAGAAATTTAAAATAAAAAGGATTTAGTTTAGTAAAAGTACAACATCACGACATGAATCCCCGAGGAAGCGTCAGAGGTATGAGAGTCTACCGTGAATTGCAAGTCACATTCCACACTCATACAGCCACGTTTCACCGATGATTATTACGTCCCATCGTGAAGGTTGGTGAGCCCTATTGCCATACTTTGAGCACGAATTGGACTCACAGCAATCAAGGAGTCTCTACGTAGACCTAGCATGCTTAGATTTTGGGTTAAAGGCCACGAGTTATCGACAAAACTATTATTTCGTTTAGTCACATTAAACAAAAGGAGTTCTTAAACTCTGATCAGAGACTTCACGCAATTAGCTACTAGTAAATATCGGGTAAACGAATTCGTGTGCCCGGACAACAGTATCAATATTTTTCAGCATTTTTCAGTCTATGGCTGGCCGCGTGCGTTAGGGCGTATGCATGGTGGCCTGTTGGATTTGGGCACCACTTTTTTATGTGTTTTATGCATCAACATTTAATTTTGGTCTTAAATGGCTGACACCACCTGACAATCAGGAAACAGAGACAAAAATGACGAATCATCCACTACCACGTTGGGACGTTAAAATCGTCGGTAAAAAGAGAATGTTATGAGTATCGACTGTTATAATACTAAGTATTTTATGACAGTTTACACTCGAAAACACGACTGACACAATATGCGGGAACATTTTCAAAATGTGAAAATCGTTATCACTTTTCTCTTTGAAATTACGTTCGATTAGGTTTTATAAGAAAGTCTAGATTTAGAGGATTAGTAACAATATCTAAGTTTAGTTGAATGTCGGGAAGACGCTTTCTACGCTCACGTGATATTAGTTACTAACTCACTTGTAATTAGTTGATGTTGCTTGAGTTTTCGTGTAATTACTCAATAATAGTTAGAATGTACAGAAACCTTAACTTTGTTTTGGCTTTGTGTGATACCAAATAATGAACGCGAGGGGGTCTTGGCAGTGACTATGACGATGTTGACATACCTCTTTTGATTATTTCACATATACGATCTATGCCTTTTGATTTGACCATTATTTTATATGTCATCATTTTAATCGCCTCACATATTTCTAGAACATACCTTCATAATATACCTCTAACACTGATGGATTTTTAAACTGTGCTTACACTATGCCAAAATTTTAAGAACTTCAATAACTGGCTAGCCCAAATTTATGGATGGTGTATACATATAAACATGTATCACTTTTTAAGAATATATTAACGATAATTATTATTACATTGAAATGAAAATAAAAGGAACAAAACGCTAGCCAATAATGACCCATCCAAAAATGAGCTAGATAATTCAGTAACTGTTTAGAATATGGGTAATTAAAAAAACTACATCACGTTTATATACTTTTTTTAAATATAGTTACGTGAACCACGCAAATACTGTAGAAAAGTCAAACGCAACCTCGCAACGAAAAATGTGCCTGCAAAACCTCTTTTTTACTGTCTACACCTGCTACAAACATACACCAATATCTGTGATATCTACTCAACCAAAAAACAACTCTATACATGCACAATAAGAGCCAAATATCTCATTTCAACTGCACATTTAAGTTTGTACAACGATACCTTGGTGCTCGCAAGGTTTATGAGTCCCAACTTATTTCGTTGCGGACCCTACTGCAGCCGATTCTAAAATATTCAACTGCCCAATTTCAGACCGTACTTTTAGTATGGTGTTCGACATCGTCATAATTTTCAAGGCTGCCGATACATTTTGAATTAAGTATGGAGCGTGTTTTGTTACAAAATAACCAAAATTTGGTGTGTGGTGTGAAGTTAGCCCAGGCAGAAGGGGGCTGGAATCTTTGTATTAAGATCTGAATTCAGATCCTGCAGGTAGGAGGTATTTTATTAAATTACTTTTACCCGTGTTTCAGCAAATAAAGACACTTGATTTAATTGATTTGACTTGATTTGTAGCTTTTGCAAAATATTTGCATGCTATCACTTGCTGAATGGTGAAGGGAAATACTGTTCATTAGGTAAACCCACATTCATCCATCCATCAGCCTTTCATCGTCCACTGCTGGACATTGCCCTTTATAATATTTCGCCACTCTTGGTGGTCCTCACGATCCCATATGCTTTAAAGTTTAGAGTCTAAAGAAAACGTATTTGTGCCTCATAGGAGATTTGAATGTTTAAATCATAGGTAAAAAGATAGTGTTACGCTGGGATATAACAATTGTCAGTGAAATGTGGCTGTACGAGACTTTGACTTGCATTACACGATTTAAATTTGGAACCACATCTGACACCCCCTCAATGATTCAAGTCGTGACGATATTTAATGGTATGTTATATTATTAATATAAATATTCACCAATAATAATTATTATCGTCTTATATAGCCTTCTCAGTATACCGGTCTATCTGGTTGGCTACTTAAAAAAAACAATACAAATGTAATACATTTTTACCCCACACGACGCCCTGAAGCCTAGTTACGGAAATTGCTCCAAAATCCCAACACAGAATGTTCTATCGGGGAAAAATCCACAAACCCACTTTTTACCCTCCTTAAAGTAGTATTGTATAGCTATTTTATGATACTATGAGAATTCTAACAAGAGCGTAGCTCTTAAAATATAGATATATGAGAATCCCAAGGAAACAGAGCCAGTTTCTGTTCTTTTTACCACCCTCGGGCATGAAAAAAAATCCTCTCTTTGTAAACGACTACTATATTTTAATAGTAGACGGAGCCAATTACTTAACAACGATTACTGCTGGTGACCCCGGGTGCGTGCGTCTCACTCACACGCATGACTCGTCCCGTATTGATCTCTCCGTCGCTCGACGGGGAATCAAGTTGCGAACGCGCTAAAATATGCTTAAATTATTAATTACAATAATCATAACCAAAATTATTCTTCGGAACTCATTGGTTGAGATAATATCTTTAATTTGACTAAGTTTGTATTAGTTATTTCTGTGCATACTTTATTAATTAAATCGCATCTCAGTCTTAATTTGGACCTTATTTTGGTATTTATTTAGTTAAATTTCTTAATAAAAAAAATTAATCAAAGTACATCATTGTAGAAGTTCTTTAGTATATTTGTATTTTTTATTACTCATGGGTTGGAAAAAAAACGTTTTTTTTAAAAGATCAAAAAGTCCCATTTAAAACAAAAAGAAAAAAAAATTAAAACGAATATTTACTGATGTTTTTTTTGCGGCTGTTTTAAACATGTTTTAAACATTTTTTAGTTATCGTGTTGGTATATTATGTAATGTTTAATTGATTAAAAAGCGTTTTTTTAATTGTAATCTTAATCTTATCATTTAATGAGTAAAAAATAATTAGTGCTTTCCCAATCAACACGAAATGTAGAAATGCTTAAAAATACAAGTTGCTTGTAACAAGTAACAGACTATAACTGTTTATAACAATATGAACAAGCACAAATAACACAAGTAAGAATAAAATCAGTAATAAAATTGAAAAAGAAAAACAATCAGCTGGTAATAAAGTTGGAAAATTTGTTGTAAATAGTGTTTTAAATACGGATGTTTTTTTCTTGGTGTTTTAAACACTGTTTAAACTGTGGCTTTGGAGGTCACCAAAAATTATAGCCCTCTAAACATGCTTCCCAAAGCATGCAAACTAGTGCTTCTACCGCTTTGGAACCTGCGATCTCCAGATTAGTAACAAAGACGCCAAATACAATGGCAATGACAATGAAAAGTGGATCACCGGAAATTTCCTTGATGCTACAAGTAGATAATGTTATAACTAACCTATCAAGTAAGATAAGTTTCTACATCGGTAGGTTTGCCCGAAATAGCCTTTCATCAGACAATAGCTATTGGGTTGGCTTTATGTACAGTTTCTGTTCTTTTATCTATGTAGTATGAAACATCTTCCTTTACACAATTTACTTTGATAATCTAGTAATAATATTAAAAGCAAATCGATCGAGGAATAGACAAGGTAAACAAAATTCTATTATTTGTCTCATTCGATGCGTACAGGTACATAGTTACTTTTGACTATGGGATTAGTAGGTAGAGACTATAAATCTCCATCTACGAACTAGATACACCTACTTCGCTTTTTCGACATTGTTTGATCGTGACATTAAAGTTAATCCATTCCGGGTGCTTTTTAGGGTTCCGTAATAAAGATAAATAAATTTCTTTTTCCCGCTAAGGTGTGCTGGAAGAAATCTCTTTCAGAGATAAGCTCACCTGTGTCTAATTTATTATGTGTATAAAAAAATTGTGTGTACAATTGTGAATAAAGGAATGGTGCCACATTTTTGTCAGGCGCTACCATTTTAGTGCCTTGTTTTTTGTAACCTTGATGTTGCTTCGGTATGTATAGTATTTTGTTGTTATTTACCATAATGTTTTTAGGGTTCCATATCTGTATTGTGGAGTGAAACGGAACCTTTAGCCCGACTCGCTACTGGCCAATATTTGATAGGCTGACCTTCATACGTCACTATTTTGGTCTGCATACCGTCTGTATACTTTCTTCACCTTGCGCTCCTTATATTTATTTGGTCATTCCTATACCATCCCAATCATCAATTACCGACTGCCGTAGATTTTGCCCCGGAACAGGCTAATAGACACCTCGCCTGCTTTTAGTCTCCCACTTTATGGGCGAGCGCACTTCATCCTAGGCCTCATCGGCACTTTCCACGAAATAGAGTGTTGGCCAAGTGCAAGCCCAGTGTGTATTAAGTGAAACTACTGAAGATGACTTTTAACCTAACCCAGATAATTTAGTATTTTGTAAAAGAGTACAAACTGGTTTTATTAAAACCATTCAAAATCATATTCATAATTATTTAAAAAAATATATGTTTTTGAAGTTTTTCGTAAAATGCAAAGAAATCATGGTCACCCGAAAAGATAAGATAATTAGATCACGCGAAGTTTTTTTTATTATTGGTCCCACTATTTTGGACTATTTTCAACTTTTTCCGTATGGGAATGGCTAGGATAATCATAAATTTTAATTCCAAGTAATATTTTTTAATAATATGTTGACTTTTAATTTTAATTATTTTTACATTTAAAATGTGTTCTATGACCTCTAAAATTATAGGGGTTTGTTTGAAAGTCATCCTGTATAGATGTCGGTAGATCGTGAATTATAAAAGCGAGATTCTTTCACCAAAAGTGAAAAACAGGTGCGACGACGAGCGTCATGTGGACATAAATTTGAGCGGAGCGAGGATACATCCTTAGTTTTAAAAGAAATACAATATGCCTGGTCAGATCATGGTATGCCCAATTCTTCGATCTGCCAACGACACCGATATAAGGGTGTGTGTGTGAGTAAGAAGAATTGTTGCGTGTTTGTTAACAAAATCTTATTACCTTGAGTTAAAATATCTCATTATTTTAGCTACAGAAACGTGATATTTTAATAAACCACGTAAAATATTGCGTCAGGCTGTAATATCCTGATTTCAGATTTATTACGATGTTTCTGGATGCTCCCAAAACATATTTGTAGAAGCGTTAACTCCTGTTTTTCTTTTAGAAGTAGAAATAACAGATTTTCTTTATGATACAATCCAACCACATGTCTTCTCTTTTTTCTAGAGAGAGCAGGATATGCATCATTGGGAACATCGAATAAACATTTATACAACACACCTCAAAATCTAAAATTTATTAATCTATTTTATTTTATTTCATTTATAAACAACAACAAAAATCCACAGCAATTACAGTTATAAATATAACTGAAAATTATCTAAATAAATGTGCCAATGACGGATTTCATTCTGCTAACTAAAAAATGGAGGGATATAACAATAACTACTGAATAAATTAAATATGGAAGACGCAAGACTCCGTATTAATAACTAAAGGGTTATTGTGAGTGTCGAGTGATTATAGAGTGTATATGTGCGTGTGTTTCATTATGTGGCTTTAAGGCAAATAATAAGAAGTGGTAAATTCATGAAAAACAGGGTTGGATTAATTAACTTTTTCATCTCGCAGTTTTGAGCTGTAAGAAAATTTAAAATTTGGTAAACCAAGCTCATTAAAAAAAATACTCATGCATTATTTAAGTTTCAATTATATCGCATTTGTAGAATGTTTGTAACATTGTATTATTTTTGTAAGTCGACAATATGTATGACTTATCAGTGGAAACTTTATTGGTACGTTGTTTGTTAAATACTCATTTTAATTCAGTACACAGGAAAATAAAATCTAGTAGTGAAGTTACCAATTGTTTCAATCATTCATCTTTCATAATTAAAAGAATATATCAAAATTGTTGTTTAGTTTAATTTATTAATTAATCTTTTGATACAAGTAGACATGGCCAATAATAATACCTATAATAAAAGGTACAAAATCAAAAGACTGCGCTGTATTCTCTCTACGTCGTAGTAGATTTTTCTAGGAAGCTAATCTATCGAAACTACTACAGTCTCTACGCCGTGCCGCCACCGCCGCCGCCGTATTTGTCTACGAAGGTAAACTGTCATAGCTGCTACAGTCTGTTACAACCATAGCACATTTGTACTGCGAAACTAAACTGTCATAATTAACTACTACTGATCCTAAGACCTTGGTCGTAGGGACAGAGAAACTTACTCTATCTAAAATAACACCTTTGTCATCTACCCTCACTCACCTATTATGACAATCAACAAATTTTTTACCTCGCTGGACTCTATAGTTAACATTAAGTTATATATAGGTAGTTTTGTGTATAATATTTATTTACTAATAAAGTTAGAGAATTTTTTTTTTTTGCTTATCCTCAGCTCTAGGTAATGTAAGCTTTTACAGTGTAAAATATCATACCCATATAAAAAACGGGCCTCTCTTATTACGAGTTACTAAACTTATAAGGGGAGTCTCAAATCATTTAAAGAGAATAACAAACAATAAATAATATTTGTATAACTGCTATGTCTCTACACCGCCGTAGCACATTGATACTACGAAGCTTAACTGTCGTAACTGCTAAGCTACAGTCTCTACGTCATCGTAGCACATTCTTACTACAAGTAAGCCTACCATGAGTTTTGCTTACTATACACGTTAACGTAAAATACTTATATGAGAAATTGTGCAGCGCCCCTAGTGGCTTACTACAGGAACCAGCATTTCTCATACAAAATACTTTACGCAGACGGTAACGTATATAGTAAACAAAACGCATGGTAAGCCTAAGAGTTTAGCTGTCGTAGAGAACTACGCTACGTTTTCTACGTCAAATTAAATGCTACGCCGTAGTCAAAGTGCTGTCGTCCCTGTCAGATATTTTCAAATGAAAAAGAAATCCTCCAGATGTTGTCACATTCAAATAAATATTATTGATTTTCCGAGAAACTACTTTGTACCGGCGCGCAAACAAAAATCATTTCAGCCTTCCTAGTATTAGCATTTGTATCTATCTCGAAACATTTATTACATCAGAAAACAAGCGCAAAATACTTTTCTTTTTACCCTTAAACCCAGACGGGTGGAAAGTGTTGCGAAGGGCTTCAAACGTTATAAAAGTTTCATGTGTAGTGCCTTATCTTGCCTTATACGGCCTCAAAAATGTAAAAATACACGAAGCTCGAGGACTAAAAATTCTAGGGACGAAGGCAAAGTTCAAGGTCACAAACACATTCCTTGCTAGAAATACCACATGTAGTTTTGGTATTAACATTTTAGTAGCAACTTTTTTGTTGTTAGGGTACTTAGAAGCGTTTTATTGTTCTTTGTGAGGGTGTTTAAAGTCAAACACATTTTTATACGTAAACATTTTTTAAACACAAATAGGCTTCTCAGTATGTATGTGTTCATTTTTTGTACTATGACGGTCAAGGTAAACACCGTGATGGCACCTTTATGCCCGCTCGCCCTCTATCATGTTGGGACGTAAAAATCATCGATGAAACTAGGGTGCACGTGTGTTTAATACGCCATTATCATCATATCAATCTTGCCAATTGAGCAAAAAATTTATGGAGATATTAGATAGCTGTTTGGCCTAAGAAAAACGTCAGTAAAACATTGTCGAAGATGATAATATAAAACTAAATGACAAGTCATTTATAAACGTAAGTGGAAATAACACTCAAACGGGCCGCCTTAGAAGGACGTATGTCGATCAAACTGGTGACATACTAATGAAGAGCAAAGTCAAAAACACAAAACAGAAGAGCTTGTATGACTAGATTGATGGATCTGGAAGAGGTGTGTTGGGATCGTAGCAGATGGAAATCTATAGTCTTTGCCTACCCTTCTGGTAGAGAGGTGTGAGTATTTGTATGTATGGATAGTAAATATATATATATGTATTAAATTGTATTAGATACTTATATTTCTATACACTCAAAAAAAAAAAACAATAAAAAACGGGCAACATAAAATTGTATTTTGATTCACAGACACAGTTTCTCCGCAAAGCTAAATTTGAACAAAAAATTTTCTTCGATTTTACTCTGTGAAAAGCTCCAATTTTCGTGTCGCAATATGCTCACTCGAATTTTTGCCGTCGGCTTCTAACGCGTCGTCAAAGTCATGTCGATATAAAAGCTGTCTTTCTTTGCTTCTTTTTCAATTTGTTACTCTATAATTTTCATAACTAAACTACGTTTTAGTTATTATTTTTGTTTACGGTCCCTTTATTTTATTAATTGATTGTTCATATGATTCCTGTTGAATAAAGTATGAATGTTCGATATTATATAAAATAAAAATGATAATATACTTAATACAAAACATTTTTTTATTCCTAGATTCCCCTATTTTATTTATTTTTTATTTATTTATTTATTTAAAAACTTACGACTATCATTTATTAATGCAGGTGTATATTTTATTTCCCGTATTATTATATATTTTTTTTATATTCTAAAGACATATTATATTGTGTAAATTAACTTTGACTTGTAGAAAGTATACTTAATGTATCTATTTTGCAAAAATAAATATTTTGATTTGATTTGATTTGATTTGACATCCATCGAAACCCGTTTGGTGGTTGATAACTATAAAAGTATATATATAACTATATGATAGCTATAAACGAACACATAGACAGACAGACAATGAATTTAAGAAAAAAACGTGACGGTATTGGATTCTTATGGCTTTTTGACACGATATAACGAGTAGATCTTTAACTTTAGTATAATAGTGATCACAGAAAGTTGCGTAGTATCAGTAATTCGTCACCTTATTACGTAGATTTTGCGAAAGTCCTTAGACAGACTGATTATTATCAGTTGATGCTGAATGTTGTCACTTCTCGATGAAACGTCATCATGTATGTAAGTAAAAATATTGGGTACTCAGATACACAAATACCTAAATGGTATTTGTATAAAAGTAGATACGGATCCCGGCGGTAAATAATACACATCGACTCGCTTCATCTTCGTAGAGCATCGTCTTTGTCACCGGAGTGTTAGTACCTCGTGCGACAAAGATGGCACTACGATACTATGTGCAATATTTAAATCCGGGACCTGTTTTTATTTACATTCAGACTTACACCTCGCCTGCTTTCATTCTCTCACTATCTGGAAAGTAACTCTTCCTCACTTACTTTTCTGTCGCTTTTTTGTGACATGGCTTTATATAATCTCTAGAGCTTATCTAATAAAAACTTTATCGCTAGTCAGTAAGAGATCAGTCTGCCTGTCTGTACGTGTAAATGTGGGCTTATAAATAAGGAATACCTTTCCTAGACTTCAAAGAAGTTATCACCAACGCTGTGTCACAAATACGGCACCAGTGACACGGCAACAAACTAGCGTTAATAGAGTGTGAAGCGTAGGTTAACAAAAACAGGGAAAACTATTGACGTAATGGAACCAACTGCATAACAATCTACGTGAAGATATAAAAACCGCACCTAGTCTATTCATATTTAAAAATTAAAGCACTGGCTAGTAGAGAAGTCGTTCTACTCATTTAACGAATTTTTAAACTATTGTTAGTATATGTACACTGACATCTAATGATTTAAGTGACATATTGTGTTTTTATATTATTCTTTTTGTAATTTTTTTACAATGTAATTCAATTATTTGTAGTTTTATTTGTTTTGTGCATAAATTTACGTACCTGCTTACTATTACACGATAATAGTATATTATTTAGTACGGCTACTGAATATCGTGTAACCTCTTACTATTATGACAAACCCTTCATCTTAAGGACGACCTGTAATGAATATGATTAATAAATCTATGTCTATGACAGGAGCTGAACAGTAACGGTATTGAGCCGTAGGCAAAAGGCTAGTAGTAGAACGTGCGTTCTACTAGCCTTTTGCCTGCGGCTCTGACCGAGCTCACGAAGTTGCAAACTTCAATACCCGATATCGCAAATCCTTAGCGGATTCCTGCCTCATATTATAAAGCTACCTGCCAAACTTCAAGCTCTGTAGTTCCGGAGATTTCGTGATTAGTGAGTGAGTGATATGGCGCTTGTATAAATACAGATACTTAACAAGTGAATCACTAAAGGGACATTGGTTTGGTATCCGCTAATACGGCGGTTCTTCCTTAACCAAAAATACATGTAATATAACAAAACTAGAAAAGTTAAGGCGCACCAGTGGCGGAGGGTCCATATAACACGATTCCCATCGGCTTGTTTAGGAGATGGCATCCACACTACATTTCTTTATTCTGTACTCTTTGCTTTGTTGAACATTTCCATAAATCGCAATACGACAAATGCACTTGGTTGACAAGGAGTTGCAAAGTACAAAAAATTTATATATTTTCCTTGGTTGCTTTTCTGAGTAAGGCGATTCTTTTGTCCGGCTTCCCTTATTAAAATGTTAACCCTTTGCCACTGAAGCGCACATTTTTTTTTACTATTAGGGATTTTGTAGTTTCGGTCGTGGCTTCCTATACCGTGTGAGTACTATGCCCTCGGGCCGAAACTTTGGAACGAGGAATATTTCCTTGTACTGAGCTGAAATCCGGAGCATGAAGGACCTGAAGTTTGTCGTCAGTGCCTCCAGCTTCACCTGAGATAACTCCTGGATTCGCCCACAACACTTCTCTTCGATATAATTAAGAAAATCTTGTCCCGATGTACTCTGGTCAAACCGGGACAAGTACATAGTTGTCAGTGGGGCTGCCACACGCAGTGTAGTTTTTGTGGCGGCAACTGAAGCGGAGCCGCGTTGGTTGCGGGCCGGTCGAAATCTGTTTTTATTTTTCACGAGTGTAAATCCGTTCTTGTCGACCGTATTAATTTTTAGGACGAACGGCCGCGGGCGCGATGTTCGGGAGTCCCAGAAAACCAGCGCGTACGTCTTCTGGCGCCGGTTTGGCACTTCCAGCACAGCTGAAGAAAGTGCAGAATCCGCATTTTGAAACGACAGTTTTTCGGCGGTAGAAACCGTGTCAACAACCTGCGGCGAAACGGGGTCGGGCAACGGTTTCACTAACTTGTTGACCGATGCAAGTGGATTTCCGCCGCATAGATGCATGGTGATGTTTTGCGTGGACATCGGAGAAATTGGCGGTGCCCTTTTTTTATTGCGCAACTTGGCTACTTCCATTTTCAAAATTGGCCGCATTTTATTCAGAAAAAGCCAACCTGGAACGGATTCGGTGATGTCCTTTAGCAACCTCGTAACATGAACGTGGTCAAATTTCACGGAAGGCAGCTTGTGGAGACCACGCGCAGCAAACGTTGGGACGTTGTTGGGATACGTTTCTTTCAGGACATGAAAGATGTCCTGCAGGTCCTTCTTGCCATGCCCGTCCCTCTGTCACGTCACGAGGCGGATGGTGGTCACAGCGGAATCGGCTAGCACCTTCTTAGTTGCTACGATTCCATCGTCCGAGTAGCTGGACGCAATGTATGGTATGTGAGGTTATTGAAAGTATATGCAAGGCAAGACGAGAGCAAGGTTTTTAGATGATAAAGAATGCATGGTGATGAGCTGACAAAGGCATTCATATGTGGAAAATCAGATGGACAGATGTAGGAAGATGAGTAGAAAGATGTAATTTTATATTTTGTAGTTTTAAGAGAAATAACAGTAAACATAACGTCTAGAAGAAACATTAACGTGTTATATTTTGTATATTTTTATTTTTGAACATTAACCATTTCAGTTAAGTAAGTTGCAGGAAATGCGGCCAAAACAGTTTTTTTTTTATTTCTTCCAACTTACATCTATCGCTACAGGATAAGCCTAATGCCATAGAAGGCGATTTAAACAACAGCTAAACATATATATAGTTACTATTCAACTTATAAACCAACCACTATCATTTAATATACTATTTATTCAGCGTAGGCGAAGCAGCGGGCAAAGGTCTGGTAAAGCAATGTACACAATATCAGGCCAGGTCGCTGTGGCTTATGGGACGTGACACCGTGTGATCGTGAAAGTAGGCTATGTTGTTAAGCGGTAGCGGAACACGGAATTATTTGCGTATAAAAAGATTATTTTTATTTTTTTTATGTGAAAGAACAACTCTGGTATGTATAATATCAGGTAATATTCAGTACAAATAGTTATTGACTGATTGGTTATCGGCTTAAATAAGCTGAATGTTTATTTTTTATTAATAGCTTTTTACTTCGCTTCAGTCTTTGAGTATCGACAGTTTTTAGCTTTATCAATACCCCTAAAGCCCATATATTGACCATGGTCACTACGATGATAATAAAGAAAACGGTATCCAAATGCGTTTAATGGTTCTCAAGTTAAAACAGAACAGACGGACAGGCAAAAATTCGAAAAAAATTTCAAAAATTTCCACATACACTTGAAACCGTTTTTACCGGCTTATAAGCAACTCTGATATTTAACATAAGTGTGTCGTCGCATTGCTTTGAAACCGACCTACATTTGAATGGCATATGGCAACTTTCGTGGAGAAAAAAAAATAAAATAAAAAGTAAACAAAACTGCTCATTTTTTCTTGCGCTTTCTGTGCTGTGGCGTGAAGAGGCTTCGAAAGAAATTTTTCAAAATATTGTGTTTTTGTGGTTATTTCTCCGAGAAAATGTAAGTATTTTATGAATTACTAATGTTTCATCGTTATTATACCATATCAAGTGAATTCTTAGCGAAATTTAAATTATGCAGACATTTTTACTAAATTTGAACTACTAACTGCTTTTTTATACATTCCTTGCAGTTTATTTGGATAAACCTTTAGCTTGCCCAAAAGATAATTTTATTAGCATGATAAATATCTTTACCAAACTGGATTTGGATGTTTACTTCAAGAGATATCGGAGTTTTAGTAAAACTCGGTACGCGCTTCCGCCATGCTGCTGATGTGCCGATAATTTTGCGGACGGGTGGGTAAAATGGTCTTTTATTGTACAGGTTAATGCCATAGAAGGCGATTTAAACAACAGCTAAACATATGTATATAGGTATAGTTACTATTCAACTTATAAACCAACCACTATCATTTAAAATACTATTTATTCAGCGTAGGCGGAGCAGCGGGCAAAGGTCTGGTAAAGCAATGTACACAATATCAGGCCAGGTCGCTGTGGCTTATGGGACGTGACACCGTGTGATCGTGAAAGTAGGCTATATCGGTAAGCGGTAGCGGAACGCGAAATTATTTGCGTATAAAAAGATTTTTTTTTTTTTTTTATGTGAAAGAACAACTCTGGTATGTATAATATCAGGTAATACATAGGTAACACTAAAAGTTTCCGGAACTGGCCACTTACATAAACAATATTTAAAAATTTATTGCAACATTTGAAAATAGAACTCTTTGGCTGTAGAATGCAGTTTGTTTCATCTGACTGTCTTTTGTTTTTACCTTGTGGCGCCATTTAAAAAATTGTGTGTCTGCATCAACATGGATTTAACTCGGGAAAATTTTCGTAGTATGATTTTCTACGATTTTAAGTGTAATTTGACAGCTCAACAGAGCATCGCTCGGCTTGAAACAGCTTTTGGCAATGAAGCACCATGCAAGACGACTGTTTATAGCTGGTTTGCAGAATTCAAGCGTGGTCGTATCAATCTCAGTGACGAATCTCGCGATGGTCGGCCGTCCACCGCTGTGACCAACAAAAACATCGATGCTGTGCGCCGTATGATTGAAACAGACAGGCATGTGACCTACCATGAAATTCGCGCATCCTTAGAAATAGGCATGAGTCAAATACAATCAATCCTACACAAACATTTGGGTGTGAGAAAGCTGTGCTCGCGGTGGATCCCACACAACTTGACCGAGGCTCAAAAAACGGACCGCGTCACTTGGTGCAGTGCCATGCTTACCAGATTCAACGAAGGTGCGTCAAATTTGGTGTGGGACATAGTAACAGGTGACGAAACATGGATTTATTGCTACGATCCCAAAACAAAGCAGCAATCGAGCGTATGGGTCTTTCAAGATGAGCCGAAACCAACCAAAGTGGCGCGCGTGAAAAGTGCATCTAAGCGGATGATTGCTTCTTTTTTTAATAAAACTGGACACGTGGCTACTGTTGCTTTAGAGAATCGTCGTACCGTGAATAGTGACTGGTACACGACCATTTGTTTGCCGGAAGTTATTGACGAACTCCGTAAAAATAACCGTAAACGCCGTATCATCCTGCACCACGACAATGCTAGTTCTCATACGGCCAGACAGACAAACGACTTTTTGAAGACGAAAAATGTAGAACTCATGAGTCATCCTGCATACAGTCCCGACCTGGCACCTTGTGACTTTTTTCTGTTCCCAAAAATTAAGAACCAATTACGCGGTCAACGATTTTCATCACCAGAAGAGGCTGTCGAGGAGTATGAAAAACACGTTTCAGAGGTCACCACAGGGGAGTGGCACAAAAGTTTTCAAAACTGGTTTGATCGAATGAAAAAGTGCATAGACGCCAAGGGAGATAATTTTGAAAAACAATAAATTAATTTTGTACCTTTAATAGTATTTTTTCATATTCATTCCGGAAACTTATAGTGCGTCCCACGTATTCAGTACAAATAGTTATTGACTATTGGCTTAAATAAGCTGAATGTTTATTTTTTTATTAATAGCTTTTTACTTCGCTTCAGTCTTTGAGTATCGACAGTTTTTAGCTTTATCAATACCCCTAAAGCCCATATATTGACCATGGTCACTACGATGATAATAAATAAAACGGTATCCAAATGCGTTTAATGGTTCTCAAGTTAAAACAGAACAGACGGACAGGCAAAAATTCGAAAGCCATAGTTTTGGCAGTATAATTAACACACTTCATTAAAAGTTTCGCAAAAATATTCAATGGGCATACAAGTACACTATTTTACTTATTTTTATTAGTATAAATTACTAAACAATTAAATTGATTAGATCGAATCGATTCATCCATCACAAGGAGATACCAATTATTTAGTTAATGGTAAAATTAAAAATTAAAATTTTTCATACAAAATATTGTTGTTATAGGCATCGGTTGGCAACTGGCGGACCAAGGAAGGTCGAATCTTGGACCACCGAATATTGTTAAATTACTTACACACCTACTAAATAAATAAAATATTTAATTAATTTTAAGGGATACCTATAAGAATAGCTATTGTGTTTAATATAATTACCTTATATTAGTCAAAATAAAAGTTTTCAACTAGTTTAACGAGCTTTTTTGTTCTGGACCTGTATACATTTTTTCAACAGTATCTTGGGCCCCATTTAAAATTATTTGCCGACCTCTGGAACGTCCTTTTGATGCCAAATACCATCATGAAGATCTGTTTACTTGTACGTTTGTATACTGTGTTCAACCATAGACTTCTCTCGCTTGCACCAAACACCATGGGCTGAGCCATGTCGTTAACAATGTAAACGAATAGCGATAATCTCCCAATTTATCTGCAAATAAAACCTGGAACCCCTACCGCGGGGCTAATTTATTTACATAATTAAATGTAACGCGTTCACAGATTAAAGAATTAATGCTTCGTTTGAATTTTTGTGATTCTTCTTGGAACAGGTAAATCATGGATTAACACATTTTACACGGTTTTACTGGTAATAAATTGGCTTTAACAAAGGAATCAACGATGGAGTTATATTTTGAACTGAATTTGGTACAGTTTCTGTTGATTTTACGGTAATTAATTGGTAATGTGGAAAAAACTACGCAGTTGTTGTTTTTTAAGGAAATATGTTCACTGATTTTGTTGTTTCATTAAAAGATACCCTCGTACTATTAATGGGTAAGTTTATTATTTAATAACTTTCATCTACCCTGTATAAACGTATTTTCTCTGTATTTTCTTGAAGGTTATGCAAGTTACTCCAATAAAGATTGGGAATAAAATTAAGATTTCTGAGTAGAAAAACCTGTCAGCGCCAAACTTGCCCGTTTCAAATGGTCTGCATTTGAAGGAAACTGCCTGAAAATGGGTGGTGGAAATACCAGCCAGTATTTGTTCTGGATCGCAAAACTTACCAAGTTTATACTTCTTACTGTAAAGTTTGCGAAGAAAGTTAATATAAATTGTTGTATTTTCTTTTGACCCATCAACTTATTTAGTGTTCGTTACACCGTTTTATTTTCACCGTTCTGCAGTGTTTTTACATCTCTTCCACGTTTTTATCCATATTAGTTTTTCATCACACTAATATAAGTTTGTGTGTGTGTGTATGTTTGTTACTCTTTCAAGCTGAAACGGCTGAATGAATTTGGATGAAATTTAGAATGGATATAGCTTATATGCTAACTTAATACATAGCCTACTTTTTATCCCGGAAAAAAGCATGTCGTTAAACCGAATAAAACGCGGGCGGAGCCGCGGGCAAAAGCTAATGATTTATAAATTGAAAAGAAAAGTGAAATTTTGTAGTAACTGTTCTGAGGGAACTTATCCATTCTGTGAACCGTAATTAATATTCTGTGTAATCAACACAGACGTCTTAATATTACGTTAGTGTTTAATTGTTAACAGAAGACTTGCATGTGTGTGTACACCACATTAATTGAAATTATGAAGGTCATTTAGTGATAACAGCTTCTTTTAGTTTGTTTTATAGTACTCATATTTCGCGGCTCCGCCTGTGCTGTAGAAGATACTTCGGACTATTTTAATAAAATGATAGCCAGCCCTGTAAGTTAGCCTGCATCATGTTAAAAATTTTCAAACAGATAGATTGACTGACAAATATTACGCTAAAAATTAACGTTTTACTTAATATTAGTAGACAGGTCTAGTTATTCTACAAAAATCAATAGGGCACTAAGAGTACAATTGCGATATGTCCGGAATTTTCCGGACGTATCCGGTATGCGAGGGGAATTGCAAGGAGTTTTGAAGGATTTTTTACACAAATGAAGGAGGAACCCTAAACATGAACTAAACAAAGCAATAAGTAAACCTTTCAGATAACAACATAAAAACTGCCAATAAGGTGCTCATTTTTTTGCAATCCTCGATTAGAAATCACTATTAGTGAAATTATATAGAAAAAAAGCAGATTGCATAACTAAATGACGTTTTTCTCAAATAAGGGTTGCTATCGATTAGCACCTTCTTTTTCCGTGCTCTTCATATGTATTGTACAGAATATATTGAATTTAATTAATACACCCTATTTATGTCAAAAAATAGAAACAAGCTGTATAAAGTAATTAAATTAGTTCTATAACTTGATATTCGAAACCTCTACAGAAACAGTGTTACTAAAGTAACTTTTTAAATAGAAGTAATTTCTAACATTTCAGTTTACCCGGACCGTTTATTTTAATGACAGAAATATGACTTCTAATAACTTAGTAAAGTACAAAAGTAGCTAGTTGATATTTACTTATATGCCTTAATTTAGTTGTTCGTGCAGAAAAGTTGTTTATACCTTATTAGCAAGTACCTTAACGATTTTATTCCGTGGGCTCCTTTTATTTACAACCGAATGAAAATAACTTTTATGATTTCGGGCTTACAATCTTTTGTACAATACGCCATCAAAAAACGATTAAATGGAACGATGGACGAAGATAACACGGTTTTAGATGTGGCCATAAAAGAAATAGTGTATGGAGAACTCAAACCTCAGACAATAATAAAATATTGGTTCAATTTTTTAGGAGGAAGCCCGCAGCTTTGTTTTCGTAGATGTGGGATACAACGATATAATAAACCCGTGAGAACTCATTTTCGATACAAAAGTTTACACCCCTCTACAAACCTTTAAACAGGTTGAAAATAAAACCCCTTACTTTATTGAAATCTATGAATATATGAAACCGTAAAAAAAAATTTTCATTTCGTACATTTTTGTTCCCAAGTTATCGCTCCACTATTACGTTCCGCAAACTAGTTTTGCCTAGGCAATTCTAGTTATTCCTAAAATCAGGAAAAATTTCAACAAACAAGATAACTACTTAACACTTACATTGCAAGAGAAACTTTAAAAATCGGTCACAACAACAGACATATAATTATTAGCAGACCAAACATAAGGATTAAATAGCGTGGCAAGTTTCCATACAAAAAACAAGCTACATTTAGGCTTCATGGTACGAAGAAACGTATAAAAATGGGTTGTTTTGGCTGGAAACAAGCAATATTTATATTTAAAAGAGCCCGAGGTTCACTGAGCTGAAATTGCCACGCGTCGACTCTATGCGTTTATTATTAAGTTAGGTCTGCTACTATACCGGGTGTAAAATAAAAGGCAAGAATCCTTTAAGGGTGTGTTAGTATTATCGGTAAAGATATTATTTTATATACTGGGATCTCTAAATAAAGTACCAGTACCTCATAATAAGACGATTTTCTTTACCCAAAATACACTAATCGCGTGGACACCCTCACGGTCACTGGCCACTCGGATGAGGGGTGCGGGTTGCGGGTTGCAATTAGGTGTGTGGGGAGGCCGGTGAGCTGCGTAGCCATAGCTTAGAAAAATGATGGAATTTTTGGTGAAAATTCAAGGTATATATTTTTTTCTCGTAATGACATCAGAGTCGTGTATACTTTCATACTTTTCATACTTTGGATTCCTGACTTTGCATTTACACCCTGTATAGGTATCATACGTCTATGGTGACAACTTAACCGTGCGGTGCGGCTGATAATACAGTACAGAGTATGACAATTTCTGTTTTCTCAGTTTCCATCCTCTTTAAAAGATACCGAAAAGTTTACTCCTAAGCGCTAAAAATGTCACTACGCATTGTCTCACTTCGATTTAGTTACATATTTACTTGTCATATTAGTACTCGCTATAATAAAATACATAAACACATTATTTTAACGCTTTTCTCCAAGATAACTAGGCAGAGACCACAGATTTCCGTCTGCAATGATCCTGACACACCTTTTATGCTTCTACATCCATCAATCAAGTCATGCAAACTCTTCTAATATATTCCCGGTGCTTCTATACAACGTCTGAATTTTGACGAAAATGGTTGCTAAACTAAATATTATACATTACCTCAAATGTATATGTTGATACAGAGTCTCTTATTGTAACAGTGAAATAAAATCTTTAGTACTTTATTTTATCAGTGAATTACTTTACTTCTTGAACGCTTATTCGGTGTCAAACTTCCACATACTTACATTCTCGTATATAATAAGTATATTTGTATTATCTATGTAAGAAGAATCCATATATACAAACATAATTCAACATCCACTCCCTCATACTATGTCAATTACTAAATTATAATTATTTACAAAAATGTAGTAGTAGGCGTCGCTGTATTTGTTTCTTTCTTCTTCTATAACATGTAATAAAATAGGAAATTCATGAAAGTGTTAACTCTGTTTAATCAGTCACACACATAGTTAGATCTTGCATGCATTTTATTTTGTTATTAATATATCAGTGGTAACTTGGCTTGGGGGAAGGCCCTGGAGGCCATAACCCAGGTTTTCGCCTACCTTGGTCTCCAACGTTACTCATTACACTTCTTTTTATAAGTTACTAGGTGAAGTGTGTAAAGTGTTACATTTTTAAATGAATAAAAAGTTTTTTTTTCGAACCTATTATTACATTACATCAAGCACCAATCTAGAACCAAGCAATACCTATATGTATGAGATGACTTTTGTTTATACAGGATGTAAATGCAAAGTCAAGAATCTCTTTAGAGATGATTCTGATGTCATTACGGGAAAAAAAATATACCTTGAATTTTCACCAAAAAATCCATCACTTTTCTAAGCTATGGCTACGCAGCTCACCGGACTCCCCAAAAACAACCGACACACCTAATTGCACCCCACAACCCGCACCCCTCATCCGAGTGGCCAGCGACCGTGAGGGTGTCCACGCAATTATTGTATTTTGAGTAAAGAAAATCGTCTTATTATGAGGAACTGGTACTTTATTTAGAGTTCCCAGTATTACAATAATATCTTTACCGATCATACTAACACACCCTTAAAGGATTCTTGCCTTTGCTTTTACACCCGTATAGCCAAATTCATACTGGAGACTCGGTGAGTGGTCAGGACGAATACGAAAAATATTTTTTGCGCCTCTCTTGCCAAGAACAACCTCGCCTCAATTAATGTTAATTGTATTTTACAGAACGAGTCATTGAACTATGATCCTGATCACTTACGAGTCTCCAGTATTCAAATGAAGATTTGAAATAGTTTCTCGTGATCTTATTATTATCTTAAACGATAAATAAAAGAAATGACATTGGTCTGAATTAAAACTTAAATATGACGTTTGTCCAACAGCAATTTAGTGTAAATTTCAAAGAGGCCTTTATAATTCAAAGAGAATTCCAATAAAATATTCTAAAGCCTCACCTCAAAAAAACAATTCAGCCGTCCGCAAAGATCAAGGTTTATTCAGATAAGGCAAAACATGAAAGAGTGTTTGGACAACTTCAGCGATACTTGTTATTTGTATCCAATCAATTAAGGGCTGACAGTAGCCAGATAGGGCTGGCCTCAGATAAAGGGGCTGGCCATCGATAATATTGGCATCCACAATGACACTTGAGATAAGTGATGGTTAAGCAAGTTCATGTTTATTATTTACTTATTAATTGAAATATGGCAACACTCGCTCTGAAAACAGTGAGGTGAAAATGAAAGAGTATGGTCAAGAGTAGATGCTAGCCGATGAATATTTGTAGGTTCTGGCTACGCCTTTGGGGAATAGCGTGAGTATATACAAGAATGTGTCGTATTAAGTTTAAAAAGATACGTTTTGTTCTATAATTAGTTCCATTACGTTATAAAAGCAAAAATGTACTCTATATGAGAACAAATAGAAATAAAAATAATTTGGCCAAGTGTGAGTCGGATTCGCGCACACTGGGATCCGTACCACCACATATTACGGGTACGGAACCCTTAAAACATTATGGTACACAAAAATCACCGTCTTTAAGATCTTAGCGCTATCTATCAACCTTACAATGAAACCCGGCACAAAAAGGTTTACAAGCTTCTCTTAGTACCATCTGTCATCTTACCAATGAACCTCGGTACAAGCTCTAAACAAGTTATCTCAGATGGCGTTATGGTTAACACGAGGTTTATTGTATGGGGCCCCTTGGGAAAATTTATTTTTATTTTTATGATTTGTCGTAGTAGAAGCCATAGTAACACGTATTCTGTGAAAAATTCAACTGTCTACCTATTATAATAAATTAAAATCGATTTGCTTACTGAATTTATTATATTTATTTAATTTTATCTTCCGTTGTGTAAAGTATCTAATTAATCAAGTGTCAATTAATAAATTTAAAGGGACAATTATCTTTTGTTCTCTAATATGTACCTACTTAGATTTGTAGTTGTTAAAAGATGGGACACTTTAAAAGAATAAGTTCAACCAACAAAGACCGCCCAAGTGCGAGTCAGGCTAGCTCATAAAGGTTTCCGTATCACCACACAATATAAGTTCAGAACCCAAAAAAGATAGTAAATATATAACACAGATGCCATAGCAACATCAAGGCGCTGAACACCTGACCAACTATTCGGTACCCTCTAAGTGCGGAACCCTAATTTTTATTATTTGTCCTTTTACTATGTGTTATATGGTGTATGATGAGTTTCATACACTAGGAAAGCTGGGGTGCTATTGCTAGGGGTTGCTGCTAAGGGATGGTGACTCCGAAGAGAGCTAAGAACCAAACCCAACGAGTGATGATCGTACACTGCTTTATTCGTATTGTTTTCACTATTGCTAAATACAAGTGCAAGCTGACAAAATGCAATTAATTAGGTAAAGCCTGATTCAGTAAAATGTAGAAGTGTGCGTTAGCTCGTACATATGGAATAGGTAGATTATATTATTTACTACAATCTGACTTAATTTAAATCGTATATGTGTATAGGCTACCTCAGAAATAACAACAAGTTGTAACCTTCACACTTTTATTTACACCTTCTTAACCAAATACAAATAACTATCGTTTTCAACTCAACAATCGATAATCCTCAGCCTATTAAGCATAACTTCTTTCTTTGAACACCATCGTATTTCTCTAAACCTCGTCCGGCTCTGCCCATGGTACGACCCACCAAAAACTAAAAGGCCTCCCTTTTTTCAAGCCATGTTGCCAGTCCAAGTCCTTTAAAAAATCCTCCGGCTGCCGGCGTGGCTAGCGAAAATTCAAAATTTTGTTTTGTTTTACCGAAACCTTACATGTGTTACCGTTTTAAAGATCGAGCTGGAACAAAAAACATTGAAAATATGCAATTTTTAGTAGTTTCTTAATGCGTATTGATTTAAATTTCCTGAATATTTTATTATTCGTCGTGGTAGAGGCCAGTAACACATATTCTGTGAAAATACTTATTACATTTGAAACTGTAGACCCCTGTGACAGACGCATGGACAGACAGACAGACAGCGAAGACTTAGTAAAAGAGTCCTGTTTGGCAACGGAACTCTAAAATAGCAACTTAAATAACTTTAAAGTAAGTTTTATTGTATTCATTATATTTCAAATCATTTTATGGAGGTAGAAAAAATCTGTTAACTAATCTTTAATTAAATTAATCTCAGCTTTCTTATAATCAGCAGGTAAATATTATTATATCAGTATTAATAAATTACACGAAATAATTTCCTTTTGGGAAAAATATCTACGGAAGTAAAAAGGACGGTACTACGACGGTACCTTCAAGAATAAAGAGCCGTACCGTTTAAAACATTTGGTTCTCGTCGGTACCTTAGTAAATGGCCTTTGTTTATTAATTTGTGTGAGGGATGAACTACAGATTCTGTTTCATTTCCTTTTTACTCAGAAGGTTCCCAGAAGTTACATAGTGAACCTTATTTCAAAAATTTACAAGTCATAATTATTGGTATTTAATTTGCTGGTATGTCATAGTATTTAATTACAAATTGGTTCATAAAAACTACACCGATGTGTATTATAATATATTATTAATTAGTTTATGTTTAAAGATACAGAATCATTTACAAAATGATTCTCTTGGAATTAGAAATGATTATAATCACGTTTTTTGGTCTAATTAAATGAAAGGATTGTCAATAAAATTGCAGAATTCAATTGATTAAAGATCTTGAATTATCTTGAAATGAAATTTTGATTGTTATTAGGCTTTATTCAATATAAAAAATCGCGTTAAACTGGTGACATTAATTGGGAAAATTAGCGGAAGTCTATTTTACAGTTAATGTGATAAGAAGTTAAATTTCTAGTACATTATTGATTGTCAACAAACGTTTGACATTTTGCTAATTCTTTTTCAGCTGAGTTATTGAACATGATACATTTAGCTCTTCGAAGTTGACAGTGTGATTATTTTTTCGTAAACGAGGTGTGAGAGATCGATCACTACAAAAAAGTACTATTTATAAATGTGATACATTGACTATCAAAACAAAAAATTATTCTACGTTTAACATGTAATCAACAGTAAAGAAATATTTCTTAAAATGGTAAGTTGGCGAAGGTTGGAATTATGACGCTGATAAGCCGATAAAAAAAACACCACCTTTCTTCAGAAAGTAAGGCTTCACTTTCAGAACACAAAATGCACTATTTGACGACGACAGTGTCTTTGTTGACATATGATAAAATTGGCATTAAAAAAGCCTTTAATAAAACTCACTGCTATTAACAAATATGTGAGATATACACAGTAAAATAAACAAAAACTGGTATAAAATTATCTCGCTGAATCACAAAAACACGAATCAATTTAAAAGCTAGCACCTAAACAATGAACATGGCGGACACATACACACAAATATTGGACTTCTTAATGTCGTTACAGCAAGCCTGACATGGTGCCACTTTAACACCATTAAAACACCATTTGACAGTAAATTCTATGTATTTACTGTCAAATGGTGTTTAAAATGGTTTTAAAACGTTAACCATTTTAGGCATGCAGTAACTTAAGGTCATATTTAAAATGCTTTTCAAATAAGAATGTGATAGCAATCGCAGATAACTTCAATCGCTGGCTATGAGTGCGGTTATGAGTCTCATCAAATGTCAAAAATCGTTGGGAAAAATGGGCTATCAAACGTGTTGTGCAGCTAACTTCAAGCCACAACGAACAAAAATGCTAAGTACTATGGGGGCCGGTTGAATGTGTTGTGGTTTATGGTCGGTCACGAAGTCCATACGGATTTGTTCGGTTTATTTCGTTTATTTTCGTGACCAATATTACAAAGATAGCTGAAGTAAATTATTCTGTTTAAAGTCATAACCGCACCCTAAGGACTATGGGGGTCGGTTGAATGTGTTTATTTGGTTTATTTTCGTGACCGACATTGCAACGATAGCTAAAGGTGATTATTCTGTTGGAAGTCATAACCGCACCCTATGTCTCTCTCTTGTTCTGCCTAGCGATGGCGCGAGAGAGAGTGGCAGCAAAATGGCGTAGCATTGCACGTAACGTCACAGTACCGACGGGTACAAACCCTAAAAACACGTAATTAGTCTCCGGATAGCTTCAGAAGAAACAAGAAACATTAGCAAATGCGATTAAGAAATAAGGACTCATTAAAAGCTTAACAAGAAAACAAGTTTTTTTTGCTTTGATCGCTTTCAGCAGCCAGTAATGCGTTTAATTATCTTATTTGGAGCCATTTTGGATATCGTTTTGGATCAACTTGAGTTTGGGATGCAGTTAGTTGGATTTGTTGAGGAAAATTGCTGGAAATCTTTTTTCTTCCTCTTGTATTTGATTGTTGTATTTGATTTTTTTTTGTTGTCGCATTTGTTATTATTTAAAACTGTATAATAATGGGTTAAATATCTAACCTCAAAAGGTAGCATTGTTTTGACAAAAAATTATATGACTTTAACGATTGTTACACGGTACAGCTCTCAGGCAAAACCAGGCGGCCCACCATTGCCTGGGACCGATGGATGGCGGTGGTATATCCATCCGCAATTGCCAAGCCTTATATAAAGCCTGGTGACGGGCAGTGGCGTCACTTTTGCAAGGGTTTCGGCACCGCGCTCACCAACCCGCCTGCCCAGCGTGTGTGAGTATGGGCATTTCTTCCAGGAGGACCGCCAAGAGTGGCGAAATCCTGGAAAGGCCTATGTCCAGCAGTGGACGAAACAGGCTGATGAATGGATGGATGGACACGGTACACTGTCTGAGGTCCGACATTAAAAAAATATTATGTGGCATCATGGCATATGCAATAATTTGGCCAAGTGCGAGTCGCACACATGGTTCCGTACCACCACATATTTCGCCGTATCCGTAACATTAAGGCATAAAACAAATCACTGTCTTTAAGATCTTATCGCCATCTTTCATCTTACTACTGAACCTTGGTACAGAAAGGTTGACAAGCACTCTTAGCGCCATCTATCATCACATCAATGAACCCCGGTAGAAGCTGTCAAACAAGTCATCTCAGATGATGCTATAATTAACACAATGTTTATTGCATGGGGACCTCCCTTCAGTTCATTTAATTTTCATTTTTATTGATAGAGGCACGTATTCTGTAAAAATTTCAACTGACTACCTATTACAGTTGTATCTGTAGACAGACGGATAGTCAGATAGACAGCGGAGGCTTAGTAATATGATCCCGTTTTCCACCGTTCGGGTACGAAACTCTGAAAATGAAAGCTTCTACAAGCTTTTACCGTAAGCTACTTCATATCATTCCTTGCTGATATTAATTAACCGTCAAAGTCAAGCAATATTGCGCTCGTCTCCATCATATTAGTTTGTCTTTCGTCTATTCTATCCTTATATCATTCACTGTTAAGGTCAACGCGCACTTGTCGGTATCTATCACACACCGCACGCGCTACACGCAACCAACTTTAGAATAGGCATGATGACTAAAAAAAATTCATTTGTCCGTCAGTTAGATTATCAGAAAATATTGGACACGTATTTTTTCATTTTTCAATTAAACAAACAATGATGAAGATATAGCCCGCTGAAGTTCCGCGTGACGTCACATTAGGTACAATTTTACTTAGAAGTGACGTCATTTTCCCCCACTCCCAAACTTTGACGCGCTTTATCTCTGTCATTTTTTGTTTGATTGACAAAAGAAAACATACTTGTCCAATAATTTTTGATTATCTTAATGACGGACTAAATAGAATAACACTTTGTTTACCCTGTGTACAAGCCTATTCTTAGTATGAAATCATAAGAAACCTAAAAATTATTTAAACTTAAACCACTTAAATCCTAGTAACGCCGATGTGTACAATATGTAATTTATTTATTTAATTTTATTGTATTTTATATGTAACGAATAACACTGTTGACAGATGCTCGCTTAAAAATTATGTCGTAAAAACATTGAAACATATCTATCGTGGTATAAATGTGTGCCTACACTCAGCGGGACCCCATATCCTATGACGATGTTAGTAGTTGAAGGCAGCGAACGCTTGTTGAAGGATTTAGTTCCAGATTAGTTGTATCGAATTCTTAGACCATATAACACGGGACTAGGCAAGCGCACTTATCCCCCTCTGCCGAAGTACATGAACAATTTGCAGGAGTGGGCGTGAATGAGTCGCGCTTTGCCAGGTCCCGTGTTAAATGGTCCAAGATCGAATCCAATCAAATTTTTAATTTGTTCCGTCAAATTGGATGAAGGACACGATTTTATAGGCGACCTCCAGCCAGCGTTACATTTCCTATTTATAAGCCTCAAGAACTTCAAATTTCCTACTTCCCTGTATTGTTTTCTAAGTAAAAACAAGTTTCTCATATGTATCATTTCGATAATAATTAGGTTTGAAAAAAACCTCCTGCCAGAGGACAACTTTTTTTTCATGTCCTTCATCCATTTTGACGAAACAAATTAAAATTTAGATTGGATTCGATAAAACTAATCTGGAACTAAAACCCTCAACTACTAACATCGTCATAGGACATGGGGTCCCGCTGAGTGTAAGCACACCTAAGCTTACTAGCATTATTTTGAAACACTTTTTGTGTCAAAAAGGAAAAAATCAAAAAGATTTAACTAATCCCATCCACAGCTTAAGCAACCCCGAAAATATGAAAAGTTTACCAATTTTGTCCTGAACTAAGTCATTACTTTTTTATTGGGTAAAGTCTTTGAATTATTAATATTTCAAGAGTCGTAAAACTTTCTCTACTTTAATGTTATCGCTACCCTTAATAGGATGTTTACCTTACGAAAAGTGTTAACGGACTGCTAGAATTTAGAAGAAAAAAAAACGTTATTTCACTTATCACAATGATGTTTTTGTTTTAGTCATTTATACATCCGTCATCCTCTACTGAACATAGGTCTTCCCAAGATTTCGCCAATCTTGGCGGTCCTGCGTCCTCCTCATCCAGCCGCCACCCTGAACATCCTTCAGGTAGCTGGTCGAGAAGGCACGAGGTCGGCTTACGCTTTGCTTTTCATTATCTCCATTATAACGCCTTTCATGCAGCCCCAACGGCCATCATATAGGCGACAGATGGCCTACCCACATCCACTTTAATTTACTGATTCGGCAGGATCCTCGTTTTGGATCTTATCCGTCAGAGATATCCCAAGCATAGCCCGCTCCATAGCTCTTTCAGCGACCTTAAGCCGCTATTTCAAGCTAGCCCTTCATAAAACATTTTTTACTATCAATTCTCGTATAATTATTTTACTTCTTAGGTTGTAAAAATTAAAAGTTTGTGTCTGAAAAATGGACAGACACTTAGCAAATTTTGGAATATAAAATATTATAAATCTTTAATTGTCACTAAACTTTCTAAAACCGAAAAATATGTAGTTAGCCAATCATAAAATAATGCGTAGAAATAGAGTGTGTAGCTCTAGTGGCATAAAGCAATAAATTACAAACTTTTATCGTAGGTACAATTTACGGCTTAGTGTGAAAAAACAAACTTGATAACACACACCCTTGTGACTTTTAATATCTTTGTCAATTTGATGTATTTAATGGTTTTTGTTCTTTTTTTTTCAGGTACGAGTATGTTCGTTGGAACCAACCGCTTGTCTAATAGCTAATATAAGGTAACCTGGATGCTTTTGTAGTTTTCTGTGAGAGAAAAACTGTTTTTAGGGATTTAACTTTTGACGAACAACATTAAGTAAGCGTTGCAAACTTTCATGATGTACAATACGACAACGTATACAGGATGTAATCGTTAAGTGTGACCAGTCGATTATTCCGTTACTATTCCAGATATCAAAAAAATTTGAACTGATATCGAAAGTACGTTACCTAATCAGTAAAATGACATCAATAACTTTTTGAAAATCAAACGAAAAGTATTCAAAATTTTGACATTAAACACTCCCATACATTTAGTATGAGATTAGTAGAAAGGTTTTAGTTTCCTTATTTTAATAGGTTATTTTAGCTTAGTAATGATATTAAAGGAAACTGTTTATTAACCAAACAAAGTAATAAAACTATCTTGAATAATATTTATTTCTTAGTAAGTGCAAAATGTTGTATTCAAAGCAGATGTTCGAAGTGACGTCCTTGTTAATCTCATACTAAATTAAATGTACGGGAATGTTTAAAGTCAAAATTTTGAATACTTCTCGTTTGATTTTCAAAAAGTTATTGATTTCATTTTACTGATTAGGTAACGTAGTTTTGATATCAGTTTAAAAATGTTTGATATCTGTAATAGTTACGGAATAATCGGCTAGTCACACTTAACGATTACACCCGGTATAAGGAGACTTTAATTTATGCAGCCAAACTCATACTGGAGGCTTGGTAGGTGATCAGTAACACGGATAGATAACACATTTTGCTAATTTCGCAAAATAAAATCTTGACGTCCCATAGTAATTGACTTGGGGCTGGGCTTGCGTTTATAAGGAACACGAAAAGAATAATTTACGAATTTCAAAAAAAGGATCATCGAACCATGTTACTGAGCACTTACCAAGTCTTCAGTAAGAATTTGGCTGCACAAATAAAAGTCACCTTATATATATAATCTGCGTATTTCACATAGCTTTGTTCTGTTTTGAAGGTCCATGTAAATGCATGCACATTCAGTAGGCGTATCTTGAGTATGGGCGCAGTTATTTGGGTTTCGATACTCATTAGCAACTGCGTAAAAAAATTTGTACCAGAAAATCTAATTCTAATTCCTCCCCACTAGGGGAAGTGGTACAATTTCTCATACAAATATTTTATGCAGTCGCTACCAAGTATCAAAGTCTAAACTCATGATAGATAGATCTACAGTTCAGTACAATTGAAAGCCAGAGATCAAACATTCACAATTGAAACGTTTATCCATCTAGCTCAAATTCACCGGCCGTACTCGTATTTCAGATTACGTTAAAGGCCCATAATATTAGTCGGATAATCCGTATTTTAAAACGGCTTACTGGGCATCCTAAAATTCGGGCCGCGCCCGCTGATTCAGCCTTTATGCCATGGACATAGCGGTGTTTAGCTAGAGCTACATGGGTATAAAATGACGGTGACACCAAAGTTTCGTACAAACAGTCTTATAGGATAAATCTGTAAACAGCGTTAAACTTTAATTGTGTGACTATATGTCAATATTTATTTATAAATATATACCTAGATATTTGATAGATTTATGGTGCGCAACTGGTAAAGCTCGACCGGACCGCCAGGCACCGCCCCGTAAAAGGACGTATGCGGGCCAAATTGGCGACTTACTGAAGGGCAAAGTCAAAATCACCTAGAATAGAAGAGTTTGTATAACTAAATGTTTGAATGTGGAATAAGTGAAAGAGGTATATCAGGAGTGTTCAGCAGATGGAAATTCGTAGTCTCTGCCTACCCCTCTGATTGACAAGCTGACAAGCGTGGGTATATTTAACTATGTATATAATGTGATTTCTAATTATATAGCCAAATTCACACTGGAGACTCAGTGAGAGGTCAAGACCAAGGTTTAATTACCCTTTTTGTGAAAAACGCAAAATAAAATATCGCACCTTTGGTAGAACAATGACGCAATTACGTGTTTTCAAATTGTTCAGGAAAGGCAAATTAAGAAATGATCATTTTCTTTTATTTTCTTGTCTAGCTCTATGAGGTTATGTTATTACATAAAGATTTTATTAAGGATATGATAATGAATGTACCGTTGTAATGTAGCGTCAACTCGCCGCGCTGAACTGAACCACGCACAACTGACCAATCAGACGATATTTTTCAAAAAACTGTGGAAAGCTACGACATACACGCTCTCTGTCTGAAACTATTGGAACTATCACTGTGTTTTTGTTACCCCTTATAGAACTATACTTTGAGAATATTTTGGCATATTTAGGTTAATTTTGCATTTTTTGACAATTACGTCATTGTTCTAACAAAGGTGCGATATGTGCCCCTATACTAATTTACGAACAACTTCGAATCGATTAGTACAGTAAACCTACATTTTATTTTGCGTTTTTCATAGAAAAGGTAATTGAACTTCGGTCCTGACCACTTACCAAGTCTCCAGTGTGAATTCGGCTACACAATTAGAAGTAACCTTACATATTTTAATCTAAAAACTCGCTGTTAGTTTATTTCCGATCCTGTTAAGATAACGTCTGATATTTCAAAACTGATACAAAATGGCAAACTTTGTATCTCTAGGTATTATGCGCTACCGTTTCGCTTAATACAGCCGCGGAGCTACGAATTGTTACATTAGAGAATTATTTTATTTAAAACAAACCCGTTACTTAGGAAATACCAATATTAACTACTTATGTGAAGTTGTAACAATTCGGTTCAACACATAATGTAATTTTTATTTGAAAGTGAAAGTGAAATTAATTTATTTGCCACAAAACATATACTTTTACCTTTTATAAGGCTCTGGCCATATATGGGATGCATATTTAGCCCACTTTGTGAAAAAAAATCAATAAAGTAATTATTAGTAAATTCTCATTTTTATTTCAAAGTTGATAGAAAAAAACTGTTGGAAAAGTTACAACATAAACAAAATAAGATTAAATATCAAAAATAAAAATAAAGAGTATATAATAAACAAATAAACAAAAAACATTTATTTTGTGTTTTTTTTATTATAATGTAGGTGTTTTTTTTACATATGTACATAAGCACATTTTCTCTGTCCTATAAACTAGATATAAACACACAAAACGAAAACAAAAAACTATAAAAAATAATCAATTAATAATGGCAAAAAGGAGCAGGCTCAGCAAATGCCACAGTTTTACTTATGCTTTCCGTTTATATGGAAATTTTAACAATGTCTCTTGTAAATCTGCATCTACCTTGTTGTGATAAAAAAACACTTGTACTTTTCCACAGATAATATTTAGTTCTACACTACCCAATCGTTTATTGCACGGACATCTAGCAACAGAAAGATTGTTTAAATAAATAATTATATATAAAATTATGTAATTAAAAAGCCCCTGATGATGCTTATATAGTGAAACCGGTTGGGTAGTGTAGAATTAAATATTATCTGTGGAAAAGTTTTTTATCACAACAATGGTTGATAAATTCCACCAAGTGCCGACAATCTCAACTATCAACTTCCTGCATCTACCTCGTTATCTGTCTAAAGGCTTCAGCTATCTTTGAGTTTTAGCCGTGTGTAAGACGAACAAACAAACAGCGTATTACGTTTTCAACTGAGATGATCCCATATTTTTATCGGAATCAATTTGCTATTTAGTGCCGTTAGCTAAATTAGCACTCTAAATTCTCAAGTCACACTATACATTCAAGTACTCAAACCTGTCTTTCTGCGAAGGACGGAAGACCGCCAAGAGTTGAATTATGGAAAGGCCTATGTCCAGCAATAGAAGATGAAGGGCCTGTGGATGATGCCTGTAACCAATTTCCCTTCTTCAGTTAGAAAGTTTCCCTTTGCATTTTTATTTCTGGGTGTCTTTGTGCTTTAGTGATGCTTACTCCATAAATAATATGAATCCAGTTCTGTACGGTATAGCTCTTTTCGTCCCAACAACCTTAGCGTGTATCTAAATATTACATCGCGGGATTTAGGAATACATTATGCCAGTCTATCCATTTTTACTTCGTTTAAATAGATTTCTAATATGAAATGTTGTTTTAGAAACAAATTGGTATGAACCATTTACCTACTAAAAAGAAGCATGTGTGATGTGTTTAGGTAATTTTTAAATACTTTTTCAGAATATATCATAAGACAAAACACGGTTCTAGGGTCACTTGCTAGTAGGTTTTAGGCCGTGCACCGGGCTGTTTGACCTGTGTCATTTTAAATCCTTGTTAACACGAGCTATATATATAAAATTATATATTTTGAGAATCTGCGTGAAATTACCAACTTTATTCTTTTAATAAATATTGTTTATTTGACCACTGGAGTCTAATTTAATGATTTTCAGTCGACTGATGACGACCACAAGCGGGTCGATATATATATCGAGTCATTTTAAATGTTTTTATTTATATACATATATATAATATTAAATATCATCAACTTTATTCTTTAATATTTATTACAAATAGACATCCTTTTAATTTTAAAGTTGAAAATGTTAAATTCTCAACACATTGTCAATTGTCAACCTCTGTCAAAATGTATGGCGGCCGTCCAGTGGCAGAATACGGCGTTTTAAAATATGCAACTAGCAGGCCAACAGTTAATGGAATGTCTAAAAGCTCTAGGTCTCAAGCTATGTTGACGGGTCTAAAATAATCAAAGTAGTTGTCGGAATTGTGTATTTGCGGGGCGTCAAGGAGAAAGAGGGGTGCTCGGGGGGAGTGCTGCGCAAGTTACTTCACATCTATCAATATAGCTGACCCGAATAAATTGTAGTGCTAGTCTATTCTCTAGGGACAAACACACTTTCAATAGAACTCAATGAGCGCTTCTGTGTCCGAGTGGTAGATCGTTCTACTGACCCAAAGGTCGTGTGCTTAATCCCCACGGTGCACATTTATTTGTGTTCGATTTGCGTACTTCGGAAGGTACGTTAAGCCGTTGGCCCATTC
This sequence comes from Ypsolopha scabrella, assembly GCA_910592155.1. Lineage (NCBI taxonomy): Eukaryota > Metazoa > Arthropoda > Insecta > Lepidoptera > Ypsolophidae > Ypsolopha > Ypsolopha scabrella. Next base: position 5,993,127 of record OU342978.1, read on the forward strand.
GTGCCCGAAGTATGGGGCTTACCCATCACAAAATGGGAAAAGTGGGTGTGGGGTGCTGTGAACATTTGTGAACACCGATACCCCTTGGGGAATTCATGTCGAGACGATATTGTTGTCTATGATTTTTCATTGTAGCTTTAAGATTAAGGCGTGTCTCACGTCTCACAAGTTTCATAAACCCGTTTCCTGTGCAGGCCGAAAATTGGAAAACAAACACTCACGCACAAACATATATTTTTAAAATATTATTAATAAAGTGCGTTACAAACTAGAAACAAATGTAAAAACAAGAATTTGTAAAAATTCCTCAGGCCAGGATTCGAACCTGCGACCTCTTGTTATCAAGAAAAACGCGCTAATAGCGCCACCGAGGTATTCACCTAGACCGTTGAATTTTTCCACCATACTTAGCCTATGTCCAGCATGGATGGATGGATGGACTTGTCCACCGAATATTTTGTAACTAGGTATTTGATCTAACCAGCTTGTAAGGCACATATTGAACGCTCACGAGGGCGTTATGTGAATTCACGCCTTGTTCTTAAAAAAGAGATGGTGCTGTTGTCGCTACAATATGTGTTGCTTCAGACAGTTAAGGAATTCACAGTTCTCATTTAAGATTATGTTTTTATTATGAAATCCATCGCTTTAGAATACTCTAAATATTATTATTAAAGTGCGTTACAAACTAGAAAAGATAAATTAGAAATTTTCTAATTTCGTAGAAGTCAATCAATTTTTAGGGTTAAGTAAATATGTGATAGGTTGCACGTAACTTCTCCAGGATACGCCGGTCGTGCTAGAAGTGATCGTGGTTGTTTAGGAGTTAGCCACTTTTGGAAGGTATTACAAGTAGAAAACTAAATTTTAACATTGTGTGTAAAGAATACTAAATAAATCAAATGGGTTTTCGTTTGAGATAACCTGAAAAATTCAAACTCCCTCAAAGCTGCGAATTATATACGATTTACTGAAAATTTCACTCGGCGTTTCACGGAGCGAACCGGCAGTATTTCAAAAACAAATCTGTATTTATTCTCATAAAACATTGTGACTTCTAAGCTTAATTTATGAAGCCTTACTAATTAATGTGAAAGGGTCAAAAATGGTGCCATTTCAAATATTCATTGTTGTAATCTCTATTGTGTTGTAATAGGTAACAAAACGCAATAATCCGTGGAACAAAACAGAACGCGAATCCCTTCGGACGGAAAGAAAGTAAACAGAGGCTTTACCTATTGTTTCGCGAGAAAGTAAACTTTATTTTCAGTTTATTTTAATTATTGTTTTGCTGCTCGTACAATTTTTACTTTTTGCGCGTTTACGTCCCAATTTTACTACGGCGTAGCAAATGCTGCGACACTGAGAAACCTGTTTATCATAAAATAAAGTGAATTCAGCTAAAATTATGATGATTCACGTAAAGTAGGTTTCATACGGACATCACAACAAAATACGATGAAACTACTGTTGCTGCTGCTAGCGTTATAATATTATATGACGCACTGTCACCATGACTTTGTAGGAAGCAGATAGAATTATGCGCTCCGTCACAGCTTTTATAGTAACAGTAAGCATACCGTAGTGTGACGGACCTATTTTATGGGGAAGGCATGATGTAATACGAAAATGATAATCTTATTTTCTGTGATCAATTTTACGGTGATCTGTCATCATAATATTGCGTTACTTACCTTAAAAACTCGATTATTTCCTCAAACGTTATAATTACAGCATAATATTTTCCAATTATCACCAAATTTAAAAACAATTCACCGTTTTTGAAACTTATGTAATGCTTTTTTATACTGAAGCCAAAAAGACATTTTTCTCAGTGGACTCAAAAATTTTCTGCGTAGACCCGCTACGTCATCGTAGGCTGAACACAACGTCAGGGGATACTTATAAAGAAAAAAATACATCATGCATCAATAACATTTCATGGTTTGATAGATTGTAGTTTGTATTTTTTTGGCCACTAACTTATTTTATATTACGGCACGGAACTCTCAGAGCACGAGTTCTGCTTGTACTTGACCGGTTTTTAAGAGTAAGCAGCCCAACTATTAGTGGCGTTTAGTGTGATGACATGGTACAATCGCATAAACTGATGCACAACCACTTTAAACTTTACTGCATACTAAAAACGAAATCTGGATGACTGGATATTTCCACTGGGGTACACGTGATGGAGATTTTCATAATCTGGACCATTTTATTCTCTACGTCCCGTGCCGCTGGATGATGGATGGCATGTCCGAAACTTAGATTAGGGAAATGTCGTATTGTGGCTTTTACTTTGACGATGAGGTAGTTTGCCCTTGATAAAAAAATATTTTGCGTACGTGATATAAATGTCAATAACTATAACAAAATTTTCAATTCAATATATTTATTTTTAGATAAGTAAAATCCACAATTTTCTGAAAAGGTAATACTAAAATTAAACAAATTTTCAGTGCAAAATTAACACATAAACTAATCATGACACACTGAGCTTCAGAGCAGATTTTACTTTTGTTTCGCCCTTGCTGCACATTTACCCAGTTTGCGAGAATCTGACAGTTCACCTCACCCACCAATATCCAAAATTACGTCCCCCGCGGTCCGAATTAATTGTAAGCTATCTTACAGTTCATTCAAATTCATGCCGTCCCTATCGCACTTACTAAAAAAATAGTGTGCTATCTCTCACTCACTCACAGTTTGAGCGATGTAATTCTATTTCGGACCGTACGTCTCACACCGCCAAATGAATGAAAGTTTGTCACATGGTATGATAGACAAAATTAAATATATCAACTACACCATAGGCTTAGGATATGTGTATATATGGGATATATAGGTACATTATATCCTAAGTTTATGAACTACACAGTAGCTGATAATTAGTTTTTTGATATAATATACAATTTACCCGTAGCCACACCGAAATGGATAAACCCTGCGGTCGATACATTTTTTCAGAGTCAACATGAATTTCCGAGGCTATATCAGAAGCTTTTTAGCGTTATTAAAGCTATAGCCCACACTCGTACACCCACTTTTCACTCACAATTATTACGTCCCAGCGTATTGGTAGGGAAATCGCCGTACTTCGGGCACAAATGGACCCATAGCTTCGTGCCTTTCAAAGGTAGCAGTCCAAACACAAATAAACGGGATTTGCACTCGCAACTTCCGAGTAGTGGTCAAAAAGTTCGAATCTCTATAGGGGCCGTTCAAGTATTACGTAAGCACTATGGGGGGGGGGGTCTTTGTTTTGCTTATTTTCGATGACATGGGGGTAGGTGAGTCTAGATGATGATTACGTCATCGGTATATTTTTGCCCCTTACTCTATGTTGAATACTGTATCAGTAAAATCTAATCTCTATCCTAAATCTATTTTCTTATTTTTATAATTATAATTATAACATTATAACATTTAAAAAAATATTTATAATTGAAAAATGTTTACGTAAGCATGGGGGGAGGGGGTAAGAGCTTTGCTTACTTTTGCTGACAAGGGGGATGGGGGGGTAAATAAGTGTAATAAATCTGCTTACGTAATACTTGAACGGCCCCATAGCACTGTGGCAATTACATATCTATACTAATAATAAAGTAGTAAAAAGGTCTAGTCTATACATTGAGTATTTTCGTGAAATTTTAAATGAAATAAGCAGGTATTGTACTGTGGCTAAAACAATTTTTTTTAAATATTTGTCTGTATGTATTTCTGTATGTATGTATGTTCCGTTTTAACTGAGAAACCACTCAAAGGATTAGGATACGGTTTTTTTATTATCATTTTAGTGACCCTGGGAAGAAAAAAGCTCATACCTCTTCTCTATCCTACCCTTCCGCTCTATCCATGATTATTGTTATAATATACTTTAATACTGTTACTGTATAATTTTAGTTACCCTGGTCAACATGTGACCTATAAAGGGTGTTCACAAAATAACACCCAAGACAAAAACGAGGCAGACATTGAATAAACGCAGGCGGAGCTGCAGGCAAAGTAGTAGTAGCATATATCTGTTAGGAAACGTTTTGTGAGCTTTTTGCGGCTGCCATTGTTATTTGAGTTTGTGATTTTAGTGCATATTTAGGATTATTAATTACACCTTGATTTATTGCACCAAGGTAATGTTTACTTTGTTACAGTTTGTAGCTATAAATCGAGTCTAAATACAAGTTTCATTAAATTATGTTTCATTTTATTAACGTATTTGTATTTTAGTGTGCTATATATATAAGAATATGTAATGTACTATATATATAATGTACTATATAATTTATTTGGTTATATTAATATATTATTTTATTAAATCTACTAGCCTTCCCCGTGGCTCCACCCGCATTTAATCAACCTTTGCCCCGTTTTCAGCTTGGGCATTATTTTATGAACAACTATATGTTGATCAGGGTCACAAATCAAATCAAATCAATCAATCATATCAAAATATTTATTTTGTCAAATAGATACATAAAGTATACTTTCTACAAGTCAAAGTTAATTTACACAATATATATCTTTAGAATAAAAAAATATATATATTTACACTTATAAGGGAAATAAGTTGGGGAAAAACTCTTTTCGCAAATAGTATGTATAAACTTAAAATAAAATCTCTTTGGCTATACCATTTGTATCTGGCTGGTTTTGGTATTACAAAAGGTTCAAATTTTAAAAAAGATAATACCTTAAGTTTAGCAATGTGTATATAAATTTCTAAATTACTACTGGGACGATTAAGGTCAAGCTTATTCCTTTGCACAAAATTCCAGGAAAAGTATTAGAAAAAGTTTTGTTATTTATGCTCATTACAAGTGAATTCATGGAACCCGTAGATTTACTTTTTCAGCAGCACATGCTGTGAATTTGCACATAGTATTATTTAATGGCATGCTTTTTTGTCCAAATAAATATTCTGATTCTTCAATATTCTTATTTTTTTAATACAAGAGATAATAACAATTGAGACGATTAATAAACCTGATTACTTTATATTTTAAAATGAATTTCGTACGAATAAATTGCCTGTTTATTCTATGCTAAAACTTCATAGCCGCAGTTGCAATGGCTCGCTAATCCTAGATTAAACGGTTTTATCCTAGGTTTACATTTTATGCCCCAGAAAGTTTTATACTTTGTCCAGCATACATCGTTCACAATCAACGTGTTCCGCCATTGTATATAATAATCTTTCACAATAAACATGTTCTGCCATAATTAATGTAACTGTTCACAATGAATATGTATGTACCGTTGATGTGTTGTAGCTGTTGCTGATGTAATTGTTCACAATGGACGTCATTGTTGGTGCGATTGTTCACAATGGACATCATTGTTGATCTATATGTTCACAATAAATATATTCCGTCATTGTTGATGTGATTAACAATGGGAGTTCCGTTATTGTAATTTTTCACAATGGACGTGTTCTATCATTGTTGATAGAACTGTTTAAAAGTTTAAACCAATTTAAAGTAAATAAGAAAGTTGTTTAATATCTTTGACAAGGTTATATATTGTACTACTAACGTAAACAGCAAATACTTCTTGATAAATCTCCTACACCTCGTTTACATAAAAATAATCACATTGTCAATTTCAAAGAGCTAAATCTTTCATTCAAGTTCAATAACATTACTGAAAAAAATTGCCAAAACATCAGACATATACATTTTTTGAAATATGATGTGCCTGAATTTTTGTTATTTATCACATTAAGTATTGAAAAAAAAACTTACGTCAATTTTTCTGATTAATTTCGTCAGTTTACTACGAGTTTTTGTATCGAATAAAACATAGTTACGATAAAAAAAAATTACAATAGCCTATAATCCTTCACCAATCTAAATCTAAATAAATTTTGACAATCCATTGATTAAATTTGACAAAAAAACATAATTAACGTCACTCCAAATTCGAATAAAATTATGATCCACGAAGGCACTCCATACTGCTGATCCAATTAAGTGGAACGGCTTTTAATAAAATGAAATTTCTTTATACAATTCAAAACCCATATTACGAGTATGTACACAAACAAAACGTAAATTAAGATTAAATTAACATAAAAATTAAAATCAAGATTAAATTTAATTAAATTTAGTTTCCACGTGAAAACCAGATCTATTTTTTGTTCTTGCTGGCTGATTCTGTATCACTGGCTGCACATTCGGACGTGATAATTTTGCCTTTACCACCCAAACGGCCAAAACAACTCAGAATTTAGCGAAACAAAAAAAAAAATCGGGGAATTTACTTATTTATTGAAAGTATGAAGGCTTTTATTAATGACCAGCTTTTTGCTAGCATTGATACGTATGTACATATAAGTATTCGCAGAATCCTGAGGGAAATAAGTGGCCCATACCATAGATAATATAATACTAGAGTACCCATACTACATAAATGTCATAAGGGAATTTACTATTTTGAGTTTAAATGGACAGGTATCTTTAAATGAAACTACCTAACCTACTGATCATACTCAACAAGTTTCTCGAAAAAAATATACCTGAAGGTACCGTTGCAAATACAAAAGTCATAGTAAGCCGGCTGATATTGACATCGATCGTAGATCTCACATGACCGATATGTGAATCGACCGTCAGCTGCTCAAGTAGCGGTGGGTTTGGGTGTGAGAGATCGCAAAAGTGGTAAAAAAAATAGTAATAGTACGCCGGCTGAAACTTTTCCCATAGATAGTTGACATCATACTGAGCTGAAAAAAAATCGTCAGCTTACGCACCCGCGGTGGGTCTCGATGTGAGAGGTTGCGAAAGTGGTAAAAAATAAACGAACGAATCCACGATGCAGCTGAAGATTTTTTATCAGTTCATTATGATGTCAACTATCTGTAAGAAAAGTTTCAGCCAGCGTACTATAACTTTTTTTTATTTACCACTTTCGCAACCTCTCACATCCACACCAACCGTGGGTGCGTCAGCTGACTATTTTTTTTCAGCTCAGTATGATATCAACTATCTGTGGGAAAAGTTTCAGAAGGGCGTACTATTACTTTTTTTTTTACCACTTTCGCAACCTCTCACGTCCACAACCACCGCGAGTGCGTCAGCTGACGATTTATTTTCAGTTCAGTATAATGTCAACTATCTGCGAGAAAAGTTTCAGCCAGCGTACTACAACTTTTTTTCGGGTGCGTCAGCTGACGCTTGGTTCTGTTATTAGCCATTCCAGATCTATTGAAAAAGATGAAAATCAACCGGCGTAAAATCACTACCTAAAATGCAACGCTACCGCCCGGGCAATAAAGATCAACCACAGAACAATATTTATACTATACCTGCTTGGAAAGTACCTCCTTAATTTTTTGAAAACGGTAGAGAATATTACGTCATTACTGTCATACCAAAATGCGGGTCGAAAAATTGTATGAAAATCCATTGTTATCGTGTTGGACGAGCAGAAAAAGTATACAAAAATCCAGTGTTAACGTGCTGTTGTTTTATTTGTTAGTTGATAATATCTGTACGATAAGCATAGAGGTTAGATCATAAAGGTTATAAACTTCTTGGTACGTAACCTGACTTGATTAATAATGCCAAAAGACAAAAAGTTTTTATGTCCAAGTTTGCAAAATTATACTGGCCACTTACTGTTTATGTACGTACATAATAAAAAAAAAGAAATTAAAAAGTGAAAATCGCACGCAAGTCTATTGGTTTCTTTTTTCTTTTGTTGTATCTTAATTAATAAGTAAAATTATCGTGGCGATGTACTAAAAATTTATGTTACCGCCGCGTGATTACAAAAGCCTGTTGATTTCGGTCAGGTACTTGGCCCAGCCGCTCGGGCTTTTAAAGTAGACACCCTCACTTTAATCCCCAGAGCGTTTGGGCCAACATTGTGGCCCAAACCAACAGGCTATTAGAGTTGATCATTCGGTTTACTCCTACTACAAAAGCCCGAGTGATTCCGCCAGCGTGTGTTTGTCTCTAACAGGGAATTGGTGCAGGTATGTGTACTCTAAAACCCAGAGCATTATGCAAAATTTAATGCACTAAGCAAGAGTCGATTTGCAGATCTTAAAACTCTTAAACAGTTACGATAAGGATGTTATTAACTCAACACGCTCGAAAACGCCGCTTCCCTTTCTGAACTGTACATTGCGAATTGAAGAACTTTCTTAGTTCGTGCTAACGTTCCAACAGCTAAATAATGACTTACGTTTAATAATTTTAAAAATCAAAGTACTGCTGGCGGTCCTTTTGCCAATTCCTATATTTTTTTTCCCTTGCAGACTGTGGTGTGGTCAATGTGATATGGGGGCTTTTTCACTAAAATCGGCAATTTCTTGAAGTTGTTTACTTGCTTTCCAGAAGAAGCCACTAATTTTATAAATTCCATCCATCCAGCCATCAGCCCGTGTACGTCCACTGCTGGACATAGGCCTTTCCCAAATTTCGCCACTCATGTCGGTCCTCCGTCCTCCTCATCCAGCCCCCGCAAGTCCAGCGGGCACGAGGTCGTCCTACACTACGCTTGCTGTACGTGGTCTCCATTCTAAAGCCTTTCGGCCCCAACGGCCATCATGTCGGCAACAAATATGGCCTGCCCACTGCCACTTCAACTTACTGATTCTGCGGGCTATGTCGGTTTCTTTAGATCTCCGACGGATTTCGTCATTTCGGATTCTATCCATCAGAAATACCCCAAGCATAGCCCGCTCCATAGCTCGCTGAGCGACCTTAAACCGGTGGATCAGACCCTTTGTAAGAGACCACGTCTCAGCGCCATACGTCATCACAGGAAGGACGCACTGGTTGAACATCTTAGCCTTTAAGCACTGCGGTATTGACGACGTAAATATGTGACGCAACTTTCCGAATGCTGCCCAACCCAAGCATATTCTTTTGTCAGCCTCGGCGTCGAAATTGTTTTTATCCAGCTGTATGACTTGACCCAGATAAACATATTTTTGAACAACTTCGATGCTAACATTGTCGACGGTTATTGGCCCTGGGATGACGTGAGAGTTGGCATGACCTTAGTCTTATCCAAATTCATCCGCAGGCCCACTCGTCTCGAAGAATCGCCAAGGCCTCGCATCATTTCCTCTAGTTCCTGCAGCGATTCCGCCATTATCACGCTGTCATCGGCAAAGCGAAGATGTGAAATGTACTCTCCGTTTACGTTTATGCCTCGTCCATTCCAGTCTAGTGTTTTAAAGACGTCCTCCAGCGCGGCGGTAAACAGTTTTGGAGAAATAACATCTCCCTGTCTCACGCCGTGCTGAAGATGTATCGGTCTTGTTTGTACACCCTGTACTTGGACGGACATCGTAGCGGAGTCATACAGACATTTCAACAACTCCACGTAACGCCAGTCAACTTGGCAACGCTGCAAGGACTGCAGAACAGACCAAGTTTCGATGGAGTCGAAGGCTTTCTCGTAGTCCACAAACGCTAGACATAAGGCCTGATTATACTCTTGAGTTTCCTGTATAACCTGCCTTAGCGTGTGAATGTGGTCCACGGTGCTGTAGCCTTTTCGAAACCCAGCCTTCTCTGTAGGTTGGAAGTCGTCGAATCGTTGGGCGAGACGATTCGTGATAACTCTTGAGAACAGCTTGTAGGTGTGGCTCAGGAGCGCAATTGGTCTATAGTTCTTGAGTTTTGTCCCCTTTTTTGAAGAACAAAATGACGAGACTACTGCTCCACTCCTTTGGCGTAGTACCTGTGTGAATGACGGCATTAAAGAGGTCTTGTAGCTGTCCGAGTATAGGGTAACCTCCAGCTTTCAGGAGTTCAGTTGTGATGCCGTCCTCGCCCGGCCGTCTTGTTCTATTTTAAAGCGGTTCAAGAGCTATCCTAATCTCACCCATTTCGACATCCGGGAGTTCATCAGTGTAGTGGCGGACCAGAGGTGCACGTTTATCGTCTTCATCGCGAGCAGTTGGCTTGGGAGCGTGTGAAGAATATAAGAGCCCATAAAATTTCTCGATTTTGGCGAGGATTTCTGGCTTAGAGGTAATAGTTCTATTATCAGATGTCTTCAGCTTCGTCAGATTGGTCCTTCCTAACTGCTGGGCAAAAACTTTTAAGCCTTTATTTCGCTGGATTGCGTCTTCAATGACGCGAGTGTTATGTTGGCGCAGGTCAAAACGAATTTGCCTTTTAACACGCTTATTAAGAAGGGAAAAATCTGCAGAATCTGAAGACATTTCCCGTCTCTGCCTCATCAGGTCCAGAGTTCCACTTGAAATTTTGGACTCCTTAGTCCTTCGCTCCGGATTAAAATTAGCCCCCCCTCTCTCGTTGTCGAGTTAAAAAGGAACATACATAAAAACAGGCAGACATAGAGACAAAAATTTTAAAAATTGTAGTTTTGGCCTCAATACAATACCAGTAACCCATTTCATTTAAAATTTCACAAAAATATTCAAATGTACAGACACGGCATTTTTACCACTTTATTATTAGTAAGATAGATTTGGAAGACGTTAAGAGCCCGGTCCGTGACGACGACAACTTTGATGAAAAACAATAGGTTAAATAATTTTCTGGCCTTTATCGCGATGTTTTTGGAAAAACTAGGGACATACACCACTTCATAGTGGCCGTCTAAATAAAAGCCTAGAATTTATTTGATTGAATTAATTCACTTTAGCGAGTTATTTTATTACTTACGAGCCCGCTCCGAATCGTTATTCATAATATCTAAGTATCAAAATAACGCGCAAAGGAGAAACAATTGAATCAAATAAAAAGAAAAATTATAGATATAATGCACCGCATCAACCAGACGAAAAATACGGAGCAGGTTCTTAAAAGGACAAAATATAATCGTATTGTGACTTGTTCTCACATTATTTCCCTCAAGGGCTGAAGGGTCAAGATTGCTGACGACGATGGATTGGGGGTCCCGCAATATTTTATGAAGAAATATTGAGCCCTACGTAAATGTGTAAGGCGGGGCTGAAATTAACATTTGTTTGTTTAATGAGTGGATGTTTTGAATATTTCAGTGAGATATGAATTAGCATATCTATTATAATAATATTTGTGTTCGTACCTCGATTAAGGATGACATTTATACATAAACGAGGTTAAATAAACATTGGGCTCCATTGCATTTTACATTTAGCATAAATACAAATTTCAATTTATCGGACTACTAAAAGTATGTTCGAGTTATCATGATATGGGTGGCAGTTCAAAATTGACGGTTATAGTTATGTGCCCTAACGAAATAGAATCGATTTTTTTTAGTATCGAGAAAGTTAGCAAGGGCTATCAAATCGATTTTTTATTTGATTGATCTTTGATTATGCAAACTGCTTTTTGTTAATATCTAAATTGATTAAATTAAACGAACCAATAACGCCCGAGCTTGAGAGTTCAAAGATTTTTTTTTGTTTTTCTCGGCATTTCACCACAAACAAACAACAATAACAAAACAAAAATCAACAAAAACTGTAACAAACGTCAAAACAAATAGCACGTAATGCAACCGCAACGAAAACACAAATCGCATACAAGATGAACTCATACTGATGCGATCCTATAAGATGGCCGCACCGATTCATCGATGTATTTTCGATTATTTAGTGTCAGCACCTATGGGTTGACGTTCCAATCCACGCATCAAGTAGCAAAAATATAATTTTCTTTCCTGAATCTTTTTTCGTTAAATTTAACGAATACACTGTAATTATTGTTTCGAATTAAAGATAAATTGTATTTATTGTATTTTTGCAATAATGATATACATTCTTTCTAAAACCTAATATTTTCTTTTGTACCTGGGTGTATGTATTATGGTGTGAGTAGTATAGGTGAAACGGAAAATTACGAACTGTCACCCATATCATGCCAACTCGAACATACTTATAAATTATATACAAAATTGCAAAAAAATACGCCAAAAAATAATTCACTTACCTCTCTTACCAATCCACAATTTTTCAAAATTTTATTTACCACTATGTCTGAGTGATTTAATATGTATGCATCCATCCATCAGCCTGTTTCGTCCACTGCTGGACATAGGCCTTTCCAGGATTTCTCCACTCTTGGCGGTCCTCCTGGAAGAAATGCCCATACTCACACACGCTGGGCAGGCGGGTTCGTGAGCGCGGTGCCGAAACCCTTGCACCAGTGACGCCGCTGACCGTCACCAATCTGTTTTATATAAGCCCCAGCAATTTGGGATGGTTATACCGCCATCCATCGGTCCCAGGCGATGGTGGGCCGCCTGGTTTTGCCTGAGAGCTGTTCTCTTACTCTCCCCCGAATAACTTCGGGAGGATTTGCGAGTAAGATGGTGGTACCTCTACAGTCTAATTAATATGTATACCCATGCCAAATTACAGCGTTCTAGTACTAAGAGTCTCTGATGTAAAACGATTTTTTGTGAACCAATATGCGTTTTGTAAATTCAACCGACTTTTTTTTCCTTGTTGACTACGAAACCCTAAAACGGAACCCTTGAACGTTGTAAGGCGATTGTTAAATGCTACTGGGGCAATTAGACCCGCGGAATAAAGAAATAGTGTAAATAAATGTCATAACGTATCAGTCTTCACTGCCCATAAATATATGTATCTATGTACCTATAGATACAGGCTATCAAATCAAATCAAAATATTTATTTTGTAAAATAGATACATAATGTAATTATTTATTGTATTAATTCTACAAGTCAAAGTTAATCTTTACAATAAATATCTTTAGAATAAAAAAATAATATGTGTATACTAATAAGGGAAATACATACAAAAAATATTTAGGTTGGGCTACAAAAATTTAATTATACACCTACATAAAATAGAGAAATCTAGGAATAAAAATATTATGTATAAATGATGCAACGAACAAACAAGTTGATAAATAAATAAGGGAAATACATCCAAAAAATATTAAGGTTGGGCTAGTAAAATGTAATAAAGTTATATACCTACAAAAAATAAAGAAATATAGGAATAAAAATATTATATATACATAATGCCTAACCATCCGCACTATTCGATTAGTATTGCTAAGAAGAAGGGTAAGAAACTTAGCAAACATGAATTTTTTCATTTGTAACATAAACTTAATCTACACAATTTTCTTATACCTACTTAAGTAAAGCTATTTAAACTCCGCCGAACGAAACTAGTTGGCTGCTCGTATCAAAATGAGTTTTTTAGATAAGGTAAGCATTGTTTAAGCCTATACATGAGCCTAGAGTATGAACGCCGCCAGACTGTCAAGGATTCGTTTGAGGAAATTCGGATTCTCCTTGTATGGGATCACATATTTTTGATTTATTGATCATATGTGTAGGTGATTCACTTACATACGTAGCGTACGTATAAATGCACTAAGATTTATTTGTCAAAAAAAAATGTTTTCTACGCTCTTTTTTTGTTTTCAAACATTCGTTTCAAGAACGCGGCTAAGAGATCAACTTGATATTTTTTTCATAAAATAGGTAATATAAATATAAAGGTTTCCTACATGAATCCAATATTTTTTTCCATACAAAATATTTCAGTGTTAGCTAAAAACCCTCCGATCTCCTGTTTCATGCATAATTATTAGATATTACGCGTCCTAGACAAATAAATTATTAATACAAAATTCTTTGACATTGGTCTTTTTGTGTTGGACGGATATTAACATTTTTTCCTAGCTTATACCATACACTTAAATTATGAATTCCTCTCAAGTTTCTCTAAGGGCCTTTAGTCATTTTAAATAATTTCCATTCACTCGTTTATTCTGGCTGGAGCTACTGAAGTAACGACGATACGACTGGAATATCCGTTGTGAACTTTTTGAAGCCCGGCTCAAAGTTAACTGAATCGTTTTTAATGAAGTTGGTAGTGAAAAACACCGGCATTTATCGGAAATGAGCCAGCGGAGTCACGCCGCGGCAACGGCAAGTTTGGCTGCTACGTTGGATAATTTAAGGCCCAACATGAGGGTGATTTTACAGTTGTCGTTGGTAGGAAATAAAAACTCGCACCTGAGGGTCCCGTACCATTCAATTGTCAATAGACTGAAATGATTTGATAAAAAATTACAAACTTATGTAATGTATGAAAATGTAACAAACAAAACTGCAAAATTAAACTGGTTAACTTGAAAAGCAAATCTAGCTCTGATAAATGTCCTTTTAACTTCGTTGAAAATTCTACTGCCATAAATTTTCACATAAAATTGACCATTATTTAAAGCTTAATATTTCGGAAACGTATTCCTGAATCGAAAAATGATTTTCACATACCCACAATATTTTTAAACCACATATTCAGTGACACCCCACACTATGGGATAGACGAGAAAAAAATTCATCCCCACTTTGCGTTTAGGATACCCTAAAAATAGATCTTTGTTAAGATTTTGTTTTACCACTTTGTCGGTATACCTAATTAATTTGTATACCCATGCCAAATTACAGCTTTCTAGTTCTAAGAGTCTCTGAGCTAAGCCGCGGTCAGAAGACAGACAGACAAACGGACGGACATAGCGAAACTATGGGTTCCTTATTAACTACGGAGCCCCAAAAACGTTCAAAATGTAATTTTATATTTTGACGTAGTGCCTATTACTCATAGATACCATAACAGATCAGGGGTATTATACATTCAATGATTTCGTAAGAAGTAGCGTGAAAGGATCATTGCAGCTTAAAAATAGATCTAGTGAGGAGTAAAAATTATAGACGGGTGCTCTGATACGAATACACCCGGGCCAAGTACGAATGGTTACACGAATGCTTCTCGGAACGTAGCGCAGGCTATCTGCGCTTTCTAAAGGATCGAGGACTATGTAACAATACATAATTTTATGTTCGTATATCAAAAAATAAAGAAAGATTCAGTAGATGTAGCGCCTTAAACAAGCTTACATTTAACTTCGGACGCTGTATTAATGTGCAATTTAACTTTAAAGTGCCTGAGTTGCTCAGCTGTAAAGTCTTCTTCGTTATTACTTTTTGGTTTTGCGATTCGAGAAAATTTGCGAATTGTGGAATAAGAATAGGTAGAGGTTAGCAATGTATGTTTTGGATATTTTTGGATATCCATTTCTTCCTCTTTAATCTATAGGTTCCAAAACTTAGGTATGAAGTATAAAGTAAACAACGGATTATAAACGATAACACTCATTAGGTACAAAAAATTGTTAGTGTCATTGATTGTACCGGTGTAAACAAGATTATAAGTATATTTATAAATTTTATACATATTTACAATTTTCCGTATATTTCGGCCCACGGTATTTACGATTCGACTGATGACGGCCCCATACCGTGGGCCGAAATATATCGAAAATCGTAAATATATATATTTTTTGTGTTTTTCCATATAAATATTGTAAATAAAGGCTCAAAAAGAGTAAAATATACATTTATTCATATTTATCAATTTTATTCATTCATATAAGGTGACTTTCGTTTATATAGCCAAATTCATTTATTTAGTTTTAGTTCATACTGGAGACTTGGTAAGTGGTCAGGACCAAGCTTCAATGACCCTCTGTTAAACACGCAAAATAAAATTTAGACTTCCTATACCATTGATTGGAGGTTGTTAAGAGGAACAAAAAAATATTTTTCGTGTTTCGCAAACAGGGTCATTGAACCTTAGTCCTGACTACTTACCGAATCCCCAGTATGAATTTGGTCAAATAAACAAAAGTCACCGTATAATTAACTGAAATAAACTAAATAAAAAAAAACTAAACTAAGAGGTAAGAGGTACCACCATCTTACTCGAAAATCCTCCCGAAGTTATTCGGGGGAGAGTAAGAGAACAGCTCTTAGGTAAAAATCAGGCGGCCCACCATTGCCTGGGACTTATGGATGGCGGTTTATCCATTCCCAATTGCCGAGCCTTATATAAAACAGACTGGTGACGGGCAGCGGCGTCACTGGTGCTAGGGTTTCGGCACCGCGCTCACCAACCCACCGGCCCAGCGTGTGTGAGTATGGGCATTTCTTCCAGGAGGACCTCCAAGAGTGGTGAAATCCTGGAAAAGCCTATGTCCAGCAGTGGACGAAACAGGCTGATGGATGAATGGATGGAAGACCGCTGCTGGCACGTTTACTGACGCAAGGGCCAGAGGATGATATCGTTAAGAACCGCATGCCAAAAATGGCGGCCAGCACTTCGTTACCATTGAGAGCTCGTGGAGCCCGAACGGCCAACGTCAGCACCGCAGGAGCAACGATGTGGCTTATTAAACCGTAGTCCACGACGCAGGTCGGCAGTAACGCGGAATGAGATGGTTCCTGAGGTCCCTATGATACTGGAAGGTAGAACTTGAAGCCAGAAACCCGATTTGCATTCAGAAGAGGCACGGGGACGAGCCTGCTTCTCAGTAGTAGTGCTGGTTTCTATCAGTAGTTTTTGTTGAATTTTGCATAGCGGCTCGAGCCATAGCCTCCGCACACAAGAGTTCTCAGGAGATCCTCACCAGGCCAAAGCAGTGCTCACGTATGTCCGACTTTTTACAGCATAATACCTCAATGATGAGGTGCGCACAATTTTATTGAACAAGGTCTCTATGCCGTGAATAGAAGATAAGAAGGCGTGCAGTGCAAAAGTCGCCACGTTTCAGATGCCGAGGCCTCCATATCTGATGGGTAGTGATGCCTGGTCTCACGCACAGTCCGGAATAAATAAACTTAGTATTTATACTAGTGTCCAAAAAGAGTGTTTTTTTTTTCGAACCTATCCATATATATGGTGACTTTAATTTATGTAACCAAATTCTTACTACAGACTCGGTAAGTGCTCAGTAACAAGGTTCGTTCGATTACCCTTTTTGTGAAATTCGTAAATTATTCTTTTCGTATTCCCAACAAACGCAAGCCCAGCCCCGAGTCAACTACTATGGGACGTCAAGATTTTATTCTATGAAATTAGCAAAAAATGTTATCGATCTGTGTTACTGATCACTTACCGAGCCTCCAGTATGAGTTTGGCTGCATAAATAAAAGTCACCTTATATACAGAGTGTTAGGAAAAGTACTTCGAAACCACGTGTGCTATAGGTATAGCAAAGTATGTTAAGCGTGTTTTATTTTCTTTTTTAATATAAAAAATTTAAATATTTTTTTATTTTATATATTTTTCATTTTATATTATTAAATTAAATTACTATCCCTTTCTCTTACGCGCCGTTTTTTTGCAATTGTCTATCACCTATCTCTATCTATCTTTTGCGTTCTGAACTAGGGTTGAACAATTTAATAAAAGTTTTAAATAAATATTGAAATTTTTATATATTAAAAAAAAACGCTTAACATACTTTGTTGTACCTATAGCACACGTAGTTTAAAGGAACGAAGTACTTTTCCTAAAAACCTTTATATTTTCATTAAAATTAGAGTGAGTTGACATCATAAATATTTAAAAAACGGATTGGACTCACTTTTTCAACTGTGCAAGGAGGCATAGGTCGAGCTTTCGATGAGATTATGACTCATCATCATCAGGACTCTTCGGGAGTACTTTTGCCCACGGCGGTCAGTCGAGTTCGAAAGCTCGACCTGTGCCTCCTTGCACAGTTGAAAAGGGAGTCCAATCCGTTTTTTAAATGATGGAATTTTTCGATGTTACTCCGTTCTTTTGGAGGTTACACTGCTATATGTAGGGTTGTAATATTTTTTCACATACGTGAAAAAAATGCCAGTTTGAACTTAGCGTATTTACATTCACATGTAAACCAAAACTATAAGAATGAATACAATGATACAAATCTTTACAAACAAATAGTTGAAAATTCAAAATGTTCTTAATTGTAGAAATCGTAATTCCTAGATCCAGTTAAAATCACCAATTAAACTGGGGGATATTTGGAGCGGCATTTAGCGCAGTGTGCTAAATAACCACAAAACCCTAAATGAGTCACATTTCTAAAACTATTTTCTCTTTATTTTAAAATGTATTTTCTACAAAATATGAAACAAGTGGCTTAAAAAAGTCCTATCAAACGAACAGAAGCAATCTGACAAATATTTTTCCTAAAATTTCGTACCCAATACCCAGCCGTACGGTACCCATTTTTTTTGTTCCTTGCCTTTTGAAAATTGATATAAAGTTTCATAACCCCGTACAACATTAAAAGTATAACATACACGCAATTTTGTTATTACTCTCTGTAAAAATATATTTATATTAAGATACAAGATTCAAGGGACAGACACGACTTTTTTACTAAGTACTTTAGTATTAGTATACAGGTTAAAAGTGAAAGGAGTGTGGCAGGACCGTAGCAGATTTTAATCTGTAGTCCCTACCTACCATTTTAGAACACAGACGACAGTATATGTACATATATTTTTAGTGATTTTATTCACAGGGTAACGTGTATCCAACAAAGGTATCACAGGCGTCCAACTGTCGAAATACCTTTCGAACACCGTATTGGGCGGTAATTGCCCGGGAAATTATGGAGACAACGTAATTGCAGGTTTGCCCGGGCATTGTCGATAAACACCGTGCTAGCGTTGACGTGTGCGGTGTGTTATACGCTCTATAAGTATTCGCCATTGACTGCAATACGACGTTAACTGCAATGCAACGTAAGGAAGATAGAGAAACACGAATAAAATGTGACTCTTTTGAAGCTCATCACATACATACATATACTCACGCCTGTCTCCCAGAGGGATAGGTAGATGCTACAGATTTCCATCCGCTAGGATCATGACACAACTCCTTTGCTTCCACATCTATCAATCTAGTCATACAAGCTCATCTATTCTGGGTACATTTTACTTTGACCTTCTTCAGTATGTCCCATATGTAGGTCCTTCTAAGGCGGTCGAGCTGTACCTGCCACTTGTGCAGTTGTGCAGCATAAATTCTATATGAAGCTTATTATTTGAGGATTTCAAAACTGGATAAAGAAACAAATTATTGTTTTTACAATTTATACACGACTTAACTCCTGTGGGGGTGGAGAGGTGTTTCGAAGTATGGACTGTGAAGGACTAGTCACAAGACACTTCCCCTTCACTCCAACATGCGCGTTTCACCGACGAATATTAGTTTCCTGGCGTGATAGCCTTAAATCACCGTACTTTTACCACAAGTACAGCTTAACGTGCCTTCCGAAGCACGTAGATCGAACAATTGTGCCCATACAATATTTGAATTCGCTATCATTTAAATGGTGAGATAATTAAATAGGTTTTGGTCAGCTCCAAAATGTATTTTGTCAGCAAACAAAGTGAATTAGGCTACTTCTAGTGGTCGGCAAAAATAACTTAATTGATCAGCAGGTAATTTTATTTTGGGCAGCTTTCAAATTGATGTCATAGGAAATGAAATATATCTGCAGCAATATTAGTAATAGAGCAGCAAATCGGGATTCGGATTTTATAAAATTTTGACAAGCTGTGATTTTATTTTCAATTAGTAATAGAGCAGCAAATTATGATTCGGATTATATAAAATTTTGGCAAGCTGTGATTTTATTTTCACTTACTAATTTTTTTTTATCACAGCAACAAGATTGTGCATTTTTTTTCGCTGAATTGTGTTATTGTAAAATAATTTATTAAATTCATTAATGGACTGACTACTGAAAATAAATCATATTGATGAAAAATGAAAATAAATGAAAATAAAACTGGGAAAAAAATATTGAAATGTTTTAATAGCTAATCTTTACTAATAATAATAAAGTAGTAAAAAAGTAACGTGTCTACAATGAATATATTTTCAAAATTTATATGTATAATCCTGCTGATGGAATAACACTTTTGTATCCATCCATCCATCAGCCTGTTTCGTCCACTGCTGGACATAGGCCTTTCCAGGATTTTACCACTCTTGGCGGTCCTCCTGGAAGAAATGCCCATACTCACACACGCTGGGCAGGCGGGTTGGTGAGCGCGCCTGGTTTTGACTGAGAGCTGTTCTCTTACTCTCCCCCGAATAACTTCGGGAGGATTTGCAAGTAAGATGGTGGTACCTCCACAGTCGAGCCCGGCATCAGCTCTACCACCTATACTCTACTTTTGTATTAAGACTATTTATTTTGCAAACATTTACATATCAAGCTGACCAAATATCTACTTATGCAAAACAACCAAACAAACCTTTGATAATGCTTTAACAGCGAAACCGGTAAGGGAAATTAATATAAATAAGTGGACAAGTACAAGTGTTTATCAAACAAAAAATCTACTTATGCTCTGATAATCCTTGATTTAGTTGCTGACCAGGTATTGCTGGTGGTTTTTTTTACGGCCGACAATAACATATTGTGCTTTCAAAATAGCTATGCTGCAAAACTAGGATTTCAAGAAAAAAGAATTTGCAAATAATAAATTAACATTTTCAATAATTTTAAATGATTGAAAATGTTAATTTTGTATTATTAGCATCCTCTTTTTTATTGAAATCCTAGTTTTGGGTTGATCTTACCCAGGGTTAACCAGACGACCTCTTTATGTCATCAGCCCATACAACAGATGTTCTGCCGATTCCTCGCATCCCCTCAGCTTTTGGCTACCATTCTGAATGTACCATGTTAATCCTTTGAAATATGACCGTTAAATACAATGACGTCGTCTGCGTTTATAAAAAATATTAACGATAAAATCGATTGTTTTGGTCCTAATATCATTGGTAAAATCTGCTGCTCTTTAAATATTTTTTGACAAAGTTTATGCTTAAAAGATGATATTCCTATTTATAATATAAGAAAACTGTATATGTTTATTCCGTATGGCGTCGCCAACGAAACCATCATATGAATTTTTATATGAAGCCTTAGTGCTGAAGTTTTAGTGCTGTCATAACTAAATTTTCTTCATTCCAAAATAGTTCTTTGGTGTTAACAACAGAAGCTATATTTCTTTAGACAAATTTAAGTTGTGACAGCACCAAAACTAAAATTACAGCCTTTAGAATCGGCTTTATCACCTTGACGTTATTCGAATATATCGTGAAGTAAAACCTCATCCGATTTGGTTTAGCGAAGTAATATGGTCAGATAGCTAAATTATTTAGGAGGGCAATTTGTCTGTTTGGCCTGATTGCCCTGGGGAATCGAAGCGTTGCGCCATCGGAAAATGCAAAGTGGAAATTAACATCTTGAATGCAACTGTCCATCGCTATCAGCTAGGCTTTGTTTCAACCATCTATCTGCTTTGAAGCCCAAGATCTATGGCGAATTGGGGCTTAGGAGAAATATCACTGTGCGTCGGTCGCAGTGCAAGGTTAATAAAGCCTTAAATTGAATAAAGTATATTTTTAATACACCAGCTGAAAATGTGACAGATTACGTGCCTGTTTAGCGTGCGAAAAGTTTCATATTTCGCACTAGTGCTTTTTGTTTTTACAACTAACGCCATCTAAGGGAAACCGGCGACATCATTTAGTAAGCAGTCTGAACTCTATTCTGGTCTGCGCTTCCAACATTTAATTCAAGACATTTCCCATCTGGTATCTTATTGATCTAATTTATTTATTTCCTAATAATTTTGACTACCTTTAGGGTTCCATCAACAACGAAAACCCTTATAGCGAAGCTTTAGGGTCTGTCCTACAACTCGATTAATTATGCGGTTAAGAAAACGTTTAGTATTCCAAATTTTTCAATGCTCTTTTTGGTATTTTCAAGAAATAAAATATCGGTAGTATTAAATCAAGTTTTAGAATCCATTTCTAACGATAGGTTTATATAATAGGTCCACGCAGCACCAAATAAAATAAAATAAAACAAAATCAGAAAATGTTGATTCATGTTTAAAAACCGGTTCGCGAAACGGAACGCAATTGTAAATTTTAGATGTACTCTTTTCATAGACGCTTAACATATTTAATCGGCAATTTTTTTTGACTTAAATCTAGTATAAAACTACGAAAACTCACCCTTATCTTCACTTTTCCAATTTCAATATTTGTGACAATTTTTGCAAAATGTTGCCAGGCAACGCAAACATTCTATCTTCGAATTGTCGTTTTACTGACATTTTCTGAAAGCTACCGGATCTGGATACACTAAAAACTGTTTAATATGAGTACTTTCAAACTATTGCTTCAAACAAGTTTTATTCTTATTTGAAACCATTTTTGCGGGATTTTTTAGGTATCAATTGAAAGTTAATAAAACAGACTATTAAAATATTGAAAAAAAAGTGTTTTTCATTACAAAGGCATAAAAAATACAGGTTGATTAGGAAAGAAAAATCATCTTTATTTACGCTCTACAACAAAAGGATTAATTATTCAGAAAAAATCACAAAATCATTCTTAAAAGTAATCTAAAACCTAGTGTTACCTCCTCTTGCCCTGATAACAGCTTCCATTCGATCTCTCATGGACCTAACCAATTTCAGGACTTGATCTTGTGGAATGCTGTCCTAGTCCGAAATTACGGCCTAAAGATGTTTTAAAAATATTATATATACTATATTATATTTTAACTATCTTAGAACTTATTCTGAAAAAGATTTTATAAAGAGACATTTGGTCTTTGTAGTACAGATTGGCACCACCCAGACTGTGCGTTTTCTTCTGTCGACTTGTATCTGTTTTGATTTACAACAAAATTACTTTAATTTTATTATTTCATCTAATTTTTCGCAGGTGTATTAAAAAACGTCGTTTGATACACGTGCGAAAGTGTTGATTTTTCTCGTCCCGACTGTTTTTACGCACTTGCATCAAAATGTACTATTTTACATCAATGACACTCGTATTTTTCGGGGGGCCAGACGTCATATGGTCATGACTGTTCAGTCACAGCACTGACCTCAGAGGTCAGTGGGTCATGGGCTTAACTAGGTAGGGGCCAGGGGCCTACGGTCCTTCCCACAGTGACGTCTGGCCCCCCAAAAATACGAGTGTCATTGATGTAAAAATATACTTAATTCAATTTAAGGCATTATTTATTTTGTTTATTGGGTTTTTAGGTGATCTCATTATATGGAGGATTATCTCTATTTCCATCCATCCATCAGCCCGTGTTCGTCCACTGCTGGACATGGGCCTTTCGCAAATTTCGCCACTCATGTCGGTCCTCCGTCCTCCTCATCCAGCCGCCCCCCGCAACGTCCTTCAGGTCGTCGGTCCAGCGGGCACGAGGTCGGCCTACACTACGCTTTGCTGTACGTGGTCTCCATTCTAAAGCCTTTCGGCCCCAACGGCCATCATGTCGGCGACAAACCGGGAACGGGGTCTTTATAAAAAAAGCAGTTTAGTTTAGTTTTAGTTAATCAAGAATTGAGATGGCAGAGCTGATGCCGGGCTCGACTGTGAAGGTACCACCATCTTACTCGCAAACCCCCCGGAGTTATTCGGGGAAGAGTAAGAGGAAAACTCTCAGGCACAACCAGGTGGAACACCGTTGCCTGGGACCGATGGATGGCAGTATATCCATCCCCAATTGCCGGGACTGGTGATGGGCAGCGGCGTCACTGGTGCAACCCGCCAGCCCAGCGTGTGTGAATACGGGCATTTCTTCCAGGAGGACCGCCAAGAGTGGTGAAATCTTGGAAAGGCCTATGTTCAGCTGTGGACGAAACAGGCTGATGGATGGATGGTATACCGAGACTGGTATTTATTTGCGTATCCTGAGAATTTTTTTTGGGTAGTTAGTACATTTATTTTGGAATAAGATAAAAGCCTATTTTTCCAAAAACATGGGACCTTTTACTTTAAACCACTTCTGTGATCTAATTGTTTTTGTATTGCGTACCTCGAAAATCACGTAGAGAGCTAAAAGACCGTAAAGAGCTAAAAAGCCTTGGTCTTACAGTACTTCTCTGTTCGGAGTCCATACAACACAATAAAATAGTCATGCAATAGGATATCTTAAACTTTCGATTAGTCTTGCTGAAAAGAAGGGCAAGAAACTTAGCAAGATTAGGTATGTGTTTTTTTGTTTGTTACAAAAAACAAAAGACAGGAGGAATTTATGTCATGCAAGATGTACGCCAACAAGGACGGCTGGTACGGGCGCAAAGATTGCTGCGAGAGATTTCGGGTGATTTTAAAATTATATTGTGCGGATGTGTGAACATTTTTTTGATTGAAACCTATAGTGAGCATTCTATATTCCATGGTATTTATTTGACAAGGATTTGTCACTCCACTTTATATCGCATGGCATTTATCACACTACAAATAAAAGTCGAACGACTGCTATTGCGAGTGAAAAATAATGCCAGAATAGCCGTTCTTTCTTACAATTCACAGTTTATCACCTTTAACAGTCAGATTACCAAGTAAAAATCATATAAGATAAGTTATTTCTTTCGGGAAGTTTTAAAAAACAAACTAGATGAATCCCCTATTCCTAATAAAAAACGTATACTTAATTGTAAATTTGAAATTAAATGTAAAAATATTTCAGAAAAAGGATGTCAATATTAATGTCAAATAATAAATAACAATAACAGCAGTCTATATTAGAATTATTGATATGAAAGACAATAATTAAATTCCAGTGTTATTGGAATCTTAAATTAGGAAAATATAATAATATTAACTTGGTATGATTATGACGAAGGTCACGGCATACATCATTATCGTCTAATAAAATAAAGCATTAGCAACGAATGCTCTTAAATGGTCACTAAATCTGTGTTTCTTCGTAAACACAGAATAAATGCGGCCCTTTGTGGAATAGATTGCCGGGCTCGCCTAGTTTAGGACTAGATGAGTTTAGTTTTATTTCTCTTTGTTTTTACGATACCGAGGCAGGAGCACAGAGTAAGCTCAAACGAAAGAGGCCCAGTTTAAATTAGTAATTAATAATGATTTTTAGACTTTCGACAAATGTAAGTATTTAACTTACGTTGAATAAATATTTCCGACTTTAGACTTAAATCTCCTAGGAAATACTATTTTATATCTCTATTTCATATGTGAGTTTGATTTTTCTGTTATTATATTTAAGGTCCTACAATTCAAAGTGAAAAAATTCTAATAGGTGCGAGACCACTTTCCATCGAATTTTTATTTTTTTTGCGACGACTTTTTTTTCTCCTTTCTATTGAAATTCAGTCAGCTGTTTGAACCACAGTTTGAACGAGCAATTGCCGTTTTGTATACTAAAAACACCGTCTAAGTATTGTTTCCACGTTCTTCATGAGTTGTGGTACTTTGTCTAAGAGCAACGTACTAAACTTAGTACAGTGATTTTTACATATTTGTTTTACGGTGTAACTTAATATTTTCTTTTTTCAACTGAAGGTTGTCTAATGTTATTTCTGAAAAATAAATGCTTGGTACACTGATCCTAGTATTTTTTTAAAGAATTAGAATTGTCGAAATGTTCCATCCAGAAATATCATAACATCACTTATGTATATCGTCTAATTGTTTGCGTTCCTGCATATCTACCCCAACACATTTACACAAAGATATTCAAACTTTAGATTACACTACAACGGTTCCTGCTCTTAGACTAGATTTCTTTGTAGTCTACACAGAAAGGTTTCTGAGAAAGAATTTAGAAAATCGAATAACGGTTTGCCGATAGATATTTTATTGGAACTTTAAAAAAATGCTACGAATTTAATGTTGACCAAAAATAATTATTGACCCCAAGACTCCATCCTTCTATCCATCAGCCTGTATTCGTCCACTGCTGGACATAGGCCTTTCCCAAATTTCGCCACTCACGTCGGTCCTCCGTCCTCCTCATCCAGCCGCCACCCACAACGTCCGTCAGGTCGTCAGTCCAGCGGGCACGAGGTCGGCCTACACTACGCTTTGCTGTACGTGGTCTCCATTCTATAGCCTTTCGGTCCCAACGGCCATCATGTCGGCGACAAATATCGACATCAAGACTAACAAAATAAAACCATTATTAAATAAAATTATTCCCAAAAGCAATATTCTATATCATATCTGACTGCATAGTAAATATAATATCAAGTTTCATCAAAGACATTCGATACTAATAAGCTATAAGTAAAATTTTCATAATCGATCATAAACGAGCCCAAAAAAAAATATTTCTGGGTAATCTGAGACATTAAATACGATAAAAAAATTGGCAGCTTGCTCTCAGACGTCCTTATTTTTCACTATGTGAGTTTTGGTTTTATAGCAAATAAATAATAACTAAATATATATATATATATTTAGTTATATATATATATATATATATATACATATAGAGTTAAATAATTATCGTTTTATTGTTATTTGTATACATATAAATAATCTAATATTCACACAAACACACACACCCTCTCACACACGCACTCACACATTCACACACCCACACACAAACGCACCCTCACACTCACTACAAAATAATAGAATAAGTTACTTAGAATAATAGAATAAGATACTTTAATTGAATTGCATTGTATCTTTATTTGTCATTGTTAACTTTACATAAAAACTAAAAAACTGTGTGGAAGAGCGGGGTCTCCTAATACAAGTATTTAGGTACTTAAAAGGAGTCTCCAACCCAGCTATGTAAACCGCTTTGAATGATCAATAAAGATTTTTGTATTTGTATTGTATTTGTATTGTATAATTGTTTGTTTACAATCACATCACACTAATATTATAAATGCGAAAGTTTGTGTGTGTGTGTATGTTTGTTACTCTTTCACGCTGAAACGGCGGGACGGATTTGGATGAAATTTAGAATGGATATAGCTTATACCGTAAATTAACACATAGGCTACTTTTATCCCGGAAAAAACCATGTCGTTAAACCGAATAACACGCGGACAGAGCCGCGGGCAAAAGCTAGTTACAAATATAATGCGACAAGTTAAAAGACCGACTACCCGCGGCCAGGATATTGACTACTATTATGTAGGCGGTATACTCATTTGCGCTCAATGGGGATTTACTAGTAAGTTCATAGGCCATCTTCGGACGTACCAGCGAACGCTTACCTATATTGTATTACAAAATTCAGCAATCTCCACTTCTTAACAAAAATAAGTTGGGTATAGGTACCATAGACAAGAGAAAATTATGAACAGTTTGCTCCTATTCATAAATCATTGCTAAGTAACAATATCCCTTGTAAAATAACAAAATCTTTAGTAAAATAAGCACCAAAAAGCGGTTTTCAAAGCAAAGTCAGCATTCTCCAATATGAGTTAAAATTACTTCTGACTTCACTAAGTCGAGTCTGAAGTATTTACGGATAATCTATAAAAAATATAGAAAAAGTCAATTTACTCTAATTAATAAAAAGTGGAGGTTGCTGATTTTGCTTTTATACCCCTCTGTATTTGCTTCTTAATACTTTGTTATGTAACAAATTTTTTGCCCTCTGCCCTCAACAACTTTTTCTCGTCTTGTTCAACCGAAATAGTCACAGCCCAGCTATTTTCAACCGACTTCAAAAAAGGAAGAGGTTTTCAATTCGACTGTATATATATATAACTCTTTCAAACAAAGGAAAAAAAGGAAGAAAGAAGTCAGCAAAAGTGTTATTTTGGTACCATCAATCAGTACGTAATTGTTTTGAACTGTTTGGTGAATGTCTGCTATAATATTTGAAAACGATTATTATTTTTTTGTTCAAAGTTTATTTTGTACTATCCTCGCAATACAATACTATAAATCCTAGTTTACACGGGTAGAGTATGTAGGATAGTACCGGGGATAAAAAGTACTAATAATATTACTAGCTTAATGTAAACAAATACAGAACAATACTAGAGATTTAAACTCTGCTTACGTGGTGCCATTGGCATAACTAAAATTTGTAGTTCTAACTCATGGAGCCATAAATTATCTCTTTTATGTGATAGTAATAAAATAAATAGAGATAATCTTCCATACAGTGAGATCACGTAAAAAAAACAAATAACGTATCCTTTTTACATCAAACACGCTCGTAGTTCTGGGGGGTTACAGACAGCACTATGGGGATGGCCGTGCTCTCTGGCTCCTGTCTAATTACGTCTATGCATGGTGCTCAAGTTACAAGTGTCGCAACGGTTTATGAGCGCTCAGCCAAAGTGGCGGACTAGCGCGTGCTCACGAACAAAATTACTAAGTGCGATAGAGAAAAAATGACTAGTGCAGTCAAGGTCACCGCTCATAAGCCGTTGCAACACTTGTACGTGCCAACTTACGTCTAAACAGACGTTGCAGAAAAATATAATAAAACAAAATAATACGTACAGAAAAGTGCTTCCATTATTTATATTAAACTCATACGAATATTATATACTAATGAACCGTACATACTTGTACACATTGTTTACATATTAACCATGTGAAATTTCTGTAATTTTCGCAACGACGTATTTGGTTTGATTACCCTGTGACAATTTACATGAAATTTATAAAAAATATGGTACCAATGTATGTATAATGTGTTTAAAACTATGTACTTGATAATGTTAAATTATGTTTTTAATCCGAAATCCATCGCTTTGGAATACTCTAAATATTATTAGTAGAGTGCATTACAAACTAGAAAACATAAATTAGAAACAAAGTAAAGACAAGAATTTGAAAAAATTCCTCGGTCCAGGATTCAAACCTGCGATCTCTTGTTATCCCGACAAGCGCGCTACCAATTGCACCACCGAGGTACTCACTTAGACCGTTGAATTTTTCCACTATACTTGTCCACCGAATATTTTTTAACTATTTGATCTAACCAGCTTGTAATGCACATACTGAACGCTCACGAGGGCCATGTGATTTCACGCCTTGTTCTTAGAAACAGATGGCGCTGTCGTTGCTACAATATGCACTATAATAATAATACTTTAAAATGGGTCACAGAAACATGATCCTGACCATTTTCCCTATAGGGAATCTTAGATTGATGTGTTTCAGGCAAAGTCAATAATTGACTTTTATTTACAAATATCGGACATTACTTGTGACGTTTAGTTTGACAAGATTCTCCAGTGGGTGCAAACAGTTTCCGTGATCGCACTTAGAATTATCAATTAAGTCAGAAATATTCCTTACGTTCCATACTGTACAAGCTCTTTCTAAATATTTAAACTTGTAAATAATATAAACTATAAAAAACTGATGCCATGAATTTTTTCACAAATCCAAAAAAAACCGTTTAGTTGGTAGATAAGGAGGACACTTGACTTAAAATTTGCACTTTAAAGCTTAATATTTCGCAAACGGATCGCTGAATCGATAAATGGTTTTTACACAGCCTGTGAAAATAAATTTTCTGTGCAACTTTCAACCAAGTACCTTTAACAACTGAAGCTGACCCCTGTGACATACGTGGGACGCACTATAAGTTTCCGGAATGAATATGAAAAAATACTATTAAAGGTACAAAATTAATTTATTGTTTTTCAAAATAATCTCCCTTGGCGTCTATGCACTTTTTCATTCGATCAAACCAGTTTTGAAAACTTTTGTGCCACTCCCCTGTGGTGACCTCTGAAACGTGTTTTTCATACTCCTCGACAGCCTCTTCTGGTGATGAAAATCGTTGACCGCGTAATTGGTTCTTAATTTTTGGGAACAGAAAAAAGTCACAAGGTGCCAGGTCGGGACTGTATGCAGGATGACTCATGAGTTCTACATTTTTCGTCTTCAAAAAGTCGTTTGTCTGTCTGGCCGTGTGAGAACTAGCATTGTCGTGGTGCAGGATGATACGGCGTTTACGGTTATTTTTACGGAGTTCGTCAATAACTTCCGGCAAACAAATGGTCGTGTACCAGTCACTATTCACGGTACGACGATTCTCTAAAGCAACAGTAGCCACGTGTCCAGTTTTATTAAAAAAAGAAGCAATCATCCGCTTGGATGCACTTTTCACGCGCGCCACTTTGGTTGGTTTCGGCTCATCTTGAAAGACCCATACGCTCGATTGCTGCTTTGTTTTGGGATCGTAGCAATAAATCCATGTTTCGTTACCTGTTACTATGTCCCACACCAAATTTGACGCACCTTCGTTGAATCTGGTAAGCATGGCACTGCACCAAGTGACGCGGTCCGTTTTTTGAGCCTCGGTCAAGTTGTGTGGGATCCACCGCGAGCACAGCTTTCTCACACCCAAATGTTTGTGTAGGATTGATTGTATTTAACTCATGCCTATTTCTAAGGATGCGCGAATTTCATGGTAGGTCACACGCCTGTCTGTTTCAATCATACGGCGCACAGCATCGATGTTTTTGTTGGTCACAG
Source organism: Ypsolopha scabrella (assembly GCA_910592155.1). Classification (NCBI taxonomy): domain Eukaryota; kingdom Metazoa; phylum Arthropoda; class Insecta; order Lepidoptera; family Ypsolophidae; genus Ypsolopha; species Ypsolopha scabrella. The sequence continues at coordinate 6,023,206 of OU342978.1, forward strand.
CGGTGGACGGCCGATCATCGCGAGATTCGTCACTGAGATTGATACGACCACGCTTGAATTCTGCAAACCAGCTATAAACAGTCGTCTTGCATGGTGCTTCATTGCCAAAAGCTGTTTCAAGCCGAGCGATGCTCTGTTGAGCTGTCAAATTACACTTAAAATCGTAGAAAATCATACTACGAAAATTTTCCGGAGTTAAATCCATGTTGATGCAGACACACAATTTTTTAAATGGCGCCACAAGGTAAAAACAAAAGACAGTCAGATGAAACAAACTGCATTCTACAGCCAAAGAGTTCTATTTTCAAATGTTGCAATAAATTTTTAAATATTGTTTATGTAAGTGGCCAGTTCCGGAAACTTTTAGTGTTACCTATGTACAAACAGACGGCCGGTTAGCGGAGGCTTAAGTAATAGGGTTCCGTTTGGCACCCTTCGCGTACGGAATCCTGCAAACAACAAGAAGATACCACTGTATTACGGAGCATTCAAAACAAAGCCCATTTATGAACTTATCATTATTATAGTTTAGTTATCTTTTAACCGGATGAGTATTTCATATCAATAATAAAATTAACTGGTTGCAAATTGTTTTATTTTGTACAGCAACAATGTTTCAGATTACTGCTTACTAAACTAGTCATATGATTTTATATTTGTAACAACATTAGAATGGACAATTAATGGATTCATTAAAAGTGTTCGAATGTTTTTCTGTTGATAGGAATAAATGTTTTTATTTTTTTAATACAACGTGAAATTTGAGTAATTTTGTTAACGAAAACTGGTGATAGTACTCGTCCATATGAACAACTTTTACTATGAAGTCAACCCTGAAATCGTGAAAAAAAAATCAGCTGTTTCATACATTTGGGTCGAGTAGGTATTTAACTTTTCTATGGAACAGCTGATATTTTCAGCTATAGTAAAAGTTGTTCATATGGACGAGTACTATCACCAGTTATAAATTTCAAGTTGTATAAATAAAGCCACCATAAAATCCGAGTCTTTTTTCCAACAGCAAAATATTCAAGCACTTATAATAAATTCATCCACAGTCCATTGTCGAGGTATAAAACATTAGGCTGGAAGGTCACAGTTTCCTAGGTGTTTGAGGATCCTAGAGAAGCTTTTTGGTTGCTAATCACAAAGATACAGGGATCTTGTAAATATGAGCAGCAAACTCAGCTAGCGGTCTGCCAACCTCTCTACAACTGTCTCTTTTTGGCCACCATTCTGTTTCTCATCTCCATGCGAGTGACCTGAAATTTCGAAGGCTTAATTTATCATCTTAGTAAACACTTATAAACTATTGTTTACTAAACATAGACCCCAATTTTTCGTATTGACAGATAATGTTCATTTATATACCGGGTGTAAATAGACTGCTACCATTAAATGAAACCACATATTCTACTGACTCTACTGAACCACTTTTCCCAAGAGTCATACCCGCGGACAGCCTTAGTCTAGGAAATAATTGAGTTCCAAACAAAAAGGCGTGAACCCTAACGCACCGACATACGGGCGAGGTTAGAGAGAGCGTTGACCTCAAACAGCTGGAGGTTTCACGGACGACGCTCTCTGTAACCTCGCTCGTATGTCGGTGCGTTAGGGTTCACGCGTTTTTGTTTGGAACTCAATTATTTCCTAAAATAAGGCTGTCCGCGGGTATGACTCTTGGGAAAAGTGGTTCAATAGGGTCAGTAGAATATGTGGTTTCATTTAATGGTCGCACTCTATTTACAACCAGTATAGTACTTTTTATGAAGTGATTAGTCTCCCACACCTCGTCTACGGAAAAATAGTCACATTGTTAATGACGAGCGAAATATTTCATACAGGATCAATAAATTTTCTAAAAAAAAAATGTATATCTGTGCCTTGAAATAAATTGATTACTTGTTTATTAAAACTTCCATGGGCTAAGTGTCTTGCCCGTCGTCACTTTATTCTTGTGCTACATTTTCCACTGTCAACAATTAGCAAAAAAAACCGGACAAGTGCGAGTTGGGCTCGCCCACCGAGGCTTCGGTTAAAGACTATATTTTTTATGATTTAATTACAAATTATAGTTTTCAGTTTTTTTGCCTTAACTTGTAGTAAAAGACGGTACTTGCCAAATTTCATAATTCTAGGTCAACGGAAATACCCTATAAATTTTGTATTAAGTTTAATTTTTTTACAGCTTCTAGGAACTGTAGACTTGAGTATATGGTTTTAATTTTAACTTGATACCTCCACGCGTTGCCGAAATAAAGGGTCTTCACGGACAGATGGACGGACGGACGGATGGACGGATGGACGGACGGACGGACAGGCAGACGGACAACAAAGTGATCCTATAAGGGCTCCGTTTTTTTCTTCTTGAGGTACGGAACCCTAAAAATAGTTTAGTTTAAGTTATCGTTTCAGAGAGCTACGTAGCTTAGGCGAAATTAGTTATAGATTTCTTAAATCTTATACTTATAGCTTTACTATTATGTTGAAATAAAAACCGAGCGTTTATTTAAAATTTCAAAAAACCACCAATTAATTGCCTGCAAAAAAAATCTCTCTCAATCAGGAAATTCATAAATTGGGCCATAAAATATGATTACATAAAATAAATAAACGATAATTATTTTAAATTTTATCCGGCGTGTGGTTTCTCTCGTCTCAAACTAAAATTATGTTGTCGTCATTTCGAGGGTGGCCTTAAGCAAGGCACTTCGATCGGATACATGGTCTGAATGATTATGTCGTCAAAATAAGTCAAGCAAAAAACGTCGTGCAAGTTGTTACCTCTGTTAAAAGCTTGGAGGAAAATAATGTCATTGCGCGATTTTTTCTGCGCCATTCCTGCTAGTATGTTATCATCAGTGACAGTTCAATACGGTATTGCTTTTGGTTATGCGTTACTGTATTTTGTTTAGGAATTCTACGAATCTTGTAAATTCTTGTCATTTTTCTTCTCATTCAGGCTATCATTATCAAGGTACGAGTATAACTTTTAAAGTCGACTTTATTTTTCATATTTAATGTAGACCGGTGGTTCCTAAGCTTACTTGAATCGCGACTCACTTAACACAAAAGGTGAGATTCAGGACGCGCTAATAGACATACTCGTACCCCCGAATACCCCCGATTTCATATATGGTAATTTTAACATAAATAGTGCTTTAACTTTAAAAGGCGCGGGGGTGTAAATATTGTGCTTGTTTTCTATTCTTCATGATTTTTTACGACCCACTAAAAATCTGCTTGCGACCCATCAGTGGGTCACGCACAACCCTCTCTTTGGAAAATACTGCTGTAAAATACATCATAACATCATAAAGCTACAAAAATTAATGAAGACACAAAATTACCGGTCTTGAACTTTTCACTCAGAGGTCTCAAAATGTACAACGATTATATTCATCAATCCATCAGCCTGGTTCGTCCACTGACATGCCTTTTCAAGATTTTGCCGCACTTTGACGTCCTCCTAGAAGAAATGCCCAAAAATCATAGACGCTGGACCGGCAGGTTGGTAAGTACGGTGCAGAAACCCTCGCACCAGTGAGGTCGCTGCCCGTCACAGTCTGTTTTATATAAGGGCTAGCAATTTGCCATATCATAGAATTGATCATTTCATGATGAGACCGCAGTATCATGAAATCTGTAAACACTAAAGGGGTCGCCTCGCTCCGCTTCCGAATTTATGATCACAAGCAATCTGACACGCTTCTCCTCGCTTCTATCGTCGTGGCACCTATTTTTGACTTTTTGTTGGAAGTCTATCGCAAATGTTTTATTTCATACTTTACGATATTGCCGATCAGATTATGAAATGATCAATTCTACAAAATCGCACGACAGATATACCGCCATGAATCGGTCTCAGGTAATGGTGGACCACCTGGTTGTGCCTGTTTGAGAGCTATCCTCTTGCTCTCCCTCGAATAATTTCGGGAGGATTTGCGAGGGAGCTTTACCAATTTGAACATAATTATTAATTTCCTGAAAACAGGCCGGTCACGCAAAACACGCAAAAGAATCAAACAGACAAATATATAAATTTATAGCATGGATTAAATTAGTATACCTATAAATACATACAAAAAACCTTGAAAAAGTAGCATTATTTAAATGTTATTAGTTTTGGCTTTTATTTAAAAACGGTAAAACATACGAGTTTTATATTTAGTCAGTTTGTAAGACAAACTCTAAAGTAAAATTAACAATAATAAAAAGTAGGATTCCATAGGCAGACGGTGTCAATTTCTTTTTGGGCTCTACCCTTTTAGCGGTTCGTTTTTTGTAGGCTTGATGTTGCTTAAGCATGTGTTGTTGCTATTTTCCATAATGTTTTTTAAGGTTCCGTACCCGTATTGCAGTATGGTACGGAACCCTTTGTGCGTGAGTCCGATTCATGTTTATAATGTTTACGTACTTTAAATGCAGTTCAGCTGTGTAACATTGTACAAGCTGAGTAACTTTATACAAATTCATGTATAGAGCATGTCACAAAAACGCAAATATCTCGTTTCTCTGTACTTTTAGATATTCATGGTTTTGACACAGCTTTTATATCGGCAAAATCCTTTACATTTAACTTGATTTAATTAATTGAACATTACGGATTCATGGAAATAACACCAGGTCAAGTTCAGTACTAGACCTGCCATTCGCCTTTATTTGCTTAGCAACAGCGGTTTTCTTACGACAGATCTCTATAAACAAAACAGCAGATCCTACTCATAAAAGCAATTCCTATTTAAAAATTTCGAGTGTTCTCCTTTTTAATTAACCCTAATGGGGTCAGCAGTAATATGAACGGGGTAATCGTTTGGCTCGCCGTCCCCGCTCGGGTCGATTAGGTACTCTTTGATCGTTCAACCGCGAGCACGCCGCTTAAATCATACCGCATTAAACACACTCAGTTGACTAAAACTATCATTATGAAGAGTTCTTTATTGAGCTATCGATTTATTTAGAATGTCTGTTTTAGTATGGTGATGTATTGTCGAAACCTTATTATAAACGTGATATTTATGACAGAAACACCTAAATACAATGTCTGTCGTACTCAAATGTATATGTATATATAGAATTGATCATTTCATGATCATCTCAAATATCATAAAAACAAAAGCGGTCGCATCGCTCCGGTCCGCTTCACTCGGCTCTGAATTTATAATCTAAAAGCAACCTAATACGCTCCTCTTTGCTCCGCTCGTCGTCGCACCTATTTTTGGCTTTTTGTTGGAAGTCTATCTTAATTTTCTCATTTCATACTCTAGTATATTGCCGTTTAGATCGTGAAATAGTCATTTCTACGATATGGCCACCACATATAATATCCTCACAAGAATGTTTTAAGGGTCCGTATAAGGCTAGATTCACGACTTCAAATGAGCATATCGTATTGTGTAACTTGGTTAATCTGATAGATTCATCTTAGAAAAAACGCCAAATCTTTAAGTTCGCTCGATAGAAAAAAAATTACGGAGTGACCTCTAAATTTCATGTTTTACGAGTGTTAAATTCTTTAAATCATACAACCTTGAAATTTTTATTAAAAGTAAGTTAACAAATGACATTGTCAGCTCGCCTGAGAATATATTAAAAATTTCATTTAGAAGCAGAGTTATTACATAAAAACAGATTTTTGTGGGCGCGTGTTTCTAGGTGTCGTTAGAGCCACGGCTGAGAGCACGCTATTTTAGAAGGAAACTTCGTACAGTTCAGTTTTGATTGATGCAAAATAAGGTCCTCAATCTGACGTTAGCCTTAAGTATCCTTATTTTATTACAAAAGATGTTGCTCTCCTTACATTACCGCTAAATTTACGACAGTGGAAGACCACTGTAGTACTCGTATCATTAAAATTCAGTTTTAGAGTCCCTTACCCAAAGGCAAAACGGAACAATAATAATGTCACTCTGCTGGTATGTCAGGGGTCACTAGCTCTTAGACGAAATAAGTTACAATTGGATATTTTGTCTGTATTGTTGACCCAAAATCAAATATTGAATTAAACAAGGAAGTAATATTTAAGGGGGTGTCCGATATAAAAAGAAGCCGGTTTTTTTTTTCATTTTCCTGCGTGTGGGCTTTTTCTAGAGCTCACTGACTAGAGTACAAATATATTTTTCATCACTAATGCTCTGAAAGTAAGTCGTATTCAACTCGAAATGCGGGAGGTACATTCGATTTACAAACCTAGGGAGGTCAGTAAATTTGAAAATCAAACGAAACTCCCTTAGAGTAAGTCACTCGTCTCGCTAAATAACAATGGAGACTATTTTCTGCTTAATCTCTTTTTATTTTGTCATTATGTATTTTATTTATATTATTATAAAAAATGTGACTTTCATAAAATAGGTAAATATGCTAATTGAAACGTTAAAAAGACGTTAAGAGTTTACACAATGCACTAAATTGGTTTTATTTCTAAAATATTATATTTTTAAAACATTCACATTGTCCAGTAAGACCGAAAAAAGGAAAAGTAAAGTCACAAGAAAAATTAAAATGGTGGAAGTAAAATTTACTTTATTAACTTTGTATTGGGGTCTTACTCGCGATAACTAACAACATACCTTAATAGATGTATGCTTGACGTTTCGACGCCTCTGTAGGCTGTCGTGGTCACAAGCTCAGTTAGCAAGCGTCAAGCACATATCTATTAAGGTATGTTATTAGTTATCGCGAGTAAGACCCCAATACAAAGTTAATAATGTGTGAAAATCGCGAATGTTTAAAGTTTTAAATTGTTAAAAACGTTGTTTCAAACATATTTTTGCATTTTTTTTTGTTTGCTTGCTTCGCTCGCTCGTGCGCCTAAATATCTCAGGTGTAATTGATCGCTTACCCCCTTGTATAGCAATCTACTATTTTATTCTTACTTTTCTTCAAAAATAAACATAGGCTCCCGTCAAAGTTGTCAGTTCTAGGATATTTCTGCAAAAACCAAACTAGTTGAGAAATTGAAATTTCCGTATATCATGTTCCATTATACCGAGAAAACTTTTTTTACAATACTACCAGATCGTATTGTGAATAAAATCTTGGTTAATAAGAACAGAATTAAGTCAAGTTTACTTGAATTATCGAAAACAAAAAAGGCTGTTTGTTGTAACTAGATTTTTCAAGTAAACTGAACAATGAATATACAGTACAATGTTTCTGTTTAAATAATCTATAATGAGGTTAATGAAACCAGATTTTTTTCTCGGTATACTGTATTAAAACATCAAATATTGAGAACGCCGATTCATATACCCGTAAACTGAACTATGAGATGGATAAACGCATTCACAGACAGACAAACAAATTGACAGAACCCAAAACCTCCCTATAAAGTTTTACGTTTTATTACGGAATTCTAAAACCGGCGTCACATTCAACCTTTGTTAGCTACCATGGAAGGACTAAAATTCCAACAAAACTAGGTCAACCTTTGTTTAACAAAAGATCATTAACATTAACAAATTAGCCCATCATCGTCATCCATCTTTAAAAATAACATTAATTATTTGTAACAACACCGTTAGGCGAAGTAACGAACTTAACAACAACGAAATTAGTTATTGATTTTCCTCACCCTATTGTTAGCCAACCATCTAAATCTAAAAAGGCTCGATTGAAGGCTATACCTATATAAGGTGACTTTTATTTATACAGCCAAACTCATACTGGAGGCTTGGTAAGTGATCAGTAACACGGATCGATCACACTTTTTGCTAATTTCGCAAAATAAAATCTTGACGTCCCATAGTAATTGACTCGGGGCTGGGCTTGCGTTTGTAAGGAACACGAAAAGAATAATTATGAATTTCACAAAAAGGGTCATCGAACCTTGTTACTGAGTACTTACCGAGTGTTCAGTAAGTTTCAGCTGCATAAATTAAAGGTGAAATTAAATCAACCGACCAAATTCATACTGGAGACTCGGTTAGTGATCAATAACCAGGTTCAATAAACCTTTTGGCTAATTTCGAAAAATATTTTTTTGCTCCCTTACTGGTTTGACTATAGGCTGTCCGAGATATCATGATATGGGTGGCAGTTCAAAGTTGACAGTTACAGTGATGTAACCTAACAAAATATAATCGATTTTTTTTAGTATCGAGAAAGTTAACAAGGGCTATCAAATCGATTTTTTATTTGATTGATCTTTGATTATCCAAACTATTTTTTTAATTACTAAATTAGTTAAATTAAACGAACCAATAACTCCAGAGCTTAAGATATATTAGATATATATATTATATTCCTATAGCACGTAAAGCTATCAGAAACAAACAGAACACAAACCGCATACAAAATGTACTCATACTGACGCGATCCTATATGATGGCCGCACCGATTCATCGATATATTTTCGATTATGTAGTGTCCGTACCCATGGGTTAACGTTCCGATCCACGCATGAAGTAGAAAAAAGACAAAAATATTTATTGAATCTTTTCTTCATTAAATTTAAAGAATACACTGAAATTTTTGCTTCGATGTAAAGAGGCATTATTTGTTGTATGTTTGCAATAATTATGTACATTATTTCTAAAACCTATTATTTTCTTTTGTGCCTGGGTGTATTTAGCATGGTGTGAGTAGTATAGGTGAAACAGAAAATTACGAACTGTCACCCATATCATGATATCTCGGACAGCCTATAGTTTAAGTAAAATTCCTAGTGCAGGCACTACGGGGCAAAAAAAATATTTTTTTGAATTTCACCTGGATGGTCATTAAACATTGTTCCTGATGACTAACCGAGTCAACAGTATGAATTTGGTCGGTTAATTTAATTTCACCAAGTATGTATACCATTATATGCTGATATTAACTAGATCCGATATTAATACGCAACTTACTTTCTCGTTTTGCGAGATGTCCTGCTTTTGTGGGGATGTCCCGTTTTTCAGGGCGCGTCCCGTCGGCACCTTGAGCGGGTTGCCCAAAATCCTACTTTTTCCTTTGAAGAAAATATATTATTTAATTTTATTCTAAATATTGTTGCAAATATATATATATATTTGTTTCATCCTATCCTATCCTATCCTACTAATATTATAAATGCGAAAGTTTGTGTGTGTGTGTATGTTTGTTACTCTTTCACGCTGAAACGTCTGAACAGATTTGGATGAAATTTAAAATGGATATAGCTTATACCCTAACTTAACACATAAGCTACTTTTTATTCCGGAAAAATGCATGGTTCCTGTAGGATAGATCAATAACATCGAAAAATCAGGTGTCTAATTAACGCGGTCCTTTTCGTTTATGGTGATATAAGACAAGGCTTTGTTATTTCATACATCAGGTGTCTAATTAGCGCGGTTCTCTATCGTTTGTGGTGAAATAAGACAAGGCTATGTTATCTCATCACACTTCACACTAATATTATAAATGCGAAAGTGTGTGTGTGTGTGTGTGTATGTTTGTTACTCTTTCACGCTGAAACGGCTAGACGGATTTGTATGAAATTTAGAATAGATATATGTAGCTTATACCCCAACTTAACACATAGGTTACTTTTTATCCCGGAAAAAAGCATGTCGTTAAACCGAATAAAACGCGGGCGGAGCCGCGGGCAAAAGCTAGTAGTAAGATAAATTTAATAATTGATAGTATGTGTTAGATAATATACATAAGTAACGTTTTATCGATCTCATTAAAGTTTGTATTTTTTTTTATTAGATGATTGTAATCGCTGTTAAGCATTTTTCTACATTCCAATTTTTTTTTCCTGGTCCCGCTGTTTCTTCATCAATTTCCGATCTGGCAACGCTTGGGAGACTCAATTTTTACCTTCATTTTTAGTAAACCATTAAAACAACGTCGACCTTTCAATTATATGATTTTAATAACAAAACAGAAAACCAACCAGAACACAAACATTCCAAAAATTATATTAACCTTACAAACGGACAAATTCATTCAACGTAAACGTGGATTTCCATTGTTATATTTTTATTTCGCATTGTGCAGGTTAAGAAGGTCAAATCCACGCCTCCATCATCATCATCATCTTGATTTGGTTAGTTCCTCTATGATCACCACACCAGTTACAAACCGAAAGCCCGCTTTAGACGTGGATGAATTCAGTTAACTAACTGAGTAATCATGAGTAACCTCCCTAATTGTCGTATCTGAGTGGACTTTGATTGATTCAGTATCGACATTCATCATCGTCTAAGGAGGCTAATAAAACCATTATGCACACATTTAGATGTGTATAAAAGGATGGCATACACTGAGTTAGAACCACTGATTACTCAATATAAGCATGACGCATCGTGGACAGTTAGGCCAAGTTGCCGGTTGACCAATCCTTTAACTTCATTATACATGACGAGATCATGCCGCCAAGTAACTCCTCCTGTTCCGGCATGACGTCATGGGAAGTTATACCGGGGAGCATATAAGCAAAACCTAACTTCGGAGTTTGAATACTGTACTGCGATTGGTCAAAATACTGCATACTTAGATTTTGCCACGAACGGCAACTCCAGAGTTAGACTTTGATAGAGCAAAACAATGCAGTGAAGTCCTAAAAACAAAGAATTAAATTAAGTTGTCGTCTCACTCCGCTCCGGTTCGATCGGCTCCTTATTTTATCTTACATGTCAACCTCGCTCCTCCTCGCTTCGCTCGTCGTCGCACTCTTTTTGATCGAATTTTTGCCCACTCTTTGGTCGACGCGTACTCAGTAGGTAGAGATTGCGCGCAAAATCTAATTACGGTGTTTTTGCACCAATCAGAGATCACTTTCGAAACTCAATAGTTAGATTTTGCTTATATGTTACCGGGGAAGGGTTTCAAGGCAGTTTCATCAGTTTGGTTTTGAGTGTGATATAAGTACGTATCAAAATTTTGTTTAATTCAGCATATACCGGTATAAATGGAACTCTTCTGCGCAAATGAAAAAAATCTCAACTTACTTATTTGAAGTGCCTACTATGAATTTGGTGGAAGTCTGTATTTTTGATGCGCGGGCAGAATGGGTCTGTGAAGAAGTGGTTCAGTATGATCAGTTTTGTGGCTCATCTTAATGTTATCTATCTTTAATATTGCTATGACGCCAATAAAGGTACGTTTCTTCAAAAGTGCAATCATACTACAATAGTTCGGTCATAACAAGCATTAATTTCCACAAATAGGCTGTGAAAATCACTGGGCTATTTCTACACGATAAATTATAGCCCACAATAGGGACGCAACTACAAATTATAGTATTTTTTACGCTCGTACTGTAATTTCTATGAAATTCAATTGCTTTGAGTATAGTGATACATTGTCTTAATGAAACACTAGGAAATTACTATCTTTGGGGCATGGGTTGTTTGTAGTTATGTCAAATGTCATTGGTTGCAAGTTTCAGGCTCAATTTTAAAACGGACTCATATTGTGGTACTATTTATTTTAAACAAATGGAATGTTTCTAAATTCTCTTATACATTATCGCTAAAACAATAGATAGCAGTCCAGATCGAGATCCAGATCCCTCTTATAGATTTAGACCTAACATTTGTAACTGTTAAAAGAAAGGGGTAAATATCTTAAAATTCCACTTCGGTATTGCTTTGAAACTTTAAGCATTATGTTCTACTTAGCATGTTGAACAACTTTTAAACAATGTATAATAGTTCACATAATATTGTCTTTGGCAATAAAGACGATTAAGAGGTTAATCACTTTATATTATGTAATTAGATGCTTCTTTTTATTTTTTGATTTATACTCCTAATACGAACCGAAAGATATATCGTCAATCTTATTTGTAAATGGAGCATGTAGTTGAGAACTGCACTGTATCTTTGGAAGATGGAGATGGCTAGGAATGGAGATTGAATAATATCAATCAATATCAAGTATAAAACAAAAAGTCTATTTCCGTTGATTTTTACATAAATAATCAATTTAAACTTATTTTGATAATATAATTTTGATATTTTAAATTATAGTATCCGGCAAAACCGTGAGTAACAATTCACTTACTTAGTACAAGTTGACGGCTCTAGCTTCTTCGAACTGGCAGTTTGGCAAAGTAATAATAATTTCTTTCAATTTTCAGTTTTATTACTTCGCCACTTAGTTTCTCCTAGGTTTAGCTTGCGATAACAAATTGATTTGAGCTTTCGAATTCACACTTCATATTTCTATATAGAAGCAGCTGCTAGCCGCTCAGTCGAAGTCGAAACTTAACACCCGGGTTCGAATCCTCGAGTTCAAAGCGATGGTGCATGGTGAGTTTTTAGGATTTTACGAATAAAAAATCAAGTCAATTCCATAACTGCGTTCTTCTATGGAACATTTTAAAACCAAAAAACATAGTTTTGGAATATATATTTTTTTCTATTCAACCAGTGCGTCCTTCCTGTGATGACGTACGGCGCTGAGACGTGGTCTCTTACAAAGGGTTTGATCCACCGGCTTAAGGTCGCTCAGCGAGCTATGGAGCGGGCTATGCTTGGGATATCTCTGATGGATAGAATTCGAAACGAGGAGATCCGTTGGAGATCGAAAGTGACCTGCCGAATCAGTAAGTTGAAGTGGAAGTGGGCGGGCTATATCTGTCGCCGACGTGATGGCCGTTGCGGCCAAAGGCGTTATAATGGAGTTCACGTACAGCAAAGTGTAGCGTAGGCCGACCTCGTGCCCGTTGGACCGAATCTGAAGGAGGTTGTGGGTGGCGGCTGGATGAGGAGGACGGAGGACCGCCAAGAGTGGCGTAATATTAGAAAGACCTAAGGCTGATGGATGGACATTTAGATCGATTTTCACGTTTCCTTATTTGTTTTTTTTTACACGTTTATATGGTAAAAGGCACAAACTCAACTTAAACCATAGTGTATTTAACAATGCTTATTTTTGTTTGGTGCGAAATGGTTTAAGGGGGTAACTTTTTACCTCGGTACAAAATGCACATCATAATATTGTTTTTCTTACTTTTGAATAAAAAGCATGCAATAAATGTGTTTTAAAGCAACTTGCGGAAAGAGTTTAATAATAATAAAGTCTTGACAAAAAAATTACGTACTTTAATGTATTACATTTTGTTTGCAATACATTAACAAACTTAAAACCGTGTTTACACTTGTAATGTAATTCAGCTAAAATGTAACGCATAAAATTGAATAATTTTCATGTGATCACCTATTTAACAAGCAGTTTGCGTGAATTGCTATAAAACGCATTTATTGCATACTATTCAAAAGTAAGGAAAACAATATTATAATGCGCATTTTGTATCGAGATTTTCCGTTACCACCTTAATTCAGCTCCTGAACGATATATCTCTAATATAAGTATGTTTGTAATCTGTATGACACTTTAATTTTGTGTATGAAATGTGGAATTTTGCGAAATAAAAACATTTTTGTGCATGAAATTATTAAAATGTTTGTGTTTTGCGACTCTCCTGTATAGTTTGGTTCTTCACCGGGGGGGGCACATATTTCTTCAAACAAATCCTCGAAAGTCTGGCGTTGTTGATGTTAGAGGCTCGGTTCCAGCCTTGATTGTCATACACGTATACAAGTTACAACTGACCGCCTGTGGTCTAGTGGTTGGACTACTCGACTACAAATCCGAAGGCCGCGTATTCAAATCCCGTTAGATCACATTTGTGTTCGCTTTGCGTGCTTCAGAAGACGCTGTGAGTCTTGTTTGTGCCCGAAGTACGGCGATGGAGCTCACCACCAATCACGCTGGGTGACGTGGTATTTGGAATCGGATTTTGGAATTAAAAGCAAAGGAGTGTAAAACTTAAACTTCGTTATTACTAAAATGATGTCTCTTTAAGTGTTTTAGTACTAAATTTTAATTTAAGACCTCTTAAATCAGCTTTATTGTTTGGTTAACTTTGGTAGCAAATTATATTAATAGATTTTCAATAGGATAACCAAATTTACATGGGAAGGCTTTCCAAATAGTCTAGAGATCAAAGGGTTGAATAAAAGTCAAACTCCAACTCTGTTTACAATTCAATTGATATTTCAAATAAACTGTTTGCATTTGTTAATTATGTTATAGCCGCTACAGTAGCCTCACTTTGTTTGTAGAGTAAGAAGATTGCCAATATTATGTCGATACATCTATATTATAATGTGACATCTATAATGTCACATTATTTTATTAGAAAGCGTTTCAAAACGAGCGAGCACAGTGTCAAATTTCACTTGTTTATTAGAAAGAGACAAATCTATACAGGAGAAAGAGAAAGAAAAATCTGGTTGCACAAATCAAGTAGCCCAGTGTGATTTTCGCATTACTCGGAAGCGTTTCAAAACACTTCTGAGCAAAGGTCAGGTAACAGTTCGGTTACCCTCGGTTTAACTCGTGTCAATATTTTATTACTGCAATTATCCCTTCTGATGTCGTCTAGCGATCTGCTTTTTACATGACGCGACCTATACTGGTCACTATTCTCCCCTTCCCTTAAGAGCTCGGTCCGCGACGACGACAACTTTGATGAAAAACAATATGCTAAATATTTTTCTGGCCTTTATCGCGTTGTTTTTGGAAAAACTAGGGACATACACCACTTCATATTGGCCGTCTAAATAAAGGCCTAGAATTCATTTGATTGAATTGTTTCTCTTTTGCGAGTTATTTTATTAGCGCATAGATATCTTAATACTATTATTAAATAGATCAGTAAGACAGCGTTAAAAATCACACTAGCCAGTTTCAAAGACTTGCGTGCAACTGTCAGGTAACACTTTTGTTTACCTTGGGTTTCAGTCGTGTCAATTTTTGGTCGCCGCTGTGGGGTGAAATTCGCATCACTCCGAGTAAAATTCGCTCGTTTGGAAATGGAACCTAAATAGGTAAAAAAGTGTCTACACATCTCTTGTGTCAGTTAGGGGGGTTGGTCCAAAGCGGCTATTCATACAAACTTGTGGAAACCAACAACCACGACAAAAGCATTATAATTTCGTTGTGTTACTTTTTTCTACACGTTCTATCAATTCTACACCTGCGAATAATCAGTTTTTTCACAAAAAAACATGGTTTTACTACCTATCAAATTTTGCTGTAATACTATGATACATTTTTTAAACATCAAAATTTGATATGAAAGTATTTTTTTTGTGAAATAACTAATATTCGCATGTGTAGAATTGATGGAACGTGTAGAAAAAAGTAACACAACGAAATTATAATGGTTTTATCGTGGTTGTTGGTTCCGACAAGTTTGTATGGAGAGCGGCTTTGGACCATCCACCTGAAGAGGCCGGTCCGTATTTTTCGTCTGTTTGATGCGAATATCATTGACGCGATGTTTTTGTAAAAATCAGGGACATACACCAGTCCATATTGGCCATCTCAATGAAGACCCAAAATTTATTTGATTTAATTGTTTCTCCTTTGCGCGTTATTTTGATAGGTAATTAGATATTATGAGTAACAATTCGGAGCGGGCTCGTAAGTTTATTACAAGCATTTGCAAGTTTCGGCTGTAATGTAAAACTTTGGTATAGGTACAATTTAAGGCAAGAAAACAACTTTGTAGGTAAATCTGTCCAGTTTGATAACTTAAAACAAAAAATCAATATTCAAAATTTTGCCAAAATGGTGCCTTTTAAAATATCAGTACCAGATGATAGAGGTCTTATACATTATGTAGCCACAAAAAAAAAAGTTATGTCCCTCACCGTCCACCGGCAATACCAATTGGACGGGATGAGACTTTGAGTTTATATTTTCTTGATAAGAAGGTCTTTAATTGCAATCTCTTGCAAGAAATTAATTAATTAATTTCTTAAGAAATGAATAACCTAACCTAACCATCCGCACCATTCGATTAGTATTGCTAAGAAGAAGGGCAAGAAACTTCGCAAACATGTTTTTTTTTTTTCATTTTTTACATAATCTTAATCTATACAATTTTATTATACCTACTTAAGTAAAGGCAATTAAAAAAGCATAGGAATTATGTCCAACAGAAAAAAAAATTGATCTTAGTCAATCCGTCTTACATTGTCTATTACCTTTTACAGCAAAGTCAGTTTATATATTAATTAACTATTAATATGTAAACTGACTTTGCTGTAAAAGGCAATAGAAAATGTAAGATTAGCCTTTAGAGGAATCGAACATTTGATTTGATTTGATTTGAATTACTTTAGATTTTTTACGAGTATCTTTGCACTCTCCTCTAACTAGAATTTGCAAGACCTATAACGAAGTGAACTTAAAAAACAACAAAGATATTTTTAATGATTCGCTCAACACATATAAACGTAAACTGCTTATATCCATTGCACCTTTAAATTGTCATTTTTAGTTAATTTTTTAAGCTCTTATATTATAACTTACTAATGATACTGTTAAGTTATTTATCTACTGAGAGAAGTTATTTTTTTAAATATTTTATTTAACTTTTTAATTCAAGAATGATGAGTATACCTATTAAAGGGATACGTATCAGATGCATAACCTTCTTGAATATAAAAAACAATGTTCAATATGTATCCTGTTGGTGTACCAATTAAAATAAAATAAATAAATAGATATTTAAGTGTTTTTTGGCGTTTGATCTATAGAATCAATACAGATTTTATAATTGTACCACAGACTTTTTGGCATTGAAGAAATAATCCCTGAAAAAACAGGCTCGGAGAAAGAGCCTCGTTCCTACTGAATGAAAAGAAAAATATTTTCCTCTTCTAAAGAAAATTTACTTAAAAAGATCGAAGAAGCCCATCGAACTTCTGATTTGTTTGAGATGGGCTTCGAACAACTGATTGGTAACAATAAACGGAGGAAAAAGTGATTCCAACTTAGTTAATTTTGTATGTATAGGTAAATTTTTCAACAGATTCTCCCTTTTGCGCTCTTCAATCCCTACTTTTCATGTTTAAGAATTGCAAACAAATTGAGTGATTTTGTGTTTATGTTATGATTTTGTAAAAAGAAGTAAACCTGATAGAAACCAGTATTTTATTAAATATTATCGAAAAATAGGGTGATCCGTTCTTCACCTCCAGATTTATAGGTCTGCGTTTCGTTATTGCTGTGATTTACGATATTTGTAACTTGCGATAAAATAATCTCCAAAAATATCTACTATCGTCTTGGCGAAATTCATAGAAATAATTGACATAGAGTTGATAAGATAAGAGTTGAAGTGTATTTTCTTAAGTGTGTTTTGTTTGTTTCAAATAAATAGGTATTTAGACTTATTAGTTTTAAAATTTTAAAAATGTGACTTATTGGCGACGTGATATTGGCAGAAAAGGGTGGCAGAAAGCAAGCCAATGACCAAATAGAGAAAAATAATCAGCTTATGGATTTTTACGTGTACAAATTTTATTCCCATAGTTTTGCACTAGTAATTCTGCTTCTGAAATCCCAGGAAACTACCCAATTTTCCTAGAATAGTATCTACACCGCTGCAAAAATTTCCTCGCTATTCGCAATCGTTTCAAGAGTTTTTTATACCTAAACTTATTTATAACAGACAATAAAACAACCTCTCTAGTCTATAATATAGTGAGGTTAATATATATTAATTCTAGGACAACAGAAAACACAGCTCCCTTTTGAGAGCTCCCTTGACGACACATACCTACATATCTACGAACCATCGGATAAGTGGAACAAACAAAAAAACTGCCTTGGAATCGAAATATCGGGATCTCGTACAAACATACATGAGTTACATACGACCTCACACAGTATAAACGCATAACCCTTTTATTTTGATCGAGGGCTAACAATTAGGATCGACATCAATTCGTTTTCACTTTCTTCTTTTTCATTTGATGAACTTGTTATTTAATCAACTAGTGCCCAATATTTTCCTGTCCCTTCAGTTTTCTTTATGAGGTCAGTACGATCTGAGGCATTATCAACCT
The DNA here is from genome assembly GCA_910592155.1 of Ypsolopha scabrella. Lineage (NCBI taxonomy): Eukaryota > Metazoa > Arthropoda > Insecta > Lepidoptera > Ypsolophidae > Ypsolopha > Ypsolopha scabrella. The sequence continues at coordinate 6,041,046 of OU342978.1, forward strand.
CATGATGGAGTGATATGTCCAACATCATGACAGGAAGTATTTTTCCTCGTCGTATTTTTGTTCTTGCTGTGGCTTTTGATGGTCCGTTGATTTTGTGATTTAGTATAACGATTTAGGACTACAGGGGAGAAGCCGAAGTCACAATATTCGGTTGTTTTTTATCGTTCAGCTATACATCCATCTCTGTTATACTGTGGATGCTTTATAATGAAGATTGTACACTCTGACAACAATTGATCGACCAAAACTTTTTGGGTGTTCCAGGCCAGGTTGTTCTAGAGCCTGGTAGCGATGTGTGTGAAAGGAGACTTTTTTACGTGAAATTCTTGATGGGAAGCGCCGATGAGAGCTAAAATGAACTCAGAAAGTACTCACCCAAAAAGCGTGGGAGTGAAAGCTAGAAAAAAATTATTGTCAATTAAGTTATAAGATATAATATGTAGTTTTAGAGAACTAATAATAGTTTGTACTTGTTCCAGATGAGATGGCAAGTGGCCGGCGGGATGGGCCTGCCGCTTGCCGCTGCTGTTTTCCTGATGCTCCCACTCTTCACCTCCTCCACTGGAGATATACGTGAGTTAATGGGTTCCTTCCTCTTCCATCATTCTAAAATAAAGGATCATAGCAAATATATCGTACTATTTATAATATTAATAGTATTTATTTATTGAGCCGACCAATATATATAAGATATCGTAGGCATATTAAAGGTGGTAGAGCTGATGCCGGGCTCGACTGTGGAGGTACCACCATCTTACTCGCAAATCCTCCCGAAGTTATTCGGGGGAGAGTTAGAGAACAGCTCTCAGGCACAACCAGGCGGCCCACCATTGCCTCGGACCGATAGATGGCGGCGGTATAACCATCCCCAATTGCCGGGCCTTGTATAAAACAGACTGGTGATGGGCAGCGGCGTCACTGGTGGGAGGGTTTCGGCACCGCGCTCACCAACCCGCCTGCCCAGCGTGTGTGAGTATGGGCATTTCTTCCAGGAAGACCGCCAAGAGTGCCGAAATCCTGGAAAGGTCTATGTCCAGCAGTGGACGAAACAGGCTGATGGATGGATCGATGGATCAAGGCTGGAAGCATAAACATAAACGGAGAGTACAGATCACATCTTTGCTATGCCAATTACTTTGTGGTAATGGTGGAATCACTGCAGGAACTAGGTAATGCATAAGTTATTCTTTTAAAGACCGAGTGATTAAAAAAGTGAAGTCGTAAGTAAAAAGGCCAGGACTGCTGTTAAATTTCAACGTTTATTTCTTGCTATAAAATCTAACACGTCCACTGTACTGTCCGCCCCAGAACAGAAGGTGCGCGTGATCTTAGTCACAGATGTCTTCGCAGTTGCGCATTCTTGGAACTTCCTTTGCGGAGGTGGGGTCGCACGGGGAGCCAAACTACTACCCGTCCAACATAATAAGGCCGAAAACAAAGACTTTATTGGCTTTTGATAGAGGCACGGGAGAAATAATATTAGAGGCGATTATTGGTTGGTATATTGGGCTAATTGTCTTGGACCGCTAGTACATACAATTTAAACTTTTTTAAGTGAGTTCTCATCAAGCTTTTATTTACCAGGACATCATGGCACATCCAGAGCTCGAGGCTGGCGAGCGGGAGTCCAAGGTGCACCTGAGGCAGCTGCTAACAATTCTGTCAGCAACATTACAGCCCAACTCGGTGGTACGGCGTATCTGCACTGCTTGGTCGGCCACTTGAATGAGAGAGGCGTAAGTTCACTTTTGATACCCTTTTTTCTGTAGAATGAAGCCAGGCCAACATACTCGTAATTCTGACCCTGACTCTTGACCTATTACTTTTATTTTGATGATAAAGATGTTCTGACCAAAGACAGCTATAACACAAATAAAATTCCTTCATCATTCATTAATTATTCCAATAAAACACAAAGTGGGTTAAAAAATTAGGCTGGGACATTGGAGGAAGTTCATCAGTTCACATCACAATTAACTGCATAAACCCAGTTGAAAATCAGTGATTTCTCAGATTTATTAAGAAATTTATGATATATACTTTTATGAACATTGGTTTTTCGCAAATCCGACTATCCCATTCCACTAATCACACTACCCACTTCCCACTAATATTATAAATGCGAAAGTTAGGATGTATAAATGGATGGATGGATGTTTGTTACTCTTTCACGCCGTAACTACTGAACCGATTGAGCTGAAATTTTACATGAATGCCCTCTATTATGACATATTAAAGGCCAGACATAACACCACCACGACACATTTTACCGTTGTTATGGGGGACTTCAACGCCAAAGTGGGAGTACAAGAGTGTGGTGAATCGGTAATCGGACCACACGGTTATGGCTGCAGAAATCCTCGGGGCCAGATGCTGGTTAGCTTCCTTGAGAGCCAGGGTCTCTATTTGATGAACTCATTCTTCAAAAAGAAGCCTCAAAGGAAGTGGACCTGGTGAAGCCCTGGTGGTAAGACTAAAAATGAGATAGACTTCATCATGACGGATCAAAAGCACATAATCCAATGTATCTGTGATCAACAGGTTTTGTACCGGTAGCGATCACCGACTTGTGCGATGCATCTTGAATATCGACTTACAGCTTGAGAGAAATCTTCTAATGAAGTCTACGCTCCGCCCTTCTCTGCGCCAAACCGCTGCGGGATCCGAAAAGTTCCAAATGGAACTTCAGAACCGATTTGCCCTGTTGGAAACCACTGATGATGTTGACCAGCTTGCTAACAATTTCACGAATGTCGTGCGCGAGATAGGGAGGGCTTATTTTAAGCCGGAGCGAAGGACTAAGGAGTCCAAAATTTCGAGTGGAACTCTGGACCTGATGAGGCAGAGACGGGAAATGTCTTTAGATTCTGCAGATTTTTCCCTTCTTAACAAGCGTGTTAAAAGGCAAATTCGTTTCGACCTGCGCCAACATAACACTTGCGTCTTCCGACGACTTCCAACCTCCAGAGCAGGCTGGGTTTCGAAAAGGCTACAGCACCGTGGACCAACAGTCCTTATGTCTAGCGTTTGTGGACTACGAGAAAGCCTTCGACTCCATCGAATCTTGGTCTGTTTTGCAGTCCTTGCAGCGTTGCCAAGTTGACTGGCATTACGTGGAGTTATTGAAATGTCTGTATGACTCCGCTACGATGTCCGTCCAAGTACAGGGTGTACAAACAAAACCGATACATCTTCAGCGCGGCGTGAGACAAAGAGATGTTATTTCTCCAAAATTGTTTACCGCCGCGCTGGAGGACGTCTTTAAAACACTAGACTGGAATGGACAAGGCATAAACGTAAACGGAGAGAACATTTCACATCTTCGCTTTGCAGGAACTGGAGGAAATGATGCGTTGCCTTAGGGATTCTTCGAGACGAGTGGGCCTGCGGATGAATTTGGATAAGACTAAGGTCATGTCCAACTGTCACGTCATCCAAGGGCCAATAACCGTCGACAATGTTGTTCAAAAATATGTTTATCTGGGTCAAGTCATACAGCTGGATAAAAACAACTTCGACGCCGAGGCTGACAGAAGAATATGCTTGGGTTGAGCAGCATTCGGAAAGTTGCGTCACATATTTACGTCGTCAATACCGCTGTGCTTAAAGGCTAAGATGTACAACCAGTGTGTCCTTCCTGTGATGACGTATGGCGCTGAGACGTGGTCTCTTACAAAGGGTCTGATCCACCGGTTTAAGGTCGCTCAGCGAGCTATGGAGCGGGCTATGCTTGGGGTATCTCTGATGGATAGAATCCGAAATGACGAGATCCGTCGGAGATCGAAAGTAACTGACACAGCCTGCAGAATCAGCAAGTTGAAGTGGCAGTGGGCAGGCCATATTTGTCGCCGACATGATGGCCGTTGGGGCCGAAAGGCTTTAGAATGGAGACCACGTACAGCAAAGCGTAGTGTAGGCCGACCTCGTGCCCGCTGGACCGATGACCTGAAGGACGTTGCGGGGGGCGGCTGGATGAGGAGGACGGAGGACCGACATGAGTGGCAAAATTTGGGAAAGGCCTATGTCCAGCAGTGGACGAACACGGGCTGATTGATGGATGGATGGATGGTAGTTCTAGACCTGGAATAGGACAAAAACTACTTTTTCCCTTTGTTCCCATGGAAAAACTATAAAAGAGACACAAAATGGCAAACAGAGGCGCATAACACACACATTTCACCAGCTGTGTTTACTGTAGGTAACAGTCCAAATAATATTGACTGATTTTATAGGAGTACACAGAAACTAATTCAACGCGGGTGAAACCATTTTCATTTTCAATAAGAGCAAAAGCTAGTATTTTATAAGTGAAAGTCCTTTACATAGTTCAATATAGAATCAACGAATCGGAAATCAAACTACTAAAAGATTCGTGGTTTGGATTCATAATTAATATACGTTGCGATAATATCTGTCAGATTTCGCCTGTGAAAACTAGTCAGGTGAAGTATGGCTGATATATCGTGAGTAGACATTTATATTAATTATGAATCGGAAACCTGTTCAGATTTTCCTGGCTCCGATAAAACTGAAGAAGTAATATAATATTTTTGTCCATTAACAGCAAGTTTCCTGGATCAGGAAGCGAGACTGGCACATCCTGAGTTCTGGAAAGTTCACATACACCAATGACGAGAGATTTCAGGTAAATTAATATTATTTTTGTAAGACGAAACGAAAATGTTTGAAAAGGAACAACGGTTTTCTTATTATGTAACATCCGGGTTTCCTCGGATTTGTCCTAGTTTGGAGGGCGTCCAGGAAGAGTCTGGATCCACCCCTGATTTCACTGGAAACTACCGTGATACACAGTCGGCAAAATAAAAACAGTCGTTAGAGGAAATGTATTCCAAATATTGATGATAGCTCAAAGGAAACAATTTTGTTTTTTTTTAAATGAATGAAACTTTTTATGAGTTTTGGAAAGTCGGTTGGTTCGCCCGGGAATCGAAATAGCAAAAATGCAAAAATCTTGTCGTTTTATTGGCATCAATAGACGGGGTGAATGAAAAGAAAAAGTTTTATAATCATTATATTAAAAGAAGACCATGAAAATAAACATAAAAGCAATTGAATGGGCCGTCAAGAAAAATCCATCTAATACTATTACACGAGCAAAAATTGTATTTATATGTTCTTTTTTAATTGTTTGTGACCAGGGTCTTATTATCCAACTTCGACATCTATAGCAATCGCCTTCAAACGCGCCGTAATTAGCTAGAAATGACATCACACGTCATTTTAATGAATATTTAAGTTGGATATTAAGTGGGCAGGTTATATAAAATGGCCCAAGGATTTAGATAAATTTACAGTCTGGTCTAGAGCATATATAGGCAACGTCCGGCCCGTCCCACCTTTAAAAACATCCATCGCCAGTTCAAATCATTTTTGGATGACATCTCCTCAGAACATGATGATGTGACATACTATAGCGAAGTAAGATGGTTAAGGAAATGCAAAATGCTAGAAATATTTTATGAACTAAGACAAGAAATAGCCGCTTTTATGGAAATCAAACAAAACCCATTGCCCGAAGTCAGTGATCCAAAATGGTTATGTGACTTAGCATCTCCCGTTGATATCACAGGACACTTAAACGACTTGAATCTGAAGCTTCAAAAACAAGGTCAGTTGGTAAGCGAATTGTATAGCCATCTATAGGCGTTCCAGAACAAACTTCGCTTATGGGAAACACAAATGCGATCTGAAAGCTGTCATCATTTTTCAACACTATCCAGTCACGAAAATATTGCTTTCGCTCAATACGCTGAAGAACTGAAATTACTATCAGAGCAATTTTTGAAAAGGTTTTCCGACTTCAAGAACATGGATAGCTGCTTTAACATTTTTGCTACTCCGATAAAAAGTGATGTAGACAAGGCTCCAATTTACAACTTCCGTTTTTTTACATCTGCCATCCGCGAATCCGTTAACATCCTAAAGTTTGGCCCGCAACTTTCAAAAGGTTGCCCATACCTGGTCTAGAGGTTTTCAGCGGCAAAAAATCGATCTAGCTAATCGTTTTCTGCGAGTTTTCACGAGCAAATCACATATTTTGTCTTCACTTTGTACAAGATTGAAAATTTCGCATTCGTTGTTAAACACGTCAGTAGCTCAGTTGGTAGAGCATCTGCCTGGCGCGTTTGAACCGTCGTTTTTTGTTTCTTCTTTATATTTCGGAAGATTTGTTTATTTTTTTCGTTGCTTCCTTATTTGTTCCCAAAGTATTTCAATCGAGCGAAACTCGGTCGCCTAGGTATTGTAGCTATTGAATTCCATAGAAGATAAAAAAATATTAGAGTAAAATCTGCTTTTTATGGTGTTTTCTCTGCACCGACCGCTTCTAATTTACATAACGTATACAGGCTGTATATTATACTATATATACTTTAATACTAATACTACCTATATATAAATACTGTACGTGCTCAGAAAAATTAAGCTTCATGTTCTATGATCATACACCGTCATTGGGTGCCATCTTTATAATGAAGTTTGCAGGTCATAATATAGTGGGCTTAATTCCTTGCAATCCGTTGTTTTATCCTTTTAGTCTCTGAAGGTTTTTAGTTCAGTCCACTCTTTGATGTAATTTATCCATTTGTTACGTTAACGTCCTGGTGCTCTTTTTCCGGGAATCTTACCCTGAATTATGGCAGATGATCATGCAAATGGACTTTTGTGGCTTTTGCAAATACCGATTTTTTTGCTCTCCCATAAAAAATGACGGAGCAAATATTAAAAATGCACATGAGAAAGTGAGTTTTTAATTCGCTTTGTTTCGAGAGATGGAAGTGGTTCTGTATGATCGAAGAGCATTGTGGTTTAATCTTCAGAGCACGTCGGAAAATTGAGAGGGATTTTTGTACTGTTATAAGCTCAAGCTTTTCATGTCCCTTTACTAATAAATAATTTGAAAATAAAACACGCTGTATACCGCGACGTGTTGAAGTCTGTACCTACCGGAGCGATGAGTGAGGGGGAGGGGTGTGGGAGAATTTGACTATTCAGGAAATGCAGTATAAAAAAGTAAAGAGTAAACAAATACTATTCAGCGCAGCGCTACACAAAATACGAGAGTAATTATTTTTCATTCAAACGAGAAACGCATTTTTTTCAAAAAGCTCATTCAGTGAACTGAAAATATGATTTTTCAGGCTTGATAATTGAAATAGAGCTAGCACTTTAGGGTTCAAATAAATGAAACCCTATACGCAGCCAGTAAAGTCGATTTTGAAGGCTTTAATTTTACCAAACAACCAAATACAACCAAAAAACCTTTGATAATGCTTTAACAGCGAAACCGGTAAGGGAAATAATATAAATCAGTGGACAAGTACAAGTGTTTTTCAATCAAAAATGCTTTAATTTTAGTTTTAGTGCTATCAAAACATTTGGCACTCTTCGGCACCCTAAAAAAAGTACCCCACGTTTCGATACCGCTCCGAAATAATGGTTGGAGGTGGTTTCGGGGTACTGCTTATTTGCCTGTCATTCGGTAGATTTTGTGAAATTTCTGGACAGACTTATTAACGCCTCGCCTGCTTTCACTTTTCCACTTTCTCTGTGACTAGCACGCACCACAGATACAGCGTGTGCGAGAGAGGAATTATGATGAAAAGACACTGTATCGATGGCGCGTGCTAGACGTTGTTTCTACGCTTTCCATCAGGCTAGTTATGGTCATTTTTAGGGTTCCGTACCCGAAGGATCGTCTGCTCGTCCGTCTGTCACAGGGGTCTACAGCTTCAACCGTAACAAGCAAACAGTTGAAATTTTTACAAAATACATGTTTTTATAGCCTCTATCACGACAAATAATAAAAAAATAGACCCAAGGGGATCCCCCCAAAAAAAAACCTCGTCTTAACGCTAATCGCTACTAAGCGCTATCTGAGATGACTTGTTTGACAAGTTCTACCGAATTTCATTGATTAGATGACAGATGGCGCTAGCAATAAGAGTAGCTTGTCAATCTTTTGTTCGGAGGTTCATTGGTGAGCTGATAGATGGCGCTAATAGTAGCTTGAAAACTTTGTATACCATGTTTTTAAGGTTCCGTACCCGTACCATGTGGTTGTACCACAATGATGGCCTATTTGTCTATACATATAATCAGTAATACAAATATCACGTATTTCGACATTAAGTTCATAAAGATAACATTGTTTAATTTTAACAAACTTCAATTTACCTTATTAGAAAAGGATGATCCTATTTTTGTCTTGACATTATTGGCAAGCTTAATTACGTGACTTCACACTTAAAAATTTTTGTGCAGGGCCGCCATGTTTTGTTCCAATTTTCTATGGTACTTAGCCTGTCAAAACACGGTTGCTTTTTATGTAAATTGATGTAAATAAATATAATTTGTGATTATCTACGGCTATTATTTGCAAATAAACGTGACAAGAAAGTTTTTTGATAATGCCCAAAGGTAGTGTCAGTGGATGTGACTCACGAAAGAGCGAAAATCAACAATGTTTGTCATTGCACCGGTATGTAAAGAATTTCCGTTGAAATATCGCTTATTTCTGTTATTCTTTGAAACTTTGCCTTGGTTTAATAATTATAACTGTGGTAATAAAGTGATTTTTCAACCCTTAGTAAGATGACATACACGGAAGAAACAGTATTTCAGCTATTTTCATGTAGTACTTTTACATACTAGTGTTGTTCGTTTTTGCTTTGTAAAATATTGATTGAAAAGTAAATTAACGTAGTTTTTTTTCTTTTTAAGGCTACCAAGAAGTGAAATATAAAGATGTGGCTGGACGCAATTGGAAGAGAAAATATACAAAAGTGTCATACTTATAATAAACTTGCTCGAATTTAAGATTCAGATATTTCGACAAAAAACATGAACGAGTGATTTATTAACAGTCTAAGCAGTCTGTGCTCTTAACTCGTGTGACTGGCGTTTATTTATGTAAATAAAGATGTTTAAAACTTTTACAGTTGAATTTGAAAAATAACATTTAAATGGTTTTTATTTATATACGAGTAGGTAGTATATTAATATGGTTGATTCGTGATAGCAAAGACTAAACATAACCTAAAATTAAAATTAAGTATTTAACGTTTTTAGTAAAAAATGTGTTTGTATGATGTGATTATAAATTGTGTTTCTAAAAGCATAAATCATAAAAATTGATCAAACTTAGTTGAGAAATTGTGGGAAAAAAGTATTTTTTAACCCATAACTAACTGGGGAGCGTTCAGTTTGATTCTCGAGTGATGTTTGTCCAATACTGATAGCAGCATAGCATAATATCATGTCGTAGGATGGCACGATTTTCTGTGAAAACCCGCATGATGGCATAAACACCAGGAAGCTTCTACTTGGTAAACACAGACTCTCATTACACGATTATAGGAAGTTATTTTCTGAGGGGGTCATCTCGCTCTACTCCCCTTTGCTCTAAATTTATTAACCTAACACGTTTTACCTCGCTTCGCTTGTTATGGCACCAATTTTTTAACTTTTTGTTCGGGCTTTCGTAATTATTTTAATTTTAATATTTTTTTTATTTTGCGTGCATGGTCTGAAAGAAGTATATCAGGTTAGTAGAAGATGAAGAGCCATAGAAACATTTACCAACAGCAACTAACAAAGTATCAAAAAATTACAGTTTATCGATAAAATATCGATTGCTATTAATAAGGCAGCACTATGACAAACCGCCATTTTATGCGCCGTTCAAGTTTAGGTATACACGTTTTTTTCTGTAGGTATATCAAGTCCATTGGGTTCCTTAGTCTGTCTGAGGGTTGTACGGAACCCTTTGTGCGCTAGTCCGACTCGCACTTGGCCAAATTATTCATAATCAGGGCAAACAAAATAGTAAACAAATAAATCACGAAATAAAAACCAAAACTAGACAACTGACACGCCGCCATTTAAAAATGTGGTTTGGGCTTCCATACCAGTTTTCCATTTTAATTTTCGCAACATAAAGTGGCTTGCCAATTAAGAGGCGTTGCATGTTTGATGCAAGATAATTATTTAAAATAGTACATTGTCACATAACAATACCACCACTGACGGTAGCTCTTATTACGACCACAGAAAGGTTATAATGAAACGAAAAGCAGTGAACGTACGGAATGTTAAAAATTACTTTGTAATATTTCGCTGACCGATTGGCGGTGTATTACAAATTAATTTTTAATAATCCATCATGTTGATTATGAACTTCCGTTAGCGGGTCGAAAAATGATTTTTCACACCACCTGCTCGACAATGTCCAATTACATATCATGCTACCTCAACGTTAAAGTAAAGCATTATCTCTTAAGGGATATAGTTGTATGAAACTCCCTACGGAATAAAGTGATTTGAATTTGGAACGTCAAATTCGTGTGGAAACTCGTGGAGAACTCTAAGTAAAAAAATGCTTATATGGCATACTTATATGGTCTACTATATGAGTACCTATACATATCGTTGCGGTATGGGAAAGTACAAGTCCCGGGTTCGAATCCCGGTTCAGAGCTCCTCACGTCCAGATTTACTTTTCTGATTTTCTATACTGCAGTGATATAAATTTAATTTGTTATCTCCTTGCGACTGATAAATAATAAATAAATGTATTTCTATCATAGTTTCGTTATATGGCATTGTAAAGAGGTTTGCTCGAAAATCGAACTGGCCACCATAAGCAGAATAATAAAAAAAAAGAAAATGTGCGTTTACAAAGAATGTGAAACAAAAGACGGTATTTGGTGCTGTGATTGTCAGTGAATTTTATTGCAATATTCATGTTGATGAAAAATGTCGAGCGATAGTGATTCTACTCCAGAGTTTATCAAAACAGACGCCTCAGAGATTATTAATAATCTACTACTGGAAAAATCACAACACATATACGAAAAAGCATATGACGAAAATACTTAATTTATGGAGCCCTGGCTATTTATTGTCTCGCAGAAGGTGTGAAAAGTAGAGTATCTCCTCTGGAATAAAGCCTGTCTTCGTCTTGGGCAGCTTGAAGCTCTCGCTTCACTCTGATTACTTGTAAAGTTATTCTATATCACAAAATCCTTTTGGTTATGGATGTAGTAATGCGTGCACACGCATTTTTTTATAGATGTACCACACAACTGAAGGATCGCCCGCGCGGCGGAGAAACGTTGAGGTGTTTCGGGGGTGAAGCGCGGGGGCGCGTGGCATGGAGCTCAAACCACATTAACCACATAGTAAAAACCGAATAGTAGAACAACTCTCGCGCCGTGCGAGGCTTAAATACCTACTGTTGCAGGGTTATCAAATTTATTTTGCGGCGATGTGATGAACGGCACTGCGGAGCGCTGCCGACCCTAGTCACACCGCCAGAAGCCGCCTGATATATTATCGTTGTGTGCGTGCTGTGGTTCGTGCGTGCAGGCTTATACACATATAAGCCACGCGGAGTACATCTCTGTGAAGATAGATTACTATTCTGTTTTTATTAAGACACTGTTAACCATATCTCTCATCTCAGTATACTTGCGGGCGGATCTCACCGTGCGCGCTTGATTTATTTGTAACGGACGCTCGGAAGAAAACGCACACGACATTAAAATCTTCCCAAGATGAATAGACGCTATAAGGTTGGCAAGAGCATTAACAAACAAGCCAAACAAATAGTGTTAACGTGTATAATTTCCGCTATTAAACTATTTGAATATAATGGAATTGGTTCAAAGAAGCCTTAAATATGTCGTGAAAGAATAATGCTCATGTAAATTCATTTTTTAAAGCCCGTAATAGGATTTGAGCCCACCTTATTTTAGTAATCTTATTAAAACACCTTCCCCAAAGCAACATATCTGTGAAAACGAAAAATAAATTTTTAAGTATTCACATAAATATTGTGTTTTTGAAGTGGATACTTCTATGTTCGCATCGGGGGACAAGTTCAGAACCTGTATGTCACTTCCATAACGACTTATTTTAACAAAGGATAATTTGTTTTTGACGTGGATACTTCATTGTTCACATAGCGGGGCAAGTTCAGAACTTGTATGTCACTTCCATAACGACTTATTTTAACAAAGGATAATTTGTTTTTGACGTGGACACTTCATTGTTCACATAGCGGGGCAAGTTCAGAACTTGTATGTCACTTCCATAACGACTTATTTTAACAAAGGATAATTTGTTTTTGACGTGGATACTTCATTGTTCACATAGCGGGGCAAGTTCAGAACTTGTATGTCACTTCCATAACGACTTATTTTAACAAAGGATAATTTGTTTTTGACGTGGATACTTCATTGTTCACATAGCGGGGCAAGTTCAGAACTTGTATGTCACTTCCATAACGACTTATTTTAACAAAGGATAATTTGTTTTTGACGTGGATACTTCATTGTTCGTATAGCGGGGCAAGTTCAGAACTTGTATGTCACTTCCATAACGACTTATTTTAACAAAGGATAATTTGTTTTTGACGTGGATACTTCTATGTTCGCATAGCGGGGCAAGTTCAGAACTTGTATGTCACTTCCATAACGACTTATTTTAACAAAGGATAATTTGTTTTTGACGTGGATACTTCATTGTTCACATAGCGGGGCAAGTTCAGAACCTGTATGTCACTTCCATAACGACTTATTTTAACAAAAGATAATTTGTTTTTGACGTGGATACTTCATTGTTCGTATAGCGGGGCAAGTTCAGAACTTGTATGTCACTTCCATAACAAATTATTTTAACAAAGGATAATTTGTTTTTGACGTGGATACTTCATTGTTCGTATAGCGGGGCAAGTTCAGAACTTGTATGTCACTTCCATAAGGACTTATTTTAACAAAGGATAATTTGTTTTTGACGTGGATACTTCATTGTTCACATAGCGGGGCAAGTTCAGAACTTGTATGTCACTTCCATAACGACTTATTTTAACAAAGGATAATTTGTTTTTGACGTGGATACTTCATTGTTCACATAGCGGGGCAAGTTCAGAACTTGTATGTCACTTCCATAACGACTTATTTTAACAAAGGATAATTTGTTTTTGACTTGGATACTTCATTGTTCACATAGCGGGGCAAGTTCAGAACTTGTATGTCACTTCCATAACGACTTATTTTAACAAAGGATAATTTGTTTTTGACGTGGATACTTCATTGTTCGTATAGCGGGGCAAGTTCAGAACTTGTATGTCACTTCCATAACGACTTATTTTAACAAAGGATAATTTGTTTTTGACGTGGATACTTCATTGTTCACATAGCGGGGCAAGTTCAGAACTTGTATGTCACTTCCATAACGACTTATTTTAACAAAGGATAATTTGTTTTTGACGTGGATACTTCATTATTCGTATAGCGGGGCAAGTTCAGAACTTGTATGTCACTTCCATAACGACTTTGGTTATGCCTGTTTGAGAACTGTCCTCTTACTCTCCCCCGTATAACTTCGGGGTGGGGTTCGTAAGTAAGATGGTGGTACCTATACAGTCGAGCCCGGCATCAGCTCTACCACCTAGTATAACTTAGAAATTGGAACATAACATAAAGTTAACATAAATAGGTGCTTAAATTAATTGAAAAAAGAAAATTCAAAATGCTGAAACATCAAACATAAAGATAAAATTATAATAAAAATAAAGATAAAAAGGACAGATAATCTGATAATTTAGTCTGTTAATAAATCCTCAGCTGAGTAGTAAAATATATTTATTCAAGAAATCCTTAACCAAGTAGTTAAATAATAACCTGAGGTGCAATTGTGTAAGCCAATCGTATTCAAATTCGATTGTCATATGGGTATTCAGCTAAGCAAATAAGCTCGTTTGACAATTGAAATCGTACGTTTTTGGTTGCCAAAAACAAAACAAGACAATTGTGATCATTTGACAGCCAAAAATATACGATTTCAATTGTGAAACGGGCTAATTTGCTTAGCCGAATATGACAATGAATTTGAATACCATTGGCTTACACAATTGCACCTCTACAATAATTGTATGTCAGAATTGGAGTAGATCTCTGTACTATCTACTTACCCCTTTCGGAAACAGGCGTGAGTATATGTATATAATTTCATCCATTTTTCAGGTTCTTCACGGCGAAGGTACGGAAGACTGGACACTTCAGATAAAGTTCGTTCAGAAACGAGACAACGGCACTTATGAATGTCAAGTAAGTACAGCTCCACGTTTTTACGGTTGCAGGATGAACACGGAAACATCCAAAAGGGAACCGAATATGATAAAAACAGTTTCGCATTTTTTACCTCACTGTACGGTGGCGTAGCAAGCGACTATGGCGCTACGACTCCATAGGCTACATAGTTGTTCCGCTTTGTAGATCCGCCACTTCGTAGTATGGAATGCATGCATATAGGGACACATACAAAGTATACCTCACGTCAGGTAAAAATACCGCAGGCGAGGCTCAGGCGGTCACTTTCCGCACGCTCGTTACCCATGCTCTTCCCCCCGGACCTCTGTTATGAGTAGACGTGCCAACAAACCTTATTTGAGTTTAATTTTTATTCCTAAATTGAATCTTTATTAAATAATTCAAGTTGAAAAATAGGAGTGCATCAGCTGTGAGGAGGTGTATTACTTTGCGTCAAGTAAACTACACACACTCACTCAACTTGTGTGTAAAGGACCCATCTACCTACCGACTCCAGTGCGGTGAGATAACTATATTTATAAAATACAATCTGCGACACACACACCAAGATATGCAAGCTTATCCGCATAAGTGTGCTACTGATCTACGTGTACACAATACCCTCTAACAAAGTCCACTGCACACATAGACCAAGAGGTCGACTTATATTGGACGGAAAGAAATTTTATATGAAATCGTCGATAGCCACCACTTTATGAAGACCCTTGACAAGCGCTACTTATCTGCTTCATACAACCTCTTCTCGCCTGGTACTTTTGGATAACATTTTCTGCAATAGGGTCATACATATTACATACCTCCACACTATCGCTTGTGATTTTATACTTTCCTGGTACTCCTGCGCAGCAAAATACAGAACTGTAATCTTGACCACATTTTTTAAGAGTCACCTATTTTTTCTTATGGGTGCCTGGTGGATCAAATAGACGTGGCTCAGTGAACAAAACAACTTACTTCTTAGTGTGTGTCCTAATATCACTCATCGGCGATGAATAACTCAATAGAGAAATCGCCCTCCGAACCTGATTTGTACGCGTCTCCGACGACTTTCGTTACTACTCGTAAGAGGGCGGACTCCGTTACCATGAGTGATTTCAAAACTTTTAAGGATGAAATGATGAAGTCAATGGCAGCTCATTTTGCTAATTCTGATGTAAAAATTAATAAGATGCTGACGGGCTTAAGGGAGGTGCAGGATACAAATCATGGAATTGTGGACTCCATTTCTCTCCTCACAGAGCAAAACAAACAGATGAGAGACCAAATTGATTCCTTGAAACTGCAAAGAAGAGAGGATAAGGAATTAATCACAGTTCTTGAAAACAAAATTGAAGATCTGCAGATGTGTAATCGTAAACAAAATTTGGAGATGAAAAATGTGCCGCGGAAAGATGGAGAATCCAAAGAAGATTTGCTGGAAATGGTTATCCACTTATCAAAAACTGTGGGATATGAAATCGCCAAAAAAGACATAACTGACATCTACAGAGTTCGTGGAAAAAAGGATGGACCAAAAAACACGCCAATTGTGGTTGAAACATTATCAACTGCGGTAAAAACTGGTCTGATGAAAATGGCTAAAAACTTTAATTTTAAAAATAAGTCGAAATTGACTACAAAGCATTTGGGGTTCCGCAGAGACGAGGATGTCCCTATATTCATCTCCGAAAACCTTACAAGCAAAGGAGCTCGCTTGCACTTTTTAGCTCGAGACCTCGTGAAGTGTGGAAAATACAAGTTTTGCTGGACGGCATATGGCAAAATTTATCTCCGAAAGGACGAAAACTCGCCGATTATCAATATCAAGTCAGAGGCCCAATGTATTCAGCTTGTGAACGCCCCATGACTAGTTAATAGTATTTATTATTTTCTAGACAACTTGTCTTTCCTAATTAAACATAACTTAAAATGTAATTCACACACTTACTCGCACATAAACACACACACTTACAACATACTTTACCCCTTATACACCTATAATATTGTATATTATAATATAACAAGTATAATTATACACCTAATAAGCCGTTATCTACAACTTACCTTAACTATAATCGCAACACGAAATTTGTCTTGGTTTAAGAAAGCAATCTATCTAGTAGTTAATAATGAATAATAATCTTAACACTATAACTGACTTAGATAAATTTGAAATTGCGTCTGCTACCAACTGTGATACTGAGGAACTACATAAATACCTCCAAATTAAAAACAACGACGTCATTATTATTTGCCAAAACATCAGAAGTGTATACAGAAACATGGATGACTTAGAAACAAATTTAACTTGCCTAAAGTTCAAACCGGATATCATCATCCT